>BSBM01000093.1:49193125-50483750 GCA_027924585.1 Larix kaempferi | reverse complement strand
AAAAACGAGTTTTAAGGCCACCAACATCAATCTGAACAATCAACACCACCAACATCAAGGTACATAGAGGGGTTGATGTGCTTGATTAAATGCCAATCCCATACAAGAACAATAAAATTCAGTAGAAACCTTGCAATCCTGAAATACTGAAAACTGTTGAGCCTGTTGAATTCTGAATGGGATAAACCAGCATAGATCTATCTTAAACCCGGATCTATTAAGCACCGAGAGGGATCCAATTTCTTGAGGTGTAATTTTTTTTATCTTAAATTTTTTACACCTCAAGAACAAATTTACCCCTCAAAAAAATGGATAAGTTATGAGCCAACTTGGGAACGTTGAGTTACGTAACGTGACAAATGTGACAACATCTCCCCCATATTGGCTTGTAATCACCTCACTACTCTTGGTGCAAAAATTCTACCTTTTGCATTTTAAGTCTGATGAGATTGGAACCACTCTCAAACATCTTGAAACAATTAATGGTAATGTTAAAAATTTAACTAAAATGGTAAAAAATGAAAGATAAGGAGAATGTCACTCTTACTTTAAGAATTTAATGTTACCATTTAATATTGTTGATGGTGACTAGGTCTAGGGTTTATCTTTTTTTTCTTTTTAAATTTCATGTTATCTACCTTCACATATGGCTCTCTACCAAACCAGTTGGTAGAAAACAAACCGGACGGTCCAAGCATTTAAGGCCGGTTCCATACAAAACCGACTAGTTCGGTACAAAACCGGACATTTCCAGTTTGAGGCATTGGCTTGGACTGGAAAACCTTTTGAATCGGTCAAACCAGCCAATTTTCCCAAAACCTGTTCAATTCTGATAACACTGATTGAAACCCTATAATTCTTGTTTCTCGGTCCATTGTGTTTTCCCCCTTTGTTTCCCATTTTCTCTTTCTTGTAAAATAGCCTTGTAGGACCAAGCAAAAACATCTATGAACTCCAAGCACAGCACACTGGCCAAATGTACAGGCATCATATCCCAATGATCTACCATAAAATATTCTTAGGCCCCTTTATTGTAATAGCATTGATTTCCTAATTTGCAATTCTATGTACATGGTTTTGGTCGTGTACCGTCCTCGAGAGTTTAGAAAGAGATGAAAAAACTTATGATTGGTTCTCCTATTTACCTCCCTCAATTTCTATAAGATGAGGAATACTTGATCCTGCAAATCAAAAAAGTATTCATGAAAATTTCTTTAGGCCTAACAAAATTAATCCTTTGACCATACTTACCAGACTCGGAATCGACAATAAATCGGCGAGGCAAAAGAGCAAAGAGTTTGAATCGGAACGGGAAAAAATCGGCAAATACAAAAAATTAAATCTAGACTTATTTTGACTTTAAAAAAAAACATTTTTCATAGATATTCATGATAGCCATGTACATATATTGCAAGACATCAATAGATGTCCATAAGATATCAATAGATGCCCAAAATATACCAATTTTATCCCAATTCTAAATTTATAATGAAAATCGACATTAAATTAATTAATTTTAACATTATTAAAATATAAATTATATTTTTTCATATATGAACCTATCATATATAATTATATCTTTATATATAAAAATATATATTTAATGTATTTTACATATAATAAAAAAACTAATATTTAATACATTTAATAAATAATAAATAATTTATAAAAACAAATGAAAAGCTTGTAATCAAGGTTACACTAACCGTGGGTGCAATCGGAATCGACTGAAGAATCTGATACGGGTGGGGCACTCATCCCAAAATTAGGAATCGGGGATTCTGAACCCTAACCCTAATTATCCTACATTTATCCTACGTAAACAGCTTTAGATTAGTCAAAAAGAGGTGGAAGAATCCAATGAAGAATCTGAGAATCCAATTCGACAGAATCCGATTCGGGTGCGGTTAGGTCTAGGGCCGAATCCAGTAACTATGCTTTTAATAAATAATTTATAACATAAAATGAAAACAAGTTTTATGTTCTGTAACCCTGGTGAATCCTGCTCATTCAAGTGAATCACGCTCAATAAGGATTCGTATCCGCCACTATCACCCTTCCCAGCCCGCCCACGGTGGTCGCGCGGATACAGGAGAGAGCTCGAAAAGCCGTCGAGGAGGAGAGAGCTCGAAAAGCCATTGTCGGGATAGCGGAAAGAGCTCGAAAAGCCAGCACAGATAGAAGAGAGGAGGGATAGAAAACGATGAAAACAACGAATTTGTGACCTAGAAATCGTTCAAAACCGAGGAAAACTCAGCCCGAGCAAGACCGGATCGTTTTCCTACCGATCCGAGTCATACTCGGAAAAAAAGCGAGTCAACTCGCGATTCTGGTAACTATGTCCTTGACATCTTCCGTAGTATTATGCACAATAGAGGTCTTCTATGGAGAAAGATTGCAACCCATAATATGAGCATTTACTTTCAAGTTTTGACTGAATAAAATATTTCCATGCCTTTGCATTCCAACAATTGCAACTGTGGACAACTCTAATCTAAAAGAGGGGTTTCTTTTAAAGGATGGTACCACTGAACCTTTTTTAAAAGTAATGTTGCAGGGTGCTCCCTGCCATCAATTCATGCAAATGAGATACGAACCATTTAAATGCATGTCATCTACATGTAAAGAAAAGGATATAACCCATTTCTTTCAAAATAGAATTTTCCTTGCAATGACAATTAAGTACACTAACATAAATGATGGTCAATGGGGTAATCATCTCGTTCATCAAAAATCAATAACCCTCATTGCTGACTAACATGATGTAGTTCATCTTCTTCCTCAGCATCAAATATGCATACTTGGTGGTGTTACCAATCAAACTAGCAGACCCTTGAAAGCAGACTTTATATGGTCTTATGCTAGCGATGGTAAGCATGTAAGAGAAAGCAAGACCCAATGTCACCTTAGTCTAACAACAAAATTTCATCCTAGGTCACCTTTGTGCTTGAGTTAGTACAACCATTCTAGCATCAACCAATAGCATGTGCAATAGAAACCTTAGATGTCACTTCAATCAACCTTCAAGCAAGAAAGATCATCCCAAGAGAGGTGCGCGTAGCATCAAGAGGTCCAATAGACTAATAGAAAAAGAAAATATTTCATAATGAACCCATATCTTGTGTTTTTACAATGAGAGGGAGGTACTATTTATGTGAGACTAGCCTCACCTAATTGTAAGTTATTAGCCTACAAGATAATGTAAAAAGTATAACTTTTAGCTTGCTCACCCACAACTTTGGGGGTTAAATCACTAAAAGACAGAAAATAACAATATAAAAGTGCAATTAGGCTACACCAAGTGCTAGGTGTGCCAAAAGGAGGGCATCATGCCCCACATAACCCCAACAGATGTGTGCCCTCAGCGACCTCCTTCATTATCCTTGTAGGCTTCTTCAATAAGGAAGTATAATTTGTGGGTACATAGCCTAGAGGAGGGGTAAAATAGGTCCCATTGAGCAAATAAGGTGTGCTAAACAAATGCTATCACCTTTTACATGGTGGTCATGCATCCAAGTGATTAGCCCCCCAAGGACACCAACCCCTTCGGGGAGAGCACCTCCTAGCGGTGGAAATCAAGTGGACCATCCATGACATGATTAGGGGTATTTACCCCCCCAAATCAACACTCTACGCTTCAATTTGGCCTTTATATCAAAAACAATTAACCCTTTGCTCTAGTAAACTTGACTAGGAATGTTGCACATACTCTAAGGCATAACAACTGGCTCCAACTGCGGGACATGCACTCTTCTAGGGAGTGTATGAGAACCCCCTAGAATCTCCTGGGTACCTGTAGACTTACACACACATCTAACAAAAAACAGCGTCAAATGCATCATGAGCCAGACACTTACGTCCTGCCTTGCTTAAAATGAAATGCAGTAAAATCAAAATGAAATAATGGCAAGTGCAATGCATAGGTAACAATAAATGTTGAACTCGAATGAAACTATACCTACCTACCCTAATTATGATAAAGTCAAGTGAAATCATACCACCAATGTAGCCACCTGAGTATATTGTCAATTTTTCTTCCTTTGTCTTTGGAAATAATCTAAGACAAAACCACATCAAGGATGAACTGAATACATACCATTATCTTTGTCAGTCCAAATGATGGACAAACCTAAGAACCTAGAAACCTTCAAATTCCTACCATGGAGAATGGTTACGTTTGCAAGCATTATCTATCCACGTTTGCGCCAAGGCTCATGTATACACTATCATCATCATATATTTGTTCTGTGAAATTCATCTACAAGGAATTGGCTATTTAATTTTGAACTTGGGATATCACTTGCAAAGATGAACCGTAGAAAATTTTTGTAGAATCGTTGAGGACCAACTGTAATATATCCCTACACATGTTCAACCATTCTTTCAGACATGCAAACACTTTCTTGAACTTTCTAATAATCATGTCAGTATCAATAATCTTTAAAAATTTGAAATTATTAGCCACAAAGTTCGTACCTTCAATATTTAAGCGAAAAGATAAATAACGGATATCATGGTAAGGAGAAGTAAATACAATACCTATTTTCATACCTAATATGGCTTTGTCAAACTATATCATCTAAAACTGACCGATATTTGAAAAAACTGGTTGCTCAACATCTGCAAATAAAGTTCACATTTGTACATCATCTCCAATAGCAAAATGGACCAACATCTTCAAGAGCTTCATCATCAAATTTTATTGCAAAAGGATTGATCCAATCTTCATCATCGATGCGACGATGGGAAGCGACAACCATATCTTCGTCAACTATGATTTCAGCACTCCTGTGAATTCGAAATAGTACTTGGAGAGCTTCCTCATTCAATTTCGGATGTGTGACAAGAACCTGCTCTTTGAAATCTGTGAGACCCCAAAGCTCAAATCTAATGTTGCTTGGACTCGAAGAATCATAGTTAGGTGGGCCCAGAAATTCTCAATAATCATCACTTTGCTCGTGTGCAAAGGAACTATATTGCTTTTTTCCAAGAGTCTAAAAATATCACAAGGCTCCCCAAGACAAGGAGAACTCAACATTTCTCCATGTTCCCTGATTAGGGCCTCTTGGTTTTTATATTCTTTAGGGGAACCTTCATCTTCATAGATAAGGCTGAGAATGTTATCGACAAGATTTGAACAACGTTTTCCTCAAGCAAGCCTTCTAAGGACTGATCTTCATCATGGATTTGTTCAACAAGGTCTGCTTTATGGGAGCTGTCAATGGATTGATCTTCGTCACGGCACCCTTCTGCAGCAATTCTGAAAAAATCGTAAAATCCTCGCATCTCTTGAATCTCAGGTATCAATTTGTCCATGTCGTTGGGACACCAACGTTTACCTAATATTTCCAAAACATTTGCATAAGATGAAATTGTCCTTGCTTCAGGAGACTCATACCACTTCTTTGCATAGCCCTTAAAACCGAAAGATAAAAATTTCATCACATCATCTTCATAAACGATGCCTTTCTCATTCGTGAACTGCATAAATGCCAACAAATATGGTGTACTTGAATCTCCATTGCCATTAAATTTTGGAACTTCACAGGGATTGAGGAGCCCAAATATTTGAAAATTTCAAAGGGCCATCCATTTAAACATTCGTCAGGTTGCATGAAATTCTTTAATGGATTCCCAAGATAAGCTTATTCGCAACAGCGAAGTGCTTTTGTCTTACTCTCGCACTTCTTTCAGTTTTTCTTCAAAGGAGTCGCAAAATAAGACCTGCCAAGTTAGTACTCAACAATAATCTTATCGAAGTACAAAAACAAGAACTTACCTCAACTTCACGAAAGTCCCCATATGTTCCTGAAATCCCGATAATAGATTTAGCCCCGGCACCAAATGTTGTATTGCTTTCCAAGCTTCTTGTTTGTGGAGTCGCCAGGTAAGATCTACAAGATTAGTCCTTAACAATAATATTTTCAAAATACCAAGCAAAGACTTACCTCAATTTTCTTACCGAATGTTGTTCTTGCTAGGGAGATGAAAAATATGACCTGAGCAACACGCCCCAACCATCCTGCAACAGTCTTAAAGCGTCCTCGGCAACGGCAACAAAAATGTTACCAAGCAAACTAAAGGCCCTTGAAAGCAGACTTTATATGGTCTTGTGCTAGTGATGGTAAGCATCAAAGAGAAAGCAAGACCCAATGTCAATCTAACTCCTTAACTTCTTCGGGTAACTCCTCAAACCGAGGGGAGAGTCCCTAATTGAGGGAGAACACTTGCAAATGCCCTTCCACAAACCTTATGGCAAAGATCAGTGCCTTATATAGAGTCAATAATGGGTAATGAAGACACATGAATCATGTAAAAGGAGTTAATTTAATTATGCCTTGTAAATATCAATAAAAACCAGCACTATAATATAGTTTGAAATCCCACGACATGCTTCCACGCTTCCCAAGACAACACCCCAAAAAGTGTGCCCTGGAGGGAAAACAATCAATTGGCCTAAAGCGCACCCAATAGCCCAATCAAATCTGCAAAAGGTCTGCTAAATTTTTGTTTTAGACAATCTACTGAAATTTTGGTTTAGACAAATTCAAGTTTCCCAATGTGACAGAATAAGATGCCCTCAAAGATTTGTGGATAAATCCACTACAGAAAATTTGATGGGTGGACCATTATAATCAAATTGCAAATATTTTTGGTTTTTTTAATTATTTAGATTTTTAGGGGTTTTCCTGCAAGATTTAGATTTTTAGGGTTTTTCAATATATATAAATGCATGTAAAAGAAAAGACAAGTAAATTGGTGAAAGAGAGATGGTTTTGTTGAAAAAGATAGGGAATATGATTCTTGTCTCAACCAACAACCTCACGAGGTAGGTAGAAGAGCCTAATTAGGGCAAGAGAAGGAATCCAAGGCCCAATACAATGCTAGGTTAACAAAATATCAACAAGAAACCCTAACACATAAGAGTAATGCACCCTAAAGCATCATTAAACTAGGTCAAAGTATAACTCACTTATTCTTTAACAAAAACGAGCAGAATTTCGTACTAGGTCACCTTTGTGCTTGATTTAGTACAACCATTCCAGCATCAACCAATAGCATGTGCAATAGAAACCCTAGATGTCACTTCAATCAACCTTCAAGCAAGAAAGATCATCCCAAGAGAGGTTTGCATAGCATCAAGAGCTCCAATAGACTAATAGAAAAAGAAAAGATCTCATAATGAACCCATATCTTGTTGTGTTTTTACAGTGAGAGGGAGGCACTATTTATATGAGACCAATATCACCTAATTTTAAGTTATTAGCCTACAAGGTAATGTAAAAAAATAACTTTTGGTTTGCTCACTGTTACCTGGTACCAGTACTAGCGCACCTTCAGATGTGCCCCCAAGGAGAGAGGGTCATTTTTTTCAAACCAGGAGGGTTGTTATCCAACATTTTCTGAGTGGAGGTTATGGCTAGACCCTTTGGTCCTTCTCTTAGGAGTACTATGGCTTAGTGCCATTGTTGACTGCCTCATTAAAGGGCTTGTAGCCCTGAGGTTGGTGTATGGGGATCCTAGGGGTGGGTCACTAGGTGACATGACCCCCCCACTTGTTTTATCATTCCGGTGACATTTCTCTCAGCACTGAGGCTTTTGTCTCTCTTCCAGGTCAACATATACACCCCCCTTCCCACTCCAACATTCAATTTGGAGTGATTTGCTCATTTTTACTCATTTTGGTCATTTTTGGGTGAACTCTGGGGAAAATGCCCCAAGTTACCAACATATTTGATTATTTTATATTATTTTATGTTATAGTTTTAAGTTGACATGTTTTCATTTTAAATTAACATTTTAAAGCATGTAGGCTTGGTTTTTTGTAAAAAGTGAGTGTGAGATCATATCAATACAATCTCCTGACTTCATTTTTACACACAACTTATGGGATTAAATTCATTATGTTACTTTTTTACCCTAGAAGTGCCTTATGAAGTGATGCGCACCTTTTGGGGGGATGATTCTTTTTGCTCTTTGGATGAAGTTGGATGCTTTATTTGTCTTGCTAATGCTTTGTGGATGCTAGAATGGTTGGAATAACTCATGCTCAAGTAAGTATTTTACATTTTTAAGGTTTGTTTGATGAATAGTAGGTAAATTTTGCATCTTGAATGATAGAATGGTAGCCCTCGGGCTACATTCCCTTTTAACAGGGCTTTTGCCTGCTATTCTATTATCATTGCATAGTAAAAACGCTCCCAAGAGAGTTTTTACCTTAGTTGCATGGGTTCGCGTACCGAGGGTAGGGTTCACGTCCCCGCACCAGGTTCACAAACCCACGTCTCTGATTCGGGTTCGGGTTCTTGGTTGGCAAACCCATACAAACCGGGTTCTTAACTGAAGAACCCGAGATGCTAGCTTGAAAAAATGGGTTCGTTTGGTTGAGAGGTGATGACATACCCTGATTTTTTAAGCAATGAAATAAATAAAAGGAAGGGGGGAAAGGTGCCCCCCCTCCCAAACCTAAAATTGCAACCCCCAAACTCTTTAAACATCATAATTTTCCATTCAAACATCTCATAATCATTTCATTCAACAGCGACAACGTTTGGTGAAGGGCTTTCCATGGCGAAAGTGTTTGGTGAAACCATGAAGGGCTTTCCACATTGAATATAGCGACAAGGTTACATTGTTACAAAAAGGAGAATCATTGAATGGAATCACTGTTGTGTGTTTTTTAATTTCATATTTTCTATTTCATGTCTGTAAATGCCATTGGCCCATTAGGCAAATTCTAAATGTAGTATGACAATGGAATCATAATATAACTTCCACTTGATATTAAATTTTATGTTCCAATGTGAATGTTGAATGAATGATGAATCATTGAATTATGAAGAAATATGCATGTGACACTTTTTAACTTTTAATTTTATTGTTTTCTTACAATTACTTATATATATATATATATATATATATCTATAGTACCCCCACGAACCCAAGTACCCTATTTCAAAAAGTGGCATCCCCACCCCCGCACCCACGTTTCCTGGAAACTTAGGTTTTTACAAACTTTGGCTTTGGAACTCCAACTTTTCCCTAGTTTAGGCCCTTGAAACCAACCCTAGAGGTTGTTTCAAGAAGCCCTAACCTAGTAGCAAGGAGAATTACCTCCAATGTCACATTCATCTAAGCCTAGGGTTTGGGGTAACATCCATTAAAACCCTACATTTGTCCAGTTTCTCTACATCAACCCTAGTTTGTATTTGTGTAAATATTATTGCCATGTTAAACTTGCATTTTCATGTGTAGTTTTGCATTTTCATGGTGGTATTAGGCTTGGAATTAGGTCTGCAATTTCATGTTTGAAACTCTAAAAAATAAACAAATTATTTTTTCCAATTTTTGGCTTCCTTAAAATTTCGGCCCTCACTCCTATAAATTCGGCCTGCCTTTCTTGTCCCTAAAAACCCTAGGGCGAATTTTAAGGATGCGCTAAAAATTTAAAAATATCAAAAAACCCTAAAAACCCTAATTTTACATATGTAAATATTATTTTAGGTTAAATTTTGTGTTTTTTTTGGTTAATTAGGTCTGGTTTTTATATTTTTGTACATAATTATCATACAACTAAATCTTAAAACCCTAAAATCTTACCTAAAAACCCTAGCTGCAGTTTCTTTTCTACCCTAGCGGCCCACCTAATCTCCATTCCTACCCTCAATCCTCCCTTTAGAAGGCTCGGCCTCCTCCCTTTGGAAACCAAAGCCCTTATCCTTGTCTTTATAATCCCTTGGTGTCCACTTAGAGGCCTTTCCAAGGGCTGTAACAGCCTTCAAAGTTAGGCTCTTCTCCACACTGTGTAAGCCTGCTATGGCAGCAGACTTTGCCAACACAAGGTCCCTTTTTCCACACCTTATACCTGCACATGCAAGACAACTCAAGGGTTAACCACTGATGCTATTTTGTTGCCATTTGCAAGGCTGTCATATCATAAAATGAGGTCTGAAATCTACTTACACAGGTCTGAAAAAGTCATTTTTACAGTCTGATATATCATCTTTTATAAGTGACAAACAGAAAGGGTTGAAGTTGGATTACTCATTGCTAGCATCTCTCTCTGATATTTGACATTTATTGAAGTTATCTTACCACTGTTATTAACATATTGTCCACTAAATGTTATATGCTGATGATAAATTTGCCTCATGATGAAATTGTGATCTCTTGTTTTGAAATATTAATAGAACAACAATTTCTATTCATTGTACTAGTACATTGGTTTGGCAAACATTCTATTGGTGACCATCGCTGATATCGTCACCGCTGCTGGATATTTCTGATATACTGCTATACTGATATAATCTCTGATATATATTAGCTTGATGAATGCAAGTTGAAGAAACTGATTTAAGTCAAAGGTGCTAGACGTTACTCTTATCCTTTGTTGACTTTATGGTTGATGCTACTGCTGTTACTAATCCCTACATGCTGTTATAGTTCTGATGTTATAATGATCTAAATACATGAAATTGGGAATTAGAAGGTGCTTGCAATATTGGTGTTTGTCTTCAGTGTTCCTTGCAAATTGATGATAACAACCTTGCCTTCAATACATTCTAACAAATCTGACCTTAAGAGTCACTTCATTGTCCTAGAAGTACTTACTTACATTTGTTGATGGTCAATTACATTTGATTGATTACCTGTGGGCATTTACTATTGAATGTGGCACTCCTTGTTGGAATTGATAACGTTGAGTAATTACATAGTTTGTCTTCTTCATTCGCTTGAATACATTGTTTAAGGCACTGGTCACTAATATTGTTCGGAAGACATAGCTTCTTTTGCCCTAAGGTGTTTTTGCAGACCACATAAGGGCTCTTCCCCTTGGAGGTTCCGACTCTCCGAAGTAGTTTGGAGAAGTGACTAAGGTGACAGTGGTCATTTTCTCCTATATTTTTTCATCAGATACTAGCCCTGCTAGTTCATCCGGAAACACTCACCCACAGCTTTGGGGGCTAACCCACTAAAAGACATAAAATAACAATATAAAAGTGCAATTAGGCTACACCAAGTGCGAGGTGCCAAAAGGAGGACATTATGCCCCAACTAACCCCAACAGATCAATCTTAGAAGGAGATGCAAATCAAGAAGCATAAGCTAGGCTGCAAGCTAAGACATAGATTGGAGGAGTGAGTCTTAAGTGCCACCCTCCCTTGGTGGGAATTAGTAGGAAATCTCAATAGTTTGCAAGGAGTTTGTCTCACTCTTTGTTGCAGAAAATTCCAACTAAGCACATACATTTCAAGGCTCAAGGAGAATTGATTCCAAGCCCCCATTGGCCCAAGGTTTGAAAAGGCACTAGTCTCTATTTCAATTTCTACAACCAAAATCAATCAAAACGTTTCAACTTAATTGCTTTCCTACGGTAGAATAAATTCTAAAAATCCCAAAATATTTTAGGAATTTTCTTGGATTTAAATTTGTTTGTTTCTCGAGGTTAGATTAGTGGTTTTAATTTTCTACATTTGTTGGACACTGAAAACAACCCTAAATCTCAAATGTTTATCATTATTAAGGGTTTTACTACTTGTTGGAACTTGTCATAAAAAATTGTGGGCATAAGACATGAACTTGTTTCAAGTTTTTAAGTAGTTTCAAGGGTTTTAACCGATCAAATTAAATTTGGAGATTGTTTCTGCATAATCACACAAATATGGAAATTGGTGAGTTGATCCACCATTCTAAACCTTTTTTTTTTTTTTTTTTTTTTTTTTTTTTTTTTTTTTTTTAATATATGGTATAAATTTCTACACACAATATTGGATAAAATTTGGGTTTATTTTCAAGTAAATTGTTGGCTCATTTTGCTGTAATTTATTGGGACAAGAAGGAGTTATTTCTGGAAATGACATGGTGACTAATAAGTAAAATCTTAATAGTAATGATCCTTTAACTATTGGTAACAATGCTTCTTTAAATTTCTGGAAATTTTGGTTTAATGTTTTCTGCCTTAAGTCAGATTTAAAACAACAAATTATTTTTCATGATGGCTCAATACTCATATCTTGTTAAGTAAATCACATGCTAAATTCTGGATGATCTTTGACATATGGTTCATTTTTACAAGCTTTATATCTTACACGACTTTAATTGTATTTTTGGAATCTTTATGTGATGCTAAGTTCAATTGATATATTTAACACATTGCTCTTGATGATGAACATGGATCATGGATGCTTAAGGCAATTCATACAATAAGTTAATTTCCAGTTTTTGGTAGTTAAGTCACTTAAATTCTAAACCACATATGTTGAAGTGATTTTAGTCACTTCAACAAGTTTGGCATTCATTAAATTTGGGTGACACCCTTTTGCAGAGATCTCTCCAAGAAGGCCTCATTTAAGAACAAACCTCACAAACTAATTGAGTGCTAAATGTCTATGAATTGCCTATATTGAGGATATTTACTTGTGGATGTATTTTGGTAAATGACCATTGATGAGATATTTTTAATTTTCTAAGCATTGTGGTTTTTCTATTCCAAAAGTTATTTTGTTTTAAATGTCCATGGTTCATGTTATCACACAACTTGTAGTTGTCCCTAGTGGTATCCCATCCGGGATGGTAGAGGAGACGAACAACTAAAGAGGTGACCTAAGAGATGCCACGGTTCCCAATGTAAGGTGGGAGTCACGTCAACCGAGGCACTCTTCACTTTAGATCTAGAAAAATCAAGACCTAGGGGGAGACCCTATAACCAATCAAAGATGATTGGACCCAAACAAAGGTTCCTAGGGGTGAGTAAATGGTAAGTTACGGAAACCAATGCAAGGTAAAGTGGACCTAGAAATTAAAGTATGGTTGAAGGTGGTTTGTGGAATGATTAGTGTTTCAACCAATGTATGATTTAGGCCACATGATTAGTTAAAATCAAGGTTACTTGGGAGCGGGAGCGGGAGCGAGAAGCGGGAGCGGGAGCGGGAGCGAAAAGCGAAATTTTCAAAAGCTTCCGGTTAGGAAGCGTTCCGGAAGCGTTTTTTATATAATATATATTTTTTATATATTTTGATGCATATATGTCAACAAATGCAAGTAGAAGTTCATCAATCATCAGATAACATCATATAACATCATTAATCATTGAAAAGCATGAAATAAACAATAATACCATATAACATCATTCATCAATCATCATTATCATTTACTAGTGAATTCATGATTTCATCAACCATAGGTCCAATATCCATGATTCCATAAGTTATAACATCAAGATTCAACCTTAAAGCTTCAAATTCAAAGGTAGACCGTAGGTTCAACATAAAACTTCAAACTTGAAATGCCATGTAATGTTTACAAAATATATGATAATAAATATAAAAGAGTCAATAGTGCCGAAACTTGAAAGTACTGTAAACAAGAAAATACAAGAAAAGTAGATTTTATGGAATCATGGATGTTTCCTCTTGCCACGAGAAATTTCCATTTTCTTTTCTCGTGGTCTCTGAACAACGGGAGTGGGATTATCATCCCCAGCAGCCACCACTGCTGAGCCACGTCCAAGACTCGATCCTGCACGACCCCCCCTCACTGATGCAGATGGAGGTCATGAACCTCTAGGCAAAAATGGTGCATCTGGAAACGAGGAAGAAGATGGCAGCGCCATTGGTAGTGGTATTGCATATGCGTCATCCTCATCGCCCAAAAGCTCTTCCTCCAAGCGCTCCAAAGCTATGGCTCCATCCTCCAAGTTATGCTCCTCCGGATTGTTGTCCCAAGTGACATATGATCTATCAGTTTTGGCACGCTCACAATAATGAGTCAACAACCTCAAGTTGTAATGTACATAAACCAAGCTTTCTGCTCGGTTTTCATTTAATCGATTTCTTTTCACTGAGTGGATGAAGCTATAGGTGCTCCAACACCTTTCTGCAGAGGAACTGTTAACCACCTGTGAAAGCACTCTAACAGCCAATCTATACAAGCGTTGGCATGTTGAGCCATACATGTTCCACCATTCGATAGGAGGCGCCCTATCTCGATCTCTGATTGCATGCAAAGTACCAAATGGACCAACTTCACTGAGGTATTTGCTTAATTCACTGCGCAATATGTCACATTCCTCTAAATAAGGGACCAACTTGTCTATAGCAGTCATGTACGCAAGATGTACCTCTAGATCTATGTCGGGCTTTCTCCTAACCCCACCCCCAGGTGCTGGTTTGGCCAACCAAGATGGAGAATAATATTTTGGTGTTAATACATACGCTAAGGCATGCAGTGGAACATTGAGATGTTCCCACCTTTTGACCACATGTTCATGAATATGGTCATACAAGATGGGATCTTTCTGTTCAACAATATCTTTAATTTGACCCAGCATGCTATCCATCTGCTCATACACCTCCCCAATCACCGGCTTATCTGTATCTGCAAACCGAATCATGTTATATATGGGCTTTGTGAACTGCAAAACATACTTGACACTTGCCCAAAATCCCGCATCAAGAACTGTTTCTTCCACCTCCTGAAAATCAAGCCTTTCAGATGCGGATGTACACCTATCTTTCAAGACCTGCCATGACTCACTTGATACCATGCTAGCTAATGCCTCTCTTACCTTCAAAAGGCGCCTGAAAGTGAGGTAGTAGCTAGCAAATCTAGTCTTTGCTATCTTCAATAGCTCCAACTTTGAGTGACTGCGGAAAATGCCATGGGCATTGCTATGGTTGGTTATAAATCTTATCATCTTCTTGCCCTTTTTGTACAATTCACCAATCCATTTGTATTGATTTTCCTTCAACTTAATGATGTCGTGCATCAAAAGGTTCATTGTGTGAACCAAACACCCAGACCAAAATATGTTGGGGTATTTATCTTCAATGATTGCTCCCGCTGCCTTACAATTAGCAGCATTGTCGGTTATGACTTGGATGACATTGTATGGACCAATAGATTCAATGGTTTTGAGTAGGAGTTCTACAATGTTTATGCCAATCTTGAATTTATCTGAGTAGTCATGGGCTGAAAGGAAGACTGCACCAGTAGCAGACACACCAAGAACATTTATCAATGGCTTGCCTTTTACATTTGTCCATCCATCTGATACAATTGATACCCCATACTCATTCCAAGCATTTGTGAATTGCCCCAAAGCATTTTGGATCTTGGCTCTTTCCTTGTCAAGCCCCACAGTTCTAGCTTTGTCATACCCTGGGCTCTTGTATCCTGCTGGAGCAGTGCGAATGGCATCTACCATTTCATGCCAATAGGGTGAGCGAAGGACATTGAACGGTATGCCACATGCATAGAGAAACCGGAACACTCTTGCATCCACATCATCCCTACCGTTGGTGTCAAGGAAATCTGATATTGTCCTGCGTGACCCAGGGGGTGAGAATCCACTACCTTGGGTGGATGGGCCTCTAGCTATCGGTGAGTTCATTGAGGAGTCATGGTCAAACCTTGCTTTTGATTTGTTTTGTGCTTCAAATTCTTCCTTCTTATACATGGCTCTTTGTGTTGATGTCACACTTTTGCTAACACAAACTCCTACAGTTTTGTTTTCATCACATGGCATGTTCCCACATAGATGTCTTCTCAGACGGGTATATGAACCCGTGTAAGTCTTTTTACAATGGGGGCAACCAAATTTGGCGGTTCCACCCCCCTTGCTTCCTCCCTGCTTGGTGACATATTTCAATAAGGGTGTTGTGTCTTCCTTGGTTTTCATTCGGTTTCCCTCCTCCTCCTCCTCCTCCTCTTCCCCTCCCTCCTCCTCTCCACAGTATGTGCCACTACCCACTTCTTCATCATCTCCCTCTCCCTCATTCCTCCTCCGGTTTTCAATGAACATCATCAAAACAACAAATGGAACCAACAAAAGAAACCATAAACCCATCATCATGTTTGTTGGACTTGGAAGTTGGAAGTGGAACTAGAGTTTAACCTGTTGCCCTGCAATAGAAATGATGGAGAAAGCATGGGAAAGAGTAGGAGAGGAACATTTACAATGACATTCTAGATTCTAGTCAAATTTCAAGCTTAAAAAATTCAAGTCTCAAGCATCAAAACTTCAAGTTCAAACTTCAAACACAAAGCAAATCAACAAGAAAGGGTTTAGAGCCTACCTATTTGGATGTCCAAGACTCCAATGGTAGTGAGTGTGCCAACTTGCCAAGGCTCCAAGCATCCAAGATTCCAACCTTCTTCAATCTCCAATGGAACCTTCTCCTCTTCTCTTCTCCTCTTTCACCTCTTCTCTTCTCTTCTCCTCTCCTCTCCTCTCTTCTCTTCTCTTCTCAAATGAAAGTGACAAAATGGAGTGTGGAGGAGGGCTTTATACCTCAAAGCCCTATCCCCCCCTCCAAAACCCCAAGCGTGGACCCCACAAGCTCCAACTCAAGCAAAAAATCGCGGGTTTGCGCGAATCGTCCGAGGAAGCGCTGAGAATCGATTTCGGGAAGCGACCGAAGCGTTTTTTAAAAACCGGAATCGATTAAGGAAGCGCGTCGGAAGCGAAACGGAAGCGAAGAGGAATCGATCCGGAAGCGACGCTTTGGATCGATTCCTCAACGCTCTCACACAGTGGCAGGGAGCGATTTTTTTTCCCCCGAAGCGCGATTCTCAAAATCGATTCCGCCCGGAAGCGAAAGCGAAGCGCGCTTCTGCTTAGCTTCCGCCTAGCTTCGGCCGGAAGCTAGCTTCCGGAGCGGGGGCGAGAGGGGGGAGAGCGCTTCCCCGCAACATAGGTTAAAATGATAAGATGTAGTACCATATGTTGCACAAGTGGGTCCCACTTTCTTGGGATATGTGAAACCGCTTAATATGGACCCACAAGGTGAAATTAAAGGATGCAATTGGCACTAGAGGATATGTAATGAGGAGAACTATGGATCTAAGTTGAAACTAGGAGTACCCATGTACCGGATCTAAGGTTTGACACAATTCCCAAGGAGTGCGACTTGCTTAAGGAGGACTAGTGCCTTGTTGGATGGGTTAATGGAGTCAAAAGAGTCAAAGTGTAGATCGTGACACCTAGAGGTCAAGACAAGTGGGCTAATTGAGGTACAGTGGCTGGATCTTGCTAGATCTAGGATTTCATGAAATGACCCAAGTGGACCACAATCCCTTAAAACAAGGAATGCTACCCCCAAGGCAGATCGTCACAAAATGATACTCTAGATATAGGTTTCAAGGTATGCCCGTTCCAAATCCACTGAAATCTCAACTACCCAAGTCCTAGAAGTGGGCAAACTCAGTCACCCAAGAAAGTGCGACCTTGCTCAAGGAGGGCTAAAAGGTGGATAAGGTGTGTCAAATCAAGTCCAATGGCCACCAAATTGTAGATCCAAGTAGCTTAGGCACTGATCTATGTGGATCTAGAAAATTAAGTCAATCCAAGGGTTAGATCTGAGTTTTAAGGTGCCAAGTAGTTCAAAAGGGGGTTTTAATCCCTTAAAATGTGGAATGATGCCCACAAGGTAGAAATCACACAAGTAAAAGTCTAGGGGTAGGTTATCAAGTGTATAGATTGCAAATCAAGTGGGATCTCACCTACCCATATGCTAGATCTAACCAAACAAGCCTCTCCAAGGAAGTGCGATTTGGTTTAAGAGGGCTTTATTGCCTTGAAAATTGTGTCAATTTTAACCCAATCACCACCAAACTATAGATCCAACTAGGGGTGGATGCTATAGAGGTGGGTTTTTAATATCTCTTCAAAAGCAAGGCTAGATCTAAGTAGATCTAAGAAAAACCAAAATGAGGGTTTTGATTAATTAGGGTTTTTATGATCTAGAAATTATGGATGATTCAAAGAAGAAGAAGATCATACCTTTGGAGCATACCTAGATGAAGAGATGAATGCTAGTTGAGATGAGGATTACTTTTGCCAAAGATCAAATGGAGAATTTTTTAAGCCCTCTTGCCAAATCGATTTTTTCCAAGCCACATATGTGTCCCCCTAACCTGTCAAAACCAAGGAGCAAAGCATCAATCAGTTTAACATGTTGAAGGTAGATACAAGCAAGAAAGAGATAAGCAAAGAATAGTTGGTTCAAAGACAAAACCACTCCCTGTTTAACCCAAAACGTCCTCCTCCAAGCTTGAAGGGCAAGCCTCCCCACCAATTCGCACTTGTTGAAGAAGTCTTCTCCACCTATAAAAAGATATGGCAAAAATGCAAGATAGCTACAATAGATCCTCCATTGCAATGGACAAAAGAATTTACAATCAAAACAACCAACATCCACTCCAACCCAAGCACGTACTCCAAAAGATAGAAATTTTATTCCAAGAGCCAAGAGCCAAAAATCTCTAGATGATTTTACAATGAGAAGCTCCCTCCTTAAATAGGATGGGGAGAGAGCATAATCCTAACCACTTTTTACATGAGTGGCTAAGATTAAAAGATCAAAAGATCTAATCAATGGTTGAGATGAGCTCAACAATAAAATACATGGATCAACCATAAAATATAACCATAAGTGGACAAAATCGCCCAAGGAGAGGGGATCCCACCAAATCATGATGACAAAATATAATAATAAGCTTATGGTGGGTCCAAGGGGTAATTTTAGCCAACCTTGGTCAATCCCCATAGCACAATAATAATAAAATAGTCATCACTATACCAAATCGTGCCTCTATGGACAAATCGTAGGCCTCAAAAGACCTCAGAAATCATCAGCAAGTGCCATAAGTGATGGATGTGGGCCCCAATGAAGCTCAAACTGCTGGAGAAGGTGCGGAAGACATCCCACTCATCATCACTGATCATCCCATGCCAAAACTTTGCCTCAGTAGCCCAAATCGAATTCCTCTGCAGCCATTTCTACCAATCCAAATCTGCCTCGGGAAGCGTGTACCTGTCCCAAACTACCTCCTGGAGTGCCTGCGCTGTCAACGTGAGGGCACCAGTGTGTCCAGAAGGGGGGTAATATGGAAAAAACAAGTGGCTGGACCACCCCCTCCATCATCAGAGCCCTAGGTGAACCAAATAAAAATCATCTCTGCTCTGAACAGGGTCTCCGACAGACCAAAACTGCACTAAGATAGCCTACTGAGGCTAAATCATCATTGTAACTGCCCGGAACTGAAAATAAACTCTCATTCGACTGAGAAGGTTCAAAACTATCCAAGATGTGTACTCATACACCATATAACTCTCTGCATGATCATATAATATATCCAATATACCGAAACAGGTGGAATAATAATAATCTATATATGATCAAATAATGCTGACAACCATAGATCATCATCATAAACCTGTATCTGATGCACAGAACCATCATGTACATGTACATAGACCATATATCATCTACCTTTGTCATCATAAGGTCCAATAATCTCATGTCCTGTGATTGACCTTGGTCAAACTAGGTTTGACCAGGTCAATATTGACCAAATATAACTCAAACTACCATCAGAAGCTGCTGCAAAGTGTCAAAGGTTAATGCATGCTCTACAACTCATTCAAATAGCAATTATAACACAAAGTAATCATTACTGGCGATCTAAATCCAAATATATATTGTCATTAATTATTTATATGACTCAGACTAGACTTTCAGGACCATACTCACTTCATAGTTGTGATCAATTTGCTAGTGAAGGGTGAAGGCTCAAATAAAATGGCTAGGCTAATGGGTGACTGACTGACTTAACATTGTGACACTTTGGATATGGGAAAGGGAATACACACCATAGTATATACTGAATGAGCAACAACACAGGGAATGGCGGTGTCTCACAAATGGATAAGTTGTTTAGAGAGTGCTTATTCAACTTAGGCATCATGTCTACATCAAGTTGATCCAGGTTCATTAGGATCATTCAATTTCATTTCATGGCCCTTTTGGCCTCCATAACCCTTCGGATCTCAGGTGTGCTGATAAGCATAACTAGTTGCAGCTTGCATCCAGGGCATGTTTTTTTTATACACACATAAGGTCAGCAATTGTTTAGATAAAGCTTTTAAGAATCATTGCTTTTTGGACCTTTCTTCTATACTCTTCGAGGAGTATTTTTTTAGCAATTCATCGCTCTTGCCATTTTTAGTTTCCATGGGCGAATTTAGAAGTTTCCATAAATAGTACATGAGCTTTCAGTTTTAGCCAACAACATCTCAAGTGACTAGGGGGAGTTCGAGCCAATGCCAAACATCGGGACAACCGACCAGAATGATTTAGGCCTACAATCCAACTCACCAAAGGTAAGTTTTGTCACCAACTCAGAGCCGAGACACAATAAACAGGGAAGCTCATCCAATACAGAGGCTACAGTGGGGAAAAGATCCTCCATGCCACTAGCCAAGTAGTAAGTCAGGGTGATAAACTAAAAGGTAGGTAATGGATGGATGAAGACAATGAGTAATGGAGCCAACACTAGCAAGCCAAGGTATGGTGGAATGATCACCTCTATTCTCCCTATGGAGGGTAAAACCAATGAGTATGAGTAGTGAACTTCTAAGTCTGAGTAAGGACAGTAGAATATATATACAATAAGATCAACCAGGTCCACATATCTATATGATCGCCAGATCATGACACTAAGTGCTAAGACATGCCATAAGAATGAATATAAAAGCAATATAACCATAACACCATGATATACCTGCTGAGTCATATACCTGAATGCTCATCCTCTGAACCATCATCTGTCCTCTGAAACTGCTACTGTAACTCTGGGCACCACTGACTGCTCTGCATAAATGGTATAATGGCTACATCGATCATCTCTCTGAGTGTCCTGAGACTTAGTCATGGCATGGGGAATACATATGTTGTCCAAAATCTGATAGTGATCCATAGATAGATGCTCATCTCATCATCTCAATGTAAAGGAACTGGCTGAAGAGTGCTCTGGAATCTGAAAAATAATGTGTGGTAGCCCGGCTGCTATATATGTGATAACAGTTCAATTTATTCTTATGCATGAGCAAATCTATCTTTGAAGTGTTTGATATATTGCTTACTTCATATATTGATAGTCACAACACTTTTGTGGGAAAATCTAACTTAAACCACAACTTATATAATTAAACAAGTAAGATCTTTTCCCTTAAGCTATCTTGAACCTCAAATCCAAATACCCACAGGCTAGTCTCGCTTGGCCTTGAGGCCAAGCCTAAAAAGTGGAAAGATAAATACCTAGGTGACAATGGTATTTCTCTTTCGAAGTTGCACTCTCTAGCACTAGTGGATTAGGACTTTTCCACTTAGGTACTAAATTGAGCTGTGACACACTGCACTACACAACACAAGTAAGATATTCCCTTTCTTTGCTCAACAGTTCCTCAATGATATTCCCTTCAAGTGCTCTTTAATGTAGGCACAAAGAGTCCATTCTACTAATTGCTTTCTGGCGATAACTTGTGAGAGTAAATCTTGGGCTCTCAAGCGATAAATGAGCATGATTTCGAGGAAGGAAAGGGCTCTCCTAAACAACCCAATTTTTATGCTTTACAACCATCCACCTCTCATCTCGGGTCTACAATTCTTCTTCATAATGTTGATTTTTGGACAAGTCTAGGTTTGGGTTCTCAATCCCACAACCAAGATGCATTTTGGACATGTTTCCCTTTAGAATAACCTCCTCTCCCAAGGAGAATGCAACCCCCCCTTTTCACGAGAACCTATGCACATAAAGGAATCTTAGATGTGAGAATGATAAAGGTCCCAATGAGAATGTATGAGTGCAAATTCTGACAAGGATGAATGGGGGGCTCTTACACTTACCCATGATGATTGTACTTAGTCCCATGCCCTTATAACTATGTGAGGTAGAATTCCTCACAAACCTCTACAAGCATTTATATTGGCTTTCTAAGTCAAGTGTTGTGGGTGAACCTCATTTAAAACATATTATGGAGAAGATATGAGTTCTTAGGATGAAACTCGACAATAGAGGATTACCTTCCCGTGGGCCCCTTTTCCTCATCCCCTCTTGTGGATTCATAGTCCCTTTGGTGCTCTCTGCAACCATCTTGGACCATCACAACATTGGCAGCATCGTGATAAGTCTATCACGTGGTCCATTGAAAATATATTTATTGGTTCTACATACCTAGCCATTCACTAGTCAAGCCTTGGCCTGGAGCTTTGCACTAGGAATCCATACAACACATTTATGTTGTTTACACATTGGATCATTTATTTTATTTAAGCTAACATGGCTCAAAGCCCATCATTAAACAACATCGTTACATCACATGTGTGAGTTGATATAATATAATTTATTGAAACCAGGTTATTGCACCAAGTAGCATGTTGGATCAAATTAAGTGGTCATAATACACACCTAGAAACCTAAGACCACATCCAAATGCAAATAAGGGGCTCATAAACAAATTATCCCAAGATACAAAATTGTATTGTCTAGGCACACAACATGTATGCAAAAAAACCCTAGAACAAATTTTAGAATACCATTCACGATTTTGAAATTTGAAATAAAGCCAAAAATGGGGTTTGTCATTAGGGGAGGCCCAAGCCCTCTATTTATAACTTGATTTGTAAGAAATGAGGGTTAGCATTCTTTTATTTTATTTGTTTATGTTTGGAGTTGGAGGCCCATTTGCAAGTTTAGTCTTGCTTCTTTCCTTTCTTTGCTTGATTTTCTTTTCTTATCCTTCACATACCTGAGTATATTATAATGTTCTAACAATGATAAGAAGAGTGCAAGAAAGTAAATGAAGGCTAGTCCAAGAAGACAAGTCCCAGAAGGAGCTACCAAAAAAAAATCAAGGTAAAACGGGGAAGTTTGATTGTCTAAAGTTAAGGGGGGTTGTACCTCATTACATATCCCCCATCTCTGAGACACTTTCCTATTGTTTGCCCTATTGGTGAAGATCACAAAACATTCCCTTATCTTACATCTTCAGTCAACCAGTCACCTTTGACCCAAACTACATTTGTCCAAACTTGGTTTGCTCCACCTTTAATCGACCCCATACAAGAAACTTGTACTTGCAAACACTTAGTTTTTACCATGGTACTGGTTAGTTTGTAAATCATTTTTATCATAAACCTGTTTGAAGATATTTGTGGTGTGGTATATTATAATGTCTAGCATGATTAACTACATGATGACTCAACTTGATGATCTATGGCATCTATGTGTACTTGTCCATGTGGACACCCGTTGCTATTGGTCCACGAAGGACACTTATGATTATAGTACAGCTACAGAGGTTTCATCAGGTCTTCTTCAGACTTATAGGGTTATCATTGCCAGTGTATCAGTGTTCTATACTTATAGTGGCCGTGAGGGGGTTATTGCATATCTTTGGTTGATCTAGGTTTCTTGTTATTTTGAGAGCATATTTGGATACCCATTTTGCCACTTATCTAGGTATATGGCATCAGATTGGTCACTACTGCCTCATATCAGTTTGTTCCAAAAAGGTGGTGGGCCTTTCCCTAGTGGCTGCAATGTTGATTTTCATGGACATGCATGGGATTGATATACTCAGCGTTTTTCGGATCTGATGATAGATTTGGATACCCAATTGGCTCTACTTCAGCCTCCCATACTTGCATGTCAAAGTGTTCTCTCAAATTGGTCAAATCTACAAGGATCATCTCTTCAGTGTCAACGGGTAGCCTAAAAACTTCATGATCGTGCATGGGAACAATCCAACCACTATCTTGACAACGCTTTGGCATTTCTAGGCACCCATTTGGCCTTTCTATCCAGATCAGCCTTTACATTGCAAAGCATTGTCCATCTGGAGGGTTTTCCAAGCACAAGGGGTTTATACAGGCTTATTTCAACACATGACAAATTAATGCTTGGCACACCTAAGGTTTTAATTTAAAAAAAGCCTAAGTTTGCGTCTAATTGATCATTGAGATGTAAAACGTGCACTTTATGTTGTGTTTCTCAGTTGAGGTTCCACTCTATGATTTATATGGGAAAATTACTCGATTTTTCCTAAGATCGATTTTTGCCTTGTTGAACTAGTGGCACACATGTTGAGGCATCTATAGATGATGTGGCACAATGGCACACATGTGCAGGCACACTGGGATCTTATGGCTCATATCTCACCTCCAGATTAGATCATGGCCCTTCATTCTTCCTAAGGACTAACAAGAGATGGAAACATTTCTGATCCTTGTTCTCAAATTCCAGGTGCTTGGATTCAACTTTTGAAGAGATCCCTAGGGGATTCAATTCTACTCCTTGCTGAATAAGATTTTCAACTATTAAACCCTAAGGAGCATAAGCTCAAACACCACAATAATCTGAGTAAAATCCAGCACCTAATAATCAACTTGTGGTGTGGTTTAAGTCTCTAAATCTTAAATAATCCAAGTGCAAACTACTAGGTTGCTTTAGACTTGTTTATGCACTAGTTCCTATTAGTCTTCTTGCTGGTTTTATTTCTTGTTATACTCTTCATTTCAGATCTGCATCTACAACAATCTTACTGTTGAAAATCCTTTGGGAAGGCATAATAATCTTGTGCATTGAAGCTCTATTTTCTAAATTAATTTCTATGCATGTTTACTCTGGGTGGTAGTATGGTTAATACTCAGCACTAAGCAATCAAATCTGCCTTTTCTTACTTCATACTTCGCATGCTTTGCTGTCATACTTTGCTCACATCAGATAAACCTTAAAGTTAATACTAAGTATGCTAATGTTTTGTTTCATTCACATGTGGATGCCATCACGAATACATGCCTAATCTGCAATTGTGATCTCTTGGAATCAATTTACACTTTTCCTATAGGCTGACAATAAGATTTACTTTATCAAATTTCCATAAGTTAATTATATCTGGAAGCATCTTAATGTTTAGATCTTGCAATGAATGCTTTTCTTAAGTCCATATATTACAAATCTTGGGAAACTTCATGAATTGGTTCTCACAAGTGAAAGCAATAGATCTCAATATTAGTTCATGTTATCAATTCGCACTTACTTGCATTATGAGTTGACAATTACATGTGAATTTGAATCATTAAATCCACATGCTATAAATTTCATGCTTGTGACAGCCTTGCTCACTGTTACACCCCAAAATGTCTACAGCATGCTTGACAAGATATACCAGAGCGAAGGGGTCTTTTGCCATTGTAAAAGGCCAAGTCTGGTCTTGTTTATGTAAAAGTGTTGGTCTAGCGAGGCTCGAGACCCATGATCTAGTCATGGCAAGTCCTATTGGTTTTCATTCCAGTAAGTGTTGGCTTAGTGGCATTGCTGACTGCCCTTGATGGGAGAGATTCCCTCGTCATGTTGGGCCATTTGTGCCCTAGGTTGGTGTCCAGTGCTTCTTGGGATAGGACCATTATGACACATGGCTTAGGGGCTCCTGGCCACACTAATGTTTATGCTATGTAGAAGGTGACTGTGCATGTAAGGGTTGCAATACCCAATTTAGCACACCTCTTTTATGCCCACTTGGACCCTCTTTTTCATGTCTGACCCCTACTCTTGGTCTACATGGGCACACTTCATCATGATGTCATCTTCTTCAAGAGAGCTTTGCCTTGCTAAAGGAGAGGTTGTAGAGGGAGCGATCTTCTACATTGTTGGGGTTAGTTGGGCATGACACCCTTCCCTGGCTCATCACTTCATCTGAATGAACCCATCTTCACTATTTTATCATTATTTTTAGTATTTTGTGGTTTAGCCCCCGGCTTGTGGGTGACAAACCCTAATTTTAAGTTATTTTTACTTTTTAGTAAGGAAGGCTCTAAAGTTAGTTAAGACTAGAAAGCCTTATATAAATAAAGGCTTCTAGCACTCATTTGAAAAGAAGACAAGGGTTCAAATATGTACTTATTTATTTTTCTCTTGGTATAATGGAGCATTTGAGTGAGGTGCACCTCTCTTTTTGGCAAGTTTCTCTTGTGATGAATGGTGGAATGGTGGAATTTCTAGGGTTTACTATCATGCAAGATTGATCCAAATAATAGTTGTAATAGCTCGTGGCTAAGGAAGACCTAAGAACTCTTGCTCTTGCTCTTTCCTTGGTTGATGTTGGTAAGATCTCTTCATTTTTTTGTTTGGTGTTGCTTTTGCATCTTAAGCAAGATAAACTAGGGTTTTGTTGGCAGCTTGTTAGTCTTGTTAGAGGATACCTTCCTCTTGAAGGAGCTCTCCACTGTGGGCCTTGGGAATATTGTTTGCCCTAATTAGGGTTCGGTTACTTTGACCTAGTGTCGAGTTACTAGCCTTTGCCCTTGTTGGTAAATCTTGAATCGCCAAATTAAATAGGGACATTGACCTCGATCTCTAACTACCCTAGGGCTGAGGACTAAGGTCATAACACCTTTTCTTCACATTTTTATCAAAATTATCTTGTATATTTATTGTAAAAATACCAAAAAAATATAATATTGGAAAAACCTAAAAAATTAGAAAAGTTCATATCTCAAAAACTACTTGGAATTTGGAACTTCTATTCGAACATAAAAGTGCACCCTGGGCAATTTAATGGTGAATCTTCGCAGCAATTGATCTTATGGTTAAATTGTGAAGTTCTCAATGACTTGTGCTTGCTAGGGTTTTGTTTTGCAAATCTGTTATTGCAGGTACAACAGGTATATTCTTCATTTTAGCCAAGTTTGAAGGCCTAAAAAGCAAGTCTTTGGGACTAGATTGACCACTGGGGATCTGGTCACTTGTTGGGAAATATTATAAGTGGGACCACCAACTATTTGAAGGTTGTTCTAAGGCACATGCTAGATCTGATTTCACATTTTCAGAACTGATCTTAGCCTCCTTCTTCATCCTATTGCATATCCCCCTCACCCCCTTAGTCACCGCATTCGGCGAATTTCAACCTTGGAATTCGAATTTCGCAGAACTTCAACCAAATTCGAACTTGAAGCCGAATTTAAAGCCAAATTTCAAAGTCAAATTTCAAGCCGAACTTGATATTGAACTTCGAGTCGAATTCGAACTTCAAGGTGAATTTAATCAAATTTATTCAATAAAAATTTTAAAAGGTAAAAAAAAAAAGACAAAAACCTAACCTAAATTCCTAAATTTTTAAAATTCCTAAGATACCATCCTTTTGAAATATAATTATATATGTTAATGTTGGCATGCAATTTTCATTTTACATATATGTTTAATGAGTGCCTAGAATTTTATATATATATATATATATATATATATATTAAAATTTTGAAATATATAGTTCCTCGAACTTAATGTCGAAGTTTATCACCAAATTTTTCATTGTCGATTTTTTGTCGAACTTCAAGGTCGCCGAATTCAAACACGAACTCAAACCGAGTGACTTAGCTCACCCCCATACCTCAAGGTACATTTCATGCAGTGAGTTGGTATCGTTTTTATGAAGTTTTTGGATCATTATTAACTGCTGCAATCTTATAATAGCAGCAAGACATTCAAGTTATATTTCTTGGAATCCATAATTAAATGTTATAACTCCTACCTCTCCCCCAATGTTGTTTATGCTTCATTGTCTTGACTCCATACGGAACTCATCTTTGCTGAGAGGTTTCTTGCAAAAGGTGTTTGTGTGTTGTTTAAGCAACTGCAGATATCTATCATCAACATCAGAGACTCCCCCTTGGTCTTAGCAGTTGAGCTAAAGTGCTAAGGAGCTCGCTTATGGTGACATTGGGCTCTATCTCCTCCCGTGCTTACCACTCCTTGCACTGTGATTCGTGACCTTGGTCGGGGTGTTATTTTGAGAGGTAACACTCGCTAAAACAATTCACATTTTCTAAGGTTGATCTTAAGTGTGGAAGCTTGATCTCTAGTTGTCACAAGTTTATTGTTTCAAGTTTTACGTGGATGCTTGATCTCTAGTTGTCACAAGTTTCATGTTTCAAGTTTTATGTGGATGCCCTAATGATTCATGGATGGTAGTTTACCTTGCTCAAGTTAGAAATGCTATGAATGACTTCCATCAAATCCATATGCAATAGACCTTAAAAAAACTTTTTGTGATAGTTTGGTTGCCTCATCAAAACATACTCTTTAATCTCACAACAATAATGATTTGATGCTCGATTTATTTCATTCACAACATTAATCTATTCGCACTTTTAACAAGTTGTAGCTATTCTTCACTTCATATGGATGACATTTCATTGAGGCTTTGATTTATGTTTAGCTATTGATGTAACTTGATTATTGCCATGAGTTAATGTTAATTGCACATGATATTTGCTTAATATTGTAATTTGGAGCATTATATTCGATCTTTGTGTTAATGAGCATATATGGCTAAAAGAATGGTGACCATGAGGAATTTTGGGTAGAAGATGTGATCCAACGTTTATAAATTACATCAAGGAGTCGTTGTTAGGCTTGTAAATCTGCGGCTAGGGACAGTTATCACATCCATGTTAGTTGGAGCTACCATGCTGCAGATTGTGTGGTCAAGGACCATACTACTTTTTTTTTTCCAGATCAGAGATCAAATGCCTTCAGAGGGGGCATGCATTGTACTCAGAGTGCCCCGAGCAGAGATATCAGAGGGGAAAGATGGTTTTGTATGGGTCCAGACATGTTATACAGCATTGCCTAGAGGGTCACCCTTCCTTGCCAGACTTTGCATGATCCCATTCGAGATAGTTACTTAGCCATATTGTGATGAGAGCACTACAGAGTATTGTTGGTTTGCCACTTATTGCCCGGATTCAGTAGAGATCCAGTTTCAGAGAAAGCTTCAGCAGTAGGTATATGGTATGGCAGGTATAGCACTTTATGGTTTATTGCACATGTTGTTGTTTGGACTTGTTTATTTATGATAGTACACGAACTTGAAATATGATGTTTGGTTATGGTGATCTCGTTGTTTATTATGATGTGTATAGCCCTGGGTGATGTCAGTCCACCTCATTTAGTAGGCTCATGTATATGCACACTAGTTCCCATCCCCGTTACTAGTATAGACTTGGTCATTTCGTCCTCCTAGGCAGCTAACTTTGGATCCACCTGTCACTTCCTTCCATCCATCCGACTCATTCATGTTGATTTCTCCCGACTTGGACCTTGATTTGTGACCTTGAGGATCCCTCTCCCCATTGACCTCTGAGTATGCCATGATTCCTTGTCTTTTGTGCCTTGGCTCTTTAGTGTGTGAGATGCATTCTCAAACTTGGGATTTGCTCCTGTCGGTTGCCCCCAATGTTGCAATGCAGTATAGGATTGTGTACACTCACCGGGTGTTCCCCATTGTTCATTGAAGCATGTTCACTTGCCCCCATTACTTTGCAGTATGAGCACCTTGATTATATCTTTTGAGATATGTATGTAGCCCAAAAAGGGCCATGAAATGTAATGAAATGAAGAAATGTAAAAGAAGCCAAAAAGGCTATGTAAATGTAAAATCAAGCCAAAAAAAGGCTAAGTATGAAAGTCAATGTAAAAGTCCAAGCAATGTGTTTTTGAACACACACGGACACAGGTCAGCCATATGTATCACCTTTGTAATGGTTATTTCCTCACCTAGTCCTGTGGGGCAAGGAGGTGAGATGGAGTAAGGGACAGCTAATTCTAAGTGTCCCCTAGAGTCTCAAGTTACGGTTTGTCGGACACCCAATCATGGCGGCTCTAGAAAAGATCCTCACGGAGTCTTCTGAAGGCACGGATGTGAGTTGCAAGGTTCATGTTAGATGATCAGTGGTGGTTTCCCTGCACTATACCCATTTGTGAGGCACCGCCCTTCCCTGCGTATTATCATGGTATGCTTATGTCAGTGGGTCCCGCTCTCCCTGTTTACCCGAGGGGTCACATGGTTTCGGTCCTCGTCTTCTCTTATCCTTCACCTTGCTTATCCACCTCACCCAAAGTTAGCTAAGTGGTCAAGTCTGTAAGTTGTGCATAACATTGAGTCTTTGTTGGAGGTGGTGGGCCCACCTCACCCGGGGCTTGTATTTATTGAGATATTTATGTTTTGATCACCATATCGACATTATATTGTTTTAAGTAATGTACTAACGTAAATAAGGAAGCCTTGATGCTTCATGTTGCTTACAGGTTTTCAGCCATTGCCATTTTGACCAGATTTGACTCGATCAAACCAGGTTGAGTAGACCAAAAATGGGCCCGAAAAAATATTGCGATCAAGATTTCGATTTTGGTCATTTGTCATCTCTTGGGGTCCCATATGAGCCTCCAAGTATCAGAATTTGAAAATGTTGAAGCGTTGAGGAGATTTTTAATTATTATAGGCCACCAGGGACCTGTTTTAATTAAAAATCATGGATTTTGGGCAAACAATGCCTAATTGATGGATCGGGGTCGTTCAAGTGACCATGTCTACCATATTTGGGGTCTACGATCACATTGCAGCAGACGGTTCATCAATCCGGGCACTATAAGTGGGTCAAAAGCCCAAATTACATCTTCGGCAATAAAAACCAACAATAAATTAAATGGAAAATCAAATACGGCAAAGGTAACTATGGAAAAATGGCAAATGCAAAGGTTGGCTAATACAAGGGTGACTTCTAAGGTATTTTTACTATGTTTGGACATTCTATTTTTGTGGTGGGGCCCTCACTTTGGCCAGCTCACCATTTGGAACGAATTTGCCCATGAAGGGAATTTTTCCACTTAGCAAAAATCAATTTTTTGTGGGTTTGTTGTATTTGGACCATCGTTTAGTGGTATGGGGGGCCAAAACAACCCATAGGCACCCCCCAACCACCATTTGTGTGCACTGTATGGGCCCCACGAAGTGGCCCCATCTCCACTTGGGTGCTATAGAGGGTAATTCGCCCCCCCTCTTGAGAGTGATCTCCTCCATCGATTTGGGCATTGGGAGATTCAATATCAGCCCTTGGTTTTGGAGGGAGTTAGGGTTGAGAGTGGTCTTTCTTTATAAGAGAAGACACTCACCCATTTTGTACTTCCTCTTGGCATTTTTGAGACTTGATATTGAGATCATTGAGAGACATTTCTATTCAGTTGCTTGTGATATGGAATAAGATCTTTGTTGTGTTAATTGGTAGCTTATTGCTGATGTATTGCTGAGTTATATTGTGGTATCTCCATCATTCTTTGGCAGTAAAGAGTTTGAAGGTGAACTGACCACTTGAAGGGGGACGCAGCACTTGAGCTGGAAGCTCCATGCTAGCGTTTTCTCTCCAAGATTTTCACAAGGGAAGTAAATCTACACTTTGTCATTTACTTTCTTCATCCCTTGTCATTTATTTGCTATTCGGTTTTTGTTATTTTCTATAGAAGCTGATTCCATCTCTCTTTGGCAGGTACAAAAACGGATTGGCTCACTAGCTGCACCAAAACAAAAGGGGAAAACGCACTCCAGCTCAGCATTTGTTCTTCGGGTTTTGTCTTCAACACGGAAACATCTTCATCTCCATTATCCAGGTACGAAATCCTTGCTTGTTCCTCATACTTTCACTTTCACTATCAATGTTAAGCTGCAAAACCATAAAATAAACCCTAAATATAAAAAACTCAAAATTTCACCGTCGAAACTTGAATTTTCTTTTAGACCTGCTTCTATTCTAATCTTTAGAGTCCAAATCCAAATTTGTAGATCATTCTGAGCCCATTTACGCTTCCCCATAAGCACTAGTCAATTTTTGAATTCGCCCTCCTTGGGCAAACTGACCAATCACGCAGTTAGGGTCTTTTCTGGGTTTGGGGTATGTTTGATTTGCATCTAAATCATTGTTTTATCATAAGGAATCAAGCTATTATTTGCTAGAAGTATTCTAAAACGTCATTTTGTTGCTGCCCTAGATCCACCAAGTTGTTGAAATAACCCTCTTTCTCGGGCAGATTTACTTCATCCTTTCACTTCTAGTCTATTTTGCATCCTTAGTTGCTTCTCAACCATATTATTGATGATCTAATCCATCCAATTCATCACATTCAATTGCTGGTCACAATCTCATTTGCACGCTTACTCTATACTTGCGTCTATCTGTTGGTTGAAATCAAACTGAGGATCTCATCAACACTCACCTCTTGCTTTCATCTTTTTATCTTCATTGGGGGTTTGGGTGTCTGTTTTGTTGCTTGACCATCACTAGTTGAGCGGGGTCTCCCCCCTGACTTGGCTACTTGCCTCGTCTGAAGTGACAAGCGCCCTGTTCGATGTGACTACCGTTCCTAGAATGGTGGACTTGGCGTTTGCAGGTTACACCTGCCTGGTTGCTCACCCTCTACAGTCCCAGACGGGATACCCTTCATTAGCAACTAGAGTTAGTGTGATAATAGGGACCACTATTGGTTGTGAAAACAGGAGGTTCTTAAGCGTAGGCTATGTCTCAGCTTGACTACTATTGACCACCAATGTTACTCTTGCCGATACCCCATGTGAGCGATACCGCATTAGACAACACTGAACATGGAATTGGACCCCATGCCTTGCGTATATCAGAGACCCCCTTATGTATCCTAAAACCATCCTATTACTGTTGTGCGCCAAAAACAATATTTGGAAAGATTAATGTTCACTTACCTAGGTAGTCAGGTGGTGTGGCCAAGGGTACAATTTATCCTCCTTGGTTGGTGCTTTGAGAGATTGGGCAAGCATCACAGTTGGACCCTGCACGTAGATCTAAGAGCCACAGTAATTTGACACACTTGTGACTCAAAGCCATTTTGGGGTTGGGGGGTTTTGCTATTCAAGATGAATTATTGTTCATTATTCATGTAATGCTCATGTTTCATTTTGTTTATGCTATAATGTACTTTATTTTCATGGTCATTTCTATCACATCAATGAAATGTTAAACTAGAATGTGTCTTGAGTTTGATTGATCACCAATAGATAGGCACCTCTTCATCGAAAATAGAGCTAAGAAAGTATCTTAAGTTAGCTAGATCACTAATAGTTGGCCTTAAAGAATGCTTCACCAGGGTCTCTCCCTTGGTTAGTCTAGGCTTTTCACTGCTAAGTCTAGGAGACCTAAAAGAGGACCATCCTCCGTTAGTGACACGTTGGTGGGAAGGTCCATATGTGCGTCGGGATAGGGGTTGATTTCTTGCTAATCAATTGACCGCTAGGTTGTGCATAAACATGTATATGACGTGAAGTATGTACATAAGGAAGAAAGGGGGTCTTTGTGAAATAAGCCTCATAGTAACATAGGAGTGACAGGTCTATCCTCCATATGTGTGCCTAAGAAGTGTTCTCATGTGTCATCCATCCTTGTGCCTTCATAGTGCGATCCCTTTTCTTTTTCTTTATTTCTCTTTAGAGATTTCATTTACATTTTTTAGCCCTTTCATTGGCTTTGTCCCTTTTTCTTTAGATGCGCTTTTCATAACCTAGGACAAGGGAACCTGGCTTTTGCAATGGGGAGTATTCGCAATGATATTTCCTTTGCATTTAATTTACCAACAACTTCCTCTTAAAGAGTACATGACACTTTTATCTTTGATTTGAGGCATTCACACATTGGAATGGTAATGAGACCATGTGATGTTACTAACGACAAATCATTCACAAAGGGGAAAAATTAAGTGGATGAGTGAATTGGTTAGCGAAATGAAAAATGGCTAGGTAAAAGTTGTGAAAATGAATGAAATAACCTAACTTAGTTCACCAAGGTACAAATATATATTGAAATAACACACTTGTTAAGACGCATAACACCAAGGTTAGATTAAGTATACGAGTCATTATAGAACCATGCTTGTAACATCTCATGCTAACATATCGTCATGCCATAAAACATGCTAACAATAAATGTGTAACATCCCTAGAAACTAATTAAGGATTAGAATTCTTAATCCTTCATTAACTACTAATAAAGCATTAATACAGTAGGAGTTAATTAAAATATATATATATATATATAAGAGAAATCAAAAGAGGGGGATAATTTACCTCCCATGAATTCCAATATTTTTGCAAGAAGAATGGAATAGAGAGGAAATTGATCGCAAGTACAGTGTACTTGGGAGGGGATGGCGGCGCTGGAGAAGGAGGAGCCGAACTCTGTAACAGATCGAGGGCATGGACCATGCATTGAGCATGGCTGGTGATTTCTGCACCTTCGTTTTGTTCGGATTAGCGAAACCATAACCTGCGTGTAAGTTTTTTTTGATTGCAGATCGATGTATACCATGTGCCTCTCGGATTCGAGATTAGCATTCATTCTCTGAGTTGTTGATGGAGGGCGGATGATACCAAGGTTTTGTATTTACTATTGTCTCGGGGCTCGTCAGATTCTGCTTGGCTGGCGCTTTGGTGCTGTTTGGGTCGGTGCATTGGTTTTCTTGTTAGGGTTTGCAGCAGTATTCAGAGGTTGTGGTTACTTTGGAGGAAATGGTATTGGTTGGCTGCTCTGGTGCCCAGTTGGAGGCACTGGATGTACGGGGGATGCCAGGTGGAGGACAGAGGGAGGGCTTGGAGGAGATCCCAATGCTGGGACCTATTGGGACTGACACTACCGGGGTGGGGCAGAGGAGACCGGAATATGGAATATCACCATGTGAATACATGTCATTCACACCTCTAAACCTACTGCCGGAGGATCTGGATTGTGATGGTACGTCAGTGGACTTTTTGGGTAGTTCGATTTGGAGGGGGGATGGAGAATTTTTTGATCGGAATTTAGGGTTTCCGGTTTCTGGCGTGGGGGAGGGGTTCGAAGCGGTGGCCGGTTTTGGGCGGATTGCGGATGAGGGGGTGGCTCGTCAGGTTCAGAAGCTATGTGGGACGGAATGTGGTGGACTTGCAGTTGATACGCGTGTGCCTCTGGAGACTTTTGAACACCGTGGTTTTGAAAGTCCTCCTGTGGCTGGTACGAAGCACAAAGGAAGGCACGCATCCGGGGTTGGGGCTCTACTGAAGGGCTCGAGCAGGAGACGGAAGCGGAGCTGGATTAAAACTCGCATTGTGGGCAGTTATGCTGTTGGTGAGGATATTGCCTGGGATCGTGTTTTGGAAATGTCTAAGATGACGCTGGTGGGAAGGGTCATGGGCAGATCATTTGCTCGACCGTTTGTGATGGATTGGGTGGAATCTCACTGGCGCGAGGTGCTAGGCTACACACCTGGGGTGGACATGCTGCTACGAGGATGGTTTGCGGTGGAACTTCAATCTGAGGTAGATCTACACAAGATTCTGGACCGGAATTGGCACTTGGATCATTCGCCGGTTTTACTGAAACCCTGGCATCCTCTCTTTGATGCCAGTCGGGAGAGGGTTGATTCCATTCCGGTTTGGGTTAGATTACCGGGACTACCATTGCATTTTTGGGATATTAAACACTTTCGAAAGATTGGGGATATTCTTGGACATTTTCTGGAGGCTAATCTCTCCTTTCTGGAGACCCATTACAAACAGGTTGCTAGAATATTGGTCAATTTAAATATCCGGGAAGGTTTACCGGAGGTCATTAATCTGGAGTGGGGGCCTGAATGCATACCTCAGATGCTGGATTATGAGAATGTGCCTTTTAGGTGCAGGCGGTGTCACGTTTATGGTCACCCGACGTCTGCTTGCCACCTTTCGGTTTGCACTCACAATGGGGGTCCCCGAAATCACTCTGCTATGGATGTTTTGGATGCACCTAAGGAACCATTGAACTCCTTTTCGACGCCGGTGAGGGAAAGTTTGGTTGTAGACCAGGGTGTGGAGGAATTGGAGCCTCGTGGCCAAGATACGGAAGTGATGCGGGACTTACAAGCTGAGGTTAATTGGGCACCCGCTGAAGATGTACATTGTTCTGATCTTTTGGATGTGACTGAAGTGCCGGGATCTTCTTTCACGGGTAAGCTTTCCTTTTCTTTAACGCCCTCTGTTAAGGTCCTCTTTAATATGTGCACTGTGGATGGGATAGATTGGTCTGAGGGGCTGAAGAATTTATCCCTGTCGGGACACTCTGCGATTCTCCCGACTACCCTCTCCTCGGGCCTTTGTGGGGATCTTATTTCTCCGGTGGAAGTATCCTCTGTTCAGCACCTTGATTTGCCTCTTCTCCTTTTGGAGGACAATATGATCAATATGGAACCTGATCCTGGGAAGGTGGATACAGTCTCTGAACCCTCCTCTCCTGAGTCCTCTGCCTTGGGATATAATCTGCGTTCTTGCACTAAGTTATCTGGGGGGGGATTAGGAAAAGAGAAGATGCCGACGCGAAGAGGCAGAGGTCGCAGGTCTCATTTATCTAAGGCTCAGAACAGGGCCAGATTAGATCTTCGGGCTGGGAAACAGGTTTCGATTGAGAGGGCACTTAGAGCAGTGAACGCCCGGACGCATGTTCGGTCATGAAGATCATGTCCTTTAATTGTAGGGGCCTGGCTGGGTCTAAAAAGAAATCATCCTTCATGAGGGTGCTTACTCTTGAACACCCTGATGTGATTTTGCTACAAGAGACTTTAGGACTAGGTGTTATTGTCAAGGAAAAATTGGAACTTTGGATGGCTGGCTGGACCTTCGTGACTCTGGACGTTCGGGGACGCTCGGGGGGTCTGGCTGTGGGATGGAAGAATTGTGCGGTAAAACTCATCAATGCAAGGGGGATGTCTTCTGTCTTGGGAGTTGAATTTCTCTCAGTCGACTTGGGTACTTGCTTCACTGTGGTTAATGTCTATGGACCTTATGACAATCGGGCCCTCTTTTGGGATTCAATTATGCAGGAGCAGCTCTTGGATGGTGAATCGGTTGTGGTGGGGGGAGATTTAAATTTCACTTTAGGGCATACTGAAATTTGGGGCCCTCGAGCGCATGTGGATCCAATGGCTGGATACTTCCAACAGATGCTGGTTCGTAAAAATCTGCTGGACATAGAACCTATCAAACTGAAACCTACATGGAGGAATAATAGGAGTGGCGAGGCTCGGGTGGCTAAAAGATTGGACCGGTTCCTGGTGGCTGAGAGGCTGGTGGACAGGTTTTTTCAACTCAGACAGTGGGTTGGGAGTGGTGGGGATTCTGATCACTTCCCGATCTTTTTAGAGATTAGGAGAGGACCCATCAATCCTCCAAGCTCTCTTAAATTTAACAAGAATTGGTTAAAAGATGATTCCTTTAAAAGTCTTTTTCTGGACCTATGGAGGACGTATGATGTCGATCATGAGCGCACTGCGGCTTTTCAATTTGCCGAGAACATCCAACGTTTAAAGGGAGCTGTAAAAGTGTGGGCTTTTGATAAGAGAAGGAGGGAGGATATTGCATTGAAACAGATTGAGGCTGAACTACTACTGATCTATGAAGGGGATGGAGGAGGACTATTATCTCAGGAAACTATGGCTGCTATGGTCAGCTTGGAAGGTACTAGAAATAAACTTTTGATGGAACAGGAGGAAACTTGGCGACTCAAGAGTAGGGCGATTTGGCTGGAATGTGGCAATGAGAATACTAAATTCTTTCATGCATATGCCAGGGGAAGGAAGTCAGTCAATACTATTTGGAGCTTGAAAGATGAAAATGGCATTGAACATTTTGATTTTGAAGAAAAAGCTAGATGCGGGGTGGGACACTTTCAAAATTTATTTAAGGCACCTGCCCAGGCCTCTATCGCTGAAGTTATTAGGGTAGCACAATTATTTCCGAGGTTTGCTGAGGAGGAGGACAATAGGAGACTCATGTGTGCTATTTCTGAGGAGGAATTAAAGGAGGTCCTTGGTAGCTTCCTGAAAGACAAGAGTCCTGGGCCGGATGGTTGGACGGTGGAATTTTTTCTTGATCTTTATGATGTTTTGGGGTTGGATCTGCTACAGGTGGTTGAAGATACACGCATAAATGGGAAGATACCGGCTTGTTTTAATTCTACTTTTATAGCTCTCATTCCTAAAACTGATAATCCGGCTACTCTTTCTGAATTCAGGCCTATTTCATTGTGCAATTGTATCTACAAGACTGTTTCGAAGGTCATTGCTCGGAGACTTAAGGTCATCTTATCAGAAAATATTTCTGATGAACAATTTGGCTTTCTTGAAGGACGCCAGATACATGAGGCTATAGGAGTGGCTCAGGAAGGTCTTCACAGTTTGAAGACTCAACACATCAAAGGTGCTATTCTTAAAATTGATTTATCCAAGGCCTACGACAAGGTGAGTTGGATATATATCCGGCTTCTTCTCACACATTTGGGTTTCTGTATCAATTTTATAAGGTCGATCATGTCATGTATAACTACTGTATCATTCTCTGTTTTATTGAATGGAGCGGCTACCCCCTTTTTTCATGCGGAAAGAGGCCTTAGGCAAGGCTGTCCACTGTCTCCCCTCCTATTTCTCCTGGTAGCAGAAGGTTTGAGCAGGGCTATACTTGATGCTAAATTACAGGGAAGATTTAGTGGCATTGGCATTGGTGAGCAGCTATTTGTTACACATCTGTTATTTGTGGATGACGTTGTCATCTTCTGTTCTGGCGATCGAAGAGATACTAGAACTCTGAAGGAGATCTTGGAACTTTTTTCTAAAGCTACGGGGATGGATATAAATATTGAGAAATCCACTCTTACTACCCATCTGCTGAGACCGGATGAGGAACGGGCTCTTATTGAACTGTTTCCCTTTAAGATTACTGGCCTGGATGAGGGAATGAAATATCTGGGCTTCTCCCTTAAAGCCAACGTATATTATAAGAAGGACTGGCGATGGCTCATTGGTAAGGTGGAGAAAAGACTGAAAGGCTGGAGTCATAAGTGGATGTCACGAGCTGGCAGGCTGGTGCTGGTTAAGTCCGTATTGGAAGCCATTCCAGTCTACTGGATGTCTTTGTCTTGGATACCCAAGGGTATTCTTGAATCTATCAGGCGGTTATGCTTTAGATTCCTGTGGAGTGGCAAGAAGGAGGATCAGGTTACCCCGTGGGTCAACTGGAAGAGAATTGCTGTACCTAAGGGCCTTAGGGGGTGGGGATTAAAAAACATCTTTCTTTTTGCACATGCGCTGGCAGCCAAGGGAGGATGGAGACTTATCAAAACTAACAGCTTATGGACCAGGTTTATAAAAGGAAAGTATTTATCAGACATGAGTCTGGATGAATGGATTAGGAGCCCGCGGAAGTCTCATATTGGGGGATCCGTAATTTGGAAAGCTGTGGTTAAATCCTTCGATCTGGTGGAGAATTATCTGGCGTGGGATGTAGGTAATGGCGCACAGGTGAGAGTTGGCAGAGATCCTTGGATTGGGAGTGAACGCTCTCATTTGTTGCCTGATATGGTTGTCAATGCTTTGGAAAATAGGGGCATACTCACATTAAACCAGCTGGTTGTACAGAGACCCGATGACCCGTGGATACAACACTGGATTAGCGCTGAACTGTTGGGCTTGGAGGCACCTGTGGCGGAGTATCTTAATAATTATATCAATGGATTGAAAAGGGCACAGATACATCTATCGGATCAGGTGGATGTGCTGGTATGGGAACCAGATCCGGCTGGGGACTACACACCTAAATTGGGATACTTAGTGCTCAACGCAGGTGATGTATTCGGGGATGAGATCTGGTGGTGGTGCTCACTGTGGAAACTTTAATGCCCATCCAAAAACAAATTGTTTATGTGGTGTGCTCTTATGAATCGAGTACCGACCTGGGATAATCTGCAGAAGAGAAATTTCCAGGGCCCAGGGTGGTGTGTTATGTGCAAGAATGAATCGGAGACGATCACACACCTCTTCATACATTGCCAGTTTACGACTGCTGTGTGGAATGAATGCTCAAAATTGATGGGTTTTGATTGCAGATGGGAAGGAAATTCTGTGGAAAATGCATGGGAAAACTGGTGGAGACGGACAACAGATAAAAAACAGAAGATCTTACCATTGTTGATTATATGGGGGATCTGGCTGGCTAGGAATGGTGCGATTTTTCAGGAAATACCATGTCTTCCGGAAATGCTCTGTGCTAATTCAGTGGGCATTTTTCAAGCTTGTCCTGAATACGTTAGGGCTGCTAAACAGAGACGGGACATGGCTGTTGAGATAGATAAATCTTCTCCCTGGGGCTTCTTTGATGGTGCAGCTAGCAATGAGATTTGTGGTGGGGGAGCAATCTTATACATTTCTGATTCTCATTTCTACACGCTCACGATGGGTCTTGGAGCGGGATCCAATAACTTTGCAGAGGTCATGAGTTTAAAATTATTACTCATTTTTGCAAATGAGCAGGGTATCTCTAGGTTGGCGGTTTTTGGAGATTCGAAGAATGCTATTAATTGGACCAACCAAACACAAGCCTGCAGAGTTATTAGAATTGCAAATGTTATCAACTCTATACAGCTGATCAAACAATCTTTTGAATCATTCATATGCCGGCATGTATACAGGGAAAATAACCAAAAGGCGGACCAGGCATCCAAAGATGGGCAACTAATGGTTTTTGGCACTTGGAAAGTAATTGAAGAATTCAATGGCCAGCGAACTGAATTCTATCACAGACCCTTTATTGAATGATGAATATATTAATGAAGTTTCATAAAAATTGAAAATGATGTTTAAATGTTTTTTTTTGAGAAGATGTAAAAGCAAAAAAGTCCGGTGGGACAGAAATATCTTGATAAAGCAGGAAATTTGCAGTTTTGAAAGTAGACGTTACAGTCTCAACAAGTGAACCCATTTTATTTGGGCATGGTTAATTCACTTTACAGTGAATACTAAATGTAATTCGGATCTCTAAGGATGAATGGAATTACGCTTTTTTCTTTTGGAAAAAAAAAAAAAAGAGAGAAATCAAAAGAGAAATATTAAAGTTAAGTTAATACTAATAAAGCCAATTAACAATTAATCTAGGTTAATATAATTAAACTTGATAAAATAAAGTAGGGTGCATGAAGGCCTTGTGGCCCTCATGCATAATTCACTCTAATTAAATTGAAATTGGAAAATTCTGCATAAATAGGAGAATTGGGGGTTGATTGAGGGGTCTTTATTTTGGGTGTTATGCTCGTTGTTTGGGGAGGTTTTGGTCGGGAAGGGTACTATGAGCTAGGTGGAGATGAAAGTTTGGAGGCTAAGGGTAAAATAGGATTTTGATTATGATATCCAGATGGCTTGGTATTGTTGAGTGAGGGCTCAGGGGCTCTCAGTTTATGACTAAGGGGCTGGTTGGGAGGAGAGCGATCCCCCACAAGTGGTTTCCAGTAGCTACCACCATGGTCTTTAGGGCTTCTACGATATCTCCGTAAGTCCAAATTCTATCTTAGGTTACAGGTATGTCTTCTTCCTCATCTTATTGAGTAGATTGAAATTAGGTTTATATTTCGGGTCACAGATTATGTGAAAATTTAGTTCATATTTGAGTAACAAGGTCTCCGATAATTATTTCTTTTATTGTTTTTAATAAAATCTACTTAGTTTAAGACAAGTATTTTAATATGAATATGAGTTGAACAATTTATTATTTTATTAGTTTATTATTTTACCCCTCATTTAGAATTTGGTTTCTAAATAGAGATTAGGTTTGTATTAGCAATATAGGGCCCTACAAAATCAGGGTTTAGATATATCACATCAGTAGAGGATGAGGCACTATCTTTGACTAGGCACATCAAGGCAAATGGACCTGTTGCCTCCGGAACACGCACCTGTGCCTCCGGAACACGCACCTGGGGGTTATCACAGCAGAAATCTTCAAGTTGCTTAGGTGCGTTCCTTGGGTGGCAAGTCTCGAGTCAAGTACTGTCACTTGATCTTGACTCCTCCGTTTAGGCAAAACTCCTAACGAAGCCAAGGGGGGTAGTCCCTATGAGCTACTAGGGCTAATTAAGCTTTAGGTTTATGATTGGGTAAGTTTTTTAAGAGTTTTGAATAAGATTTAACTGAAAGCAAAAATCACTTGCAGAATATAAATTACGATCAACAGCGTAAGATAGATATAAGCAAATATAAGATCTAATAAAAAGTTTGAAATACTGTAAACAAGATCAGTGCCAAAAAATGGAGTCGATAAATGCGTGTTGTTGTATTATAAACGTTTTGCGAGTGCTTCTTGGTCAATTTTAATTTATTATGAGATGGGGTTTGATTACGGTAAGGGTGAGCTCCAAATATACCATGAGCTACAAGGAGTAATGTTCGGAAGTTAACTAAAGGTGGATCCTCACGAAGATGTGTGGGCTGGAATGGAGTCTCGAGGGCGGTGTTTAACACTACACCAACAAGGGTGTAGCCTAATTGTGCCCTGAGGTCGTCCCAATGGTTTCCGCTTCTCCTTAGAAATTTCCCCACACAATGATGAAGGTCTGAGTGCCGAATTTTCACTATGTTCAGGGTAGTTAATTTTATTAGGATGAGTTTTTATTAGATGTGAAGAATTATGGAGCAGTTCCAACTCTTTCTGATTTCCCACAGGCCCAGGCAAATGCCCGCAAGGGAAAAGAGCATACTTTGAGTTGGAAACTAAATATATGTTTTGTTTGATTGCAAAAGGTAAATAACTAAAGTAAAGTGTTATGCTAATTACTACAGGCAAGGAGTCTCTTTTCTGATCATCTGATCACGTACTCAGGCAAAGACCTTTATGTGATGGCGAGAGCATACTTCGGGAAAGCAATGCCAAATTTATTACTTTGAAGCAAAAATTGAGACGACTAAAACAATATTTATAATGTTTTAAATTTGAAAGTATACTGCCTGTTGTGTGTGTGTGTTTGTGTTTAAACCGAAAATAAAACTTCTTAGAAAAAATCACGCCATAAAAAAAATGCGAATCCCCCCAAGGGGGATGGGGTGTGGGTGTTCGGTAGCCCACTTGCTCTTCCTTTATTTATGATTTACAATGAACTTTTTGGAGAAAACACCTTGGATCTTACAGATCTAGATCCAAAAGGATTACAAAAAATGTAAAGGGTGAATGCCGGATAAAGCTGGGATGCCCCAGGAAGCTCCGGAATGGCCCAAACTTGAAATTTTTGACCCAAAAGTGCCAAAACCTGCTAAAAAATAAAACAGGACAGGGAGCTAATTAGTGTTAGAAAATGCCCAAAATCACTTTTAAAAGTGATTTGGGCAACTGCAAAAATTATGGAAAAAATTTAGGTTAATCTACTTGTAAATATTGAATGAAAATGACTCAAAAGGACAAGTCATTTTGAGGATCTTGGCTTGCTTTTGAGGGCAGCCAATGAAGCACTTTTTAAATTGTTAAATAAACTTTAAAACCCAATATAAAGCTACTCTAACAAGCCTGAAGACTTTTCAATAAATTACTTGCATGAGGAAGCTTAAAGATGCTAGATCTAGTGCGGAATATAAACTTTTCGAAACTAAGATCCAAGCAAAATACAAAATCAGATCTATGTATGATATTTATTTCCAATAAAATAGATCCGAGAAGAACAGTAACCAAGGAGATTTTCTTTAAACTTATGAAGAGAGCGAAAGGAAGAAAGGAAGCTTGGTGTTGGATGGATCAACCGAAGAGACATCCGGTGACAATTTGTGGACTATGTTGGATGAATCCTTGGAGAATAAGAGAACAAACTTGTTCCAATACTTTTCCATGCTTTGTAACATGTAACTAATTAGAAACTTGCCAAAGAGATTGTGAGATCTGGTAATAAACACATAAGAAATCAAGAAAGCATGTCAATAAACTTATTAAACAATGCTACATTAGATCTCTAGATATGCACGATTAAAAGAAACTAGCAATAAGCTTATTACTTGATCCTTTCCTATCAATTGATACCAATCCTTTCAAGGCCAAATTCACTATATGATTGAACAAGAATCTAAAGATACATGTTACCTCAAGCTAATACAACAATGATCATCCACTAGAGAGCATGGCACCATGTAGCCTCCAAAGCTTCAACTTTATTCCAACAATACACAATAGAAAGTATTACAATAGCAAGCTTCTCTCAACACAACTTTCAGTAGTTTAAATGAGAGAATGAAACCTCATTATATAGCAAAACCAAGAGAAATCCTCTTTGACACTTGGAGAATGAGTTGATACACTTGGAAAAGGCTTGTTGACACATGTGAGAGGTTTGGGGAGGTTAATGACACCTTTCTCCAAGCATTTGACACTTTTCAACCTCCACTTGACACCTCTCCAACCACAAATTCGCCCCCCCTTTGGTGGATCTCCAATCTTCAATCAAATCATCATTTATTTGCTCAATATTCTCCCTGATTTGATTGCCAATCAAAGGAGATTTGATTCCAACACATTTCCTTGATCCGTGGGTTTGAGATTTTGCCTTCATTATGTATTTTTTGCCAATTAAATTGTTTTTTTTGGGTTTTTTGAGATAAATACTTACTCAAAACTTAAGATAAGTGGGTTTATGAGTTTAGACGATGTTCTGGCTTAGAAAACGAGCATCCACTTCACAAACTACACCCACAAACCATATTTTTATTACATTTTTAATTTTTCCACTTAAACTATTAAAAATAGTCTAATTTTACGAGAAAATTTATTTTTCTCGAAATGTAAAAAAAACTTAAGGGGACCTAGCACATGTCCATGTGACTCAATTCTAATGTCTAGCATGGTAATATACATTGACACTTGGGCTCTAATAACCTCCTAGGGTCGATAAATCATGCCGACCACCCCAACTTTGGATGTATGAGTGAAAAACTCGAAAATTATAAGTCATTTATTCAACAACATATAATTGACAAGGGAAAAAACACTCTGGGCTAGTCGGACGGATATCTAATTCCTAGGAAAGCCGAGTCCGTTACAAAATCATCATGCTGAGACATTTTTTACAGTTTCCCCGCAGGGCATGGACATGTGATTTTATTTTTATTTTTAAGGGCCAAGGTGGCATGCTAGGACTTCTGATTTTTTGAATATGAACAAAAGACCAATTTAGTGGATAACAGGACCATCTAATAAAGTTGAAGGACCTCTAACCAATGATCTATGGTGAAGCCACATATCTCATCTCAGGAATCTCTTATCAAAATCACCCCTGCTGGAAGAGGGGTAACACAATGGAAGAGTGCCATGGTTGTTTGATGGCTAGAGTTGTCTAGAGTGCCCTATAGTGAGCAAATGGCAAAGCCACGAAAGTAGTTGGGTTGGGTTGAGTGGGTTATGAGTTTGTAGATTCATTCCTTTTTGTGTTGGTGGCCTCAATTGACTAGATTCAGTGTGGCATCTGCACTACATGCCTCTGATTGGGTGGAAAATTGCTCGTACACTCCATCTTTGTTCATTAATCTACAATTGAATGTTGTTGTCATGAAAATATATTGAATGTGCATGTTGTCTATGAATTCAGTCATTCCAAGTTAAAGTTTTATTCCATTCATGCATGATTTCGCATACTATTTTGGGCCTTGCTTTGAAACCAAAAATGGTTTGATTGCTAATAGCTTACTAGCTACTCTAGTTATGGCTTGGGGTTTTGATTAATGGTGTTGTTAGTGGCGTCCCTGTATTATGGATGGGAGTGGATGAGTGAGCAAGTTGTAGTTGTGGCATTAAAGCTCAACGTCAATACTAAGCAATTTTGGGTAGAGAATGTGCATAATATGTAGGGAATTCACTATTGCATGACCATTGTTTGACGAAAAACCTCAGTGAGGATTGGTTATTATATCAAAGCCTTGATCCAAGCCACCACATCCATGGAGGATACACCCAACCACTCACACATGTGGGAGATGATAATATAGTTGCTCCTATACACACACACACACATAATGGAAAAGAACCATGGGTACAAAAGTAAAACCAAGGACTAAAAACCACCCGAGTCTCCAAAATGCCTTGAAATTTGCACCAATGGGATGAGTGCTCCACCTAATTCCATGTTTCACAACATAATACACATCCAAAAGTGAGCACAGCCCATACGAGCTAGGATGCTATCACATCAAAAATCAATCTTATCAACCTAATAAAACCATAGTAAAGCACCCTTTAATCAAATCACCACAATAAGGAGCAATAATTAACACTTAGAACTTAGTGAGGCCCTAGGTTAATGGGTTCCCACTTCATGAAATGCACCAAGGGTCAAACAAATGTATTAATGCTATGCAAAACCCTTCATGAAATTCCAAACATGCCAACCATGTCAAAGAAAAGGGGTGCACTACACCATCAAGATATCAACCACTAGGAAAATGCCTATACATCAATTGGAACATCTCGTCAAACACCTACTAACTAAATTATACCGCCATCTTTAAGATGATCATGTACCCCTTATCCATCAAATGATCCAACATTGTTAACCTACAAGCTTGATCCTTGTGACAAAAATCACAAGCGTCGTGATATCAATCACAAGTGAAAGCCTAATAAAATATGAGGGGTAACAAGGACTACTAAGTGCATCAATGTCATTACAATGTGGAAGCACACAAAAGCCACTCCTTTCAAAGTATGATAAACACGTATATAACCTATAAGATCTAAGATATAGAATCTAAAATCAAAGTGCAAAATACACGTATATAACCTTAATTACCCCTATTACGTGGTACCAATACCAGCGCACCCTCAGATGTTTGCCCAAGGAGAGGGGTCATTTTTTTCAGGACCATGATGGGGTGTTATCAGTACTTTCTGAGAGGTGGTTATGACCGGACCCTTTGGTCCTTCCTTTAGGAGTACTATGGCTTAGTGGCATTGTTGACTGCCTAATTCTAGGGCTTGCAGCCCTGAGGTTGGTGTCTGGGGCTCCTAGGGGTGGGTCACTGGGTCACATGACCCCCTGCTTGTTTTCTACACCGGTGACAGTATTCTAGCTCTAACGCTCTTGCCTCTCCTTCCACTCACCTTATGCACCCATCCAGTTCCCTTTCCAACAGAGCGCCCTCCTTCCTTGGTGCAGTTTCCTTGATGACGTCATCCTTGGTCACCAGGCCCACGGGCTTATTAAGGGGGGACGTCGAGGGATTTTCAGTAGTATTGGGGTTAGATGGGGCATGACGATCCCCCCCGCTCACTTCACCTTTCGGAGTGAAGTTATCTGCTCAATTTTAGTCATTTTTAGCAGTTTTTAGGCACCTAGGGGGAAAATACCCCAAGTAGCCTACTTTAAGCCTACTTTAGGCCATTTTTAGATTATTTTATATTATTTCATGTTATGTTTTTACATTGACATTTATTTTGCCTGTCGGCCTAGTTATTTTTGTAAAGTGAGTTGAGAACACTATAAATGAAACTTCTCATTTCATTTGTAAATCATAACTCATGGCATAAAACTCAAATATGTTTCTCTTTTACCCTAGATAGCTATCTTGGAAGTGATGCCCCCCTCTTGAAGCAGGCCCTTTTTGCTCTTATGGATGAAATTGGATGCTTGTCTTGGGTTTTGTTCTTGCTTGGTGGATGCTAAAATTGTTGAAAGAACATAAGCTCAAGTAAGTTTATTTTTTTTAGCCTTGCTTGGTGAAAGGTGGGTGAATTTTTGCTTCTTGAATGATTGAATGGTGGCCTTAGGGCTCCATTTTTTTCTGAATAGGGCCTTTTTGTCTACCTTCTATCCTCTTTGCATGGTGGAAAATGCTCCCTAGAGAAGGTAATTTCCCAAGTTTAGTCTTGGATCTCCAATTTTGCCTTAGATTAGGGTCTTATAACAAACCCTAGAGGTTGTTACTGGAAGTCCAAATTTAGTAGACAAGGAGAAAATACTTCAAGAAGAAGGCTGCTCATCTTCCTCTAGGGCTAGGGTTAAGGAGTCTCATCCATAAAAACCCTAAGTTATCATTCCTTTTACTAAATTTCACTTGCATTTTCATGTGTAATTTTGCATTTTCATGGTAGAATTAGGATTACAATTCGGTCTGCAATTTTATGTCTTAAACCCTAAAAATCAAAATTCCAATTTCTGGCCTCCCTAAAATTTCGGCCCTCTCTCCTACAATTTCGGCCTGCCTATTTATCCCTCAAAAACCCTAGGGCGAAATTAGTGGGAGCCATAATTTCTTTAAAACCCCAAAAATATTAATTTTTTGTATTTCTTTCATTTCATGTCATTTTGCTTAATTAATTAAGTCTGCAAATTTATTCACTGTTGCATTTAGTTTTTTTTTTATTAAATATTATAAAAAAAACCTTATAGTATAAAACCCTAAAACCTAAAAACAGTCCAAAATCTACCTAAAACCTAGATGCCCCTCTTTTCTCCTCCCTTGGCAACCCACTACAAGGCTGTAACAGCCTCCTAACTGTCCATTCTGCAGCCTTTAAAGTTCTGTTCTGAGGTCTGTCACAATATAGCAGACTGTCTTACCCTTTTTGCAGCCGCTAACACCTGCCACAAGAAGACACAAATCAGACATAAAAGGTGTTAAACACAACATAAGTCAAACTGAAATTTGAGCTAAGAGTGGTTAATAAAGATTAGCAAAAGATGTTTTGATTAGTGTTTGCCTAAAAGACTGATTTTTACTTTGTTTACATGCTGTAAAATACACATACCAAACTTTGGTGATCTGCCTGTACTGCTGGAAGTTAAAGGAGTTAAAGTTGATTTGATCTAAATTGGATGTGATTGGTAACTGTTATTGCTCTTACTATCTACTGCTGCAAAACCACTGCCATAATCAGCTGTCCACTGCTGTAGATTGTCATTATGACTGTTGGTTACTGTTGAAGTTATAATGCTCATATGAATGGTCTTCTTACTAATGGTGGATGATTTCACTAGTAATTGAATGATTCTTGGACTGTTTACTACCCTACAATAGTTGAGTTGGTTACTTGTCTACAGTAAATGTTATATGAATGATCTCTTAGTATTGACATTCATACATTGGTATGGGCATCTACAACATTACAATTTAAATAGTATGTCTTCTTCATTCTAAGGTTGACTCCATTAAAGGCACTGGTTACTAATCGATTTACATAGAAGATCTAGGTGGTTGTCTACGTGTATTGCAGAATACCAATAAGGGCTCTTCCCCTTGGAGGTTACGACACTCCTAAGAACTTGGAGGTGTGGCTGAGGTGACAGTTGTCACACTCTCCCTCAATTTGTCTATCGGACACTAGCCCTGCTAGTTTGTCTGGTAACAACCCCCAATGTTGTTGCTTGAGAATGAATAGGAGGGACAACTTCCCTTCCCCATACCAAGAATGTCAATGTTTATGTCTATCTTAACATCCATGATCTGAGGCCAAAGAGAATAGATGACTCTAAGGCTCAAGAGAATAGATGACTGGCCAAAAGCGTTGCTCTATGGTGTGTCTCACTATCTAAACGATGCATCCCACTACCAAGATCTAAAGGAATTTGATTGTTTGCTAGTGTTGTGTGAACTACCTCAAGATCTAAGATGACATCTCCATAAGGATCTCTCTTGAAATACAGAGTGCCTCGAGATGTTAATTTCTTCTAACCCAACACCCAACAATTAATTCTGGGCAAAATTAATTACTAAATAAACGCACAATTGAGTTATTAACCAAACATTACAGCGGAAGCATAAACATGAAATCAAACACACATTTGACACTATACTTACCCTAGAAAAACCCAATGGGGAAAAAACATAAATCGATGATTTTAATAATGATAAAATACTGGGGTGATGGCCTACTAAGGAATAATACAAATCAGCATACAGCCTAGCATCAAGATCTATCCTTCAATCTTACTGGATGTTACTCCATTGCTACACCTCGTTCTTTTCCTTAGACCCTATCCCTACACACTTGGATGAATGTCCTTCTCCAACCAATCAATGAGATCTTACTAACTCTGTATGACTAGTGTCTTCTCCTCCCCTTAGGCTTCCTTTTATAACATCTCAATGACCAAAACACTAACCCTCAATCTCCAAAGTAACGGATGGATGAGATTAGATCTCAAGCCTCTCTTAAGATCAACCACTATGACTTAATCTTAAGTTCACTTTTAGTCATTGGCCAGCATTAAGTTAAGTAATGTGCTTTTACTAAGTTAGACTTAGGAAAGAGATATAAAAGTCACTTTCTCTCTCAAGTAAGTACCTAGAGAGGTAATATGGACGACGCAAGCATGCTTGACACCTAGCCTATGCAAAAGTACCTGTCCGAGCTACAAACATCAACACTCCCTCTTAGGGAGGAAGGTACTTCTTGAAGAACCACCAAGAACTAGTTCTCCCTTTGACCCCGGCACACTTTCGTACACATCATCCTGCACACTGGCATCCCTCGAACCCTACTAGTCAACTACTCCTTGATCACTAGAAGTCACGAAATTGATGACGCTACATATCAGTGCCATGAAGTTTGAAAACTGTCAAACGCCTTCTCTCCCTCAATGTGCTCCTAGGAGACTTCTTCTACTACTAAGCATCCATCAATGTCATCTCGTGAATCTGACTCTACGGACCTGCTGAACAACTCATGTGTCCCCGTCATTTGACGAGAAGCCCCACTATCCACAAACTGGGCACTACCGGAAACTGTGCTAAGAAGACAAAAAGACTGATGACAAATCCTTCTCAAACTTCTCAGCAAACTCCTTCACTTGAGCTTGTACAGATGCTGCTACATGCTAAGACTTACTCTTCCCTTTCTTCCGCTCTGGACACTGTGAAGCATAGTGGCACACAAAGCACTTGAGTTTGCTATTGTCCTTCTTCTTCTTCACCACCTGTGAAGTTGACTCTCCACCTATACTTTCCTTACTTCTCTTTACCTGACTGGCAAGAGCAACGTTCTCCTCATCATCACCTTTTTGTTGGCCTCAATATAGAGATTCCTCTCAAATCTCCTCTTGGATGAAGTCATCCCACAACCTCTCCTAGTTAGGAAGATTTTCTCCAACAATCCCTTTGACGAAGGCATGGCTTGGGTGAAGCCATTTACAGCCATCCTCAACAACTCTGGATCTGCTACTGTCTCCCCAACTGCTACCAACTTATCAAGAACTGGTGTGATCCTAGTAAGATAAGAAGCTACTCTATCTGACTTAGACATCTTGGTGCTCCTAAATTCCTCCTTCAACACTATCTTCCTATTGTGGTTATTACTCAAGTATAAACCCATCAGAGCCTCCCACATTGCCCTGGATGACGTCTTCTCAGATATGTGAGGGATCAAATGATCCTCCACCGTGTCTAAGATGATCCCCCTGGATTCCACGTCCTTTAAGTTATGAGCGGCCAAGTCCTTTGGATCTATCTGTGGGGTCACAATTTTGCTAGCAAATTCCCACAATCCTTTCTCCATGAGAACCAGTGTGACCCTTGCCTTCCAAGGGTTGTAGTTGGATGGACCCTCCAACCTATCTTCATACCTTAAACCAGCAACTTCGATCTTCCAAATCAAAAATACAACCTATTGAACTACTTCCTGGATTTCTACCCGCTACCCAAATTTCTGTATGTTGCCCGGATTTTTTCCCAATACCCAAACTGTTTCCCGGGGTCTTTTCTGCGTTGCCCAAGTTTTTCTGCAATATGCCCGACTATTGTTCCAAGCTGCCTGAATTTTCTAGGTACTGTCGGGATCTGTTATTGGCAGTCTAGCTTACATGGCATGCTCAGTTGTGGTTGACCTGCTGTCAGCAGCCCCGCTAGCCTGCGGCCGTTTATCGACAGTATGCTGGTGGCGACTACCAATGGCAGCGGCCTTTCTCCTTCGCCCGAGCATTCAAGCACCCTTGCATCCTCACGCTGTTACTCTCGTCTAGCTTCCCATGACTCCTCTTCTCAGTTGGCGGTTAATCCCATGACCAACTGCGACGGCTTCTCCTCCTGCCTGTCATAGCCCTTTTCTACGGCATGCAATCTTCCTTGTCGCCTACAACCTATGTTGTTACCTGCCGTCAAACCTCTCGCCACTGCCCTGCTCCACAAGAGGCTTTTTCCCAGCACCCACCACCTTCGTCTGCTCAACCCGCAGTTGAGCACCTCGATTGCAGCTATTTCATTCTCTACCCATGCTCCTCACATGCAGATCCTTACGCCACCCTTTCGTTGCTCAACTCGTTGACGGCTCCAACCTACGTCTACTATGTCAGCATGTGTCACCCAACTTACATATCTCAATCCCAATTGCCAACAGCCCACACTAGCATATGGTTGTACAACGGCGGTTGTATGATCTGTACGATGGCCATACAACTATCATACAATCCCTTTTTTTCTTTTTGTTGTAAACCTCATAAGATCAATTTCTGCTTCAAAGCTTTAGTGTGGCTCTAATAACATGCTAATTTCTCCTAACCCAACACCCAGCAGTTAATTCCGAGTAAAATTAATTACTAAATAAAAGCACGGTTGATTTATTAACAAAACAATACAGCAGAAGCATAAACAGGATATCAATCACACATTTGACACGGTATTGTTATCACACCATAGTAGCTGGGCTACTATTCTTGCTGAGCAGATATCTGCACTTTCAAGAGCTTTGCTTTTACAGAGATCAGTTATGATGAGCAGAGTTATTTGAGATCACTCACAGATCAGAGCAGTATATATCATACATTGAGTAGACCTTGTGCCAAGGCTGCGCCTTGAGAGCTTACATTTGATGACCGATGTGACCTTTTGTTTCATACAGTTTCAGTTCAGTGCATAGAGTTTCGGATTTTATTATTGCAGCAGTGTTTTAGTTGGTTATGGATGATGATTATTGATATGATATGATGTGACCTATGGACTTGTGATTGTTATCATGGATTATGATCTTGTTGTTTTAGTCATCTTCATAGCATTGACTTGGTATATGACTCATGATGTGGCAGTATTATCTAAACAAATAAAATGAAATATCTTGGTTGATTTTATAAAATATAAAATTGGATGTATTACTTACACTCTAAGGTTTTCTGACAATACTCGTTGGTTTCATTACCCTCCTGTGAGCATTGACATGGTTTTTCATGACATCTTTGTTTGCTAGCCTAGGCACCACATGCACTTGACTCCATCCATCCATGACTTTCCTTGTTTTGTCTTCACCTTGACTTGCCTTCTTGACTACTTGATATGGAGGACTTCCCCACTTGTACCTCTATGTTGGACCACATCCATGTTTGTTTTGTGTCTCGGCTCTGAGTTGGTGACAGAACTTGCCTTTGGTGAGTTGGATTTTATGCCTAGATCACTTTAGTCGGTTGCCCCGATGTTTGACTTAGCGGGCAATTCCCTCTAGTCACATGAGTTGTTGTTGGCTAAAACTGAAAGCACATGTACTACTTATATTGGAAATCTATTATGAAAGCCTATGAACTTAAAATTCTAGAATGTGTTTTTCAACACACGTGAATAAAGGCTAAAGCAATGAACTGCTAAAATACCCCACGAAGGGTATAGAAAGGTCTAAAAAGCAATGATTAAACAAATGCTACATCTAAATATTGTTGACCTCATAAATGCAAACATGCCGGATGCAAGTTGCGATTAGTTGTGCTTCTTAGCGCATGTGAAATCCCAGAGGGGTCATATAGGCCAAAAAGGCCATGGAAATGAAATGAATGATCCTAGTGAACCTGGATCAGCTTGATGTAGACATGATGCCTAAGTTGAATAAGCACTCTCTAAACAACTTATCCATTTGTGAGGCACAACCCTTCCCTTTGTTATTTTGTCCAGCACAGAGTGTAGCTTCCCCTTTCCCCGTCCAAAGTGTCACTTTGTTGAGTTGAGCAAGTCATCCCTTTTGCCTAGCCGTCTTCTTAGCCTTCGCCCTTTGCTAGCAATTAGGTCATGTCCGTTGAATGAGTATGTTTTTAAAGCTTTTGTGCAAGTGAACTATAAACAATATTGAAATATATATGTATTACTGCCACCGAATGATGTTTATACTTTAAGTTAAGCTGTGAATATCATTAAAGGAACATGTCTTACTCTTTTGTTATAATCTAGTCTTTGGTTATATTTTGACCTACTCAAACATAGTTTGGAGATGGTCATTCTTGGGATCCGTGATGAGATGGACCACATGTGCTTATCGATGTTGATCTAAGGTCCCACAAACACCTATTGACGATTCCATATGTTGGATATATGCTTCAGATGATAATTGATACAGTTGGTCAGTTTTATTATTATTTCCAGATCATCATATTTTACAGTGTCTAGGTAGGGTGGACTCTACAAATGACCCCACAGGTCACCACATGGTGTATGAGTACTCATCTCTAGTGGATTTGAGTCTTCTGGATCCATTGAGACACTTATCTTTCAGTTTCAGGCACTCCTGGGCATGATAGTAGCAGTTATCCACCTGTTGACTAGTTTGGGCATGTTGATCCAGCATGTCCAACAGGGGCACTGGAGGCCAGTCGTTGCCTAGGGCGCTACAGAGGTGGTCCAACCACTTGTTTTTACCATTATACCCCCCTTCCAGACAGCCTGGTACACTCAGTTTGATAGCGGAGGCACCCTGGATGACAGTTTTGGTCAGTTTCAGGGTTTTAAGGAGGTTAAAAAAATGGAATAAAAAGGTTATTGAGGAATTCGATTTGGGCAATTGAGGCAAGGTTTTGGCACTTGGTCTGCTCAAAGGTCATGAATGGTGTATCCCCCTTCTTCCAGATCAGTTGGCATCAGTCAGTGGGGTCCACAGTGGTTACAGGAGGTCTTTTACTGCAAATCTCTCTCAAATTATGGGGACAGGATTTGATCCCCCAGGGGAACAACTATATCATATTCAAAAGCAGACACCATATCAGTAAATGATGTGGTCATATCTGTTGTTGTAACCAAAGGGGGTGTCTAAGTGACAGTAGGACTAGGAATAGACATAGCAATCTGGGATGAGACGTGGGAAGAGGGGAGAACTTCACTAATTGATGGTATAGTGGTTCGTGAAGAAATGGAAGTAAGAACTTCATGTGGTGAATCTTGAGTATCAACAACTGAAGGTGAAGAAGGGGGAAAGAGATTTGAGACATCAGTAACTCCAACATCTCAAATTCAGAAGGATCATAACTATCGTGTGGGCTTAACAGAACTCCAATATGATCTTACCATTCAGATGTTGGAGTTTCTATGGCATTAACAGAACCTGTACGAACATTTTCCTCCTGCTCCCATTCAGTATGCTGCTGTACAGGATCATTTGACTGAGCGGTGAGCAGGCACAAACCTTGTCCTTTTACAATCTTTGTCGGTTTGATTTCCAGGTCATATTCCTGCAAAGCTGTCATCCAATGGGCTCTTTTCTCACCTAGTTCTTTCTGAACCAGGACATTTATAATGGTTATATCAGGCACGATAATCGTAGTTCGAGATTTCAATAAATACGGTCTGTAATGTTTTACTGATTTGTAGACCGCGTAAGCCTGTTTTACTGAGTAGTTAAGTTCTGCTCCCTTAAACGTTGAACTCATGAACGAAATCGGAATTTTAGAATCGTTATCATGTTTCTGTGTTAAGACAGCTGCGTAAGAAAAGTCAGTAGCAAAGGTATACAAAATAAAATCTTTGTCGAAATCTGGAGACATGAGAGCAGGGGCTTCTATGATGGCTCTCCGAATTTCGACAAATGCATCTCTTTGTTCCTCAGACCACCTAAACTGTGCATCTTTCTTAACTGACTGTTGTAATGGCTTAACAATTTGTGCAAAATTTGGAACAAACCTACGTACAAAATTAATCTTACCCAAATGATTGCATGGCTTTGCGCGAACCAGGCAAACCGATCTTCGAAATAGCTTCAGTGCGTTCAGGATCGATAATCATACCTTCCTTAGAAACAATGAAACCCAGGAGCTTGCCTTTTGTTACTGCAAATATGGACTTCTTAGGGTTCAGCGAAATCCCATACTTCTTGAAGTGTTCAAACACCTGTTTCAGAGCAGACAAATGTTCATGTCGTTTCTTCGAATAAATAGTAATATCATCCAAGTATACTACGACAGAATTATGCATCAAACCTCTGAAAGCTATATCCATAACTCTCTACAATGTAGTTCCTGCATTTATCAGCCCAAAAGGCATTCGCCTATAGGCAAAGGTACCCCAAGGGGTTCTGAAAGTTGTTTTCAGTTGGTCATCAGGGGCAACCATGACTTGGTTATATGCTAAGAAACCATCCAGGAGAGAGAACATCTCCTACCCTGCTAGTCTCTGTAGAATCTGCTCCATAAGAGAACAGGGTAATTATCCTTTTCGGAAGCTCTGTTCAAATTTCTGAAATCGACACAATGTTTGATTTCCCCATTCTTTTTGCGAACATGTACCAAGTTAGCTATCCATTGTGTATGTCTAACAGGGAATATGATTCAAGCTGTTAGTAACTTCTCGAGCTCTTTCTTTACAGAGGGTTCCAAACTGGGATGCATCTTCCTTAACTTCTGTTGGTAAGGTTTCACTTCTGGTTTCATCGGTATGTTATGGTGCATGATGCTAGTGTCAAAAGTCTTTAGTTCATCGTAGGTCCATGCAAAAACGTCTTTGAACTCTATACACAATTTGATAAAAGCTCTTCTTTCTTCAACAGAGCAGTCAAACCCAAGATTGATGAAACGAGGATTCTGTTCAGTACCCTAGGTTGACTAGCTCATAGTTGAGAGATGAACTCTGGGTCTTACAGTTGGTCTTCTGTTTGAACTTATCATGCAAGTCATAAAATTTCTCTAGGTTGATGACTGATTTTGGGATAATGTTCGAAGGATCAGATAAAGATTTCTCGTGTTCAGCCTCATCTATTGCCATGTCTTGAAAGGTATCCTAGGCTGTGAGAAAATCTAGTATTTGTTGGTCGTCATCAAACACTTTCCAGTTTGTTACATTATCGGGGATGGAAGGCCTATACATAAGTTCTATCGAAAAAGTTTCACGTGGCAAGCCTTCTGCTAGAATCAACCTAGATGTTGTATTTGCCAAGAGGTCAGCATCAAAGTTCTGTGACCTAGGGACTGACTTGATGTTGAATGCAGAGAAAGATTTGGTGAGATCTCTTACCATTTTTTTGATAATTAGTTAAACGTGGAGACAAACAATGTATCTTGTTTCTTACCTGTTTAACTATGATTTCGAAATCTCCAAAACATTCAATTACTTGTGCACCCATATCAATAGCCTTCTTGAGTCCCTGAACCAGGGCCTCATATTCAGCTCAAGTTGGCTTCCCATGATTGCATAATCCATGTCTCAGTTGTTTGATGCATTCAATTTTATCACTTCTACACCTCTAGCTTTGACAATTCCACTCCCGATTTCCCCATCAACCATTGCAGAGATCCAGTCTTCGACTGTCCCCCTGCTATCACCTCCATCTCCTTCATTACCCCCAGTTACTAATGTCCCAAATCTCTTTCCCCCTTCTTCACCTTCAGTTGTTGATACTCAAGATTCACCACATGAAGTTCTTACTTCCATTTCTTCACCAACCACTGTACCATCAATTAGTGAAGTTCTCCCCTCTTCCCAAGTCTCATTCCAGATTGCTATGTCTATTCCTAGTCCTACTGTCACCCAGACACCCCCTTTGGTTACAACAACAGATATGACCGCATCATTTACCGATATGGTGGCTGCTTTTGAAGATGATATAGTTGTTCCCCTAGGGGATTATTTTTACAGTAAGGCAACCAAGGCAGTCATGAAAAAAGGAAAAAAGAGAAGCAGAGATCATGGAGGATTGGAGGCACCCATTCCTGATCAAATAATCTAGGCTAAGCAGTCTGATGATATCCAGGCAAAAGCAGTGGATGCAGCCGCAGCTTTGGGTGCATTTGCAGGTGCAAATTTTGATTCAGCCAAGACCTTGAATAGGGAGATTGACTTGAAAAAAGAGGAACTCAAGAAGCTTCAAGAGCAATTGGCAACCACTAAGGAAGAGCATGAAGCTCATGTTCAGGATTTAAGGAAAATATTTGAAGACAAGTTGGAAGATCTGTTGTTGCAGAATACTTCTCTCCAAGTTAAACTACATGATGTCGAAGCAGAAAATGTTGTCAATGAGGAAAGAATGGCTTTATTTAAAAAACAACTTGAGGATGCAATTGCAAGTGAAGCCTCCTCTGCATTTTCTAGGTTTTCACAAAAAGAGTTCAAGAACCTAGCTAATCATGTCAACCAGGAGCATCATAAGCTGCTAGTTGATCGATTTACTACCTAGGGTGAAATTCATGACACTTATATCGCCTTTGAGAAGATGTCTGGCACCTTGAGCTAGCAAGTAGAGAAAACACAACAGGCTTCTAAAGTTGTAGAAGACATCATAGATTGGCAAAGTATATTGAAAATAAGCCAGCTAATATCCCTGAGTTGGACAGTCTCAAATTCAGAAGGATCAGAACTGTCGTGTGGGCTTGGGAGAATGTCATTGAGATGGTGGAGGAAACTATCAACCAGGCTCAAGCCCTTTGCAGAAGAAGATGGTATGCCTTACAAGATCTCATGGAGATACTGGCATTCCCTGCAGTGGGGCTCATCGAGGACGTAGATCCGTCAAAATTGATGATAGAGCCGATCGAAGCCTGTTGTGGAGAAGTCAAAGAGAAAATCATGCGGATTGAGCACATCCAAATTGAAGATGTGGATTGGTTGATCATGCAACCTGTCTCCATGGAGGGCAAGATCTATGTTTTTATTCGCATGTGGCATAAATTGGCCAAAAATGAGATTGAAGGATTCACATGTGATGCCCAGCTGGGGGTCGAATCTCCTCATTATCCAGATATAGATGAGCTGATGGAAATTTGGGCCAAGTGGCAAGATTTCCTCACTTAATAGATTATTTCGATTTTGTAATCCCTGTTTAAGGGGAATTTATCCTTTGTATTATTTTGTAAATTACTATTTAAGGGGTAGATCTCTCTTAGGCAGGGGATGATGATTTTTGGGGCAGAAATCAACAGAAGAAGACTAGAGATACTCTGTTTAATGCAGAGCTTGTAATTTCTTACAGACTTTCACTAATACAATAATGTTATTCTCTTGCATCATCTTTTGTTCATTGATCAAATTTCTTTGATAAATATTGATTTTTACTTCAGGTTATTATCTATGTTGTTTAATCCTTTGCAAATTATTATTTCATACAGGGATCTCTGATCTACATTTCTCCTTACGTTTGATCTATGTATGCATTATGTTTTAATTGAATTTGTTCAACTAAAATATTTATCTATTTCTACAAATGATTCGCAGTAAATTATAATCTATGTTAATTTTTCAATTGACATATCGGTTACAGGTTAATCTTGAACGAGCTTAAACACTTAATATTGCATTCAATTAATTTTGATTCATTGGTTGTAGCTTAAGCATACAGGGAATTGATCTGCTTTACATTTTTGTCAAGTGGATGAACACACTTATCTATTTTCACATCAAATTAATCTGCACTTAAACAAGACACCTTTTAGAGTAGGTCTAACTTAGCTTAGATTTCCTTCCCAGGTAGATTTGTTTCAAACCGAACACACTTTGTTTTCCTTCGTTAGAAGACAGATCTTTTTAGGATCAATACCAAAAGTGTCAGCGGAGGCCTTTCTATCGGTGGGAGATCACTATACCAAACAGCTCGAGGATAGGGTAATACTTGCGCAGGATTATCTGAAGCCTTTGGCTGGGTTTTCTTCCTCTGTTGAGAGCTTCGGAACCCATCCCAGCACCCTACACACTCGAGGCCTCAACAGTCACATAAACCCTTAAGATTCAAAACCCTCTTTTACATTTTTTAGATCTACTTGGATCTGGCTTGGCTTTGGGTATAATATTTAAAACCCACCTCTATAGCATCCACGGCAATTCGAATCTATAGTTTGGTGGTGATTGGCCTCCATTTGACCCACTTCCCAAAGCACCTAGGCCTCCTTGATGACCCCATTTGATGACCCTCCACTGCACAGGTTGGCCTTTCGTTTCGTCAAATTTGGCCTTGTTTCTCAAGTAAGGGTCAAATATGGAAAAACACCCAATTTACCCACTACTTTAATTATTTTTTATATTATTTTAATTCTAATTTTAAGTTGACATTTTTAATGTTAAATTTACCTTACTTTATGTAAAAGTGAGTGTGATCATATAAATTAGATCTCCTCACTTCATTTTTAGACATCAACTTTATGGGATTACAATAAATTTTCTGATTTTACTCTTTCTGGGCTCAATGGAGTGATGCGCACCTCTTCAGGATGGACAAGATTGCTAGTTTGGGGACATCCTTTTGAAGATTTTGCTTTTGCTTTTTGTTATGGTAATGCTATGAGTTGTTTGCTTAACACATGCACAAAGAAGTTATCAAAGTCTTTCTCTTGATGTCTTCTTGGTTAAATGTTGAAAGTGTCTTGTCTAAGGTGAAATGGTAGCCATTGATGTTGCATTTTGCCCTAGGATTAGTCATTTTCAGCCTTTAGTTACCCTAGCATGACAACCTGAGCTTTAGGTCTCCAAAGCTTTATCTTAACTAGGGCGATATCAACCAACCCTTGAGGCTGTTGAAGAAGCCCTAGTTTCCAAGCTTGGTAAGTGCCATCTCAAGGGAGGCTATCCTCCATTGATGCTTAGTGTTAGGGTAAACTTCTCATTAAAACCCTAGGTTGTTTCATCCACTCTTCAAAACTAAATTTCTGAGTTGTGTGTTGTATATATTATATTAAATTAGGTTCATTTTTTATTTTCTGAGTTAGTAGTTCATTTTAAATGTTAAAAAAAAACTTATTTTCTAAGTGACAAAACCTAAAAAAAGTCCTGTAACCCCAGTTGCAGGCTTATCCACCTCTGCGACCGACCTTTTCCCTCCTCAAAATCCTTCGCCCTACCTCCCCACCTATTTGGCCTTCCTCCCTTACCCTATTTGCACCCTCGGTCCTCTCCTAAAGCTATTCGCTGCTCCCTGCTGCAGATCGGCTGCATCCCACAGTCCGAACCTGCAGTACTGCAGACCCACAGTCCGAACCTGCAATACTGCAGTCCCTGTAGCAGCCCCTTTCTCCACTTCCTTTCCAACTCCGTCCTACCTTCCTCTCCTCATCCACTTCCCCTTTCTTCATTTCGTTGCTCTTCCTAGCTGCCCATATCTCCTAATCTGAGCCCTCTGCTCCACCTTAGCACAGGCCTGCATTTTATGCAGACCCTGTGTGTTATCACTCTCCTTTACCTGCACAAGCACACACAAAACAAAGCCTTTTTAAGTTAGCTTTTGGTTAGGACTTTAGGTAATGTATTTTTAGAGCATTTCCAACACTAGTTTGAAGTATTTTAGAGTAATTTTTTTTGTAAGCTAAAGCCCTAAAACTTACCAAATACAGATCTGAATATTACATTTGAAATACTTTTATTAAATGCGGATTATTGTTGAATGGTCAATACTGGTTAATGATCTCTTCATGGAACAGAATTGAGTTAATGTTTTTGTTGACTTAGAGGTAGTGTGCATCCCTGTTTTATAAGTGGCCATTATACTGGTGAAAGCACCTTTTGGCTGATCTGGAACTTGCATTTCGGATTAACGAAGTACTCTGGTTGCTAGATGAAAGATACAGATCTGAAGTGGCTTAATTTGGCTATTCCTAGTAACATTAATTGTTATTTTAGACATTGGTTTATATAATATTTACATGCTAATTATCCTTGCTATTATTTCATTTTTATGCTTCTTTTAAAAATTGTTCAATAAATAAACTTGACTCAGAATTTGCCAATTTGGTAGGCAGAATTGATTTAGTGTGTGCCGCATTTTGATAACTTTGAATTTCATTTATAATTGATTATTATCTTGATGAGTTGGGTACACTTGCTACAGACTCGTATCTTATTACACATATCTTTGTATGTCCATTTAATATATTTGATCAACAAAGATGATATCCTATTGCTGTGTTAATTACTGTCTTGTGATAATCTTTTAACCTACTTCTTTTGATATAAATGTGTTAATCACAGATCTGGAAATTTACACTTAGTGGATACTCATTTACATGGCAGCTACCAGTGTATGATCGTTTATATTTTTTTGATTGTGATAGTTGTAATTGTTTCTGGATTGTCTCGCTACATGCTTGCATCTAATGACGTTTGACAATAATCACTTTAACGCATATTTGGCTATTGGTTGAAGGTTTTAGCAATATAGTCTTTTGATCCAATATTGGATTTCATAGTGTGTGTCTACACATTCTTACCTTTCATGGAATGAACTAAGCATTGTTGGATAAAGCGTGATACATTTGACTCCATTAGGCATTGGTCTAACTACAAGATTGCATAGAGAATATATTTTGTCGTTGTCTTAGTGTTCTACAGGATTCCATAAGGATACTTCTCTTTGGAGGTTTTGACTTCTGAAGAAGTTAGAACGGTGACTGAAGTGACATTGGGTCACTATTCTTAGTTTTGCTTGCTGGGAATTAGACCTACTAATTTGCCTGGTAACATCTCCCCAACAATAGCCTCCTTCAAATCGTCCTCCTCCTCACCAATTCGGCCTCCCTGCAAGAAAACAACTAGTAGACCCAAGATCCGCAATGATACATAGAGAAGATGTTGTATATTCAAAGTGCAAAAGAATCCATCAAGACAAGAGAAGTAGATCCACAAAATAGTTTTCTATTCCAATCTTCAAGAGCTCCAAAGGTGCTTTACAATGAGGGGGGTCTCCTCCTTATATAGGATAATAAAAACCAAAACCCTAGACCTCAAGACCACTTTTTGAAATGAGTGGTTGAGAATAAAAGATCTCACATAATAATCAATGGCTAAGATGAGCCTAAAAATAATATCACATGGATCACTCAAAAGAGGGATGGCGTCATAGCTAAAAGTGACTAAGTGAGGGTGACGTCATCCTCCAAAAGGGGCTAAGATACATGGGCCCACCAAATATGACATGGACATGACTCAAGACCAGTGTTATCGGAACCGGAAAAACCGGTCGGGCTGACCGGTTTACAGAGGTAACCGATCCGGTCAGGGACAAAAACCGGTTGAACGGGATTTTTGTCTGAACCGGGTACTGAACCGGCCGGAACCGGTCAAAACTGGCCGAGCCGGCCGGAACCGATCAAAACCGGCCCGAACCAGCCGGTCCGTACAGTGTACCCATCAAACTGATTTTTATTTTTTTTAAACACAAAAAAAAGTTTTCTATGCTTCTATGATTAGTTTATTGTTATTCATTAGTACTATGGTTGCCATTTCGAGCCTCTTTGTTGATGTATTTTGGTTCAGAACCTCAGAGATGTATTGCACTGGGTGTTGTTTTGGTTATTTGCACCCATACTTGCTATATATATGAGAAACTTTGCATATTTGTGTATTAATGGTTTGGATTCATATGTATGCACATGAATATATATGTTTTTTACAAAATATGAATATTTTATGTATTTTTTAGTCGACCGGTTTTTTTCCAGTTCCGGTCCGGTTTCCGGTCCGGTTCACATTTTGGGCTTCGCCGGTTCGATGACCGGTCCGGTTCCGATAACATTGCTCAAGACACACATGGTGGGGCTAGGAGGTATCAAACCTTCACTAGCTCATCCCCATGGCACAATAATATAAAATAATAGTACCATGACATGTCCAAATGACACAAATGATCAAAATCCTGTCTCCAAAATTGAGAGAGACATGTAGTAAAAGGCCTCCTGTGGCTACTGTGGACCCCACTTACTGATGCCAACTGGTTTGGAAGATGGGGGGTTCATCCTGGAAGACTTCTGTGAAGACCAAGTGCCAAAACCTTGCCTCAATTGCTCAAATCGAATTCCTCAATGACCCTTTTATTCCATTTTTAATCCTCCGGAAAAACCCTGAAACTGCCCAAACTGCCACCCAGGGTGCCTGCGCTGTCAAACTGAGTGCACCAGGCTGTCTGGAAGGGGGTTATAATGGTAAAATCAAGTGGTTAGACCACCCCCTTCCTACACACTTCCCTAGGCAATGACTGACCTTTAAGCCTCTACTGAACAGGCTGGATCAACATGCCCAAAACTGGTCAATAGGTGGATAACTGCTACTATCATCATCAGAAGTGCCCGGAATTGAAAGATAATTGTCTCAATGGATCCAGAAGACCCAAACCTACTAGAAATGAGTACTCATACACCATGGGTTGACCCATGGAGTCAACTGTAGGGTCCACCATATCCGGTCAGTGTAAAATATGATGATCTGGAAGTATTAATAAAACTGATCAACTGCATCAATCATCATCTAAAGAATATGTCCATCATATGGAATCATCAGTAAGTGTATCCATCAATCATCATCCATAAGCACATCTGGTCCATCTCATCACGGATCCCAAGAATGACCATGGTCAAACTATGTTTGACTAGGTCAAAATATAACCAAGGACAAGATTATGACAAAGACTAAGACATGTTCCTTTAGATCATACTCACAGCTTAACTTACAGTACAAACATCGTTCCGAGGCAGTTAATACATATATATATTTAAATGTTATTTATATTTTACTTGCACAAAAGCTTTAATAACAGGCTCACCCATTGGACATGGCCTAACTGCTAGCTAAGGATGAAGGCTAAGGATAAGGCTAGGCAAAGGGGGTGACTTGACCAAACTCAACTAAGTGATACTTAGGATGGGGAAAGGGGAAGATATACTCTGTGCTGGACAAAATAACAAAGGGAAGGGTTGTGCCTCACAAATGGATAAGTTGTTTAGAGAGTGCTTATTCAACTTAGGCATCATGTCTACATCAAGTTGATCCAAGTTCATTAGGATTATTCATTTCATTTCCATGGCCTTTTTGGCCTATATGACCCCTCTGGGATTTCACATGTGCTAAAAAGCACAAACTAATCGCAGCTTGCATTCGAGGCATATTCACATAAATAAGGTCAGCAATAATAGATATAACTTTTGAGTAACAATTGCTTTTTTGGACCTCTTTATACACTTTAAGGGGTATTTTTGCAGTTCATTGATATAGCCTTTATTCACGTGTGTTAAGAAACACATTCTAGAATTTTAAGTTCACAGGCTTTCATAAAACATTTCCAATACAGGTAGTACATGAGCTTTCAGTTTTAGCCAACAACATCTCAAGTGACTAGGGGGAGTTCTGCACAGTGAAAAACATCGGGACAACCGACCAGAATGATTTAGGCATACAATCCAACCCACCAAAGGCAAGTTTTGTCACCAACTTAGAGCCAAGACACAAAACAAACATGGATGCGTTCCAACATTGAGGTAGAAATGGGGAAGTCCTCAGTATCAAGGAGTCAAGAAGGCAAGTCAAGGTGAAAGCCAAATAAGGACGGTCATGGATGGATGGATTCAAATGAATGTGGTGCCTAAGCTAGCAAACAAGGATGTCAGGAAAGACCATATCTATGCTCATAGAGAGTAATGAAACCGATGAGTATTGTCAGAAAACATAAGTGTGCAAGTAATGCATCCATTTTATATTTATAACATCATCCAAGATAGTTCATTTTATTTTAAATAGTACTGCCACATCATGAATCATATACCAAGTCAATGCTATGAAGATGACTAAAACAAGAAGATAATAATCCACAGCCAATAATCAGGAGTCCATAGGTCACATCATATCATAATAATTATCAATAAACATCTGAAACACTGATGCAATATAATCACTAGGCACCGAACTGAAGCTGTATGGAACAAAGGGTCACATCAGTCATCAAATCTAAGCTCCCAAGGCTCAACCTTGGCACAAGGTCTAAAAAAGGTCTGATACAATATACTGCTCTGATCCATAAGTGATCTCAAATAACAAGCTCATCATAGCTGATCTCTGTAAAAGCAAAACTCTGAAAAGTGCAGACATATGCTCAGCAAGAATAGTAGCCCAGCTACTATGGTGTGATAACACTTCCTTTTATAACATCTCAATGACCAAAACCCTAACCTTCAATCTCAAAAGTGATGGATGGTTGATATTAGATCTGAAACCTCACTTAAGATTAATGACTGTGACTTAATCTTAACTTCACTTTTAGTCATTAGCCAACATTAACTTAATTAATGTGTTTTTTCTAAGACTTAAGAATGGAATATAAAAGTCACTTGCTCTCTCAAGCATGTACCTAGAGAGGTAATATGGACGACCGTTGCATGCCTGACACCTAGCCTATGCAGAAGTACCTGTCCGAGCTACAAACATCAACACCCGAGGTCTCACGGATTTGGCAACTAATATGGTGTTGTTGTCTACCTCCCTCTTTGTGCCCATGTCTGCTAAGAGTATCGAAAAGAAGATGTAATCATCTAGTAGTGTCCAATCGACGGGAGTGGGGATGGTTGAAGGAGTGAATTCGAAGTCCGAGGGCCTTCCTCATGAACAAGGCCAGGAATCGTTGGTCTGGATACCAAAAGAAGGTGGAGAGGGAGTTTGGTGACTCCCTGAAAAGAAATGAATTCTTGCTCCTCGATGCTAACACCAACAATGGCAAGCTAATCTTTGGTGTTTTTTAGACTTGTCAACCAATTGCCCATGGAGCGACCTCCTTGTAGATGCAATGCATAAAGTATGTTTTTCAGAGCATGTGACCGCTTCCACACCTCATTTGCATCTTTCGCATCTTGGAGTTGTGGGAGTTTATCATCCACCATGATTAAAAATATTAGCCATGATTAACAAAAGAGTTTTTTTAGTCCTCTTATCATACTTCTCTTGTCTATCCATTCCTATCAGTCATGTCTTAGTTCTTCTGGCTATGTCCCGCAACTTCTTTCATTTAAAAATTGACTATCTTAGGTTTCCAGATGGAATAAATTTTCTCATTCAGCATGTGGGAATCCATCATCAACATGTGCTCTAAGGAATTAAGCATTGTTTCACCCTTAATAAGATTATGACCTCTCCAACCTTGTCATCCAGTCAGCGTACTGGAAGAAACCACCTCAAACTTAACTTGGAATCCCAAAGATTAAATTTAAGGTTGGAAAACAATTTATATGTTCAACTTTACACTGAAACCCCTATGTGTTGAACATTACTTAGAGACCTAGTCTTTCTATGTAAAAAATATCAACTTTCAGCCATACCCCTGGAATTCACCAAATTCAGAGGCACTCAGAATTCAAGTCTTCAAAAAACCCAAGTCTTAAATCTTCTGTCAATCTTCTAACTAATAATAAATCTTCAAACAATAATTACCAGAGTCTCCTAGTTAATCTCAGAACTGGAGAGTCTACCAAACTCTACCCCAAAAACAGGTTAATTCAGCAAAAACTGCACAGCAGGTTAATTACCAGAGTCTACTCAATCAGTTTAATGAAAAAACCATTTGACTCAGCTAGTTTTGAAAAACTTGTTTAACTCAATCGATTTAATGAAAAAACCATTTCACCTGGTGGATTTTCGAAAAAAATCTTTAACCCATTTCAGGAAGGGGAAAGGGAAAGAGGGCCCTTTGTTGGCACTCATTCCTAGGATATTATATTTATTATGCAAATATTATATTTCGTCGTATTATTTCAGATTTCACTAGAGTCTTGAGTCTTGACTGTTGACTCTTGACATTGGACAGTTTGAACTTTGTGCATTTTAGTTCATAACTCCCTGCCATGGTCCATGGTGATCCTGATGCATGTTGATATAATCATATGATGTACTTGGATATGCTTTTTTGCATTTATATTGAAGCTTATTCAGTTTAACCTTTCGTTTCTAAAGTAAATTCAATGCAAAAGTTTCTTGAAAAAACTATACTTTTGCATTTTTCTATATGTCAAGTCATTGCCAGGTTGACTGGGCACTTTTTGCCCAGCGGTGAGTCAAGTTTGACTGGTGGCCCAAAACGAGTCCCAAGTCAGGTTGAGTAGTCTGGTAACTTTAAATCAAACTCAGAACAAGAGGGCTTATGTCAAGTCTCCTGGAGAATCTCAATGGCTGGAATCACTCACAGCCAAAAATAACAGCAAATGACAGCCTTCAACAGTGGTTCGAATCACTAACAGCCTTCCTTCAGCTGCAAAACAATGGCAGGGAACAGCCACACATACTCTGTGAAGATCCAAACAAAATTACCATATTACTAGTCACAAGCAATAAAGAAATAACAGCTTCAATCTCTTACAGCCACAAACGCTCCAATCAACAAAATCTGGGGAAACTTCAAACATAAATTATTCTTTCCCTTCCAGGTAGCAATTCTTATACAACCACCAATCATTTTTTTATTTCACAGCCAGCAATCTGGCTTTTCCAAATATCAGCAATCAGAACCTTTTTTCCTATGTTACCGGATCCGCCACCCCAGTGTGTAGGATCCGCAGATCCGATACGTATCCGGATCGGATCCACCTAGGATCCTTCATGGAAACGTATCCCCTGTAGAAGGAAACATATCTTGGTCCTATGAAACGGATCCTTCGAAAAATCAAACAATTCCTGAAATTTTCAAACGGATCCTGAAACTTCCAGTGCTTCTAGAACCCGTTGACCCTCTCCAAAAAATTGTTTTTAATGAACTAATCGCTAAAAGTGTAAAACCCATTCCTGCTCAAGGTCTGAACTATCCTTATGTCAAGATCTGCTCTTGAACTCTGATATATCAATCTCAAGTTAAGCTCTCAATGTTTTTATTTGATTTATCTTTACGGTCAAGGTCTGTTGTCAAAGGCTGATCTATCTTTATGTGCTATGTTGTTGCTAACTTCACCTACACTGTTATGTAGTCTTGCCATAGCCTTCAAGAAACCCACTTTATTCCCTACTGATAGGGACATGTGGATGTGGCTAACAAAAACACTACTATGACTTGCTTCAAGTTCATTCTGAAGTGGATTTTTAATTTATCAATATCAATCATGGTTACAACTCATCAAATTATCGGTTATTGTACATGAACTGTCTTTTTTGGGAATAACTTATAGTTCTACTCTTGTGTTTCATGAATAGTTTTGATTCTTCACTCTATATTTTTATTTATTTATATTTTTTTGCACTTGCCGTTTCCCCGCTGTATACGGATCCTGGGTTTTAAAAAATCTAGTGAATCCGTATCTGTATCCTGGTAACTTAGCTTTTTTCCTTCAAAACTGGAAGAAACTAACCTCTTTATATGCTGTTGCCGTTCGAACAAATGCTGCCATTGTACAGGTCGCCATAGTCTTCTTAACACAACCGTACAATATGATTTTTCTTTTTGTTGTCATCCTCTTCTCTTCTGCCCCAGTTTTACCCAGCAAAATCTTCTTACACAGCCACCGTTTCAAAAAGCAAAGTCTCCTCTAGCAGCTTCTGCCAAACATATTTTGATTGCTGTGACAACCAAGCTTTTCCATATAGGTTGTATCTTTCTTTTTCTATACAGGGTCATACAATTTATGGTTGTTGTCTGTACTCTTAATAGTGGCTGAAATACACTTCTGGGTCGATGTTCTTTCTAGTTACAGCCACAGTACAGTCATGGCAGCCACACACATTCTGGTCAACATATGATAAATGGGTTGCCATGCAGCTGCCAAAAACACCCACTTGATTGCTAGAGTTGCTGGTTGCTCAACACATGTTGCTCTCGGGATTCTCATTGTTACTGGTTATTGATTACATGTCCACATACATGACTCTGATGTCACATAATGTACACATGCACAATGGCAGAATACTTGCAGAGAGAGACAAAGAGAGAAACTGTACTTGATTATTATTCAATATGTTGAATGTCAATACATAAAGGGAGACAATCTCCTGTACATCCGGTACAACCATCTTAATATATTAAGACAATTTCATTCTTAATATGATTTCACATCCTTTTAGTACATGTCACTTAATTAACTTAAGTCAATTTATTATATTAAACTTAAGTACAACATAACTTTATAAAACCATTATAATAAGCCAACTTTACCACCCTCCCTTAATAGACAGAGAAACCAAGTGCTTGTCCCATAATGCAAATTTATAAAGACCAAGCTTCTCAAAGCAGATGTCAGTAGCGTGCCTCTGTCTTGTGCCACTGTTCGACAACTGGAAATCATAATGTGGGTCTGCCCTAGGTTGCGGGGAAGCGCTCCCCCCCCCCTCGCCCCCGCTCTGGAAGCTCGCTTCCAACCGAAGCTACCCAAAAGCTAACCGGAATCGCGATTCCATTTCGCTTCCGGACGGAAGCTATTTTCGGAAGCTCGCTTCCGGGGAGTTTTCAACGCTTCCTGCCACTGTGAGGAAGCGTTGAGGAAGCGATCAGAAGCTTCGCTTCCTGATCGCTTCGCTCCGCTTCCCCAAGCGCTTCCCTATTCACTTCCTAGCGCTTCCGTATGCGTTAAAAATGCTTCCCGTCGCTTCCTTCAGCGCTTCCTGTAGCTTCCTGTAGCTTCCTTGGACGCTTCGCATCAACCGGCAGAATTGAAGAGGATTTCGAGTGGGTGGGGTCCATGGTTGGGGTTTTGGAGGGGAGGAATAGGGCTTTGAGGGATAAAGCCCCCCTCCACACTCCATTTTTCACTTATTGCGCAGTGAATTAAGCAAATACCTCAGTGAAGTTGGTCCATTTGGTACTTTGCATACAATCAAAGATCGAGATAGGGCGCCTCCTATCAAATGGTGGAACATGTATGGCTCAACATGCCAACGCTTGAATAAATTGGCTGTCCGAGTGCTTTCACAGGTGGTTAACAGTTCCTCTGTAGAAAGGTGTTGGAGCACCTATAGCTTCATCCACTCAGTGAAAAGAAAGCGATTAAATGAAAACCCGAGCAAAAAGCTTGGTTTGTGTACATTACAACTTGAGGTTGTTGACTCATTAGTGTGAGTGTGCCAAAACTGATAGATCATATGCCACTTGGGACAACAATCCAGAGGAGCATAACTTGGAGGATGGAGCCTTAGCTTTAGAGCGCTTGGAGGAAGATATTTTGGGCGATGAGGATGACCATGCAGTAGCAATGCCGCTACCATCTTCTACCTTTTTTCCAGATGCACCATCTTTGCCTAGAGGTTCAACTTCATTAACTCCATCTGCATCAGTGAGGGGGGGTCGTGCAAGGTCGAGTCTTGGACATGGCTCAGCATTGGTGGCTACTGGGGATGATAATCCCACTCCCATTGTTCATAGAGCATGAGAAAAGAAAATGGAAATTTCCCATGGCAAGAGGAAGCATCCATAAAATCTACTATTCTTGTATTTTCTTGTTTACAGTACTTTCAAGTTTCTGCACTATTGACTCTTTTATATTTATTATCGTATATTTTGTAAACATTACATGGCATTTCAAGTTTGAAGTTGAACCTACCTTTGAATTTGAAGTTCACTATTTGCAACTTTGCATGATTGAGATTGACTGCATAAAAGCATATTATAACTCTTTGGTAATGAATATGATGCTTCGAGAATTGTTTCAAATTTCAACTTTCATTTTATGGTTGATGTTCTCTGTTATAGACTATGTCACTATATTTTGGTTACTTGGTAACTTTGGTTACAACTTACAAGTACTAGTAATGACAAAGTGTTTATATATTGAAAATTTGAAGCTTTAAGGTTGAATCTTGATGTTATAACTTATGGAATCATGGATACTGGACCTATGGTTGATGAATTCACTAGTAAATGATTAGTGATTGATGATTGATGAATGATGTTATATGGTATTATTGTTTATTTCATGTTTTTATCCTTTCCATAACTAATTCAACATTCTACATGCATTTGTTGACATATATGCATCACAATATATAAAAAATATATATTATATAAAAAACGCTTCCGGAACGCTTCCTAACCGGAAGCTTTTGAAAATTTCGCTTCTCGCTCCCAAGTAACCTTGGGTCTGCCCACTGGAAATCCTCCAGACTGTTATCCATCATTTCACATCCCAATGCCTTTGTACACACCACAAGCCTCTTTCACATGCACTCCAAACAACAAATTCCGAAGCAGCTACAAAAAGAGAAGTAATGTTCATGATACAACATGCAACCAACAAGACTAATGCAAAGCAAGTCATCTCACCAACCACTAACCATTAACTCTTTTAGCCAGATGAGAGTCACTGTTGGCAGAAAAATTTTCACACAAGGATGAATAGGAAGATTCAGATAACAATCACAAGGAGGAATAATTTTAATGTTCATCCTTCCTAAAGAGATGAGAGGAACAGTGAGGGGATTTATTACTGGTTTAGCCGAGGATCTTCATGTTTTTCACGTGGTTATGGATGTGTTGAGGAATATGGTAAAGTTGGGTACAGATTCGAATAAATTGTCCATGGGACAAAAAAGTAGAGGTTGATATCGAACAAGCAAGAGGGTGAGATCGAACAAGCAAGAACCGTACAATGAGGAAGTAATGGATGCATAGCAAGGACACCAACAAAGTGAGAGTAAATGAATGGCAACAACAAAGCCATGATAACCACATCTAAAGGCTTTAAGTAGGCTCACTCTACAAGATTCGATTTCATAATGCCGCTTGACAAAAGTCCAGATCCAAGTGTTGGAGCATAGAAGATATGCTATGCTTGTTGTTTATTTGGAGGGGTTGTTCCAAACCAATTTTTGCATGCCTTTAGCTCATGTTGAAAGTAGTCAATAGGATGACAGATACTAGTCAAACTAGTTATTAGTTGATGATAGTTAGTTGGGTCAGTGATATAAATGGTTCAGTAGTTATAGGGATGGGATGGGGTTTACATCCAATTAATTATTGAAATTTATAATAAACCATTCGCTAATTTTGCCATTCAAAAAATTATTTATGCATAAAATAACATGATTGTAAAAATTGCCACCTGTTAAGAGACTTCTTGAGAATTGTATTATTCCCATACAAGCCAGAACAATGAGAAGAGTATCCATAAAGACAGCAGAACACAGAATTCAGCTGAAGTAACTAGGCAGAAAGATGCAAGAGAACATCCACATAACTGCAAAATATGCAATGTGTGCCATATATGCAAAGCAGTATGATAAAAAACAATAAGCAATTATTTCTGCTTAAATCTTGCCTTGTTATTGTTTTTAGATTTCTAGATCTCTTTTCATAAAGACTTGTACAAATTACAAAAAATTTGGTGCTTACCATTGCAGTTATGCTTATTAATAAAGTATAAAACGAAGCAACTGTATCCCTCATTGTGGCTTATGGTATCTTTTCTTTTGTTTCACTATCCGCATTTCAACAACTGTTTTTTTATTTCATAATCAAAAAGAAGTGCAAAGAGGAAATGTTTTAACCACCATCCTTACGTTTTGTCACTTATTTCTTCCAACAAGTGCATGAGTTTTTTGGCTAGCTGCTGCCTCCGATATTCAGGGGCTACAGTCACTGCTGTAACATGGCCATGCCAAGATTCACCCTGTCCTTCAACTTTTCCCATAACTGCAAACAACTCCAAATTTATTAAATAACACCACAGATGGGACAGTGCCCAGTAAACTATCATTTAACAGAATATACAATATGCCGATAATACAACACAAGAAAATGCTGGCATCTACACAAGACATTGCATTAACATGATGCATCTCTTTACAGGTGCATCATCATAGGCAAAAGGAAGATAGCATACTTGTTTAGAAAGAATTTGTGCATAATTGCAATAAAATATATAATCCAAAAGGAATGATCTGTCAAACATTTGCATTAAAGTGGTTTTGGTTTGGCTCTTCCAAAAACAGCTAATTTAGAGGACCATCTTTTCCAGAGATTTTGAATCAAGCATGCCATTAATAATGTAAACATGATGAAAATAGTCACAGCGTGTGATCATGCAGTGAAAAACCATTATTTCCACTGCATTAGAAAAGGTTCAATTCCTACAGGAAGATGATGTAACTGCAAGACCATATTTTAAAAAGCCTACAGAAGATAATTATAAGTTTCATTGTCAAATTTTCCTATATGTGCCAAACAAGAGTGGTCAGAGCAGTGTGCCTCCACAGGTGTAAATTGCAGTGCTGGGGATAAAGTAGACAGCCCTTTCCAGCTAGGGTTATCACTTATCAGCATGTCAGTAGGCTTCAGTTGATGCTCCCAGCCATTCTCAAACTTGCCCTCCTCTCACTGACTCAGCCAACCATGTCTCTGTTGATGTGCAACTTCCATCATTATTCATGTCCCAACCTCTTTTGCAGTCCCCTCGAACAGGGACTTGATTTGAGTTGCCCACAAAGCTGAAACTCTCGGCCTTGAATGTTAGGGGGGCACTGGGGATGATCAACATGACAATGTCCAGGGCGTCATGGCTAGTTTGCACACTGATATGCCCTTCCTTCAAGAGGTCGAGGTCCTTGGTTTCAAGTTCCAATTCCCCATAATAACTAAATCAGGGAGTAGGTTGCTACCTCCCATGAGAAAGGCAAAGACGGGGATGTTTGTGCTGTAGCTTCATGGTTAGCCCTTCATATTATCACTCAAAGGGAAGATACCATGGCCCACTGTTGTTGGATTAATGTCCTGCTAGCCGAGAAGGTTTGTGGTTTTTGTTTGGTGTATGCGCCCAATGATAAGTGTTGATATTTGGGCAGCATTGAGAGCCATTCTCTAGGAGAATTGGCATCAGCCTGAGGTTGAGAACCTGGTCAGGGACCAGCACGTTGATAACATGAGATCTCTCAGAAAACCTTTCTTATGATGAAGATTCTAGAAGACAAGTTGACCATTGAAAAGAGGACCAATACTTAATGGTTGAGTCACAAGGACTCAAGCCAGAAGGTTCTAAAAGACCCTAAGGGATCTAAGGCACATTTGACCAAGAGAAGAGTCTAAAACGACTTGGTTAAGGGGTTATGGTCATAGAAACCCAATGAAGGACCAAGAGCCCACTAGTAAAGGACCAAAAGTCCAAGATAAAAGTCAAATCCTTTTATGAAGGATTAAAAGCACAAATAAAATAATATATATTTATTTTTTGAAAAAAAACTAAATAAATAAATAAAAATATATATATTATGTATATATTGAAGAGTCGGCCTCAATTAAATTATTGAATGGAAATATATATATAAAAGGGTGCAGGTCGGCCCCAATGGAAATAAAAAATTAAATAAATAAATTTATACATATAAAAAGGTGCAGGTCGGCCCCATATTAGTGGAATTATTTTTGCCACTCGTTCCACTATAAATAAGAAAGAAAACTCAACATTTAAAGTGATAACTCGTGGTGTTTTGAGGACAGCTCGTGAGACAGTTCGTGGGTATCATTTGACTGATCCAAAAGACAGTTTGTGCCTGACTTTTACTGTTGAGTTCTCTCTTCACATTGCTGGTCTCTTACATTAGCTACAGATCTATTTCAGTACAATAAGACAGGCCAAAATTTATGTCAGTGTGGAAGGGACAGTTTGAGATTTGTCTTGGGCTCTTTCTCTTGCAACCAAACCCTAGTATGGGCTTACTATCTTCAGAACAGCTCTGATAGGGTCACACAGATCTACAGCCCATCAAGTTCAGGCACCTACAGCCAACAGTAACTCTTTCTCTGTCAAACTCAGACTCAAGGGCAGTCAACAGAAGTTTGATATTTTTCTCCTTGATCAGTGCAACACTTTTCAATTATTGAAGAGGCTTATTCTTAGCCTACTGTTGTAAAACTCAATCATCTCATTTTGGAGATGACTGGCTGGCAGAGGTCTTCAATTCAGTCAACAGTTGCCTTAGTTCAGTTATTGGCAGAAGTTGGGATTTGGATCAGTTTGACTGGCTGCAGCAGTCATCTTGTTCATGGTTAACTTCATCATCTAGCAGGGCTACTGCAAAGGCTATGAAATTTGATTCAGGCTATATTCATCTTGAAAAGGGCTGTCACAGAACTTCATCTCTGTTTCTCATGGGCTGATGTTATCTTTGAAAGTGCTCTCTTCATGCTACAGTTCAGATCTTAGATTAGATCTTCCTTGTCTTGTATATGTGTGGATAAAGGTTGGCACCACGTGTTGGAGAGGTAGAGGCACTAGCTCCTACAGTGAGACAAGAAATTTATGATAGTCCTTAATGTGATCCAACATGGCAATGCAGCTAAATGTCCTAAATGAAAAGATAAGTACTTGGTCTCTCTGTTTCTGTATACCCTTATGTGTGAAAAGGTTTTTGTTGTTCATGGTCATTTTATGTATACTTGCTCTTCTATCTATCATAAGAAAGGTTGTTGGGTTTTTTCCCTCTGAAGGAAAGAGGGTTTTCCCAGGGTAAATTATGGTGTCCACTGTGCATGATTGTTGTGATGTGATGTGTTACCACATAAAGTTGCACTTTAGTTGGACTTCAGTGAGCCGCCAGTGTTGCACAAGTCACTTGTGCTTATCAAAGTTCAGAAGTTCCAAGCTTGGCCTGTTCAGGGCCCCTTTTTTTAATGTTTTGTAGTACATGACCATGCCCCACGGGGTTTGTAATAAGCATACTAGCATGGTGGTCTTTGAGTGACTCGGTTCCCTAAGACTTGACAACCAAAGAAGGTATTCCAAGGAGTTTTTTCCCTTGTCGATTATGCTTTGCCTTTAGCCGAGTATAATCGGTGAGGTTTTCTCCTGCACCTCCAAAGCTGGAATGCCCAAAGTGGGGGTTAGGCCTTAGGGGATTATTAGAGCCCATTTTGTAACATGTATAAACATGCTAGACACTAGAATTTTATCGTTTTGTCATGTACTAAGTCCCCCTAAAGTTTCGGTCAATTCCAACAACAACAAAAAATGTTCGCATTTTTAAGCCATTTTTAATTGTTTAATTAAAAAATTTTAAAAGGTGATAAAAGTCTTATCCGGAGTCAGAATTTGGCGCAGGGATGCTCGTTTTCAAGCTCAGAGCATCCTCTTTACCCCGATACCCAGTTTTCCCATGTTTCAGGTGATCAAAGTGTCCCGAGGAGCAGTTTTGCCTATCAGAGGTGCCATTTGGCACTTTAATGCTAAAAAAGCATCAAAATGCACCATGATCAAAAGTCAAAATGATTAAAAATTTGAAAAAGTCACATGCCAATTGACATGGCATGACATCACTTAAAGTATGCGACCATATTAAAGAGGTAAAGCATGTATTAAAATGCAAAAATTGTAAAAGGTTGAGAAATTGTATTAAACCAAAGTCGTACGGCCTCCCTCTCACATAGGCCATCCTTCTTCAACGTGGCAGCTATGTGAGTTGGCATATTATTTGCAAGGTGGGCGATTTTATTTAAAAGGTTAAGCATATGCAAATGAAGGTCGATTAAAATGATGAGCATTTGTATTATTATAAGGCCGTACGATTTTTCTTCATGTGGAACCACTCCTCCTCACGGCCGTACGGTTTAATTTAATGATAAGTCATTTAGTGGGGTCGGTTTACCTCTTATTGAGGTGGCACAAAGCATGGATAATATTCTAATTTGATGCACCCAACATCCACGTTAACTCATGCTTATATCCACCTTCACGTGGGCCATCCCTCACGGCCGTACGGATTAAGAGTTTGTTAAATGGCTTGGTTGGCTCCTACCTCATGTGAGGTGGCACAATCCATTTGGATGGGTTTCCAATTATAACAACCAATCACAACTCATATGAAAAGCTATCAAAGCAAGGAAACAACTCGACCTCATCTTCCTCACGCGTGAGCTCCTTCATCATTTTAGCAGCTTCCATTTCAAGGAGTTTTTGTCCAAGTGTCATGGTGCCTCCTGATTGGCTTTTGAGTTTACTTGCTCTACAAACTAGGAGCTTTGTCTCCTTAGGGTTTTGTGCCCTAGCTCACTCTCCTTGTGCTATATATTGAGGAGTTTGGCTCCATTGTAAGGATCTGAAGGTGGAACCTCTGCTCGTATATTGTAATATTTTTCTGAGTTTAATAAAGAAGGCTTTGGAGGCTAGTCTGGTGATTGTCTTTGGTTGGATCTTCATGCTTGTTACATTTGAGGTAAATTGTATCGTGTTGCATAGTTAGTATTGTCGGGATTGTATGTCTTTTAAAGGGAAGTTATCTTCTTAAAGATCTGTAAGTAATGCTTTATAGGTTGCTTACTCTTGTAAATGATGTTAGGGTGCTAATAGCAGTGTGATTTCTTGTTTGAATCCATTGTTTTACTGCTTTCTTTCAATCGTTTACACATATGCTCTTATCCCCTTGCTAGTTGTTTGCAGCTGTTTACAGGTCGCTTAAGCTGAAGAAGTCCACAAACATGTTAGATCGTATCTTCATTCAGTAAATTCGAACAAAGCCTTGGTCCTACCGGTGCATCAGGGAGCTTGACTCCATTGCCGTTTCTTCAAAACACTCAACCCCCAAGGGTTCCATTTCTCTGATCAATTCTTCTTCAACTTTCTTTGGTTACTGGTTACTTGTCTTAAGATCTACATTCTATCAAGCAAATCCGAAAGTAGATCTAAGTTTACAAGTTTTCATTTTCAAGCTTGTTTTAATCATAAAATCTAGAGTTCTTAATAAGAAAATCTTGTTTGGGTTGAAAAGTATATTTGGCTATTTTAAGAGTTTGTCATTGGCTGCCCCGAAAGAGCAAGCCAAGATCCCAAGAAACGAACTTTCTAGTTCGTGTTCTTGGTTCATTTTTATTTGTTTTTCGTTATTAGTTTTCATAGTTTTGTTTTGGGCATATTTCGCAAGTGTGGCCAAATCACTTTCTAAGTGTTTTTGGCCATTACATGACAAAAAGAGCTCGCTGGCTTTTTGGTTCTGCACATAAAAAATTAATTGAAAGTTAGTTAAAAACTCAATAAAATGCCCAAAAAACAAGTTTTTTGCATACTAGTTGCGTTAGTTTTAATTTTTGCATTTTGTAGCATTGTCAGAACATTCTTAAAGTGTTCTGATTATCATTTCTAATCAACATTAGCTCGCTGGTCTGTTTCATGTTCTTAGCAGGTTGGAGTTAACAAACTCACAGAAAAGACACTTCGAAACTCCCAGAACCACCCAGAGAGAACCGATCTCAGGCACCATCTTTATTTCTCTTAAACATTGTAAACTGACTTGTTCCCTAATGATAAAGGGCAAGCAGTGTTTCTCTTAAGTTTTCAAGTTGTAATCAAAAAAATAAAAAGAGCACAACAGGCAATTCCAGCACCTGATCCCAATCCCCCCAGGGGGGATCCGCACCTTTTTCTGTTTTTCGCATTTTTTCTAATTTTTCGTATTAGATTAGTTTCATTTGAGCAGTAGTAATTAAACAACTCACTCAAGCACACAACGTCCTCCGAGGACCCGTTTATCGGTTGTTTTTATATGCTTTTGTGTTTTATTTAGTTATTATTCTGTTCTTAAAATTTAATCCTAAATTTAACCCCTCTTGCTTTATGCTTGGGGTTTAGTGTAGAATAATCATCCACTTACACGTCTTAATAAAACTAGCAATGCCCCAAACCTGGAGTATGCTCTTGACTACTGCAGCTTAGTCAGAACAGTTGGCTCAATCAGAAACGGGTGCAAGGTAATTTGTGTTAATAGGACAATCCATTAGAATCCAATCCTAAGAACTCAGGAGGTTGCATGGACTGCATCCACAGAGTCAGCAGGTTCTTAAGCGGGTTCATCCTCACCTGGTCGGACACTTGGTAAGGTTGCTAGAGCACTCAGTTCGAAGTTTAATTTTCTTTTGGGCCAAACCAAGAATTAACCCACTCCTTAACTACTCATTTAATAATCATAAAAATTAACAACCGAGACACTGCAATACTTTCACTGAGACTACACAAGCAACCCTACACAATAGCAATTGCAAGCATTTTTACATTCTCGGCACTGGTCTTTAATTTTCCATGTTTAAGTTTCAATCACAAATGTCATGAATGCTTATCTATCTTGTGTTGGGTTAATCAATTGATTTAATTTGCAAGCAGTGCTTAGTTGTTAATTTTTCATCTCATCATCTTTTAACTCCTAGAACAGACTTTTTCTTTGTTATAGATTAAAAGTTTTAGTTTATTTTTCATAGGGACACCACCCCCTTGGCTTTGCTAGGAGTAAGCCTAGACGGAGGAGTCGAGTAATCAGGTGACAGCACTTGACTCTCACTTGCCCCCAAGGACACACCGAGCGGCTTGAAGGTTTCCTGCCGCGTCCCCCACAGGTGTGTATTAGGCGGCAACATGATGTATTCCTGCTCTATTTTGTTTACTATTACATCTGGTTAAGTTATACTGCTCATACATATAGTTGATACTTTCATTATGCTAAAGAAAATTCTAAAATTACTCTCATAATTACAAATTTATGAAAGTAGCTAAAATTTCAACAATAAGCAACTTGGTGTTGGTTGGCCCATGCACTACCCAATGCTGAGTCAATCATCAAGGGAATTTCGACATGTTAAGTGGGATGGAGATTGTGTTGGAGGGCAGAAAACTGTACTCCAATTTGATGAGAGACAAGCCTAGAATGACTGCAACAGGCTACTTGGCATTCCAAACATTGTATAGGGCCAAGAGAACTTCACACAAGCCGGTTGGTATACATTGCCCAATACACAGAACGATTCTCAACAGACTCATGCTAGACTTGACTGGTTTTATGCAAATTCCCCTGCAGATACATTCTCTTCTATTCGGGAGTGTTCTATTCATGCGGATTTGTCCATTACTGGTTCTAATTATTTCCCTATATCCATTTATATGCTCATTGGCATTAATAGTCGATATAACGCCCTCTTTCCTTCACGCCTGAATATTCCACTTCTTGAATCTACAGATTGTCCGAGCATTATTGCAAGGGTGTGAAATTCGGCACACCCCATACGAGATAGTGGATGGCTTCTTTGGTCAGAACTTAGAAGCAATCATTCTCTACACCACCAAGTTCCTTTAGGGATGGAGCAAAATGGTTAGGAGAGGTCAGGAACATCAACTTCGGACTACCTTTGTTGAAAATTATGCTTTGTGACTTTTATTGCAAATTCTGAAATTTCATCACACCAGAAATTTTCTGGATCTAATCCCTGTGAACTTCAGTATTTGAGCTGCTCCGAAATATTTATAACAGAAGCAAACAGAAGACAATACTTCAACTCATTTCAACCCAACATACACACAAGGCAGCCCAAGAGAAAAGATACCAAACATATCCCAACAAGTTCCATCCCTTGGGGCACACTATTCCAAGCATAAACCAGATCTAAATCACTTTAATCACTGCAGATTTACAAAATAAATCTGCTCTGTTATCTTCAAGATATATGTTAAAATCAGTTACCATTTTCATCCCTATAATATGTCAAATCAACATGAGCATCAAGTGCTGGAAATTAGCCAATCAAGAAGACAATGCAAGCTGAAAATCAAATCTCCAATTACACAAGTATTGGGCAGCTGAAACATCAAATATATATATGATGGAAATGAAGTACATGTATATATTCACAGCTTATCATGTGCTGGTACAGTTCTTCAAGCTCTCCAAAACCCTAGCTAGGGAAAACCATAAAAACCCTAACCACCACCGTAGATTCACAATAAGCTAGCATCAACACCAATAAGTCCTCCTTGGCTTCAAAAACACACCTGTATCACACAAGCTCTCCACACTAACACAGTTGTCTTCCTTAGAGTTTGCAAACCCTAGCCATGTTATATATTATAATGTTTATGTAATGTTAAATGTAACTTTATGTAATAAAGTAATAATGAGTAATAATGTCAAAAAGTGAAATAAGTCATGTAATAAATGGCACTTATGTTTAATGTAATTATGAAGTTAGGTGAAGTTAGGTAAATTAGGTAAGCACTTCCTAAACGAGAATAACTGTACTTGCTTGACATATATACAACACCATTTTATGTAACTAGTGAACATTATTGATAATAAATCTTCCATTCATTCTCTCTCTTGTCTCTTGAATATTTCTCCATAGCATAGTTTAACATGGTATTAGAGCCACCGTGAGTGTGGCATCCGAGAACCTCAAAGACACTGTCAAGACAAAGTTTGGCAAACCAGGCTTTTGGAGAAAGGGAAAAGTTCAAATTGGAGAGAACCTGAAGAAGACAAGTGATTGAGACCAGCAACCAGAGCAATCAAGTTCTCTGCAAGTGTGAACTGTACAGCAGATTGTACGGCCAGCCAAGAAAATTCAGAGCAAATTTAAAATTACGATCAGTATCTGATCATTTATTCACTGTAAGGCTCAATTAATTCAGTGTTAATTACTTCCATGCGATTTAATTTCATGTATAACAAATTAAATAACTTGCACGGTCGATAACTATTTTCTGTACATATGGGCAGAACAGCCATTAAAAATTCAGCTGCCACAAATGTACAGGTGACAGCAGCAGAATAAATCGTACAACGGCTGATAGCAGTAGACTAAATCATACAGTTGTTGTACACATCAGAGTAAACTGTACAGACTGCATATTAATTTATTAAATCGGTGGCTACGGCGCATTACATTTTTGTACGGCGGTTGGGCAGTACAGCACTAGCAACTGACCATAATTCTGTATGGCGGATGCTTTTTTTGTACAGCTGGCAGATTGACAAATTTATAAAAGATAAATTAAATTAAGTCTAAGTAATTATTGTATGGAACTGTAGCTAGCTGAATTGTACGGATTGAGATCAAATTGCATCGTATGGACAAGAGTATTTATACAGTGTACGAACATACAATCACTAGCAAAAGGTACAATTATTACAGAATCTGGATTTTTTAAGAAGCTATATGTTTTCTTTAATTTGGAGTTATTTCTGGTTTTTTGGAGTTATAAGCGAAAAAAATAAATTAGAATTTTAAAGGAAAATGGCCAATATTAATAATTTCATGATGCTTGAGTCTCAAAAATTAAATGGCAAAAATTATCCTGCCTGAAACAAAAATGGAATAGATTTTGTCTTATCACGATCTTAGGGAACTAGTTACTAGGACAACTCCATAACTTGATCCCATGACCAATGATTATAAGAAGAAAAATAAAAATGCATTACTTCTTCCATTTGCTTTGGAAGATGATATTCTCCCTCACATTCATGGTCTTAGTACTGCCCTTGATGTTTGGACGAAGTTAAGGACTTTATATGAAACTTCCAATGAACTTTGAACTCTATTGTTGCAAAATAAATTAACTAGTTTGAAGATGGGAGCATCAGATTTGGTTACAGATCATGTCCAAAGGTTTCAAGTTTGACAACAGCAAAACCAGAACAACTCAGATATTGGAATTAATTCACAGTGATGTTTGTGGTCCAATAAGAACTCAAACTCTTGGAGGTGCTAAGTATTTTGTCACATTTATTGATTCTAGAAAAATATGGATATAGTTTTTGAAGTTCAAATCTGATGTTTTTGCAATCTTTAAGCAATTTAAGGCTATGGTTGAAAATTAAAGTGGTCAGTGCATTAAGGCGTTGAGAAGTGATAGAGGAGATGAGTATGAATCCCATGCCTTTTGTGAATTTTGCTATCAGAATGGTATTCAACGACCAACATCCATTGCCAAAACCCCACAGCAAAATGGTGTAGCAGAGAAAAAGAATCGGTCTATTATGGAGATGACTAGGTGCATGCTGAAAGGGTGTCATCTCAATGATCATTTTTGAGCTAAAGCAGTTCCAGCAACAGTGGTTTTATTAAATCGCAGTTCATCGTAAGACCCCCTGTGAAGCTTGGTCAGGCAGAAAACCAAAAGTAACAAATTTCGAAGTTTTTGGTTTTTTGGCCTATGCACATATTTCAAATACCGATAGACATAAGTTGGAAGCTAAGAGTCGGAAATGCATATTTATTGGGTATAGCACTGAATCGAATGCATACAAGTTATATGATCCAATAAATTGTAAGGTTGTTATAAGTAGAGATATAATATTTGATGGAAAACCTCCACATGTGCATACATCAGAATGGAAAGGTGCAGTTTTGCAGGGTGACAATGTCGAACATGAATACAAAACTCCTGTTACATATAGGCAATGTCAAAGAGAAGAGGACAAAGAAGGAGAAAAAATAGACTTGGAATTGGAAGGACAAGATGAAAGTCGGCCTCAAAAAAGGCCATAATGGTTCTATCGAACTCTTCAACATGCCAAACCAGATGAGATGCAAGAAGGTGAGAGGAGAACAAGGTCCAAATCCCCACAACAGGTAAATCTTGCTTTGATGAGAGAAGTTAAGCATTCTTCTGATCTGGTTTCTTTCAATAAAACAAATCAGAAACAAGAATGAAAAGATGCAATGCAAATAGAGTATGATGCTTCAGTGAAAAACAACACTTGGAAATTAGTTGAATTACCTCCAAATAAAAAACCAATAGGCTGCAAATCGGCATATCGTACTAAGTTTAAGCCAGATGGATCTATTGATAAATATTCCAAGAACCAATAAACGAGAAACCCTAGAGTGGGTTACGTTACAAAACACATGATCTCAAATTTCAATAACACACGGAACAATATTATTATGAGACGGCATAACATTCTATTGAGGGTTCTTGCTCTTATAAAGAGTCCTAGTGACCAAACCCTAACCTAATACGTAAACCCTAAAATGCCTAAAATCCTAGCTTTTGGCCTAAGTCACTTAAGTGACTTTATTACATGTGTAGCCTTATATCTTAACACCCTCCCATAAGGTGTACATTACTAAAAGATAACAAACTGAAATCAAATACATATACTGAGTGAAAACATAAACTGGAAACTAAACAAAGGTAGACATTCTTTGAACATAGTTCTTGCACCAGGTTGAGCTCCATCAAGTTGCCTCGCAACCCTCATAATGGTGTAGTTCCTTAAGTTCAATTCTCGAATTCCCGGATTCCACCTCCCTGAACTCTCAAATCACGAATCTCCCAAAGTCAATTACTAGACAACAATCCCAATGCATGTCGCATAACCTCACTAGTACACTGCAATCCACATGCATGTCTCAACCAATCAGGGATCTTTCCCTAGATCCACAACAATTGAACTCTCTGGGCAACCATCCATACTTGAGCTATTAACTTCCCAACTTCAAAGCATTGGCTTCTTAAAATGCATAAAAGGTCCTTTCTTCTACAATTTCTTCACCACTGTCAGCATCAAGTGGTTCTCAGTCAATGTTGCATTACCTATATATCGTTTGTCTTTGACCTTTCCCTTCAAAAAGTCATCGACTCGTTATCTACAATTCCAAGCTGTATGGCCCAATTTCTTGCAATAGTGACATCCTATTTCTTCTTTGTCTTTTCCTAATCTATGGTGATTGTTTCTTGCATAGAATGAAAATCCTAGCGAAGTATCTCCTTTTGTTTCACTTGAAGTAGTTCTCTTTTCTTCTGTTAGTAATCCTACAATCATTTCATCCAAGCTTTGTGAAGGTAGCTGGCTCAAGGTAAACATAGCACTACTATACTTAGGCGGCAAATTGTTCAGGAGAATAGCTTCGGCATCCTCCGCATCAAATACTGCATTGACTTTTGCAAGTTGTCTAATAATAGATCTTAAATTGTTGGTGTGGCATGACATGGTGGTTTCCACTAGCATCTTAATGCTAAACAACTATAATTTTAGGAAAAAAATTGCATTCATCACTTGTGCTCCAAACAATTTATTCAGATTGTTCCATATATCCTTGGAAGATTTATCCAGATCTACATGATGTATGAATTTGAAAGGGCAAGGCCAATAATGGCTTTTGCCTTGCCATCATTGTTGTGTCATTCCAATAATTTGTTCAAATCCTTACAATGCCTCGGATATCCTTCTTCTTTAACTACATCTGGATCTTCACTTTCCACATGTGGAAGTTGAAACCAAAGTATTTCTCTAACGGCATCTCCATGGCTGATCAAATCTGATTCCTTCAGCTTCGTTTGCTAAAAGTAGTTACTGCTAGAAAATTATGGAAAAAACATAGAAAAATAAATAAATAAATGCTGGAAAATTACCATTGTACGTAATCGATTTGATGGATAGAAATAATTGTACATAAATCAATTGTACGGACTATGTAAATCTTGACTTTCTTTGACGGCGATGTACACTGTGTAAATTGTGACTTTCTCTGACAGTTTTACAGACTATGTAAATCATGACTGGCAACTTTACAGTGTATAGATCAATAGATGGCTTTCGGTGTATGGATCGGATTGTATAAGGGTTGTAGATTTGACGGTTGTATGAATCGATTTGGCGACCGCTGAGAAAAGAAAAAAAATAGAACGATAGTTGTAGATAACCACTGAGCAAAAAAATAGAACAGCGATTGTGTAAAATTATGGGCCGCTGCATAAAAATCCTTATGTGAGAAGAAAATAAAATCAGCAATAGCTCAACTTCTTCCACATGGTCACTCGGCAACAACTAAGCAACAGCGTCTTTCACAATACATTACTGAATGCGGCTAAGAAATCCATTGAGAAAATTCATCCTCCAAACCTAGCTACACGAATTTTCCTACTCTAATACCATATTCTAAGACCAATAAACAAGAAACCCTAGAGTGGGTTACGTTACGAAACACATGATCTCAATAACACATGGAACAATATTGTTATGAGACGATACAACATTACATTGAGTGTCCTCGCACTTATAAAGAGTCTAGGTGACCAAAACCCTAACCCTAATATGTAAACCCTAAAACAACTAAAAACCTAACTTTTGACCTAAGTCGCTTAAGTGACTTTATTACATGTGTAGCCTTATATCTTAACAATAAATACAAAGCCAAGTTAGTTGCAAAACGATATGCACAACAAGAAGGTATAGATTATGAAGAAACATTTGCTCCCAATGCAAAATTAATCAAAATCATAATGTTGTTAGCAGTTGTAGCATAGTTTGGATGCTAGGTATACTAGATGGAGGTCAAAAGTTTATTCTTGAATGGAGATTTGCAAGAAGTGTATATGGAAAAACTTGAAGGATTTGCAATTCAAGGTAAGGAAAAATTGGTCTGTAAGTTAGTGAAAGCTTTGCACGAATTAAAAAAACAAGCCCCTCGAGCATGGTATGAAAAAATTATAAGTATCTTCAGTCAAGAGATTCAAGAGAAGTGATTATGATCCTAATTTGTATATTAAAGGAAAAGGTTAAGAAATTATCATTATGGCAGTATATGTAGATGACTTCATTCTTATAGGTAGCAGTAATGACTTGATTCAGGAAGAACAAGATAGTCTTTGCAAATCATTTCATATGACTAACTTGGGGTTATTACATTGCTGCTTGGGTATTGAGATTGGGTAGGAATTGTTGTCCACTAAGTTGCACTGAGATGGACTACTTGTGAACCCCCGAAGACTTCAACAACTTACATTGTTCATTCCCCGAGTTCAAAGGTTCATCAGGCCATTTTTTGGCCCTTTGTAAAATTTGCATGTCCAGACCCCCACGGGGGAATTGTAATAAGTTGGTCTAAGCATGATACTTTTGTAAAAGGCTTGGCCTACCTTAGGGTTTACTATCAAGGGGATACTCTAGAGTGGTTTTTCCTTAGGAATTATGCATTGCTCTTCAGTACGTATAATTCCTAAGTTTTTCACTCATACCTCCAAAGCTGGAGTATTTTCCATCGTGGTCAATCTCAGGGAGGTTATTAAAGTCTATGTGTCGCTGTTTTTTTATATGCTAGCCATCAATAATAAGTCATATGAACATGCACTAGGTCCCCTAACAGTTTGAGTTCATTCCAACAAAAATAATTTTTCCCGTAAAATTAGACCATTTTTAATGGTTTAAATGGAAAATTTCAAATTGTAATAAAAGTATGGTCTGGAGGCAAATTTTGGCGTGGGGATGCTCGTTTCACACTCAGAGCATCCGCTTTTCCCTAGGACCCACTTTCTCCATGTTTCGGGTGACTACATCGTCTCTGGGAGCATTATTCCTTAAAGATGCTACAGAATGGACACTAAATGCTAATTGTGCTACAAAATGCACAAAAATCAAAAATCAAAAAAATCAAAAAAATGATAAAAAAAGGGTATGGTTTAGGTGGCAACTCATTCCATGAGGAAGGCGACTTAGTGAGTTAATAAGGCACATGTTGGAAAGGTCGAATCATAGGGATATATCGTAAAGCTCATATGTGATGCGCCCACCATCATGTTTCACGTGAAGGAGAGGTGGCGCATAAAAATCAAGCATGTGGCAACATTCAATGTAAGGGTGGAGTTTACAAAGCTTTGAGGGAAGCGCCCTTCCCATGTGGCAGCCCACCTCATTGGAATCCCATAAATCATGCTCCAATCAACTCTATTCATGGGATTTGGCTCCCTCTACACCATGATTCGCCCTCCTCTCCATGATTCGCCCTCTCCCTCTCGTAGCCTATTTAAGCAAGTTCATGCTCCATTGTTTCTTCATGGATGCATTGAACCTCTGCTCAATTGTATATTGTTGCTATTTTAATATAATTTGAAAGACTTTGGAGGTCCATCGTGTGCATCTTGTGTTGGAGTAGTGCTTATGAGGTGATATTGTTGACTTTTACTGCATTTTATTGTAGATCTAGTTTATCTGGTATAGAAGTAAACATTTACAATTGATAACTTGTTTACTTGTGCTTAGATATTAACAAATTTAGAAGTAACCAACAGTATTCGACTATACTTAGATTCTTTCGATTTCCTTCTATTCTAACACGCCAGATCTCACAGTTTTCTGTTGCAAGTCTTGTGTTTTAAGCTGCAGATCAAACGCTACAAGGGGATTTGGAAATCGATTCTTCTTCTTCTTGGGCAGCCCTATTTTTTTCTAATATATTTTGTTTACAGATACCTCTCAAGAGCATTTGCAAGAACAAGAGCTTCGGATCAAGATCTTCATCCATCTCTCATAACAAAACTCTCTCTTTCTCTTTGATTTTGTGTTACATGCTTAAGAAATAGATCTAAAGTTTCTCATGCACAATCATTTTCAGATCTGATTATCATTAAGCAATTTTAACAAGTTAGATCTTAGCATTCTCAAGAAGCATTTCGATTTACTAGATCTAGACTTGAATGTTGTACTTGCATTAAAAAAGTTCAATACTTTTCCAAGTACAAAAAATATTCAAATTTTTTTATTGTTTATTCTTGTTTCCCATCACATTCTAACTTGATTTGCTTGCTGGTTTTTAGCAGGTCCAAGGAATTACAGAAGGAAGTTCTGGCCGTTTTCCGCCAGAAAGTGCCAAAAAGAACTTCGTGGACCTCCTTTCTTCAGGGTTTCATTTCTAGTTTATTGTAAGCCCTTAGATCCAAGTGAAATGGACTAAAGAGGCATTCTTTTTAGCATAATATTGTAATTCTTTAAACAAGAGCAGTGGGATACCCAACGCCCACACCCCATACCCCCTGGGGGGATTTGTACTTGTGTATTTTTTTTTGTGCATAAATTTTTCTAACAAACACACACACACATTTAGCTTGCAGGGTGTATACTTGAGATAGTATTTCAATTTCATTTCATTTTATTTCTCGCAAGCATAAAATTAGAAATAACACAACCTCATTGCCACAAAGTATGCTCTCGCCACCACACAAAGGCTTTGTCGATTAGTGGTGGATTATCAGAAAGTGACACATAGGTTTGTGCTGCTTTATTGATTTTCATTTTTGTACAATTGTTCTAAAAACACAATCAAATTGGAATAAACATTTAGTCTATCTATCGGAGTATGCTCTTTCCCCTTGCGGGCACTTTGCCTGGGCCTCTGGGAAATCAGAAATGGTCGTGGCCACTCTATTAATTCTCCACATTAAGCTAATACTCATTTAATAAAATACACAATCCCTTACATTGTGGAAATCCGGCACTTCGAATAATTAATATTTGTGTGGGGAAATTTCTCAGAGGAAGCGAGAACAACTGGGACGCAACCTCAAGGCACAGTTAGACTACACCCTAGTTGGTGTAGTGTTGAACACCGCCTTAGAGACTCCATTCCAGCCCACACGTTCTCGTGAGGAGCCACCAAACTTTAATTTCCGGACATTCCTCGTTGTACCTCACGGTATCTCGAGAGTCCCCCTTTTTCCCTAATAAATTTTGAACCATAATTATCTAAAAGTAACCAAGAAGCAATTGCAAAACATTTCCCTTTCAGCAGCAATTCTCATATATTATTTTGACTCCATAAGGCACTGGTCCACAACTTGTTACCTATTTGCTTTATATTATATCACTATTGTGCTATATTTTTTAGTCATCTCATTTGTTGGTGAAATTATAATTTTAATTATTTGCAAATCATCTTGGGACACTTTTATTTAATACATTAAAACTCCTTAATACAACACCTTTAACCAATTCACCAAGAAAAATCTTTAAAACCTTAGAAACTTTCCATAGGGACTAAGCCCCTTGGCTTCGTTAGGAGTTTGGCCTAAACAGAGGAGTCAAGATCAAGTGACAACCTTGACTCGAGACTTTCCCCCAAGGGCGCACAGAGCAATAGCATAGATTTCTGCTGCGTTAACCAGGTGCGCAATCCAGCGACAACAGGAACCAATCAGGGTTTTCATCTCACAAGAAAAATATGATTCAGAATTGTTAAAAAGTTCAAAATGGAAGACTATAATCCCAACAAAACACCAATGGAGGCAAACTTGAAGCTTTGAAAGGATGATAAATCTAAGGTGGTTAATGTTGCTTTATCTGTTGGAACCATAGGTTCAGTGGTACCATCACCTTGTCGGAAGAAGGGAGTCGACCATTGAAGGGAACTGACCGCCGACTAAAGTATGTCCACTTTGGGTCCTCATATCCACGATCTATGGTAAACTATGATTAGTTACCACTATGTGTTTCGTGGTTGTTTATTGGGTGCCCGACTATACCTATTTTTAGGTGGTTCTTATGAACTGATCTATCACAACAATATTGGATCATGGCTCATTGTGCTTAAGTGTCGTAAATGGGTCTTTAGGCACCACCACCGCTCTCTCGAAATCTTTGTTACCCACTTCTGCAATTTATTACATGTACCAACATTATCGTTAGCTTGTAGGAGGATTAATCTATCGTACCAAAACTAGACTAGACATCACTTTTGCAGTTGGTATGTTATAGAGATTTTTAAACTGCCCCAAGGAGACAAATTGGAATGCAACAAAAAGAGCACTTTGGTATATCAAAGGTACTCTACAATTTGTTATTGTATTTGAGAAGACTGATAATTTCATATTCAAAGGTTTTTCAGATGTAGACTGGGCAGGTGATACAAATGAAAGGAAATCTACAACAGGTTATGCTTTTACTCTTGGCAGCGAAGTAATTTCATGGGTGAGTAAAAAGCAACTTTTGGTAGCTCTCTCAACAAAAGAAGCAAAGCACAAGCAACCGTTCAAGCAACATGTGAAGCAGTGTGGCTACATAAAATTCTCTATGACTTGCAGATTTCACAAATGCAACCAACAACTTTACATCGTGACAACCAAAGTACTATCAAGATGACAAACAATCCAATTTATCATTCAAAAACCAAATATCTTGAAATCCAACATCACTATATCAGAGAACAAGTGGAGAACAAAGGGATTGAACTTACTTATTGCAAGTCTCAAGATCAAGTGGCAAATATCTTCACCAAAGCATTCAACAAAGATAAATTTGAAAATTTTCAAGAGATGTTAGGACTTGGGAGTTGTGGAAAATTACATAACAAGGTGGTGTTAGATATTATAATGTTTATGTAATGTTGCTTTATGCAATAAAGTAATAATGTCAAAAAGTGAAATATACCGTACGTAATAATAAAGTGAAATAAGTCATATGTAATAAATGATACTTATGTTTAATGTAATTATAAAGTTAGGTGAAGTTAGGTAAATTAGGTAAGCAATTCCTAAATGGGAATAGCTCTACTTGCTAGACATATATACAACACCACTTTATGTAACTAGTGAACATTATCAATAATACATCACTCATTCATTCTCTCTCTAATCTCTCTTGTCTCTTGCATATTTCTCCATAACATAGTTTAACAAGTACATGGCAAGACAACTCTAGTGATAGCCACCAAATCTATATGTGCATCCTAGGGTAGGGTTTGAGACCTCAAATCCCAGGTCTTTAACTCTTCTATCAACACAAACACCAAGACCTCCATGAAACATCAAGGTTACATGAACGGAGTCTTATTTCAAGCAAGGCTTCACACCAAGTGCAAGACTCATCAAGCTTATCTATCCCTGATCTTAGCACTTAGTGTCATGATCTGGCGATCATATAGATATGTGGACCTGGTTGATCTTATTGTATATATATTCTACTGTCCTTACTCAGACTTAGAAGTTCACTACTCATACTCATTGGTTTTACCCTCCATAGGGAGAATAGAGGTGATCATTCCACCATACCTTGGCTTGCTAGTGTTGGCTCCATTACTCATTGTCTTCATCCATCCATTACCTACCTTTTAGTTTATCACCCTGACTTACTACTTGACTAGTGGCATGGAGGATCTTTTCCCCACTGTAGCCTCTGTATTGGATGAGCTTCCCTGTTTATTGTGTCTCGGCTCTGAGTTGGTGACAAAACTTACCTTTGGTGAGTTGGATTGTAGGCCTAAATCATTCTGGTCGGTTGTCCCGATGTTTGGCATTGGCTCGAACTCCCCCTAGTCACTTGAGATGTTGTTGGCTAAAACTGAAAGCTCATGTACTATTTATGGAAACTTCTAAATTCGCCCATGGAAACTAAAAAGGGCAAGAGCGATGAATTGCTAAAAAAATACTCCTCGAAGAGTATAGAAGAAAGGTCCAAAAAGCAATGATTCTTAAAAGCTTTATCTAAACAATTGCTGACCTTATGTGTGTATAAAAAAAACATGCCCTCGATGCAAGCTGCAACTAGTTGTGCTTATCAGCACACCTGAGATCCGAAGGGTTATGTAGGCCAAAAGGGCCATGAAATGAAATTGAATGATCCTAATGAACCTGGATCAACTTGATGTAGACATGATGCCTAAGTTGAATAAGCACTCTCTAAACAACTTATCCATTTGTGAGACACCGCCATTCCCTGTGTTGTTGCTCATTCAGTATATACTATGGTGTGTATTCCCTTTCCCATATCCAAAGTGTCACAATGTTAAGTCAGTCAGTCACCCATTAGCCTAGCCATTTTATTTGAGCCTTCACCCTTCACTAGCAAATTGATCACAACTATGAAGTGAGTATGGTCCTGAAAGTCTAGTCTGAGTCATATAAATAATTAATGACAATATATATTTGGATTTAGATCGCCAGTAATGATTACTTTGTGTTATAATTGCTATTTGAATGAGTTGTAGAGCATGCATTAACCTTTGACACTTTGCAGCAGCTTCTGATGGTAGTTTGAGTTATATTTGGTCAATATTGACCTGGTCAAACCTAGTTTGACCAAGGTCAATCACAGGACATGAGATTATTGGACCTTATGATGACAAAGGTAGATGATATATGGTCTATGTACATGTACATGATGGTTCTCTGCATCAGATACAGGTTTATGATGATGATCTATGGTTGTCAGCATTATTTGATCATATATAGATTATTATTATTCCACCTGTTTCGGTATATTGGATATATTATATGATCATGCAGAGAGTTATATGGTGTATGAGTACACATCTTGGATAGTTTTGAACCTTCTCAGTCGAATGAGAGTTTATTTTCAGTTCCGGGCAGTTACAATGATGATTTAGCCTCAGTAGGCTATCTTAGTGCAGTTTTGGTCTGTCGAAGACCCTGTCAGAGCAGAGATGATTTTTATTTGGTTCACCTAGGGCTCTGATGATGGAGGGGGTGGTCCAGCCACTTGTTTTTTCCATATTACCCCCCTTCCGGACACACTGGTGCCCTCACGTTGACAGCGCAGGCACTCCAGGAGGTAGTTTGGGACAGGTACACGCTTCCCGAGGCAGTTTTGGATTGGTAGAAATCGCTGCAAAGGAATTCGATTTGGGTTACTGAGGCAAAGTTTTGGCATGGGATGATCAGTGATCATGAGTGGGATGTCTTCCGCACCTTCTCCAGCAGTTTCAGCTTCATTGGGGCCCACATCCATCACTTATGGCACTTGCTGATGATTTCTGAGGTCTTTTGAGGCCTACGATTTGTCCATAGAGGCACGATTTGGTATAGTGATGACTATTTTATTATTATTGTGCTATGGGGATTGACCAAGGTTGGCTAAAATTACCCCTTGGACCCACCATAAGCTTATTATTATATTTTGTCATCATGATTTGGTGGGATCCCCTCTCCTAGGGCGATTTTGTCCACTTATGGTTATATTTTATGGTTGATCCATGTATTTTATTGTTGAGCTCATCTCAACCATTGATTAGATCTTTTGATCTTTTAATCTTAGCCACTCATGTAAAAAGTGGTTAGGATTATGCTCTCTCCCCATCCTATTTAAGGAGGGAGCCTCTCATTGTAAAATCATCTAGAGATTTTTGGCTCTTGGCTCTTGGAATAAAATTTCTATCTTTTGGAGTACGTGCTTGGGTTGGAGTGGATGTTGGTTGTTTTGATTGTAAATTCTTTTGTCCATTGCAATGGAGGATCTATTGTAGCTATCTTGCATTTTTGCCATATCTTTTTATAGGTGGAGGAGACTTCTTCAACAAGTGCGAATTGGTGGGGAGGCTTGCCCTTCAAGCTTGGAGGAGGACGTTTTGGGTTAAACAGGGAGTGGTTTTGTCTTTGAACCAACTATTCTTTGCTTATCTCTTTCTTGCTTGTATCTACCTTCAACATGTTAAACTGATTGATGCTTTGCTCCTTGGTTTTGACAGGTTAGGGGGACACATATGTGGCTTGGAAAAAATCGATTTGGCAAGAGGGCTTAAAAAATTCTCCATTTGATCTTTGGCAAAAGTAATCCTCATCTCAACTAGCATTCATCTCTTCATCTAGGTATGCTCCAAAGGTATGATCTTCTTCTTCTTTGAATCATCCATAATTTCTAGATCATAAAAACCCTAATTAATCAAAACCCTCATTTTGGTTTTTCTTAGATCTACTTAGATCTAGCCTTGCTTTTGAAGAGATATTAAAAACCCACCTCTATAGCATCCACCCCAAGTTGGATCTATAGTTTGGTGGTGATTGGGTTAAAATTGACACAATTTTCAAGGCAATAAAGCCCTCTTAAACCAAATCGCACTTCCTTGGAGAGGCTTGTTTGGTTAGATCTAGCATATGGGTAGGTGAGATCCCACTTGATTTGCAATCTATACACTTGATAACCTACCCCTAGACTTTTACTTGTGTGATTTCTACCTTGTGGGCATCATTCCACATTTTAAGGGATTAAAACCCCCTTTTGAACTACTTGGCACCTTAAAACTCAGATCTAACCCTTGGATTGACTTAATTTTCTAGATCCACATAGATCAGTGCCTAAGCTACTTGGATCTACAATTTGGTGGCCATTGGACTTGATTTGACACACCTTATCCACCTTTTAGCCCTCCTTGAGCAAGGTCGCACTTTCTTGGGTGACTGAGTTTGCCCACTTCTAGGACTTGGGTAGTTGAGATTTCAGTGGATTTGGAACGAGCATACCTTGAAACCTATATCTAGAGTATCATTTTGTGACGATCTGCCTTGGGGGTAGCATTCCTTGTTTTAAGGGATTGTGGTCCACTTGGGTCATTTCATGAAATCCTAGATCTAGCAAGATCCAGCCACTGTACCTCAATTAGCCCACTTGTCTTGACCTCTAGGTGTCACGATCTACACTTTGACATCTCTTTTGACTCCATTAACCCATCCAACAAGGCACTAGTCCTCCTTAAGCAAGTCGCACTCCTTGGGAATTGTGTCAAACCTTAGATCCGGTACATGGGTACTCCTAGTTTCAACTTAGATCCATAGTTCTCCTCATTACATATCCTCTAGTGCCAATTGCATCCTTTAATTTCACCTTGTGGGTCCATATTAAGCCGTTTCACATATCCCAAGAAAGTGGGACCCACTTGTGCAACATATGGTACTACATCTTATCATTTTAACCTATGTTGCGGGGAAGCGCTCTCCCCCCTCTCGCCCCCGCTCCGGAAGCTAGCTTCCGGCCGAAGCTAGGCGGAAGCTAAGCAGAAGCGCGCTTCGCTTTCGTTTCCGGGCGGAATCGATTTTGAGAATCGCGCTTCGGGGGAAAAAAAATCGCTCCCTGCCACTGTGTGAGAGCGTTGAGGAATCGATCCGAAGCGTCGCTTCCGGATCAATTCCTCTTCGCTTCCGTTTCGCTTCCGACGCGCTTCCTTAATCGATTCCAGTTTTTAAAAAACGCTTCGGTCGCTTCCCGAAATCGATTCTCAGCGCTTTCTCGGACGATTCGTGCAAACCCGCGATTTTTTGCTTGAGTTGGAGCTTGTGGGGTCCACGCTTGGGGTTTTGGAGGGGGGAATAGGGCTTTGAGGTATAAAGCCCTCCTCCACACTCCATTTTGTCACTTTCATTTGAGAAGAGAAGAGAAGAGAGGAGAGGAGAGGAGAAGAGAAGAGAAGAGGAGAAAGAGGAGAAGAGAAGAGGAGAAGGTGCCATTGGAGATTGAAGAAGGTTGGAATCTTGGATGCTTGGAGCCTTGGCAAGTTGGCACACTCACTACCATTGGAGTCTTGGACATCCAAATAGGTAGGCTCTAAACCCTTTCTTGTTGATTTGCTTTGTGTTTGAAGTTTGAACTTGAAGTTTTGATGCTTGAGACTTGAATTTTTTAAGCTTGAAATTTGACTAGAATCTAGAATGTCATTGTAAATGTTCCTCTCCTACTCTTTCCCATGCTTTCTCCATCATTTCTATTGCAGGGCAACAGGTTAAACTCTAGTTCCACTTCCAACTTCCAAGTCCAACAAACATGATGATGGGTTTATGGTTTCTTTTGTTGGTTCCATTTGTTGTTTTGATGATGTTCATTGAAAACCGGAGGAGGAATGAGGGAGAGGGAGATGATGAAGAAGTGGGTAGTGGCACATACCGTGGAGAGGAGGAGGAGGAGGGAAACCGAATGAAAACCAAGGAAGACACAACACCCTTATGGAAATATGTCACCAAGCAGGGAGGAAGCAAGGGGGGTGGAACCGCCAAATTTGGTTGCCCCCATTGTAAAAAGACTTACACGGGTTCATATACCCGTCTGAGAAGACATCTATGTGGGAACATGCCATGTGAAAAGAAATCGATTAAATGAAAACCGAGCAGAAAGCTTGGTTTATGTACATTACAACTTGAGGTTGTTGACTCATTATTGTGAGCGTGCCAAAACTGATAGATCATATGTCACTTGGGACAACAATCCGGAGGAGCATAACTTGGAGGATGGAGCCATAGCTTTGGAGCGCTTGGAGGAAGAGCTTTTGGGCGATGAGGATGACGCATATGCAATACCACTACCAATGGCGCTGCCATCTTCTTCCTCGTTTCCAGATGCACCATTTTTGCCTAGAGGTTCATGACCTCCATCTGCATCATATATTTTGTAAACATTACATGGCATTTCAAGTTTGAAGTTTTATGTTGAACCTACGGTCTACCTTTGAATTTGAAGCTTTAAGGTTGAATCTTGATGTTATAACTTATGGAATCATGGATATTGGACCTATGGTTGATGAAATCATGAATTCACTAGTAAATGATAATGATGATTGATGAATGATGTTATATGGTATTATTGTTTATTTCATGCTTTTCAATGATTAATGATGTTATATGATGTTATCTGATGATTGATGAACTTCTACTTGCATTTGTTGACATATATGCATCAAAATATATAAAAAATATATATTATATAAAAAACGCTTCCGGAACGCTTCCTAACCGGAAGCTTTTGAAAATTTCGCTTTTCGCTCCCGCTCCCAAGTAACCTTGGATATGGCACCACCACCCTACTAGCTGGGTTTCAATGGGCTTATGTAGCCCTTAGAATGCCTATTGTTCGTCTTTATGGTCAACATTCAAGCTTAAAATTAGAGGAGAAATGAATATGTTAAGGTGGTGAGGTAAGTTCCTTGTTTGGTATGCACCCTGGGGGGTTGAATGATGGCCAATCTGAGCTGCCTTTGGGTTGTGTGCTCGTTGTCCAAAACGAGCAAATAAATGCTAGAAAACAGCAGCGAAGAGACTTCTGGAATGAATCCCTTTGATCTCACCGAAAGGGGGCTTAACATGCAAAAACTTGTTAGACTACAAAAAACAATAAAAGAAGGTTAAAATCTATGATTCTAAATGGATATTAGTGATGTTTCCACGCTATCCAAGGACTGTTCAAACAGCATACAGCAAACTAAAATGCTCAAATATATCAAAATTACTGCAGCCCACTCATAAAGTAAGCATGCCTCTGAGTGCTAAATGATAAACTTTCATATGTGTGCACTTAGAAACAAGAAATAAAGTAGATCTAGCTAAGAATTTGAACTTTAAAGTTGCTAGATCTATATGCATGTGAAATTAGATCTCAAGATATAAGTTACTACGCTATGGATCTTCACATGCATGTGAGAAACAAGAATGGAAAGGATTTAGTTTTTATAAAAAAGGGGAAAGTGCTAGAGAGAAAGGAAGTAGTGTGCCCCTTCCAGATAGGCAATGGAGTCATTGTGAAGTAGTCAAGAGGGATTTTGCTTCCATGAAAAGGTCACCAAGAGAGGGAGGTTGAAACCACAAACCACCACTTGCTTGATGAGTTAGAAAGAATGATGTCGAATTGCAAGGGGAAAGATGGATCTCTCTTTTCCTGCTTTCCTGGGTGTATCCTACAACAAAAAATACTAGAGCTGCACAATCCAAACAAAGGTAAGGTGCACAAATAATCTCCTTTAAAGTAAAATGGAAATGAAAGTACAGCATAAACTAACCATAACCTTCATCCAGTGTGGCAATAATGCCCTTCCTATGTCCCAGCAAAGACAAAGATATCACAAAGCAAAAGCTACAATATTACCTCTAACTTGTGCACTTGAGAAGCATAACATTCTACATAATAAAGACCATACACTTGACCCCCAAAGCCTTTCTTTTACTATGACAAAGCAAGATTACAACTATTCCTCAAGCAACCAACCAGAAAAAGAGAGGGGAGATCTTGCTTAAATAGCAAAAGAGGAAGAGGGGGGTGAATTTCATGAGGTGGAGTGAATTAGAGTGACATATGACACCTCATGGAGATAACTAGAGTGTAATTTGACACCTCATGAAGTTAACTAGAGCTTAAGGGCTCCTCATGAGCAACCTAGGAGACAAGGAGGAGACAAATAGAGATTGATTGAGATCAAATCCAATCAAAATTGACACCTCACTCAAGGGGGGGAATTAGGGAATATTCCCTTTTACCAACCTCCTAAAATCACTTAATTTGTCTCCAACATGCAAAAATATGGGATTTTGACTCTAGGGGGGCGAATTAGCTTGATTTTACGATTTTTTAGGGTCCAAAAAGGGGTGTATGAAGTGTGTTAAGGTGTCTAACACCCCCCTTGAACATATACTACCACATTAGGACATATTCACCCCCCCAAGAGATCTAAAAGTTCATAACTTTTGCTAGAAACATGGTGAATGACACAAATTTCGACATCAAACTCTAAGGACTTAGACACCAACCTTAGGCACCTGTTTTATAACATACTTTGCCTTTGGAGGCATAATTGAAAAAACTAGGATAAACTGTGATCACTAGGATCTAAGTTCATCTAGGTAAAAAAAACACTCCAAAGTTGTCATAATACGAGTGACTCACTCAAGCTGTCCCTTTTACACATGTAATAGATATCAAGATTTTACAAACAACTTCCTTTGACCACGACAAAGGAAGAGCAAAATGCAACTAGGCAAAAGACCGCCTGACCTAGATGAGGAACCAAAAGGTCCCTAGCTAGCCGATGTCTTCTGTCTGTTGAACATCATGTGCAAACTGGGTGGTAACATCCCCCATTATGTGCACCCAATGGATTAGTCAACATGTCAATCAAGGTAACAACTTCCAAGGTAAGGGTGTCCCGCCAACACTCTAACCAAGGTCGAGCAACCCAAATTGAGCCATCCATATGTCCATGAAGCATCGCCAAGGGGGAAGGAGACATAGCACTCTCCTAGCAAGGTGTAAACACTTTTAGAGTAATCTCAAAAGCTAGCACTCGCTCTTACAAAAAAAGTGTTTTTTATAACACTAATCAACTCCCTCTCAACCGGCAAGCCTCCATAAAGCTAAAAGAATCCTCCTCTGTCATGATAGAACATCATACCTACGCTACAACCGCCACACCCACAACTACAGGCCCACACACCTCAATATCCAAGCAACCACTACTCACAAAGTTGTGCCTTTCTCCAAGCAATCAACCAAGCAATGGGCAACTCGACCTCCATATGGTGAGCATGAAGAAGAATACAACAATGCAACTTGGTTTGCACCACCTAACCAAGCTCCTCCCTCTTCCCCTCAGCTAGGATCTCCGAAAGAACAATGACCATCTGTGAAACTGAATGAACATAACCTTGTATCATTGCTTCCTATCTAACTTTGAAATCACTCCAGAACAAGGAAGACATCAACCATAACCTGTCAAAACTCCAACATCCCTAAATCATCATCACGGGCCAAAATCTTTTGGCACAACATCAAGAGTTGTTTAGGACATCCTGCAAATTTTCTTCCACACCCTTCTCTGATGCCAACGCTCCTTCTTCACCAATAACTTAGCATCACACTAGCTATAATATCATTTATTAGTCTCTCAACAAATATACCATATGTACAATCAATACTATCCTCTAGGGATAACATTGCAAGCTCCCTCCATCTATAACAATCACTAAAACTAAGCAAGGTCACCATCTTGTAAACCTGAGTCACAACTCAACCAATATAGATCAGCCAATAATCATTAATCTATAATAGAATGAATTAGCCCATCCCAGGCTCCAAAAATCAGGAAACGATGAAATAATCAAGCATGCCTATGATAGGCATCAATCCACTCTAAACACTGGCATCCACAAGAACACATCTACCACCCATCACAACTCCTCCTAGACATCACACTTGCTAAAATATAGATTAATACCAACCATCAAAGAAGTAGACCCTCCACCTATCATAGGTGAAAACACATTGACATCCACTAGAACAAATCAACCACCTATCACAAGTCCACCTACACATCCTCACCCATTGAAAATAAATCCATGCCATCAAAAACTGAAGTAGAACACATCAGTATCCACTAGAACAAATCAGCCTCCAATCATAGGTCATCGACATCTCACCTATTACAAATAAATCCATACCAGCCAAAAATCGCAAATCCACCACCTCTCACAAGTGAAAACATATCGGCAACCACTGGAACAAATCAGCCACTTATCACTAGTCCTCGTAAGCATCACAATTGTTGAAAATAAATGGATAACAGCCATCCATGCAATAGATCTACCACCTGTCACAGGTGAAAGCATACTCTCATCACAAGAGCAACTAGGGTTTCACCACCCACTCAACCTCAAAAGGTCAAGTACCACTTCCAAGTACAATGCAGCTGAAATACTAACTTCCTCTTCACCAAAAGAGCAATTTCAGCGAAATAGTTTCGATACCATGTTTAAATTTTTACTTTATGACTTTTATTGCAAATTCAAAAATTTCACTACACGGGAGGTTTCCTGAATCTAATCCTTGTGAACTTCAGCCTTAGCATTGTTCTCAAATATTAATTTACTGCAGCAAACATTAGACCATATTTCATCTCACTTCAACCCAACATACTACGCAGCCCAACAAAAAAGATACCAAACATATGCCAATAAGTTCCAACCATTACGACACACTTTTCCAAGCATAAACCAGATCTGAAATCACTTTAATCATTAAAGCTTTACGGAAGTAAAGGTGCTCTCTTATCTTCAAGATATGTGTCCAATCACTTAAAAATTCCATCCCTATAGTATCTCAAATCAGCGTGAACATCAAGTGCTGGAATTACCCAATCAAGAAAACAATGAAAGATGAAAATTAAATCTACAATTACACAAGTATTGAACACCTAAAGCTTCGTGTATGTACATATATATATATATAAAAGAAATGAAGTACATGTACATGCTCACAGCTTCTCACAAGCTGGTACAATTCTTCAAGCCCCTCAAAACCTTAGCAACGGAAAACCAGGAAAACCCTAGCCACCACCAAAGATCCACAACAAGCTAGCATCAACACTATAAGGTCCTCAATGGCTTCAACAACAAGCTTGTATCGCACAAGATTTTCACACTAGCATAGTTACCTTTTTGGCCGTGTTGCATCACACAAGTACATGGCAAGACAACTCTAGTGCTAGCCGCAAAATCTACATGTCCATCCTAGGGTTTTAGTCCTCACAAGTAAGCTTGAGTCCTCAAACCCTATGTCTTCAACTCTTGTATCGTCACGAGCACCAAGACCTCCATGGCACATCAAGAATACAAGAATCAAGTCTTCTTCCAAGCAAGGCCTCACACCAAGATCAAGACTCATCAAGATTATATCTCCATGATCTTGCCCTACATACCAAAAGAACAAAGCCCCAAAATCATGCAAGGAATTAGCTCCATTCTCCATGTCTTCTACTAGGGTAGAAACCCTAGTACTACAACAAGTGCCACAAAAACCATCATCACCTCCAATATTATGTTCTTCTTTAGGGTTTATATGCATAGTTCAAACGCTAGCATCACAAGAGCAATCTCCTCAAGAACATCCAAGACATCTCTCCCTTTTTATCTTCTCCTAGGGTTTCCTTGTGAACCCTGGTGTCAAGCTCCTAGGATCTCCTCGTGAACCCTAACATCTCCAAGACAAGTACAAAGAAGAGTATAATGATGACAGTGAATACAAGAGCTCTCTCCTCCCTTATATACAAAAGTAAGTTAGGAAGCCTAACATAAAATAAGGACGTGTCCATACAAGTAACCAACAAGCCAACCCCACATGGAGCGCTCTACAACACAAGGATGTACATGTGTCGAACTTGGGTTTATCCAACCATTAAAGTGAAACACCCTCCAAGTATGATCCTCATTGGGCTCAACGCCCCTCATCCAAGACAGTGCGCTCTTCAACAAGTTGTTAGCCTCTTCCACAATGGTTCAGTGTCCAAGTGTCCTCATACAAGGCATTCGTACTCCAAATCATGCCACATGCCCTCTCATGTGCCCAATGCTACTCTAATGTGTTAAGGTTGATCAGCAGGCTCCAAAGCTCCTCCTCAACATATGTGTCCAAGTCCATCACCAATCTCCATGAAGTATGCTCCTCAACCCAACCATCGTAAAGTCAAGTGTCAAACCTCCAAGGTATATATCACATGGCCCCAAGCTCCAATGGGGTGAGTGACCTCCTCCAAGTGCTCAACGTTGCTCCTACGTAGGTACCTTCCCTAATTTAGCAACTGAACCCAATGGGTTAGTCAACCTGTTGATCAAGGTAACAAAGTCCTAGGTAAGGGCACCATGCCGACACTCTAACCAAGGTCAAGAATCCACCCAAACTTAGCCATCCATATGTTATTATGTCCATGAAGTATCGTCAAGGGGCTATGAGGCATAGCACTCCCCTAGAAAGGTGAAACTACTTTTAGAGCAATACCAAAAGCTAACAAACTTGCTTGACAAAGGTTGAAGTTGATCCCTTTAGTGCACAAATTCAATAAGATGTCAATCAATTGGAACAACAGTTGTAAATCTTTGAAGATTATAAGTCAAGAGAGGCCAATATTAGGGGTCACATTGAATGATGGTTGATGGAGATGAACCTTCTAAGTTTTTCTTATTGCACTTAAAGCGCAAGCATAAGTCCAAGAGGACTCATTCCCTTTGAGCTCCAAGTCCTACTCTTAGAGAGAATGAGTTAGTCATGAGACAAATATTCCATGAGAACTTTAAAAGCTCATCGTGTCATCAGGGTTTAACCTTCTACGAGATGCTTCTATGGAGCTTATTAAGCAAGGAGTCCCCCAAAAGGTTATTGCTAGTGAGAGGTTGTTCCTTGCTGAAGTGCTTGAGTTGGTTGAGTTGGAAGCTCAAGAATGACAAAACTCCAGGTCCAAATGGTCTTTAAGTGAAATTCTACAAGATAATGTGGCATGTGGTAGGCTCTACATATTTGAAAATGTGCCAAGCAGCAATTAGATGTGGTTGTATGGGGATCAATTAATGTCGATCTCGTCAATCTCATCCCTAAATGAGTCAAAAGGGATTTGTTAGGAGGGTGGTGTCCCATAACTCTTCTTAATCTCTTACAAAATTCTTGCTAAAGGATTGGCAAGGATAATACGACCATTGGTTGCCCAACTTGTTCGTAATAAGCAAACTGGCTTTATTAAGCGTCAATTTATACTTGATAATCTCATAACCATCGAGGAGGGGTTAGAATGCGCACGGGAGTTTGGTCAAAAGGAGTTTTCTTTCGGCATTGACTTGATAAAGCATATGACAAAATTGAATGGGAATTCATCCTTTGCAAGTTAGAATAGTTGGGGTTTGGCTCCTTTTATCTATAGGTAATGGAATCCCTTTTTTCACAAGCCTCGACTATAGTTATTATGAATGATGTGTTGTTAAACTCTATTTAGTTGCAATACAATGCTCTATTAGAAAAGGATGCCCCTTGCTCCTTATGTATATATAATTTAAGGAGATGCCCTTGGTAATTTGTTGGAGGTTGCTCATCAAATCAAAGATATATGTTTTCCTAATGGTAGTCTTCAACTTAAAGTCCACTTTGTTGATGACTAGGCCTTAATGCTTGAATTGACTCAACAATCCATGCAGGACACTTTTCTATGTCTAGACAATTTGCATAAGTGTCAGGAGTAGTTGTTGGTAAAGGGAAAACAAAGGCCTTTCTTTTGAATTTTAATTACTTTCATAAGCAGTTCTTCTCATTTGTGCACAATTTTAAATTTATTATATCATAATTACATATGAAAGTATCAACCATATGAGCAGTATTTCATTAACCAGTTATGGCAGAAGGATAAATGATGCTGAAAGAAATAACATCACATAAATAAGTAAGCACAGTACACACCATATTTTACCCTGGGGAAACCCTTATAAGAGAACCTCGACAACCTTTCAAATGAAGATCCATTAATGAAGAACAAGTATACATCATGACCATGAAATCAAACACTTTTCACACATGAGGGTGAATATGAACAAAGAGACCAAGTACTTATCTTTTCATCTAAGGTAAGAAGTTGCAGCATCAATGAAAACCTGAACTGTTGATTGGATAACTCAAACTGCCAACGTAAGTCCAAGAGACAGAAGATGAAGATTTCTTGAACTAATAAGGAAAGAATAGCACTACTAATGTAAGCCTGAGAAGACTTCGAATAGACTAGGAATGGACTCGGCCTGATATAGGCTTGATCTGAATGCTAGAAGTCTTGGACTGGCAGCTACGGTCACGACCTAGCTGCTATTGTAAATCTTTGATTCAAAGATCACTACTCCCTCTAAATCACCCTGAGATATCAAGCAGTTTGAGTCTCGATATCAATACATGCTCACATAAATATAAACTCAACAGCTAAATCTCTTTACCAAACTGCAACACATGCAATCACACATAAACACCAAATATACCCTCTAAACCCCAACTCGGGAAAACCAGCAAACTATGGGGCTATCTTCTCTCTTGAGCCCAAAGCATATATATAAATGGGCAAGTACAATATAGTATTACCTCAAAGGTAACTCAATCCCTAAACCGGGCAGACTCTAAATCTGCATGCATCAGCTGATGCATGCACTGGGAGAGTAAGCCCTAACTGGTAAACTGGATCTGAGTATCTCTGCAGGTGCGTCTAACTGATCTACCTCGTTGTATCACATTGCTCTGATCTGTTCTCTTTGAACTCTGCAGTCTGAAGAATGCGACCTCCACTGCAAGCAGAAGTTCGCCCTCCCCTCTAGATGTTTGATGCTCGTATCAGACCGAATCTCAACAAATCTGAGCTCTAAACGTCACAAACCTTCATCAAATGATGAGGCAAGGCTACCTTGAACGTCTCAGACTCAAAATCGATCAACCGGGCTCTGAATGAGCTCCTCCCTCCTTGGGAATTGCGCCCTCCTCCAAGGGAACACGTCCTCCTCAAAACTGCGCAGAAAGCTCTTTGATGGACTATCTCAATCCACAGACCTGGGTTCCTAGTAACTCTGGAGTTGATGGTCATTGATCTAGCTCAGGTCTAACCCCCCTAGCTCCTACAACAGCTCCTTCCTCACTTAGAAAGTCGCTCTGCATACACAGCTACGCCCTCCTCACTCCTAATCTATCACTCTCTGATAAAGCAACTGAGCAACCTCATCCAAGGACCCCTTGCCTCTATAAATAATCTCACCAATGAATTAGGTTTACCAAAACCCTAATTATGGGTGACTTTTGCATGCATCTAATGATCGCTGACGGGTCATGCATATCTCATGCATGCAAAGGTCAAATCACCCCAGAAGGTCCGCATGCAGTCACCACTGGACTCATGCCACAAAGTAGAGTGCATCTCACCCTCTACTACAGCTCGATGCCTATAGTGTTGATGTACCTCCACGCAAACCATCTGAATCATGGAGGACATCCCGAAGTTACCATACTCTAACAGCTATAAATTCCAATATGCCTGCTAGGTGACTGCTAGGGTCTCGACATAGCTAGTATGAACTCCAATCTGCGTATTATCTTGTGCCAAGTATTGGTGTTTCACAATTTAATCAATACTTATCTAGGACCCTACTGAGAGAATAACAAGCACAGCATAAACACAAGAGACACAAAGATTTTCCTCGGAGAAACCATAAAGGAGAAAACAACGCAACTTTCTCAGAGATAGAATGATCACCAATACAATGTCACAAAAGTAAAACCCAAAATAGAGATGGTCCTCAGCAGCTTCTCTCTTCTCCACTTGTGCGAACTTCTCCTCTCTCTCACTAATGCGAATTGAGTGAGTGTGAGTGAAAGAAGAAATAGAGAGCCTAACTCTCTATTTATACTTTACCTTTCACTTTACCTTTACCACTTGACAAGTCGGCCTCAACTATAGTTGATTGGGCCGACTCCTTTAGAGGACTTAAAAAACCCAATACAAATGACTCTAGGGGAACTAATGCCCCGACTTACCTGGGAGGGTTTACCTCAATGACTTTACATGACCCAAATACAATAATGACTTCTCTGACCGGAGGAATAAACATCTTCGTTGGAGGTACAAATAAAATACAAGTGAATATCTTCCGCAGTTACAATAACATTAACACTCCCTCTTAACTAGGAAGGTATTCTCTTGAAATAGTTATCAACACATCTAGACACAAGTCTTCGTCGTTGGATCAACAATGTTGGAACATCATCATCGACACTGGATCGTCGTCGTCATTACTACTGCAATCCTTGTCATGTCGACCATCGAGTGGTGATATCTCTCGATTCTACTCGTCATAGGAAGTTCTACATATACAAACCTTTTTCATGCTGGATGTAGGCCTAGCCCTCATGTAGGTTTTCATCATCTCGGTGAGCAAGCCATCAAGTAGGTACAGCCTAGTACCAGTCATTACATTGCCGTTGCAAATACCTGCGTCTCCTACTGTCACCTCATCATCTTCAGATCATCTCATCGTCACACAAAACACATCCTAGATGCACGTCACACAGCACTTACATCAACGACCATGGGAGGACCAACCTACCACCATGTCGGAACGGCACAGCTCTTACATCAACTACTATGGGAGGACCAACCTACCAGCATGTCGGAATGGCTCAGCACTTACATCAACGGCCATGGGAAGACAAAACTACTACCATGTCGGAATGGCTCGGCACTTATATCAACAACCATGGGAAGACAAACCTACAACCATGTCGAAATGGCCCCATCTCTTATATCAACGACCATGGGAGGACAAACCCACTACCATGTCGAAATGGCCCCAACTCTTACGTCTACACCATGGGAGGACACACCTACCACCATGTTAGAATGGCTCATGTGCATTTGCGTCTTCCGGACTCATCACTTCCCCTTGAAACGAACCTCAATCTGAAGTACACCAAGCTTCTCTCTGAATTACTAAAACTTCACTCTGGCTAGCGACTTGGCCAACACGTCAACTATCTGCTCGTTCGTCGCAATATACGAGAGCTTCATTGCTCCTCTCTGCACCATATCCCTGATAGAGTGATACTTGATCTCAATATACTTCGATTTGTCATGGAACACTGGTTTCTCGAACAACTTCACACAACTCTGGTTATCACAAAAGATACAAGTCGCCTCTAACTGGAGATCAAACAAATCAGACAGTAGCTTCTTAAGCCATACTACCTCACAATTAGTTGAACAAGCTGCAACATACTCTGCTTCGGCTGTACTCAGTACCACGCATGACTACTTCCTGCTAAACAAGGAGATCTCACCTGATCCCATACTAAAGCAACATCTGAAGTGCTCTTCCTATCTGCGGCATTGCCTGCCCAATCTGAATCAACAAAACCCTCCAGGTTAATCTTCTGATTCGCGTCATACTTGAGCCCATAATCAACTGTACCCTTCAAGTAACCCAAAACGTGCTTTGCAGCAATCAAGTGAACATGTCTCAGATCCGTCAGGAACTGGCTGAATGTGTTCACAACAAAGCAAATATTTGGTCTCGTATTCGTCAGGTACATCAAAGATCCAATCATCTAACGATACATTGTGGCATCAACCGACTCTGATGAAGCATCACTCAATAGCTTCAAGTTCGATGCCATAGGTGTGGCCATGGCCTTGCAGTCCATCAGCCCGAACCTCTTCAGGATCTCTATTGCATACTTCCCTTGTCTAAGGAAGATTCCATCTGCACTCTGCCACACCTCCATGCCTAGAAAATAATGCATCATGCCCAGGTCCTTCATCTCAAACTCTACGGCAAGCTTCCTCTACGTATCTGCAATAAGCCCATCCTCACATGTCACAAACAGGTCATCTACATAGAGTAGGAGTATCACTGGGTTCCCTTCCTCAACCTTGTAGTAAAGGTTGGAATCCGCTTCACTCTTGGTAAAGCCCAAACTAGTCAGGAAGCTATCTATCCTGTTGTACCATGTCCTGGGTGCCTGTTTCAATCCGTACAAGGCCGCCCTCAATTTGCACACACGAGTCTCTCTGTCATGTGTCTCAAATCCGAGTGGCTGCTCCACGCACACTTCCTCCTCAACTACACCATTCAAGAAAACTGTCATGACATCCATCTGCTGTACCTTCCATTTCATCACTGCAGCCAGAGCAAGTACTGATATGATGGAAGTGGATCTGGCTACAGGTGCAAATGTTTCCTCGTAATCTTTCCCTTCCTTCTTGGAGAAGCCACGTGCCACAAATCTCGCCTTATGTTTCTCTATGCTGCCATCTACAGCATGCTTGATTTTGTAGATCCACTTGGAAGACACAACAGACTTCCCTACTGGTCTCGGGACCACATCCCATACATCATTCTTCATAATCGACTGGTACTCCTCGATCATGGCATCCTTCCACTCTTTCCTCTCGGTTGCTTCCTCACAGTTGGAAGGTTCTTTGTCAATGATATCGCACAGCAAAGCTACATAGTTGGAGTATGGCCTAGGTCTCTTACTTTCTTTGTGCATCCCCTCTGGAGCGCCATACTTCTCTACATCTTGTATTGCCTCTCGAACCCATGTTGGCGTCCTCTTGTGGGAGTTCTTCTCACGATGTGGATCTATAGGTCTTGTGGTTCTTTTAATTCACGGTCTTCATGGTCTTCTGGAACTGCTTCTAAACCATTGTCACTTGTTCTACAGAACAAGTCTCGTCATTATTCTCTTGTACGTGATGGTGCACGATCCTTCCTACAAGTCAAATTCAATTGTTTGATTAGAAACATTTCATAATTGTCAAATCAAATTCTTATGCATAAAGACATAGGTCACACTGTCATGCAACTATCATAGCCAATGATTCAACACAACAGTCATCCATATCCCGTATTCATACGGTAACTTTATAGATGCCTTCCATCTCTACCAAAACATTGTTAAGAGTGTGAACTACTCCCAACATGTCAGTAAAGAGGTTTCATTCTAGATAAATAGCAATGGAATGTTGTACAGTACCATAGGCCACTTACCTGTTACTTGCATATTAGTAGTATCTTGTTCATTAAAGCAACTATTCTAACATGCATAATATACATCCTAAATCTAGGAACATAAGTATGTACATGACTAAACAATATCATTCAAGTAATCAGATATACAAGAAATGACAACTCAAATACTTATCTTTGTTTGGTTGTTGGGTGAACTCTCTCTTGATCTTTGCTTCCTTGAAGGAACTACTCGAGTGTGCTCCCTCTTGATCTTTGCTTCCTTGAAGGAACTACTGTAGTGTGCTCCTTCTTAATCTTTGCTTCCTTAACCAATGCTGAAAATGGATGAGAGGTTCTTCCATAGAGCATTGATCTTTGATTATTTTCCGGAGTCCAATTTTGTAGGAGCTTCTCCTACTCCTTTCATGTAATACAGAAAGCCATCTCTAACTTTATCTTATGAGGTGAAACTTTCTAAATGAACCCTTATAGCTGGTTACCTTCATTACAATACATATTCTTCATCACTTGAAGAATCTTCACTTTCTTCTCTGGTTCTCTTTCTTGGAGGTTCATCATCTTCTGTGGTGTGAGCATGATGTCTTTTCCTGTTGTTCTTCTTCTTGTGGGAACTACTTTTGTTCTTGGGACAATCTTTGGAGTAGTGTCCCCTCTCATCACAAGTATAGCATCGAATGTGAGATAGATCTCCTGGAATTTCTGAAGTTCTCTCTTTGATTCTGGTGGTGGTGTCTGTCATTCTTGTGATGAGGATGCTCCCTTTTGTTGTTATTCTTCCTGGTGTCTGTTGTGAGTGCCTGGTCTTCACTTCCCATCTTCTCTTCGCAAGCTATCAGTCGAGCTTCTTCTGGTGAGCATTCCTCCCACAGCTTACTGAATGTGATTATCTTTCTTCTAGCACAAATCCCTTGAATGAAGGAGTCCCATGATCTAGGGAGACCATTCAAGGTGGTCATCACAATTTCTCCATTTTCTCCCACAGCTTTAAGTTGCTCCTTGATTTGAGAGACCCTTGTAAAGTAGGACTGCATGGTCTCTGCATTTTGTATCTTCACATTCTTCAACTGGTTTCGCAAGGTCATCTTCCAATTTATATTCTTTCCTTCAAATAGCTTGCTCAAGGAATCAAACATCTCTTTAAGTCTCTTTAAGGAAGACACATGTGGGATGAGGTGATCCTTAATAGAAGCAGCAATAATCCTCTTGGCCTTAACCGAGTTCTTCTTGTGTAAGACTTTAAGCCTCATCTCCCTCTGGAACTGGAACTTCTTCATTTACATATGCGTCCAATTCATTCTCTTCAAGGATTAGTGTAATCCTATACTTCCATGCTCGGAAGTTATCAGTGCCTCCAAGCTTATCCTCAAGCTTGGTGTGGTGAGACATCTTTAATGAGAACTTCAAATGGAAATAGAAAAAGCTTTTAGGTCTTACCACTTTGATTTGCTGAAACTGGTTTTGGAGCTGGCTAGTCGTAGGCTTTGTCAGAGAAACCCTAAATTTTCAAACTTGGAATTTGAAACTTCTGATTGGATGGATAGATGCGCCTCCTCAAGGTGAGTTGTCCAATGTACTCACTTCCCTAAAACAGTGAACAGAAACCCAAAATATCTCGGAATTGAATTCTGTTTTCACAGGAAGATGCGCCTGGATGAGGCGAGTATGCTGGTACACGTGGTTTCTGAAGATTCCAAAATTCACCCTTGAAAATTGACTTGCGAATTTCGGATCTGCAGTTTCTGGCTTCTTCTGGTTTTTCTGGTCTAAAGTCAAACTAGGGTTTGACTTTCTTGGAGTTTCACCCACTCAAAAACTTCGATCTTGGTCCCTAAATTTCGATTTCGAGGAGGAGCACTTCCCTATAGTGATTGCACTCCAAAATTCTACTTCTGTGAAAAGCCCTAATTTCCGGCAATCGTGATGAGCCAAAAAGTGAAAATGCTCAGAATCAACTTCTGCTTCGATAGAAAGATGCGCCCTTCTTAGGCGAGTTAGCCTAGCCTCTTTTTGTTGATGATCTATGGAGAGAAGTCCAAACATTAAGAAGCCCTAGCTTCCGCAACTGCATAGTGTCTTCTTCTCAAGTTAGCTCTGATACCATGTTAGTTTTTCACAATTTAATCAATACTTATCTAGGATCCTACTGAGAGAATAACAAGCATAGCATAAACACGAGACACAAAGATTTTCCTCAGGGAAACCATAAAGGAGAAAACCCCGCAACTTCCTCAGAGATAGAATGATCACCAATACAATGTCACAAAAGTAAAACCAAAATAGAGATGGTCTTCAACAGCTTCCCTCTTCTCCACTTGTGTGAACTTCTCCTCTCTCTCACTAATGCAAATTGAGTGAGTGTGAGTGAATGAATAAATAGATAGCCTAGCTCTCTATTTATACTTTACCTTTAGCTTCCGCAACTGCATAGTGTCTTCTTCTCAAGTTAGCTCTCATAACATGTTAGTTTTTCACAATTTAATCAATACTTATCTAGGATCCTACTGAGAGAATAACAAGCACAGCATAAACACAAGAGACACAAAGATTTTCCTCGGGGAAACCATAAAGGAGAAAACCCCGCAACTTCCTCAGAGATAGAATGATCACCAATACAATGTCACAAAAGTAAAACCCAAAATAGAGATGGTCTTCAGCAGCTTCTCTCTTCGCCACTTGTGTGAACTTCTCCTCTCTCTCACTAATGCAAATTGAGTGAGTGTGAGTGAATGAATAAATAGATAGCCTAGCTCTCTATTTATACTTTACCTTTCACTTTACCTTTACCACTTGACAAGTCGGCCTCAACTAAAGTTGACTGGGCCGACTCCTTTAGGGGACTTGAAAACCCCAATACAAATGACTCTAGGGGAACTAATGCCCTGACTTACATGGGAGGGTTTACCTCGATGACTTTACATGACCCAAATACAATAATGACTTCTCCAACCGGAGGAATAAACATCTCTGTCGGAGGTACAAATAAAATACAATAATAAATACAATATAAAATACAAGTGAATATCTTCCACAGTTACAATAACATAACACCAAGAGCCCTCCTAGGGCCAATCTGATGTTTTGTTGCCTTTAGTGCCTGAACCGTGGCCTCAAGAGATGACTGTACTGCAAAAATAGTGATTCCACAAACCCTGGAGACAACTCCAAGGCAAACTAGAGCACTGATCTCCTTGTGTTGTTAACACAACCCTTATAGAACTAGCCCCAATGTGTTGAGAGCCCCCAATGGGCCTGCCAACTAAATAGCGGACCTCCCCAAAGGCTTGTTCACACTGCAACAACAATTATAGGGGCTTGATCTTAGAGCTGAGAGCCCTAAAGGGCCTGACCAGAGTGCCGAATGGGTTTGGCTTGCTAGAGAATACCCTCAGCCAACCTTCAAGTATAACGCGGGCCCTCTAGGGTCTTAACTCAACCCTAACACAGGCCCTAAGCTTGTCGAAATACTAACGACAGCACTCCAAAGATGAGGCAGGCCCTTGGTCTCTGCTGATGTGAGATAGCTAGGGTCTCGACTTAGGATAGACAGCCACGGATTTGCTGAAGAAGAGTGTTATCATCACAGATCTACCTTGATAAACCCTCGGCCCATATAAGATTCCTTCGACGTGTGCCTTGATATGATTGGTGCTACTGAAGAGTAAGCTCAGATTACCAACACGAACTATAGGACAGTTATAATGATGAGAGAATCATGATGTTTCATCATTGGCATGAGCTTCTTATTTATATTTCATCATCGAGCAATACAAGGGGTAAATACCATAAGTCCAGGAAACAACTAATCCAAAAACCGCTTTTGTATTTTTAATTTAATAATTAAAAAATACTTAAATCACTTTAGTTAGGGTCATTGCAATTTCCTGGTGGGATTTTAACACCTTATTAGGGCTATTGTCATTTCATTTGGGCTATTAACCCAATCTTCTTAGGCAAGTCATCTTTAGGCAAAGTCTTAGCCCTTCTCTTGGTCTTCATGGTCCACACATGCCCTAGAACCCTCAAAACATGTGTTCTAGGAAAGGAGGGGTCTAATAACACATGAGATGAGTCTTAGCGTGTTTCAAGTGCTTCTGGCTTGAATCCTCATTAAGTACTTTGCATTGGCTCGGCTTTCCTTTTCAATGGTCAACTTGTCTTCTTGAATCTTTATAAGAAAGGTCTTCTCATGTTGATGTAGTCTCCTCCTGGAGGAGATCAAGTAACATCAACATCCTAGTCCTTGACTAGGTCCTCAACCCCAGGCTAATGCCAGTCTCCTGGAGAATGGCTCTCGATGCTGCCCAAAAATCAATACTCCCTCTCAGCGAGAGAGGCATTCTCTGTCAAGCAAGCTCCAAGACAACTCAAAGAAGTAGCTCGAGTCACCACACACACATTGATGCATCTCATGTGTCATCAATGTCCCGGCAACAGACCAGGTACCTTAGCTCTAGGTTGCATCCATTCTCCCAGAGAATGGTACTCGATGATGTAATCATCTCTACACAATGTGATCATATCGTTCTCCCCACTAACAACAAGGTCATATGCTAGTTATTCCAACAACGGTTGGCCAGTCCCTTGAGGAGGCCCCATAGCTTAACCATCTCGAATGACCAAGGAGAGGAGTACGTCACACATCATCCGCCTAGACCCGGTCTAGGACTTCTCACGTTGATCTAAATCAACGCCCTAGTAACTGACCAGGTGCCATAGCCCCAAGCTGAATCAAGTTGACCAAAGTCAACATCTTGGTAACAGACCAAGTGCCTCAATCCCAGACTGAATCATTTTCCCGGTAACAGACCAAGTACCTCCATTCTCCGAGAGAATAGCTCTCGTGTGTGGTGCTCATCACTAATCTCAACAAGTGATCCATAGGGCAATGATCCTCCATCTCATAAGCAAAGACCGACTCCCTCTTGTTTTCTTCCAAAGAAGAACAAGTCATCACTAAGACCAACGAACTATCTCATCCACATCACTTCTTGTTGAATTTACCAGGTATCTTTGAATACCATACTCTAGGAGTCTACAAGGTACACATGAGTCTATCTCTTTAACTGGAGGAACCAACTGTCTCTGTTGCATAGATCACAACTCAAGTGACCTCAACCATCAAACTGATAAAAAGAGCCTCGTGCTCCCTTTCTATCATTGAATGGATCTCCAGGCTCCTTCTGAGCCCAACAACAAACTGTCTCTACAATTTGCAACCTGCATACTGAAACAAACTACTGAGAAAGGTGGTTCATAGATCAAACAGATGTAATCTCAACTCATCACTGTACATCAAAAGTGTATTAGGGACATATGATTCTTCATAGTTCACTCCCTCTGAGACAGAGTCCTCTTCAATGCTGCTTATTGATGCATGCTCAGTCTCATAAGGTTATCTTGGAAGTCTCATGGACTTCACATCTATCAAAACATACCAACCAATTGAAGGACTTCAAAACTAGCAATGTGTCTCATATAAACTCAGAGACTCAAACTATAGCAGTCCCACAGTCATATACTCAGAGTGCTCTACTGGCTCACTCTGATTGACGGAAGGGTGAATATTTGAAGTATAGTAAACCACATTCTTTGGAGCCTTATGCTTGTCTTTCTGATCTCCGGGTGAGATTCTGGACCTCCTGAAGGTTACCAACATATCAGGACAACAACTTGACAATCTCAATCTAACTCTTTCTCAAGGAGAGTAGAATCTGCAAGATATTGAAGTCTCAATGAATCATACAGGGGTAACCAATTCTCTTAAGGGAGAGGGAGATAAAGAAGTGTCCATTCCCTCATGATCCTTGCGCCCATGTAGAGTCACAAAACTCAGGAGATAATATCATCTGATTTGACCCAAAATTTTGTCAAGTTCTCCCTCTGAGTCCCAGACTCATAAGTCTCAAAGTCATACAAGAGAAGAGTCACTTACTGACATGTAGTAACAGGAACCATTTCAAGGAGGAGGACTGCATGCAACTGATGATACTAGCTCAAGAATAATTGACACTGTCCAGAACAAATCTCATAATGATCTGTCTCGTCATGCTTTCTCTAGGACTCTGATCAAGTTGTAACCATCCTCTACACAATGCAAGGAATTCTGCAAGTGAGCACATCTCATAGCTCACAGGACTAACATTGTCATATATCAAAGCCAAAGATAACTGACCATAAAGTCAAGTATACAATACTCCCTCTTGAACACAAATCTTTATGTCCAATCCAGGTCATACAAGGACCTGTCCATCCACAAAGACCTTAAGCACCCTTTGTCCTCAAATTGCTAAACTGAAAGTGACCAGTGCATAACTCACACGAGGAATTTATGGATTTTGATTGTAAGGGAAACTAACTCAAACCCTTACTGAACTTCTCAAAGGATCTAGGAACTTGGCACTCTCTTGCCTTTTAACCTTCATATAAAGGACCCAATACCAGGTACATCTCGGATGTATTTAGTCACCCACAGACATGCATATAAATTTCAACCTGGACAAATATGATCATGCACATACATCTTCCATGAGATAAGATGTCATATAAAATTTAATTTTGCCCCCTAGATACGAGATCAAACCAATTTAATATTGTTTCATTTCCTAGCACTTCGTTCATGTTAGGGATCCAACTTTATTGAATGTGCTTGGTGTCTAGACTCCCATATAGGTGGATCAAGAGCACTGCTAGGTTCCTGAATTCTACTTGCAGAAGATACACCTTATTCAAGGTAGATTTAAATGATTATGAGCCTTGTCATATTCAAGGAACCACACAAGGCTTATTGGCATCGTGCAATGAGAGAACTTATAATATGTCCCCATTCATTGCCCTCTCGACTAAGGCTTTTGTCATAGCTCTCCATGGAAACAACTTGTCCCTGGTCCTTGCCTTGTGTAAGTACCAGATCTTGACTTGAAGTCTTTACAAATTTCTCCTTGGGTTATTTGACCATCAATGCTAGCTTGTGTTGCGACTATGTTTCATTATACGAGTGGAATGGAAACAAAACTGTGACTTTGAATGAGACATCTACATTGAATGAAACTTAAGCCTGAAACATAAAAATCCTCAAGCATATCATGCTAGAGAAGTATCTCTGGACATCAAATGCCTTTGCTAGGTGTTACATGGTACTAGTACCAGCACACCTTCAACTGTGCCCTCGGGAGAGAGGGTCATTTTGTTTTACCAAGAAGGGTGTCTTCCAGCATTTTCTGAGTGGAGGTTATGGCCAAGGCCTTTTGGTTCTTCTCATGGGAGTATTATGGCTTAGTGGCATTGTTGACTACCTCATGAAAGGGCTTCAACCCTATGGTTGGTGTTCGGGGCTCCCAGGAGTGGGTCACTGGGTCACATGACCCCCCACTTGTTTTATCATTATGGCGGCGTTTCTCTCAGCACTAAGGCTTATGTCTCTCTTCCAGGTCACCGTCCACACCCTCCTGGTCCCTCTGCACTGTAGTGCCCTCTCTCCTTGGGCTCTTAGTCATGATGACGTCATCCTTGTACTAGGCCTACATTGCTTGATATGGGGGGGGCGTTGAGGGATTTTCACCACTATTGGGGTTAGATGGGGCACGACGCTCCCTCCGTCACTACTCCAACCTTCAGTTCGGAGTGATTTGCTCATTTTTAGCTATTTTAATCATTTTTGGGTAAACTCTAGGGAAAATGCCCCAAGTTACCCACATATTTGATTATTTTATATTATAATTTTGAGTTGACATGTTTTAATTTTAAATTGACATTTTAAAACATGTAGGCTTGGTTATTTTGTAAAAAGTGTGTGTGAGAACATATAAATACAATCTCCTCACTTCATTTTTACACACAACTTATGGGATAAAATTCATATTGCTATTATTTTACCCTATAAGGGCCTTATGAAGTGATGTGCACCTCTTGGACGGATGATTCTTCTTGCTCTTGGATGAAGTTGGATGCTTTCTTTGTCTTGCTAATGCTTTGTGAATGCTAGAATGGTTTGAATAACTCATACTCAAGTAAGTCTTTTACATTTTTAAGGTTTGCTTGATGAATGGTAGGTCAATTTTGCATCTTGAATGATTGAATGGTAGCCCTAGGGCTACATTCTCTTCGAATAAGGCTTTTGCCTGCTATTCTATCCTCATTGCATACTAAAAACGCTCCCAAGAGGAGGTTTTTTAAAAGTTTGGCCTTGGAACTCCAACTTTGCCCTAGTTTAAACTCTTGAAACCAACCCTAGAGATTGCTCAAGAAGCCCTAACCTAGTAGCAAGGAGAATTACCTCCAAGAGGAAGGCTTGTCACCTTCATCTAAGGCTAGGGTTTGGGGTAACATCCATTAAAACCCTAAGTTTCTCCATTTTCTCTCCATTAAACCCTAGTTTGAATTTTTGTAAATATTATTGCTAGGTTAAACTTGCATTTCCATGGTAGAATCAGGGTTAGAATTAGGTCTGCAATTTTATAACAAAAACCCTAAAAATAAAAAATAAAAAAATTTCTTCATTTTTTGGCCTCCTAACATTTCGGCCCTAAAATCTCGCCCCTAAATTCTCGTGGCCCAAAATTCTCGCGACCCCAAAATTTTGCTCTGAATTCTTGCGGCCCTAAAATCTCGCCCCTAAATTCTCGCAACCCCAAAAGTTCGGCCCTAAATTCTCGCGGCCCTAAAATGTCAACCCTAAATTCTCGCTACCCCAAAACTCCTGCCCTAAATTTCCGTGGCCCTAAATTCTCGTGACCGCAAAATTTTGGCCCTAAATTCTCGCGGCCCTAAAATTTCAGGCATGAAGTCCTCGACCTATCTTTTTTAACCCTAAACAGACCTGCAAAACTGCCAAAACTACAATACAAGCACCAGCCTAACTCTCTCTATTACTCTATGTTTGACTCCAATAGAGGCACTGATTTATGCTTTAAGGTGTTTGGAAGGAATTTGGCATCTACTTGGCAGGTACATTAAAGGGCTCTCCCCTTGGGACAACATTGGATCCCAAAGAAGTTAGGAGATTGGACAAAGGTGACAATAGGCCAAGTTTCTTATGTGATTTCCTTTCACTTGCAAGCCTAGCCTACTAGTTTGAACGATAACACTAGGTAAACCCTATCTGCATCCTTTCAGTGTATACAATCTGGATCTGAATGCAATCTTATCTTTGGCTGATATACTCCACTCCGATGGTGGAATTGGACTTCAAACTAAACTTGATCCAAGTAAATCAAATTGGACTTGTCCACACTAGGGTCTCCAAACTATACAACCTTTAGGCGGTAATCATCTGCTTTGTAAGCCATTTTGTTTTCAGCAGAATTGCCTTATAGTTCTAAGGCCTACCCTTCAGAAAAGAAATTCTTTACTGTTGCAAATTACAAGAAAACATTTCCTAAGGGAGGTCTACTTTCACAATCTCCTAAAATCTAGTGCTCAACCAAGGATGTTCATCACCTAGAACATACACCAACTAGTACACTGCTCCATATCCGGGATCTTTACTGCGCCGATCAAGGCAAAACATCAGAACCTCGCTTTGAAACCATATTGAATTTTAATTACTTTCATAAGTAGGTCTTCTCATGTGTGCACAATTTTAAATTTATTATATCATAATTACATATGAAAGTATCAACCATATGGGCAGTATTTCATTAACCAATTATAGCAGAAGGATAAATGCTGCTAAATGAAAATACATCACACAAATAAGCACAGTAGACACCATATTTTACCTTGGGAAAACCCTTACGGGAGAAAACCCCAGCAACCTTTCAAATTAAGATTCACTAATGATGAACAAGTATACATCATGACCATGAAATCAAATACTTTTCACACATGAAGGTAATATGAATAGAGAGACCAAGTACTTATCTTTTCATCTAAGGTATGAGGCTGCAGCATCAATGAAAACCTGATCTGCCGATTGGATAACTCAAACTGCCAATGTAAGTCCAAGCGACAGAAGATAAAGATTTACTGAACTGATAAGGAAAGAACAGCACTGCTAATGTAAGCCCGAGCAGACTCTGAATAGACTAGGAATGGACTCGGCCTAGGATAGGCTTGATCTAATTGCAAGAAGTCTTGGACTGGCATCTAGGGCCACGGCCTAACTGCTATAAATTCCAATTTGCCTTCTAGGTGACTGCTAGGGTCTCGACCTAGCTAGTATGAACTCCAATCTGACTGTTATCCTATGCCGAGAGCCCTCCTAGGGCCGATCTGATATTCTGTGGCCTTTAGGGCCTGAACCGTGGCCTAAAGAGATGACTGTACTGCAAAAACAATGATTCCACAAACCCTGGAACCACTCTAAGGCAGACTAAGGCACTAATTTGCTAGTGCTATTAACGCAGCCCTTATAGGGCTAGCCCCACTATACTGAGAGCCCCCAATGGGCCTGCCAATTGAGATGTGGACCTCCCCGAAGGACTGTTCACACTACCGCTAACCCTTATAGGAGCTTGATCTTAGAACCGGGAGCACTAAAAGGCCTGACCACAATGTTGAATGGGTTCAGCCTACTAGAGAACACCCTCGGCCATCCTTTCATACCTGGTACATATAATACTTCTCCCAAATGCAGAGAATCACCAAAATCTAGCTGAAAGGAGGTTGTCCCAATTCCTTTCACTGTATATCTAGCATCGTCTCCAAGGACCACTCTTAGATGTGATTATCTCTAATCAAGGTTTGAAATAAACTCCTTATAACCTGTCATATGTTTAGAAGCAGCACTATCTAACAACCAAACATTATTATCAGTAGGAATAGTACCTAATAAGGCTGAGATGAATAGGAATTCTTCTATCTTCTTTAATTTTGGTTGAGTATTCTTTGATTCTTCTTTAGGTTCCGACACTTCATTCAAAGCAAAATATAGTAGATCTTTTACTTCAAGAGCAATAAGACTTCTAGACTTCCATGAATGGTAATTTGAAGCTCCATCAAGCCTATCTTCAACCTTGACGCTTGACATTTTGACTGGGTACCAGATCTGCAGAAACCCTAGCAATAGCTAGGTCAAAAATGAATTTTGTATTTTGAGAAAATCACTTCCACAGATGCATTCGCCTTCCTAAGGCAAGTTGAATGGACCTTCTTTTCTTACAGATTTGTGGTCATAACACTGAAAAACAGCAAACCCTAATTCTGTAGCAACTTCAAAAATTAGGTCAAAATTGAAAATTGTCAAAATGAAATTTTGTTTGGACAAGAAAATTCGCCTTCCTAAGGCGAACCAATTTGATGGTTGTAAGTTGGAGAAATTCCAAAACCTAGTTCTCGACAATAGTCACTTTCAGCATAGCTTTGATACCATGTTAGTCTTTTGACTTATAGCAACATAATAAACATATAAGCAATTAAAGGATCACTGAAAGATCAACTATGCACAGAAACAATAGACACAATAGTTTACCCTGGCAAAACCCAAACTCAGGAAAAATCCAGCAACCCTTTCTTACTCCGAGATTTAGTACAAAGAATATAAAAAGTACAAAATGAGTCAATGCCCCAGAAATCAGCTCCACTAGTCTTCTAGCACCCAGAAAATGCGAACTACCTTCCTTGAGCGAACTTGCTTGATGAGAATGATGAAATGAGGAAAGTAGCACTTCTATTTATACATTACTTTTCACAAAATTCCCTTACTGGGCCGACTTGTCTTTTTTTAATATAAAAATTACATTTATTATTTGTTTTACATGTGTAGGTCGGTTGGGCTAGTGAGGATGCCTCACATAGCTATAACAACAACAGTATTCCCACCTTGTTATTACATCCTTGGTCTTGTGGTTTAAGGGGTGTTTAAGCTTCCTTGATTTATGGAGGTTAGTCTTGTGTTAGCCTTGTCTTGTGTTGACCTTTCCTTGTTGGTCCTATGTACTAGCGCCCACCTTAAGCAGGTCACCCTACCCCTTTGTCTTGACCCTAGTACCAGAACCCACTCCTAAAGACATCAAACATTAAATTATAGCATTATGCTTGTTAACCCTCCTAAAAGAAAGGGTGTCTTGAGAAACCCTAAGTCAATGAAGAATTAGAAGGGGGATCCTTCTAAAAGTATTTAAGAGGTTATAAATACAAACCTAATTCTTCGTTGTGAGCATCATCTTGAAGTGGCATTTCAGATCTAATTTACTGTGTGTCTGATCTACGGTTTGTTGCAGTAGTTTTGTAGATGACGTCTAGGGTTTCTACCCTCTCCTTGCTTGGGCGCTCGCTTGTTTTGTGATCTACTATTCCTAACCGTCCCTCTTGAAGGTTGATCCCTATTCTTCTCCCTCACACATGTGAGCCGTGGACTGTCATTGGAGTGTGAAGGGAGGCCGTTGCCCTTGTGGATTGTTTAGAGCTGCCATTTGTCATGTGAAGTTGCCATTTGTCATGTGGATTGTTTAGGGTTTCCATTGTGGATTGTTTTGGACCTTTTTGGACTGTTTGAGTAGGCCACTGTTATGTATGGGTTGTCTAAGGCAGTCGCTGCCACTGTGGATTGTTTTAGGGTTGCCAATTGTCATGTGGAACAGCCGCTGCCACTGTGGACTATTTTAGGGCTACAAATTGTCATGTGGGGGTGACCGCTATTGTTTAGAGGCTGCCTGGAGGTGACCGCTGGTGTTTGGAAGGATGCTAGGGTTGTTGTTGTGGTTTGAGGTCAGTTAAGAACTTCATTAAGGCAGCCATTACATGTCTGCTTCTTGTTAGGGCAGCCACTGTTGGTTCATGACCGGTTATGGCCTGTAAGTGACCACCAAGACCTTGTTGGAAAGTTGCTAGGGCTGCCACTGTGGATTGAAGTCTGTTAAGACCTTTATTAAGGTAGCCGCTACCTGTTTGCTTCTTGTTAGTGTTAGTTTTTACTTCTTTAGCATATAACATTAAACAATCTATCACTAAAAGAAATACAAGCACAGCAAGAACACAATGAACACAATATTTCTCTTGAGGAAACCACAAGGGAGAAAACCCCAGCAAAATCTTTCTCAATATAGAAATCAAAAAGTACAAAGATAAACCCCGAGACAAAATCAGCTACTCCTCCACTTGTGCAAACTTCTCTCTCTCTCCTATGCAAACTTGTGTGAGTGAGATGAGAAGATACAAATGAGAGACTCCTCTATTTATATTCTTCTGTTGGGGTGGCTTTTCCCCAACTGGGCCGACTTCTCCTAACTGACTGGGTCGACCTCTCAAATACATAATATAATAATCTTTTCTGGGTTATTCTAGGCCGACATAAGACCTAGGGTTTACATTCACTCTTTCAATGACTCTTACATTATTAATTACATCAATGACATCTCCCGAAGGAGGAATACAATAATACAATAGACGAGTACAAGTAGAATATCTTTTGCAGTTACATTTATTTAACACTCCCTCTTAACTAGGAAGGTATTTTGCAGGTAACATCAACGGCTGCACAACTAACTTGTGAATCTCTATATGTCGTAGGAAGATTTTGGATCATCATATGTCTGGTGTATCATCTGTTGGAGCATCCTCATCAGCATCATCATCGTCTGCTGGAATGTCACCATCAACAGCATCATCATTATCTGCTAGAAAATCACCATCAACAGCATCATCCTCTAAATCATCGTCAGCAACATCGTCTGCTAGAACATCCTCATCAGCAACATCATCAGCTGGAACATCCTCTGCTGGATCAGCAACATCATCAGCTAGAACATCCTCTGCTGCAACATCATCATGAGCAACATCATCAACTGGAATATCCTCTGTTAGATCAGCAAAATCCTCTGCTGGAACATCCTCATCAACTGGAACATCCTCTGTTGGATTAGCAACATCGTCAGCAGGAACATCCTCATCAGCAACATCATCAACTGGAACACTATCAGTCAGTAAGTACTGATCTTCCGTCATCCCCCGACAGGAATCTGTCACCGAAGGACAGAAACTCTATCAGTCGACAAGTACTGATCTTTCGTCATCCCTCGACAGGCATTCGTCACCTAAGGACAGCAACTCTATCAGTTGGCAAGTACCAATCTTTCGTCATCCCTTGACAGGCATCCGTCACCTAAGGACAGGAAATCTATCAGTCGACAAGTACTAATCTTTCATCATCCCTCAACAGGCATCTGTCACCTAAGGACAAGAACTCTATCAATCAGCAAGTACTGAGCTTCCGTCATCCCTCGACAGGCATCCGTCAACTAAGGACCGAAACTCTATCAGTCGGCAAGTATTGATCTTCCGTCATCCCTCGACAGGCATCTGTCATCCTTTGACTGGCATATGTTCCCTAAGAACTGGAACTATCATTCTCTCTTTCGAGAGAGGTCCCTCTGGACCACACCAAGCTTGTCTCGAAAGTATTCCAACTTTATGCGAGACAGAGGCTTAGTCAACACATCAGCAACTTGTTCCTCTGTAGGAACATACTTAAGCTTTACAGCTCCCTTCTGGACCATATCCCGGATATAGGGGAACTTTATCTCGATGTGCTTTGATCTATCATGGAACACAGGATTCTTTGTCATCTTGATGCAACTTTGGTTGTCACAAAGTATATCCGTAGCATCAATCTCTGCATCGAACAATCCTACCAACATCTTGCGAAGCCACACTGCTTTGCTACAAGTTGAACAAGCTACTACATATTCAGCTTCTGCTGTACTGAGTGCAACACAAGGCTGCTTTCTATTGAGCCATGAGATCATACTTGATCCCAAACTAAAGCAACATCCTGAAGTGCTTTTCCTATCTTCGGCACTTCCAGCCAAATCTGAGTCTGTGTACCCGTACAACCTGAACTCAATATCTGAAGCATATCTGAGTCCATAATCCAATGTACCGTTTAGGTACCTCTTCACATGTTTTGCTACAATCAAGTGAACATTCCTGGGCTCCACCATATACTAGCTCAATGTGTTCACAACAAAACATATATATGGTCAAGTATTGGTCAAATACATCAATGACCCAATAATCTGCCTATACATGGTGACATCTACTATCTCTGATGAAGCATCATTTAGGAGCTTCAAGTTCGTCACCATCGAAGTAGTCATGGCCTTACAATCCATCATCCCAAATCTCTTAAGGATATCAACTGTGTATTTTCCTTGACTCGGGAAAATCTCATATGGAAACTGCCATACTTCAAGACCTAGAAAGTAATGCATCATACCAAGGTCTTTCATCTCAAAATTTGCTACAAGCCTTCTCTTATATTCAATGATGGGCTTGTCTTCGCCTAACAGGAACAAATCATCTACATACAATAGTAGTATCATAGGTTCATCATCCATTATCTTATAATAAAGATTAGAATCTACTTTACTTTAGGTAAAGCCCAAACTCATCAGGAAGATATCAATTCTTCCATACCATGCTTTGGGTGCTTGCTTCAACCCAGACAATGCTTTCTTCAGTCTGCATACATGTGACTTTCTATCTTCTGTTTCAAATCCTTCTAGCTACTCGATATATACTTCTTCTTTTATATTTCCATTCAGGAACACCGTCTTTACATCCATCTGATGTAACTTCCATTTCATCTTGGCTGCTAAGGCAAGAATGCTTCTAATTGACATATATCTAGCCACAGGAGCAAAGGTCTCCTCATAATCAATTCCTTCCTTCTGAGAGAACCCTCGCGCTACAAATCTTGCCTTGTACTTTTCAATGCTTCCATTTGCTGAGTGTTTTGTTTTGAAGATCCACTTTGATGAAACGACTGACTTATCCTTTGGTCTTGGTACCACATCCCAAACATCATTCTTGATGATAGACTGGTATTCTTCATTCATAGCATCCAGCCATTCCTTCTTCTTTATTGCATCTTCAAAACATATCGGTTCCTCTTCAACAAGGTTACACATCAAGGCTACATAACGAGAGTATGGTCTTCATCTCTTGCTCTCTCTATTGGTTCCTTTTGGGGCACCATACTTTCCCGCATCTTGTATTAATTCTCATGCCCAAGTTGGTCTTCTCTTTCGAGAAATGTCCTCATGAGGTGTCTCCTTAGGTCGCTGAGGTTCTACCATGTCATGATCCTCTGGAATAGGTTCTTCTTCAACATTTCTTTCTACAACTCTGTTTGTTTCTGTAACTCTAGGAGCTTCATGCTCCTCTTCATCCTCATGAGTCTTCTTAGATTTGTTGAAAGCTGTGTCTTCATCAAATTTAACATCCCGGTTGAGTTCAAACTGGCAGAATCTAGGGATGTAAATACGGTAAGCCTTTGATTGCTCACTATAGCCCACAAATATTCCCTTCTTTCCTGAAGGTTCCAACTTCGATCTCTTCTCTTTTGGAATGTGGATAAATACAATACATCCAAATATCTTTAGATGGCTAACTTCAAGCTTCATACCGGTAAACATCTCGTCTGGGGTCTTGTTGCCAAGAGCACTGTGAGAGATTTTGTTCTGTACATATATTGTGGTTCTAGCTGCTTCTGCCCATAGATGCATGGGTAAGTCTTGATCATGTATCATGGCCTTCACTGCTTCTATGATCTTTCTGTTCTTTCTTTCAGCTACACCATTCTGTTGTGGATTATAGGGAATAGTAAGCTCCCTCTTAATCCATGCTTGTTTACAGAAATCTTTGAAATCGCCTAAAGTGTATTTCCCTCCATTATCTATCCTAAGAATCTTTATCTTCTTTTGAGAGAGGTTTTCTACAAGAGCCTTAAACTCCTTAAACTTTTCAAAGACTTCATTCTTATTCTTCAAAAAATAAATCCATGTTTTGCGAGAGTAATCATCAATAAAAGAAGCATAGTAAACATACTCGCTTAATGAAGTGGTGGACATAGGTCCACAAATATCTTAGTGAATAATATCCAAAATACCTTTTCCTTTGTTGTCGTTGCTTGGAAATGGATTCTTCGTACTCTTTCCTTGAGCACATCCTTTGCATACTCCTTCATGATCAACCTGGATTTCAGGTAGTCCAGTCCCCACCTTACTTACTATTGGTAAGGCTTTGTAGTGTACATGAGCTAGTCTTCTATGCCATAGCTCACAAAGGCTCATGATGTTGGCCGTCAATGTTGTATCTGCATGACCCTTCAAACTGTAAAGTCCTCCTTCTTCTACTCCAATGACTACTGCATCATTCATAGTCTTCCCCTTTGGCCACATAAGAACTTCACCATCTACAAATGCAATTCGAAGACCTTTCTTATCTAATGCTAAAATAGATAGAAGGTTCTTCTACAAACCTGGTACATAAAGTACATCCTTCATGTTCATGGAATTTCCAGAGTCCAATTTGTAAGTGGCTTCTCCTATTCCTTTGATCGGATATTGATAGTCATCTCCAAGCTTTACCTTGTGTGGAGATTCCTTCTAAATGAGATGTGAGAGGGATTCTTTGTATCCCATCATATGTTTTGAAGCTCCACTATTTGTTAGTTTTTCAACTTTTAATCAATACTTATCTAGGATCTTACTGAGAGAATAACAAGCACAGTATAAACACAAGAGACACAAAGATTTTCCTCGGGGAAACCATAAAGGAGAATATACAAGTGAATATCTTCCGAAGTTACAATTACATTAACACTCCCTCTTAACTAGGAAGGTATTAACTTGACATAGTCATCAACACATCTGGACACAAGTCTTTGTCGCTGGATGAACAATGTCGGAACATCATCATCAACACTGGATCATTGTCGTCACTGCTGCTGCAATCCTCGTCATGTCAACCATCGATTGGTGATATATCTCGATTCTACTCGTCATAGGAAGTTCTACAGAGCCAACCCTTCTTCATATTGGATGTACGCCTAGCCTCCATGTACGTCTTCATCATCTCTGCGAGCAAGCCATCAAGTAGGTACATCCCAGGACCAGTCATTACATTGCCTCTGCAAACACCTGCGTCTCCTATTGTCGCATCATCGTCTTCAGATCATCTCATCGTCACACGGAGCACAGCCCAGATGCACATCACACAGCACTTACATCAACCGACATGGGAGGACTTTCCTACCAACATTCGGGAAAGGCCTCAGCACTTACATCAACGGCCATGGGAGGACTTTCCTACCACCATACCGGAATGGCTCCAGCACTTACATCAACGGCCATGGGAGGACTTTCCTACCACCATGTCGAAATGGCTCCAAGTTTCCAACACTTACATCAACGGCCATGGGAGGAATTTCCTACCAACATGCCGGAATGCCCTCAGCACTTATGTCAACGGCCATGGGAGGACTTTCCTACCACCATGTCGAACTGCCCTCGAGACTTATGTCGGCCATGGGAGGATTTTCCTACCACCATGTCGGAATGGCTCCACCACTTACATCAACGGCCATGGGAGTACTTTCCTACCACCATGTCGGAATGGCTCAGCACTTATGTCAACGACCATGGGAGGACTTTCCTACCACCATGTCGAGCTGCCGCCCTTGGCAGTTATGTCAACGGCCATGGGAGGACTTTCCTACCACCATGCCCGACTACCCTCGGCACTTATGTCAACGGCCATGGGAGGACTTTCCTAACACCATGTTGGACTGGCCCATGTGCATTTGCGTCTTCCAGACTCATCACTTCCCCTTGGAAGGAACCTCGATCTGTAGAACACCAAGCTTCTCTCTGAAGTACTCAAACTTCACTCTAGCGAGCGAGTTGGTGAACATGTTGGCTATCTACCCGTCTGTCGCAACATACTGGAGCTTCACTGCTCCTCTCTTCACCATATCCCTGATATAGTGATACTTGATCTCAAGATGCTTCAACTTGTCATGGAACACTGGGTTCTCGGACAACTTCACACAATTTTGGTTGTCACAAAAGATATAAGTCGCCTCTAACTGGAGATCAAACAAATCAGACAATAGCTTCCTAAGCCATACTGCCTCACAACTAGCCGAACAAGCTACGACATACTTTGCTTCAGCTGTACTCAGTGCCACACAGGACTGCTTCCTGCTAAACCATGAGATTATACCGGATCCCATACTGAAGCAGCATCCAGAGGTGCTCTTCCTATCTACGGCACTGACTGCCCAATCCGAATCAACATAACCCTGCAGGTTAATCTTCTGATTCACGTCGTACTTGAGCCCATAATCAACTATACCCTTCAGGTACCTCAAAATATGCTTTGCAGCAATCAAGTGAACATGTCTTGGATCCGTCAGGAACTGGCTCAATGTGTTCACAGCAAAGCATATGTCTGGTCTCGTATTCGTCAAGTACATCAATGACCCAATCATCCGACGATACATCGTCCCATCAACCAACTCTAATGAAGCATCACTCAAAAGCTTCAAGTTCAATGCCATAGGTGTGGCCATGGCCTTGCAGTCCATCATCCCAAACCTCTTCAGGATCTCCACTGCATATTTCCCTTCTCCAGGGAAGATTCCATCCGCACTCTGCTACGGCTCACACCTCCATGCCTATAAAATAATGCATCATGCCCAGGTCCATCTCGAACTCTGCGGCAAGCTTCCTCTTCGTATCTGCAATAAGCCCATCCTCACCTGTCACAAATAGGTCATCTATATAAAGTAGATGTATCACTGGGTTCCCTTCCTCAACATTGTAGTAAAGGTTGGAATCCGCTTTACTCTTGGTAAAGCCCAAACTAGTCAGGAAGCTATCTATCCTGCCATACCATGTCTTGGGTGCCTGTTTCAGTCCATACAAGGCCTTCTTCAATTTGCACACATGAGTCTCCCTGTCATGTGTCTCAAATCCGAGTGGTTGCTCCACGTACACTTCCTCCTCTACTACACCATTCAAGAATGTTGTCTTCACATCCATCTGGTGTACCTTCCACTTCATTACTGCAGCCAATGCAAGTATTGATTTGATGGAAGTGTATCTAGCTACAGGTGCAAATGTCTCCTCATAATCTATGCCTTCCTTCTGGGAGAAGCCACGTGCCACAAATCTTGCCTTGTGTTTCTCTATGCTGCCATCTGCAGCATGCTTGATCTTGTAGATCCACTTGGAAGTCACAACAGACTTCCCTTCTGGTCTCAGAACTACATCCCAGACATCATTCTTCATGATCCACTGGTACTCCTCGATCATGGCATCCTTTCATTATGTCTTCTCTGTTGCTTCCTCATAGTTGGAAGGTTCTTTGTCAATGATGTCACACAACAGGGATACATAACTGGAGTATGGCCTATGTCACTTGCTTTCTTTGTGCATCCCCTCTGGAGCGCCATACTTCTCTACATCTTGAATTGCCTCTCGTACCCATGATGGCTTCCTCTTGTGAGAGTTCTTCTCACGGGGTGGATCTACAGGTTCTTGTGGTTCTTCCATCTCGCGGTCTTCGTTATCTTTTGGAATTGCTTCTTCCATTACTACATCTTTGGTCCTGGGAACTTCAAGTTCTTCAGTGTCTTCAACTGGTAGCTTTTTGGATTTGTTGTAGGCTGAGGCTTCGTCAAATGTTACGTCTCTGTTGATGTCGATCTTCTTGAATCCTGGGAAGTATATTCGGTAGGCCTTCGAACTTTCACCGTATCCCATGAATATACCCTTCTTTCCTAAAGGATCTAGCTTCGTCCTCTTCTCCTTCGGAATGTATATGTACACTGGGCAACCAAATATCCTGAGATGGCTGACTTCTGGTTTCTCGCCGCAGAACACTTCATCTGGAGTCTTGTTTTCTAGTACTCTATGAAGAGTACGATTCTGTACATACACAGCTGTCCTCCCAACTTATGCCCATAGGTGCATCGGAAGATCCTGGTCATGAATCATTGCTCTTACTGCTTCCATTGTCGTTCTATTCTTCCTTTCTGCAATGCCATTCTGTTGTGGATTGTATGGAGTGGTCAACTCCCTCTTAATCCCTGATTCTCTTCGTAAATTCTTGAAGTCTTCTGATGTGAATTCTCCGCCATTGTCTGATCGAAAGGTCTTGATCTTCTTCTCTGTGTGGTTCACGATCAAGGCTTTGAATCCCTTGAACTTGTTGAATACTTCATCTTTGCTCTTCAAGAAATATATACAAGTCTTCCTAGAAAAATCATCAATAAAAGAAACATAATATACATACCCACTGAATGAACTAGATGACATCGAACCACATACATCGAAGTGGATAATTTCCAAAATTCCTTTCGCACATCCTTTGCAAACACCTTCATGCTTTGCCTGAATTTCTGGAAGTCCTTCAACCGCTTTGCTTGCAATCAGTAGTGCCCTGTAGTGCACATGTGCAAGCCTTCTATGCCATAGTTCACTTGGCTCCATGGAGTCATGGACCAAGGCTTGTTCAGGTTGGCCCTTCAATTTGTATAAACCTCCCTCTTGCTCTCCAATCACAACTGCATCACCTATAGTCTTTCCCTTTGGCCACATTAGGACTTGGCCATCAACAAATGGAACCCTCGTACCTTTTGCATCTAGTGTTGATATGGAGAGAAGTTTCTTCTTGAGTCCTGGAACATATAGGACATCCTTCATCTTCAGAGACTTCCCAGAGTCTAGCTTGTAAGAGGCTTCTCCACTTCCTTTTATGGGGTATTGGTAATCATCCCCAAGTTTCACCTTGTGAGGTGACTCATGTTCAGATTGGTTCAGAGAGGATTCTTTAAATCTTGTCATATGCTTGGAAGCCCCACTATCTACAAGCCAATCATTGCTTCCATGTGTGACAGTGCCCGTGAGTACTGATATCAGGACATATTCTCCATCGCTTGAAGATTCACCACTTTCTTCTCTGTCTCTCTTCCTTGGAGGTTCATCATCTTCTGCAGCGTGAGCATGGTGCCTTTTCTTGTTGTTCTTCTTGTTGGAGTATCTGTTTTTGGGACAATCTTTGGAGTAGTGTCCCTTCTCATCGCATGTATAACATCTAACAGTAGATAGATCTCTCTTGAATCTTCTAGGGTTATTCCTTTGGCTTTGGTGGTGGTGCTTTTCCTTCTTACTGTGGTGGTGCTCCCTCTTGTTGTTATTCCTCTTGGAGTATGTTGTGAGAGCTTGATCGTCGTTTGCTCCCATCTTCTCTTCTCGAGCTACAAGTCAAGCTTCTTCTTGTGAGCATTCCTCCCACAGCCTACTGAACATGATTAACTTCTTTCTAGCACAAATCCCTTGAATGAAAGAGTCCCATCATCTAGAGGGACCATTCAAGGTGGTCATCACAATTTCTCCATCTTCTACATTTTCTCCCATAGCTTCAAGTTGCTCCTTGATTTGAGAGACCCTTGTAAAGTACGACTGCATGATCTCTGCATTTTGTATCTTCACATTCTTCCACTGGTTTCGCAAGGTCATCTTCTGATTTATATTATTCCCTTCAAATAGCTTGGTCAAGGAATCAAACATCTCTTTAGGTGTCTTCAAGGATGACACATGTGGAATGAGATGATCCTTAATAGAATCTGCAATGATTCTCTTGGCCTTAACCAAGTTCTTCTTGTGTAAGGCTTTAGCCTCATCTCCCTCTGAAACTGGAACTTCTTCATTCCTATATGTGTCCAATTCATTATCTTCAAGGACAAATGTAATCCTATACTTCCATGCTCGAAAGTTATCAGCCCCTGCAAGCTTATCCTCAAGCTTGGTGTGGTGAGACATCTTTAATGAGTACTTCAAATGGAAATAGAAAAGTTTTTAGGTCTTACCACTTGATTTGCTGAAACTGGTTTTGAAGCTGGCTGGTCCTAGGGTTTGTCAGAGAAACCCTATATTTTCAAACTTGGAATTTGAAACTTCTGACCGGAGAGATAGATGCGCTTGTCTGACGCAAGTATGCTGGTCCACTTGGTTTCTGAAGATTCCAAAAATTCACCCTTGGACATTGACTTGCGAAATTATGATCTGCAGTTTCTGGTATTTTCTGGTTTTCTAGTTTTCTGCAATTTCTGGTCCAAAGTCAAACTAGGGTTTGAATTTCTGGGAGTTTCACCAACTCAAAAACTTCGATCTCGGTCTCAAAATTGCGATTTTGAGGAGGCGCACTTCCCTATGTTGATTGCACTCCAAAATTCCAATTCTGTGAGAAGCCTTAATTTTCTTCAGCAGTGACAGGCCAAAAAATGAAAATTCTCCGAATCAACTTCTGCTTCGACAGAAAGAGGCGCCCTTCTTAGGCGAGTTAGCCTAGACCCTTTTTGTTGATGATCTGTGGAGAGAAGTCCAAAAAATAAGAAGCCCTAGCTTCTGCAGTTGCACAGTGTCTTCTTCTCAGGTTAGCTCTGATACCATGTTAGTTTTTCAACTTTTAATCAATACTTATCTAGGATCTTACAGAGAGAATAACAAGCATAGCATAAACACAAGAGACACAAAGATTATCCTCGGGGAAACCATAAAGGAGGAAACCCCGCAACTTCCTCAGAGATAGAATGATCACCAATACAATGTCACAAAAGTAAAACCCAAAAATAGAGATGGTCTTCAGCAGCTTCTCTCTTCTTCACTCGTGCGAACTTGTCCTCCTTCTCATTAATGCGAACTTGAGTGAGTGAGTGAATGGATAAATGAGAGGGCCTAGCTCTCTATTTATACATTCACTTCCACTTTAACCCTTTCACTTGACAGGTCAGCCCCTAACTAAATCTAATTGGGCCGACTCCTCTAGGATACTTAAAAACCCCATTACATTTGACTCTAGGGGGAACTATTTCCCCGACTTACAAGGGAGGTTTTACCTCAATGACTTTACATGATCAAATGTAATAATGACATCCCCAATCGGAGGAATAAACATCTCCGTCAGAAGTACAAATAAAATACAATAATAAATACAATATAAAATACAAGTGAATATCTTCCGAAGTTACAATTACATTAACACTATCTACTAGCCAAGTATCACTTCCATGAGATACTGAACCAGTGAGGGCTGATATTAGAACATATTCTTCACTGGGGTCTTCATCTTCTCTGTTTTTGAATTCTTCATCATACTCACTATCTTCCGCTGCATGAGCATGAAATTTCTGCTTCTTATGATGTCCAGATTTGTTTGGACAAAATCTTGCAATATGTCATGTCTTGTGACAAGAGTAACATTCAACTCAAGATAGGTCTCTCTTGAACTTCTTTTTCTTCTAAGGTCTTCTTGGAGAGTCCTCACGGGAACGTATATTGTTCTTCCTTTTCCTTCCACCTTTGACATGGGTTGCCAAAGCTTGATCTTCATTGTCGTCTAGTTTCTCCTCTCTCACCACTATTCTTTCATCCTCTTGCACACACTCTTCCCATAGCTGTCTGAACTGGATCAATTTCTTTCTAGCACAAATGCCACGAACAAATGGTTCCCAATCTCTGGGGAGACCATTCAGAGTGATCATCACAACTTCAGCATGCTCTACCATGTCTCCAATAGCTTCTAGTTGTTCTTTTATCTGGGACACTCAGGAGAAATATGAGTGCATGGACTCGGACTTCAAGATGTTCACTCTCTTGAGTTGATTTCTCAAGGTCATCTTCCTATTAATGATCTTCCCTTCAAATAGGTTGGTCAGGGATCCGAACATCTCTTTTGGGGTCTTCTTGAAAGACACTTGGGGGATCAAGTGATCTTTGATGGAATCAGCAATGATCCTCTTTGCCTTGACCATATTCTTCTAATGCCTTGCTTTGGCTTCATCTCCCTCTAGTTCTGCAAGTCCTTCCTTTATAAAGTCTTATGGGTCATGTTCTTCAAGGATGAGCATGACTCTATACTTCCATGTCCTGAAGTTCTCAGCTCCCTCAAGCTTCTCATCAAGCTTGGTATTGCTAGTCATCTTGATCTAATGAGTACTTCAAATGGAAATAGAATAGATTTGAGACTTACCAAAAAAGTTGTCCTTCTAAAAACTGCTTCTACCTTGACCTAGGGTTTGTCAGAGAAACCCTACTTTTCCAACTCCGGGATTTCGGAAAACTGAATGGATGAGCAAATTCACCTCCTCAAGGCGAGTTGAGCAAAGTACTCCTCCCAATTCTGTGAGCAGATGATCCAAAAACTTGATGCCCTAGTTCTCTCGGGCTGCAGTGGGGGACCCAAAAATGAAAATTCTCAGAATTGAAACCTGCTTCGACAGAAAGATGCGCCCTAGTGAGGCGAGTTAGATGCGCCCTCTTTTTCAGTTGATCTGTGGAGGGAGCTCCCGGAACAAGAAGCCCTAGTTTCTGCAGTTACGGAGGCTGCACAATGTTTTATTTCAGGCCTGCTCTAATACCATGTTAGTTTTTACTTGTTTAGCATATAACATTAAGCAATCTATCACTGAAAGAAATACAAGCACAGCAAGAACACAATGAACACAATATTTCTCTCGGGGAAACCACAAGGGAGAAAACCCCAAAAAAATCTTCCTCAATATAAAATTCACAAAGTACAAAGATAAACCCCAAGACAAAATCAGCTACTCCACTTGTGCGAACTTCTCTCTCTCTCCTATGCGAACTTGTGTGAGTGAGATGAGATGATACAAATGAGAGACTCCTCCTCTATTTATATTCTTCCGTTGGGGTGACTTTTCCCCAACTGGGCCGACTTCTCCTAACTGACTGGGCCGACCTCTCAAATACATAATATAATAATCTTATATGGGTTCTTCTAGGCCGACATAAGACCTAGGGTTTACATTGACTCTTTCGATGACTCTTAAATTATTAATTACGTCAATGACATCTCCCGAAGGAGGAATACAATAATACAATAGACAAGTACAAGTAGAATATCTTCCGCAGTTACATTTCTTTAACAATTAGGGGTGCCACTCCTCTGCTATTGTTTTGTGAAGGTTTGTTCTTGAGGGTTCTATGGCTGCCTTTGTTTAATGAGGACTGTTGTGAAGTGTCTTTCTCCTTTTGACTTCCTTGGGGTTGATCTTGGTTGTTGTACCTATTATTGTACCTGTCTAAACCTATCCTACAACTCTTTCTATCTCTCTCTCAGGTATGTACAAACACTCTGGTAAGAGTCAATTTTTGTTCCAATTGATTGACTTGCCTCTGAAAGGCAAAGTCTGTTCTGAAAATTATATTATGACTACAAGGAAGGTCCCAACTCACCAAGTAAGTTATCAGATTTGTTCTTTTGTATTGTGAGTTAGATCTATTACTATTGCTATAGTTTTGTCTAATTAGTCTTAATACTTTTGCTACTCTGTTGGTTATATATGTGAAATTTGTATTTCAACTTTAACACACTAATCTTTGGGAGCGTTAAAGTTGAAAGAGATGAAAATTATATTTTTGATTTATTAGATCTAAACTTGTCTGCTATACTATTTTGTTTTCAGTACTAATTTGTAATTCATTTTTGCATTAAGTACAAAAGTTTTAATTTTTTACTTAAAACCCTAACCTAACCCTAATTTTAACATCCATCACCTCGGTATCAACACACAAAGGTCTTTGTTGATGCAAGGTCGCATGTTTCAAGAGGTGTTCTTAGAGAAGGAAACACAATAGAAAGGTTTTTTGCAATTGCAGTACTCGTACTATTGTTGGACTTTGAGCTGATTGAAACGAAGTTCTTTCATCTCCTCGAACAAATCCGCATACAAAATTTGATTGATCCCGGGATCTCCTAAAATGTTGTTTGACATGAACCAATTTATGTTGGTAATCAAATATGTGTGTGTGTGTGTGTTTTCATTTTTAGAGCATTTGTAAAATCAAACCTGTATCAGTTTGCATATTGCTCAAATAAATTCCTGTAGTATGATTGGTGATGAAGACCAAAGTTTAACTCCAGTTGGTGTATTATTATGAAAGGTTAGATATCACATGTATATGGGCATATTGTTGTAAGACAAATTTAAGCATGCATACCCCTGATCTAGTGGTTCACCGGTGTAAGGTCAAATCGTAGACCTAAGTGATCAAATTGAGGGGAGTTGACATGTAATCCCGGATACCTGATTGTAAACTTTGAGGGAGAAGATGTTTATTCAAAGTCAAGTTTAGAAAGAGAAATATTGGGTTAAACCTAACCCAGTAAAAGAGTTGTAAAGTTAATTTAATTCGGTTATAATGGGTTTACCATAGGAAGTTTATGGGCCCATGGTATTCGATAGCCCAGGGTATTCACCCATAGTATGTAATGTGATGAATCTTATTTAAAGGATTGGTATACTCCCTTGTAAGATGCCTCAAGTGGTTGGTGTTGACAGAATTGGCCATGGCTTCGCCAAATTGGCCAAGGGATTAATGAAGATATCTTTGTAGTTGGTTTTCCCAATAAAACCCAAGGTAAATCTCTTTTGTCCATGTGATTACTGAGATTTATGTGTTTGTTTGGCTTTTCTCATAGTGCTCAGTTGTTAATAGGAATCATCTTGATCTTCCTCTTGCGGGGAAGGTAACCATTGTTGACATGATTTTGGCAAAGAGGCAGATTTATTATTCCTCTTCTTTGTTTCCTTCTCAAGCAACAAACACATGGTTGGAGCGCATTCTCATAAGTTTTCTCTGGGGTAATGAGGATGGGGGTGTAAAAGAGGCCCCTTGGTGGCATCGGATGTATGTACATTACCAAGGGACTCAACAAGATTAGAGACCCTCAAAACTAACACAAGGGGCATTCTTGCAAGGAAATGGCTAGTGCATGAAGTGGAAGAAGATGTTGGTGGCAAAACTGAGTTCAACACCGAATATTGCAAAGTTGACACATCCAATGTATTTAAGGCCTTTTTTAGTTGTGCAACATAAATGGGAATATGCTTGAACCTTTGTGTTTGCAAGTTCTACCTCGCTTAAGAGGGTGGGGACAACTTGGCAAGTTGTGTTTGGTTTTCTCGCTAGTCAATTTGAGTGGCCCCAAGATGCTTGGGATTTCGTGACACATTCACTTTGGACATTTTTTTGTCCCCCGATGGGCAATTTAGTGTGTCGTATAGGTTTGTGGCAAAACATTGGTAGGGAAATGTCTTTTTTGGGGGTGGGGGATTATTAGGATCGAGAGGATAGTGGTATAACTAATGTGTTCTTAAACATTCCCAAAGCTCACTGATTCAAACAAATTTGCTAAATTTGCTTTAGAGAGACTTTGCCACATGATCCTTGTTAAGTGCCTTTTTAAAATGCACTTGCAAGGGTTGAGACCTATTTGGAGGTGGTGGTGATGTTGATGTTTTGAGTAGCATCGGAAGATATTCCACAAGAAAGAATAACAACCAGCCCTAGAACAAGTCGCCCCAGTTAAATTGACCCAGTAAAATTGTCAAGTCGACCCAGTTAAAGGGGAAAGTGACCCGGTGAAGAAGACAAGTCGGCCCAATAAGAAAAGTGATTTTTTCTTGTATAAATAGAAGTGAAGTTGGCTCATTTGCAACACACCAATTTTCCCAACCAAGTGAAGAAGTGCACAGATCCAAGGAAGACTAGTCAGGGGTTCAAGAGGCATCAAGAAAACAATCTTTTGGGTTTTATCTTTCACTTTCTCTTCTTTGGGCTCAGAGGTTATTATGTATCTTTCTTGTATCTTTATTCTATAACTAGTGATGGGCACTAGAGTTGGCATTGTATCTTGTTGAAGAATCTTATCTAGAGAAGTTTGTTGGGTTTTTCCCGTGAGAGGGTTTTCCCAACATAAAATTGTGTCTAATGTGAATGTGTTTCTTTCAGTGATCCTTTTATGCATGCAGTTTATTTTTATGTGAATGATAAGTAATAATAAGTTAATAACATCTAACTGCTAAGAAAAATCAACATGGTATAAAAGCAATGCTGAAAGAAGACATTTCAAAAACGGTAAAAGTCATATGTTGGAAACTAGTGTTTCTAGTTCCAAACACTTCTCTCCATAAATTGGACTTGCAAATAGTATTTTGAAAATCCCCTCAGGAAGGCGTACTTATCTATGGAAGCAAATTTCAGTTTGAAGAATTTTCAATTTTTTGACCTAATTTCAGTCGGGGGTCAAGGACCTACGCTGTTGGGAGCGGGAGCGAAGCGGGGAGCGGGGAGCGGGAGCGGGAGCGGGAGCGAAAAGCGAAATTTTCAAAAGCTTTCGTTTCGGGAGCGTTTTTTTATATAATATATATTTTAATATATTTTGATGCATATAAATTTAAAAAAACATATATTATGCCAAATTAGCTATAGAAAACATCAAAACATAGAATCTAGATATTCATATAACCATTTAGTACACATTGATATAACATTAACCATCTAGTCTTCTAGATTCTAGGAGCTATAACGTATAACATTGTCATTAAATGATCATCATCAAATCATCAATCATCAATCATCATTAACATCAACCTTCAAATTTCAACATATAATATTTGCCATCAAACTAGGCCATAATGTTTACAAAATAGGCCAACCGCCAAAATAAACATGAAAATGAAATACAAACTACAAAGTACTATGAATCTACTAAGCTTTCCGCTTGCCACGAGTAACTTCCAATTTCTTTTCTCATGTTCTAGATGGAATAGGTGCTGGTGGAAATGATCGTGGAACATGAGAAGACGATGAATGGCCCCCACGGGCTGAACTTGGACGTTGTGAAGCTAAAGGCAAAACTCCTGCATCCGGAAAGCTGCTTCTGCTTGGGGGTGGCATATATGTACGGGTAGTCTGAATTGGATCATCATGATCACACAATAGTTCAGCCTCCAAGCGCTCTAATGCTATGGCTCCATCCTCCACATTAGCCTCCTCTGGATTGTTGTCCCGAGTCAAAAATGTTCTATCATTCTTAGCCGCCTCACAATAATGGGACAACAACTTCAAGTTGTAGTGCACATAAACCAAGCTTTCTGCACGATCTATATTCAGACTGTTTCTCTTTACACTGTGGATGAAGTTGTAGGTGCTCCGACACCTCTATGCAAAAGAGCTATTAACAACCTGTGATAGCACCCTCACCGCCAATTTATGCAAATATGTGGCTCCAGAGCCATGCATATTCCACCAAAGGATAGGATTCAATCTGTCTCGATCTTTGGTTGCAAACAGCGAACCAAAGCGTCCATGCTCACTTATGTATTCGCTCAATTCAGTCCATACTTGAGCAAACTCTTCCTCATCAGGGACCAACTTCTCTAATGCTTGCATATACCTAGCAGCAACCTCTAGATCTGTGTGGGGTTTTCTCCTAACTCCACCCCCAGGTGCAGGTTGGGCCAACCAAATTGGAGAATAGTATTTTAGGGTGAGGACATATGCAAGGGCATGGAGCGAAACATTTAGATTATCCCACCTTTTGACCACATCTTTATGAATATGGTTATACAAGACTACATCTCTTTGCTCAACAATGTCTTTGATTTGACCAAGCATGCTATCCATCTGCTCATATACCTCCCCAATCACCAGCTGATCTGTATCTACAAAACGAATCATGTTATAAACTGGCTTGGTGAACTGCAGAACATACCTAACCTGTAACCAGAAAGAGCCTTCAAGAACAGTGTCCTCCACCTCCTGAAAGTCACTTCTATCTGATGCGCTTGCAGCTCTGTCTTTCAATTCCTGCCATGGATCACTTGAGACCATACTAGCCAATGCCTCTCTTACCTTCAAAAGCCTCCTGAAGGTGAGGTAGTAGCTAGCAAATCTAGTCTTTGCAATCTTGAATAGCTCCAACTTAGAGTGATTGCGAAAAATGTGGTGGGCCATGCTATGATTGGTAATAAATTTGATCATTTTCTTACCTCTCTTATACAAGGCACCAATCCATCGGTAATTAGGGTCCTTCATCTTAACAATATCATGCATCAAAAGGTTCAATGTGTGAACCAAACACCCTGACCAAAATATGTTGGGATACTTATCCTCAATGATTGCTCCTGCTGCCTTACAATTAGTAGCATTATCAGTGATGACTTGAATGACATTGTATGGCCCAATCTCCTGAATGGTTTTAAGATAAAGGTTGTGCAATATTAATAGCGGTCTTGTAGCAATCTGAGTAGTCATGGGCTGAAAGGAAGACCGCACCGCTAGCAGAAACGCCAAGAATATTTATCAATGGCTTGCCTTTAACATTTGTCCACCCATTAGATACAATGGATACCCCATAGTTGGACCAATCATTTGTGAACTTTCCAAGAGCACTATTGATTTTGGCTCTTTCCCTGTCAAGTCCCACGGTTCTAGCTTTGTCATACCCAGGGCTTCTGTATCCTTGAGGGCCACCATTGATGGCTTGTACCATTTCATGCCAATAGGGTGAGCGAAGAACATTGAATGGCACACCACATGCATAGAGAAACCTATAAATTTTTGAATCCGCATCATCTCTACAACCTTGGTCAAGGAAATCGGATAATGTTCTTCGTATAGGCGAGACTCCATGGGGAGATGAGGCTCCCGATGGAGCCGATAATGATCCAGCAGTAGCTCCACTACCAAACATTCTCTGTGGGGATTCAGAATCAACCCTCGATCTCTTGGAGTTGTTTTGAGCGGCCTCTTCTACCATCTTGTATTTGCTTCTCTCTTTAGCTCCCACTTTGTCACAAGTTTTGACTCCATGAGACTTACCTACATCGCATGGCATAACCCCACACAAATGCTTTCTCACCCGGGTATATGAACCTGTGTATGTTTTCCCACAATGGGGGCATCCAAACTTTGTGGTTCCACCCCCTCTCCCTCCCCCTTGCCTTGTCACATACTTCCACAAAGGTGTTGTCTTTTTGTTTTTGCCCCACATCACCCTCATCCTCATCATCATCACCCTCTTCCCCTTCCTCCTCTTCTCCTTGGTATGCATCACTCTCTACCTCTTCCCCCTCATCACTACCACCACCACATCTACTTCCCAACACCATCATAATGAGAAGAAGTGGAATGAAAAACCAAAACCACATACCCATCATGTTTCTTGATTCAAGATGAGAGTCACTTGTTCCCTGCAATAGAATGATGGAGAAGAAGAAATTGGAAAGAGTAGGACAAGAGAACATTGCAAGTTTTCCATTTTTTAACATAGTGAAAAAAAATTGCAAAAACAAACAAAGATGAGCTTTTAGAGCCTACCTTTTAGCTCTTCAATGGTGGTTGAATGTCTCTATGGAAGCTTCAATCTCCCTTGCAAGCTCTCCCCTTCAATCTCCCACTCAATGCTCAAAGCTCTCAAACAACTAGCAAACTCACTCCAAGCTCAAACTCTTCCCAATCAAGCAAATGAGTAATGGAATGAGTCCAAATGGACTCATTCACCCTTTATTGGCCCAAAGTGGCCTAGCCCACCCAAAAAACCCAAAAAAAAAATCCAAAAATCCGCCTTGCCCACGGAATCGATGTCGAGATCGTTTTAGGGTTCGAATTTTATGCCCGGGTTCGATGCGGGTTCGATCCGGAATCGACCCGGAAGCTACAATTCCGCATCGAATTGCCATATTCCAGGGATCGTTTTTTTTTTCCCAATTCGCGAATTACAAAATCGATTCCGGGCGGAATCAATGAGGAATCGCGCTTCCAGAATCAATTCCTCATCGATTCCATCCGGAGGGCGAATTGGGATCGATCGATGGGGGGGGGTTGATTCCCAGCAGCATAGTCAAGGACTACAGCTTTCAGCTTTAAGCCTTTCCATCCACAGATCAAGCTCAATCTTAGCATCCTCCAACTCGCCCTAGGAGGACACATCTATCTATGGAACCAAATCTCAGATCCGAGAATTTTTTATTTTGACTTAATTTCTATAGGAGGTCAAAATCTAGGGCTTCTAGTTTTGACTTGTTCTGTCTACAGAATTGACAGAAAAGGAGTGCTTTCCAACTCGCCCTAAGAGGGTGCATCTATCTGTGGAGTCAGATTTTTCATTTGAGAAACTTCATTTTTGACCTACCCTTTGCTAGGGTTTCTAGGTCAATTCTCAGCTTTGAAAAGATGACAACCAATCTAAGGGTTGAGGATATATTAGATGGAGTAGATAACTTCAGATCTTGGAAGCATAGGAAGTCTTAAATGATCTCATCCTAAAAAAAATGATCTCTTAAATTATGTCAAAGAAGTTATCTCGAAACCAGAGGAAGAGGAGGCCAAAGCAAAGTACAAGAAGAATATGGTAAAAGCGAAACAAATTCTATCTGATTCAATCAAGGACCACTTGATCCCTCATGTGTCGGAACTGGAGACTCCTAAGGAAATGTTTGAGGCCTTGCCAAGTGTTACCGCTTAAACTAGCAGGCTAGACTTGCAAGTGAAAGTCAATCACATAAGAAACTTGGACTGCTACCACCTTTGTCCAATCTCCTCACTTCTTCGAGATCCAATGTTGTCCCAAGGGGAGAGTCGTTTAATGTACATGCCAAGTAAATGCCAAATTCCTTCCAAACACCTTAAAGCATAGATCAGTGCCTCTAATGGAGTCAAACACAGAGTAATAGAGAGAGTTAGGATGGTGCTTGTATAGTAGTTTTGGCAGTTTTGCAGGTTTGTTTAGGGTTAAAAAGATAGGTCGAAAATTTCATGCCCGAAATTTTAGGGCCGCAAGAATTTAGGGTCGCGAGATTTAGATGGGGCAAAATCTTGGGGTCGCGAGAATTTAGGGTCGCGAGAATTTAGGGCCGAGATTTTAGAGCCGTGAAAATTTAGGGCCGAAATTTTGGGGTCGCGATAATTTAGGGCCGCAATAATTTAATACCGAGGTTTTAGAAGCTAGATTTTAGGGCCGCGAGAATTTAGGGCAAAAATTTTGCGGTCGCGAATTTGGAGCCTCGAGAAATTAGGGCATAAATTTTAAGGAGGCCCAGAAATTCAAAAAAATATTTTTTAATTTTACTTTTCTAATTTTGATATAAAATTGTAGGTCTAATTCTAATCCTAATTCTACCATGAAAATGCAGATTTACACGTGAAAATGCAAAATTTAACCCTAAATAATAATTAAAAATGTACAAACTAGGGTTTGATGTAGAGAATGATAAACCAACTTAGGGTTTTAATGGATGTTACCCCAAACCCCAGACTTGGAGGAAGGTGACCAACCTTCCTCTTGGAGGTAATTCTCCTTGCTACAAGGTTAGAGCTTCTTGAAACAAACTCTAGGGTTGGTTTCAAGAGCCTAAACTAGGGCAAAGTTGGAGCTCCAAGGCCAAACTTTGTAAAAACCTCCTCTTGGGATCATTTTACTATGCAATAAGGATAGAATAGCAGGAAAAAGCCCTATTCAAAGAGAATGTAGCCCCAGGGCTACCATTCCATCATTCAAGATACAAAATTTACCTACCATTCATCAAGCAAACCTTAAAAATGTAAAGACTTACTTGAGCATGAGTTATTCAAACCATTCTAGCATCCACAAAGCATTAGCAAGACAAAGAAAGCATCCAACTTCATCCAAGAGCAAGAACAATCAACCCTCCAAGAGGTGCACATCACTTCATAAGGCCCTTCTAGGGTAAAAGAGTAGCATAATGAATTTTATCCCATAAGTTGTGTGTAAAAATGAAGTGAGGAGATTGTATTTATATGATCTCACACTCACTTGTTACAAAATAACCCAGCCTACATGCTTTAAAATGTCAATTTAAAATTAAAATATGTCAACTTAAAATTATAACATCAAATAATATAAAATAATCAAATATGTGAGTAACTTGGGACATTTTCCCCAGAGTTTACCTAAAAATGACTAAAATAGCTAAAAATGAGCAAATCGCTCTAAACTGAAGGCTGGAGCAGCGAGGGGGGGAGCGTCATGCCCCATCTAACCCCAACAGTGGTGAAAATCCCTCAACGCCCCCCCCCCCATATCAAGCAACGTAGACCCGGTACAAGGATGACGTCATCATGACTAGGAACCCAAGGAGAGAGGGGTTGCAGTGCAGAGGGACCAGGAGGGTGTGGACGGTGACCTGGAAGACAGACATAAGCCTCAATGCTAAGAGAAACACCACCGGAATGATAAAATAAGTGGGGGATCATGTGACCTAGTGACCAACCCCTGGGAGCCCCGGATACCAACCTCAAGGCTTCAAGTCCTTTCATGAGGCAGTCAGCAATGCCACTAAGCCATAGTACTCCCACAAGAGGAACCAAAGGGCCTGGCCATAACCTCCACTCAGAAAATGCTGGAAGACACCCTTCCTGGTCGAAAGAAAAATGACCCTCTCTCCCTGGGGCACAACTGAAGATGCGCTTGTACTAGTACCACGTAACAAAAAGATTATATGAAAGTAAGAATACCAACAGAAAGTTATTGTTAAGACATCAGTTAAGGAATGGGATGATGAACAAGTTAGAGACAATGTCCTCCTCCTTTACAAGGGTTTCTCAGATCAAGGATCAACTAGCAGCTATTGGAGATCCTGTAGAAGTGAAAGAACTCGTGTTGACTGTTAGTTTTTGAGCATTAATTCAATAGATCTAGGATCTTAACTGAAAGAACAACACGTACAGCATATTAAGCATAAGAGACAAGAGACAAGAGGCACAAAACATTTCACCAAGGAAAACCAAGAAGGTGAAAAGCCCCGCAACTTCCTCAGAGATAGAATAAGCATCAATAAAAGGATCACAATGATCAAACACAAGAGATAGATAACTTTAGCAGCATGCTCCTCCTCCACTTGTGCGCCCTCCTCCTCTCTCTCACCAATGCGAAGTGAGTGAATGAGACCATGTGTAAAATGAGAGAGACACACTCTCTATTTATACACTAACTTTCACTTGACCTTTACTCAACTAGGTCGGCCTCAACTTAACCACTTAACATAATGTTGACTGGGCCGACCCCTCTAGGGTGGTCTAATAACCCTTTGACCCACATGACTCATACAGGGCCGACCCCATCAAGGTGGTCTAATAACCCATCAAGTATAAGTTACGACACTTACAATATAACTTGCGACACTTGCAAGTACACATGACGACACTTCCAATCGGAGGAATAATACATCTCCGTTGGGGATACAATAAAGTACAAATACAATATACAAATGAATATCTTCTGAAGTTACAAATACATCAACACTCCCTCTTAACTAGGAAGGTATTCTCTTGACACAAGTCATCAATACATATAGGCACAAGTCTTCAATTCTAGAGCTGGATCATCATCACTGGATCACGGAGCATCAAATCATCATTATCGTCACTGCTGCTGCTATCTCAATCAATCTCTAATCTACTTGTCATAGGAAGTTCTACAAAGCCAGCCCTTTTTCATGCTGGATGTGAGCTAGCCTCCATGTAGGTCTTCATCATCTCTGCGAACAAGCCATCAAGTAGGTACAACTCAGGACTGATTACACTGCCTCTGCAAAACCTACAAGATCTCTCAGGACTGATCATATGCCACCGCAAAACCTGCAAGAGCATCTCAGGACTGATTATATGCCTCTGCAAAACCTGTGTACCCTACTGTCACATCATCATCTTCAAATCACCTCATAGTCCACGGAGCACAACCCAGATGCACATCACACAACACCTACACTCACCGGCATGGGAAGACCACCTCAACCATCCATGAAAGGCTCAGCACTTATATCTACTGTTAGTTTTTCAGAATTTACTTCAATCTGATCTAGGATCTTAACTAAGAGAACAACATGTAGAGCATATCTACAGCATATCAATCATCGACATAATAATGCAAGCACACAAGAGACAAGAGACACACAGAGTTTCACTGGGGAAAACCATAAAGGTGAAAAACCCCACAGCTTCCTCAGAGATAGATAGAGCAATGATACAACCCAAGCATAAGAGATAGTCTTCTCCTCGTAGCAGCTTATCCTCCTCCACAAGTGCGCCACTCTCCAATGAGAGTATTAGAGAGAAAGTAAATGATCAAATAGAGTGCCTCCCGCACTCTATTTATACACTAACTTGACTTGCCTAATAACCTTACTAGGTCGGCCTTAACTTAACCACATAACATAATGCTGACAGGGCCGACCCCCAATAGGGTGGTCTAATAACCCTTTTACCCACATGACTCATACAGGGCCGACCCCATGAAGGTGGTATAATAACCAATCAAGTATAAGTTTGACGACACTTCCGTATAGAGGAATAATAACATTTCTATAGGAATACAAACACTTCCATATAGAGGAATAATAACATCTCTATAGGAATACATATATGAAATACATTCCGAAGTTACAAATACATCAACATCTACGCCATGGGAAGACACACTTCAACCATGCGAGAATGGCATCGCACTTATATCCATAGCCATGGGAAGACACACTTCAACCATGCTAGGAATGGCACAGCACTTATATCGCAACCATGGGAAGACGCACTTCAACCATGCTTGAATGGCACAGCACTTATATCGCAGCCATGGGAAGACACACTTCAACCATGCTCGAATGGCACAGCTCCATCAACGACCATGGGAAGACACAATTCAACCATGTCAGAATGGCCCCAGCCCTTATATCTGCACCATGGGATGACACACCTACCACCATGAGAGAATGGCTCATGTGCATCTGTGTCTCCGAACTCATCACTTCCCCTTGTAAGGAATCTCAATCTGAAGTACACCAAGCCTCTCTCTAAAGTACTCAAACTTCACTCTGGCCAGTGGCTTGGTCAACACATCGGCTATCTGCTCGTCCGTCGCAACATACAGGAGCTTCACTGCTCCTCTCTGCACCATATCCCTGATATAGTGGAACTTGATCTCAATGTGCTTCGACTTGTCATGGAACACTGGGTTCTCCGACAACTTCACACAACATAAGTTGTCGCAATATATACAAGTAGCACTCAGCTAGAGATCAAACAAATCAGACAGTAGCTTCCTAAGCCATACTGCCTCACAACTAGCCGAACAAGCTACAACATACTCTGCTTCGGTTGTACTCAGTTCCACACAGGACTGCTTCCTGCTAAACCAAGAGATCATACTGGATCCCATACTGAAGCAACACCCCAAAGTGCTCTTCCAGTCAATGACACTGCCTGCCCAATCTGAATGAACTTAATCCTCCAGGTTAAACTTTTGATTTGCATCATACTTGAGCCCATAATCAATTGTACCCTTCAAGTACCTCAGAATATGCTTTGCAGCTATCAGGTGAACATGTCTCGGATCTGTCAAGTACTAGCTCAAGGTGTTCACCGCAAAGTAGATATCTGGTCTCGTATTCATCAGGTACATCAAGGACCCAATCATCTAACGATACATCGTGGCATCAACCGGCTCAAATGAAGCATCACACAGAAGCTTCGAGTTCGATGCCATAGGTGTGGCCATGGCCTTGCAGTCCATCATCCCGAACCTCTTCAGGATCTCTACTGCATACTTCCCTTGTCCAAGGAAGATTCCATCTATGCTCTGCCACACCTCCATACCTAGAAAGTAGTACATCATACCAAAGTCCTTCATCTCGAACTCGGCAGCAAGCTTCCTCTTCGTATCGGCAATCAATCTATCATTACCTGTAACAAACAAGTCATCCACATACAGAAGTAGTATCACTGGATTGCCTTCCTCAACCTTGTAGTAAAGGTTGGAATCCGCTTTACTCTTAGTAAAGCCCAAACTGGATAGAAAGTTGTCTATCCTACCATACCAAGTCCTAGGAGCTTGCTATAAGCCATACAAGGCTTTCTTCAATCTACACACATATGACTCCCTGTCATGTGTCTTAGAATCAAGTGGCTGCTCCACATACACTTCCTCTTCGACTACACCATTCAAGAAAGTTGTCTTGACATCCATCTCGTGTACCTTCCACTTCATCACTACAGCCAGGGAAAGTATTGTTCTGATGGAAGTGTAACTGGCTACAGGTGCAAAAGTCTCTTCATAATCTATCCCTCTTTCTGGGAGAAGCCACGAGCCACAAACCTCGCCTTGTATTTCTCAATGCTGCCATCTGCAGCATGCATCTTATAGATCCACTTGGAAGCCACAACAGACTTCCCTTAAGGTCTTGGGACCACATCCCAAACATCATGATCGACTGATATTCCTTGATCATGGCATTCTTCCATTACTGCATCCCAGATCTTGGAACTTTAGATTCTTCAATATCTTCAATAGATAGTTTTCTTTGAACTTCATTGCTGGAACAAATGTTGTAGTCCTTCTTTTGTAGGTGATTGTACACGATCTTTCCTACAAGTCAAATTCAATTGCATGATTAGAAACTTCTCATAGCTTTTCAAATACACATTCTTATGCATAAAGACATGTCATACAGTCATGCAATTATATTAGCCAATGCTTTAATACAACATCTATCCATATCCCGTATTCACACAGTAACTTTCTAGATGCCTTCCACCTCTACCAGAACATTTGTTAAGAGTGTGCACAACTCCCAACATGTTAGCAAAGAGGTTTCATTCTAGATAAGTAGCAATGGAATGTTGTACAATACCATAGGCCACTTACCCATTACTTGTATATTAGTAGTATCTTGTTCATTAATGTAACTTTTCTAATATGCATCTAGGAACATAAGTATGTACATGATTGGACAACATCATTTAAGTAATCATATAAATGACAATTCAAATACTTATCTTCGTTTAGTTGTAGGGTGGACTCCCTCTCAATCTTTGCTTCCTTGCAAGAACTACTGGAGTGTGCGCCCTCTTGATCTTTGCTTCCTGGATTACCTGTCCTTGAACTTATACTCATCCTGGACCACTATGCATGCTTAAGTGTGCACTAGTGTCACCATTGTGTTATCCTCAAGATCTCATACATAACCATACATACATTAGTATAATCTCAATACTATCAAAACATTATGATTCTAAATAATCTTATGTATGGTCATGATCATTTCATACATAGGTAATAAGTGTTAGTATTCAAGGTTTCAGGGAAGACTTCTTTTACTCATGCATATTCTTATTTGACCATAGGACTCTTCTGGTTAGTCATATCGTTAATCAAAGTAAGAAACATAATATGCATAAACCCTTGATTACTTAAACTTCTAACTTCAAGAATAATCATTATCATTTATACAAAAGTATAAGATCCTAACACAAGGTAGGATTCTAACTTGATATAGGAAAAACATACCTGGATTGTCATGCTTGCTAGTTATGTCTAACATAGCCAAACAATGTCTTCTTGTTCTCTTCAATGACTTGTGCTAGTAACCTGCATAACTCATAATTTAACCATTGTAGAACCAAAATAATAATATACATACCTCATAAGTAGAGCTTCTATAATGGCTATGGATGAGTCTTTGTCTTCATGTCACCATGGTCATATGTTCTTTATCTAGAACTTGATTTGTCTTTCTTGATGTACCTTTCATGTTAGCAGACAACATCAACTTCATACAACACCACAGTGCATTAGTACAATCATATAACCCTAATCAATGAATGTCTTCTATCATTCGCATGCATTCATACTTTTACTAGGGAGATAAGACAAGTCTAAGATTAATCAAGATTGTACTAACCTCAATAATATGAAGACAAACATATCATAACTTAATCATGAACAGATTTCAACACATACCTGTATCTCCTCAAGTCATACCTGTCGAGATTTCTTGTAGTCTTCTTATGTAAGGCCTTGGCCTCATCTCCCTCTGGAACTGGAACTTCTTCACCTATGCAGATGTCCAATTCATTCTCTTCTAGGATTAACCCAATCCACTTTGATTTGCTGAAACTAGATCTAGAGCTGGAATAGGGTTCGTCAGAGAAACCCTAAAAATTCAATCTTTGAATTTCAAACTTCTGAATGGATGGAAAGATGTTACTTGTTGAGCTGATTAGGCTGGTATACTTCAATTTTGAAAACTACAAAATTTGACCCCTCAAAATTGCCTTTGAAACTTCTGGATTCACTAGACAAGACCCCGAACTAGGGTTTGATAAAGCCCACCCTTCTGCCCAACCAAAAGGTTCGATCCAAAGCTCTAAACTTGGATTTTTCTGAGGAGCTTCCAACGGTGGTCACAGACTTCAAAAATTCTAACTTCTGCAGAAGCCCTAATTTTCCATCTTTCCAATCAAAATCCCAAACTAGGGTTTGATCAAGCCCGACCTTCTGCCCAACCAAAAAATTCGATCTTGGTCTCTAAATTTCGATTTTGATGAGGAGTATTCAGCCGTGGTCTCCGACTCCAAAAATTCCAACTTTCTCCAAAGCCCTAAATTCCCACAACAGTGACAAGCCAAGAATGAAGGTGCTCAAAATCCAATTCTGTTTTGACAAAAATATGCACCTTATTGTTTCTGGTGCATCTCTGAAATTACAAATCCACAGGGTCTGAAACTTCGACCTGTGGTAGCCTAACCTGTCATCTTTCCAACCCCACAGGTCTGACATCAATTGGATTCTATGATAGAGAGTTATGCCAATTGTCGCAACGTGACCTGTTTATGGGATAAAACAGGAGAGCAAACTTGTACAACGTGCCAAGTGTCACTGATTCAACTTCGACCTCTGAAAAAACTTACCTGAGAAACTACAGTCCGTGCTCTACCTGTCACTTTTTACGAAATTTCATTTGGAGCTTCCTAGCCCAAGTTGTGACCTTTTTTCCTAGGTCACCTGTTTATGACTGAGATCTGGAAGAGGCAAAAACCCTAGATTGTACTGATCATAAAACACAAAGTACAACGAATTAGATGTTGTGCTTCGGACACAAGGTACATGGGGATGTTATCTACGACCTGTAGAAGTTTCAGATCCTGAACCTTCGCCAAAATGGATTTATAGCAAAAGTGCCACGATGACTAGTTTTTGCTATATCAAGCCCTAGCCTCCAACTTGTCGCAAGTGCAACAAGTCTCATAAATGCCATATCATGCCTTCCTGCATGCTAGCTTTGATACCATGTTAGATTTTCATGATTTAATTCAATAGATCTAGGATCTTAACTGAAAGAACAACATGTACAGCATATCAAGCATAAGAGACAAGAGACAAGAGACGCAAAACATTTCACCGGGGAAAACCAAGAAGGTGAAAAACCCCGCAACTTCCTCAGAGATAGAATAACCATCAATACAAGGATCACAATGATCAAACCCAAGAGATAGATAACTTCAGCAGCATGCTCCTCCTCCACTTGTGCGCCCTCCTCTCTCTCACTAATGTGAAGTGAGTAAATGAGACCATGTGGAAAATGAGAGAGACACACTCTCTATTTATACACTAACTTTCACTTGACCTTTACTCGGTCGGCCTCAACTTAACCACTTAACATAATGTTGACTGAGTCGACCCCTCTAAAGTGGTCTAATAACCCTTTGACCCACGTGACTCATACAAGGCTGACCCCATCAAGGTGGTCTAATAACCCATCAAGTATAAGTTACGACACTTACAATATAACTTGCGACACTTGCAAGTACACATGACAACACTTCCAATCGGAGGAATAATACATCTCCGTTGGGGATACAATAAAGTACAAATACAATATACAAGTGAATTATCTTCCGAAGTTACAAATACATCAACATTGACAACATTAAATTGTTTTCCCTCTTCTTGGTATGTGTTTGTTCAAGGTATTTGTGCATGGAAAAAGTTGCCCAAGTTTGATAATCTATGGATAGATTACACTCAAGAAGAGGCAAAGTTGGTCTCCAAAATGCAGAAGACAAATGACGAGGAAAATCAAGCACTTGCAGCTCATGCAAGAAGAGGAAAAGGAAGAAAGATTACCAAGAATATTGATAGAAGATCAGTATCAAAGAACAAGAAGGATAAGTCCAAGATCAGGTGCTACCACTGTAACAAGTTAGGACACTATGCAATAAATTGCACTCAAAAGAACAAAAAGGGAAAAAGGAAACATCATGCCCATATGGCGGATGATGATGAACCTACTTCACACAAGAAATCAAGGGAAGCATCAGATGAAGAATTTGTCCTTTAAGTACTATCACTCAAGGGAGTGGTGTTTCTAAGCACTCGACTTGTTACAGAAATTCTTCAGAAGGAACTTGGAAACAATTCCAAGCATAAAGTTAGAGAGTAGGAGAATCCTCCTACTAGATTCAAAGAAAGCAAATAATATACTCTAGGCTAGAATACCAAGCGATCTTTCCAACCATGATGGATCCAGTGCTTCAAGAAGACATGAGGACCAAGGGTAAAGACTTCAGCAAGTTCCGGACTTGACGAAGAAGAAGATCAAGGTCTTCAGAATCTGACGATGAAGCAGAGTACACTTCCAGAAAGTCTAGTGATCTCTACAAAGAGGTAGAAATCAAGGGGGAGTCTACAAAACATATGACAGATAAGTATTTACTGTCATTTGAGTTGCTCCTTAAATTCCTGAGTATTTTGAAAGATATTGCTCATAACAGTTATATGTAAATCTGTGATACAATTTTCTTTTATGCATTTATATATGACTAAGATTGACGAACAGTAGGCTCACGTAGTGCATGTTATGTTGAGTAAGTAGCCTATAGTGTTGCACAGCATCCCATGATTCCTTGATGGAGCTAGTCTAGGATGAAACCTCTTTGCTAACATACTGAGAGCAGTGCACGCTCTTGATAGTGTGTTCTGGTGAAGATGGAAGGCACCCAGATAGTTACCGTGTGTGTTTGAGAAATGGATGGGAGTTGTGTTGAAGCATTGGCTAAAATGCATTGGTTACATGACCATGTGCATTATCCATAAGAAATTGTCATTGCATTGAATTGATTAATTAGTATGCAATGTTGTTGTCTATCTAACTAAATTTGACTTGTAGGAAAGACCATATGCTATGGCCTACAAGAGAAGGATGATGAGACTTGCTCTGAAGAACAAGTGATAGATGTGAAGGCATACAGATTCCATTGATATTCATTGTTCGAGAGGGAGCAGGAGGCTTCTAGGAGCATGGCTCTCAGCTCAAGTTCCAGATCAAGATAGCAAGATGGCTTCCATGACAGAGGGAGAAGCCACAGTGGATGTGATGACTAATCAACAATGACAACAGTCATATGTGGACCCATGACCCACAGGTCCAGAGAATCTCATATGTAGATTGACGGTTAGGAGCAGGAGGCACCAACGAATGATTGGTCTTTCTACTGCAGATGTTCATCTTTCTGATGATCATGAGGAGTTTTGCAGCACAAGTTCCAAAGGGAGACTGGAGTGGTATCCAATGATCTTAAGACCAAGAGGCTCGTATTAGTAGACCCATTTGATGGGAGATGACACAGATGGATACGCAGAAGATCACTCTAGTACAAGACATCCAGATGCAGAGAATGCAAGATGTCCAAAGGTTATTTTGTATCTTTCTCTCTCTCTTCTTTGGGCTCAAAGGTTATTTTGTATCTTTCTTGTATCGTTATTCTGTAACTAGTGTTGGGCACTAGAGTTGGCATTGTATCTTGTTGAAGAATCTTATCTAGAGAAGTTTGCTGGGTTTTTCCCGTGAGAGGGTTTTCCTAGGGTAAAATTGTGTCTACTGTGAATGCGTTTCTTTCAGTGATCCTTTTATATATGCAATTTATGTTTATGTGAATGATAAGTAATAATAAGTTAATAACATCTAACTGCTAAGAAAAATCAACAGGTGATGGCAAAATGGGAAGCCACTCTACATTATGTGACCAAAGACCTTTATGATATGGCTAGGCAGTCATGAAATTGTCACTAGATTATAACAAAAATGGGGGCTGAAGGACCCTATGGCACATTGGTTGCAGAGTTGCCAATCCATCTACAAATTACATTCTTCTTTAAACCACAAGGTTTGGGGGTGGCTTCTGCTCTAGCAAGGGTTGGTTGTCAAACATAAACTTCATTAAATTGGTGTGACAAATGTAGCTTGTGTTCAATGTGGCAAGGATGAAACAGTGGAACATGTTTTTTTGGTATCATGCTGCCAAGACATTTTGATCATGGTTTCAAGCTAAGTTGCACGAAACGGGGAAACGAGGAAACGTTGGAAACGTGACCCCCCCAAATTTTGAAAACGGGGAAACGCAATATATATATATATATATATATATGAACAAGGACAAAATTATTATAAAACATAAACCATAAATTATTAATTACATTTAGCTTCAAGCAACATTGCTAAGTGATAAATGTTAAATGATACAAACAAAATTTAAATCATACATGTAACATCACATTTTACTCATGAACCCAAGTCTATATCATTTCATTCATGCAAGTAGTAATATCCAAAAACGACCTTTATAAATGAGGCTATATAATTTATATCCAAAATTAGCCTTTATGTATGAGGCTACAAGTACAATGTATCAAACTGTGAACAATGAGAATACTAACATAGAAATAAAAGTAAAACATAAGCTCATACTAATAGTCATCCTCATCTTCATAGTCTTCCTCAAAAATAGAACAAGAAGCACGCTCAACAGCAGAATGTAGAGTGGAAGAAATATTTCCAATTCCACATTTAGGTTCCTCAACTTAGTGCAGCAAGAGAGATGTCCAGGTCAACAAATTTTGACTCGAGTGCTGAAGTCGTTTGTGTGAAGAGAGAATGAAGTGATGTTCTCTTTATAACTTTCTTCAACCTAATTAGAAGCATCTAGAATTAGATTTTATTTTAAAATTTAATGTATTAACCCTTAATTGGCGGAAAGAGACTTTACGAGCTGTTTTTTTAAGTGACGGGATTTTATTTGGCAGAAAACGCACCGTACAAGAGAGGAAACGTGATGGAAACATGTTTCTGTCTGTACGGGCGCGTTTCCCATTTAGGAAACGTGTTTCATACGGACGGAAACGAGTTTCCGTGAAGTACCATACGGGTTTCCGAGTTTCAACGAGTTTCTGAGGGTGAAACGGGTGCTAGACCTGAGTTTCCTGCAACTTAGGTTTCAAGCTATCACTTCTTCATTGCCCCACTCTCGTGGAAAGGTCCCCTTTTGAGAGACACTTAGATGATCAGGGACAGCTGCAAGTCTTTGTGGCACTCAGTATGGTTACTTGCTATTGGCCTTATTTGGAAACATCAATGTAAAATTACCTTTCAAGAGTATCCTGCTCCTTTTAGCTTAGGGCAACTGAGGGGTTTTAAGCAGGGGTTGGCTCTACTTGTGAGAATCAATCTCAGAATCTTTTGACACAATGTTGTGTCCCTTTCTCTTGGTGCACACACACATATGCTTGCCTTTTTGGCTTGTATGGGGCAGGAATTTCCCAATACCCCTATTGTTCGTGTGATGTACCTCTCTGACCTGTGATGTACTTTTTTTGGTCCATGAAGTAATATAAGCAGTATTTCAAGAAGGAAAAAAAATTTAACATAATTATAACAACCATGAAAAGTATCTAAGACTGGGGCTTCAGCAAATAGCATTAATTAGTAGACAGAACAAGATAAAATATTTCACAAAAAGGTAATATCAGTAATGCAGTTATCAAATTTAGCAGAATAGGATAACAAATAAACAGCAATGAGTAGGAGAGAACCATAGTTTGAAATGAAATATATATCGAAAACCAAGAATAAAATGGCAGATCCTTATAAAATCCCCAACATAGGCTGATACAAAGGTCAAACGGGTATTTTCTAGAGAAAATCTAACATAGAAATCTGAAATGTCAACATGCCCTTTTGAGCAACCTCATTTGAGAATCTAAGATCGTCTTCAGCACAACCACTGAGGTCAGATTGTTTCACAATGACCTGACTAAACTTTATTCATGTCCATATATGGATTACCTAGACGGTTTGCAGTTACAAGAATTGCATTATTATTCTTGAACCTTATTCAATTTGTCCATGTTAGGAATATGCAAAGCTGTCCAGTATGCCCCTCCCCTCGACAATATAAGAATATTTGTCATATTTCCTCTTCAAGTCTGCTATTGCTGGACCATTCATAAACCTTATTTTCTTACTTCTGAAAAAACAGCCTAGAGAATCCTTGTAGAAAGCAAAACTACCTATGCCCTAAATCATCTCAAGGATGAACCTAACGATGTCACTGAAAAATATCTTCAAAGTTCTAGCATAAAGCCTACGCTCAATTCTAAATCTGTATTGACTATAATATTATATACAAAGCTATTTCAGGATTGATCATATTCCTAAAATTAGAAAACACTGTATCTAAAGAAATCCCTATTCCTGGATCTTACATACACTGTATCAGAGCCGTAAACAGCAAGAAGACACAGGACAAAGTACTGTCTGGAATCGTTGGAGGCGATCACTCTCGATGATTATGACATTATAGGCAACAAAGGTGAATTCGCCCATGGGCATAGTTACTAAGCTTGTGGGTACATTTTGCACTGACCCGTGGATTAAATATTTAGCAACAGAAGAATTGTGTCCCATCCACAATGAATTTGCCCAGAATGATGGAACATTGGAACGATTTATTTAAATGGAAAATAATGAAATTCATAAAAATTTAAAATGCAATTAAGTCGTTGCAAATGGGGTTATCCTTCAACTGTGCATATCAGGCCACTTCGAAGGCTAAAATCCATGTATAAGTAGTCAGTGCCAGGTGTAAGTCTAGGGTGTTTTTGACTAAAGAGTACCCCTTGTCGTGGCAGCTTAGCCAAACAAAGTGTTTGTGTTCAGTGGTTTTCTCCTAGGGGAACATTTCACATTTGCAGGTAGGCTACTTGTGATCCACATCTTCAGGCCAGTTGTAATGCTTCTCTGAATGCAAAGGGGGCAGTTTTGTTAAAATATAACTGCAATTAAGAAAAAAATTAGAATTGTGCCAAAGGGGCATTGTTTCAGGTCAGCTAAGTATTCAGCTGTCCAGCAGGTTTCATTCTCACTGTAGTACCCCGACTCTAAAAGCATATGTTTCAGAGGGATAAGGTCGGGAGCAAGTACCAAGGGAATTCGGTGGATAGAAGTCCCCATGATGTGATGCCCCCTATGCGCATGTTTCTCTAAACACTTCTATAAATAAATAAAAATATAGGGATAAATGGTAGAAAACACATTAAAACAGATATGGACGCTTCAAGTGTCCATTGAGTGCAATTACTCAAATGAACGCGCAATAAGAATAACACAGAAGAACTATAGGTGATATTTCAAAGAGGGGTAACATACTGTATCCCATTGTCCGCTTTCCCGGGCCTTCTGCGACATGGAAGTAATCGGGCCATCTCGCCAAGTACGTTAGATAGAATGACATGTTGAACTGCCATGGAGTATACACAGAAACCAGATTAAAACTGATTGAAGCATGCCCCATTCACCTCTAAAATTGCAAGAGAAGAGCACATTATGAAACAAAAGGTGGGTTCTGCTCAGAAGAACTTACAGTTTCGGTTAGGTGGTCGAGATTGACGGGACTGAATCGAAGAAGATCATCACAGCAAAACCTACGGATAGTCGTCATTCTCTCCTACAAAAGTTGTGGAAGGCCGAATGCTGTCGAAAACCAATAAATTCAAAATATGAGACCATGAAACATATTAAGCATGGATGAAAGCTTAACCATGGTTAGTACGCTGTAATGTACAAGAGGATCTATGGTAAAACTACGCACTTGTAGGTTGGTTCCGCGCGACGCGGGCAGTGATCAAATTTGAAAGGTCGGGCAGTGATCAAATTTGAAAGGTGGGTCTTAATTTTTATTGAAAGGGTATTTGTTTTTGGAGTCCTTCAAAGATTTTTGAAGAGCAATTTAAATAATTGTATTGACAATTATAAATTAACTAAATTTTTGTTTCCAAAAAAATGTAAAAAACAAATATTGCTCATCCAATTTTTTATAATCTTAAATAATTGAGCACTCCTTAATATCTACATGATAAAATGGTATCTTTTCAATAAAACTAAATTTGAAAACATTAATTTGACATACATGTAACATTAATTTTACAGTTCATTAAAATAACAACTATTTTGTTGTATTTTTCTGGGTTAGACCACATTTCATTATACATAAAACTACTTAGACTATGCAATAACCATATTGGGGCATCTACATGATCTTATGCATAGTGCAAAACGTTGTAACTAGATATTGTCTTAAAATAAAACTAGGACCATGAGAAAATTACTTACTGTTAACTATGTACAAAAAGAAGCCAATAAGCAAAACGAGACTATAATAAACCTACAACCAAAATATACATATAAAACTAACCAAAAACTTAATTCAAACCAGAGAGAGGGAAATCATCCAATCTTGAGAGGTGTAAGAATGATGGACATTGGGCGCCTAAGAAAAAATAATACACAGCTCAAAAAAACATTAAAAAAAATCCTCCATACCAAGCAAGTTAGCAACGCTACCATCATAGGGACGTGGGCATTAAATTTTGTTGTTCAACACTTGTCGCGACAACATACAGGTATGGGATGGAGGGGAAATGGACTCAAGCCTAAGTCAACTGGAGCCTTGCGAATCGCTGCATGTTTGAGTCTCGACAATCTAACTTTTAAATTGAACCAGACTAACAAAAGAAGTTTGTTAAGGGCTCGATTTGCGAAAATTCTAGATACATGAGTAATTAAGAGCTCGAGGCTCTAAAATTTCATATGTTTTTTACCAATCCACGATTCGGTGAATTCATAGTCATTGGCATGAAATTTAAGTTATTTAATGAAAGAATTAATGTATCTACCTCTGTGTCGAAACTGTTTTCCATGTTGATGCAGGCCATTGCCCTCCTTATTGTCTTACCAAAAGGCATGAGAATGAGGAAGAAGACTTAAAATTATGGACTTCACCATCAAAGAAGCCTTAGAATTACATTGGTAAGGAGTGATAAGAAGAACACAACAATCCAACGTGTCAAATCTCGGATGATAATGTCAATTAAAGACTTATATGGTAAATTTAATATAAGACTTACTTATAGTTGTCTCTCACTCTTTGCGTCTTGACACATTTGATAATTTATGGCTGTCTCTGCGCCTTGACCCAATTGATATTATAAGGTACTGATGATGTGCATGCATAATAATCCTTATTTATGACTATGCAATGGGGATTTAAATGGAAGAGGATGTAAAGACATGTTATTTTTATACGTATTTTGGTGGTGAGTGTCGAAGAGAAACGTGGTGAGAAACCACAAATGTTTGCAAGGACGAAGGGAGATTACATGATCATGATCATGCCACCCATCAAATTGAAGACAATTCCTGAGCCAAAAATTGCTTTTTTAAATTTTATTAATAACCATTGTGGTACTTTGGTCCAAATGTTTTTTCTAACTCATTGTTTCTCCATATTGTGTGCCTAGTGCCACCTCTCTATATCAATGCATAAATCAACCTCTGCTTGGTTTGTGGTTCTAGTTGCATGCCATTATTTGTAGTTGCATGCCATTGAGTGTTGTTTAGAGTTGTCATAAGCATGTGACATTCATACAATAAATAAAGTCTTGTAGAAGAGGACTCATCAAAGCGGCAATTTGAATTTCATTTTGATGAAAAACAAGTGGACATTGGTAGCCAGGTTCACATAGGTAGTAGGCACAATGTTTCGGCCTTGTTTTGGGCCTTGTAGTGGTTCTCTATTGTTACAGCCATAATCAGTGACACATTGTCACACCTTAGATCTCAACCCGAAGTGACTCGGGATTTAGAGTCAAATCCCAATAGCTAGTACCTCGTAGTCGTCAGTCATCACTCGTCACCTTGCAAAGCTAAGCAATGAGTGCATGACATGAGTGAGTCAATGATTATAATTTATGATATTTCCAATATTTTGAATGACGAGTCGAATTTTATAGCATAGGAATTTCAACATAGAAATTGAAATTTATATGGATGGGTAATTTCAAATGTTGCCCTTCTTTTGAAATGTTGATATAAATTATGTCCTTCCTATTGGAAGGGTAAAATTCAGATTTTAAATTTTTTTTTTAAGGGCAATTTTAACTTTACACTTCTAGGAACAGCTAGAACCCTGTGGAAGGGCCGGGAAGGGTTCAAATTTGAACGCTGGACGCGGGGAAATTATATTCTCGTCACACAAATTATCATGAAGTACAAGGATGACTTGTGCATGGATGTGTTTTTTATCAAGAAATCGTAAGTTCAAAGATAGAGCGGTAATAAGTTTTTAAAGAAGATTTTAGTTTAAATCTATAAGGGTAAGATTTGGTGTATAATTAGATTGTGATCTTAAAAATTAGATTATTTGAGATACATATCTTCTTAGTTCATTATTTCCAATTAAATTTGATATTATTATTAGGAAATGAAGTCTTATTTTATTTTACCAAGTTTACGCCTTGTTATCACTATACCACATTCCAAAGAATGTTTATCGATAAATTTGCATTAGATCATGTACCCCAAGCTTTTAACTATAAATATTTACCATAAACAATATTTAAATGACACTCCATATTATACTTTAAAAATGTAAGTGATGTATGTGTTAGGCCTTACTATTGTCTTTTTTTTCACACAATTAAAATGCTATACTTAAATTAAAAGTATAGGTAAATTACAAAAGCTCCATATATTACATACACCTGCAAACATCCGGTTCCAGTCACAGCAGTTATAACCTTACAAAACAACCAAAATGACATACTAGTCCCAAGAAAAACGATCTGACCGCCAAAAGTCTCAAGGACATAGAAATAGTCCATCCAAAGAAAACACGAGCTCGAAAAACCCGGGGAAGACCAAAAAAACAAAACCAGCATCTCGAGACGCCAGGCAAAACGAAAGAAACCAAATAAGAAAACAAAAAAAGGAAAGCTAGGAAGAGAAAATATTCCAAACCCCGAACGAAGGGAGATCATGGTCATCCCAAATCTCATAAAATATACAACCTTCCAAACCATCTAGTCCCAGACGAAAGAGTTCATCTGTAATAGTATTATGCTCCCGGTAAATGTGGATGAAGGAAGTCTGGAGAAGTCTAGATGTGGATTAGGCCTTACTATTGCCGAAGGTTCATCCATGACACTTCCTTTCTAATTATTTCTCTCATCAAATGAAGACATGTAAGGAAGTTTTGCCAATCCAAATTGGTTGAAGATGTACACATGTCTAATATCCATTGTATGAGGGTTTTAAAAGATTTAATATTTCACTCTCAAGGGATCATTCCTACAAGGTCTTTCAATTATGTGCTTGCCTACCTTTAATGTCTTGTGACCTTGGCTTCTCGTGTCATTGGCCAGTGCTCCTCCAATTTTGTTCTTACTTGCCTTTGTAATAGACCACCAAAAGGGTCGAGATTGCAACAATATCAACGTGCATCTCCTCCTGATTTATGGTTTGGATAGTTACATGGGGAATGAATGAGATGTTTGCTTACTTTCATGGTGATTATAGTGTATTTTGATGGGATGTTTAGCATAATTTGATTTCATTATTAGTTTTTTTTAATGTTGAACTTTTCATAAAGGATGTGTATTTTAGTATGGAAGCTTTAATTCTCTTTTGTTTTTTGTATTTTCTATCCCTCTTCCTTTATTTACATCAATATTAAAATATTTTATATTTATGTTATAAGTGAAGAGTTCACCCAAAATGCATTAGCGAACGAATCATATACACAAGAATAAACCGAGAAATATCATTTCAACTAATACTTGTTGTTGTAGTTGTTTGCCTTTTGGGCCTTAGACTTGCAAAATTACTTTTTTGGTTTAAGGAGTAGTCGACCGTATTATTGTGTTTAAATGACATTATTAGCTATGGATGGTAAGTGTGATTGATTAAATGTAAGTCATAATACATTGATATTTAGTGGTTTTTTATATGATACCTCACATTTAGTGGTTTTTATATGATACCTCACATTTAGTGGTTTTTACATGTAGTCTTGGAATTGAGCTTCATATGTAGATGTAACCAGCCTAGATCCAAATCTTAGGTTCTATCAAGTGCCGAGAGGGATCAAATTTCCCGAGGTGCAAACCTTTCCTTGAATAGCTCCTTGAGTGCAATACCTGAGCCACCTAATCCTAAGCTCTAAAGACTCTAGTTTAAGTCTCACATTTACTTTTTACTTTGTATTATTTTTTTTTGTTTATGGCCGACATAATATTTATTGCTTTTTACTTTGTTTTATTCTTTTTTGTTTACTTTGTATTATTTTGTTACTCGACAAACTTGACAAACACTCACATGTTCCAAGATCTCCCTCATACTAGGCTGTAGAGCGCCTCTCGGCGCAATAACTAAAAGTGTTATGATAATGAATAATGATTGTTGGTTATATTCTTAATGGGAATGTTTTAATGTCTTCTAGGTATGTGCAAGCATATGCGTGCTCTTATTCAAGATAATAGAGGTTTTAGGTGCATTGTGGCATTTAAGGGTGTGGATACACTGGGAAACATGTTCCACATAAAAAGCACTAAGTGAATACAGGCAAATAAATATTCAGTGTACAAGTAGCATCAAGGACTTTGCAATGATCAATATGACATTTTCTTATCCAACGTGGGGGAACCCAATCTAATTTTCCCCTTTGAATAAATGGCCTTGTAAGGATATTGGCTAACTTATTTCACAAAGTGAAATTACAACAATTTCAAGGCAGATGGTTGGCAATGACAACCAAATGGCGTCAAGATATTCATGACCATTATCTATGCAACTTTTTTTTTCCGCGAAAAAAAACATACCACTGTTATTCAATTAACTTGAATCAAGTAGTGCAGATGTTCATCAAAAGATATTACAGTCTGTCCAACATATCAAAATGGACCTTCCTTACACTTCAAACTACAAAATTTAGCAAACTGGACTGATATCCATGGCCAATAAACTAGACTGATATCTATGCAACTTATTATGAGCTAGTAGAGGAAAGCCATTTTATAATAGCAATTTTTCAATATTGAGTGGTCAAAGCTTGTAAGAAAGAGTTTTATAAAGTATAAGCAAAAATAATATTTTGTCATTATTAAATTTTGGATAAAAGACAAAGGAAGATATCTACATATGAAAATGTGAGGAAACAAGATTCAATGAATAAGAAGATAAGAGCATCATTGGAAAGGGCCAATGGGAACAAAGGGTAATGATCAACTAGGAAAGTCCAATCCTCACCTTCAAAGGAGCTACAAGGAGAAATGAATTGTCGACATGCATTGATGCCATAGTTGGCAAACATGCACTCTTTTCCCATAATCCCCACTCATTGAGAAAACCTTCCATAAGTATGTAAAAGCTATAAATAGCTTACAAAGGTAAGAGAGAGGGGTTCAAAAATCCTTGAAAGAGAAACCTACGAGGGAAACAATTTCCAAAAGAAGTGAAAAAATTTGTGGCAAGTGAATGAGAGGAAAAGGCTCAAATAAAATTAAGCATATTATGTCTATAAATTTATTAAAGAAGTAAGCTCAATATAAACAAATAATCGAAAATAAATTGTCAAATATAAAATAAAAGAGGTTTTTTTAAGATTGCTATGGGAGAAGAGGGGCTTTGGCCATTGTGAGAGAAGAGAGAAGAAATTGTGAAACAAAGAACATGGGAAATTTGGCGACTAGAGAGGAAGATAAGGATTTTGATGACTAAGGGAGAACATATGAGCAAGTGCAAATTAGAGAATAAGAAGATGAGTTTTGGTGATTGCACTGGGGAGAAAGAAGTTTTGGTCACTGTAGAAGAAAAGGAAACTTTGATAACTGTTAAGCCCTAAATTGTGGCCCATTCCCCCCTAAATTGGGTACTTTACATTATTGTTGCTATATTATTGATGTTGTCTTGATTCCATTAGTGGGAATTGTACATTTGTCTCCATAGTTTCCCCTTGTCTAATCCCAATCACCTTTGTTGTTGTGACACTAGATCCCTTAGGATAAATGAGTACCCATCCATCTCATAAAATCACCTCGTACCCCCTATACTTTATAGAATAAATCGACATCCGACTCTTTTTCCAACCCCAAAACATACAATACATCCATCACTACCATTGGCTGCTGAAACTCCCTCTAAAAGGAAATTGTCCCATGGCCAACTGCCTTGACCTTGGAATCATCTCGAAGCTCAACCTCAAGATCCACATCACTCTCTATAAGATTTGTACAGTGCTTGCTCACACTTGTCATATACTCGGAGGCTCCACTATCTATATACCAAACACTGGTAAAAGTTGCACTCGAGGAAAGACATACCAACAAACATAAATCTCTCTCAAATCTAATAGTAAACACATCTACTTTAGTTGAAGTTGCAACCTAATTCTTCTTTTTCTTATTCAGGAAATTGACTTGCATAATGTCACATCTTATGACATGTAAAGCACTTAACTTTGCTCATGTCCTTTTTTCGTTCACCCTTTGACTCAGTCTTGTTTGTTAGACTTTTCTTGGACCTATTCTTGCCCTTTGCTGAAAGAGCCACATTTTCCTCATCATCATCCCCTGCTACTAGCCTCCCTGTATGGAACTAACTCTAATCTCCACCTGTATAAAGTCATCCCAAAGTCTCTCCCAATGAGGAAGATGTTCCTTGGCAACAATACATTGATCAAATGTATTCCATGGTTTTGAAAAACCATCCAAGGCAATTATGACTAGTTCTGCCTTTCCACTTTTTCTCCAACAACCCCTAGTTGATAACAAATATGTGTCAACTTGGTAAGGTATGATGCCACTATATTAGTTTTGGTCATCTTGGCGTTTCTTAGTTTTTCTCTCGACATCATCTTTCTATTTTCACTATCACTCTGGTATAGCTTGGTTAAAGATTCCCACATCTTGTAGGCATTATTTTTCTCGCTTACATGAGGAATGGCATGGTCTTTAATGGCATCAAGGATCATCCTATTGGATTTAACATTATTTTTAGTATATTCATCCAACAATGTTGCATCTGTAGGAATAGTGATAGCTTTCTCAACAATGTTCCACAACTCTTGTTCCTCCAACAACAAGGAAATCCTTTCGTTCCATCAATTGGAATTTATAGCCCCCTCCAGTATATCCTCAAACCTCAAACCTGTAGCCATATGACATACTCAACTAATAACAAGTCCCAACCCTCTTTCTGGTGAACAACCTGCAACTCTCTTGCAAACCCTTGTGTCAACTTATTTGGTTTCCCCTCTTAGTATCAATGCTCTAATACCAAATAAATTTTTATAGGTTCAAGTCTTGGTTTTTGGATTCAATAAAATACTTGTCTCAGTTTAATGCTCATTCATAAATGCATTTTCAATATTGGAATTTATAATAAAAAACACATTGAATCTCTTACTTGGACAACGGAAACAAGAAATCAAACCATTCAATGACACAAGATATTTTGGGTAAAGCCCCTAGAAAAACTCTGTAGGGAAAACCAATAGAGAGTTGAAATTTTTATTAGGGTTTTTTAGAATTTTTTTTTTTAAATTACAGCGAGAGAAAATGAAACAAGTGCACCTTGTTTTGTGTGCCAAACTAAGAAATTTAACAACAGAATTGTACAATCACCTCCTCAATTTATGTGTTATACGACCTGTAATAAATGCAATATACAACCTACCTTGAAATCTGTGTCGAACTGTTGTATGACTGCCTGTAATAAATGTTGTATGATTATATCGATTTTTGTGTAGAATTAATGTTGTACGACTACCTTGAAAACCGTGCATTGTACCAACAATAAATGTTATGCGGTCTACCTCGATTTCTATGCCAAACTGTTGCCTCAAAATATGTGCCAAATCTCCTCACACATGTGGCTGAACTGTTGCATTTAATGTTGTTCTCTCTCCTTGGGATTCATGCCCTCTTTCTCCTTGGGATTCGAGCCCTCCATTGTTGCAATATTTTCTCTCTTGTTCTCTCTTCACCTTACGCTCTCTCTCTCCTCTCATTAATGAATAAATGAATTGATGTCTTTTTCCCTAGATTTCCTTTTGGTCTCTTCACGAGGAAGTTATTGGAAGTTATTTAGATCTAATGGCTAAGATCAAATTCTAGGCCATTCAAGATCTACGGTTGTGATATAATCTCTCATTATCACAACTTAAGTTACTTTATTCCTCATAAAGCAAAAAGTGACTTAAACTTTATAACATGAAGTTCATATCTAGAGACCACTTTATGCCTCCCACATGCTAAGACACCAAGCCTATATAGAAGAAATTCCCTCACTATAAACTCAACCGAGGAGAGTTCTGGTGACTATGGGAGAAGAGAGGAACAAATAAAACAAGAAGGAAGGTTTAGAACAGAGAAAGGGTTTTTTTCTTACTTTGATTTTAAAGTCTTGACTTAGTTGCTTCTTTCCATCTAATAATATAAATTCTAGAAACTATTTATTAAAACTTGATGAAATTTCATGAAAGATTGTGTTTAGCATGTGTTACATGTCCAAGCTTTCAAAAAGGTGTAGTGTATGCTCAATAAATTTAAAATACTTCATCATTCCTAAATAGATCCTTCATTGTAGATATAAGTTGATTTTCCCATGACCAAACCCCACGTTCTTTATCGCTACATAGATCCCATCAAATGAGTCAACCATAAACCACAAAGCCAAGCTATCTACAATTCATTTGGTGAAACATTACCATCTAGATGGGTTGGCCACCTTTAGCTTAGTCAAAAACTCTACCACCTTCAATGTAGTCATGACATTTGATTATCATCCTTTTTGGACATTATAACTCATATGGTGTTGATGACCCCATGGATCATTATTATCCCAACATGGGATAAGGGGCACTCATTATGCCCCTCTTCTCATTGTGTTTCCAGGTATGAAAACGAGAAGGATCCTCCCTGAAAAATCCGTACCAAACAACTATATCAAATTCCCCAAACCGCAATTATGGTCCAATAACGACTATGATTCCACCCAAATGATCAAATTTGCAATTCCAACATTAAATTATGCAATTTCAATTATTCCCATTTTGTTAAATTCTGAATCCACTCACCGAAAATTAAGTGATATGAGTATCTTGCATACAATGCTAATTCTCCCACACCCACAATAGGAAAATACTTTGAAGATGTACATTGAGATTCAACCCATTTAAATTAGATTTCTCAAAGTTAGTGAGCATTTTATATGTTGTTTTTTATTATGCTATCTACATGTACCATGTTTCCTTATGTAGTTGCTAAAGAAAAACGGCAAAAACTCTGCTCATTGTACATGCACAGTCACTAAGAACTTTCGTCAAACACTTTACAAACCACTGAAATTAAGCTCAACAGTAAACACATTTATCAAGCATCAAATGTAACTTGTCTGTAGGCTAACATATTGTATGTAAAGTACAATTGTAACATAAAAACACACATAACAACAGACGGTAAATTAATTCTGCATAGGTATTTTGGTCAAACATAGACCCTAGAAAAACCCCTTCCTGGGGAAAACTAGTCCAAGATATATTTATATTAATGAGCAACAATAAAACTCTGATTTACAACAACAGTAAGATACAATAATTAAATGTACAGTAAAGCACAAAAATTATTGAAATCAGAGCACATAAGATCAAATCGTAAACTATGCAAATTGCTTCCTACGAAAGCGTGCAGACAATACATCCCAAGACAACCTTCGTGCAACTTTGTTCACCTCGATTTTAGTGCCCAGACACATCAACAATACAGCCTCTCTTCAGATGTATGGTACTTCAGTAGTAAATGTTGTCTCTTTCCTCGAAAATAGTGCCTCTTGCTCCTTTTCTGTGCCCACCAACTCAACTGTACAACCCCACCTATTTTTGTTGTACAGCCTGCTCATTAATGGATGTACATGACTTGGGAATCGTGCCTACTCAAGTTGTTGTCCAATCTCTTCTCTCAGCTGCTCACTAAATGCCCTCACTCTTGGAAGTCGAGCTCCTTTCTCCAAGCTGCTCCTTGGGATTCGAGCCACACACAAGAACTCCTTACCTTGCAATTTGATCCACTCTCCTTCTTCTCTTGGAATACATGCCTCGCCAAAAACTCTCTTTTTGGATGATTAAAAATGAAGCTTCAAGTCTCTTTTATCTTCTCATTAGGGTAACTCCCCATGACTCTTCATATTCAACAGTTGAGATTAGATTTTGGTCACAAGATCTAAGGCTGGGATTTTGTGATGGGAAAAAATGCCCAATAATTGTTGGGTTCAACTATTGCAGCGCAGAAATACAAATGAATTAAATTCTTTCAACAATCAACAAGTTTCTTTAATCAAACAATTGGCATACATCAAGTTAAAGGTAAATACCTGCTTCCCAACGTTTGAAGATGTTTCCTCTGGTCTTGAGCTTTGCTCCTCATCTTAATATCTTTGCTGCAAACCCTGAAATGTAAACAACAAGAAGTGAAAGCAATAATAATAATAACCAACAAATCATAAAAGAATAATTGCGGAATTATATATCCCTGAATAAATATGAATAATCATTCACTACCATTAATATGCGAATAATATCAATAATTGGACAGGAAAGACTTGATTTATTTATATAAAAAATGGCAATAAGTACATGAAATAGATAAACCTGATAATGTTGTTTTCGTACTGAAGCCAAGTCCTGGGTTCTTCCTCCCAAGCTATTCCAACACTCTGAACTTGCCTCAAAGTTTTCTCATGCACAATATGCTCAAGACATTTTGAAGGAAAAACTCTAGCATAATAGGGTTTGTGGTGGAAATAATGGAAACTAGGGTTCCATATAAAGGGACAAGGGAGTTGCAGAGTTGAGGAAAAGGGGTTGTGCAAATATGAGCAAGGGTTTCTTCTCATGGACAAACTCACCAAGAACTTGGACAAGGTGGATGTATAATTCTCTCTTTGTAAACCAGATTGTAACCTCAAAAACTTTTCACCTGTGCTCTTTTATATCTTTGGAGAGAGAAGTTAGGGAGTTACTGGAAGTTATTCACGGGATTTGGGAGTTAGGGAACAGCTTGGGGACGAAAACTAACCCGTGAAAGTAACTTATTCTTTTTATTTTTTTAGTTTTACCCTCTTGCGGACACATACGCGAGTTAGATAATTGGTCACTCGCACATACGCGGGTGAGACATAGGTCACCCGCGTATATGTTGAGAAAAAAGGGTTTTTTAAAGGATTTATAATAAACAAACAAGTGTCCACAAATGCACAAGGAAAATGGGAGTCTGCAACTAGGAATAGGGATAAGATCAACCATAGTAGCACCTTGGGATAAATTGTGGCGGAAGGTGCTATAGCAAATGCCCCCTAATGTATGAGGTCATAGGGGTACACGATGGCAGAAATACATTATAACCTTTCATAATAAGTGCTAGGAATAACTTGTAAGGAATTACCTAGTCATAGGCCATATGAGGTTATCCAACATCAATCAAGTGAAAACTCTTTTCCTGAGGCAGGCATTCCCATGCTCGGAAATAATAGAAGTATGACTGTGAATCAAGTACACAACAGATCATGGTCATGAAAAGATCATAGCCACAAAATACAAGGTGGATATGTGTCTCATAGTTGAAAGAATATATCTGTCTATATGTTGAACTGAACATATCAATCTTCATCGATATCAACGCCAAAATATGTGTAATGGAAATCCAATGCAACCCAGTTTGTAGCAAAACTTAAAAGAGTACCATATAATGAACTCAGGGTCTTCAAACCAACTAGAATAGGTACAAGTCAAAACTATGTGAATAGATGTTTTGAGGTCGAACGTAGTAAGACATCACGTGATAACCAGTCAATGATGAAAACCGTTAACACATGTGAGCCAACTCATTGATAATGATAATGAGTGGCAAGGTACCTAGTACAATCTAACAAGTGTGAATAAAGGAATTGACATCGAACACTTGTAGACTCTAATGATCAAGAGGCATTGATGTATTCCCACTATCAAAAGTGAGGAAACTTGCCACTGAGGACTGCATGTTCCAAGGTACTAATAAACTCTAGATCACTATCCCATAATAAATGTGTTGAAGTTGATGGGAAGTAATTTGCTGGAAGGACTAATGAGACATACCTCTCATGGGGAGGCCAACACAAGAAATTCAAGAAAGTTTCGAGGATGGCCGACACAAGTTAAAACTTCCTTTGAACAACAACACGACATAAATGTGACTGAGGCAGCATAAACTCAAAAGAGACTGTAAAGATAAGTCGATGATGTAGGAGATATCAAAGACAACTCCATAATGAATGGAAGAATAACCAATCGGTGGAGTAACTTCATAGAAGAGTTCAACTTCTAAGGTCATACTACATACTTAATTGCAGAGATAAGACTCAACAATGTGTTGTGTTCAAAGGCGATGCAACTTGCTGCCATATAGATATTAAAAAAAACTTTTTCCTTCCCGTCTTTTTGGAATATTTGATTTTTTTGTCTTTTTCATACTAGGAAAGCCTGGAAAAAGAATAAAACAATGCTATGGATGGGAATAAATGAGTATCAAGACAGGCTAACTTGTTCCATAATGGATCATGAGTAATATAAAGACACTTCTAAGTTTCAACCCAAGCACAATCTCGTGGATTTTCGGAGCCCAAGTCAATTAATGCTCGTTTAGGTTTTCATTTTTTGAGAGTATGAAAATGTAAAAGAAAACTCCATAAAGTTTCTTTTTCATAATGTTAGTCTCCCTTGCCTAAAAAAGAATAAAAGCATACAAAGCGAGAACTCTTTTGACCATGGTCAGAGTATTCCTTTTTCATACAAAATCTATAAGGTCATAAAAAGGGGTAAATTGATACCAAATGGATGAACTTTCAAATCCTTTAACGAGTCTAAAAGTACAAGCATACTCGATGATCTTTTCAATTTTATAGAGTCTGAAAAGAGCTTAAAGAAGACTCCAACAATCACTTCTTCGTAAAGTTAGTCGCTACGCCCGAAAAAGCGTAAAATAATGTGTAAAGAACTCTTCTAGTCACAAAGTAACTAGAGTATACCTTTTTTCGTAAAATAGTCCACTAGGTACGGAAAAGGGGTAAACTTATACCATGTGGACACCCTTTCAAGTTTTTTATCGAGTGTGAATAGGACAAGACTGCTCGACAATATTTTTATGTTTAAGGAGTCTAAAAAGAGCTTAAAAATAACTCCATTACACAACCCCGCCCCGAGTTATGGCCAGAATGAGATAAGAAGGAAATAAATGCGGTTTCATGACAAAGTCAGGCACTACTACGACGAGATCCTCATATCCTAACAATTAATTTGGCATGATCATTAATGGCAGGCCAGATCAAATCTACAATGCTCATGGGGTAGGGTAGGCTCTAATAAAGATACGACAACAATTTTAAAATGGAAAGGTTTTGTCGTAATGTCAAGGAAGAAACCTAGGGTTTATTAGAAAGGTAAATGCAATTAATGTAGATACATAAATTCATACCCTATATGCCAGTTAAAATACATATAGTTGTGTAAAAGATACCATCACCGAAAGAAAAAGCTCCAAATCCTCTCAAGTTTCAAAACAAATCTTCCCCAAAAGTCATTAGTTCAATTTTAAATAAATTGTAATAGCAAATAAAACTATAGGAAGTGGGTAATTTTATCCAAAAGTTAAAATATTAGGGTAAAATTGAAAAATTACCAATCCATTTGTAAAAAATTGAAATTTGTGAAATTTGGAGTGGGTGGATACCTCGATCTTCAGGAGCTGATTACGGGAGCTACGATTAACCATTTTGCATTCCATCAGTGCCAAGTAAGAGCTCTTAGCCTGCTCTTTCATTTGATCCTACTTTTAGTTAATTTTTCGTTCAAATTTTAAGTTTTTGGGGAGGCCCTAACTACTCTTGACGACATATGTATGTGACCGTTTATCGGGTCGCGTATGTGTTGCACATACGCGACTATCCTAAATGTCACCCATGTATGTGTCCGCAAGTTGAGTTTTTAAAACAAAAAGGGCACTAAAATTTGGATTTTTGGGTTGTAGGATGGTTATAGAGTGGAGAGAGCATGGGCATGGCGTCTAGACAATCTGGTGCTTGCTGACAATGAAGCAATGGAAGCTCTCCGTCGATGTGGGCTCAATTTTTTTTTCGAGGTTCGTGATATGAGCGAAAAAAATCAATTGCTGCAACTCATAATAGATTGTTGGGATCCAAATGATGAGGTGGTTATGATTGGTGGGAAACCTCTTCGAATAAGGTAGATGATATATATTTTCTGACTGGTTTATCTCACCGAGGAGACTTACCAAGCTTCAAAAGATTGGTACTCAAATACCAGTCAAGTACATTCATAGTTTGAGCTTGAAAGTCATTATATCCATAATTGGGAGAATTGCAGGATCAACATCCACCCATCAAACATGTAGAGTACACATGTTTTATGCTACACAGTGCTTGGAGCCCAAGATATTTGATTGGAGTACTTGTTTGTTGGGATGTTTGAAATCTCAACTATTTGCATGTAAGAAAGGGAAGATGAATACCTTCGGTTATGGTAGCTTGATTTTGAGAGGGTACCTGTTTTTAGTCCACGGGTGTATGTCGAGCCACATGGCCTTCATCAACCCGTGATGATTAGATGGATAGGTTTGATACTCCGAGTTGGAGGAGGGCAAATCACTGGCCCTTTTGATGATGATTTCTTCGCTTGGTTGGATTTCCAAGTGAAAGGAATACAGGATTATCCATACCACGGTATCGATTTTAGCAGGGACCCAGACATGGTTGTGCCCCTAGGCAGTGCACTCTGTGCGATCGGTAAGTTTTTGAAATCCATTTTAATTTTTTTTTTAAATTTTTAGTGTTTTTCATTTTATTAAAAGAGACTACATGTTTTTGGAGAGAGTAATTAATCATGAGCTTGTAATTCTATCATGTAGATATAGCACTAGCTCGTCCCGTGGGAATCCCTCGACACCATCGTAAGACTCGAGAGGGCGAGTCTATCGATGTTGTTGTTACACTAGAGAGAGTCAGGGAAAACTTGACTCAACTGATCCTTGGTGTTCCCAAAACCAAGGTTGATGACTTGCCCAAGGTAGTATAGAGGCAAGTTGTTGGAGTGCCTACAGGTTGGGTGGAGATATTCAGGAGGGTTGCTACTGCATATATATACTATCGTAGAGGGGAGGGTTTAGGTGCCCCCTAGGCATAGTAGATAGATTAGTTAATTGGGGCTTTGAGCACCCGATTTTTGGACATGATCAGACTTACTATTTTATGATTATGTATATTTTTGTTTCGTTTGGACATATATACATGACCTGAGACCTGTATGTGTGACTTTAGACACGATCTTTTTGCCTTGGTATAGAATATTTTTTATTTGGCTATTTACAATATGTTACAAATGTTGTTTTTGTTTATGTGTTTATATATTTGATAGATGATACAAATGCCATTCTAATACATAGTTAGCATATGCATCAACTATGACATTTTGGTCTCGTGGAATATGAATGTAGGTAATATTAATGAAATGTCTTTCCAGTAAACGAATGCATAAATATTGACGAAGTAGGGTAGGGTCATGGATCCTATATTCACCATTAAGTTGAGAAACAACCAAACGTGAATCAAGATGGACTTCAAAATATAGGATGCCATTAAATATCGCATCACTTAGAAGTTTGCTTACAACATTGTACATAACCATATTGTTGGTGGTTTGTCCCAAACATGCACTTCTCAATGCTATCAATTGACCTATGGGAGAATAAACTACCCATGCAGCTGCGGCCAGGGATGTTGGTTGTGGAGCCATATCTTCCAGTCTCATAGATGATGATTCAGCCGTGTCCGTACCCCAGGTTTGGTTATGATCCCGGCTCGATGCTCAGGGGGTCGACCCCCCAAAAAGGGTGTTTGGGGGCAATGCCCCCGAGGAAAATTTTTGGGGTTGTTTTCGCCACCAGTTTTCGGGCCCATGGTTTTGGGTAACCCGTGGTATTTTCCCATTGTATTTCCCTTATAAAAGAAAGACATTGTTACACGGCTAGGGTGAATGATGTATTAGGTTTTATGCATTGTAAAGATCTCTAAGATCAGGAGAGAGACTGTGAGACAGTGAAGAGGAAGTGCAGCGGCTGTGCTGCAGGTTGTATCCCTTCACCTTGCTGGACGGTAATAATAATAAGGAATGGAAAATTCAGTTTGGACGTAGCCCAAGTTGGGGTGAACCATGATATATCTGTGTCTCTCTTCTAATGTGTGTGATTATATTTGCATTTCTGTTTATTGTTATTGCTCTGCGATCCTGTTTTTCTAACAAGGGATTGGGTGATGCGGCTAGCACCATCTGCAAATCCTATGAATACCCCACTCGACATCGGAAACAAAACACAAGCCTATATAAGTGATCAACCAAGACAAACTATACAAACTGTATAAGAAAAAACACATGACCTAAGCATAGTACTTCTTCAAGTAGAGCCCATTTTTAGACTTGGGAAGCTTATTTCCATCGTAATTTGTTAACTCATAAGCTCCTTCTTCCAAGACACGTGAGATAATATAGGGTCCAAACCACATGGAATTAAATTTACCTGCCCCCAAGGGTTCCTTGTCCTCATCATAAACTAGCACAAGGTCACCTTCGGAAAAGACTCTAGGTCGATCAAACTTATTGTATTGGTTCTTAACTCTTTTCTTGTGTGCCTCGTTTGTGATGGAAACATCTCGACGTTGTTCATCAAGATGTTCTAGGTATATTAATCGTTCTTCCAAAATGTAAGTATTAGGTAAAAGTTGAACAACTAACTTCAAAGAGGGAATCTCGCATTCAATTGGTGTTATGGCTTCCACTCCGTGAACGAGTTGGAGGGGGGGGAATACTGTAGTGGGATTCACTGTAGTTCGATAATCCCATAAGCCTGGATACAACATGATGTGTCAGTTAGATCTACTGACATTAATGCTACGTTGGAGAATGATCTTAGGTGTTTTGTTTACTACTTATACTTAACCATTAGCTCGTGGATAGAAAGGAGACAAATGCTCATTCTTAAATCCCAACATAGATGTTAATTCAGTCATCATGTGATTTTGAAAGTGCTTGCCATGACCAATGACAATCTCCTTTGGAATACTGAATCTATAAATGACTTGATTGAACATGAAGTAAGTTGTAGTTTCTATGTCAGCCTTAAATGTAGGCATAGCTTCCACCCACTTAGTAAAGTAGTCGATAACTACTATAATGTACTTATGCCCCCTTATAGAAGATGGGTTGCAAGTCATAAAATCAACCCCCACTTAGTGAAGGGGCCTACGACAATGACGGGAAAAAGAGGAGTGGGATGCGCACGCATTTTCTTGGTGAATATTTGACATGGATGACAGTGTTTAACTGCTTCCATGCAATATTTAAAAATTAACGGCCAAACATAACCGACGCATAAATTGTATGGGCTTTCTCTAACCCAGACAAATGACCCCCACATGCTCCACTATGGGTATCATTTAAAACTGAATCCACTTCTTCATGGGTTAAACAATGACGTAAAATAGAATCGACTTCTCTCTGGTACAAAGCGTCACCGATGACGAGGTAATTCTTAGCATTATGTCGTAAACGTCTTTGTTCATCCCTAGAAAAAGATGGAGGGCACTTCAAAGTCTGAAGATAAATTAGAATATATCCATACCAGGGGTCCGACGAAGAGATAAAAAATATGTGCTCATCAGGGAATGAGCTTTCTTGGACTTCATGGCTTTCTTCGTTCGGAAACCCCGAGATTAATTATGCGAAAACTAGAGATTTCTTAGACTTTCCAGATTGGAATGCAAGATCAAACTCTTCTAATATAACAATCAATTTGTTGTATTTGCCCCTGATTATTCATTGGGTTAAAATGAATTGATATGGATTGACATCCGCAATTACCATGGTTGTTCGCAAGAGAATATAATGCAGAAGTCTTTGGACAACATAAACAACTGCCAAGGCCAATTTCTCGACATGAGAGTAACGAAGTTCAGGACCTACTAGCGAACGACTAAGGTAATAGATAACGTGCTCCTTGAGCTTGTAATCTTCCTAAACTAACACTATACCTATTGTTGAATCTAATGCAGCCAAATATAGAAGGAAATCCTTCGTGTAATCTGGCGTGCTAAGTAAAGGATTTGTTAATAAAGCTTTCTTGAGAGTTTCAAAAGAATTATGAGCAACTTCATCCCAAATGAATGGGACCCCCTTCTTAAGCAGAGACATAAATCCTTTGGTAATCCTAGCGTAATTTACTATGAATCGTCTCAATAAATTAGCCTTCCCTTAAAGATTCCGAAGTTTTGGAATAGTGTGAGGAGGAGGATGATTTACAATAGCCTAAACTTTTAATGGATTGACCATAATCCCCTTATTCGATACTATGAAACCCAGCAGACATCCAGGTTCTGCGGTGAAGATGCACTTATTGGGATTCAAACGAATCTTGTAGTGTCGACATCGTTCAAACACAAGGCGTAAATGATCAGGATGATCGCGTCTCTTTTGAGATATAGCAGGAAAATCATCTATATAAGGATCGACGATATGTTTGATATCATGGAAGGAAAAACTCATTACGCACTGGAAAGTAGCTCCAACACTTTTCAAGCCGAAAGGCATCCTCCGAAAGGTTGAAAATAAATACTAAAACCTACTTGTAAAAGAAAATGATTTTTTTATTTTCTTTTTAAACAAAGAAAAAGAAATTAAAAATGAAATTTTGATTTTTTTTTTTCTTGCATGAAGGAAAAGAAACTATACTATGAAGTGCATATAATACTTTCTTTTCTTTTAATGAAACTGAAAGCAACTAAGGATGCAAGTTCTATAATTCTTTCCTATTACAAACCAAAAACAAAACAAAATAAAAAGGAGTCTTTCTTCTTCTTTTCTTTTTAAAATGTATGTGGAAAAGGAAAATCTAACTTATATTATTTTTTGTTTGTTTTATAAAGATCTTTGAACAAAAACTTAAAGAAAACAAAACTAAAAGCAACGCTATTCACTTTTCCTATGCACACAAAGAAAATCAACTAAGATTATTTTTACCATTTAAAAGAAAAATATGTCAAGAAAAGACGAGAAAACAAGTGTTTTTAAAACTTGGACTATTGGTGATGCAAGAGAGGCTTCAAACAATCCTCAGAGAACCAACAAACCCAAAACTCAAGTCTGGTTTTGAACAGTCCTACAAAAAATTTACAAACTGGTAAATACACGACTGATAGAACTGTCACTCGCGTATACGCGGGTGAGCTATAGGTTCACTCGCATATGTGCTGAAACACAAGGACATTTAAAAAATGAGCTATCCTACAACATTAATACGTGACTATGTATATGCACATGTAGCGTATGAAGTCGGGGACAGTCAAAATTTGAAAAATCACTGTGCTATAAACTCAAATTTGCAAACTTATAAAGGATTTGGAAGTAGTAAATGGTTTTTAAATTGAAATCTACACCACGCAGCAATTCAAACAAGCAGAGACTCGTGACAAGAAATTTACAACATACAACAACCCTGACAAAAAATACCAAAAAATTAAAAGAACACCAGCAGAGTTGCCAGTTCTGTGATGGGAAAAAATCCCCAATAATTGTTTGCTTTCAACTATTGGAGAGAAAAAATGCAAATGAACTAAATTCTTTCATCAATCAATAAGTTTCTTTAATCAAACAATTGACATACATAGAGCTAAAGTTAAATACATGGTTCCCAACATTTGAAGATAATTCCTCTAGTCTTGAGCTTTGCTCCTTAGCTTAATCTCTTTGTTGCAAACCCTGAAATGTAAACAACAAGAAGTGAAAGCAATAATAATAATAACCAACAAATCATAAAAGAATAATTGTAGAATTATATATCCCTAAATCAATATAAATAATCATTCACATCCATTAATATGCGAATAATATCAAAAATTGGATAGGCAAGAGTTCATTTATTTATATAAAATATGGCAATAAGTACATAAAACAGATAAACCTAATAATGTGGTTGTCGTTTTGAAGTTGGATCTTGGGTTCTTCCTCCCAAGCTATTCCAACACTCTGAACTTGCCTCAATTTTTTCTCACACACAATATGCTCAAGAGATTTTGAAGGCAAAACTCTAGCATAATAGGGTTTGTGGTGGAAAGAATGGAAACTAGGGTTCCATATAAAGGGACAAGGGAGTTGTAGACTTGAGGAAAAGTGGTTGTGCAAATATGAGCAAGGGTTTCTTCTAATGGACAAACTCACCAAGAACTTGGACAAGGTGGTTGTATAATTCTCTCTTTGTATATCAGATTGTAACCTCAAAAACTTTTCACTTGTGTTCTTTTATATCTTTGAAGAGAGCAGTTAGGGAGTTACTGGAAGTTATTCATGGGATTTGGGAATTAGGGAACGGTTTGTGGCCGAAAACTAACCCGTGAAAGTAACTTATTCTTTTTATTTTTTTATTTTTATCCTCTTGCGGACACATACAAGAGTTAAATAATTGGTCACCCGCGTATACGCGGGTGAGACACAGGTCACCCATGTATTTGTTGAGAAAAAGAGTTTTTTAAAGGATTTATTGGCAATAGACAAGTGTCCACAAATGCACAAGGAAGAGGGGAGTCTGCAACTAGGAATAGGGATAAGATTAGCCATAGTATCACCTCGGGATAAACCATGGAAGAAGCTGCTATAATAGATTTAATCTCTTGTTCACTTAAGTCGCTTTAGTGAACAATATAAAAGATAATTTTTTTTGAAAAGTCACTTTACCCTAAATATAATAAAAGGTTCACTTTATAACTTAAAAGTCACCTTTTTTTTTCCCGCGAAAAAAAGCATACTATTGTTATTCAAAAAATTGAATCAAATAGTACATGATATCAACATTCAATGTTGTCATTTTCAGGATAATCACTTGATCTATATAGTTCAAGATAACCCCCCAAAAAACAAAATATTACATCACCAATACCCCTTCCCGGAGAAAGTGGAATACTAGTCCAGAAAATAAATAGTGCCAAAATCTATCAACTGATTTTCACAATATTCTTCCCAATGTAAATAACCATCTTCACCCTTTAAGGCCAACTTCGACAGCTGATCTTCAAGTGAATTATATTCTTTGTATATGTGTTCCAGGGACAAATAGCTGAATGAACTAAGTTCACTCTTAATTCTGTTACACCAACTCACCAAATTTATCACCTTTAGATCAAATTCACCCTTTGCCCATTTAATGGTGACTCTTGAATCACCAAAAATTTTCACCTTCTCCAAACCAAAGAAATTTGCCACATGTGTGACACACCATAATGCCAGCAGCTCCGCCTTCATATTAGTACCCTTTCCACATTTAAGATGAAGTGTGAAATAATGATCCTTATTGAGTATAATAGCCCCTCCAGCTCCATAGTTACCCAGATTCGCTGCCGAATAACAGAACATGATCATTTAATAAAAGCTGGAAATTTCCAATAGTACGCAATACTGAAAAATCCACATCGTTCTGGAATTTTAAACAGTGACACAATGTTGTATGAAAAGCACTATCAATACAGGGAGTAAGATCTTCAAAGGTCACCTTATTTCACACTAACCATATAGTCCAACAAATAAAGACTGGTAATGTAACATGTAAATTGCAAGTTTTTATCCATAATTTCATACTAGTATCCAGATTCCTACCACCCCACTTAACTCTAATACTTAAAGTGTGATAAAATATCTCCCAAATATTCATAGTGAAGGGGCATTCCAAAAATAGATGAAGTGCAGATTCAATGCAACATTTGCATAGAATACATTGACTATGACCCATCCATCCAGTATTTGTGAGATTATCCCAAGTTTTTAAACGATCCTGCAGTACAAACCATAAGAAACATTTGAGTTTTAGAGAAATATTCCAGTGCCAAATTACCTTATACCACCAGTGATTGGGAAAGATGCATCTTCTCTTTATAATGCTATTGTAAGCAGTACTGGCAGTCACCATGCCTGTACAAACATTTCCAGTCCACACAACTTAGTCATCCACAGAGCTTAAACGAACACCAGCAGCATATAAGGATCGGATATAGGAATCCCACTCAAGTGCCGCATTTCCAGACAAATGAAGATCCTTAGCACTGTACCAATATCCTCCAGGCCTATCAATCTTGATACTGTCTAAGGTAATGTACCCCGCCTCCTTTACCAGTGTTAAAAGTTCTACTCACAAATTATATGAAGCATCAAGCCCCAAAATGGGATCAACACCAATTTCAACTTCTTTCCCATTCCCAACCTTCTAGCATAAATCATATGCAAGCCAGTAATAAACTTTTAAAAAACCATTCCAAATAGGTGAAGCACCTCTTACTCTCTTGCGAGGATTCCTCAGCCAGTAAGATACCTTAGTTTTGATATATTTTTGATGAATAACCATCGACCAGAGATAATTGCCAAATAATGCTCTCCATAGACTCTTTAACCGAAGGGCTTCACTGAAAATAGATAAATCTTTAATCCCCCACCCCCCAGAATTTAAAGGTAAAGAAATCCTTCCCCATCCAATCATAGTCAAACTGGACTTTTTCAGACCACTAGTCCATAAAAAGTTAAATAGTAGTCTTCTTAAAGAAGTAATCACCGAACAAGGCACCGGAAGTAAAGAGAACCATAATACATGAATCCCAATGAGCACATACTTAACCAATGTAATCTTACCTCCAATAGACAGCAGACGATATGTCCAATGGGAAATCCTAGATTCAAACTTTTTTATCAGCCAGTTCCAATCTTTAATGAGATGGCCATTCGGCTTGAGATGAAAGCCAAGATAGGTAAAACCTTCAATAATCTTACAACACTTGTAAGGCAACAAATTTATAATATCTAACAATTTGTTTTCCTCAACAAGATATTCATAGAAATAAGACTTTCTCAAACTGACCCACATACCAGATGCCTTACAAAATAGTTCAATAATGCCCTTATACTGCCTCCATTCATCTTCAGAATCACTACCAGCAATTAGTACATCATCCACAAAAAGTATGTGTGAAATATATAAATCCTTTGTAATTTTCAATCCCTTAATATTACCATCCTGCTTAGCTTGTATGATCAACCAACTCAACCATTCAATAACCAATAGAAATAATAATGGGGATAATGAACAACCCTGTCGAATCCCTCTGGAGAAACTGAAAAAAGTTGTAGGAGCACCATTTACTAGTACTGCAACACTCATAATAGTCACACATGCCATAATCCAATTAATAGTAAGAGCTGGAACCCCAATTTGAATCAAGACAATCCTCAGAAAATCCCAATTCACTCTGTCATATGCCTTTTCTAAATCCATTTTAAGTAGGATTGCTTTCTGCTTCTTACACTTAATTGTATGATGTAATTCTTGTGTAATACCAACAACATCATGGATTTGGCGATCTTGCAAGAAACCAAATTGTTCTGGTGAAATAAACTTTGAAAACAGGCTTTACTTGACCTACAATGATCTTAGATACAATCTTATAAGCAAGGTTACATAATGCAATAGGCCTATAATCACCAAATGTCTTAGGGTAATTGACTTTTGCAATAAGGGTGATAAATGTAGAATTTAAGGCACCATAAATGTATCCATGCTTCCTGGTATACTCCACCATCCTCAAAATTTCATTACCCATGATATCAAAGAAGTGCAAAAACAGCTCCACCGTCCAGCCATCTGGCCTTGGACTCTTCTCCTTGGAAAATAATTTAAATGTCCTTTCCAATTCCTCATATGTTACTTCCTTACTCAGCTCGGAAGCAACCTCATCATCAAAATATTTAGGATAAAGTTTTGCAACCTTTAGTTGTGATAATAAATCACAGAGCTTATCATCAGTATAAATACTGCAGAAATGTTTCTTTACCAAAGTCTGTAAATCTTGCTCACCTGTAACCACATTTCCCACCTCATCCGACAGATTCCAAATAGTATTATTGTTTCTCCTAGTCAAAGAAAAGGTGTGAAATTTTTTTGTATTCTTATCACCAAAGTTTACCCAAAGAACCTGACTCTTAAGGTGCCACTCCTTCTCTTCTTTCAAAAGTATTTTTTCTTTCTCTGCTTCCAGGGTTTTGAGCATCTCAAAACCATTGCCATCTAAAGGAGCCACCAAATTATAGAATATAAATGTTGTAACTGAGTCTCCACATCCAACAAAGTCTGCCTATCCTTCCTCTTTTTAAGATGTATCCAATTTGAAACTTTTCCTTTAAGTGCTTTCAACTTGAAACAAAAAATGATCCACAGGGTTTAAATCCTGATCATCAATAGCATTCAACCAGAATTCCCTAACATAATATACAAAATCATCATTTGACAGCCAAGAACAGTCAAATTTGAAAGGGTAGTTATGATGGAGGACTTTATCGTCCAACTGCAAAAAGACCGACGAGTGATCCGAAATCTTGTTCTTTCCAACCCAGGATCGATAATGCACACATGAATCTAGGAAAGGAGCTTTAACAAGAAATTTGTCCAATCTTTTGTGTGTGCCTTCATGACCTCCTCTACCGTTTTTCCAAGTAGGAGTGAAGACACTAGCGCAAACATCAATCAAATCATTTGTCAACAGGAACTCAGTAAAGTATTCTGCCAATACATCCAACTTAGCATTTGTACCCCAAACTTCTTGGGAAAACCTAGTAAAATTCAAATCACCTGCCACGATTAAGTTGTCAATATTCAAAATACTTGAATTTTGTAATCCATTCCAAAAAAATTCTCTATCCTTATAAGGAGCATAACAATTTAAGATAGAGAAATGTAAATCATATGATCTACAAAGGCCATCCATCAATATGCCCCAGGTAGTTTTATACACAGAGAAAGTATAGAGTCTGGGGTCCCATGCCACCAACAGACCACCCGACATCCCACACGAACTAACAGCCGACAACTCCCAACCATTGAGAATACTTGCAAATTTTGTAACTGCAACCACATCCTCACACATAGTCTCCTGTAATAAAAGAATGCCCAGGCGAGTAGTAGAGATTAGGTTTGTAAGGGCCCTAACTCGCACAACCATACCCAAACCCCTAATATTCAATGAACAAATGGACATTAAGGAACAATATCACAGGGGGAACATGCTCTAATGCCCATAGAAAGATCATAAACAATATCACCCCCCTCCAACATTTCAATCCTCTCAGAAATAGGTTTATACACATTCCTATCTCTAGAATCCTCCACTTTTCTACCCGTCTTCCTAGCTCTTCTAATAGTAACATTTTGGAATCTCAATGAATTTACCGACTGGACCAAAGGGTTTGTAGAGGGATTTTTTGAAAATATCGATAACGGAGTAAGTAAAGTAAATCAGCTTTACCAGATGTTTCATAACCCGCATTCCCCAAAATATCTGAATCCTCAGGTATAAATAAACCCAGTGCAGTATCCTTTTGAATGACCAAATCCCCCTCAACATTCTCCCCAGCCAAAGACCCCCCAATCAAACCCTCAATAGGAAGGATATTATGAACAGAAACCCCGAATCCGGCACAAAACTCTCCCCAAACAGGTCCAAATACATCTCAATTTTTAAATTAGAAAGTCACATCATAAAGTGCTTTAATAAACGCACATTAATAAAGTTACTTTATAACATTTATGAGACTGCATCATCTCAGACCCCTGCACCTAAGCACCGGATGCAAGGGCACCTCTGGGCTACAAAATGCTAACACTTGCATATACAAAACAAAGTTATAAAAATGGCTATGCGTGTATAAATTATGTAGAATAGCTTCTTGATTTTATGAAATGTATTAAATGTACATTATGTTTTTTTTAATAAAACTTTCACGCGAAAAAGACAAGGAATATAAACTTTGAATACTATAGTAAGGAATGTATTGTAAAGATTATTCTCGGGCAATATATTTACTTCTCGATGTTCATGTATGGTATTCCTACTTATTCAAGTTAGGACATGGGATAAAAGTTCAAATGGGAATATATTATAGAAACCACTCTATTATGTTGGGAATCAATGAATCACTTGAATCAACAAGCAACATCGTTGCCTCTCCTTTTGTCCAAATCAGACCCTTGTTTATTTGAAATATGACGCAACCATGGTTAATCTATTAAAACTTAATTGTATCTAGGAAAAAAGAGAAATAGTTTATTATGTTACATTTTGCTTTATTATAATTAGTGTTTTTATTATATAACATCCATCTCATGAAGATCTCAAAATGTTGATAAGTTAACAAGGCCTTCCCTAGTCAATGAAAGCAGAGTATTGTCTATTTCTCTACTAGGGTTCAAGTCTTCCTAGTAACATGTTTTCCATGTGTGGGTTGCTTATTCTTGTCCTTATTCATGTGTCTGCATTTGAGGCTAGGTGTAAGTACTTGATGAATTTAGCATACCAAATACTCCCACTCATGGATTAATATCCAAAACATTATGGTTTGAATGGTGGAAGAAGACTACATTAATTGAAATATTCCCAAATTGGAGAAGTAAGAACCTTCCACATCGAGACAAAAAGAAGCTAGAAAAAACAATTGTGACAAATTTGATGTTTAAAAAAGGATATGAAATATTCCTCAAAATTCACCCCATTTAAAGGACCTTTGTGATTTACTATACTTTCCCTTCTCCACCCAAGTTTTCCTTCTTACTCTAGTCATTTTAACTATCGTGCTCGAGACCCTTCACCAAGTAGGCCAAGTTTTCGTACTGACTCTAATAATATATATCTTGGAGTAATATAGTTTAAACTTTAACTTCATTAATGAAAATGTTTCTCTATTCATGAATAAAAATTTGGTCTATTAACCTTGAGGTATATTCATCTTCATGTTCATTGTGTTTATGTAATGTACTTAAATAGCCATTACAAAAAATTTAAGAGAGATATATGAAGAAATATTGCTTTCCTTGAGAGGTAAGCGAGCATTTGTTCACTCCCGCCTTGAATAACTTTTGAACTCTCTTGTTAAATTCATTTTTTTGTGCAAAAGGATGTCTATAAGGGGGCATGTTGGGAGGTTGATTACCTGGACTCAACATAATGCCATGATCATGCTCTCCATGTGAGGGGGGTAAGTCATGGGGTGCTTCAAAGACCTATTGATGTTTGGCCAAAACCCACTTAAAATCACATGGGGATTTATCCATAATTTAGATGGATTTGAATTGGGTTATAATGCTTGAGTGACCCTTCTTTAGCATATTTTCCATATGGTGAGAGTTAATAATTATTGTTGAACTAACTTGAATATGTTTGAGAGTGTATTTATGTCTCTCCTTATTTGAGCTCATTTAACTCCATGAAATCCACAAATAGGGACCAATGTTCACAACCTTTATGCTCCCAAAACTACATCACACCTTCCCATTTCAATGGCAAACATGTTATATTTCAAGAAATAGTCCCCCTTTTGGAGTTTCACGTTCTCACACTTCCACTACATTCCATAGTACTGCCAGTGGCTATCATGATTTGAAAATTGTGCATTGCATAAAGATAGAGGTGTGTTTCTTTTGCTACTTGACAATGGATGAAATTGTGTGTATTACTGCCATCAATTAAGACATTCAACTTCTTTGTTTGATATATCCAACCAATATCAACATCTAGTGGAGAACTACAACTCTCGACAAAGCATGAAGGGAAATTTGGGGTTCCTCACAAGGAATCTTTTGAGTGGGCAGTTCATTGGGAGTAGGTTTAGAGTAGGTTCAATCTCCCCCAAATCCATCTTAGTAATACATTCCTATGAAATTTCCTTAATTTTTCCCAATGGATCCATATCTATGACAAATGATTTATGTTCCTTACATGTATGCCCTTTGAAAAAGATTTCATCACAATGATAGCAAAGTCCAAGACATTTAGGTCAACATGTAGATCCAAAGGAGTCAAGCAGGAGGTGGAGAAGGCACGAAAGGGGGATGTAAGCATGGAACAAAATTGGGTCATTTGCTTAAGCCTATGACCATCATTGGTGCCATTTTATCTAGCTAAGTGGCGTTCGACCAAGTAGCTAGGTGGGACATCTCTACTCGTGCTTTGATCTCCTCCTTAATACCACATGTAAAACACTCCTTTAAGAACTCATCGGTCATACCTTATGTTCTCATTACCAACCTATCAAGGGAAGCATAAAATCTTCCACTCTTTGAGTTTGGCACAACTTGATTAACATCCCAAAAAACGAGTATTGGTTTCAAATCTAACATAAATGGTGTTCACAAACTAGTTACAGTTAATGTACCCCTCAGATGCCTTTCTTATGCCATTACCACCACTACCAACATTCCTTGTCCCAATATAACACATTTGCTTGGAGTTGCAACGGTTCATCATCACTACTCTCAAGGGATAATTAGTGTTCCAACTGGCCCACCCATTTTGTTGGATTGAATCCATTGAACTTATTTATATCGACCTTAGTGATTGTGTGCATCATATGGGGTTGGGTGTCATGAAAGGATGGCCTAGTGTGATGTATGTGGCTTATTGAAGATTATCCACTATCAATCAACCCTAGTATCCTATCATTCCAAACATTCAATTGATTATTGATGGAATTTTTGAAGTAGTACATTTAATTGTTGAGTTCAACGTGGAATGTTGACCGTGAGACAATGAGGTCTCATAATTTGTATTATAGGTTGAGATTCTATTTATTTTGTCTTCTGGGATGGTCACTATGTTTATTTTGTATTCTAGGATAGTGAGTTTATTCTCCATTCTAATGGCAGTGAGGTAACCACTTGGGTCCAACATAAGGGTTACCAAAGAACCATACCAATGTAGTCAACTTTGCACAAGGATTCATGGGTTAAATCCCTCATAATCGTGTAGGCAGGCATGAAACCACTTGATTATTGTACTAACAAAATTTTCAAATTTTGGTTATCCCAAGGTCTATAGGCATTTTGTTGTTTATGTAGTTGAGGTTCAATAGGGTCTTAAGAACAGGGTAATGTTAGACATTATTACCTTTAATATACCTAAGTGTTTCCAATAACCTTGTTAGATCAATATTTCATGACTTTGATTAAGGAGGATCAACCATGCCCTTAGATGTACTATTTGATTCCTTCTAACGCAAGAGTGATATCCTCGAGTATTATGCTCGATGTATTGTATCAACACATGATCAACTGGATTTTGTAGGGGTGATTGTAGGTATGCATAGGGGGGTTTTGATATATCTAAGGGTACATGGAAGATCAAATCCATGAACAAATTATGTTTGATGTGGTATTACTCACCAAGTACTTATAGAGTTGTACAAGGATGCCCAACTGGGTGATTCCACTTGTATTCCCCATTTGTATGCCTCCCAATCACAGGCTAACTCTCTAAACAACATATATCTGCATTTATAGACTCCAGGGCATGTCTTTAGCCTAAAATTCTCTAAATTTAGTGTGTGTGTTGGTACAAGCAAGTGCTCCAATCCTACCTATAGTTTACTTAAATAGTATCTATATATAAAATTTAAAAGTAATATACGAAGAAATGTAAATAAAAATAAATAGAGAGAGACAAACCATAATATAGCACTTACATAAAATACAACTCTTTATCAATAAGCCAAAAGGGAGAAATGTTCTTGCCTCTTCGTGGGGACAACCTTTAATTGAGTAGAGGTCCAATACGATGATAATCATCCACAAAACATTACATAGCTTTGTACCTCTATAAATAATTTCTCAATGCCCATTCTCGAACCACTCATTGTCCCAATATTAATAAGTAGAAACTACCTAGTGGGCCGTATTCGATAAGAATGACCATTTCACATTAAGTAACCACACACCAACTACCTAGTTGAATTTATTCAAAGAGGATGACCTTGTATATTAATTAAATGCTTACTATGTAACCCTAAGTAGGGAGGTTAGGATAGGGCCCTAATAATTTACCACTTTCAATATTTTCCTATTGTTTTTCGCTATTGAAAAGAGGCCCATATGTTGATCGTAAAAATGAGATTTTTCACAACCAATAAGCTCGACCTCTCGCGAGGAGAGGTAGGAATGGTACCCTCAGTTTAAAGCCCCAAAATGACCCTCACAACTTTAACTTTCTTAAGAAATCCGTTAGAGTGTGAGAGATAAGATTACTATCACGACCATCACTTCTCTATAATAATCCAAGAAAATATGTGAACTAAGAGGGCATCTTTAAACAATGTGGAAATATAAATATAAACTCCCTTGTAATTTTTTATTTTATTTTATTTTATAATTTTTTTTAATGTTTCATCTTTAAGCCAAAATTGATATGTTAAAATATAAAACAAGTAATTAAAATGAAAATAAAAAAAATGTGAAAGTAAAGATAGTAACAAAATGTAAATATCTAGCTTGAAAATAGTAAGTTCTAAAGAAAATAAATAAAAACCTAAAAAGTATTTTTTTTTTTTTAAGTTAAAACTGATTACTATAATAAATGCTAAACATAAACAAAGTAAAAAAAAAACTAAACAGGAGAAACATATTAACTATATAATAAACAAATGAAAATTTAACATGCAATAAACTAAAAAGAAATAAATAAAAGAGTTTTATATATATAGGAAAATAAAATAAAAAAGTTAAAAAGATTTATAAGACGTAAGTTTTATAAAATAAAATAAAAATTAATAAGATTTATAAAACGAATAAAACGTAAAGTTGCAGAGTCAAAAGATTTATATTGTTATTTATGAAAGTGTCCCATACATCATTTAATCAAATTATAACAATTTTTTCAAAACCCTACGAAGCTTTGGATAAGCACAACTCTAAAACCATACTTGACATTAACTGATCTGTACAAAATATGATCAAATTTACATGGAGAGTGGGCTCAATGATTAGCACCAATGTAATTAGATTTTTCAACAAATGAGGGTAACAAGATGAACAATCTACCTCGAACAAGACCAGACACATGCTTACTTCTCCATTTCCTTGCAAACTTCAAGAACCCCGACAATCAACAAGATTATTAAATATCGTAGAAAATAAACGTACGGAAAATGAATTCAAGAATAACAAAAATATTAACTTGAAGAACAATGCTCAAGCATACCTCTCGTCGGATACGATTTTGAACTATTGCTCGATTGTGTCTATCTCATTTTAAAGAGTTACTAAACGATTTCATTTAGTTACATAACGATCAATGGTTTTGGAAAATAGACAGTTAACCAAGACTAGTTTGACTCGGGGTTTCCACCAACTTAAGAAAATCTAACAAATAAAAGTGAAACACTTGATCAACAATAATGAAATGATTTTTTTATTTTATTTTTTTCTCTGAAAAAAATGCGTTCCTGTTTTATAAAAAGTAGAGACATTTTACATGACCACTTAGGTCTCTTGAAATTGACATACATTATATATCTTTACATATATCAAAATGACAGATATATTAAAATAGATCTCTAGGAGTTCGACAAATGTTCAAAAAAGATCATGAACAAAATACATGTGTTCATGGTGCCAAAACATATACATTTATCATCAGTACATAGAGATCAAAACATAATAGGCCCTGGATCGTACAGCGCAACTTGCCCTAGATCGTGAGTCCAAGTCTACCATAGTCCATTCCCAAGAATAAGACCTCTTTTAGATAGTTCATCTGCCTCATGATTCCGTTCTCTATAAATGTGGCAAAAAGAGATCTGTAGAAAAGTAGCATCCAGCCTAGAAAACTCCTCATACATGGGTGACAACAAGATATTTCGTGGCTTCCATCTAGGCTTTATCCACTGAATGACGAGGGATGAATCCTCGAAGATTTGAATGCGTTGAATATCCCTAGCAATAGCCACATGCAGAAGGAATTTCAAAGCCATCAGCTCTGCACAATTGTTGGTGCTATTGCCAGTGGATGCAACGAATTTGAACCAGTGTGAAGATGTGAAATAGATGACACCACCAACACCCCCGCGGGATGGAGTCCCTTGAGCAGCTCCATCAAAATAACCCCAAGGAGTGTCCCTGTCAATGAATTCCTCCAAAACAAAATGAATACATGGGGGTCTAGCAGCAGGGGAGTGATTTAGAGCCAAACCCATACCGCGCATAGCAAATATCTCAGGTGGAATATAAGTGTCCCAAAAAATAGCATGGTTTCGAGCCTTCCAGGAGTGCCAGATGATAATATAAGGGAGAGCAGGAAAAGTTTGTGCAAATGGAGAGGTTCTCCAACTAACAAACGCCTTCGATAGTGTGGAACCCAACCAATGATGATGGATGCCCGTTAGTCTGTGAACATGTTGCCATAAATTATGAATATATGAGCAGTCGATGAGGAGGTGAGTGATCGATTCAGAGTGTGCCTTGCAAAGGGGACAACGTCCAAGACCTTTGAGAAAGAATCGTTGCAGGCGATCCCATACAGGTGTGCGATCAAGTAAAGCAGCCCAAGCAAAAAACTTTATCTTGAGGGGACACTTAAATATCCACAGTGCATCATGCCACCAGCAGTGGTCGGGGACAAGGTCCTGTTACAGAGAATCATATAACCAATCAACGAGGAGTATGACCCACCTGTCGAATTCGGAAACCAGCGCAAAACATCCGGGTCCTGTGTAAGGCGAATGGAGCTGTCCCTCAAGGCCAGAATATAAAGGTCCCATAATACCTATTCGTGTCCCTGAAATTGAAGAAATTCGACGTCCAACCAACCCTGTTGGTGCACAGTAGTGGCAAGCGGATCGTCTATATGTGCCAAAATGAAATAACCAGATTGTTGCATCTTAATTATCATAGGGTCCGGCAGGCTATAAGAACCCCTGCAACCAATCCACGGGTCAATGCCAATACGCAAACATTTTCCATCACCGACCAACCATTGAATCCCTTTAGCAATGAGATCGAAAGTGGACAGTGTGGCCCTCCACATCATAGAGGATGGACGAGTGCACATACCACCAGTCCTCAATAGACAGAGGCAATATATATTTGAATTTGATAATCTTAGTCCATAAGTTGTCGACAGTGATTAACCGCCAGAGATTCTTAGCCACTAAGGCCTTCCCGAAGGTCCCAAGCTGCTTAATACCCAAACCAACCCAAGCTTTAGGTAGGGTAACCTTGTCCCATGCGATCCAATGGAAATATTTCGAGTTACTACCTTTCCATAAAAAGTTACTGCATATCTTTTGTATAGTATTGAGTGTACTAGCAGGGATGTTTTCCAGAGATAACAAAAAAAACGGTATCGCTTCCAGAACGACCTTGATGAGAATAAGACGGCCCCCTTTGTACAACCAATGGTTACACCGGTGATGAAGCTTCTTCTCAATATGTTCAATCAACTAGACCCAGACCTTAATGCCATATGAATATGAGCGAATGTTAAATCCCAGATAGGGGAGACCCCCATTGACATCAATAATAGTAAAGGGAATCTATCTGGAGATCCAATCCATCATGCCATCCTCCAAGTTGAAGAAAGATGTGGGAGATTTTAAATTATTGACAGTCATTCTAGTGGCCCCCATAAATAATTTGAGAATCTCATTAAAGCAGAGAATATCACAACAAGAACCATTAGTGAAGATCATAATGTCGTCAACAAACAAAAGATGGGAAATAACAAGATCAATAGAGAGTCGAAACCCCTTGAATGAGCTCCAGTTCAATGCCTTATGCAAGGCACATCCGAGGCCATCAACAACCAGGAGGAATAATAATGGGGCAAGTGGAAAGCCCTGTCGAAGCCCCAGTTCCGGTCAGAAAAAAGTAGATGTTGATGCATTAACAAGAACAACAAAGGAAATAGACTGTACAGTAGCCATAATCCAATTAACCGTATTAAGGGGAAACCCTACCTGGAAGAGAGCCAATTGGAGGAAAGTCCAATTCACTTGGTCGTATGCCCTACGGAGATCAATATTCAGGATAACAGCCAGAATCTTCTTGATCTTTGTCGAGTGAAGAATATCCTGTGTGGATCCAATAACATCTTGAATCAAACGACCTTTTAAGAAAGCATGTTGCTCCATCGAGATGCTTGCAGATAATATACCTTTGATCCGGTTGGCCACCACCTTCGCGGTGATTTTATAAAATGCATTGCAGAGTGATATGGGCCTATAATCAGCAAAAGTTTGACCCTTGTCAGTTTTGGGGATCAATACGATAAAGCTAGCATTGGTGGCTGCCAATATCCTCCCCTTAGTCCAGGATTCTTCCACAACCGCAAGTATATCCTTATCAAATAGATCCATGAATGCCTCAAAGAATTTAGTGACCCATCCATCGGGACCAGGGCTCTTATCGTGTTGTAACTGTCCTAAAGCATCCTTTACCTCCTTCATGGTGACATGAGAAGTGAGATTAATGCTTTCCTCATTAGAGACCATTGAAGGATAGCCCCCCAGAATGCTCAGCATTTGTGCCACCGAAACACCCTGTGGTTGAGTATAAACCTTTTAAAATGTCGAGTCCCCATAGCACTGAGATTATGGAAACCAGACTGGGTATTACCATCGTCATCCTTCAGATCCCAAATGGTATTGACAAACTGCCTTTGTTTAACATAATTATGAAAATATTTGGTGTTGGAATCCCCTGCTTGTATCCAGAGAGATCTGCTCTTTAAACGAGCAGTAGCGTCATTCTCCAATAAAATCGCCTTTCTGCTTTTTTCCATCGTAAGGATATCCTCTTTTTGTTGTAAAGAAGAAAATCCCGAAGGATGGGTAGAGTAGAAGGATTCCATAACATATTCAATGTGAGCAAGCTCCTCAGTGATCTCAAGAGTCCGCCTCTTAATCCAAGGAATCGAAGAATTCTTAATCCTGAAAAGGTTATTGTTGAACTGTAATGCTGCCGAAGTAGTAGAAGCAGGGTCAAATGGTTGCCATTCCTTGATAATCATGTCGCAAAAGGCAGATTCCTTTAACCATCTAGAATCGAACTTAAAAGGGCTTGAAGGTGTCTTGTGGGTTTGACAAAGTTCCAAGAGGATTGGTTGGTGATTAGATTCACCCCCAATCCCAATCCATTGATGCACAAGGGATGCAGAATTCAAGAAACCATCATTGACCAGGAACCGTTCTAGACGCTTTGCAATATGTGTGTCTCCTTCCCTCATGTTCCTCCATGTAGGGCGCAATTGAATGGGCAGGATATCAAAGAGTGAATTAGAAGTGAGGAGAGCACTGAAAAATTCTGACAAAGGATCCCTAACAAAGTATGAACCCCAGATCTCAGCATTTCCTAGGGTAAAATTAAGATCACCACCGATGAGCAAACGGTCAACCTTCAGTAAACTATTGGTTAAAAAACTGTTCCAAAAGGTCTCCCTCTATGCATAGGGACCGTAGACATTATGAAATGAAATTTTTAATCACGTGAACTCATTTTTCTCTTATATGCAACTTTATCTTTTGTTCTTCGACTCTTGTCAGCTTTAAAACTTAAGTCTCCGAAAGTAGAAACAAATGTCCTTTAATTACGTGAAAACTCCATTGAACTAACAAAGAACATGTGAGCTCCTTTAACCTTTATGAAATAGACCCATGTAGGTTAAAGGTTATCCTTTATGGCCCACTAAAATCCCAATAGTGTAGGGTAATTGTACTTCTCATCCACTACCTAAATGACTTCAAAGTATACCATCATCTTCTTGATCTCGAGGTTGACGTCAACATTCTCAATGGGGGTTAGATAAATCGTGTACTCATTCATGGGTTGCAACTGGATGGGAGAGTACACTAGGTGAGGACTTCCAATCATCTTGCATGAATTCTTGGGAAGGATGTTCACATTAGACGCTAGGTCCAACATGACTTCTTGAATTTCATACCTGTAAATTTGGGCATCAATTTTGAATTCTTGACTAGTTAGTGGTTTCTTCTTTTGCTCAACCCATCGAACTTGCCTCTCAATTAGAGGGACATGGATAGGTGCTTCTTCTCTCCCTTCAATGAAATGATTGAAAGTTGATTGTAACTTCTTTATTTAGATTTCAACATCCAAAACCTTAATAAGAGAACATAATAGGTCTTGAATTACCTAAAAGAGGTCACTTCTTTAGTGGGTCCAAGGTGCATTGCTTATATTCTCTCCCATAGGCATAAATGATTGGCATGATTTGGGGTAGTGACATTATTTCTTATGCCATTTCTTATTGTAGCAATAGCTTCCTACAATGTTAAATCTTTCCTAAAGTGCGCATTTTGTTTGGTCACATTGAAACCAAGATTTGTAGGGGTGACTTTTCTAAAGTTGAAAGGTTCCATGTTGTCACCATTTCCACCCATGTGAGATCCTCCTCTGGATATTACGTTTATTATGGATCCCCACTCTTAGTGATATTTCCTAGTTCAAATTTTACCATGTTTGCCTTAGCTTTTCACTTCCTTGTTTCCCATTTTTCCAATAACTTTGGAAATATCCTCAATTGCATGATCCATTTTCCTACAATGGTTTCATTGAACTCTTATTGGTTTAGGATAATCCCTCGAGATATGACCTATATCATCGTAGTTATAACATCTTATATGGCCTATTCGTCCACTACTTCATCCTCCTTGATAGCCTCCTTCGTATCTTCCCTTATAGACTCCACCATATCCTCATTGAAATCCTCCTTCAATAGGGCCATTACTTGCTTCTTCTACTCGAAATAAACTTCTCTCAAACCACTTTGTTACACCAAAATCTCGTCATCATGAGTTATGTGTCCTCTATATGCCTTAATTCCTAAAGCACTTGGGCTAAATGTTTAAATGGAGAGTTGATTTTAACCCTTTGAATCTTTTGTTGTCACCCCGGCGCATCCTGTTCACTGGCAAGGTGCGTCAGACCTTAGGTGATGCGCTCTGCACATTGACAGAGCGCGTCGGTGACGCTAGTTTCCTTTGCACAAGGCGCGTCATCCTTCAATGACGCGAGTTGCTAGTGTGCAAGGTGCGTCAATGTTGGTTAAAATGGAAAAAGAGAAGCTTCAAGCAACTTCTCGAACCTTTGATTGCGTGGAGGCTTATCCCTACATGTTAGGAAAGGTGGCACTCGACCCCCTTAGATACCTTAAGTTGCTCCCACAAATCCTCAACCTCTCCTACCCCTTTAGGCCTATAAATATGAACCCCCTCTCCATGGTTAGGAGAGGAAGGATAGAGTACTTACATGCTGGTGAAATTCTGCTAGGAGATCCCTTTCATCCACAGGAGGCAAAAGCTTTGATCTTTGAGGCTAGGATTGTTGGAAAGGTGTTACGGCGTCAAAGCTCGGTTGTAACTTCTCTCTTTGTACTTTCTGTAATTACATTAATGCAAATTATTTCCATAAACATCTTGTCACTATAATGTTTGGGATTGGCTTCTTTGATCGCTAATCTAGATTGATTTATGTTTACATGCTATCACTACTTGTTTGTTTCCACTTGTTTCATCTTGTTTTGTAGTTGACGATCTGAAGATCAAGGAGTTGAATCAAGTAAGGAGAAAGGAATTGTGTTCATAAGGTGAGTTGTTTCCTGACTTATTTTGCAACTTGATCAATCTAAGAAAGTTATTTGCATTGTGTACTTCTTTTGTTCTAGATCCAAACCATTTGGACTAGGGAGATCAGTTTGTGTCCACACTTACAGACTGTCCGCAAACAAAATTGGCGACCATACTGGGGATAGGAAGCCCATATGTTTTGATTTGTTTGTAATTCTTGTTTTTTCGATTTCTTTCCAATTAGCCTCTTAATTGCCTCTTTCTCCATTGGATCTGTTAATCACAGAGCTTCTAGGTGATCCAGACTCTGATTGGGACTTTTTACTTAGCCATTTATCTTTTTGTTGTTGAGATTTTTTATTTTTTCATACTTGGATCCCGCTCAATGCACCTGGGTAGTTTACTACCTGCGTCACTGTAACTCTGACGCACTTTACCTTCAAGCAACCTGCGTCGTTGACGCCTTTTTCTTGTTTACAACCTGCGTCATTGACGCACTTCCTGATTGTGCAAAGAGCGTCACCGGGATTCCAATGCTCTGGTGTACAATTGCAGGATGTGTCACCCTTCAAACCTTGGTGCATAAGTTCAAAAATATCCCAAATGTATTTTGGCTTGGTTTGTTGAGGTATGTCTGTTGTTCTTCACAGTCACATAATCTCCTAGACACAATGTGCTTTGTCTTTAACTCGTTTTCGAAGTTTAGAGTTTGATTTGAGTCCTAGCTAGTCAAGCAAGTGTAACTCTCATCGTGGGAAATTTCAATCCCTCATGATTACATTTAGTCTTGTGACTCCCTCTCAGTTTACCTTATCTGTTCACTCTGGCTTCTCAATCCTCTAATAGTTAGTTGTTGTGATTTCTGCAAGATTTGGTGTGGGTTTGCGTGTTGTCTCCATATCTTGGGTGATTAAATTTCTTGAGAATTTTCAATTGATTGAATATTGCAGTAGCAAATATTCTCTAGTTATCATAATTAAGGTCAGAAGAGTGGCATAATTCTCAAATTCCTTGGGTGCATTAGTGTGAAAATCAAAAGTTTCTATATTATCTCCATTTCGAGTACATTACTTGGAATTGTTGCAAAGAGTTTTTCATGTTTTGAAATAATCATTTAAGACCTTTTGAAAAAGCTAAAAATTGTCAACGCTTGTGATTTCTTGGTTTTGAAAAGTTCATTGTTCATTTCCTTGAAAGAATTAAGCACATTTAGGCCTTCTCAAAGTATTCCAAAGATTAGTGAAAACTCTTGTATGTTTGGTTTTCTCTCCACTTCTTTTGATTCTTGTTTTCGAATTAGAGTTATTGTAATAGAAAAGGAAATTCATCTTTTCATTTTTGCTCATAGGTTTGCTTAGTTGAAAAGAAAAAAGGAAAAAATATCTTTGATTTGGTGTATTGTTTTCAGTTGTGTTGGCTTACATGAAAGAGTGATTTTAGTCTTTTGGTCAATTTGGAAAAGAAAGTAGAGGTACTTTGTTCATTTTTTACTATCGGAAAAGAAACCTTTTCTCCGTACCTTAATTAGTTTTCGTCGAAAAGAAAACGAAGACTCGCGTTTCATATAGATTAGTTTTGCATCTGGTTTAAATTCCAAGTCTACACTTCATGCATTCACCTAACCGTGCAAGATAAAATCAAGCGGTAGCCTAGGTTAAAATTGTATAGAAACTCGTGTGCTAGGTTAGAGACGTGTTACAATGTCTTAAAGCATAGCAGCTGTCATTATTTTCCTGCACTGCATACCAGGGGATTGTAGTTCTTCCACGTACCAGTTGGTATATCGAACGCGCTTTCACGTACCTGTGGTTATATATAAAGGTACTTCATGTACTCGATAGTATATCGGAAGGCTCCTGCTGTACAGTTGTGCATAGACACCAATACTATGGATTGGAGCTCCCACATACCTTGAGTACATCGAGAGACGCCACTCGGATTCCTGAAACCATTCGAGTTAACCATTGGCCGCCTTGGTGTGGCAATACACCGAGAACAACACTCGGGGAGCTACTACGCACGTATTGCCAGGTAGTCGAGTTATACGGTCAGGGGTACAATCCTAATCCTCCCTAGTTAGTGCTCTGAAATATTGGGTTGAGTATAACTGTTGGACCCTATAATATATTGCGAGTTGCGATGCCTTGATAATCCCATGAGGTTCCAAACTTTTGAATCCCATCTATCACATAAGTTTCAATGTGGCTTTAGCTTGAGTAGGTCTTGAAGTGTGTTTTTCATTTTTAGCATACTTTTAGGAGAATCTTTATATCAATTACCATGGATGGCCAACCCTTAAGGAGATCCCATAGAATATTAAATTTTCCACCTGAATATCCCCTTGACCAGTAGGAGAACTCAGGAGCAAGCATGGATCATCCCACAACATCTGTGTCACATGAAGAAGGAACTTCTACCTTTAAATCATGAGTGAACTACTCTCCTCCTGTAAATCCACCCATCACTGGTCCTACGGGACCTTTGTTGGTGGAACAACCTCCTACGCATGACACATCCTTTCATCATTCACTTGAAGGAAATCCTAGAGCCGCCGATTGGATTTTCAGTCGACCCCAGGACGACTCGATAATGACCGCTTTTGGTCCAACCACATCATTTTGGGACACCTATCTAGGCCAGCACGTTTGCAATTTTGGTTCACTTACGATGGTGGAAACTCCACCACGCCAGTTTCCTCCCTAGATTCCTAACAACGTATTTCTCGTGCCAGTTTACGAGACTATCGAATGTTTACAAACATTTGGTGACCATATTAGGTGCCAGAGTTTTCCTCAAAGATCCAATTCGGAAGTACCAGTTCCTGAACAACATTCCCCTATACATTCTTTGTCCTTTTCTTCACCAGGAATATCCACGCCCATTATGACCACTTATGAACTAGTTCAACCTTCTTTACCATCTAGTACACCTCAAATCCATTCGACTAGTTCTACACCTTACTTGACCCCAACAACTGGAGGGAAACCTTCAGCTATCATTAACTTCGTAACTGGAATACCACCTCCACCTCAAACTTTACGTGGAAGTTATCCTCTACTTATTAGTCAACATATGTGTATGGGTCAACCTACAATTAGTGGTCAACATATGCTTACTGGGCATACTCCAATAGGTGGACAATTTTCAATTGGGGGGAAACCCCTAGTCATTGGAACAAACCTAACTGGGGGACATCATTAGGTTAGGGGACGCAACGTGAGCGGAGGATATCCTTCACACATGAACTATAAAATGGTTTGCAGTTCACTTCCATCAATCGGACAACCTTCGTGGGCACATCAAATGGGGGGACCATCCACTTGGACCCAACCCCCATGGGGGCATACATATCCGAGTAACCATAACATTTCCATAGGTCAAAACTATCGCGAGAATCATTTTCCTGGATTACCCTATCCTCGAAATATGAACACCCCATGGGGGCATCATAATATTCCACCGACTGGACCTACAGCCGGTGGACCCCCCCCCCACCGCCTCCACCACCTAGCCCACCTCCTCCCCCGCCACCTGTCCCACCTCCACCTAGAGGACCCTTGTACTCTGGTGGTGGACCCCCTTCAAGTCCACCTCCCAATCTGGGAGGCCCACCTCCATATGGAAAACACCCTATGGGAGGACCCTACGATCATTCAATCCATAGTCCTACTGGTACCCAGATGCCTTATCAATACTACCAGTATCCATAGCCAAATCGACAGTTACCATTTCTGGCTACACTCGATCTACCAGATCTGTCACTTTTTACTAATGATTGCATCCAACATGGTATAAATTGGCCAACTATTCCTGTGAAGTTACCATCCGACATCCCAAAGTTTGATGACAAACTTGGTGAGGATCCTAAGAACCATGTAATGACTTGTCATTTGTGGTGCTCCTCCAATTCCTTAATGGATGATTCTATCCGTCTGAGGCTTTTTCAACGAACCCTTACCGATACTGCCGCAAAGTGGTACATCGAGTTGCCACCACACTCTTTTGTCGATTTTAGATCTTTAGCTATGGATTTTTTTACTCATTTTCAAGTACTGATTCGTTACAAAACTAGAATGGATATTTTGACTTCCCTCCGACAATCTACTTCCACCCACATTTATGATCATATTCATGAGTGGAGACGGAGACATCGTCTCATTAAAGTTCCCATCCCGGATCAACTACTTGTCGATTGGTTCACGAAGTCATTACTACGTATCATAGCTAAAGATGTGGCTATGGGAGGGGCCGTTACAGAATAATAAGCTATCTCACGTGCTCAGTATCTAGACTTAGTCTATGCTCAATCTGACACATTATATGTCATTATTCCTAATTCCCCATGCTCCACGCCCTATACACGACCCAACAAAACCTCCAGCGATATCACACGTCGATGGCATCATTGGTTCCATTCAATCCTAGCCTGCTACTCAATCTAGTGGATCTCAGAACCACAATAGTTCGACTCCATCCTTGCCACAGACTGGCAAGAACACCAATTGATCACCCAACCCTGCTTCCACTACGGAAGTGAATTCAGTTCAATCTGATTCACCTAAAAAATCCAGTGGCAAAAAGAAGAACAAAGGAAACTCCAACAATTCTTCTAACCAGCAGGACCTCAAATATAATCCCGATGACACAAAAAAAAGGAAGGTCAAATATCCTTGTTTACCGTGTCTTGCTTACTGTGTGGTGACGATCACTTCATGAAAGAATGTCCACATTGTAAATAAGTACAAAATTTTCTCAAGGGAAACCCCACACCCACAGTTTTAACTGATCCCTTCCCCACACAACAACAACAAATGGTTACACAACCACCACCTCCTTCTCAAGGAGAGCTGTCCACAACCGCTCATGTTCTCATGATGCGCAGCGAAATAGTCAACTTGTCTACCAGGTCACGTACATACGACTCTATTTTTGACAAGGAATCTAACGGAGGTAATAATGAAAAACTCTCCACATCTACATCCAGTATTCCTTCACCTCAAGGTCCTCTCGTCATAGAGAAACCTTTACCAGATATAGTATTGCGTCTGCCAAAGAGCACAATTTGAAAAGCCATCTTCAACCCTAACACCCAGGCCGCTCAAAACTACAACATTGTAGAAGATCTAGCCCAGGCCCCCTATTCTATGTTGATCCTCGAAGTCTTACAAAACTATCCCAATCAGCGTAAGACCCTATTATCTGCTATCGGAGCAGTAGATCCTGATTCATCCAACACCATCGTGTTCAAATTAAAGTATCTCAAGCCGAGGCTTTCCCACCAATTAGCATTTCAAATAGTTACCAATATTTTTGGGAAAAGTATCCATCGTACTATTTTAGACGAAGGAGCCTCTACCTCGGTTATGTCTTTATCCTGCTAGTGAGCTATCGACTCTCTCGAGTTGAATCGCTCCCTCACTACATTGAAAGCGTTTGACGGACATGGATTTCAACCCCACTGGCTATTACAATCCTTAGCCGTAGAGTTGGGAGGTAAGACTGTTTCCATTAACGTGGAAGTAGTTTCCGCCCCGTTGGATTATAATTTGTTACTTGGTCGAAACTAGTTCCATGCCATGACCGTGGTTGCATCATCTGTCTTTCGCATTGTGCAATTTCTCCACCAAGGGAGAATTGTCACTATCGAGCAGTTAGATTTTTGTACACCTGACACCAATACTCATCCCGCGGATAATGTCCCTCTCTTAGGACACTCTTCGCAAATATATGAGAGTGTGGGGTAGGAATCCTTAAATATTCATCCCTCATGGGAGTCTTTCCAACACCAGATCCCCCATTCCATGTTGCCACGGTAAACATGATCTCATCTGTGATCCCATCCTCTCCCAACTCCACCAACCAGTGGATTGTGCCCGATCCTGATCATCTGGATTTGATTGGAGATGTCATGCCTCTCAGCCCTGTTGAATCTACTTATGAGGCCACCCAATTAGCACCCGATTTACCGGATGACCACTCTTCAATGAAATATACCCCAGGTTCTCTGCCACTCCAACGTAACTCATCCCTACATGATCCTCTACTCCAGACTTTTAATTTTGATGAATCAATCATGGAGATTATGAGCTTGGATGAGCCCCCATGGGAAGACCTTCATCATCGATCGTCCTTCCTTCCACCTTTATCTATGGTAGAGAACGCCATAGATACTATTGTTTCACCATATGTATTTTCTTACCCTCAATCTCCTATTCTTACCCAATATAGGGTAACCGAGGGAAACTTGGCAAATATCACGCCTAACATTACTATAGACATCTCGGTCAAACCAGGAGTCGTGGAACATATTCACATAGGCCAAACTTGTTCTCCCGATGAAATCAATACTTTTATGGCCTTGTTTAAACAATTTTGCGATGCATTTGCATGGAGCTACGAGGTAATGCCCAGGATTGATCCTGCTATTGTAATGCATGATATCCAAACATATCTCGACACAAAACCTATTTGACAAAAACTCCATCTAGTGCACCTTAGGAATACTTCGGCTATAAAAGCAGAGATTGAAAAGCTGTTGAAAGCTGGGTTTAATTATCTTGTTCCCTTAACATATTGGGTCTCTAATTTCGTCCTAGTTACCAAGAAGCATGGAACCATAAGAGTTTGTGTTGATTATAGGGATTTGAATAATGCCTGTCCTAAGGACAATTACCCTACCCCATTTATTGGCCAAATTATCGACAACTGTGACGAGAGTGTCATATTTTCATTCATGGATGGCTTATCCCGCTATAATCAGATTGAGATCCATCAGCTAACCAACATAAAACTATTTTCATCTGCCCATGGGGTACATTTGCATATCACAAACTCCCATTTGGCCTTAAAAATGCTAGTGCCACATTTTAGAGGGCCATGTCGTATTCCTTTCACGATGTAAAGTGTTAGTCCTAAAGTTTGCCAACTAGACTACAGGATAACAGAGTTTAGGCACCTTGAAGTTTAAATGTTGATTCTTATTCATAGTTGGATAACTATGAAGGGTAAAGAAGTAAAAAATTTCAAATCATTTACAGACTAATGAAGATTTGAAAACATCAGGTTAATTTCACACATAAGGATATGAATCTAATAGACTGAAATGATGTAATTGATCAAAAGAAAGGAATAAGGTTTTAACCATGAATGATACAAGGAACAACACACAATTTATAATCATTGCATCATAGTAATTTTGGTGTTAAAAAATACATCTCAAACATCTTTGGTTCTTATCTGCTTAGGTGCCACAATTGCTTTTCTGTATATCAGTGAAAGATAGTAGTCTACAAATGTTTCCTGATTCTGTTCACCACCAAAATCAGGGGAAAAAATATCATACCCAGGGAAATATCTTCAATTTCGTTCCCCGACAATGGTGCCAAAAGATGTTAGTCCTAAAGTCTGCCAACTAGACTACGGGATATCAGAGTTTAGGCACCTCGAAGTTTAAAGGTTGATTCTTATTCATGGTTGGATAACTATTAAGGGTAAAGAAGTAAAAAAATTCAAATCATTGATAGAATAATGAAGATCTGAAAACATTAGTTTACTTGCATACATAAGGATATGAATCTAATAGACTGAAATGATGTAACTAATCAAAAGAAAGGAATTAGGTTTTAACCATAAATGATATAAGGAACAACAAACAGTTTATAATCATTGCATCACAGTAATTTTGGTGTTCAAAAATACATTTCAAACATCTCTGCAATAAACATTCATTTGCATGCACATGGATCTATATAGAAAACATCTATATTAACAAAAAGCACATACAATAGTTCAAATAGAACCACAAAATGTTTAAATGACATGAAGGTTAAAACCTAGCTCCCCAAATTAAATTGTTATCCATTTCCATCATATAATAAGTCCTTATATAAACAATATGTGACAGATTGTCGAAATGGTATCATATATACTGTCGACCCTCATGTGTCTCCAAAAAGAGTTCAAACTAAGCTTTACAATATATAGGAGGAAATAATCCTAGAGAAATTGTTATAAGATCCACTTTCCTAGGATCGAATCATACTAAAATATAAAATATACAAAATGACAAAATATAAAGCCTTGAATAACTTGATTATGCCATGTCTCACTTCTAACTAAACTTGATTATCAGATCAAATTCTTCTAGCTGCTTCAGCCAACACAACGAGACCATCCAATGCATGAGCTTTCTTTTGTATCCAATTGCATTCTTTTTTAACCTGACTTAACCTTTTCTCAAGCTCTTATTTTTCTTTGGTAAGCTCGATGTTTTGCTTCTATGCCACCTTTCTTCTTTTCACAACTTCCTCTGCCACCTGTACCAATTCTGAATAATTTCTATTTACTTCTTGTAAATCTTGTTTGCCTGCATCAATCCATCATTGATTTGATTGACATGTTCATTCTGGATTTTAAATTGATCCATCTCCTTCTTTTGCTTATCCCTTTCAAATTCTTTCATCAAGAGATCTAAATCTTCATGGAATTCATCTGCAAAATTATCTTCATTTGAATTCATTTGTTTCCTGGAGGATTCTCCCGCTTCAGGTTCAACCACATCTTTTCCTTTAATATCTGAAACTAATGATGTTGTCTCTTCTTCCGAATCTTCATTATAAAAGTTGAATGGGTAATTATCTTGGACAAGGTCAAGAACCTTCTTTAAACTTTGATCAATATTAGTTAGCACCTCATTTAGTGTAGATTCCAATAACTTTGCTCTTATGTCTTCTTCATTTGATGAATCTTGAACATTAATAGTTTCATCTTTCTTAATTTTAGGGTCTAGAATAGCTCTCATATTTACCCTCAGCTTATTTGCAGATCGGGTCTTAGGCCTTTGATAAACCTTCAATGGTTTTGATGAACTTTATGTAAGAATATGAGATTTACCATGAGAGACATCATATTTCTGCTTAACTTCAATTTCTTTCTCCTTTTCAACGGAATCCCCAAATGTATTTTCATTCTGAAAATCAAAGCCTTGCATCAGTTCTTCATCTTCCATTCTTCCCTGATCAAATTTAGAAGGAGTTTGGATAGTAATTTGTTCTTCAAAAGACTTAAACCTTGGCTAGTTCTGTGTTTCCTTTTTAGGATGGAATTTTGATATACATGGTTCCTATTTATCAGGGCATGGAAAATTATTCGTGCCCTTCTTTATAACAAAAGATTGTTCCCTTTTATTCTCTTCAAATTCTTTATGCTCAGCCTTAAAACCCAACCAGAATAAGAAATGAGTCCAAGATCTTTTATTATTTTTAAGATCCTTGGTTATCAACACCTTAACCAATCCATGGTGAAATACACTATGACTTGATGATTCTGGATGGTTTTGTAACCTAGTGGCCATTTTACTCAAACTCTTCAGAAAGTAATAAGGAAGATTTAACTTTTTAGTACCTGCTATGTGCTGAAGGAATCGCATATGAGACAAGTAAATGGTAGCGAACCTTCCTTCGCAAGTAACATATCTATGTATAATTTGCAGGATGTCACACCATCCCTCTCGTAAGTAGTTCCTCTGTATTCCTTGACTCCAGTCAACGTTTCCACATGCGGGTAAGAGAAACTAGTCATAATCCTCGTCCATCGCCTGCCTTTTAAACCATCTTTCACCTTCAGGGACTATGCCAATAGCCTGAGCAATGGACTCCTCCGTCACCTGAAACTAAAATCCATCAAGATTCACAATCGACCCTTTGAAATTCTGAGCGAAATGTTTTGTGACCTCTGCATTATGATCTTTAATTTTCTCACATAGAGAAAACCAACCGACTTCTTTTGATTTTACAATAGCAAACGGAAATTTACTAGCCCAGTCGGTATTCCGTGGTTCAATTCTGAGCAAATTACCACTAGGACCACTAGGTCACTGCTTCTTCTCTGGAGCCGTGGCTAAATTTGAAAACCGAAGAGAGAATGTTGAGAACAGGGGCTGAAAAAAACAAAAACATCACAACCCTTTTGAAAAGCAAATCGCCGATTCAGGCCAATCAGAGAGGTACAGACGATTCAGTCGAAAGGATTTGTGAATGTGGAATAGTACTACTTCCTTACAGATGTAATAACAATGATAACCAACTATCAGCGATAGTTAGAACAAATCCCAAAGCTGACAAACGCCATCATTAGATGATAAAGCCTGAAACCTGCACAGAACCCTAGCTTCGACAATCTGGCAGCGCGCATATGTATAAAAATGATGTCACGCGCTGCCAGAATGCATTAGAACATAATATGTCTAATTAGACATTCAAAACTCAATTTATTATTCATTTTCTCATAAAAAACACTCAACAACTCTTTAAATTGGGAGCTAAGCTAACACTTACATGTTTCTAAAATGCAGAAATGAATTTAAAAGGAAATTTAAACAATCCAAAACAAGAAAAGCAAGGGGTTAAAAATATCTAAAATAAGAGATAAGCAAGAAAAGAAGTTGGCAGGTTTAAGACTAACATAAAGGATTTTTTGGAACCTTACCTAGACGATCTACCTACTCATTCGAATCATCGTGACTTCCACATCGATCATTTGACGACCGTGTTTCTCAGATGTCGACAGTATAACATCCGTTTAAATCCTCATAAGTGCATTTTCTGTGTGGAGTCTATACGCCTCCTAGGCTTCATCATTTCCAAATATGGGATCCACATTGATCCCCTCAAAGTGGAGGCCATTGTTTCCCCACCACCATCCATGAATATTAAAAAACTTCAAAGTTTGAAAGGGAAGTCAAACTACCTCTGTTGTTTCGTGTGTAATTTCACAAAGAAAACACATGGATACATGCAGTTGTTAAAGGACGTCCCGTTCATTTGGGATGACTACGCCCAAAAGGCCTTTGACAATCTCAAACATGCAATCACTCACACGCCTGTGTTACAACCACCGGAGTACATACTTTATCTTGCTTCCTATACTTCAACTATCGTTATGGTTTTAGTATAGGAAGATAGTCAGGCACAAGAAGATGTGATATACTACCTTAGTAAGGGTTTCATTGACTCTGAAACCTGTTATTCGCATGTAGATAAGTTAGCTCTGGAAACAGTCATTGCTGTTCATAAGTTCTGTCACTATACCCTATTCCACACCACTACCATTATTGTCAACTCTAACCCTATGTACCACGTTCTCATGAATCAGGTATTAGGGGGGAAATATTCATGCTGGATCGAGATTCTCCAAGAATTTGATCTTCAGTTTGAGAAGGACAAATCCAAAAAGTCTTTGGTACTTGTGGAGCTCATTTGTGATCTTCCCCGTACTGATCAAGAATCTGAGCCCATTGACTCTCTCCCCGACGAGTCCTTGTTTCTGATTAATACTTCTGACCCTTGGTATGGAGATATCACATTGTATCTCCAAACCCAACGCTCCGGTCCTCATCTATCTCGTGATGAATGTCGTCATATCCGTCACCATGCAAAATATTACCTAATCATTGGTGATACACTATACTGTCGTGGCATTGATTCCATTCTCCGACACTGTTTAACTCATGAGGAGGCCGAGCATGTTCTAAATGATTGTCACTCGGGGGCATGTGGCGGTCAACTTTCTAGGATGGCTACAACCCATAAATTTTTACGCACTGGATATTACTGTCTTTCCATTTTCAAAGATTGTATGGAGGCAGTCAAGAACTGTCCTCCTTGCCAGATTTTTCATTATAAAAAGTGCTCACACCCAGGCCCACTACATCCAGTTATTCCCGTTGGTCCCTTTGCAAAATGGGGCATCGAATTCATGCATTGTAAGCCTACCTCGGTCGGGGGGGCATGGTTATTGTTATCACTCAAGATTCTTCCAGGTTGCGGCAGCGGGGATCACTGAGGTAACCATTTCAACTACACTCTTCTGGATGGAAACTAGCCTTTCCAAACACAGAGAGGGATCTCTCTCACAACTCTTCTGGCATGCAAAATATTATTTGAATTGGATGGTTGTGTATTAATGGTGGTGGCTAGACCTTCAGATAAGGGTATTAGGGATTTCAATTGGTTGGGTTGAGGATAGGTATATCACAGGGCATGGAGTCAAACTTTTCAAAGGGTTTCTGTCATAGATGACCGATAGAACTATAATCTTAAGGGCAGAGGCAAGATAAATGAATTTTTCTCAATTCAAAGAGATATGTAGCAAATGATAGCAGAAAGGGTAACAAAGTCCATCGCAGAATTAGAGCATTACGAATGAATTCTAATTTGCAATTTCAGAAATAAAGGATGGGGTATCTAACCATATGTATCTAAAGCATCAAATGATAGACAAATTTCAGACCATGTAATCTTGATTTAGACACTTAGAAGAAGACAACCAATGAGAAATACTAGTAGGGAAAACATGCATAGGAATTATAGACATCAAAACACACACTTCAAGAATCTCTGCTCCAAGATCAAGTCTTTTTATTAATAAAAAGGACGGGTTTCATTACATACTCAGAGTTTTCTTATCTCAAAATCCCAACCCTTGGTTCTAATTCAAAACCTGCCTTTATAGGCTTACAAAAATCAAAACCTTCTCGACTACTTTAGCCATATTTGGCTATTTATTAAATTCGCAACAACAACTATTGGTAATCAATCAGATTAACTGCTAGTCTTATGGATTGTTTATTCAAACTAAAATAAAAATTGGAAGTGATGTGGCTGTCTTCCTTCTTCACTGCGAGCTTCTCAGACCAACTGCTTCTTGATATAGAGATGAGCCGGTGGGAAACTTCAGTGCGCTACTAGTGTAAAACTCGGGTTGTTGAACTGCCTTTTGTTCTTTAGATTGAGCGATTTCAGGTTGATTTGTATGGATTGATGTATTGTGCCTTTATTTTTCTTTCAGATCAACTCCCAGTCGTGGAAAAGTTCGTCTTTTTGCTACTAAATTCTACATTTTCACACAGCCACAACTTATTTTGAAACGCCAACTCCAGTCCGCAATTTGCAAGCCCCAATGCGGGAGTCGAGAAGTCGAAACGCCTTCGGCATAGCTTCGAATAAATCACTCCTCTGACTTCCGCAATCCGAAATGCAAGAGTCAGGAATTCAAAACCCTGAATTGACAAGTTTGAAGAAATCATGCCTCCGACTTCCGCAATCCGCAACACGGGAGTCAGAAATCGGAACCACAAATTCACCGCTTCGAAGAAAACACGCCTCCGCAATCCACAATCCGACATGTGGGAGTCGAAAATCAGAACCGCAAATTCACCACTTTGAAGAATTTACTCCTTCGCAATCCGCAATCCGAAATGTGGGAGTCAGAAATCGGAACCTCAAATTCACAGCTTTGAGAAAATTACTCCCTCGACTTCCGCAATCCGCGGTGCGGGTTCGGAAAGTTGGAACCTTTACGGAATCGCTTTATGGTCATCTATCTAGCTCTATCTCCAATCTCAACCATTCAATCTCTTAAGAGCGGAAGACCACCTTTTTATCATTTTTCTTACTGTGGCTTACTCATCCAATCGGAAGTGGTTAATACTTAGCTATTGTTTGGGAGTTTTTGCCTCTTCTTTTGGAGTAAAAAGTTAGTCGGTAGGCTTGAGATTTCGGTAGGGGGTGCCCTTTCCTTCTCCTGTGGGAGTTTTCTTAGTGGTGTTAACAACGGATCCAACCGGGGATTCTATCCTCCCTGTGAGGTAGCAAGAACAGTAGACTAGTGTCCTTTTTCTTTTTGTTTTTTGTTTTTTTGAATGCAAATAAAATTGAAAAAATAGTTGCCTGAAACTTAAAAAGTGGTAATATACAGTGAGGGTGGGTTAAGGTACTTTCTTTTACTTGAGGTAATGTTTTAAGAACCGTCCATTGACGGGTCCTTTTCCCACTGGTTCACCATCCTTGTCTTGCAAAATGAAAGCATTATTTCCACGGTAAGCAGCAACTGTATGAGGTCCCTGCCAGAGACTATCAAATTTTTGGGCATGTTCTTCTCTTCTTGTATCCCAATTGAACACCAAATCTCCCACTTGGAAATTATCAACCTTGGTTCTTTTGTCAAAATTCTTCTTGACCTTCTCTTGAGATATCATAGATTCAACATTTACCTTGTCTCTGGTTTCTTGTACTTCAATCAGGTGATTGGCTATCCTTAGCTCAGGGTTTGGTTCCTCCTTTTGTTCTTGTAATAGTCTCATTGCAGGTCCCTTGAGGGAGTTGAGAAATATTACCTCGGTTCCATACACCAATTTGAAAGGGGAAGTCCCAATGGACCTCTTGGAGGTAATCCTATCAGCCCATGAAGAAAAAGTCAAATTGGTATGCCAAGCCCTCTTATTTTCTTGCAACATCTTTTTAATAATCCTATCCAAGCTCTTGTTAGATGACTCAGCTAGTCCATTTACCTAGGGGTAGTATGTAGTAGAATGACCCAATTTTATATGAAAATCACTGCATAACTTGACCATTTTCTTAGATTTGAAAGCTTGAGCATTATCAGTGACTATTTTAATAGGACAACCAAACCTGGACATGATATTTTCCTCCAAAAATTTGATGATGACTGTGTCAGTGGCTTGTCTGGTTGGTACTGCTTCAATCCATTTGGTAAAGTAATCTGTGGCAGTCAATATCCACCTGTGTTGTCCAGAAGAGTTGGGAATGATTTCACCAATGAAATATAGCCCCCACTACTGGAAAGGGGCTTCTACCGAAATTGGTTTTAAAGGTAAAGGCAAGAGCTTCCTTTTTCCTTCAAAGATCTGGCATTCATGGCAAGTAGCTACCTCTTTATATGCATCATTGAACATAGTGGGCCAATAAAACCTTGCTCTGAGAATCTTGTTGACTGTGGCCTTCCAGTAATGATGTCCTCCACAGATACCTTTGTGAAACTCTCGTATGGTCATTCTGGCTTTGTCTTCCAACATACAGCTCAAAAAAATACCTCCAGGGTACGTCTAATAAAGGCCTCCATTTAATATGCAAAATTTTGCAACCTTCATTTTTATTGACCTGGCTTTGCTCTTTCCCATCTCAGGGGGTGCTTGTAAGTTCTGCAAAACATATATAATGTCAGAGTACCAAGGAGATGATAAGAATTTGTCTTATACCTGCAACAGTGGGTCTTGAGTAGTATTCTCCAGCATGTGTGAGACCAAGTTCACACTTAGTGAATCCCAGTTTGCTTCAGCCATGAGTCTGGATAGTCCCTGCCCTTTGACAAGCTTTCTAGGCTTGATTTCCAAGTCATACTCCAATAGTACAACTATCCATTTTTCCCTTCGACCCTCTGGATCAGGTTGTGTCAATATGTCTTTTATAGCAGCATTAGGGACAAAAGCAACAACATGAGAATGTAAAACATCAACTTTGAATTCTTTTAAAGTTTTAATCATGGCATAGGCCTGTTTTTCCATAATATTGTACTTAAGCTCAACATCTCTGAGAGATCTGTTGAAGAAATCTATGGGTTGCTCAACTCCTTTCTGATTTTTCTGTAGAAGAACTCGTACTATGGAATGCTATGAGGCAAAAGAAAACATAATAATTTTTTTTTCAAAATCAGGACTGATTAGTAGTGGTGCTTCAACTATTGCCTTCTTTATATCTCCAAATGCTTGCTTGGCTTCAATAGTCCACCTGATATGATTATCCTTTTTAAGCATGTTTGTAATTGATTTCATGATTTCTGAAAAGTTGGGGATGAATCTTCTTAAGAAATTTACTCTGCCAAGGAAAGATTGGACTTCCTTTTTACTCCTGGGGAGTTCAATTTTATGTATGATGTCAGCTCTTTCCGGGTCAATTTTAATTCTATCTTTAGATATTATATGACCCAACAACTTACCTTATTGCATGGCAAAGTTTGACTTCTTGGGGTTCAGAGAAATCCCAATCTTTCTACATTTTAAAAATACTTGGTGTAGATGTTTCAAATGTTCTACATCAGATTTGGAATACACAGTAATATCATCCATATATATAACCAAGAACTTATCTCTTTCTTCTGGAAAATCTATGTCCATAGCTCTCTGAAATGTGACTCCTCTGAAGTATGAGCTATACCGAGCATTTGTTACCCTCCTCAAGTTCGTTAATAAACAAAGAGATACTCATCAATCATGATGGGGAATAAGGAAAAAGTTTGCGTTTACTTGTAATAATGGCAGTACTTAGTCACTCTTAAACATGGTACTCATTCACATTTCATTCAAACTTCTTGGGTAATCTGGTTGTCCTTGAGTCTCACCAATTCCTTGAGTCATTTTACTCCTTTGAGTCTTCCAAAGAATGTGTCAGTCATTAGTTGCATTAGGTATTGGTGTCGTTCTCATTGTGTTAATGGTGCCAAGTCATGCCATCCCATGTTCAAGAAAGGTCTGTTGATCGAGTCAATCTCTGCATTCATTATACCTTTTATCATGTCAGCCACTCTTGAGTCAATCTCAAACATTGCTCTACAGTTTGATCTACTCCAAAAGAATTCGATCTTGTTTCATGTCGATGATGGGTGAAACATCGTGGCCCTCCTTTGATGGGTTTATCCTTTTCAACTTCAACACATCATCCGAGGATTAAACCTAGAAACCAATCAAGTACCTTGGGCCTGCATGCCTCAATGGCAGGTTACCTCGCTTTCAATAATAAGTTCACATCATTGACTTATGATTGAAAGATTCCACCGAAATTTCGACCTCAATTCATTGATTCACATTCGACGATATGTACTATGGTACCTTGGGGATCATTGACATCAATGGTGATTTCCCTCGTGCTTGTTAACGGTATACATTAATGACCGGTAATCAACTGATTTCTACCATGTTCGACTTCAAAACATTGTAATCACATGGCTAGATTCGTATCATTTCGGGTCTGCTTGAAGACCCTGGGTTAACTTGTGTATCTTACCGAGGCTGCAATGGAGATTTTTTTAGTCATATCACATAGATCCACTTTTGTACTGGTCGTGGTTGTGTAATCATATCATCATGGATCTATGCTTGTGTCCAGTAGCCATGATTGTGTTTAGTCAGTCTTTACTACCATGGATCTGCAATGTATTGGTCGGCAACCATGTTATGAGTCATTTGAGACATGTATCTCAGAGTCAGTTGTACTATGGGAGTCTTTGTTCGTCATTCCTACCAATAATCCTTGCCTCGATCCCTCATATTACAAAGCATTTCACCTACCCTATTTTGCTAGCTTCATGGTTTGGGGGGCATTATGTTACACCAAAATCTCGTCATCATGAGTTATGTGTCCTCTATATACCTTTATTCCTAAAGAACTTGGGCTAAATGTTTAAATGGAGAGTTGATGTTAACCCTTTGAACCTTTTGTTGTCACCCCGATGCGCCCTGATCGCTGGCAAGGTGCGTCGATGACGCTAGTTTCCTTTGCACAAGGTGCGTCATCCTTCAATGACGTGATTTGTTAGTGTGAAAGGTGCATCGTTGTTGGTTAAAATGGAAAAAGAGAAGCTTCGAGTAACTTACCGAACCTTTGATTGCGTGGAGGCTTATCCCTACATGTTAGGAAAGGTGGCACTCGGTCCCCTTACCTAGTGGGATGATCCCTTAAGCTTCTCCCGCAAATCCTCAACCTCTCTTATCCCTTTAGGCCTATAAATATAAACCCCCTCTCCATGGTTAAGAGAGAAAGGATAGAGTACTTACATGCTGGTGAAATTTTGCTAGGAGATCCCTTTCATCCATAGGAGGCAAAAGCTTTGATCTTTGAGGCTAGGATCGTTGGAAAGGTGTTACGACATCAAAGCTCAGTTGTAACCTCTCTCTTTGTACTTTCTGTAATTAAATGAATGCAAATTCTTTCCATAAACATCTTGTCATTATAATGTTTAGGATTGGATTCTTTGACCGCTAATCTATATTGATTTATGTTTACATGCTATCAATACTTGTTTGTTTCCACTTGTTTCATCTTGTTGTGTAGCTGAAGATCTGAGGATCAAGGTGTTGAATCAAGTAAGGAGAAAGGAATTGCGTTCACAAGGTGAGTTTTTTCCTGACTTATTTTGCAACTTGATCAATCTAGGAAAGTTATCTTCTTTGTGTACTTCTTTTGTTCTAGATCCAAACCATTTGGACTAGGGAGATCAGTTGGTGTCTACACTTACAGATTGTTCGCAAACACACTTAGAAAGTGATTGTAAGGTGTGATACTTCTCCATACTATGCGTGTTTGTTTTGTGACAGTCATAGATAACCATCATAGGAGAAGAAATGTATTTTTCATCATTGGGAAAAGTTTCAAAGGATGTCTTAGGATATAAATTCATGGCCTTGATCTTCATGGATTAAGCCAAGGTTTCTTGTTGCATGGTCATTTTTTGTTGCATAAGTGGCACTTTGGTCAACGAAAAGAGACCTTGAATGAATAATTATTTGTGATGGGTATCTAGGATCATATAAGATACTCTAATGATTTTGTTGTTAAACCATTGATCTTACTCCCAAGCACTTTATGCAATTATTTGTTTGACATCCTTCAGTTTGACAGAACTATGTTGCTCTTAGCTAGGAATTTGGAATGTGACTATAAAGTCTACGTTTACTTCACCAAGTATTTTAGTAGTAGACTAAGGATATGCCTATACAAATGTCATGCACCATTATAGAGCCCTCCCCTACAACGTGGTTTAGAACTCGACCATATCAATGTCTTAATTAGTGGTGCTCTTTGTTGTCTGGATTGATTGACAGAGGAACCGATGTTGTTTCACATCACTATTACTCTTTCCTAAAAATTTAGGAAGGCATAATGCCACATCATTTTTCGCTCTAGTCATACTATAGGTTTGATCATTCATGGGAATAAAACCCCACATGCCTGGTTGACTGACAAAACTTGTCGAACCACTTGAATTATAATTAAAACTCAAAGTTGTACTTTCACGAACACTATACTTTTTCCTAGAGTTGCTTGTCCACCACTAATATTTCATAAAATATTGTTAGGTTGTGCTCTCAAATCAAGGCCAAAAGAATATGTTGTCAAGCACCTCACCATCTTGTGACTCGATGACCATTCCGTCTTTTGTTGGTTGATTGTAATTCTCTTTATACATGACCTCCCATTGCATTTTCCTTGATCCATCGATCTGAACGAGTCTACCTATCTGCTAGACTCCCTTTTTCACTCCTTTTGACTCTCGATATGTCTCATTTCCCTCCATCCCTCTTTTTGTACTTTATTTCTCTACCAATCCACATTCTCTTAACCACCAATTGAATTTCTATTCATGTTTCCACAACCTCTACAACTCCTTCAATCATGATTTTGTGCTCCCTTCTTCATTAATATCTCATCTTGCCACTTCAACTTCATCGAAAATCTCTCGTATCTTGTTTAGCATGATAAGTTTTTGGTTATTGCACCCTACTTCAAAGATTACTCTACTCTCTCTTGAGCATATGCCTCATCCATGGTACCTTTTGTCTTCAAATACTCATCCCCTCATATTCCATCTCAGGTCACCCCAAGAGCAAGTTTTTATTCTACCATATGTGGTGAATTAAAAGAAATACAGTATTCTTTCACCAAAAAAATCAACAAAGTTGCGATTTCTTTCACAAGCCTCCCATGAGCTGCATTATTTAACTATTATTTTGCTTGTGAGAAAGATTAGTTGAACTCAATTGAAAATTCAATAATATAGCCATCTATTGTGCTCTTAACTCAAAAATCAACGACCCTAGTGACTTTATTCTCAAAGCTTCATATCACAACTAGGTTTTGAATGTTCCACTAGATCTCCCTCCTCCTTTTTCCAGGTAGGTTGTTGATTCTCTCTAATCTACCAATCCCTTCAAATAGTTCCATTGAAAATTCCACCTATAAAATATGATAGGTATCGCAACCATCATGCAACAAAGTATATCAATGACTAGTAGCATGCTAGTTCACAAAGAGATAAACCTGTCCAAACCACTAGTCTTCCACATAACTATGGGTTAACATAACATTGATATTGTTAAAACACCACAAACATCATGATAGGGTCTTGACAACTTAACCATTTGTTGGCTCAATTTGAGACGTAAAACCACATCAATGTCAAATAAGGGGCCTGCTATAGTCAAAGCACTGATTTTTCCAATCCCTGTGAAGGGAAGGATCTCACCTAAAGTGATGGGTTGAGACATAAGGTTTGTAGAGGGATAAAACAATATGACTAACACAATCATTTCCCATATTGATAATTACACTAAGTAGTAATTACCACTACATTCCTCTCAACATCAAATCACAACCTCTTTCTACCCATTTGAATGTAGAACATTACTATCTAGTTCATCATTCATCTAAGTCTAAGCATGCAACATCTATATAAACAAAAAGATTTTCATTTAGCATACTAGATAAAGAATAGAAATAAAGGACATCCTCATTGTACAACACAAAGGAAACCAAAAATTGAAAGGGGGGCCTCATTCCATTAACTTCCAACACGTTCTAATACATCATTGCAAATGTTCATTCATTCACTAGGACACAATAGGAATATAGACCCAAAATCTACCATCTTCTGTCCAACTCATACCTAACTAATATCCAACCTCCAAATAGGATAAGGCATTTAATTTATACAATCGTGCTTGAAGGTGAGAGGACTCATTGAAAATCAAACACTCATTAGTTTACTTTAAGTTCTTCATCTATGAAGCATTTCATATAGTTTCTAGCTTTTGCCACATGTCTTCATTTTTCACCACTTTACTCTTCAGTCATCTAAGGTTGTGTTTGATATCCTAGTTTTTTGTCTCTAATTATATTTGATACTCTTTGTCACTACTAAATACCTTCATTTAGGGTGGCATAACTCGTATCTCTTTTTACTGAGTTGGCACTATCATGTTCTCCATCAAAACAAAGGGCCCAACAATGCATATTGCGATGGTTTTCACCATTTGATATATTAATAGAACTTGGTTTTTATTGCAATGCTCTACTTTCAACATTGTATCTTATGGCCTCTTCCCAATATTGTGCAATCTTTCATCCCACTCTTAATGCAATCTGAAACATTAGGAGAGAAAAATGAACAATCCTCATTTTAAGGGATCCTAATTTTTAGTCCTTCTATTTTGTAGGCAGCAATCCCCATTAATCCATATGTATCAATAGAGGTTATGTGGTTTTTGACAAAATGGGTTTTTGTTTCAATGGTATGAGATATTTGCATAGTCAACCAATGAATTGCGTAGGTGAAAAGGATAAACTCAAACAACTAGCCAACCACATTGACTAATAAAAGGCATGCATAAAACCATACAAAAGAGGCACAAAACATGTAAGATAGAATATCTAAAAATCAATAGCACAAACTCAGGACAAAATTGAGGAAGGGGAAACCCAAAAATGATCAAAGTTGGTTTAAAGGATCTAGAGGTGGTAAACTTTGATGAGAAATGATTATAAAGAGGCTTAATTAGGTAAATTAAGGGGGGTACACCCATAAATTCAAAAGGTATTAAGAGGGTCATTGAAATTAAGGTTTAGTAGTCCAAAATCATCAATTTAGGTAATGGGTAGATGGTTAAGAGGATAACACTAGTGCTTGCATTTAATATTGTAAGAGTACTTTATGTCATATTAGGACATATCGTAGATAGAAATTGCACGAAAATTATATATGCTACATATGACATATGCATAATATATTTTCCATCTGTCATTTATATATTTTTTCTAGGTTGCAATAGATGAGGAAAACCTTCGAGTACTTCCCTTATTTCGAGTATGGTACCTAGGGAAAACCCTAGATCCTTTAAGGAATACAACCAAACCAATAACATAGCTCAAAGCCATTACAACAGTATGCTCATTACGAGCTCAACATGTCACTTATGAGAATATGATGTGGGCGGGGAGGATAACACTCCACCCCACAACCACCTGGACTAGACTCAATTGACCATATAACATCTACATATTATGTTTCTTATTCATAGATATACTTGTAATTTCGAATTTTTTTTCCGAGGAAAACCTTATGGGAAAATCTAAGGGATGCTTCCCCACATTTATGATGGCATCCCTCGTAAACCCATTTGTCTAGACCAGTGAACCTCACCCAAAAATTCAAACCAAGCACCAATCAACAAAAAACTAGCCAAATGCCCAACAACTTCCATGGCATTTGATTGAGCTAACCCCTTGGACTACATGTAATTTTTATTATTTTTCCATGGATACATATAATTTTTATTATATGCATTAATAAATACAACCTATGGGTTAATAGATAAGTCATTAATTAAATAATATCAACCTTTTTTAAGTGACCTTCAACCTTTAATGTTTTTTATATAAAAAACAGAACATATAAACACCATAATTGCAAAGACCAACTATGTATATCGTTGGATAATATATTACAAAATCATAGTTATTGGAGTTTTATGTCTATGCATATAACCATAACTTAGAATTTTAATCAAATTCCATATTATGTTGTGGCATATAACATAAAATTAGAAAACAAAATACATAAAACAAGAGACACAAGTGGCAATGTCCGTGAGTGGAGTGAAATAGAAATGCAAGAGGAACGACAAAAGCATGAGTACAATTGTAGTGATTATAATTTGCCATTAGCCATTTGGAGTAGCGATGGCTAGCGATGTAGTGCCATAGCTGCAGCATAAGAAGGGTCTATGAAAATACGTTTATGACTATACGCCATATTGATAATGATTTCATGCCATATTTATAACAAGAGACAATGGCAATATGTCATGTGTGCAATGAAAATTATGACAAGTATCAATGCAATTGACAAAATATGAGCAAATCTTATGGATAAGTATATATGGTTCTCTTCACTATGTGTAATCAATAAATTTAATGTGATACATCAATATAATAATTTAACACATTTATAATTACATGATATATTCATAACAACTATACAAGATACTTATAACAAGAGACAATGATATCATGCCGCATAAAAACTAGTAACACTAATGAAATAGTCTATGTGTGCAATGGCAATGATTATGGTTTGCCATTACAGATTAAACAAAAAAAAAATCTTATGTATACGTGTATAGGAAACACTAACCAAATAGTCCATGTGTGCAATGGAAATCATGGCAACTATTAATGCAATTGATAAAGTATGAGCACATTTGATATAAGAAAGTGATGTCGCCAAGGGATAGAAATCCCTATGTCCATGGCTAATTCTTGAGAATTGACCAAATAGTCTGTGTGGAATCTTGGATCTATCAGATTTGCGTGGCCCTCGGGAGTCAGGACTCTCCTGCAATCAAATATCCTATCGATAAACTTTATGGCGGGCTCCCACAATTGAATAGTGCATATAAGCTCTTCCTTGAAAGTCAGTAGTATTTTGTTTTGGATTAAGACCATGACTACCTCTTTTGAAGTTCATGTGCATTAATTAGGCAAGAGCCTTGCTTGATTCCTCCTGTGCTGTAAAAGATAATAAATCTACGCTTGAAAAAAAAACTCTCGTTGTTTCTCCTTGCAGATTTCATAATTGTAAATAGAAGAAAAAGACACACCAATATGTATTAAAACATAAATTACGCATAAATGCATAAAAAACTCTCCTTGTTTCTCCTTGCAAATTTTATAGTAGAGAATTCCCCTTGAAAAAAGACAGACCAATATGTCATTACAGACAACACTAGATTATAAATTCCATTGTAAAAGAACCAGAACAACAAGAAAGAGATATCTTGCAATTTTTTGTCGATAGCATTGTGAATGTCACAATATTGAAAGCAGTGTGTTCCAAGGTGAGTTTGCAAGGCCACGGTGTTGAGAACTCTTGCAACAAAGGTAAGCACATACCTATATTGCTTGTCATTTCAACAGTTCTAACCCTCACAAGCAATCATATAAGATTGTTTTTTTAAACAAAACAAATGAGAAAATAAAAGAAGCAACAAGTAAATATTGCTCGTCTTTGGTGTGGATGTAATGCACATGGATTTAGCATGAGGTATGTGAACGTGTTGTTTTGTTCTACCTGTCGGGAAGTTTACTGGCAGGTTGTTTAATTGCAGGAATGCCGATACATGCTTGATAGGCTGGAGATTTGGGTGATTTTGGAGTTAATGCATGGTGGTTGGTGTTTAATGGGAATTGATGTGAACCTAGGTTGAGCCAGCTCACAAATACTAGAGCATTAAATTTTAGGAAATTCCATGAGATACCAAACTTACCAGATATGGAAAACCTAAGCTATTTAGAGAAGCTAAATGATAGTATATGCAAAAATATCCAAACTTTAGAAACATTGGCCAAGGTTACAAAGCTTATAGAATCAAATGTTAGCGTATGCCATGGAATAATAGAGCTGCCAGGAAAGGAACATTTCTCTTCTTTGAAGATATTGAATATTAGCGAATGCCAAAAGCTCTAAAGCATGCGACAGTTAGCCTAGCTTATAAATCTTAAAACAATTAGATGTTGGAAAATGCCATGATTTTCAAGAGCTCTCAAGTGCAGAAAATTTTACTTCTATTGAGTTGTTGATTGTTAATGCGTGTGAGAGGATTGAGATCATAACAAGGTTGGCACCGCTCATTATGCTTAGAGAACTAAATGTTAGTAAATTCCATAGGATACAAGCACTGTGAGCAGTGGAGCATTTGACATCTTTGCAGAATCTAAATGGTAGTGGTTGTGAGAAGATCAAGAGAATACAGAGGTTGGAGCAGCTCAAAAAGCTTACATAAATAAATATTTTCCACTATGATAATATATAGAGATACTTTGAAATATGTTGCAAATATTTCGGTCCTCGAAGCAGTACTTTAGTATGGGTGCTAGTAATCTTGCTTGATTTTTTTTGTACCTATATGTTCTCTATGTATTTAAAATGATCAAATTCAATGTCAGCTACAAGCCAAACCTCCCACTCAACTCAGACCGCAATTAACTCAAACTAGCGCTCCAATTTTCAAGGTGCCTTTGCCAAAGTTGAATCATGTAGAGACTTTGTGAAAGCGGGAAAGTGTATCATGCAATGATAGCTCACCTAGCTTAGAGAACTTGCTATTACATTGTAACAAGAATTTCATTGCTTCATGTTTTGTTCATCTACCTATCCTTTTGTGGATGTGTATAGTAGCAGGGCTTCTAGTGCCCAGCAACAATAACCTCTCACAACCACACAGACTCTAATGCAAACTCGAAATCTAAACCATCGAACGACTTTTGCAAATATACAAAACTTGCCATCTTGCAAATGGCACGCATGACACCAGTGAACTTCCCAACTGGAAAAACAAAATAACATGGCCACAACCCTCCCGCCAAATCCATGTGCAACAGGTTGAAAACAAACACAAGCAGATGACAAAAAGTCCACATCAAACACAAGCACACTGAGCTTAAACTTGTTGGAATGTATTTAATACTGAGAGGGGGGGGGTGAATCGATATTAGCGCAGTTATGAACTGTTTTTAACTTATTACATGATTTAAAATTGAACTTAAATTATGCATCCACCATAAATATAAACATTCAACATCACATGCACAAAAAACATAACACACGTATTTTTATGTGGAAACCCAAAGGGGATAAAACCACAGAATTCTCTCTTTTAATTAAATATTACATTCAAGGAAGCACCAACTTCCTAAATTCTCTAGCACCAACTAGAAGGAGGCACCGACCGCATGGTTTTAGAGGCACCGACTTAAAGGAAGCACCAACTCCCCGATTTTCCAACTTCAACTGGAAGGAGGCACCGACCCCCTGCTCCTTGCCCCATCCTGTCGCCCTGATATGAAAGAAGAAAATATTACTTTGTTGTTCTTTTGATACGTGCACACTTCTGATAATCTGTTGTTATTTATGTTGTGTGCACCTTTCGTGTGTTGTAATCTTGTTGTCGTTGTATTGCATACTTCACTTGACTTCACACTCAACTCATCACTTCACAACATCACAACTGATTTCATATTTCACACACAATATAATGCTTCATCATATTCTGTAGTTTGCACTTAGGTTCATTATGTCGTTCTGTTTATGCGATTCTGCATCTTCAACTTATACTGCACATCTTCTGTAGTACTGTTGTTTTGACTTCGTGCATCAGTATCAGATAAGTCTGCTCACCTTCTATGATATGTCTGTTATGTCTTGGTGCAACAGTCTTTATATAATTTGCGACCTTCCGTGCATCATCTATGATATGGCCTTTTTATTATGCGCACTTGTCTCATATCATCCTTATCATAATGCACACCCTTTACTGTACAACAATTGTGTCTTAATGCATTAGATAAACTACTTCACTTCACGCACTTCGAACTTCAAGTCTGTCTTTGCGCTCCTGTCCTTAGATCATCTGTGACCTTCTACGTGCTATCTCCAATACTACATTTTGGTCTTACGCACTTGCACATCCCTGCAATTCTGCCTTTTTGTCTTTGCGCAACTGTCATAGATAAACTGCATCATTATGTTCATCATCAGCTATTATGTTCCTCTACTTGTGTGCACTCGACTCTCTACTAGATCATGTTGTTTTGGTTACACAAGTTCTTGATGAACCCAAGAATTAGAAGCTTGCTAAATCTGTATCTTCCAATATTTAGCTCACAAGATTTCTTCAATTATCCAACTCGGCTTCTTATTTATGCATGACCTCTGCGGATGGTGATGTCCACAAGTTGGTCGTAGCATCCCTTATTCCTTGCTCCATGGTTCAGCTTACTTCGCGCTTTCGCCACTTGTCATCTTCTGCACTATTCAAGTGTCATCTCTTGTGGGTCTTGCGCATACTTGGTCCCTTTCCTAATGGGTCTTGTGCCCTTGTGGTGTGGTCTTGCACCCTTGATGTTTCATCGGTTGTGGTTCTTGCGCACTTGACTTCTCCAACCACTACTTTTTTCTTGGTACTTTTGCACACTTCTACAGCTTGTATGCATCTTCTTATTGGTGTGATTTCCGCACTTCCGGGACTTGCACAACTGTCCAACTGCTTCTTGTTCTCAAGCCCCTTGCGCACCCCCAAATCTTGTCCATCCAACTCTAATGACTCGGCCTTAAGGTAGCTTGACTTGGTGGACTTGGTACTTGTGCATGTACCATATCTTCTTCTTCAAACTTAGATGTACTTCTGGATACACTTCTATAATTTGAATGTACAAATTATGTACTTTTTCAAACTGACACAAGGATATTGAATCCTCTTTAACATAAGTTAACATCAATGACAACCAAATTTCAACAATCTCCAACAAAACCTTCCACAATGGTACAAACTCCAATGCATATGGCACAAATTCCAATGCAGACACGTGTCAACCCAAACTAAACGGCCTTGCAAAGACCCAAAAATGTTGCATCTTGTGATTGTGCAAATAGTCTAATAGTTTTGGCCCGAGAGAATGCAAGGCTTGCGACAACTCACATACCTTAGAGAACTCGATGTTATTGATTGTTATGAGATACAAGTATTGTTGATTGCTAAACATTTGAGCCTACACTATTTCATAGTAGCAGGCCTTTCATTGCTTCATGTTTTGTTCATGTAGTCATCTATATACATACATACAAGGATGCATATGTCTTCATGCCTTCTCTGAAGATCATTTTGCATTGAGCAGGAGAAGTCCCTTGCATTGGTTGTAATTCGCAATTGCGATTGTCAAACTTCCAAGCAAAACAATGGAAAATATCACCTAAAATTCATTCCCTTGATACAGATACAAGGAACCTTGAAAAGCAAAAAATGTATACTCGCTCGCATTCCAAACAGTTTGCAATGCCTATGATTGAACAGTGTCAGAGAGATCATCACAGTGTGCAACCTATAAAGAAGATGCATCGCGCAAACACGAGCATTTCCTGCAGTGAATTTTGGAAACATAAGACAAAACTATTGGTGCAATATTGCATATGCCATTGCCGCAGCAACCAACACATACAACAATTCCATATGATGCTTATACAAAGAGCATCTTAGTTTCGGTCTTTCAATTGAGTAGGGTTTGCATGCAGCCTCTGTTTACACTGTCAGTCGATAATACCATTGCTAAGATATTGTATCCTGAGTGATCAAAGTTGTTTTCCAAATCTGCCAATTTTATACATCAAAAGCCTATGAGGGAAAAAAATAAAACCTCTACATGTAACAATTTCTCCTACTAGTTTACAGTTTTGGGAAACAATTGCATAGTGTTCCTTTTTTCTCTGTAGCGCAGTTCCTTCAGGCCAATGCTTCTTTTTTTGTTCTATTTCCTTCTTAATTGAAAAGGTCTTAAAGAGCTCTACTGTAGTTGTAAGGCCATTGAAGCTTTTCTTTTCTGCATTGGGACAAAGTTTCTTTGGGTTGCTCCACCTTTTTTTTGTCTCTTTCTAGCCTATTTGGAAAGAATTAAAAGTATATACTTTGCAAATGTATACATGAATTATTCTCTTCAAATTTTGATTCCTTGTCTACTTATCTTCTGCAAAAGCAAAGTTGGTTCCTCAAATTGCAATAGTGATCTATCGTTTTGGTTGGATAAGTGCATAATTGACATGCCATCCACACATAGTTGGAAGCTCTCCTCAACTTCCATTAGTAATGCATAATTTCCTTGCATTAGTGCATAGATGGATTGAGAAATTGCACCTGCTTGGGGATTTGTAGAGTGTGTGCTAATATTGCTCTCGAAGGGGAAAAAAGGAAAACTACTTATTTTTCAGCCAATACTAAGTACTTCAATGCTAAGTACTTCTCTTGCCCAATGCACAATGGTATTTAAACAAGGCATGAAGACATATGCATGCATGTTGCATAACAATATAAAAAATGGCCTTGTACAAGACACAATAGAATTTATTGTCTGATAGAATAGTGTTGACTTGAACTCTCTGCAAATTGATGAACACACATAATTTCTCAATCCAGCTGTGCACCAACACAAGCAAATGATACATTACTGATGGTCGTTGAGGAGACCCTCCAATTGTATGCCAATGCCATGTCAATTGTGGACCTATGCGAGCAAACGATACATCAATATTGTTATTTGGGGAACCAACTTCACTTTGCACATGATAAAAAATGCGGGGACAAAGTTCCACATCCACTTGCCATTTAGCTTCTGCAAAGGTGTCAGATGTGGTTTAGCTTCTGCAAAGGTGTCAGATGTTCCACATCTGACAGTGCTCGTATCATATGGCATTTACTAACTTGTATATGTCTAAGCATCATGAGATATGCCAAACTTGCTTTGATCTCAATTTTATCACATCCATAAACATTCAATGGGTCCAAAGAAGTCAAATTTTCCACACCTGGCATATTTGCTAAATCATGGCATTTACTACAGTCTTTCTTTTTTAAGCTATATAAGTTGGGCTAATTGTTGCATGATTTGGAGCTTTTGGAATCCACCAACATTCAATATCTTGAATGAAGACAAATGTTCCTTGCCTAGTAGCATTGTTATCCCATGGCATACACAAATATTTGTTTCTGTAAGCTTTATGGGATTTTCCAGTGCTTCTAAATTTTGGAGCTTTGTGCATCTACTATTATTCAATTTCTCTACATAGCTTAAGTTTTCCATACTTGGTAAGTCTAGTATCTCGTGGCATATGCTAACTTTTAATTCTCTAAGCTTTGTGAGGTGGTCCAATCTACGTATGCTCTAATATCTCTGGTATCTCAACATGCTGACAAAACTTCATTTTTGTCAGCTTCTTGAGCTGCCCCAACTCTTGCAGTCCCTTTATCTTTATCTTATCAGATGCACTAATATGCAATTTCTCCAAAGAAGTCAAATGTTCCACGGCTAACAGCTCCAGTGTCTCATGGAATCCACTAATATTAGGTGTATTGGGCCAATATAGCAAGTATACAATGTTTCAGCTATACCAAGAAAGTAGTCTTTGGCTGTGTCTGGGCAAAATGCACATGCAGAGTAGTTGCATGGTTGCTTGATCTTGCCTCGTTTCTAGAACAATAAAGGCATTGAATTTTATGTGTTTGTATTTTTATTTTTTGTTGTCTATCCTAGTCAAATAGCCCCTCTTGCTCAGATTGCTTGTACTTCAAGTGCGCAGGCTCTGGGTAGAAAACTACGCCAGGCAATGCAATAGCCATGGTTTAGTGTTATATGGCATTGAGAATTTATGCTTTTCATCTACAGTCCACTCCATGTAGTCTGTAAATTAGCAAGCCAGTCATTGCAGTTTAGCTCTGGTTGCAATTCGAGCTGTATACCTTGTCATTACAGTCTAGTCTATGTAATGTATAGGTTTGGCATACTATTTAATTTTAGATTCATTTATTCACAGAATAGAATGTAGTCATTCGACAATGAATTTAGGTTGCGTGCTTGCTTCGTGCAATTGAATTTTGGGATTGCTAGTGTTCTTGTTTTGTAAGTTGTCTTCAGTTGACTTTTCGCTTTTGATTGGCAATTGCTTTTGCACTATATTCACTGCATTGCATTGAATTTCATTCTAAGTGTAATACGTGGTATTGACAATAAAGAAACACTACTCCACTGCCATATTTTTGTTTCTTTCTATGGACCTCATTTCGAGCTATATTTCCTTTACTGTCAATGGTGTCCTGGTTCAATATAGTGAAAGCAGGCTTGCAATTTCCCGTGGGGGCATGGTGGCATTGGTTGGTTCTGTGGTGGTGGCTCTGGATACGGTCAAATTTTCGAGGTATGACGAAACACTGGTATTTATCCCCTTGGGATATTAATATTTCTGATATTGTTTGGGTATGGCAAAATAGTTTGCCCAGTTGATATGTCTGGAAATCTATTTTACTTTGTGCTTGTGCATTTTCCCTAAGGTTTCTAGACTAGCTTTCTCTTTTACTTTAATTTCATTAGGCGACTGTAATCCCTGTAATTTATATTCAACGCATGTCTTGGTTCTTATCCCTATTGCATTCACTCGACACTTAGGGATTCTCCTCTTGATGACTTGTATTTATTCTCAGACTCAACTCAAGGGTCGAAAGGTTAGCACTCGTGCCATGTGGATGTCAAATACGCAGGAAATGCTCAGAACTTACGTCAAATTCGTTTTTGCTGGGTCGTTTCAAAAATATTTTTAATTGTTATGGGTCATTGTGAAAGGAGACTGATTTGCCCTGTGCCTAGAGTAAGCAATATTAATGATGCATTGTTATCAGGGGCTTATTAAGAAGCATCTCTTTTTGTTTTTTTTGTCCATTGTTGATCTTTGTATATAGATATAGGGGCTTGAAGGCTAATGAGCCAAGGGTCGATATGGGTTGCCACGCCCATAAATGATCACTATGCATATATATTTATTATGAGGGGCTTATTAAGAAGCATCTCTTTTTGTTTTTTGTCCATTGTTGATCTTTGTATATAGATATAGGGGCTTGAAGGCTAATGAGCCAAGGGTCGATATGGGTTGCCACGCCCATAAATGATCACTATGCATATATATTTATTTTCTATATATTGTTTAAGCTTTACTCACTCTTTATATAGACCAGATACAGTTCCTAATTGTGATTAATAAATGTGCTTATTGTTTCCTTGTTGGATTTCTCCAGCAACTATAATGTTTTTTCCCACCTTATCTAAGCTTCTCGAGACAGGGTTTCGCTTGTGGCACTCCTTGTTTGAGAGGGGGCATATTAGGAAAACAATTCCGTTATTCACTGCAATAGGCTGCCCGTATTTAAGAAAGCTACTTTCCGTTTATTTTTTTGAGGTTGATCAAGGGTGATTTTAAAGTGTGCAAGGTGCCTTTTTCAGGTTGCAACACTGCTTAGGCTTCTGCCTTTTTTTATGTCTTTGCTGCTAAACAAGGGCAGAACCAAGATGGGGGCAACAGAAAATTCAAATGATTATAGTGTGAATGAAGTTGCTTGGGAACATTCTGAACTTGTTCTTGAATTTTATAATTGTCCTTCCTTTACTACCTACATTATTCCCTCATGCACTCATACCATTAATGCTTATGTTGTTCTTGTTCTTAGAGATTGTCATGACATAGAAGAATTGTCACGTGTTGAACATCTGAACCTAGGGCTTGTAGTGGCCAACAATAGTTACCCCATGGAAACACACAAACACTCAGGCTTGAGTGCATTGTACTACAAGTGTTAAGTGCAGAGGGTTGTGGCCGCATTGTATTTGTATTGTACTAGACAGGAGCTCCATGGGATGTGCAAAAGTACAAAGTACATAGGCCAATGGTTTTGGCACATGCAATGGATGTTATATGTTGATTTTCGAAATAACATAATGAATATTTTATTTTTCATCGTAATCAAACAATATTACGAGATTTGTCCCATAATTGCATTGACAGCCTCAGACTTTGTTTCAGAAGTTTGTTTTTTATTGAAGAATGTCAACATAGCATGTTGACTTGGCTAGATGATAGCTCGTTCATTGGTTAATGCTTGTAAAGTGGAAAAAGCCAACAACTAATCTATCGACCTTTGTTGCAATTCACTTCGCTTAGGATTTGGTTCAAATGTAGCTCACATTGCAGTTGATTTCTATCTTAAAAGATAAATTCATTATCTTTCCAATGGCCCAGGATCCCTCAATCGAGGATAAATGCCTTTATATCGGGGAGCATTCATCCTAACATTATGCATTGGAAATTTTCCAAGGCATTGGACCTATAAGAATAAATTTTAGAAAAACTAGTGACACTTGCAGAACTATATGTTAGTGAATGTGACGGGATACCAAAGTTGGTAACTGTAGAACACTTCACTTCGTACGAGAAATTGAAACTTGGTTAATGTGTAAAATATGAAGACTATACAATGTTTACAAAAGTTCACAAACCTTACAGAACTGGATCTTACTATTATGAAGCAATACAAACTCCCCCTAATATACTCTTATGTATATAGATAGGTATACGAACAACACATGAAGTAATGCAATCCCTACTACTATGTAATACTGCGGGCTCAAATGCACAAAGCAATAGATCAAGGACAAACATTGCACCCTCGAATTGAACTCAAGCAAGGTTTCAAAGAGCTCTATTGTAGTTGTTGGGAATTTGTGTGGTGATATATTCCTATCACAAAAAAGGGAAAAAAAATGCATGTTTTCCAGCCAATGCTAAGTACTTCTCCTGCCTAATGCAAAAATGATCTTTAGAGAAGGCATTAAGACATATGCATGCATGTTTGAGAACAAAAAAAAAAAGGCCCTGTAGGAGACACAGTAGACCTTGTTCTTTGATAGAATGAAATTAGCTTCAACTCTAGCAAACTTGACCTTCAATAGCCTTTGCTTTCACAAGACTCAAACCATAGCACACCTGAAGCATGAGGCTACATGGAAAACCTACGAACAACAACAACCATGTCATTTGTCTATTAGCTAATTCCAATGCATTTGCAATTTTTTTTAGCTTTGATGATTAGGAACATTTTTAAGTAATGCGGCAAGAGACCAAAAAAAGAGGCAGTAGTCTAAAGTGACTGTTCCACAACACAAAAATGAACATTGTGCAAGAGTTCCCAAATTGTAAACTAGTAAGAGAGGCTGTTACATATACATGTTTTATTTTTATTTTTTTTTTTCATGTAGACTTTTGATATACAAAATTGCCAATTGATAAAATACGAGCAATTTAGATACAAAAAAGAATCCTATGGATAAGTATATATGCTTCTCTTCAGTATGTGCAACCAATAACCGAGAACAAAGCCCCCACCCTTTTGACATGCATTCCTAATAAATGACATTTAATTACAAAAATATATAGATCCACAATATTGCAATTAATTTGTTTTTGTACTTGTTTCTTATCCTTTCTTTGTTATAAGCAACACTAAAATCAAATATAAAAAAATTGAATCACTATGGAGGCTTATTGCAATATGCATTCAAGATCATGAATGCCTTAAATGTTGGTTTATCCAGCAATACTGAGAGGGGGGGGGGTGAATCAGTATTGCCTACTTTTTCTTTTATTTAAACAATTAGCAGTAAAAACACATAAACAATGGATCAAACATGCAAGGACACAGAGTTTTATTGTGGAAACCTCAAAAGAGCAAACCACAAAATCAAGCTCATTAAATAAATGATTTCTACAAAAATTGTTGTCTGCTACAACAAATGGAATGCACCAACATCCTAGTTTTCTATTTGCATAAAAAAATAAGAATGCCACAACACCCCTATTTTCCAGATACTACTGGAAGGAGGTTACAACCTCCTTGGCAAACTTCAATATGCCCCTAGCACTACCCAACCTCCCTTAGCTTCTAGATTTTGTTATTTCATCAATTGTGGAAATTCTTCATTTTCTGGTCTCATCCTTCCTTGACACTTCTCTTATCTGCATTATTGAGACAACCATCTTCGATTTCAAATATCTGGTTATATAACTTCATGTATTTCATATTTTTCAGGTCGCATCTTTTCATTATGAAGTTCGTGTCTTTTCAGGTCGCATCTCTTAATCTTAAACAATTAATTAATCAATTCGATCTTTGTTTTAATTATATATATATATTATTAATAAATGAAGAGTATATTTCATTTAATATATCTCTTGCGGGCATATACAAAGACCTGCGGGCACACCTAAGCCCCTGCGAGCATTCCTAAGCTCCTGCGGGCATTCTTAAGCCTCCTGCAGACATTCCTAAGCTCATGCGGACATTCTTAAGCCTCCTGCAGACATTCGTAAGCCTCCCGCGGACACTATTAAGCCTCCTGCAGACATTCTTAAACCTCTTGCAGACATTCTTAAGCCTCCCGCGGACATTCCTAAGCCTCTGCGAGCTTAACCTTAGCCCTTGCGGGCATATCCTTAGCTCTGCGGGATTAACTTTAACCCTTGCAGGAATAACCTTAGCCCTTGCGGGCATAACCTTAGCCCTTGGGGGCTCCTTAGCTCTTGCTATCATAACCTTAGCCTTTGCGGGCATGAGCTTAGCCCTTGCGGCATGAGCTTAGCTCTTGCGGGCATAAGCTTAGCCCTTGTAGGCATATCCTTAAGCACTTTGCGGGCATAAGCTTAGCCCTTGTAGGCATATCCTTAAGCACTTTGCGGGCATCTCCTTTGTGGGCATATCCTCCTATGCGGGCATATCCTTCTCTGTTTGACATCAATGCCAACTTATTCAACATTCTCCCCCTTTGGCATTGATGGCAACAAAAATAGTCTCCCCATTTGACAACAATGACAAAGGGAAACTTGTTCTGCAGTTTCCCAATCTTTTGTTTGACAGCTCCCCCTGTAAACATGTCTCCCCTTGTCCTCATGCTTTTTCTCCCTTTAATTCACTGTAGGGACATTACTCCCAATTTTTGTCTAAGATACTCGAATGTTTCTTTGGGTAGTGGCTTGGTGAAGATATCAACTATATGTTCCTTTGTATCAACATATTCCAGTTTGACAACATTTGGTGATACTTGATCTCTTAGAAAGTGATATTTTATTGGAATGTGCTTTGTCTTGGAGTGCATGACAGGATTTTTTGATATGTTTATGGCACTGGTATTGTCACAGTTTATCACTTTGGGATGCTCATACTTCATGAGTAGGTCTTCCAATGTCTGCTTCATCCAAATGAATTGAGTACAACATAATGCAACAACAATATATTCATCTTTTGTTGTAGATAGTGCAATGGAGAGTTGTTTCTTTCTTAGCCATGATGCCAAATAGTCTCCCAAGTAGAATGCTGCTCCATTGGTACTCTTTCGGTCATCAACACTTCCTGCCCAATCTGCATCTGTAAATGATTTTAAAGCGAAGTCTTGGCCTTTTGGGTACCATAAACCATATTCCATAGTCCCTTTTAAATATTTGAGAATTCTTTTTACTGTTGTTACACATGTTTCTTTGTGGGATGATTGGAATCTAGCAACCAATCCTACAGCTTGCATCACATCCAGTCTTGTAGTTGTCACGTATAGCATGCTACCTATCATAGATCTATACATAACATGATCCACTTCCAAAGACTCATCATCCTTGCTTAACTTACAGCCATTGATCATGGGGGTACTAACAGGCTTGGAGTATTCCATCTTAAATTTTTTTAGCATCTCTTTAATGTACTTGGTTTGAGAAATGAAAATCCCTTTGTCTGATTGAGATACTTGTAATCCTAAGAAGAATGTTAGTTCTCCCAACAAAGACATTTCAAACTCTTTCTTCATATCTGAGGAAAAGTTTACACTTACGATTTGTAGATCACTTCCAAATATGATATCATCTACATAGACAACAACAATGATCATATTCTCATTTTCAAATTTTATGTAGAGGTTACTGTTAGTGGCCCCTCTTTTGTATCCTTCTTGCTTCAAGTAGTTGTAAAGTCTTGAGAACCATGCCCTTGGAGCTTGTTTGAGACCATAGAGTGCTATTTTTAGTTTGTAAACATAATACATGTTTTCTGATAAGAGAAAACCTTCGAGTTGTTCAATATAGACTTCTTGTTCAAGATTTCCATTCATAAATGCAGATTTAACATCCATTTGATATACTTTGAAGTTTTTGAAGCATGCAAAATCTAAGAACATCCTAATTGCTTCAAGTCTTGCCACATGAGCAAATATTTCTTCAAATTCAATGCCTTCCACCTGGGCATATCCCTTGCATACCAGTCTGGCCTTGTTTCTTATTACTTTACCATCTTCATTTAACTTGTTCTTGAAGATCCACTTGGTCCCAATAACATTCTTGCCTTTAGGTCTTGGTACAATTTCCCAGGTTTGGTTCTTCTCTATTTGGTCCAGCTCCTCATTCATAGCTTTGATCCAATCATCACTTTTGCTAGCTTCTGCAAATGTTTTAGGCTATACTAGCGAGAGTAGTACTTGTTCTTGATCATATATTAACCTTCTTCTTGTTTTAAATCCAATACTTATGTCACCAATAACTTGACTTTCAGGATGACCTCTTTCAATTCTTCTTGATGGTGATTTTGTATCAGATCTTGGAGAATATTCTTTGTCATTTTCTTGAGACACCTCATCTTCCTTTTCTTCCTGTTCATTCTCTTCTTCACCTTGTAAGTCCTATTTCCTTTGTGAGTCTTCCTCTTCCTTATCATTATCTGTTATCTCATCATCTTGATTTCTATTTCTTCTTGGTTTCATGTCATCTACTCTTACATTTGCACTCTCTATGATCTTGTGTAGTCTTTGATTGTAACATCTGTATGCTTTCTTGGTGGATGAATATCCTAGAAATATTCCTTCATCGGTTCTAGAATCAAATTTACCAAGATCATCTTCATTCCTCTTTATGTAGCACTTACTACCAAACACTTTGAAATATTTGATAGAGGCAAGTTTTCCATACCATAGTTCATAGGGAGTCTTGTCATTATTTACTCCGAGTTGTCCTCTATTGATTATATAGACAATTGTGTATACTACTTCTCTCCAATATGCATCTGAAATTTTTGCTTCATTAAGCATAGTTCTGGCTGCTTCTTGGACTGTCCTATTCTTTCTTTCCACAACGCCATTTTGTTGAGGAGTCCTTGGAGATGAAAATTGCCTTTTAATTCCATGAGTTTCACAAAATTCATTGAATTCATTTGAGGTAAAGTCTCCTCCATTATCTGAACTTAAACATTTGATTTTCATATTTGTCTCATTTTCAACCATTGCTTTAAAAATTTTAAACTTCTCAAAAGCTTCTGATTTTTCTTTGAGGAATGTTACCCAAATCATCCTTGTATAATCATCAATGAACAACATGAAATAATATTCTCCTTGCAAACTTTTAGTTCTTGTCGGTCCACAAAGATCAATGTGAACTATTGGCAATGGCTATGAGGTTGTATATTCTTTGAATCTGAAGCTTGCTTTAGTCTGCTTCCCATGTTGACAATGTTTACAAATTGAATTTAGAGGCTTCACAATTTTTGGTAAGCCTCTTATAGCTTCCTTCTTACTTACCTTCATAAGATTATCAAAGTTTAAGTGTCCCATCCTTCTATTCCATAGCCAACCTTCATCTATCAGACTCATGTAGCATTGTTCTTCATTTTCTAGGGTGTATATATTACTTGAATTCCTTATAGAAGTCCCAACAAGTTTTCCTGAGTTTTTTTTTTTCACATTTCTCGGAATCAAATATGCATATGTGCCCTTGATCACATGTTTGACTCACATTGAGAAGATCAGGCTTTAAATCTTCTACTAGCAACACATTTTCATCTCTGATTTTATTTCTTATAGCCACTGTACCCTTTCAATTATCTTTGAATACATATTATCTCCAAAAGTGACTTTTCCCTTTTGATCTCTTCTTAGATTTGTGAACTTGTTTGGGTCTGCTGCCATGTGTTTTGAACATACACTATCAACATGCCATATATTTTGCTTTTCTGTTGCACATAGGGCTATCATGGATTCTGTCCTCTCTACCACTTCTTTTTCTTCCAGATGTTTCTCTGCTCTTTGTCTTGAAACCTTGTTGTAGTATTATTTTATGTAGGTGTTATTAGCTTACATTCTCTAGCTATATGTATGTGGTTATTACATTTGTAACATTCTATATCATAGCTTTGTAGAGGTGCAAAGGAGTTATGGTTTCTTTTTCTTTCTTTTGGATAGTTACCGAATGTGTTCTTCTTATGAAAATGATCCTTTCCATATGCTTTGCAATTTAGGGCTTTATGTCCAAAATTATTACATGGGTAGCAGTGACCCAAGAAGATCTGTTGATATTTGCTTGTCCTTGATCTTCTAGGCATCATCTCTATCTTATGTAAGTGCGAAGTAGATTTCTGACTATCCTCCTTTTTTATTGGACTCATCAGTGCAACAACATAACTCCTTTGTTATATCCTAACCCAGTTTTGTCACTGGATGGTCTTTGGAAATTTAGAATGTCATCTAGAGTCTTCAAGCTCTTCTCAAACCTTGTTTTAATTTACTTTTCATAGAGTTTCCTTTTAAGCTGAATAACTTATGCTTCAAGTCTTTCAGATTCCTGCATTTTCTCTTTGAGCTGCACTTCTAGGTTCTCTTCAATCTTCTTGGATTCTTGGAGCTGAATCTTCGGATCAATAATGATTTGGCTTGACTCCTTATCTCTTGTCCTTTCTCCTTCTTCATAATTAACTAATTGTGTTCTTAAGCATTTAATATTCCTTTTACTTTTTCTTAATTCTTCAAGATCACTTATGAGTTCAACCTTTACATCCACCTCTCCTTCCATATCTGATTCATCATTTGGAGCTTGAGTTTCTATTTCTTCATCTTCTTCTTCTTCATCTTCACTATCTTCCATAGTGTAAAAGATCTTCTTCTTGTTTGTTGATTTGTTCTTCTTGAATTTCTTAGAGGTTTCTCTATCATCACTATCGTCTTGTTTGGGATAGGAACATTTTGAGGCAAAATGGCTAATTCTTCCACAGTTAAAACACTTCATGGGTAGCTTTCCTTCGTACTTTCCAGTACCCTTCTCAAGTTTCTTGATGAAAAGAGCTTCTTCATCATCTCAGTTCTCGGATTGGTTTTTGGATAATGCTTCAAATTCCTTTGACTCTTTTGTGGCTTTAAATGCTGCCTCTTTTCTTGATGGTATGTTTTTGTTTTGTTCTCATCTCATAGGCAGTGAATATCCCATGTAAATGATCCACTGTGAGAAAGTCTATATCATCTCGATATTCTACATGAGACACTTTTGAGTCATACTTCACTAGTAGGGTTCCTAGTACATTTTCAACAACTTCTTTCTCATGTATTTCTCCTCCCAGACCTTTGATAGCATTAACAATTTCATCTACTCTTAGAAGGTATTCTGCAATGACTTCTTCTTCTTTCATTTTAAACTTTCGAATTGTCCTTTGTATGTTTGGAGTTTGGATTTTTTTACTTTGGTAGCTCCTTCGTACACATTTTTTAATTTATCCCAAGCATTTTTTGTTGTCTTACATTGCATGACTTTAACAAACACTAAATTTGATAATCCATTCAAAATTGCATTCAATGCTTTTGAATTGGCTTCATATTTATCTTGTTCATCTTTATCTGTAGGTGGACTGTCTGGTATTTTATAACCCTTTTCAACAACATTCCAAACTTTGCATCCAAGAGACATTAGATGGCATCTCATTCTTACACTCCAATATGCATAATTCTCTCCTGTGAATAATGGAGGTCTGTTAGCAGCTAAACCTTCTTGTTGATCCATAGTGTTTTTAATAGGATCTTCCTTCCAGTGATTAATTTAAGTTGTAGTGAAGGATCCTGCGTTGATACCAATTTTTGGTTTATCCAACAATACTGAGAGGGGGGGGGGGGTGGATCAATATTGCCTACTTTTTCTTTTATTTAAACAATTAGCATTAAAAACACATAAACAATGGATAAAACACGTAAGGACACGGAGTTTTATCTTGGAAACCTCAAAAGAGAAAACCACAAAATTAAGCTCATTAAATAAATGATTTCTACAAAGATTGTTTTCTGCTACAACAGATCGAATGCACCAACATCCCAGTTTTCTATTTGCATCAACAAATAAGGATGCCATAACACCTTTGTTTTCCAACTACTACTAGAAGGAGGCTACAACCTCCTTGGCAGACTTCAATATGCCCCTAGCACCACCCAACCTCCCTTAGCTTCTAGGTTTTTATTTCATCAATTCTGGAAATTCTTCATTTTTTTGGTCTCGTCCTTCCTTGATACTTCTCTTATCTGCGTTATTGAGACAACCATCTTTGATTTCAAATATCTGGTTATATAACTTCATGTATTTCATATTTTTCAGGTCGCATCTTTTCATTATGAACTTTGTGTCTTTTCAGGTCGCATCTCTTTATATGAAATGCTACGATGATATAAAGGTATCAAATTCTTTCTTAAGCTCGTAATTCTTTTCATTTATTTTGGATTTAATGGAAATTATGTTGTTTTAGTTTATGAAGTTACATGAATCATGATCCTACAGTAGGTCCATCAAATGAATCCAATAACAACTACGATTCCTGCAACCACTACACTTCTAACAATGCTGAGAGATCCAGTAATGGCTTACGAGTTGGAGATGCTTTCAATTGAAATGAAGTAAGAAGGGGATATAGGTCTGATGAAGAATCACGTCCAAATGGTGCTACGTTGGCCACATCAGCTCCAACTATCACCAGCAGATTGTTAGGATCGATTCTTGGTCGACACTGATAATCCTACATCACGGGCAATGAAGGCAAATTCCATGCCTTCAATCATGGAATTTGATTGACGAAGAGAAAACTCTTTTTTACACATATCTGGAAATGTAATCTCTCGTTCTAAGTTGGGAATTGATGTAGATTCATGCTGTGAGTTGGAAACCATATTCCATGTAACTGTTTTGTACGCATCCCTACAATGTCTATCCTATATAATGCTATTTTAAACCATAGACGATGTATAAATCTCGATCAATCATTGATGAGAGATTATCTTGGTAGCTTAGTAGCAGTGATATACTCAGGCATTGTAAAGGAAGGAAATTCCTTGTAATGTTGTTCTTTATCATTGATAAAAGACTGGTTCAATGCTCATTTGATTCTCAGTTCCGCGTGCTAATTAAGTGGTAGTGGGCGCGGTTCTAAGTGGAGCCATGGACCCCTTCATCTCCAGAACCACGCCCTATTTATTTCTACAGTATGGTGTGATATTGTGAATTTACATTTAGCAATAATGATTGTATTCTGATGCCGTGATCAGTATTTACTATGTTTTCCTGTAATAGATCCTACAATATGTAATTTCCTATAGCTTATCATTAAATCCCACAGTTTGTTATTTCATTTTGAATTTCATTTGCAAAGGTTAATAGTTGGATTGATTTTATGAACCTTTGGATCAATACCAGCTAAAACCGAGGCTTGGAGAGTCTTCTAAACACCAAGGTGTTAACCCGAGTGTCTACTAACCCAACCCATAATTGGAATGGTATTGATCTCGAAACTTCATGGCTTTTGTTGTGTGATATCAGATTAAAAATTGTCTTTCAAGCACTGTTTCGAACTTGTTATGAAGTGAGACTCAACGTAGTATTGTCAGTCATGGTCTAAATAAGTTACATACGATCAACTTGTGGTTCTACCTTAGGAGCTCACTCAGGTCCTTGCCAGTATTGAAATGCACTTTAGTTTATAGTAGATTGGGTTTGAAATTGATTTCATTTGCCTTGCATATATCGGTGTTGTTAATTGTAGGTTTTGAAGCACTTTAAGAAGGTTTTCAAGCACTTTAAGAACACTCTTTGCATATACTTCCCACAACACCTCACAAATCTACAAACCCAGATTGATAATTAATGCGTCAAGTTACCACCATTCAATTTTCCCCACATTTTGGTGTTGTTGTCGGGGAGGTGCTAAAGGGATAGTTCTAAAAGTGAAAAAGGTGTGATAGCTTATGGTTAACATCTTTTGGAATTGATATCAACAAGGAAAGGCTTATAGGGAACCTAGTGTTCTGATTTATAGTTATGTTGGTTAGTATTAGTTCTAAAAGATCATAGATTTCGTTTGAGAGGTTATTTCTCATACTTGTTTTTGTTTGTGATTGGACTCTTTAGGAAATGGACCTGATGCATCCACTGTAGTGGGTTTCTCCAAGCCCTTGTCATGTTGGTATGTTTCTTTACATTTAGTCTAGATGATTGATATTTATCTTGGTTTGAGGGTGACCATATTAGGATTGGAAAGATATAAATTTTCAATACTATCCTTTTGAATTTTAAATTATGATAACAGTGTGATAGTACTGTATGATTCAAAATATTATAGCATTGCATGGTTTGACATATTCACATTGTTCGATGCATGATAGATATTTCATCTTGAAAAGCATGATAAGTATTGCATGGTTTGTTATCACTGCATGAATGGGGAGATAGATAAAAAAATGTAGTTTCTAAAAACAAAGACAAAAACAAAAACAAAGACATTCCAAAATATGCTTACGGTAGGACTGTGAACACACCCACTCCCACTTCTACTAACTTGGCAAGGAAACACATAAGAGATATTTTTGTAGGGGCAATTGTAAGGAAAAATCCCGTGGTAGAATTTAAAAGGACACCTACTTCAAAAGAAGCAATTTCACACAGATAGACTACAACTGAAATTGTGGAGCCTCTAAATCATCCAACATAACCTACAATAGAATCAATCATTGTTGGAGAATGATAGAGGAAACTAGAAGAGGGATTAAACGCAGTTGTTGAGACCAAATTTACACTGCCTGAAATAGTGTTTAATTTATTCAGAGGAGGAAAGATGGTAGAGGAAGAGGGAAATAACTCTACCCAAGAGGAAACCTTCACCTTTGAATTTTCTATCATAGAACCTGGTGACATAGCACATATGAAGAACATCCCTCTATCTGCTTTACCAAACTTCCATGGGTTAGCAAGAGAAGATATGGATGCATTTTTGTCTGAGTTTGATGTACTTTGTAGAAGTTGACTATTGTACCGATGGTCAACAATTGAAATTATTCCTTGATACTTTAAAGGGTGCAGCACTCCGATGGTTCATGGGCCTCGGGGGAAACAATATTCAGACATGGGAAGATATGAAGAAGGTATTTGTGCAGAAATACAAACTTGATTAATGCAAAGCTCTAGATATAAAAGAATAAATCATCTGAATGACATAGGAGGAAGATGAGAGTTGGAACACCATGTGGAACATTTTCCATACAATATTGAATGATCAAGGCAAGGACATTTGGGTAAAGAGACATTAAGAAAAATCCTACTTATAGGGATTCGAGATGAGTGCTTAGAGGTCTTAAATCTAATGGGATCAAGAGATGTCCATCAATTGAAATATGATGAAATATGTGATTTATGCAGGAGGTATTCCAGAGGAAATGCAAAGACTGGAAGAAGCTCCAGCCATAGATGTTGCTTCTAGATTTACAAAATTTGTTGTAGGAACAAGAGTAACACGGGTTGAGATTGGTAATATTTTTTTTTAAATTTTAAAATTGACATTATCAGTTCATCGAGTTCTCATCTTGATATCTTGTAGGTCAAAAGGATAGATGAAGCAAAGAAAGACTTGGTAGTATTTTGTCCAAAATGCAGGAAAAAGCATCCTCCACGGGATTACCCATCATAGAGCGTTGAACTCTCTGAGATATGTGATCAATACCATCCTACAAAGAATCTCCCTTCTATACTAGGCCTAAAAGTGGTATACCAAGGAGAGCAAGAGACCACAAGTTCAGTCTATGCAATGGCTCCACAACATTGACCATGGAAACCTCGATCACCAGGTATGTTGCAAAATTCTACTCCACAATTTTCTCATTCATATAATCAGGCATGGAAAGCCCCAACACCATCAACCCACTCCACAACATCCTTGGCAACATGGTTGGTGTGGGAATTCTTATGATACCATGTCTAATTTTCCTCATCCTACATCACACAATTTTCCTACAGTGCCATCATATTCCCCACAAATTCCTCAAACACAAAACCAATTATCCCACACTATTACAACTACCTACCCCTCCAAACCACCAATAACCAATGCAAATCCCTACCCAACCCATCCCCAATCCAAATAATAATAAAACAGTCCAACCCACTTATAATGCTGACATCCAAACTTTTCCTACATATGTCATTATGCATGTGTCACTACAGGAAATCCATCTTAGAACAGGGAAGGTTCTTAATAAAAAACTTTAGTAGTTATTCAAGAGAATGATGAGGAAGAAAGTCCCACTCCATCTATGCCAAACACTGGTAAACATTCACACCTTCAAGTTCAAAATCAATCATATCGAAACCAATCGACCTTACCAATAAACACACAAGAAACACAAACACCACAGTCCAATCAACCTCTGTTCCCATAAAGGATACAAGCAGAAAAGACAATCACTCCCATCAAATTTGATTTTGCAGTTGAACTAAAAAATATTTGTGTCAAAATCCCCTTAATGAAGGACCTAAAATATATACCCATTTATGCTAAAATAGTGAGGGAGCTATGTATCAAAAAACCGGGAAGAAAAAAGAGGGAACCACCAACCATAAAACTCTTAGGAAAATTACCTAGCCTTATGTCTGCTTAGGTCACTACTGAAAAATATGTGGACCCAGGAAATCTTATAGTCACTATTTTTATCAATAACCTCCCTATTGAAAACACTCTAATCGATTTGGGTGCAACCATAAATGTAATGACTATAAAAACTCTCACTCGATTAGGACACTACAATCTTTCCCCTACCTCCATAGTCCTTGAACTAGTTGATTGATAAAAAATAAAACCCAAGGGAGTATTGGAAGATGTAATTGTCTCACTGGATTGATGGGAGTATCCGGTAGACTTATATGTCTTGTAGCCAAAATCAAACTTAGGTGGACATCCCTTAATCTTCGGAAGGCCCTGGATGGCCACATCTGATGCCTTCATTAGTTGTAGTTAAGGAAACACAACAATCACACATGGCACATAGACTAAACAAATCACACTCTACCCGCTACCAAAACTGCACCTGAATTAGAATGTTCTCAATGGCTTATTGAGGATGATCGTGACGACGAAAGCATTCAACTTGTTTTTACAATATCCCAAGACATGAGCTTAATGGAAAATACCAAATAAAATATGATTAGCCATTACAATTCCAAGCCATATTTCCCATGGTATTTTTGGGCGTAGTCATCCTCTTAGTATCAAGCTTCTTTAGACCACCTCTTAGCTAGATCAAGATTTCCAAGAAATATGCACCACAAAAGAATTAGATTCTATTTTCTTATTATCCTTTCCTACTTGTTCAATCTCTGAATATGGCAGCAAAACTGTAGAAATTCCTCCTAGAAAACTCTAAATATCAATTTGACATTATGAGATAGTTCACAAGAAGAACAATTGATTCAAGTTTTGAGAGAGTATTATGATGTTTTTGTGTGGGAGTATACTAACATGAAAGGCATTAATCCGGATACCTGGATCCATCACATTTACATCCAAGAAAATGCTAGGCCTTTCAGACAGCCACAAAGAAGAATCATATAACATTGAGGGAAGTAGTAAAAGAAGAACTTGAGAAATCAATGTAGGTGCCATCTATCCTATTTCTGATAGTCATTGGATGTCTCTGTTGGTCACTATCCCTAAAAATAATGGGAAATGGCGAGTGTGCATTGATTATAGAGAACTAAACCAAGCAACCTTGAAATATTACTTTCCCCTACCTTTCATTGACCAAGTCCTGGACACACTAGCAAGAAAGAAATATTTTTCTTTCCTAGATGGATTTAGCTAATACAATCATATCTAGATTGCTCTGAAGGACTAGGACAAGACTACTTTTACTTGTCCATGGGGGACTTATGCTTACAACGTATTACCTTCTGGCTTATGTAATGCACCAGCTACTTTCCAGCGGGTGATACTTGGTATTTTCTCTGACTTGTTACATGATTACATGGAGGTATACATGGATGACTTTACTACATTCAGTGATTCTTTTGTGGAAATTTTAACTAATCTTAAAAAGTTCTAAAGAGTTGTAGAGATTCAAATTTAGCACTTAGAAATGATTTTATGATATTGATTGAAAGTATTGTGTTGGGACACCGTGTGTCTGCTGTAGGAATTTGGGTTGATCGTGCTAAAATAAAAGTGATTGTTAACATGCCACCCACTACAAACCAAAAATGGCTTCGAATTTTCTTAACCCATGCAGGCTATTATTAGCACTTCATTGAAAATTTTACAAAGATAACCTTACCATTGTTCAAATTGCTAGCAAAAGAAGTTGATTTTCATTGGAGTAAGGAATGCCAACTTGCCTTTGATGTAGTAAAGGATTTTTTCTTTCTTCAACTTCAGTGTTGAGAGGTCCAAATTGGATCCTTCCATCCCATATCTCTATCGATGCACCATATTGGGCCATAGGGGCAATATTAGGCCAAAAGGAAAATCTCTTAACCCATGTTATTTACTGTATAAGCAAAAATTTAGCCCCTCCCAAATTAAATTACACTGTAATTTAAAAAATAATTCATTTCGGTTGTCTATGCAATAAACAAATTTAAACACTACATCACATGGTACGAAGTTTTTATCCATCCTAACCACTCTTCCATTAGGTACCTCATAAATAAGCCAATTACGAATGACATAATTACTAGGTGGTTGCTGCTGCTACGGGAATTCAACATCACAATTATGGACATACCAAGGAAGGAAAATCATGTGGCTAACTTCCTTTCTAGACTCAACAATAAAGGTGTGAATACTCTTATTGATGACAATTCCCTTATGAGAATATGTTTGTTATTTCTACTGACCTACCATGATTTGCATACATAGCCAACTATCTTGCTACAGGGAAACTTCCACCCCAATTTTCATTGAAGGAAAGAGATAGGGTTGTGAGAATGAGTGCTCCTTATTCTTGGATTAAAGGAGATCTCTTTTACACAGGTCCTCACTTGATCATTCACATATGTGTGAGAGAAGACAAAATGCATGACATCCTGAAGGCTTTCCATGATGAACACTCTTGGGGGCATTCTGTAGATAAAATAACAACATATAAAATCCTCCACTTGGGCTATTATATTCCTGCGCTCTTCCACAATGCAAATAATTGTGTTCGGACATGTGACAGCTTCTAGAGGATGGGTTGACTGATTCCATCATATGAGATGCCACTCCAACCTCAGGTTCTTGTAGATCCCTTTGAAAAATGGGCCCTAGACTTTGTAGGACCTATTAGCCCTCCTTGCAAATGTAAAAAGTATATTTTGGTTTGCACAGACAATGTGACTAAGTGGGTGGAGGCAAAAGCCTTACCTAGAGCTACGAAAAAGTTAGTAGTAGATTTATTGTCTAGTGAAATTTTTGCTCTCTTTGGAGTACTTAGAGAGATTGTTACTGACCAAGGTGCTCAATTTACATCTAAGTTGATACAAGTAATTACCCATAGGTATCAAATCATGCACAGGAAATCCACTCCATATCATCTACAAGCCAATGGGCAAGTGGAGTCAACGAACAAGGTTCTAGAGGAAATCCTTACCAAAACAGTACAAATGCACAAGAAGGATTGGACAAATAGGCTTCTAGAGGCCTTATGGGCATACAAGACAACATGAAGAAGTACTATTGGTTTCTCTCCATACCAGCTGGTCTATGGAAAGAAAATGCAACTTCCTATCGAATTTTAGATCAAAAATTTCAAAATGGTTGCAAATTTAGACATGGATCTAATTGAGGCTCAAAAGCATAGAAATTTACAATTAAATGAACTAGATGAGATGCGACATGAAGATTTTCAACACACTGATATCATCCAGCAGCAGAGGGAAAGATGGCATGACATGGTGATTAAAAAGAAGCAGTTCAAGGTAGGGGACTAGGCACTCCTCTTCGATACAAAGTTTAAAAACTTCAAGGGGAAATTCAACAAACATTGCCTCGGCCCTTATGACGTTGAAGTTGGTTATGATAATGGATATGCCAAAGTTAGAACGATTGATGATGAGAAGGTGTCCTTCTTAGTCAATGGGAACAAACTTAATTTATTTCAAAAGCCTAAGTCCAATGAGGAGTTTGTCAAAAGTTTGATGGAACAAGCTGAATTGGAGGTAGTAAGTAGGGGGGATTTTACCTGTGCTTCTTCTTCCTCATCCTAATTCCTTTTTATTACTATAAAAAAATGAAAAAAATTTAGAAAAACAAAAATTAAAATAAAGAGAAAAAATAAAGCCCTGCTGTAAAAACCATAATTTTTGGCGCAGTAGAGCCAAGACCTCACTTCCCAGTCTCGTGCTGGTGGAGTCGTTAATAAATTTGTGGTTTTTTTCTTGTCCTTTTAATATTTTTTTCATGCTCATGTTGGATTGATGGAGGATTCCTTGAGGCCTTCCTTCCAATAATCTTGTCCCATCGACTTCAGCTCATCATCTGGGTTCAAGATCAGAGATTAAGTGATGCCTTGAAGTTCATATGCTTTAATGATGAGCTTTATTGCTACCAGCAGAGAGGATGCATTAATGCCTCATGACTGTTAGATCCTACAGGGGGTTTGACGACAACACATTCATTCAAACCTGATAGGATGCATCAAGGGTACCATGGTTCTCATCGCCATTATTGGTGAGATACCTCGCATCAGTTAACGCCATTCATCAAGGGCCGATAATCAGATGAATCCTGTCACATTCGACATGAAGAAATCTATTCATGTGAACGAGATTGTACATGCGGGGGTTGAAGATGAAGACTTTTTTACTATCCTGTAGCAGCATTTTAAATTGTCAATAAAGAACAAATCCAAATTTCTATTATGTTTTGGCCCAGTTCAATTCAGGAGGCCAGTTTCAAAATAAAATGGAGAAATCTCTTATCTTTAGTAAAAAGACTTATGTTCTTGTATCACGAACCAAGTGGGTTAAATCCTACTCCTGTTCCTATTTTCGATCATGTTCTTGTTCCAGATCCAGTTAGAGTTCTAATTCCTACAACAAACCTTGCTTTACAAAGTATGGGTGTATGATAGAACCCCTTCCTTCGACAAGGGCAGCGCTAGTAATAACTTTGTATGGATATAGGTATGGATCAGGTAACTGAGACTACTAGTAGTTCATTTTCTTTTTATTCACAATGATGAAATATTATGATGTGAAGGCGGTTCCTTTGATGAATCAAGAACCTAAGCCAATACCCCTTTGATCCATGTCTTATGATGATTTTGCACTTCCATTTTAAAGTTATTATTGTGTGGGATTATTATCTGGATTCCATGTATTGGATTTGCCATGATGTCAATCTAAATCATCACTTCAACATGCACTTTACATGGTGTTCACTCCTGAGCCATTCACAGTCATAATTATGATCATGCATGCATGATTAGATTGGATAATGATGATGAAATCGTTATGATCACGATCTTTTTGAAAACCCAAACCTTCCACTAACATATCGTTATCCTTCCATATCTATCGTACTAAGCCATTTCCCATCCTAATTATATAATTAAGTGGTAATTAGATATTTTACATGCCCTAGCATAGGATTGCATTAGAAGTAATGGACATCGAATTAGATGACTTCGGGATTGTGAGATTAGCAATAAGAATGCAAAGATCAGATGATCTCTTTGGAAGTCCATAAAGCATAATTCAAATTCGTCTAGTTATGAAGCCATCATGTCTTGAAACAGATCATGACTATTCCACCGACCATCCAATCAAATCTATCAATTTTTTATCATTTTTTGGTAATCCCCGTCATATCAATGTCGTCTCATACACGAATTGGATCATGATGATAACATCATCATGATCACGGTTCCATTACTAAATTCGTCAACCCCTAATGGTCTGCAATGTTCACCCATTAAAACTGTTTCATCATTTCCATTTGGAGACATTATGTTTAAGAAGCAAGTACATATAGGGATAGTTAATAAATTGAAAATGAGGGCCGGATTAGGATTGAACCAGTCAGGGCCCAACCTCTTAGATGATTTCCAAAGGTGCATAAAGAAGATCAGTAAAGCGGGGTGGCTGCCATTATTTTCAAAGTTTTATGGCCACATTGATGCAGTTACATTAGCCTTCACTAAGGGGTTTGATGGTGATAAAGTTCAATTGGGGATGTTGAGTTTCGACTATGAATAGTCCATAGTCGTGAAAACTGAACTTCCATAGGATGGAGAGCGTTGGTTCAAAAACCAACCCTAGAAAAAGAAGCATGAATTCCCTTTATGTCAAAATATTGCACAAATCCAGACTGGTCCAAGGGTCTGGCAAGATCTTGTTTGAAGAAAAAGTATAAATATCTTTTGATGATCTTGCAGAAGTTTATCACATGCAAGGGGTGGTATGGAATGGCCTTTCCTTACCATGTGCGTATCTTGGGGCACTGTACAGGAAAGATGTTGGACTTACTCAACTTCCTACTAAAATATTAGATTAAGATGGCCAACACAACAAAGAGAAGGGATAACAATGTAGAGAAGAATCTCTACCACCACAGTCCTATTAAACTTTCGGTTATGGTGGAATTGAAGAAGAGAAATGATTGTTGGGAGGATTTATTGGTGAAGAACCAAATCACAAAGGATGGAAATATAGAATCAAAGGAGACAAAGCATAAGGATGAGAGGTCTGATAAGTAGGAATTCGGTGATGACAATGGACATGAGCAACAAAGTGACAGTAAAGAGTAAAAGCACGAAGTTGCAGAAGAAAAACATCGGGATAATGTTAGGGAAGAGGAAATGCATGAAGCTGTTGAAGATGAGCCTAGGACTCCTCCAAGAGAGCCCAAAACCATTGGGGACAATGATGACAAGGTACATATTATTTCAACCCCTATAAAGAAGACACAGAAGAAACAACTTGCCAGAAAAAACAAGAAAAGTCCGAAGTCTCCTCCAAGGCAGAGGATAACGAGAAGTAGAGTATCCAAGTTGACTGAAGAAGCCCGAACGACTCCTATAAACAAAAAATATGAGGTAAGGACTAAAGACCTTCCTCTAGAATATAGGAGTGGGGGGGACTTCGAAAACCCTACTAGAAAGAAAAGAACCAGAGCTGCTCTAGACATTGTAGCGACCCAGGAAGAATTGGATGAAATTGATCAATTGTGTGTTGATCCCGATTCTTGGGAACCTTTTAAAAAGTCATAGTTTGATGAACCTCTTCGTCAAGTTGAAAGATTGGAGGATGCGCAAGAAGAAGAAAAACTAGAGGATGATATTATGATGCATCCCGAAGAACACCATGAGGTTAAGAAATTGCAGAGGAAGATTAAGAAGATGATTGTGTTAGAGAGGCATATCAAGTTAGAAAACGCTCCGCTGAGGGATTCAAGTACTAGGTTTCAGGAAGGGATCAAGAGATTGAAAAATGAGAACAAAAAATCAATCAAGATGGCCAGGAAATGGTACAAGAGAGGAAAAAAGCTCTATTTGAAAAACGGGAAGCTTCAAGTGAGATCCAAAGATTCTCAGCCTTCTTCTAAGCCAGATTTATCAGTGCACTACTTGGGACTAAATTAATTCATACCAGTCCAAGTTGAGGGAGTCTCACAGTTTTGAGGACATTATATAAAGGATGATTCTTCTTTTTCTTTTGTATGAGGACATGCAAATCCTCAGGCTAGGGGGAGATGTAGAGTCCGTATTTTGACCACTTTTGGCATATCTATTGACCACCGTTTTACCTCCTTTTCTTGTAAATAAACTTGTTATATCGCCTATACCATCCTAATTCCCTATTTTTTGCATATGAAATGCTATGATGATCTAAAGGTATCAAACTCCTGCATAAGCTCACTGAATTCTTTTCATTTATTTTGGATTTAATGGAAATTAAGTTGTTTTAGTTTATGAAGTTACAAGAAGCTTGATCCCATAATAGGTCCATTAGATGAATCTGGTAACAACTACAATTCCTACAACCACTGCAATTCCAGCAATGATGAGACATATGGTAATGGCTTTTGAGTTGGAGATACTTCTGATTGATACAAAGTGAAAAGGAGATATAGGTCCGATGAAGAATTACACCCATATGGTGCTATGTTGGCCACATCAGCTCCAACTATTACCAATAGATCGTTACACTTGATTCTTGGTCGATGCCGATATTCCTACAACACAAGTAACCAAGGTGAATTCCTTGCCTTCGGTCATGGAATTCGATTAATGAAGAACAAACTCCTTTTTACTATGTTCGTCCATGCATATCTATTAATGTAATCTCTCATTCTAAGTTGGGAATTGATGTACTTTCATGCTGCGAGTTGACAGCGATATTCCATGTAACTGTTTTGTACTCATCCCTATAACGTCGATCATGTAGAATGCTATTTTGAACCATGGATGATGTATAAATGCTGATCAAATCATTGATGAGAGATTAGATTGGTAGCTCAGGAGCAGTGATATACTCAGGCATTATACGGGAAACAACTTCCTTGTAATATTGTTCTTTATCATTGATATAATACTGGTTCGATGCTCATTTTTTTTTTACAGAAACGGTTGAGTAGATTTGATTATAATAAAAGTGGCAAAAATTACATAGTGCAGAGGATGGATTGCTCCCATAACAGAGTAGCATCCATTATTCCCTATTCATCTTTTACAAGCTTATAGTTGATATGATACCTTCCAGATCTATGAAAGCTGTAACACCTAACAAACTGTCCAAGAAGTCTAATACAAAAGAAAAACATAACTACTAAGTTGGCTTATACAAAAACTGTAGAGTGAATCTTTCTAAAAGAGTGCCAAAACCTACGAAGAATTCCCACCCTGTGAATTACATTGAAACAGTACAAAAACATATAATCTGAAGGAAAAGCATGTCAAAACCAAAATGCAAAAGAGCCAATCGTCAGGCTACTAATGCAGGCCAGTGTCCATGACTGCTCCAGCGGACTCAGCTGTCCCATTCTTGTCAGAACTGAGGTCCACATAATTCCCTGCACGAGCCATGAACTGTTTCAGCTTATCCATCTTCCTGCCAAGGTCTGCCATTTCGCTGCTGGTGGCACCAATTTTACGGACTTTGTGAGGGTAGCAGAGGCCCAGAGTCTCTTCCAAATGTTCAACCTTCTCAGCGACCTTGTTGTTCTGAAGCTTGATCTCAACGTGCGTTGTTTGAGCCAGAGAGTAGAGCCGGGTCAGGACCTTTTTGAACTCCAAGTTCTCATTTCGAATCAGGCGAACCTGAACTTTGAGCTCCTGCATACGATTCAACATTTCCTTCTCGTTCTTCATATGACCTTGCCTCCCATCAAGACCCTGGAAACTTCCATGCTCGTCGTGCCTGCGACAGGACCCAAGCACAGAGTTGTTGTTCCATTTAGAAACCTAGTCGCCCATTGCTTCATCAACTAGTGGGATAGCCCAGCTGCAGGCACCATTAGGGATTCCAATAGCCTTATTGCACCTTAAACATTTAAGATAAACACTAGTCCCTTCCTGCGGGCGTCCAATGATATGGTGCTCCATATTCATGCACACTACCAGCGTAGAGATGAGGGAAAACAAATTCCAGACAAAGGAAGTACATAAACCGGCGAGGAAGTGAATACAATCAAGCTCCATCCCATCCCGTCTTAAACCGTTCCATTGGCTTCGCATGTCGACTAACTAGAAATCTAGCAGGCAACCATTAATGCTGGAGTGAGTGGAAATCCTTCGAAGATCGAGGTGACCGTAAAAAATCTTGGTTGGGATTCCAAAAACTAAACAAGGATATATCCTATAGTTTGAAACCAAATTGAAAAGAAGTCTCCTTGATGAATTGTGGATAGTCCTGAATTTATGAAGAGACCTTAGGCTAGGGAATCCAGACATTTTCATAAATGACATTGTTACAGTCGAGAGAGCCATAGGGAAGCCCAATTCCTTTGTTGGCCATGGCATCTGCTTGCCCATTTAAGCTTCTCAGGGCATGGAGGAAGGTAACGTCATTGAATTCTTTGTTGATGCTGTTTAGAAGATGATGCATCTTGTTGGAGGGATTCTTCCTTCTGGTGACGATGTTTTTGGCTTCTCTCTAATGACGATTAGTGAGTCTCCGATGACCGTCAAGCTCTCGATGCCTAGGTCTATAGCTATCTCCAATCCTTTGATGAGACCGAGCCATTCCGCTCTGTTGTTGGTCTTCCTCCCAAAGCAAACTCTTTCTGCTTGTTCCCCCCAGAGTCGAAGATTACTCCCCCTGCACCTACCAACCCTAGGTTCGATGCTCATTTGATTCTTAGTTCTGTGTGCTAATTAAGTGGTAGTGGGCGCGGTTCTAAGGAGGTAGGGCCCCCTTCATCTCCATAGCCACACCCTGTTTATTTCCTTTACTTGTAGTGTGGTGTGATCTCGTGGGTTTACATTTAGTAATAACGATTGTCTTATGTTCCTATGATCATTATTTACTCCGTTTTAATGTAATAGATCTCGCAGTCTGTAATTTCCTATAGCTTAGCATTAAATCCTTTAGTTTGTTATTTAAATTTGAATTTCATTTGCAAAGGTTAATAGTTGGATTGAATTTTATGAACCTTTTGATCAATATCAATTAAAACAGAGTCTTGAAAAGTCTTGTTAACACCAAGGTGTTAACCCGTGTGTCTACTAACCCAGCTCATAAGTGGAATGGTATTGATCTCTAAAGTTCATGGTTTCTGTTGTGTGATCTCATATTAAAAATTGTCTTTCAAGCATTGTTTCAAACCAATTATGAAGTGACACTCAATGAAGTATTCATAGTCTATAGAAGTTACTTATGATTGACCTATGGTTCTACCTTAGGAACTCACTCGAGTCCATGCCAATCTTGAAACACACTTTTGTTTATAGCAGATTGGGTTGAAGTTGATTTAACTTTCACTGGCGAAATTAATTTTAGCTTTTGAATCAGTGTAAGAAGGTATTGAAGCTCTTTAAAAACGCTCTCTACATATACTTTGCACAACAACTCGTAAGTCTACTAACCTAGATTGATAATTATGTGTCAAATTACCACCATATCATTTTCCCCACATAAACAATGAAATTGCATTTAATATGTGTCCAAAGAGGACACTAAACCTAAAAGGGAGTTGCAAATAACTCCCATAGACAATAAAAGCACCAAAGTCCACACAACACAAATGAGGACCCACAAAAACAAAATGAATCGAAGAGAACATTAAGCACCACCAAGAAGCTATCAAGGTGTTGGCATAACTAATTATGCCTCCATTGATACAAAACAAATTACCCATAAGGAACCTAAGAACCACAACCCATTTAGGGGTGAGTGACTCGAGAGCCACAAAGTGCCAAATGAATGAAGGGTTCCAAATTGAGAGAAAACCTATTCGAAACACATTAGACTCTAGGAATATGGGGGTTGAGATGGATGAAAATTCTTGGAAAGCCTACCAAATACATTGAGGAAAAAATAGCAAAAAGTCTCATCTCACATCCACCAACCTATCAGGTCGTTCTAGTACTCGAGGGCCAAGAGAAATCACCTTGTAGAATAAACTCGACATTGGAGGAAGGAGCAGGAATCAACAAAGATCTAGTGCAAAACCCACCAAACACCACCATAACATGAAAATGCCAATGTCTACAAATCCTTGAAAACGAAGGAGAACTAGAGGGAAACACCAAATTTGCACATAGTAATAGAGACACCCACCATTAGCACCTAGGCCTAAGAGATAAGGAAAGCCACAACTCCAATTCACTACCTACAAAGAAATGAGAAGGACGACCAAATACAACTCAAAACCAACCCCCGACCAGAAGAATCTCAACATGGAATCTCCACAAACTCCAATAGTGATGAAATATGAAGGTGGCATGAATATAGTAGTGATGAAATGGGACAAATGAAGCCTTGGAAACAAAGGGATAAATGTAGCTAGGATAAACCTTAGCTTGCATCCTCATATTAGCTCATATGGATGGCCAAGTTTATCATTGTTTGATTAGTTTGTAATTATTATTCATAATGTTACTAATTATTGTTAAGTCACTGACAAATTGAAAGTGAGTGATACTTAAACCCCTGGTTAATTGTATTTCCTTTAAGATATTGAGCATCTCAATGCAACTATTCGAAGTAGTGCCTACCCCCCTTTTGTAGGATTTACAAACAAGCTCCCCAACCTTAATTTACCTTGAGTTTCCTCTTGTTAACTTATTTTAAACCCCCTTTTGCAAGAGAGGTGATTATCATCTTCCCAACCTCAATTATTTTAAACCCCCTTTTGCAAAAGAGGTGATTATCATCTTCCCAACCTCTACTCTAGTTCAATTTTTTATGGTTAACTCATTTTTAGATTTAACTTCATGGTTAGAGAAAATGGTGAAAGGTCACAACTTTGGATAATTATTTATTATGTTAACTCATTTTTAGATTTAACTTCATTGTTAAAGAAAATGGTGAAAGGTCACAACTTTGGATAATATTATGTCACCGCAGGTGATATATACGAATCAATGATTTATATTAATATGCACCGTACAGAGGTTAAATTTTTTGATTTCCTATAGTTTTGGGATTTTAATATTAAATGGAATTTTGAAAAACTTATTTATTAGTTAATAATGGCTTATGCCTGCCTCTGGGGTAGACGTCAGCATAATTTAATAGGATGTACAGGGATCATTTAACAAGGATGTATGTGACATTTAACAAGTTACTATATTGTGACACGTACAATTACCAACCATAATGAACATGGGATTTCCCAAATCTATAAGTTGTTTGGTTGCTATATCCAGCATTGCAATCCCCACATCTGCCCAACTAGCAACATCGGGGAATAGACTTCTAATAAATAGAATGAAAGCATTATGCTTCTTGTAAGAAAATGATTGCATGATATCATTTGTTCCATTACAACTAACATTTGTCGCACTAATATTTTCTACACAAAACATTGAGTCTCCAACATTATGCAAGGTTCTTTCAAAAGCTTCAAGTTTCCAACCCAACCCATATCAAGGAGTGTTTTGGAAAATAAAATAGTTTCCAAATAAGGAACAAATGGAACTAAAAATATCCTTTCATTTGAGATTGGAATCCTTAAGAGATTCTCAACAACATTAGGAATGGTGTGACAATTAAAATGAACCTCTGGTGCTCTACACCCTTTGTTTTAGCAGAGACTGAAAACCTCATGCTCTTGGTTTATCAATACAACGACATTTATACACATAACTTATAAATGATCTTACAACCTCTTGATTAATTTCATTGGGAATTCAAGCTCTATTACAACTATAGTTTGTTGGATATCAGGACTAATACTATCCGTGGCACGGTGGCACAACATCAATCACTGTTTATACAAGATCTTATAGCACGAAGTACTTCAATGGACCGTTCCATTAATGACATGAGACTGAGAACAATAGTCTTTTTGATGACATTTGGTTCCAACTTGGCGCTCCTTTGTGACACTTAGACTCTCACCTTAACATCTGGATACTCTTGACACTTGCACGCTTGTGGTTGAAACTTGTCTGATGTCAGAGCCACGTCTTCGATGAGCTGTCCACTTCACAAAGGCGGTTTCCTCCCATAAGGACTCAATGCGATGACACTTGGTGATTTGATGGCGTATTTATGATAAAACTCGTTGATGACTTTGGTGTAACACTAGTTTAGCTTCATATGCATGGCTTATGCTTGGACACAAAACTTAATTAGGCACATAGCATGACACTTGGCAAGGGTTTCTTCATCATTTGGCATTTTGATTTATACTTGTGGGACATATCCCACATGTCTAAAGAGAAAAATCCTACATGTGTTTATATCATAGTAGCATAATTCGAGTACAAATACGATTCGATACGGAAAAAATACGTAATGAAAAAATTTAGTACGAATAAAATTCGGAAGTAGAGTGCTTATATATAATATATATATATATATAATTTCAACAACATGTCATATGGCAAGCGTGAGTGAGGGCAACTAGTTATTAATAATTATTTTAATAAGAAAGTATAAATTGAATGGTATTTATGTTTTATAGTGTTTAAGTTTGTTTTTTTTAAATTGATTTTCAAACTTTAATTTTCCATTACTAAGAATCCGTATTCGTATTACACTTACACCGAATATTCGGCGAATTCGAATTTGTTCCGAATTTCCGTACGTGAAATGCCAATACGGCCGAATTATGCTACCATGATTTATATACAACAGGATGTTGAATAATTGGCAACGCGTAATGCACACATATAGACTCTCTCTTAACAATTCTTCATCCTTGAACTAAGGCGCGTGAGCTCCCGAGCGTGAGCTTCAGGTTTTCCTTAGTGCGTGAGCCTCCGAGTGCCTCTTGCGTTGAAGGTCTTCTCACTCTGCTCCAGAGATGGATCTCCCTCCGGACCCGAGTCCGGAGGCCCGTAGGCTCCTACTGGATGAGGCATTTCAAGCCCTTGTGGCTGCCTCACCCCCTCCTCCTCAATCGACGGCCTCTTCTGGTGATGGATTTATCAAACGAGCTGAAGCTCCTAAGATCCAGATCATGTCGGCGGCTTCACGATTAAAAGCCCTCGCCTTGAGCGAAAAGGGTTTGATCGGTCAGTTCACGGGGATTTGGCCATCACCGAAAACAACAGACAACTGGGTAAAGAAGAACTAGATGCCATTGATTTCAGTTGGTTTGCAGCATTGCTTCTGTGGAAAAGGCTTTTTTTCCTTCCTATTTGAAAATAAAGAAGATAGGGATCTGATTTTTCGAAGTGGCCCCTATTTCATGGGTCCGAGGGGGCTTTACCTCAATCGATGGATGCTCTCTTTTGACCATGAAAAGGATGTCCCATCTGCTGTCCCTGTCTGGGTCCGTTTGCCCCACCTTCCATTGCATTGTTGGAATGACGAAACCCTCCAAGCAATCGAGAACTCACTTGGAAAATATATCGACAAAGCCGAGCCAAAAGGCCCATTATTCTCATGCGCTAGAATCTGTGTTGAGGTTGACATAGAGAAGGGACTACCGGAAATAGTCAACCTATGTATGGACGGATGGGAACATATTCAGAAATTCGACTACGAATAGCTAACCTTCAAGTGCAAGAAGTGCCACGAGTATCGTCACTTTGTCAAAAATTGCCCTAAAGCAATCCAGGGGACTCAGGAGAAACCCCAAGAGGAGGAATGGCAACGGGTGAAGAAAGGAAGAAGAATGAACACTGCAAATCCGGATCCAAAGGAACCCTAAGAAGATCGAGGTAAAAATCAATCCCAGCCTGAAAAGGAAACCAACACTAGTAATCAGTTTTCCGCCCTGATTTTGGAAGAAGGTGAGATTAATGAACCGGATCCATCTCTGGTAGACCTCGGTTCAGACCCTTGCATCACTTTAATCCCCAGTTCCACTCCCCCAACATTCGGCGAAGGAAGCCCGGTTATAGCTTTTATGGGCTCCCCCTCCCCAGGAAACTCCTCTTGGGCGGATATGGTTAAGCAAAGTAAATCCCCTCTTGCTCCTCGTCACCTGAATCCTCTTCCAAAGAATCTCAGGAACCTCTTGATATCGGCCCACCAAATACCAGAGGAAGAAAGTCACATCGATTCCACCGGGAGCAAGAAGCAAAAAGGGAAATGGAACTAGGAAGACAGAAAAGCATCGAAGAAACTAAACTTCTTCAAAACTCGAAGAATACAGGGAGAGCAGAAGGAAGGGCTAGAGCAGCCTATCAATCTGGAAAGAAGTAATGAAACTGGTCTCTTGGAACTGCAGGGGTCTGGGAGGAGCACATAAAGTTGACGCTATGAAAGACATCATCAAAACTGAAAGACCGGACATCCTTCTTATCCAAGAGACAAAAATGAGTGATTTAGAGGTCATGGCCCTCTCACATCACTTTTGGAAGACCTGCCATGGCTCACCGATTAGCTCCAGAGGAGCCTCTGGGGGAATTGCTACCTTCTTCTCAAGTAAGTATGATTTTAAAGTTGTTAAAGAATGTCAAAATTGGATTCTGATTGAATTCCATGAAAAAGATGAACCGGATATCTTTTATATTTGTAATGTTTATGGTCCAACTCATTACAAAGACAAACATGCTTTTTGGAATAGCCTAGCAGCTTTGAAAGAATCTTTAGAAGGAAAGGATGTTATCATTGCTGGAGATTTTAATGTTACCAAAGGCCAAGATGAAAAAAGGGGTGGCTTTAGTGTAAGGGATCCTTTCGGGGAGAATCTTATGGATCTAACCTCTGGTTTAGATCTTTTGGATCTGGCTCCTAAGAATGGGAATTATACATGGAACAACCGGAGAATTGGTATTGGTCACATAGATGCCAGGCTTAACCACTTTCTGGTCAGTTCTTCCTTTCTGCTTAAAGATCTTATTCCTTTTGTCTTCGTCGTCCCTTCGGTTATTTCTGACCACAAACCCATCACCTTGACTCTTTCTCCTCTTGCAATCTTAGGTCCCATACCTTTCCGCTTTAACTCCATTTGGCTTCTAGATGCCAAAGTTATTGACCTTATCAAAATTGCTTGGAGTATTCCATGCTTTGGTTCATCGAGTTATAGATGGGAATGTAAACTTAGAAATGTGAGATACTCCCTCAAAAGTTGGGCAAGACTGGAATTTAAAAAACCAGGACACTTGAAAAAGCAACTTCAATCTGAACTTTCGAATCTACAAGCTAATTTGGAAACCTTTGATATCTCTCCATCCCTCATTTGGCAAGAATACGACCTGAGCTTGAAAATCTTAAATGCTAGCAGAATGGAAGAAGCGAAATGGAGAATTAAATCGAGGTAGCTCTGGTTAAAAGAAGGGGACAACAATTCAAGCTACTTTCATAAACAAGCAAAAATCATAATTAGTCAAAATATGATTAAGGAAATAAAAAATAATGATGGTTTGGGAATAACTAATCAGGAGGAGATTAAGTCTCACATTTTCCAGCACTTCCAAGAGCTCTTTTCTGACTCCGGGGACACTGATCCCTTAGCACAAGCGGATCTGCTGCATGACATTCCTTCCCTCATTTCCGATTCTGAAAACAACGATCTTACCAAACCAATCTTGGAGTCAGAAATTGAAAAAGCCATTTGGTCCCTGCAAATGGACAAGGCTCCTGGGCCGGATGGATTTACCATTAATTTTTACAGGGCTGCTTGGGATATCATCAAAGACGATCTGAAAAATATGCTCAACTGGACGAGAAAAAAGGATAAGATCGGAGGGGCTACCAATTCCACCTTCCTGGCTCTCATTCCTAAGGATAAAAATCCCCGAGCTATTGACCGCTTTAGACCTATCTCACTTTGCAACACTTCTTACAAAATTCTTTCTAAAATTCTGGCAAATAGAATGAAAAAAATTATGGGTCATCTCATCTCAAAAACTCAAGGTGGATTCATAGCTGGGTGGCAAATCATAGACAGCATAATTATCGTTCAAGAGGCCATTCATTCCAGTTTGGAGTGCAAGCAGCAAGGTATGGCTATTAAACTTGACATGGCTAATGCTTTTGATAGGGTCAATCACTTCTTCCTATTTGAAGTTATGTCAAAATTTGGGTTTTCTAAAAGTTTTGTAAGGTGGATTAAGGCATGCATCAGCAGCCCATGGATCGCTCCATTGGTCAATGGAAGACCTACTAATTTTTTTCAGGCCTCAAGGGAAATCCGCTAGGGATGCCCTCTTTCTCCCTTCTTGTATATTCTGGTTGCTGACACATTGAGCAGAAAGCTTCAGTCTCTCCAAGACAATGGGAAACTTAAAGGATTGGCAATAGCTAGAGGTGTCCGTGCTGCAAACAATGCTCAATTTGCCGATGACACCATCCTCTTGGGGGGTGCATCTTCTATGACCGCTAGAAGATTCAAAGAAGTTCTTTCCACCTTCCAAAAAGCCATGGATGGGAAGGTCAATGACAATAAATCTAAGATCTATGGGTGGAATTGTCCCCCTAGAGTTATGGCCAGAATTGCAAGAATTTTTGGGTTCGAGGGAGTTACAAACTGGAACTCCTTTTCCTATCTGGGGGTCCCTATCTTCAGAGGAAAAAAGAAGAAATATGACTAGCAAGGATTGATAGATAAAATAAAAAAGAAAATTTCCTATTGGGGATTTAGGTGGCTAAATCCCACTGGCAAGTTGATCCTCAGTAAGTCCATCTTGGCAGCCTATCCAATTTATGCTTGCTCTATATCTCTGGCTCCTGTTTGTGTTATCCATGAGATTAGCAGAGAAATTAGAAATTTTTTGTGGCAAGGTGGAAAGACTAACAACATTAGGAAATATCATATGCTCAACTGGGAAATGGTTTGCAGTCCCAAAGACAATGGAGGAGCTGGTTTGAGAGATCCCTTAATCATGAACCTTGCTCTTGGAGCAAAGATATTATGGAGAATCTCTTATGGGGACAATGCTTGGTGGAAAAGAATTCTTGAGAAAAAATACATGGATGGCCCCAGACTTAGATGCATTGAAGGAATTGATAACAACAAAAAAGGGTCACCGATCTAGGACCTTTGCAAGAAAGCATTGCACGTCATTCGGGAGAAGCTTCACTGGATTGCCGGGAATGGCAAACAAATTAAAATCTGGTCTGATAATTTTGGGATAAGTTCCCCCGTAAACTTTCAGCTGGAACTAGGAGAGTTAAAGGACTGGCTTGATAATAATAATATCTATACTTTGTATGACTTATCACTGTGGAACACTTCCGGAAGATGGATTGGATGGAAGAACCTCAAACCCCCGGACCATTTGCTTTCAGACTATTAAGTTTTTCTTTCTCTGCTTCAGGAGAAGAGTCCTGTTCATAGAAACCTTAAAGATCGTCGGGGCTGGGGTAAGACAGGCAGTTACACAGTCAAAGAAGGATATTAGCATCTCTATAACAACAAGCACATAAAGGTTAAAGATTCCATTTGGAAAAAGGTCTGGCACGGGGATGGCTTGCCTAAGATTAATGTCTTCTTCTGGCTTCTTGCACACAGGAAAATTCTTACTGCTGAAAATTTAAGGAAGAGTGGGATCATTGGTCCTCTGTGGTGTACCCTTTGCAAAAATTCTGAGGAATCTTTGGAACATATATTTCTTGAATGTCCCTTCTCTCTGGAGGTCTGGAATCTTCTCCTCCATAGTCTTAATACTCCCCTAATCATGCCCACAAATTGGATCGACCTGTTTAATAATTGGAAGAATTTTTATCATGGCTCATTCTATCAAAAGCCATATTTTTCCAGAGCATGGGAAGCCCTCCCTCGGTTTGTTTGCTGGAAAATTTGGACTAGCAGAAACAAAGATATTTTCGAAGGTATCCACTCTACTCCTGGAAGGGTCTCTGTCTTAGCTAGAGCTCTTTGGATAGAAACCCTGTCCAGCAGAGGAATGTAGAATATTCACAAAGAACCTTTAACTGTTGAAGAAAAAATTTGGATGTCTGACTTTTTCAATCATTCCCATTCAAATAAGTGGATCCATTCTTTTAAAAACTTGAAGCTACCGGCCTAGCAGCTTAGAATGAGTAGGGAAGACTTTCAGAACTGGAGAGTCAATTTAAATTGTAGAGTTCTCTTCTTCGATGGTGCCTCGAAGGGAAACCTCGGTATGGCTGGGGCGGGAGGAGTTTTTTTTTACTCTTTGGGGAATAAGCAAAGAACATATTCATGGGGAATTGGAAGGAAAACAAACAATGAAGCCGAGTGGTTAGGCCTCATAAAAGGCTTAGAACTTGCCAGAGAAATGGAGATTGATTCCTTGATTGTTGTTGGAGACTCCCTCATCATCATCAGGGAAGCTAGATCATTATTCAACAAAAAAAAGAGTCCCTCCTGCGAAATTCATTTTATCCTCCTCAACCTTGTTAATGAGTTCAAAGATATCAAATTTTATCACATATTGAGAGATCTTAATAAATCTGCTGATACGATGGAAAATCTGGGTGTGCATTTGAGGTATGGAACTCTGGAATGCTACCATGTCACTACTGTAAACTCTCTGTTTTACTAATTTTCTCTTCTTGGGATTTGAACAACTTACTATTCTATGGTAATAGCATATCTTTGGCATTCTATTAATAGCCTTGAGATTTTTCACCAAGCCCATCTTCTGGAAGTCTATACAAACTCTGTTTTAAAACTCAATAAAAATGCCAGGTCCCACTGCTCGATGGGTGGATTGTGCAGGGAGGATGCAGACACAATTAACGCAGACTATGAAGACCAACCCATATACGCTGAAAACTGCTCGAAATCTCTGTCTTAATATCTACTGGAGGGTCTGCATTCACTTCTCTTACAGCTTGCCTCCCTCTTTTGGCTTGAACGCCTTGAGAAATCCAGAACAAAGACCATGAATGGCTTGCTACAAACTGGCATTCACAGCTATAAAAGGGAAGGAAAGATTGCTTTGGAGAAGACCCGAAATCAAATCCAGATGTTTTTCTCAATTACGGTCTTCAAATCTGGACAACTCTACGCTCTCTGGAATTTTAACTGGCACTTAGGAACTAGCAGACTTGAATCAACAGACTTCCAATCTTGGTGCTTGTTTATACTAGAGATATGTTCTTCTTTTGCTCACTCCTTCTTGGAAAATATGTAAGGTGCTATAGCACTTAGAGGATAGGGAATATCCAAATCAATTACAAGCTTGTCAAAGTTGAAAAAGGAGCCATGGATGTCTCCTGTTATGGGAACAATCCATCAGCCCTTCCATGTAAACATTCCTTCATCTTTTTTAATTAAATCTCTTCAACCGTTCCTGTGAAAAAAAAAATATAGACTCTCTCTTGGCTATGCTGTCGATATTTACCTTGGCACATGGTAATGTGATTCGGTCATAAATTGAAGGGTGGATATAGATTTAGATTTGGCTTGGGATTGGAATGAAACCCAAAATTTTTAATAAAAAAGCCTTTAAAAAATTAATATAAAATCATATAAAATAATTTTAAAATAATAGATAGTTTTTAAATATTTCGCTATGAAAAGATTACAAATTATTTTAAAATAATAGATATCCTTTTTAAATATTTGGTTGTGAAATGATCAATAAAAATGAACTTTCATGGGAGGATTTTGATCTTACAAAAATGGCTTTTGAGGTGCGGACAAACTTGCTCTTTCCTAATGAACTTTCATGGGAGGATTTTGATCTTACAAAAATGGCTTTTGAGGTGAGGACAAACTTGCTCTTTCCTCATGGATTTTGAGGTGAGGACAAACTTGCTCTTTCCTAAAGGAAAAGAGGAATATTGATTCCTTCATAAAATAATAGATATTTTTTTTAAATATTTGGCTTTGAAAAGATCAATAAAAATGATCTTTCATGAGAGGATTTTGATCTTACAAAAATAGCTTTTGAGGTAAGGACAAACATGCTCTTTCCTAAAGGAAAAGAGGAATATTAATTCCTAGAAAGAGGGAAAAAAATTTGTGGCATTAGGCTAATGCAGTTTTTGAGTAGGCAAGAAATATAATGATGTTTTGAGTAAATTTGCGAAGGGTAAATTTTTTAAAAGATTTTTTTTAATTAAAACTTCATTATCGAATGGTTAATTTCTCATCAAAACTTCATTGTTGAAGGCCAAAATTTTAAACAAAACGTTCTTTGATGGAGAGTATAAGAATAAAAAACGTAAAAAAAATTTGTATGTCAGGAAAAGATGAATACAAATTCCAACCTTGGATCCCGGTGCTGACAATTGTCAAGCCATACTACCCTCATCACTTACGGTATTAGGTAGACAGAAACCGGTAGTTGATAAATTGACAAATATTCTTAAAGTTGGATATACCCTTATGTTTCCTTTCTTTTCTTAGTAGGTTTCAATGGAATTCCACCATTCCGCAGATACAACATCAAGTAGGTTTCAATGGAATTCCACCATTTCACCAATACAACATGTGTTGAAATTATTTTTAAAAATGAATGGATACAAGTTTGGAGACCATTTTAAAATTGCATCGTATAAATTTGAGTCAAAATTATGTTAAAGAATGATGAGAAAAGCAAATACCAAAATCCACAAGAAAATATAGCATTTTTAAAAACATTTGTCCACGTTACCATCATTCTCTCCTTGAAGCAAAAAATACAACTCCAAATTTGTATTATTCTTGCTATGTATTTTCCTAAACGTTTACTTTGACCTTCTGTCGACAAATAATTAGATCACATCCATAAAGTACAAACCCATAATAACTGCAAATCTATGCGATGTATCATAGATTATAGTATTCCTATCTATGGGATGTATCATAGATTATAGTATTCCTATTATAGACATGATATACCATTAAATTCTCACTTTCACTTTACTAAAATTATTGATATGGCTAATGTTATTAGTCCCTGCCGCGCAGAGACTATATGTTCTGCTCTATTGTATTAATTTGTAGGGCTATATAAAACAACTATGTAAATGGTTAAAGTCTATCTAAAATAAAGATTTATTAGTTTTTTAATATAAATAGTTTTCATATGTGTTATTCTTTTATTGGAGAATATAGATTGATTTGACTAATTTTATCATTGCCCAGGATTAGTGAAAAATAAAAATAAAAATAAAATACTTCTACCTTAATAACAAACCTTACCTTCCAGCAATTTGCTATTGCTTTCCGCACAAGTCATTTGGTAGTCTGTTGTGTTGTCCTTTGCTGAATTTCAGAAAATAGTTTACACCTGTCCAAAGCACTATAATATGTTGCCCAATTTTAAAAATGAGTTTACACATGTTCTTGAAAACAGAGGCGTGCTACTAGAAAGAAGGCTCCTAAAAAAGGAGCTCCTAACAAAAGCAGTGCCTATAGTAGCAACTCCACCTCGAGCTCCAGTTCGAGTTCCAGATAATGCACTTGTCCCTTCTCTGGGTGATTGTCCCTGTAGATCAGCCAACAACATTCTCTGGGTGAGTAATTTCCATCATTTCAATTTGTAAATAACAAACTAAAACTTCTTTATTGCTGTGATATTTAAATTTTCTTTTAAATTTAGGAGCTTATTCAAGCAACATGTAATTTTTGGTAACACTTTGTGCAGAGTCCATTACCTACTTTACTTGCAGCATAAGCACGTCCAAAGATGTAAAAACTGCAGGTCCAAAGATGTAAAAACTGTAGTTTTTGTGCAGTAATTTGCGGTCTCACTTTCCACAATTTGATACTCCACATGAAGTTGGAACTGCCTATGTTTGTGTTGTAAGAGCCCTAAGGAAAAGTCTCCTGCACGTATCCGCATGGTATCCACTCAATAAACTGAGTGCAATTATGAACTGTGTATCTGCTCAATAGATTGGTCCTCAGTTTTCCCATATCTAGAATCCTGGTTGAATGTGCTTGTATAATATATGTAACAAATATTTTTGTAGATTTTTTCACCATGAAATTATATAAACTCTGACATTGGGTTGTCAGCATTTACATTTATATTTATGAATTTATATTGAATTTTTCCAGACAATTTCGAAGCCAAGACTGATCAGTTGGATTAATGCACTGCTGACCCTAGGGTTAACATTGGTAAAAATATCTTTTTTAAATGGGCTGAAGGTTAAATGCTTTCGGTGAACTTGTTTACTTTCGGTTCGTTGTGCACTGTGGATGCCTTATGTCTTTGGGTATTCTTCATTTTGCCAATATCCTAACCGCCTTGAAATGAATAGTTTTCAAGCGGGCATAATAGAGGCGGTATAAAGCCTCTCCCTCTTCGGATCTTGTTCTTCAGTCCACAAGAAGGTAATGGTACCAAGGTACCAGTGGTACGGATAAGGCAGGTCTGCTGGATGATAGATAATGTGAACGTGGCAAGATATGGTAAATTGTAGAGGGTAAAGGTGGCGTTTACCATCCAACCATACCAGCAAGTAAAAGAGAGAAGAGCCTAAAGCCCTGATGATTCGAGTCAGGCATACACTAGTATTGGTGCAGGGTTGTTCAAGGATTCACCTCTTATGGTTATGTTCCCTCTATCCTCACCAGTGTTTTATATTGTCTTGTCCCCGATTGGTGCACTTGTAGCATATTGGTTGCATTGTTCCATTGTTCCGTTGCATCTCTATAATCTTATATTTAAAGTTCTATGTTGTTTTATGGTGATTTTTCTCTGCACATAGTTCTCGTTTACCTTTAAATTTTCTCCAAAATATTTCACTTGGGAAGTAGGGTCTAGTCTTTCTTATGTAAAAGTATTAAAGGTATTTGAAGGTCAATCCTTCATTAGTTAGAAGTCGTAGGTTAGGTTTTATGATATGGAAAAACTGACCACTTTGCATGATTTCAACTAGTTGCGTGAACATGTTAATATTCATCCATAAAATTCAAGGTAAGTCTCATCCATTACATATTGTTTTTATTTTTTTGGTTTAAAAGTTTTAGAAAGATTTTGACACATTCTTTCTTTTTTTAATTGCATGTAGAAATCTAGAATTTGTGGAAACCTAGTAGAAAATTTAATATATTTATTTATTATTAATAAAAAATGATGGTCTAATATAATGTTTTTTTGTTGCATATGCTGCAATCTGGATAAACTCAAGGTTCTAATTGCCTGTAGAAATCTAGAATTTGTGGAAACCTAGTAGAAAATTTAATATATTTATTTATTATTAATAAAAAATGATGGTCTAATATAATGTTTTTTTTGTTGCATATGCTGCACTCTGGATAAATTCAAGGTAAGTCTCATCCATTACATATTGTTTTTATTTTCTTGGTTAAAAGTTTTGGAAATATTTTGACACATTATTTTTCTAATTGGGTGTAGAAATCTAGAATTTGTGGAAACTAATAGAAAATTTAATATATTTATTTATTATTATTAAAAAATGATGGTCTAATATAATTTGTTTTTTTTATTGTTTTTTTTTTTGCGCATATGCTGCAATCTAATATATTATTAATAAAAAATGATGGTCTAATATAATGTTTTTTTTTGTTGCATATGGTGCAATTTGGGTTTCGTCCAGTTCTTTACTGTGGAGATTTTGCATCCAGGTAGGGTTGATCCGTGTCAATTTGAAAAAAGCTTATCAGATGTTGCTCCACCCGTAAAGTGAACTCTTGTTTGTTGGGTAAGAGTAATATCCTTCTCCATCCATCCACATGCAATGATTTTAAGCGCTTTCCTCTGAAGCAAAAGAGAAGCTATGTTGGTTCGTATGTGTGTAAATATTTCTAAAGCTTCTTCTAAGTGATTGAAGAGTTCTAAAACGGGTGAATATTGGAATGGTATTCTACACCTTAGCCAGTGTTTGAACTTGACGAGCATTTGGTTTATTGGACAAAGATGGTCATCTTTGATATCTTAAATCCGTTTGCATAAAGTAACTATGATATTCACTTGTCTCTTTGAACAGGCTTTTTTCTTTGAAATCCACCTTGCTTTTTGTTGGGATAGAAATTTGTAAATATATGCCAAAAATGATTACAAGAGTATTGTGTACTGCACACTTGGTTTTTTTTTCTTTTGCTTCCATGGCCGTCTGATTATGAAGAATTTACAAGCTAAGGGCCAAAGAAATTTAAAGAAGAGTAAAAGGATATGATGTAAATTGTCTAGCTTCATCTTATGCTATAGATATCATCCTTCAGAGTTTAATTTGTTTACAATGATTTTAAGATCAATAATTAATCATTTTTATATATTAATAAAATCACAATGAGTGTTTAATTACACTCATCCAATTTTGAAAATAAATTTATCACTGACTTCATGTATTTAAATTCTTAAAATATACCTGTGCAACAATCTTTGTGATTAAAATTATTAAAATATATAACTCCACCAATTATTTCTTATTCTTTTCATTCATGTTTCTTTGTAACACCTTTTCATATATCTATTTCTTTTACAATATATTACTATTTTTTATTCTCTCCATTCTTTAACATTTTTTGATGTGTCTAATTTTTTTTATTTTTTACAATATACTATTTCATTATGTGAATTCTGTTTTTACAATATACTATGTGTGAATTCTGTTTTTACAAATATATTATTGTACTGTGTGAATTATGTATAGTTAGATTTTTTTATTCCTTTAATTCAATTATGTCATTTTTTCTTTAAATTTATGTAATTTTATGAAAAATTTAAAATTTTGATAGGAGTATTTAGATTGTACTATATTTAATAAATTTAAAATTATTTATATGCCAGGTATTTTGCTTATCTATCTTAACTTAAATTATTTATATGCCAGGTATTTTGCTTATCTATCCCAATTTTGTATGTATGGTATTTTGGTTATCTATCTCCCAGTTTTTCCAGAAAGTTGCCTTGAAAATTACAATACAATTCCTAATTCTTTGATATCAGACATTTTGAGATAATAATAATATTTGATACAAAATTTGTGTTAGATTTACAAGTCCTATAACTTGTTTTTCTACATGTAAGAATCTTAAAGTTAAATGCTTTTAAACACTCACTGTATATCTGGGTAATGCATTCTTTTCAGTGTGTATTCATTATTTTATCGCGTAAATAGTCCATCCCATTGTATATTTTGCAAAAACAAATAAATAAAATGTAAATTTAATTTATTGAAAATATTAAACCATGAAGTCCATTGAGTTTTACAAAAGCCTTTAGGGTTTTGCCTTTTACTCTTGGTTTTGATTGTTATTTAGGGTTTTACCTTTCACTCTCGGTTTGGATTGTTTGGATTTGAAGGAATTGGTAAGTAGATTGATTTTTAATTCTATATATTTTTCGATAGATTTTTAATATTTTTTTTATAATTAATCATTATATTTTTTAATACAAAATTTAATCTTATTTAAACACTTATGTAACAGTGAAATTTTAAGTTTTTTAGTATCACTTATTAAGGGTTAAATTTTTAAATTTATGAACCATTAATGTTCTCTATTCAAGTTTAATCAACCAGATAGGAATTCTATACCCCAACTTTTCACAATATTGTAGAATTCAAAACCTTGCTACAGTAGAAGTTTAATTATTTTTAAATTATTACACTTATAAAGATATATAATACCTAAATTCTAAATACATTTTAAATACTTGAAATATTAATGGTTTCAAACTAAGTAAACTAAGTATACTGTAGACACATAAATAACAATTGCAAGATATAATATTCCCAAATAACCCAGTAAATAATCTCTTCATATCTCTTTGAAATTTTTTAACTCTAATACAAATTTGCAAAATTAGTAACATCTCATCTCTTGCACAAACTTTGTATTAAATGTATTTATATATAAATATATAAACCAGTGGCAAGAGAATAACATGGTATTGGTGTTTTCACATGTTTCCTGCATGAGTGACAATGGGAATGTGATTGCCTTTTTATATGTACAATGGTGATCTTTCATTTTGAAGAATCCAAATACAGTGAGGTGTAAGTGATAATACAATTCATGTTTGATTTTTTTTTATTTTAAGAGTTTTTTTATTAATATTTAATGAGTTGGGATGATATTTTGGTTTGAAGTAAAGAAATTTGTTTAGTAATTTTTTAAAACATTATTATTTGTAATATATATATATATAAGTTGTGCAATATAAAGAAAAATGATGGATAGTCTTGAGAGAGATACAAAGCAAGTTTTTTAAGGTAGTTATTTTTGTGTTTTCTTCAAAAAATTAATTGTATTTGAAGTATATAATTTAAAATATTCCACTAATTATTCATGCACATGCGATCTCATTTGATTTTGGGGTGATTGCATTTTGATTTTGATGTTGTAGTAATTCAATTTTCCGTTCAAAAACGAAAAGAATGAAATATATTAATATGGTTATCTATAAATCTCTTTGTGTTCAATCACATTTTAGTGTATATTCTTAGAGCTTAAATTAAGAAAGTTTTTGATTGATGAAAAGTCACATTTTAGTGTATGTTCTTAGAGCTTAAATTGAGAAAGTTTTTAATTGATGGAACCCCGGGACATTATTCATAATCATAAAAAAATAAAAAAATGAAAGGAAAGGCTAAAGCAACTATTAACTTTAATGATGATAGATAGATTTACACTTAAAAACACGTCAAAACTGTCATTATCGTTCTAGTGCCTTGATGTGTTCCAAATGGATATTAATTTTGTCAACTCAATAACATTATTTTTATTTTTGTAAATAAATAACAATTTTTTTTTTTTAACAGAAACAGGTGATAGATTTATATAAACAAAGGCTGTGCACAACCATTCATTACAAAAAACAAAAGCCAGCACTCTACATCAGAGAAGGGAAAATTGCAGAGGCTTATGGAGTTTTTATCTTGGAGTTCTATGCTTCTTGACTTCCTATAAACTCTGTTCTTGCTGTTGGGATAAACCCTTACAAATTGATTGCATAATTTTAGACAAAAACAAACATTCAAAATAGGAGCAACTAAGAGAACCTGCAGACAAAGGAAGAAGAGGCTGCCATTAACTGAAATTCTGTTGCTGGATTGAGGCTACATCCATCATCTCCTGATTTACAGTTGGGGCTTCCTGCATAATGCTGCAATGAGTTTTGCAGGCGAAGACAGAGGTGTCTGCTTTGATGCTGTCCACTTTTCCCATCAATTCAATAATATTTCTGTCCATGTCTTCCATGCGCGACTCCAGGAAAGAGAGCCGGGCGTGAATATACCTGTCTTCCATGGCTAATTCTTCGATTTGCTTCCCAGTGGTACAGAGTGTTGAATACATCATGGAGAGATATGTTTTGATTTCCGAAGAGAGCTAGCTCAGCGTGGCTATGGCTTGTCTGACCCCTTCCATGCTTCTAGCTGACGAGGGAGAACCGGCTTCAGACGGCGCTGCAGGAGCCTGGGAGATGCAAAGACGTTGCAGAGCCGGAGCGAGGGCAGGATGGGAAAGGCTCTCCATTCTATGCTCTAAGAAACCGACGGACACTTGGGATATTAAATGCCCAAGCGTGAGACCTGAGCAGGCCAGGTGGAGGGCGTGTGGGTTGATGCGTGACTGCCAAACCAAGGTGCGTAGGTGGGTGGATTGAAGCCCAAAACAAATTTCGCAATGGTGGAAGGGCCACCTTGCATGTGTTTTCTCCATGTTTTAAAAATCCTTAACAATGTATTCATTAAGGTATAAAACGATGTTTTGAGACCTTGTTGAGAGAGGCTTATCCCTTGCCCATAGTAACACGAACATTTGCTAGTTTATCCGCAAGGGAGTTGAGGTCTCTTAGCACATGGAAATAGAGAGTATCCTTTGGGAGTTCGAGACTCTTGATTTTTTTTTTCTGAATTCTCTGACTTCTATCACTTTTGTGGGAATTACCATTGCGCATAGCTTGAATTACATGCCTGGAGTCCCCGAATACCTGCAAATGATTCATGTTAAAGGTGGCTGCAATTTCAAGAGAGTGGTATAAGGACAACCATTCGGCTTGGTTATTGGTGCTGATACCAAGTCCCCAATAGAAGTCTGCTACTTTATTTCCTCCGGGATCAAAAATTATCCCCCCCGCACCTGCCGCCCCCGAAATAAATAACAATTCATTGATAAGTAATATTGATTTGTGCATTGATTATATTGTTATTATTTGCACTAAGAATATTTTTTTAGTATATATATATATTCTTGTTCTAGATGAAACGAAATGAATGTGTTACTAGCATCAATTAAAAAAGGGGTTTTGTGAAACTTGACTTTTTTAGAAATCATCGAAATCGTATCAATCTAGTAAAGATACCTATATATATAATCTTGCCCTTTTAAATCTATAAGGCAAGGACTAAGATGCATGAAGCTCTTGTTGTTGTTATTAGCTTTTCACTTTGTTAGTTTTGCTTTTTAATTATTATTTTTTTGTGAACATTTTGATTATATTTTTGTAAAATGATGATGGACAATGTTTGATATACAAATTTGACTTTTACTTAAATAGTGAATCAACTTTCTCAATATCTCTAATTCTATTACTTCTAATCTTATTCTAACAAAAACATATTATTTATAATCTTATTTTTACTCTTAAATGATTAGTTATCATAAATTTAATTTGTTATAAACATTTAAAAGAGAAAAAAAAAACATAGCATTTACCAATTTCAAATTTTTGAGCTCAAACACCTCATAATGAGTTTACATTAACCTAAACCTAGAAGAAAAGCATCCTTGCTTAGAGTTTATCATGTAAGTATACTTGCTTAGAGTTTATCATGTCATTGGTATAGACCCATAATTAGTTGAGAAGAAATTTAATGGATCACATTACAAATGAATGGCATTTACTTTTTATAGCTACAAAGGAATCCAAAGAGTACCGCCTTACTAGACACATTAATTTTTTCATTGAAGCATCACCTTTCAAATGATAATACCTATTCTTTTGCATGGATGCCTTTCATATAGTTTTTTCCTTTTGTCTTATAACAATACCGGTTAGCAACTGCAGTGACATTGCCACTTTGTGACACTGGTTTATTATGATGATACATGAGTCATTACCTTTTTATTTATTCATTTTGTTTTTAATCCACTTTATCTTTTTATATTATATATAAACATGCTTTTACATAAAGATACAACTCTGCAAAACTTTCACAATAAGGAGCTTGACTCGAGGATTCAAGAGTTCCAAGTCTGGCAACTCTATCTGAGAGATATATTTACAAAATTTTCCAGTCCTGAAACTATTTCCTCTAGTGGTATATATCCTAACAAACTGTTTACATAGATATAGGCAAAAATACATAACATGATAAAAGACTGGAGCGAGACAAGTCATTCCTGGGGTATGTTCTCTGCAGCTCCTGGTTGCATAGTTGAAGCTTCTTCCATAGGAGAGTCCTCTCCTTGCTCATCCATCAAACCACCGTCTCCACCCATTGCTTTCAACTCTGCATGCATCTCCGCCAGAGTCTCCTTCAGCTGCACAAACTAAGCTTCATTCCTCTCATTTCTATTCATAAAATGGTCTTGATGTCTGTTCTTCAAATCCACAATTGCTCTTCTGATTTCCTCAAACATTGATGACGGGGACCTTTCCATATCCTACAAGGTACACCTTATCTACTTGACCTCGCCAACCTGGATGCGGATGCCATGTTCTGCGTCGTCAATTCTGGTGTCAATACCCGTTATATCAACCAAAACCTTCTTACTCTCATCCATAGCTGCAAATGCGACTCCAAATACACATCGCATCATTTTTCTGAGATCCACGATATTATTTTTGATGTCAACTATTTTGCTTTGCATCTTTTCCATAGCGCCTTCCTAGTTGGTATCAGAAGGATGATTTCTGAATACTATAGACTTACGCTCCTCCTGTCCACTAAGAATAATGAAATTACCCTGGCTCTACGTGGAATACATAGAATTAAACAACTTATGGACTCTTCCGTCCTTTCCATGTCCATAATCGTGTGAGGGATTTTCCATATCAAGTAGCATGGAGTTCTTGAATGCCATCACGTGGTCGACAACACAGATCGCATGCCTAAGAGAGATGAAAGAATGAAGGTCGGGACAAGTAGCATTTATTTCCTTCTCCTTCCACCAATATAATTTACCATCAGTCCGCGAGGGGGTTGAATTGACTCCATGTCTTAAAACTCCGTTTCATCGATTAATGGAGGGAACCAACCTGTCTCGAGCCCGCCCATGGGGGAAGGGAGGCCCGTGATTCATTTTTCCGAAAATCATATTTTTTTATTTAAATCCTCCATATCCATGGTTAACATACTAACATTTTGAAAGAGGGAGAAGAATTATTAATAACTATTTCTCCTTGTCTAAATTTGGTCTATTTGTTAGTTAGATCATCTGCAGTGTTATTGTTCTGTCTCTTAACATGGAAGAATTGGATCTTTTTCAGCTCTGGAAGGAAGGCCAAAATTCTCTTTTGAGCTCTTCCTACCTCCTTTTCTTTACCTCACTGAATGTTTAGCATTTTTTGGATAACAATCCAAGAGTCTTAAAAAACTTGAAAGGAGTCGATATTTAATTTTTGTAAGTTTTAAACCTATGCGGAGAAGCAAAGCATACTGATTCTTTTAAGCAAAACAAAGATTACGCCACAACATTCATACATAATACACTTACCTTGGAAACCCTTGATCAAGAAAAACCTGCAAACCTTGGAGCCACTGCTCCTATTTTTTCTCATTATCATTATGAATCACTCACAATACAATATAGGTATTCCGCAACATCCAATACCCTAATTCGTTAACCCGGATTAGAAAATAGACCCCCAATCCCTTGATCGGGATTAAATTACATATTTTTAGAAAATTCCCCAAACTAGCCTAAAACAACCTAGAAAAATTTGGTGCTCGCTGGGCTTGTGGAACGGAAATGGCCATCCACTTCGCCGAAGGGGGAGGGCGTCGACACGCCCCCCCTCTTACCCCCCCTAAGTTAGTGCCACGCGCAACGACCATCGCATATGCCATAGCACTAGATGGAGGGGATTGACCACTGCACGGTCAAACGCGCCCCCCTCCCCCCCACACACACATGCAAAGAATATATCATATACTCAACAATTTTGCCATTGCCTTAATTCCCTGGGTGAGGACTACTCGTTCGACCTTATTGTTCATCTTTTTCGCCAAACCCCAAGTGAAGGTTTGGGTTTTCTTTCCTCTAGGGTCAAAGATGACCCCTCCCGCACCTACCTCCCCTTATAATCCACTTTTTCTTAGGTAGTTTAATTTTAATATTTTAATAATAAAATAAATTATGATTTTTATTTTAATAACTAATTAATAATTTTTTTTCATTATTTTATTTTAATATATTTTTTTCTTTTAATAATTAATTGAAAATTTTGTTTTAATTTTATTATCTTATTCATAGTTAAACATATGAGTAGTTTAAATATTCTATTTTTCAACCATTTCCAGTTATATTTTAGGGTTAGTTTTGTTCTGAATACTATGGTTGGAAATCTTGAAAAATTCTTAAAATGATTGATATCATTTGTGGAAGTTGCATAATGTGAGTGCCACATGGATTTTTGAGGGTGCTGAATCTATTTATGCATTCAAAAAAACAATTTGAACACTTCACCGTAAAATAAAATATAACCATAAATAATTGAAAACATAAAATATTTAGATTTCACCAAAAAAAAATGTTACCTTATTCCAACAAAACACCACCAAAAAATCCAAAACTTAGAATAAATAGACTCCTCCTTTAAACATTTATGTACATGACTTAATCTTTGACACAATCATATGAATCCTAACATGAATTTAATGAACCGTAAGTGAATTAGTTCATACTTGGACAAGTTAATTAAGAAATAAAAAGTTAATTATAAACAACTAACTTTATGACTTAATCTTTGACACAATCATATGAATCCTAACATGAATTTAATGAACCGTAAGTGAATTAGTTCATACTTGGACAAGTTAATTAAGAAATAAAAAGTTAATTATAAACAAATAACTTTAATATTAGATAACTAATTTATATCAAAGTTGTTTTATTTTATTATCTCATTAATTAAAACAAATTAATTATAAACCAATAACTTTGATATTAGATAATTAATTTACTTTATAGAATCAATCTTTGATTTTGGATTGATGAGATAAACTCATAACTCAAGAATCGGAGCTTTGATTTTGGATGATAAGTTTACTTTTGTTCACTTTTTTTAAAATTTTTATTGTAAACTAAAGAATAATATGCAGCTGGCGCTTCGGTAGACTCCTCTCAATTAAAATTTAAAACTTGGTATATGGTATCGTGAGAATCCAACATTTCTATTTTTTGAAAATATGGTCCCTACGTCTAGGCAACGAGTATAAGAAACAGGAGTACTCCCAACAAGTTTTCTGGAGAATTGGATGCTGACTCTCTGTTGAAGTTTCTTCCGATAATTGCATCTTTTAAAGCTCACGCTTAACGTGGCGACCCGGCTAATGTATTCTGCAGACATGGATGATAACAGATTTAATATTGACCTGCTTTGCTTTGCTATTTCAGGTCTTTATAACTCTTTGTATCGGTCCATCCCATATTTTCATTTTCCAAACGTTATCAGGCTGGGGAAGTTGCAGCTCATTGCTCCTCTATTTATTTCCCGCTCGATTTCAAAATATTGTTCATCATACTTTACACTGTACAGAGATATCCTACTGATATCTGACTCTAATGGCATCATGCTTGCCATTAAAAGCAAACTCTCCTCCAATCCCACCACATTCTTCCACACCCACTTCGTCTACATCCTCATCATGTATCAGGTGTTTAGCAGTGACATTTGGCGTGGGAATTGGAGTTGGTCTGGCCGTGGCTCCCCAGCTTGCCGAGCAGAGAAATTGGGTGGGCCAAAGTCTGCGTGACGTTTGCACTCAGCAAAGAAGGGCACCCTCCTATATTTGGGGTCCCCTAGGCTGTTTGTCAATGGACACGGACATTGTCGACATGGGGAAAACTAAAACCATTGTGGAACCCAACACTGGGGTTTCTTTCCCGTCCGTGTTGGATGAAACGAAGCAGCTTGCTGGAGTTGGAGTGAGGAAGACGAACATAGTCGGCAGCAAGAGCATCCAAATATATGCATTTGGTAAGTTTCTCCTAATCTCTAAATTTTCCTCAGCCTTGAATCCATTTTGATTACTTTGAATTTTCCTCAGGTTTGAATCCATTTTGATTACTTTGTTGGATCCCACTGTTTTTTGGTTGATTGTGAACTTGTCTTCTCTATATGGATACTCCATGAGAAGTGGGAGTAAAGCATTATTAAATGCAGCTCAAGCTCCTTGATGTGAGCTTTTAATGAGCTACGCCTTTATGGATTTGTCTGCCCTCTTCGAAGCATATATAGGTTCTTCAACACAAAGTGGCAGATTGATGAGCTCTTGCCGTTCTCCACTCTTGCCGTTCTCCACTCTTTTGAAATACTTTGGTGGATCTGCTGGGTGGGTGATTTCATGGTCTAAAATTCAGACGTTGCCTGCCGTGACCTTGTTGTGCCCCTGGGCCTAACATAAACACAAAAAGCTGGGACATGTGGACATTAGGAAATGCTAATGCTAACATCAGTTATTCCACTGCATAATTTACTCAATTATTATATAGTTAATATATAAGAGTTAATACATAAAAGCTTTTAGTATCAGGTTACTTATAAGAATTAAATTTGAGTGAAAAAATAACAATTTTCCTTTCCAATCACCTAAACTAAATGAAAAAAACATAGATAATAGATTAAATCATGATTCATAAACTACATAAAAAAACATAGATAATAGATTAAATCATGATTCATAAATAATCACAATAACAAGGGTAATCCTAAATGATCATAATACTACTACATAAAAGATAGAACGGTTTGACCGTAGATGGAAGAATCATACAGGCTGTTGTCATTTAGGTCCTCCTACATGACGTAAAATCAAGATCATCACCTCCTGTGTTACCAAAAACAGAACAACACCATTCGTTTCTCTTAAAGAATGGATTAGAAACGGAGATGAAATGAAAACAGTGTTTTCTATGTATGTTCCCGTTTTTGAAGGTCCAAAACCATTTCTCACGAAACGACCCGTGTTTCTTAGGGTCGTTTCTGAATTTTCAAGTGCTGAAAATAATTTTCCTAAGATTTATGTCATCCTCCGTGTCAAGGCATTGTTGTCCTTTGATTTCATTAAGGTGGTTTTTTGGTTTCGAATTCAGATTTGACTGGTCATTGAGCACTTTGAAGTGGAGAAATAAGGGGGATACGGCCAACTTGGAGTGGTTCCTAGCCACAGGTAAATAACACTACATAATTTATTACCTTCCTTCGACCGGATGAAGTAGGTTTCAGTCAAGAAAAGATCTTATGTTGGCTGCCAGGAGATGAATATTTTGTCCTTTCCATCTCTGCACGGTCGAGAGAACCCTATCTATTGGCCATAGGAACCTGGAACAAAATAGTTTTCAGAGTGATGGATATTATTCTAGTGTCACTAAAAGTGGAGTCCAATCCCCTTTAACCAGTTTGTTGTCTTCCCCACCTTTTGAAGCCCCAAAAATTTAATTCTACAGTAAATTCACTTAAATCCTGGCTTTGTTCCATAATGACGACTCAAATTGCAATTTAAGGTCCGAATGAGCAGCTTTTTATGCGTATTTTCATGATAAATGTTCAATTTTTTCTATGTTATCATAGCATTTGATTAGCCTCCTCCCAGTTCCATTTTAATATATTTGTATATGTTCATCTTTCTTGAAAATTTTGCCGAGTTGTGTCCATAATTCAAGTCTCAGTCCTACCCTGTCGATCAGTACTCATCAATTGTAGTTTGGGAAGTGGGTTCTCGATTTCTAGCTTTCTTTGTGTAAAGCATTGAGAATTCTACAATTTTATGTTTTGGGTGGAAGACAAACTCAAATTGTTTAATAATTAAGCCTTATTGTATAGGACTTGATAGGAGTTTTCGATTGTATTGAATACCACTTGGCATACAATCCAAGGCACTGTTTACAACCTGTTTTACAAACTAATAAGTAAACCTACTTACCTGCTAATCAAGACAGTTGACAAGCTAGATTGCATTTTACTATGTCTGAGCTCTATTGTTTCCCTGATCTTCTTCACCTTCAGTGTTGTTCTTTTTCTCTCTCCTCGTTTCTTGTATACGAACCTCCAAACTCCTTTTGATGTATCATTCCCATTTCTTGTTTTTGGTAACATAGATATCCATTGCCAATGTCCTCTCCTCCCTAATCCTCCTCCTCCATATCCTGTTCAAGATCTTCATTTGTTGGTGTGGAGGATGATTCTTCAAGAGGATCACCACCATCAAAAGTGTTTGTCTCTAGCACTAGTTGTTATGATCCAATTCGGCTAATGCCAACTCAACATTGTTGTCCAAACCCATATCATCAGGAAATACATCCCATGTTTTTATTCTTCCCTTTAACCAATCTGCCCTCATCTTGTATATAAGACAGAGTTTGGAGTGTGCATACACCAATGTTGCATATATCGTCTCGGGGAAAGTATTGGTGAGGTTCTGGAATATAAGTTCTCGGTGGTATCGGTGGAAAATATCAGAAAATCTTGGAAAATGTCGCAAGGCCTTAAAAAAAACAAAAATACTAATTTTTTTCAAATTTTTAAACATCTAAAGCAACAACAACATCAAATAGACACATTGCTACATAAATATGATGATACAACTAATAAATGAGATGCATAAGATGTCAAGTGGTCACATATCGTTACTAAATTGAAACTTAGGATTGCTAATGTATATGCAAATAAGACTCATGGTGAGGTGAAGAGTCAAGTCAACAAAATAGAAATTGTAGTATTGTTTTTATAAATAGAGGGGAAGGAGGACCGAGACCAGTGCCTATCGAGGTTGGGAAAATGGAGTGAATAAAGGAATAAGGAGGGATGGAAATAACTGAGTGGGGATAGTGAGAAGCGTTGTTACAACATGCAACATTTAATCTATGTATGCTTGATTAGGTTACTAGAAACTTAACCAATGCAGGCCATTGAAAAGGTGCTCTACTTGTCAACATGCTAAAACAATTAGGTGTGATCCTACTCCAAGATTTGATGCATGATATATGCTTTCATTGAAACACCATTACATAAATGTATCAATCATAAAATAAGAACAACAAGAAAAGTACACAGGCAGGACCTTGTTTTGGCCTCCTTATTCAAAATAAATCTGTCTTGTTGAAGCCCTAGCTTCAACATAATTTAGATGTGGTTTCCAACATGTCAAATCAACAAAAAATGGATGGTATGAAGTTATGAACAGGCACACTTTTTTGCACTTTCCAGTAGTAGGCCGACATATTCGAATATATCAGAATATATCAGAAATGTCACGATTTTTTAATTCTGATATATCGGAAGGGGGAAAGACTTGGCGATATATCCAATATTTTTGATATATCGTTGATATGTGCAACATTGGCATACACCAATGTCTCATCTCTAAGCTCCTAAGCTTGTTCTTCTTCAAACTGTGCACTTTATGTATGTGCCCCAATTCCTCTCATAAGAAGAGGATGAAGTAACCTAAGAGAGGAGTCTCATGGCTATCTATTGTCAAATGGTGCATGTTGCCCCATGTGCTGACCATCAAGCATAGGGCCTCTCAAGCCTATGTGTTTGATCACATCATAGCCTTTGGATCTCCTAGTGCAAGTGGAAAAATCTACAAAGCCCCCCTCCACCTCATTAGTGGTGGCTCTATCGTGATTTATCCTGCTCAACATGATTTTGCTCCCCTCTGAAATCTCCCTGTCCACGTGAGCAGGGAATTTGCATGTAGGCCCAACATTGAGTCACTAATTATTGCAGTATTTGGGATTTAATGTGTGAACCAAGCAATGCGAAGGTGTAGAATTCTTCTTCCACTTGCTGACAAGAATATCGTGTATGGTGGTGAACAATTGATAACATTTCCTAGTCTATATGATTGCTGTCCTTGTGTTCTCAATCAAACAAAATTTATTTAATCACAAAATTTTAAGTTTTGAACATAGCAACAATCACACAATAACTGGAAAAGTATATAATGGAAGCATGAACCAATTACACACATACACGAATGTTTTTCTCCTCCAAAATCAGCTTATCATTTCATTAATCAAAGCTTACAAGGCAACCTTCGCAGACTACAAAAACTAATCGCTGTATGGTTGTAAACTACCCCAACCTAAGGTGTACGACCTGTTGAGAAAGTACGAATTGCACTGGGAAAAAGGCAGTAGCCTGTATGGCTTGTACGACCTGCTCTTCTTCTTGACTGATGCACCTTGCTCTCTCCTTTGGTCACTCTTCCTCTTTCCGACAATAACTGTGTCTAGATCTCTTTATCTTTTCTGTCTTTATACTTTGTCTGCAAACCTAATCTACCAAAAACCTAATCTCATTTTGAGATGTATGGTTGAGATTAAATCCTAGTCTAAGTCATTAACGGATTAAATACACTTTAGTAGACTCAATTGCAAAACATACGACTTTTCACTTTTTCCTAAAGTGAATTACAAAATAGAATTATCACCCACTTTTCCTAAGTAGTTACTTTCTAAATGCCTTGAATCACTTCTTGTACATTCACATTGAAACTTGTGCAAGAAGTTCTTGTCCGAGCTACATTTCTTAACACCCCTTCTTAGTGATGAAGGGATTTTGCACCAATCCAAGTTTGTCTCAGAATGCCTCAAACTTTCCTTTTTCTAAGGGCTTGGTCACAATATAAACAACTTCTTGTTCTGTGGGTACATACTAGAGCTTTATTTCCCCCTTCTAAATCCTGTTTCGTATGAAGTGATATCTGATCTCTATATGTTTGGATCTATCATGGAATACTAGATTCTCAGAAAGTTTGATACAACTATGATTATCACAGTAAATCACCGTAGGATCCAACTCTAGATCAAACAATTCTGCAAGTAACTTGTGAAGCCAAACATCCTCACAACTAGTAGTACTAGTTGCCATGTAATCCGTCTCTATTGAGCTAAGTGCCATGAAAGTCTACTTCTCACTGAACCGAGATATCATACTTGATCCCAAGCTAAAGCAACACTGTGAAGTGCTCTTCTTGTCTATTGCACTACCCGCACAATATGAGTCTGTATACCCTTGTAACTTCACTTCACTATCTCCAAGATATCTCAAACCGTACTCCATAGTGCCCCTCAAATATTTCACCATATGCTTTGTTGTTACCTCAAGGTGTTTACTACAAATATTTTTTTGGTCTAGTGTTAACCAAATTCATCAAGGAACCTGTCAACCACTTGTACAAAGTAGGGTCCACCAACTCCGAATCTAAAGTTGCCACCTTCTTTAGATTAGTGATCATGGGTTTGGCCATATGTTTCTAGTCCTCCATCCAAAACTTCTTTAGGATCTCAACTGCATAGTTACCCTACCCAAGCAATATCTCCCCTTGTCTCTGCCAAACCTCCAAACCCAAGAAGTAGTGCATCATGGCGATATCCTTCATCTCAATTCTCAAACTCAACTGACATATCTGGTTTGCAGCCTGTAGTGAACTTCTTTGCACTTGTAAGAAACAAGTCATCTATAGACAACACCAAAATAAGCATATCAATCCAAACAAATATATAATATAAAGTAGGATATGCTTCACTTTTGGTGAATCCCATAGTCTGCAAATATCCGTCTATCTTGGAATACCATGCTCTTAGTGCGAGTCCATACAAGGCCTTCTTAAGCTGACAAACATAGGACTCCTTCTTATTTACCTCAAATCCTTGAGGCTGTTCTATGTATACTTCTTCATTTATCCCAATAAGGAAAGTTGTCTTCCCATCCATCTGATGTATTCTGCATCCCATCACTGGAACTAAAGACAAAACTGCTCTAATGGAAGTGTACCTGGCAACTAGAGGAAAAGTTTTGTCAAAGTCTATTCCCTCTTTTTGGGAGAACCATCTTGCCCCAAACCTCACCTTGAAATTTTTGATGCTACCATCTATCACATGCTCGATCTAGTAGAGCCACTTGGAACTCACTATTGACTTCCCCTCCAATCTTAACACTATGTCCCATACATCATTCTTCATGATGGAGGTGTACTCCTCCACCATGGCATCTCGCTAAACCTACTGGTCTACTGCTTCGTGAAAACTAGAAGGCTTGGAATCTATGATGCTCCTCATTGTTGCCATGTAGTTTGGAATTTTTTTTGTAGGTATGCTCTTCCTGAATGTGCTCCAAGGAGCCTCAACATACTCCCGAGCATCCATCAATGTTTGAGTGAACCATCGAGGTCGTTTGACAGAATTGGAAGGAGCTACTGGCTCCTTCTCTTTGCTTGAAAGTTGTTGCCTTGAACTGGAAGCTAAGTCACCTGACACGGGGACACGGGACACGTAGGACACGAAAATACGAGAGTCCGACACGGACACGGTGACCCCCGAAATCAGGACACGTAGGATACGTTTTATATACATATATATATTTTTTTAAAAATATATTAAAATTTAAAAATATAGACATATAGATCCAAAAATATTTAGAAACTAGAACATTTACAAATATTCAATAGAAATTAGAATAAAAACACATAATGATTACACATTTGTCATTCACAAATCACGATTCACAACACATTTGTCATTCACAAATCACAATGAGACACATATGCATGTCGGAACCATATTTCTCATTAAGTCATCAAAATCAAAATGTATACATATATGTCGGAATGCCACTGGGCACTGGGCCACTGGCAAATGCCAAATAGACTAATAGTAAATACAAAAAGGGGTGGATCAAGATGGGAGAATCCCATATGTCAGTAGTCCTCCTCCATGCCTGAATCAACATACTCATCACTGCCACTGCCACTGCCACTGCCCTGATCCTCATCCTCCCCCCCCTCCTCCTCCTCTCTGCCCATCTGACGATCTGCATCTGCTGCTGTGGAGGATGACCCCTCTGCACGATCACTCTCATCAAAAGTGACCGGCTCTAGCACTGGATCATTAAGATCCATGTTGGCTAATGCCAACTCAGTACTGCTGTCCAAACCCATATCATCAGGAAAGACATCCCACATCTTTGTCTTTCCCTTCACCCACTCCTCCCTCTTCCTGTAAATAAGACGAAGGTTGGAGTGCACATACACCATGGACTCTGCTCTGGACTGCTCAAGCCTGCTCTTCTTCACACTGTACAAGTTCCCATATGTGCTCCAATTCCTCTCACAACAAGAGGATGATGTAACTTGAGAGATGACCCTGAAGGCTAACTTCTGTAGAATAGGGGATGTTGCCCCATGAGTTGCCCACCAACGATAGGGTGTCTTACCCTCCCTATCTCTAAGCACATCATAGCCTCCAAATCTCCCAGTGCCAGTGGAAAAATCTACAAAGCCATCCTCCACCTCCTCAAGCATGTCTCTATCCTGAAATAGCCGTCTAAGTGCTATCTTCCTCCCATTTGCAATCTCTGCATCCATGTGAGGAGGGACTCTGTGTGAGGCCCCCGATCCACCAGTGAGCCACTCCTGAGTGTAGAACTTGGGGTTCAAGGAGTGGGCCAAGCAATGCAAAGGTGTGCAATTCTTATCCCACCTGGAGATAAGAATATCCCGAATAACGGTCCATAAGTTCTCTGCCGATGTCCCATACTCGGGACACTCATTCTCCATGACAATGGACCTCGTGGACTCAATCATGGAATCCCACCCCTCATAAACCTCTGCTAGGATGGGTTGGTCCGTGTCTGCAAACCGCAACAAAGAAATGATTGGCTCCATGATCTTAATGCTAAGATCTACCATGTCCCACCAACCATCATTTAACGCCGTGTCCTTCACCTTTTGTGAAGCAGCCTGATCCGTCTTTCTCCAAAAAGCCCAAAACTCTGAAATCACCATGGACCCAAGAGCGGTTTTGACCTCCCTCAACCTCTTGAGCATGATGAATGAGGAAGCAAACCGAGTATCTGCAACCTTCAGCAATGAAAGCTGTGTGTATTGTTTGTAGATGGTGAGGGCATTTGTGTGGTTTTGCACAAAGTTACGGATATGGCGTGCATCCTCAATAAGGTTTCCTATCCATGTCACATCCGAAGCAATGGCTTTCAGTGCTAAATTCAAGGAATGGACAATGCAAGGTGTCCAAAAAACCTGTAAGAGCAATAAAAGCATGTATCAATGACTCTACAACACTAACATTGCAATGACCAAATTCAAACAATGAGCAAATTAGAAATGAAAGGTGTCCAAAATGAACATACCTGTGGATATTTAGCTTCCACAATCATGCCAGCAGCCTTGCAAACAGGTGCATTGTCCGTGATGATTTGTACACACGAATCAACACCTACTTCTTCAATGGTTTTGATGAATAAATCGCCCATAAATTGTGCATCCTTGTATTTCCCAAGAGCATCCACCGCTTTCAAGAACAACGGTCCATTTTGGGAAGATACCATGAAATTGATGAGTGGATGGCGTGCGGGATCCGTCCATCCATCAGAAACAACACTCACACCGCATGAGGGCCATGTTGTTCTAATTGGCTCAAGGATTTTATCTACCTCCTTCTTTGCTTTAACCAACAATGTGGTTCTAAGCTTCTCTGAACTAGGAGGCACATAACCACTTGGAGCTCGATCTAAGATAGTTTTAACCGTCTCAAAATACAATGGTGACCGTGCAACATTGAATGAGATGAAGTTGAGGTAGAAGAAAAATGCAATGGTAAGGTCTACCTCTTCTCGCGCCTCTTGTTGGAAAATCCTATCCATTGGACCACCGATAGATTGCCTCTTTCTTGTTTGATGAGTGTCCCCACGTCCATGACTGCTAGAGCTAGGTGGAAATGGAGGCTTGGTGCTAGAGGGCTTTCTCAAAAATGGAAGAGGATCATCCTCTTTTTTCTTGCTTGCTGCTGCCACCTTCCCTAAGCCAACATGATCCTCTCTTTCCATATCCCTCCTTTGGTGAACAGTCACCGCTTTGCATGAAGAAATCCCACAAGAAGGAAGGGCCAACAAATGGCCCTTAACCCGAAAATATGTGCTCATGAAGTCATGCTTGCAAAAATTGCATCTCCAAGACACATTACCTCCCCCACCAAGCTTTGCCCCGGGCCCATCTTTTCTTGTCACATACTTCCACAAAGGGTATTTTTTTTCTTGGGCTTGTTGTCTTGCTAAAACAGGGTTAAATGGAGCATGAGCTTGAGCTCCACTAGCAGCCGATGGAGCACTTGACGGAGGAGGAGAACCGCTTGTGCTTGGTGGAATACGAGGGGAGGCACTAGATGGTGCATTTCTCCCTCTCCTTTGCCCCCTACCTCCTGCCCTAGCTGATTGAGACATTCCTTTTGTTGTGTGATGGTTGAGCTTGCAATCCTCTCCACAAATCCACCGGAATGCACTTGGAATTGCTTGGATAGCCTTCAAATCGCCTTCAAATCGCCTTCACCTGCACATACAATCACTCTTAGCCAACTCCTTCCTTGCAAATGATAAAAATAAACTCAAATTTTGGTTTTATAACTTACCCGGCCGCACTTTTCCTGTTTTTTCGCGCACTTTACGTGTCCTGTTTTAGGGACGCGTGTCCGACAGTCGGGACACGTTACGAATTCGTGTCCGACTCGTTGGAAATTCGTGTCCGAAAAACGGATTCGATGGAAAAGCGAATCGGACACGACCTCAGGTCGAATCGTGTCCGATTCGATAGGGACACGACACTTGGCCTGTTTTGAACGAATCCTGTTTCTTAGACTGGAAGTCATTGGTGATCCCCAGCCCAACCTTCAGAGTTTTCTACTCCTCATCCTATATCATTGGAATAGTCTCATGAGACTTCCTAGATGTAAAGTCTTCCATAAACTTTACATCCTTGTTTACCACTATCTTCCTCTATTTTGGTATATAAACACTGTAGGCCTTTGAAGTCTCATTGTAGCCTACAAATAAACCATTTTTGCTAGAGGGCTCCAACTCGATCCTCTTCTCTACTAGTACATGGATATAAATTAGACAACCAAAGATGCAAAAATGACTCACATCTAGTTTCACACTAGTGAATGCTTCCTTTGGTGTCTTGTCCTCCATGATCTTGTGAGGACACTTGTTTTGAATGTAGATTGTTGTGTTGCATGCTCCTGCCCATAGGAACATCGGCAAATCCTAGTCATGAATCATGGCCTTTGTAGCCCCTATGGTGGACTGATTCTTTTGCTCTGCAACCCCATTTTGTTGCATGTTGTATGGAATAGTTAGCTCCCTCTTGTTTCCCGCCTTCTTGCAGAAACCCTTAAAGTCCTTGGAGGTATACTCACCCCCTTTATCCAATCTCAAGACCTTGATCTTCTTTCCTGTTTGATTCTCGACTAGAGATTTAAACTCTTGAAACTTACTAAACACCTCATCTTTGGTCTTTAAGAAGTAGATCTTGTGAGAGAAATCATCAATAAATGAAACATAGTATATGCTTACTAAAATTGATGCTACTAACATCGATCCACAAACATACAAATGTACTAGGCTTAGAATCTCCTTAGAACTATGCTTGATGCTCGGGAAAGCAGCCTTGGCATGCTTTCCAAGTGTGCACCCTTTGCATACTTCTTTCTACTGAATGCTGAACTTTGGAAGACCTACGACTATCTCCCTTAGAATAGGCAACAGGTTATGATGTAGGTGCTCCATCCTCTTATGCCACAACTTGCACAAGCTGTTATTGTTATAAACTAGGGCTTGCACAAGTTCACCTTGTAATCTATTGAGATTGCCTTCTCTAACCCCTATCATTTGTGCTACTTCTAGGCTAGGTTCGTTTGGTCTAATGAGGACATGTTGGTTCTTGAACTCTATTGCATACCCTTTATCTTCCATAATTGAAACTGATATTAAGTTCTTCCTAAGACCTGGAACAAAAGTATCAATATGGAAGTTCAATTGCTTAACCCATTTTAGTTTCAAGAATGTTCAATGTACTCCGAGGATCACCTAGAATGAGTAGCCGTTGTTTTTTAATGTAGTCATAAGATAAACTAATTTTATTAATGTCCAACAAATTACAACAAAATTAGGCCAACGAGACTATATGGTACATCTAATGTGAATACAATCTAGAGCGTGGAAGCAACTTCTCTATCAATATTGAAAGTAAAAGAAAGAAAGTGAAAAGATTTTAACATACTTAAATGTCTAACTAATTGAAGTGCTAATTCTAACCAAAAGATACAGTAGTGATATAAGTGCAATGATACAGTGGAAGGGATCGAGAGTCGAGATTGGAGATCTCGGTGTTGTGGGTGTGTGTGTGTGTGAGAGAGAGAGAGAGAGAGAGAGAGAGAGAGAGAGAGGGATGAAGATGGTGTCATGGCCCATTGGTTTGATGACCGAGTGCAAGAGGGGGAACCGAGGTATTGGCTTGTTGTCAGTCATTTTGAAGGGGTTGGCCATAAGAATGAGGAAGCCTCGCTCTCCTTCCATTAAAGCTTAAAGGAAGTAACTTGGGACTAAACCTTGGCTGATTTGTTCAATCTAGGAGGTAGTCTGATAGTTGGGAGGCGCCCTAATATAGACTCGTCTGGTGCTAGTCTGTTTGTCAATTTGATGATGCATTGTTTGTGGCTTGGTGTGACAACTCTGCACAGGCCTTGAAGATGTTGATCGACCATTGAGGGGGGAGGTCAAAAGGAGGCCCGAGGCTTCATTGCTTTATGATTTGAAGTAACCTAGCGATTTTCCCGTTGTTTGTTGCTCCGATGTAATGGGGCAACCTAGAAGTATGAGGTGATCCTCCTAGTGGTCATAGGATGGGGCAAGGCATGTACGACTTGAGATCTGTGGCTGAATATCTCTATCATGAAGAGAGGCAGGGATGTTTGGTTGTGATACCAAAAGAAAGTGAAGAGGGAGCTCCTTGATTCTCTATATAGGTAGTACTAACATCCTCTAATTGCATAGTAAAAGGGGCACTTGAGATGTATCTCTGTCTTCAACCCTTGTAAGTGACACATTTGGAAAGTAATGTCTAGCTATGGGATATGGTGGTCGGTCTCAATTTGAAGTCTATGGGAGCCCACTTGAAATTGACCCTCGGGGGTATCTTGAGTGAATCCATCCATTGTCTCCATGTGTATGGAGGATGTACATGGATACCATCTCACAACTCCAAGAAGTGCTTCAAATAAAAAGCCATTTTTCAAGATTAGGCTTTCCAAGGGTGCAATCCAAGTAACCTGGATGTACAATCTATAGATGTCCTTTGTGATGGTTCGAATAATTTCTTGTTTAGTTTGTAGGAGGTGACTTGGCACATTTAAAGAGTACTTGAAGGCGGGTAGACAGTCTGGGAAGATGGTGATTTATTGGAGAAGAGGGGAAACCTTTGAGTACCAAACCCATGCATGTCCTATGGGGTAGGTTGAGGCTAGGGTCTTAGAGGAGTAGAATGCTAGGTAGGGGTACCTTGCTCTCCCAAAGGCAGAGTCCCTAAAGGTTTGAACTGTGCAAGAAGGATTTAGACAAAAGTTGACCTCGAAGCCAATGAGATGGGTGTCGAACTCTGCTTGAACAGTGGGTTGGGAAACCATACATTTGCATCGGATGATGCACTTGAAAGACATAATTTGGACTTTCTTAGACTTGGCCTAGTTGGTTTGCAACAATCTTGGTCCCTAGACCTTTGAACCATAGAGGACCATAGGTTTGATAATCATATCTAGTAGGTCTAGCTTGGACCCCCAAACAGGTGTATTATAATGTATACAATATATATGTAAACACTCCTAAATAAATAATAATGAATAAATAATACTAATAAATCAATAATTAATGAAGAGACACATGTCCTAACTAAAGGGCATGTCTATTGTACCATGTGTCTAGTCAATAGGTATATACACTATCACGATGGTCATTGTAAAACATATTCTATGATTCAACCAATTATATATTATAATTATTACTATCCTATATGGATTTCTATTTATTGTCTTTCCTTTATTGGATATTTGATAGGTATGTTGTCATGACCTCATTCTTTTTTCCCCAAAGTAGAAATGTAGGTTAGAGGGAAAAAACTCTACATGTTGATGATCACAACCAAATTTTACCCAGTTTGACCATCAATTATCAAAGGTCATAAAAACTGACTAGGGCATCAATCTATCTTTTTAGGAACTTAGGTGAGGAGGCCTAGTCATCAACAAAGAGGAGTAGGGATACCAATACTTGATGTAGGAGGCAACCATCTCCATCCTGGATGTGCTTATGAAGGAACAATTCTAGCTTGTCAATGTAGAACGGTTAGCACAAATTTTCGCATGCATGTAAGTATGAATAACTCTATGGATCAATAATAAGAAATATGTGTAACTTCTAGGAGAAAATTGCCCAATGGTCACTAGAGGAACTCCTTTTCGTTTGGGCTGGTGCATGCCAACCTCAGGGGGGCATCCACAACAGCAAGAAAAGATCTTTGGCCTGTGATTAAACAACCAAAGGGGTTACTACAATTGATTTTATAAAATCGTGGTGGGATTCACTTCAACGTTAGCTTCAAAGAAATGGAAAAAATATAGATTGAAAGCACTTATAAATGGTAGATTTTACCTAGATAAAAGGTTGACAACTTCTAAATTATTGCACAAAAACACATCAAGATACCATCAAACTATGAGAGCTGGATACAAGCATAAAAAAGCTTTATTCTACATAAATCAAAAGGCTGATTACACCAAAGAGATATATACAGAACTGGTACAATGATGTTTCTTGCACAAAAATATAGAAGCTAAAAGAGGAGGAGAGAAACATGAGAGTATGCTCATGTTGAAGAAAATCCAACCCCTCAAACCATAGCGACCTCTTTCTTTTAAAGAGAAATCCAATGTGCATTGAATGACCTAGGAGAGGATGCGCTGGAGTCAAGTGAAGACATCTATGGTTTGACTGTCGATGAATTGTTGTGAAGAGACCATGCGCCTTGATCCTCTAGAGAGGGATTGGAGTGAAGTAATAATGATGGAGTAGAGTGATAACATGTAGGTGTAATGTCCCTTGTTAGGAATTTTATTAAAATGGCAATTTTTCACTTTTTTCCCTAGTTTGACCTTTGACTAGTTTTGAGCTCTAGGTCCCCAAATTGCTCCAATTGTTCCCAAATCTTCTGAGAAGGTATATGGATGATGTTAGAAAATAAATATGTATTTCAGGGATGCTTTTGGACCTTTAAAATACTTTTGCAAATCCTCTTTCAATTCTGGCCAATGTAGGGAACTTTACTAGTAATTTCCCTTTGACTAGTATTGGTCTCTAGGTCTCAAATTGACTCCAAATGCCTTCAAATATTCAAGGAAGGTGTATGAATGATATTAGGACTTGAATATAATGTTCATGGATGACATATGGCCACCAAAAGACCTCTGCAAACTCTCTTAAGATTCTGGACCAAGTATGCAATTTTACTAGTAATTTGGGGTTCAAATCCCCCTGGGGTAAGTACTAAAAATGGCTTCCCAATTGCCTCCAAACCCACTCAAATTTCTGAATAGAGGTAGGGAATGTATTAAGGATGTTATTAAGGTCTCATGTGCACCATTAATTGATTATTACATCTGTTCCAACCCTCTCCCATTCAACTGCAAAAATCACCAATTTGACCCTTGGGGAAATGGCACTATTTCTTCTCCCAATGCAATTAAACTGAGTAAAAATACTTCAACTGCTCAAGTACAGTACATGAAACTTGTAAAATACATCCATGGCAGTCCATTAATCACAAATGCATCAGAGAATCATCCATTCATTCGAAATCATCATCAATACATTGGTTCACAACAAGGTAGTGGGGAAATGGCATTGTTCTTCCATTAAAAATGAGATTTATACATTTCTACTTGGAATTTCGACCTGAAACTTTCTGGAGATGGATAATAGAGTATTTACTTCATATTACAAAAGAAATGGGGCATTAGAAGCTCCCCCAAAGAGTGAGATGGATAATAGAGTATTTACTTCATATTACAAAAGAAATGGGGCATTAGAAGCTCCCCCAAAGAGTACAATAGCTCACCAAAAACGCCCTCCCTCAAGGATCAAGAATATGCCATCAAAACTGGAAATGGTTGAAGGAGTGAGCTGCAATAGAAGAAACCATGAGCTGCCCTGTAGCTTACACCTGCAAATAAAAACTCCATTAAAGCTCCAAATGAAAGGTCTGAATGGCCTTTCCAATTACCAACTTGGATGGGAATCTTTCACCCTCGAAATTGGCTAAGGCAAGAATCTAGTCATCCACTAGCTCTCCCTCTTCACAAATGCAATTGCAAATTCTCCAAATGATCAAAAGCTGGTTTCATTCTTTGTTATTGACATTTATAAAGTTCTAATGTCCTCCATGGGTCGAATTCCTTCCAAGAGACTCATGCCAACTCAAGTTGGGAAGAGATTCCAAAGAATGCCACTTGTACAACAATTCCTAGTCTCCCACTTCCACCAAATCACATGTGGAAGCATCTTAGCTGCCCTAACACCCTTGAGTGCCCTCTTGGAGTCTATTTTTAGCCATGACATGTCATATATGTCATATGTCAGCCTTCAAGTCTGATTTGTGTCATAGGTGTCATAGCATCTTCATCATTGTTGTCATAGAGCTGGTGAATCTAGCCCAAGTGTCTCACTAGCTCCAAATTGCCTCTTCCTCTTCCATGGGAGTTACTCTTCCTCTATATTTCGACCTTGGATGAGTCATGTCATGAATAATACCTTTTGGAATCCCCCAAGTATGTTACCATTCACCTTGAATTCGAATTGGTGAGAGAATGATGCCAAGTGTAGTGGAGAAATCTAGCCATATGTGGGTCCCACTTCCTCCATGTGTCTTCATGATCAAATGCCACTTTGATTTTCACTTGTATATATTTATTTAGGTCCTTTATTAAATATTTATTCCATTCTAATGTTCAAACATCATTTATTATCCCCATTATTCCAAATCCCAAAGCTTCCACCCCAAACCTAGGAAACTAGTAATTTTCCTCCTTGGCAATTATTTGAACTTTAGCATCAATTTGACAAACTCTACTGAATAGGGACAGTGTGATTAGGCCATTGTGACCCAATGCCAAATTTGGGACATTACAGTAGGTGTCTTGTTAACTGGGTGAGAGACTGAATAAAGTAAACCATATGCTTAGTCTATGTGAAGTCTTTCCTCATGCACTTTAGTTAACTCAATGAAGGAGTAGATGGAGATGCCATGCACATTGATGGAGTGGAGATGGACTTGAACCAAATTGACGTGAAGTGGAGGGTGAACCAAGGATGCACTTTAGTTAGACTAGTTGGGAGTGTAGTCCAAAACTTCATGCGAACTAGTCTTTCTTGGAGTATCTTTGAGTTGAGTAGCAATGAACTTGAGAGAGATAATCATGCACTTTAGTGAGACTGATGGTTGATCGAGGTGAGGTGTCAAAGCATTGAGTTAAGTGAAGATACTTTGAGTTAGATCCTGAGTAAAGTGAGGAAACCGATGCGCACTAGAGAAGTAAAGGTAAATTGAGAGTAACTGTGGACGAACTGATGTGAGGTGCTCCTTAATTTAGTCTACTAAGGAGGGTGCTTTAGTCAACTAACACAGACATCCAATTAACTCACCCTAATGTCACCTCACTCCCTTATCCATGCAAGTGACCTAGTTGTCTCTAGTTGACCAAGGCATGCGCTCTGATAACTCATGAAATCCCTCAATGAACTGAAGCGTTTGCTACATCATTGTTGACTCCTGTAGGTGCCTAGACCTACCACATCACAACCAAAAGCTGCCACATGTTATCACTTGAGCATGCCACATGTCATCACCTGAGACTGCCATGTCACACATGCATGAGTCACTACTAAAAAATAAGAAATTGCTTGAATGTTTGAATATTTGGCATGCATAAACATGCATGTCCCTGATAGTGCCATGCAAGTCAAACTATAATTTGCCAAAAATAGAAATATCATGCATGTCATCCGAAAATGGCTCGTTGGAATCCTGAGTTCACAAGGATGTCGAAAATATGGTCATCTCTGACATGCAAACCTTTGAACCCTATCTCCTAAAATATAGGAATACTGCCCAAAATAACAACTCTCCAAAATCTGATGAAAACCTCTGAATTATTTGTCTCTGAATCGGGAAAACATCATTGAACCAATCCTATACCTGAACTCAATGGGAGCCAACCTTGGCTCAAGCAAAGTTGTCTCTGGAAATACTATCTGAATACTAGCTTAATGGAACGTGTTGGCCCTTAACCCTCTAGATTGCCAAGGGGTAAATTTTGGGGTTAACAAGAACCCAAAGAGGGTTAGCTAGATAGGTCACCCTTGCCTAACTCTAATGGTACTATGGATGAAGTCAAAGAGGCTATGTGTTATATGGACGTGTCAAAGAATCAAAGTCTCATGATGGTTGCTAAGAGGGTCTCTAAAATGCTATTTGTCTCAAAGCCTTTGGAATAGTTCTCTTGGAACCTTACTGAATGCTTTCAAAAGTCTACAAAGTAGTAGAAAACTTTCGAAGAATGATGACGAGCCCCCTTTATTTCAAGAACATAAGAAGTGAGAAACCCTAGAGCGGGTTACGTCACCAAGCACATTGGAGCTCAATTACACACAACACAATAATATTATTAAATGGTATGGTACACATTACAATGAGGGTCCTCGTTCTTATAAAGTCTGAGTGACCAAAACCCTAACCCTAATACGTAAACCCTAAGACGCCTAAAACCCTAACTTTTAACCTAAGTCACTTAAGTGACTTTATTACATGTGTAGCCTGATATCTTAACAGTCCCCATAAGGTGTACATTGCTGAAATCAAATACATATATTGAAAAACACATAAAATTGACAAAACAAAGGTAGCCATTCTTTAGAAGCTTCTTCTCTAAAGATATTTCCTAGATCAGGTTTAGCTCTATCAAGCTGCCTTGTAACCCTCGTAAAGGTGTAGCTCCTGAGTTGAATTCCCAAGTTCTCGAATTCCACTTCCCCGAACTCACGAATCATGAATCTCCCGAAGTCAATTACTGAACAACAATCCACATGCATGTCGCATAACCTCACTAGTAGACTGCAATCCACATGCATGTCTCAACCAATGAGGGATTATTCCCTAGATCCACAACTACTGAACTCTCTGGGAAACCATCCATTTTGAGCTGTTTAACTACTCCCTTCATGTCTTCAAAGCACTGGCTTCCTAGAATGCATAAAAGGTCCTTTCTTCACTAAGAACAACACCACAGGAAATGTCCGGTAGTTCTTCTTTAATAAACACGACAACACGAGCTGTATAATCCATCTTTTTGTAGCTTGTTATCTTTGTAGACTTTTTATTTAACAAAAATGCTCTTCTAGTGATGGTAAAATAAAAAAGGATCCAAATTTTTCAAAGTGTTACTTGCTTTAAAACAATTCCCCAATTTTGCATTTAAAATGCTCCTAATCTAATTCCACACGTACCTCTATTATTGTATTACACAAGACAATTAACTATTGCCACTTTGATTTTTTTTTGAATAGTAAAAATACTATTAAGAATTTTCCTGTGTTACCTCTCTTAGAAAATGACAAAAAAAACTAGTTGCTCTTCCCCTTTGTTAGGTTGTCCTAATCAATGCATGGTAGCTTTGATTCCTTGGCCCGATTCATTAGCGGCTCGATTCGCTGGAGGCTCTGGTGACAAATCCCTGGTGATGACATCAGAATGGCAACAAGTATCACCAGGTCGACGACGATTTTGGGTAGTAGTGGCAATTGGCTGCAGCTTCCATGTTGAATTTTTATCTATTTTCAGATCTTGACAATTATTTTACAATGATTTCAAGCTTTCATTTCACAATTCATTTCATCCCATAGTTTCATTGAATAATTGCACATTGAAAATATCAACTTAAATTGCAGTAGAAACAAAAGGATCATAGAAAGATTTCCATGCACAAGAGACACAAAATTTTTACCATGGGAAACCCAATAGGGAGAAAATCCAGCCAAATTTTCTTTAGAAGAAATCAATCCAATTCAAGTACAATACCATTCATGAAGATGAACCCTAGCAAAAGAGCGGTTCACTCTCCTTCACAACAAACCCTAACAAGGGTAGCAAACTTCTAGAGAGAATAAGAGAACGCAAAATATTGCTTCTTGCCTTTGCTAGGCCTTCTTTGGAGGTGCGTACAAGTGGAGAAGAGAAGAGGTGTGATTGTGATGATGAAAATAAAGTGCGTGAACACTTTATTTATATTCTTCCATTCACTTGACTTTTTCCTTCAATGGGGTCGACTTGTACACTTGATGGGGCCGACTTGTCTTCTTCACTGGGGCAGAGTTGTCCTTTCTTCTAGGCCGACTTGTCTTGTTGCCTCTAATCTTCCTTGAGACTTCTTCAATGCCATTTGGGACTTCTTCAATGATTGAATTGACTCCTTGGTTATTTCTTCATCATAGAAATGTTGTCCTTGTTGAAGTTCATCTCCTCACATGCACGTCTATTCAACAATAGAGCTCTAATGTTGATTTGACCCCACTCTAAGAAGTCCCAGACACTTCTTAGAGCCTATGTCAAATACAACATTAGATTAGACTTTGTATATTTCTCAAGGGGATAAAACCCCCTATCAAATAAACAAGTCAACTCACTCTAATATAGAATAAATTACTCCTTCTCAGAGTATGCAATGTGACCTCTAGTCTCCTTCTCGGAGCACTCCTTCTGAGAGTAAGCATCTCAAGCCTTATTTACTCTTAGTCACTTCTCATGATTAATTAAGGCTACGTTGGGGCCATCCTCTACCAACCATTGGTCAATTCTCATGACCTCTCTAGGAGAATGTCTGCAAAATGTTGCTCGATGCTGCACACTGGAGAAACATCAACACTCCCTCTCAACGAGGGGAACATTCTACATCACGCCCAGCTTCGCACTTGGTGAGAATGTTCATAGAAGACACTCTGTATCACTGCCAAGCTTCTCACTTGGTGAGAATGTTGTCATTGCCAAGCTTCACACTTGTAGACATTCTGCATCACTGCCAAGCTCCTCACTTGGTGAGAATGTTTGTAATCCGTCTCGGATATGTACTGCATCTGTATCTTTGGGCCATTCTCCACTAGCATAGCCCCGTGAGTGAATGTTTGCCCCATATTGCTCATCTGTATAACCATCATAGTACCTGGGCCATTCGCTTCACGTGAATGTCCGTTGCTCGTCTGTAAGATCTTCATGGTGTCTGAGCCATTCACTTGTCGTGAATGTTTGCCCAATGCTGCTCATCCATCAACACTCCCTCTTACTGAGGGATACATTCTCCATCACGCCAAGCTTGTCCCAGAAGTATACAAACTTTTCCTTAGATAGAGTCTTGGTCAGAATGTTAGCTATCAGCTCATCCGTGGATATATATGAGAGCTTCACTACTCCCTTATGCACCATGTCTTGGATGAAGTGGTATTTGATCTCAATATGCTTAGACCTGTCATGAAACAATGGATTTTTCGATAGCTTGACTTAGCTTTGATTGTCACAATGTATCAAGGTCATCTCTAGCTCTTGACGAAATAATTCTGCAAGAATTTTTCAAAGCCACACTGCTTCACGACATGCGGCAATGGCTGCATAATACTCTGCTTTTGTTTTATGAGTGCGACAGAAGTCTGCTTCTTGCTAAACCAAGATATCATGGTTGATCCCAAGCTGAAGCAACACCCTGAGGTGCTCTTTCTATCCATTGCACTCCCCGCGCAGTCAAAATTTGCATAACCTTGCAACCTCACTTCACCACCTAAGACATATCTCAAACCATATCCAACTGTACCGCGTAGGTACCTCAGCACATGCTTTTTTGCAACCCAATGTACATGCCTCGACTCAACCATAAATTGGCTCAGGGTGTTCACTGCAAAGCAAATATCAGGCCTGGTGTTAACTAGGTACATCAAGGACCCAATCAGCTGCCCATACATCGTGGGATCCACCAAATCTGAATCTGAAGCGAAATCACTCAACTTCTTCAGATTAGCTTCCATAGGTGTAGTCATGGACTTGTAGTCCATCATACCGAATCTCCTAAAGATATCGATGGTGTACTTCCCTTGACTAAGGAAGATCTCATCTGGTCTCTTCCACACCTCTAATCTCGAGAAGTAATGCATTAGGCCAAGATCCTTCATCTCGAACTCGGAGGTCAACTCCCTCTTGCACTCATCTATGGCCCTTTTTGCTCCTGTAAGGATAGTACCAAGATCATAGGATCACCATCAATAACCTCGTAGTAAAGGTTGGAATCCTCATTACTCTTGGTGAAGCCCAAGCTCATCAAATATCTGTCAATCCTGGCATACCATGCCCTTGGTGCCTGCTTAAGTCCGTACAAGGCCTTCTGTAATTTGCACACGTGGGACTCCTTTCCATGTATCACAAAGCCTTGAGATTGCTCTATGTACACCTCTTCCTCAATCACACCATCGAGGAATGTTGTTTTTACATCCATCTGATGTAATTTCCATCCCATCACTGAAGCAAGAGCAATAATAGATCTGATGGAAGTGGACCTAGTGACTGGAGCAAAGGTCTCATCATAGTCCACCCCCTCTTTCTGGGATAATCCTCCCGCCACAAACCTCGCTTCGTGCTTCTCGATGCTTCCATCTGGTATATGCTTGATCTTATAGATCCACTTGGAAATCACCACTGACTTCCCTTCAGGTCTCAGAACAATCTCCAACACATCATTCTTCATGATGGATTGATACTCCCCATCATGGCATCCTTCCAAACCTGTTGGTTTGCTGCCTCCTCATAATTGGAAGGTTCAGAATCAATGATGTGACTCGTCAATGTCATGTAGCTCAAAAATATCTGAGGCCTCTTGCTCTCCTTGAAAGTACCACTAGGAGCTGCATGCCTCTTTGCATCCTGCAAAGCATCACGAAGCCATGGTGGCCTCTTCCTAGTCATGACAACATCTCTAGGTTCATCTATCGGCTCTGCTGGCTCTACAGACTCCTCCTGATAGTTTGAAGGACGAATAACTGGACTAGAGGGTTATGTACCCTCGTTTCTTGGAGCCTCCTGCTCCTCATCACCAATATCCATGTGAGAGTCTTTGGATCTTTTGAAGGCTACTTCCTCATCAAAGCTAACATCTCGATTAACCTCAATATGATGTTGTCCTGAAATGTAAATACTGTAAGCCTTCTAAGTTTTGATATATCCTACAAAAGTACCCTTCTTTCCAAAAGGTTCTAATTTCGTCCTTTTCTCCTTTGGCATATGGATGTATACTGGACAACCAAAGATCCTCAAATGATTGACCTCTGGCTTCACTCTTGTGAATGCTTCCTTAGGAGTCTTATCGCCCAATATTCGGTGAGGACTTCTGTTCTGAACATACACGGCTGTGTTGGATGCCTTTGCCCATAAGAACATGGGTAGGTTTTGATCATGAACCCAAGCTTTTATAGCTTCCCCAAGGGACCTGTTCTTCCTTTCTGCAACCCCATTTTGCTGAGGGTTGTAAGGAACTGTTAGCTCCATCTTGATCCCTGCTTCCTTGCATAAATCATTCAAGTCCTTGGAGGTGAACTCTCCTCCATTATTTGACCTCAAAATCTTGATCTTCTTTCCTATCAGGTTTTCTACTTGAGCCTTGAATTCCTGAAACCTGTTGAAGAATTCATCTTTGGTTTCATGAAATAGATCCAAGTTTTCCAGGAGAAGTCATCAATGAATGTTACATAGTATAAGAATCCACCCAAGGATTTTACTGTCATCGGTCCACATACATCTGAATGCACAAGATCCAAGATCCCCTTGGATCTACTATCACTGTTTGGAAAAGAACCCTTGGCATTCTTGCCAAGTGCACAACATTCTGCAAACGCCTTCATGTTCTACTTGGAGTTCGGGAAGACCTGTAATCATCTTTCTTAATTGCTAGCAAATCCCTATACTGTTGGTGAGCAAATATCCGATGCCATAGCTCACATAAACTGATATCATCATGTACCAATGCCTGGGCTGGACTTCCTGTTAATCTGTATAGTCCTCCCTCTCGAACACCAATCACTCCTGCTGAGTCTATGCTTGAACCCTTTGGCCATACAAGAACTTGACCATCCACAAATGCAACTCTGTAACCTCTATCCTCCAAGGCTGAGATAGATAGTAGGTTCTTCTTTAGTCCTGGTACAAGTAATACATCTTTCATATGTAGAGAATCTCCAAAATCTTGTTGATGATGTTCCAACTCCTTTTACTGCATACTTGGTATTGTCACCAAGTTCCACTTGTAATGTTAAGTTCTTTTTCTGTCAAATCTGTGAGTTTTTGTAACTTGTCATGTGCCTGTATATCACTATTGTTTGTAATAGTGCCTGTAAGAGCGGAGATATGAAAATACTCCTTTTGAAGTTTGTCATCAAGTTTTATTTTCTTTTGTGGTGGATCAATAGTAGTTGTTGATGTATGCTGGTTTTCCTTTCTTTTCTTTTGAGGGCACTAGAAGGCATAGTGACCAAATTTTTGACAACTGAAACATTTGACTTTTGTAAGATCTTTTTTTCTTGAATTGATGCTTGATTTTCTCCATTTTGCAAATTGTTCTTGGACAATATTCTGGAACTAGACACCATCTTGACAAAATCTGAAAAATCTGATCCAGAAACTAGAGACCCAAAAATTAGGTCAAATTTGAAAATTGTCAAAATTCAAATCTGACTCCATAGATAGATGCACCTTCCTTAGGCGATCTCCGGAACAATAAGATCGAGCCAAAATTGAGGTTGGAAGTGTCCAAACTTTTAAGTCCTAGTTTCCAGAAAATGCTGCAAATGACTATCTTTCACACCTGCTCTGATACTATGTTGAATTTTTAACTATTTTCAGATCTTGACAATTATTTTACAATGATTTCAAGCTTTCATTTCACAATTCATTTCATAATTCATTTCATCCCACAGTTTCATTGAATTATTGCACACTGAAAAATATCAACTTAAATTGCAGCAGAAACAGAAGGATCATAGAAAGATTGCCATGCACAAGAGACACAAAATTTGTACCCTGGGAAACCCAATAGGGAGAAAACCTACCCAACTTTTCGTAGAAGAAATCAATCCAATTCAATTACAATACCATTCATGAAGATGAACCCTAGCACACGAGAAGTTTGCTCTCCTTCACAAGAAACCCTAACAAGGGCAGCGAACTTCTAGAGAGAATAAGAGAACCCAAAATATTGCTTCTTGCCTTTGCTAGGCCTTCTTTGGAGGTGCGCACAAGTGGAGAAGAGAAGAGGTGTAATTGTGACGATGAAAATAAAGTGTGTGAACACTTTATTTATATTCTTTTGTTCACTTGAATTTTTCCTTCAATGGGGTCGACTTGTACACTTGATGGGGCCGACTTGTCTTCTTTGCTGGGGCAGAGTTGTCCTTTCTTCTAGGCCGACTTATATTTTTGCCTTTAATCTTCCTTGGGATTTCTTCAATGTTGTCTGGGACTTCTTCAATAGTTGACTTGACTTCTTGGTTATCTCTTCATCATAGAAAAGTTGTCCTTGTTGATGTTCATCGCCTCACATGCACGTCCATTCAAGCATAGATCTCTAATGTTGATTTGACCCCACTCTAAGAAGTCCTGGACAATTCTTAGAGCCTATGTCGAATACAACATTAGATTAGATTTCGTATATTTCTCAAGGGGATAAAATCCTCTATCAAATAAACAAGTCAACTCACTCTAATCTAGAATAGATGACTCTTTCTCGGAGCACTCCTTCTCAGAGTATGCAATGTGACCTCTAGTCTCCTTCTCGGAGCACTCCTTATGAGAGTAAGCATCTCAAGCCTTATTTACTCTTAGTCACTTCTCATGATTAATCAAGGCTACGATGGGGCCATCCTCTACCAACCATTTGTCAATTCTCATGAACTCTCTTGGAGAATGTCTACAGAATGTTGCCCGATGTTGCACACCGGAGAAACATCAACATTCCAATTAAATCGACAACTTCCATAAAACGACGACTCACTTTGAATGACAGTTGTGGCTCTTCAAATCTGCTTGCGACTCTAACCCGCGATTCTAACATGGCAGTTGGACAATTGATCGACGATTCCTTCAAAAAATTGGCAGCTCTAAAAACAATTTGACTTAACTAGGCATCAAATCTTTTGACGTATTCAAAAGAAAAGGCGGCTTCTCTAAAAAAACGGAATCATGCATCGACTATTTAAATAAACGACAACAGTGATGTCATTTGCAACGGTGTTCCTATATAAAAAAATGATGGATTGATAATAATAAAAACGATGGGTTTATTTTGGTTTTTAGCGGTCTAGTTGGAACGACTTCAGTTGGTGTTTTTATATCCTGGCGGCTCGCATGAAGATCTAATACGCAGCTTTGATGGCGGCTCGGTAGAATTGGAAGCTTTTATTGGTAGCGACGGCTACATAAAAATCCTTGCTTCCCGAGATCCTCCTATGATACCATATTTCGAGAACAAAAGAAGCGAGAAACCCTAGAGTGGGTCATGTCATCGAACACATTGGAGCTCAATAATGCACACCATAGTAATATTATTAAATGATACAGTACACCTTACAATGAAGGTCCTTGCTCTTATAAAGAGTTCAAGTGACCATAAATCTAAACCCTAATATGTAAACCCTAAGACGCCTAAAACCCTAACTTTTAACCTAAGTCACTTAAGTGACTTTATTACATGTGTAGCCTTATATCTTAACATCCTTGATAATGGCCTTGAGTATGAAGATGCGATCGATCATTTTGTACTTTGGATGGAAACTGACTTGCCCTCTGGCCCTAAGGTGTCGACTCTCCAACTCATTTGAAAGCTATGTTGCAGTGGTTTTGGGGATGAGGGAACGACAATGATTGGGGGACACATCCCCGAGACAGCTAGAATGCACCCCCAATTTTTTCAGGGGACGATAATAATACACACACACAAAATAATAAATATTAAACAAATTTAAAAAGTTAGAACCGACCATAATGCTTGTTAGCACACACACACACATAGAAAATAATAAATATTAAACAAATTTAAAAAGTTAGAACCCACCATAATGCTTGTCAACACAATAGCCTATACTTTGTAGTAGTATGCACAACCTTTACACTTGCTAGTTCTGTAAAAGCTCAGGTAAACAAAAAGGTTGATGACATTCCATTATTGGCACTCAGATATGAGAAAAATGTCGTTTAACTTTAGGAAACTTAAGTGTAACTATTTTCAATTTGTAGAAAATCTATGAAGCATCTGTGAGAAGAATGCCTCTTTATATAACAACTTTTCATTCTTATATTTCTTGTTTATTATGATTAAGTGAAAAGGCATTCATTCTCAATAGGTTCTGCAAATTTTTACAGCTACATTGAAAACCACTTCAAAACATTATGGGATATACATGCTTGCATTCTATAAAGAGATTAGATTCATATTTCAAATTAAGAAGGATATTGAATAGGGATTTATTCAAACATTTAGTACCCAATCCAAGTCTTTATTGTCCAATTGTTTTCAAGATGCTTGAGGTTGGGATGGTGGAAGAACTAGACTTGAATAACTCATGGACACCTATGTACAATATGTAAAAGGTAAGATGACCCTAAAAATGAGAAGGACAAGAGCAATACCTAGAAGGGTCAGAACTTGGAGTTGTAGCATTTCTTGGTTTCTTGACATGGAGTCTTCGCTTGGTGTAATGATGTTGCTGAAAAGACAATAGTAAAATCGTTGGAAACCCAAATCAAAATCCATCATATAGAACCCATGGTTTGAGCTAAAACTTGTATAGACTCAAATTTAGATTCGGTATAATACAAAAAATATGGATGGGATAAATGATCATATTGTCCAATCATCAATGTCCATTGTCAAAACCAAATATATATGCCTAGAACATCTCCTAAATATGCCCGGGAAGTCCCTGAAATCTACTTGAAATGTCCCCAAAATCTGCCCATAACGTCCCCAAAATCTGTCGAGAACATCTTGGGTATGGCTAGCAAGTCCCTTATGAAGTCCTCAACAGATTGAAGATGTTTCCTAGGGGTCCTAAGGCCCCAGAATGTGGGGATGGTGGGTATGGGGCATTGTTTTGGGGAGATGGGTCCCAATGCAACCTATTCTGAAGGCCATAGATGTAGGATTGTGGCATATATCTTGGAAAATGTGTGCCGAACCATGATAGTTCGATAGTGTTTCAAATTAGAGTTGATCCCCAATTTGAGGATTTGGTGAATAATGTGTTTGGTCCTATTACCGTGCAAAATAACAGGTGTAGTTAAAGCTCCAAAGATCGCTACTAGCTCACAATAACCTGAGAGGTGTTAGCCACTGTCACCATGATAACTACCTCTATGCACTTTCGGTTGGCTCTTCTCCAACTTGAGGGGGCGTCCTTGGATAGGATTGCTAGTCTATGGCAATGAGGGCACAAGGTGATTTGGAAGAGATAGCCTTAGCAAAACAGGGTTGTAGTTTTTAGGGTTTTTTGAATAGGCAACGAAGAGACCTAGAGATCAGTGCCAATATCCAACTAGGGCAATGGAGTCAAGGTGAATCAAATGGCAAGTGCAGCCAAGAAGAATACCTTTCAAGAGTTGGTCTACTTCCTTGAAAGATTAGGGGTAGGGACTAGGGAAATTAGTCATTTACCCAATGAGGATAAACAATGGACTTCAAGGTCTACAAGAGGGAGCTCCAATGGGGGAAAGTTCCTAGCCACCCAAGATCAACTATGGAGAAGGTAAATAACCTAAAGGCTAAAACCCTTGCCAAGCCAAGAGCTCAAGACGCCCTCCTTCCAAGAGTTAATCAACAATTATTCTTTGGATCAATCTTGAGAGGTTTGTAGAAGACTTGAATATTCCAGCATTAACCCTTATACATAAACATAGAACCAAGAAGAAAAATCTTCAAGAATTGACAACACTATCGCCACATAGAAAGAACCTGTTATCACCTAAACTGTAGTTACCCCTATGGATGTATCCACTCATGGATGGAAATAGGGAAGGGCAACTCAAAAGGTGCAACCACGATCACCTCGACCTCCAATATATGGTTGTCACGCCAGTCGAGGCAACCTTCACTTTATGTTATCTATCCCAGACAACAAAGGGGGAGACCCGATCTACTCCCGACAGGAAAGATCAAAACCAAGACACCAAATCAAGTTAATTCTAAATGAAGTAAGGTGTATGGTTTATCCTAGACCTTAGGATGAAGCCACAAGATAAGTGAGGGGTTGAATGAGTATAGCTTTGGTTCATTGTTGATGCGAGAGTGACTTATGATATTTGAAATAGGATCCAGGATTAAAGTACTAGTCAATGTGAGAAAATCCACTACCTTGGGGACCATGTCCAATGTAGGGTAGTTTAGGGGTTGAATTGGGGCTAACTAGTACAAGTGACAAGCTTGATCATGAAGCATGATGACATCAAAGGGTTTAGTTCACCACACAAGGGTCAAACCACAAGTTAATCCAACAATCTGGGAAAGTCGAATTGACTTGGAGAGAGACCAGTGCCTTGGGAATTGGGATAATGGAGTCAAAGTGAAATTAACTTGTGGTTGATGCCTCCTATTGCATGAGATAAGTGGGCAATTAAAGTCTTGATGGATGAATAGGTCTAGATCTAGAGATTCAAGGTTTGACCTAAGTGGACCACAATCCCTTAAAACAAGGAATGCTATCCCCAAGGCAAGATTTGATGAAGTGACACACTAAACCTAGGTTTTGAATTATGCCCGTTCCAAATCCACAAAAATCTCATGTACCCATGTCCTGGAAGTGGACCAACTCACTTCTCCAAGGTGGTGCGACTTTACCCAAGGAGGCTAAAAAGCGGGATAAATCAATCAAGACAAGTCCATTGGCATCCAAAATTTAGATCCAAGTAGGTTGATCAGGTGAGGGTGTGGATCTATAATTTCAAAGCAATCCGATGGCTAGATCTTACTAGATTTGAGTTTTAAGATACCAAGTGGTCCAAAAATGGGATTAAATCCCTTAAAATGTGGAATAGGGCCCACAAGGTAGAAGTCAGAAAAGTGACAATCTGGGGGTAGGTTATTGGATGTGTAGATCACGAATCAAGTGGAATCTCAACTACCCACGTACTAGGTCTAGGTCAACCCACCCAAACTAGGAAGTGCGCCCTTGCTTGGAGAAGGCTAAATGCCTTGGGAAGAGGGTCAAATGGAGGCCAATCCTCACCAAACTATAGATCCGGGATGCCGTGGATACTATAGAGGTGGGTTTTAAATATCTTACCCAAGAAGCCACTAGATCTTAGTAGATTTGAAAAAATGTAAAAATGGGGGTTTTGATTAATTAGGGTTTTAAATGTTTTAGACAAGTGGATAGATCATGGAGATAGAACTTACCTTGAGATCATACCTGAGTGATGAAGAGAGATGCTTTGATGTTGAGGAAGATTCCCGTAGAGATCAAATGAGAGATTGTTGATTTTGCTTGCCAAATTGATGCCCTAGCCCACAAGTGCACCCTCCTCTACCTGTCAATCCAAGGAAAATCGATTTCAATTAGAGAGGTCAAGTATGGAGGAAATACAAGTAAAATGCAATGATAACATAGAATAGAAGGTCCTGGGACAGTAATACTCCCTGTTACCAATGAAGAGATCCAAAGAAGTAGGGAGAGTCTTCCCCTACCAATACTTCCTCCTCAAAGCAAATCGGCCTCCACCTGTAGATGCAAAAAACGTGGTACAAAAGATATGGCAAAACAAGATCTCCAATAACTCAGTGCAAAGGAAGAACCAATGAACGAACACCAAAAACATTCACCACAACACTGGAGATAGATGCAATAATAATTTTCTATTCCAATAACCCAGAGCCACAAGTCCCCTTACAATGAGAAGTTCTCTCCTTTAAATAGGAAGGAGAGGCATCAAAATCCTAACCACTTTTTGAATGAGTGGCTAAGATTAAAAGATAGAAATGTCTAATCAATGGTTGAGATGAGCTCAACAATAAAATACATGGATCACTCATAAAATATAATATAAGTGGACAAAATCGCCCTAGAAGAGGGGAATCCCACCAAATCATGATGACAAAATATAATAAGAAGCTTATGGTGGGTCCAAGGGGTAATTTTAGCCACCCTTGGTCAATCCCCATAGCACAATAATAATAAAATAGTCATCAATATACCAAATCGTGCCTCTATGGACAAATCGTAGGCCTCAAAAGACCTCAGAAATCATCAGAAAGTGCTAGAAGTGATGGATGCGGGTCTTGATGAAGCTGAAACTGCTGGAGGAGGTGTGGAAGACATCAATCCATCATCACTGATCATCCCATGCCAAAACATTGCCTCAGTAGCCCAAATTGAATTCCTCAATAACCATTTCTACCAATCCTGAAATGCCTCGGGAAGCGTGAAACTGCCCCCAAACTGCCTCTTGGAGTGCTTGCGCTGTCAAGGTGAGGGCACCAGTGTGTCCGGGAGGGGGGTAATATGGTAAAAACAAGTGGCTGGACCACCCCCTCCAAGCACAGCGCCCTAGGTCAACCGGATAAAAATCACATCTACTCTGACAGGGTCTCCGATAGACCAAAACTGCACTGGGATAGCCTACTGAGGCTCAATCATCACTGTGAGTGCCCGAAACTGGAAACAAACTGTCTCATTGGACTCAGAAGGTCCAAATCCATTCAAGATGTGTACTCATACACCATATGAGTCTCTGCAAGATCAAAATATATATCCAATATACCGGAACAGGTCAAATAATAATAATCTGTAAATGATCAAATACGGCTGTAAACCATGAATCATCATCATAACCCTGTAGTTGCTGCATAGAATCATGATATACATGTACATAGACCATATATCATCTATCCATATCATCACAAGGTCCAACCATCTCATGTCCTATGGTTGACCTTGGTCAAACTAGGTTTGACCAAGTCAACATGACCAAATATAATTCAGACCACCATCGAAAGCTGCTGCAAAGTGTCAAAGGTTAATGCATGCTCTACAACTTATTCAAATAACAATTATAACACAAAGTAATCATTACTGGCGATCTAAATCCAAATATATAATGTCATTAATTATTATTATTACTCAGACTAGACTTTCAAGATCATACTCACGTCATAGCTGTGATCAGTTTGCTAGTGAAGGGTGAAGGCTAAAATAACTGGCTAGGCTAAGGGATGACTTGACCGACTTAACTTTGTGACACTTTGGCAATGGGAAAGGGAATACACACCATAGTATATACTGAATGAGCAACAACACAGGGAATGGCGGTGTCTCACAAATGGATAAGTTGTTTAGAGAGTGCTTATTCAACTTAGGCATTATGTCTACATCAAGTTGATCCAGGTTCATTATGATCATTCAATTTCATTTCATGGCCTTTTTGGCTTACATAACCCTTCGGATCTCAGGTGTGCTGATAAGCACAACTAGTTGCAGCTTGCATCCAGGGCATGTTTTTTATACATGTATAAGGTCAGCAATTGTTTAGATATAGCTTTTACGAATCATTGCTTTTTTGGACCTTTCTTATACTCTTCGAGGAGTATTTTTCAGTAGTTCATCGCTCTTGCCCCTTTTAGTTTCCATGGGCGAATTTATCAGTTTCCATAAGTAGTACATGAGCTTTCAGTTTTAGCCAACAACATCTCAAGTGATTAGGGGGAGTTCGAGCCAATGCCAAACATCGGGACAATCGACCAGAATGATTTAGGCCTACAATCCAACTCACCAAAGGTAAGTTTTGTCACCAACCCAGAGCCGAGACACAGTAAACAGGGAAGCTCATCCAATACAGAGGCTACAGTGGGGAAAAGTCCTCCATGCCACTAGTCAAGTAGTAAGTCAGGGTGATAAACTAAAAGGTAGGCAATGGATGGATGAAGACAATGAATAATGGAGCCAACACTAGCAAGCCAAGGTATGGTGGAATGATCACCTCTATTCTCCCTAAGGAGGGTAAGACCAATGAGTATGAATAATGAACTTCTAAGTCTGAGTAGGGACAATATAGTATATATAATAAGATCAACCAGGTCCACATATCTATATGATCACCAGATCATGACACTAAGTGCTAAGACATGCTATAAGAATAAGTATAAAAGCAATATAACCATAACACAATGATATACCTGCTGAGTCATATACCTGAATGCTCATCAACCTGTACCATCATTTGTCCTCTGAAACTGCTGCTGTAACTCTGGGCACTACTAACTGCTCTGTACAAATGGTATAATGGCTACATCGGTCATCTCTCTGAGTGTCCTGAGACTCAGTCATGGCATGGGGAATACATACTGTTGTCCAAAATCTGATAGTGATCCAATATAGATGCTCATCTCAGCATCTCAATGTAAGGGAACTGGCTGAATAGTGTACTGGAATCAGAAAAATAATGTATGGTAGCCCGGCTACTATATATGTGATAACAGAGCCCTTAACACCATAGACGCACAAAAGAAAGATATATCGATGAAGCTCCAAAAGAAAGAGAGCTCTCAAAGTCCAACCATTGAAATGAAATGAGGAAGTGCCTCTCTATTTATAGGAAAGGCTAATCTTCCTTATACAATAAAATATTAGTTGTTTCCTTAGATTTAGCCTAGGGTGGGGTGAAATAATACAAAAGCGCCATTTCAAGCTTAAGTCCCAACTCTAATGCTATATGAAGTGTCTTAATATTGAATTCAATGGACAACAATACAGTTTTGCCCTACACTAGCTCATAAGAAGTGAAACTAGTGGTGGTCTTCCAAGTTGTGTTATAGGTCCTTGCTTCAGCAAGTCTGTTGGTTGAGTCTTTCCTATGAATTTGTACAATTTTCTTATTATGTTCTCAATTTCTATGTATGTAACTTTTGCTTGTCCATTTGCTTGTGGATGGTAGGGAGTGGACTTCATATGGTGAACTCTATATTGGTCCACCAAACTTTTAATCAGTGTCACAGGAATTGCGATTCCCCTATTTAAATCTGAATTGGTCGCTGCACAATCTAATTCAAACTGTCCTCAGTTAAACTCAGGTTGTCTGAGTTTGACTTGGTCAACACGAGTCAAACTTGTGATTTAAACCATCCAAGCGAGTTTAATTCATGATTTTATGGAACCCGCGCCCAGGAAAACTTTAAATGCCGAATTTTTTATTGTTTTTGTTTCATTCTCTTGCTTGCTGGAGGTGTTTTCTTCTTGCTGGAGGTGCTTTCTACTTGCTGGAGTGAAGGAACAGTGACTACTAGTGTTTTCTATTTTGAATATCAATGAAAATGCTTTTTTAATTCAAAATGTATATATATATACCTTTTTTTGTATTTGCTGTTTTTTTCCCAATCCGATTCAAAACTTTGACAAATGCCCAATTTTTATTGTTTTTGTTTCATTCTCTTACTTGTTGGAGGTGTTTTCTTCTTGCTGGAGGTCCTTTCTACTTGCTGGAGTGAAGGAACAGTGACTACTTGTGTTTTCTATTTTGAATATCAATGAAAATGCTTTTTTAATTCAAAATGTGTATATATATATTTTTTTGTATTTGCTGTTTTTTTCCCAATCTGATTCAAAACTTTTACTCTTTTGCCTCATCTATTTATTTTCCGATTCCGAATTTGGTGACTATGCTTTTAATAAGCAGTACAGTAAATTGGGATTCATGGTTTGCAATATCCTCTCAGCTGTTGAATCATCGAAGAATATTACTAACAACCTCAAAGAATTGACTGAATCATCTAAGAATATCAGTCAAGGTAGCTAGCAATATTAAAGCTGTTGAATGCTCTAAGCTTTACTTGAATCATCATCTAAGGTTTTTGAGATTTTGTTGTTGTGCACTGTATATGCAATTCCATAGGCCTCAAATGCTATTGAAATAATTATTGTTCTAGTTATGAATGCCGTGGAATTATTGATCTGGCTAAACTAATAATCTAATTCAATCTATCGTATGAGCAAGAGCTTAGGAATTCTGTAAGTCAAGTCATCTAGGGCATAGAGTACCCCTTGGCTGTCTAGGCTAGACTCATTAGAGTAAACTTCACATTGCAAAAATTAAATCACAATGTTAAAAGTAAATCACACCATTTAAAGTAGGAAATGAATGCTATAGAAAGAAAGAATCATATCTAAAGCACCCTTAACTTAATCAAGACAATAACTCTTTTGCCAACCATATGATCATAGTATGTTGGTGGAAGAATTGAACAAAAAGTGCAACCACAGAATAGATTACTGAAATTAAACCTGTGACTATTCCTCAACCACTCGCATGATTGTAGGATGCTAGAAGAGGAATTGCAATGTGTAAACAACTAACGAACAAGAACACACACATAATAGGTGCATTCACCAATTAACTCTTATAGTGGGCCCTCACTCAAAGAGGGTTGATGAATCCTTGTAAATTTGTAATAACTCTTAATTCAACTCTCCATTAATAAGTGTTGTCATCAATGGGAATGCTTTGAAATTACAATCATGCTCTGTAACCTGCAAACCCTATTCTAGCTAAGAAGAATCTAACCAAAACTGAGTTTTAGATGAATGTACATATACTGGGGAGTTCCTGGATTACTTAAAATGGTTACCAGGAAATTGAAAGATTCCCTCCAACTGATTTCTCCTCAAGAATTGCTAGCTACCTTGTGGTGGTTGATTGATATTTTGGTGGATTTTTGGAGGAGTAATTATTCAAGGCCATCATCCTTCTTGATCGATTGAATTTGGGGTCCACCTTATCAATTGCTAAATGATCGTTAAACTGGTTTGTAAGAGTTGACAAGTTTGTTGGCTTGCAATAGGTTGTGGAGTTGGAAGGATTCTGCAGCCTACATGTCTATTGGTTTCATAAGTTATGATCACAATACTGCCACTGATATCTTTTCAAGATGAAGTGAATGAAGGATTGTTTTGCAGCAATTACAGAATTTTGTAAAAAGCAAAAGACAACAATCACAACTCATCATCAAGCCCACTAACACATTTAATCAAACAAACATGCACACATGCAACTTAGATAATTCATCACAAAATCTCAGAAACATTACCAAAACATATCAATTGCAAATAATTTATTAGATACGCTGGAATGACTACAGAATTGACAGTTTAGCAAATATTTAGTTCAAAGGTGGTGTGATTAGGGTTCTCAATGGATAGGAGGACATGGGAAAAATGAACAAATCAGGTCAATTCCAAGGCTTATCAGTCTACCAGAGGAAGGGGAGAGACAAAGAAGTGTTGGATGTGCCAAAAGAGGTCCTGATTGTCTAGGACGTAGTCCACCACACTGGCACTCTGAGGTTGAGTTTCTTGGTTTGATAGAGGGCATTCCTTGATTATCTTGGCATGTACCACCTACTCTACTTCGATGAGTTGGGGAAGCTGCTCCTTCTTCCAGACCACCTGGACCCAAGAATTAAGAGTTTGGGCATTGTGTCTCGGTCTCTTGTTTAAATAGGGCTTGCTGCAATCACTTCTCTTCTTGTGGGTTTTGATGTCCAAGATTTTGGTTTGGAGAGCGAGAGGATCCACAAGCAGGTTTTGAAGGTGCATGTTTTCTTGGTGTTTCATTTTGAAAAACAGATTTTTGAGATCCATGACCTTTGATTGAAGCTGCTTGTTTTTGGTTTCAAGAAATTCCATTCTTTGTAGCAAGTTTTTTTTAACTATGTTGTCCAGTATGGGAAATTTGTCTCCAAAGCCTTGTCGGCAGTGTTGTGGATTGATTCCTGTTTGTTGTTACAGCTTCTTTTGGTCTATCCACCACTAAGGAGTAGATGAAGGTGGGTGAGAGCTGGAGATGGGATTGTATTAGGGTCAGACAAAGGTGATGGGGGTGACCTTGTTTAAAAATGGATGATGGGGATGGGGGGGAGTGTGAGGGGAATGATTGAGAGGTTTAGGTTTGAGAGGGTAGAGTTGAGGGCGAAGAGGAAGGGGTTAGGGAGGATGGCGATGATGGGGAGGAGGATGACGGTGAAGAGGGGGATTTTGAAGAGGATATTGACAAGGAGGGTTTTGGGGTGGGAGATAGGGTTGTCGAGGTTGAGATGGGAGAGATGGTCGACGAAGTGGAGAGCAGTGATGTTGAAGAGGCTAGGGAAGACATTGAGGTTGGGGGGAAGAGTGGAAGCAGGGTTGACTAGAAGAGCGGGAAGAAGGAGAATAAGGACGTGAATGGGAAGAGGTTAGGGAGGCCATAGTTGGGGGCAATTGCATGCAAATGCAAGATGAGAGTAATTTTTGCAGGGTGGGGAAGCCACAACCTCGACATGGCATGGGGTGCACACGGTAGCTCAAGGAGGGTAGGGAATGTGGGGGTGCTTACAACATCACGTGGGTAGTAGCAACTGAGAACTTGAAGGTATCATGACTCATTGTCCCAGTCATTGAGACAAGGTAGACTAAGGGTTCCCTTGTTTCTAATGGTGGAGGGGATTGGTCTTGTGGCCTAGAGTGATTTTCTAGTTGTTCAAGGAGAGCATCCTCCTTAGGGTCATATTCAGACATGGAGTGGTGTAGATCTTCAACCATAAGAAAAGCTTTTGAGGGTTATAGATATGCCTCTTAAACTGGGGTTGAGAGCATTTATGCTAGAGTTGTGAGGTTGAGGGATTAGGTTCTAAGTTTTAGCACAAGGATATGGATAGGGGTTTTGCTTTATAAAATTTCAAACTTTTCCTCTTTCTTGGCCCTCCTATTATAGGCATAAACCATTTTACTAGAACCAAGTACATTTCTCTTAATAACTTCAACATGTCTCTTTGTTCTCCTAGCTACAATAATGACTTTTTCCAAAGAACTGGGCTCAATCATTCTTTCCTTAGTTTCAATTTCTAACCTCTGATTTGAGATGTAGATTTTTCACACCGCATCTGTAGACTATTTGGCCTTTAACTCCAAAACTTGGAACCTCTCAATCTATTCTTTGAGTATCAAGTCTTTCTGGAATAGCTACATGGTTGAACATCATGGGGCTCATCCTAGTTACAATATGATCTCCGAGTTAGCACATCTGCAAAGTCGCCAAAGTCTTGTCTAGGGTTTTTACTTTTTAGAGATCCATCTCTCACCCCATGTATGGGATGCCCCATCCAAATGCTATATGCTACAATTAATTTATCCTTGTGATTGTAAATGTATTGCACCATGAATGCTAATTTGATCTTGCTTAGCCATGTGCGTACTTCCACTTCACTGCCAAAGTTGTATTGTGGGATCTTCATCTGAAGTTTGAAAGTGGGTCTATGAGAGTTATGTACAGCCAGTGAGCTTGGAGGGATGTTACCTGCTGTTCCCCAAGGGTTCACATCTTGATTTTTCCTCTTCCTCAAAGATTTTATGGTTGTGGAATGGAGCATTTGGTTCCGGGTCAATGGTCCTTTGCCTAGGGTTTGTGGCTGCATCAACTGCCTCATTTCTTTTGCAAAATTCATGAATCTTCATCCAGCTCTTCCTTAGTCACATATTGGGATTTTTTCCCTTGGCATTTTATCTTGAAACTGCACAGTAAGAACAAAAATCCACTGAAACTCTGATGCCAACTTGCAATGTTTCTACACCTAATATGGAACTATCTTTGCAAATATTTATTGTAATAGAAACAAAAAACTAAGATTAATAGAAATAAAGAGCCAAAATCAAAGAAAATAGTGGGGGCATCTGCACAACCAAGGGTATATTGAACCTGCAAATCAGAGTAATGGAGGAAGACATATCCAATAAACTGGTTGATTATATTGATGAAAATGATAATAGTTACAAATGAGAGGGAATCCCCTATTTATGCAAAAGGAGGCAAAAGCCCTAACTTAAATTTTAACTAATAACAGTGATAAAACCCTTTTACATATAAGTATTTTATTTTTTCAAATAGTAAAACATGATACTCTATAGGCCTAAGACTAGAACTTTATTACAAAATTCAAGAGCAGACAAACAAAATAGCTCATGTACGTAGAGTCTAATACCTAAAAAATCTTGCGGCTAGGTGCACAACAAAAACAATTATATACTTAAATCAAATTGGTCAAGGGAACTATGTTTGGCAGACCTCAGTTTACTACCTAGTGAAGAGGCATGCTTCAAGACATCCAGCTCAAGGCTATGTAAGTGAAAGTATTATGGCGTTGTTCGCACTGGACTGTTTGTTTTTGCTTAAAATATTATTAGCTCAAAGCTGAGTGTGTTTTAAACTTCGAAAACACTGACAAGGGTTTTGCGAGTACCTTGATATACTAGCTAGATCATATTTTAATTATTATGGTTGAATTTTTGTTTTATTTCTTTAAAGGTTTATACAAAGAATCAACATTCTAAGTTCCTACAGTTTAAGGGTGGAATTAATGGTCTGGTTGTTAGCAGTTTAGAAAACTTTAGATCCAAACAGCAGATTTTTATATCAATTCTTTTGTAGACTAATCCAGGTCATGTTTTTGTTTTATCTGCAGGCTTATATGTAGATGAGAACAGTCTCAAGGACAACTTTGTTGACAAGTATGGGAAGATGTCAGTAACAGAACTGAAGGATAAGAAAGAATTTTATGAAGATGTGACTGGAAATGATTTGAGTATGACAGTGAGTCTTGAGATTGTCTATGGTAGATTAAATATTGGTTCAGTGCGTAGTGCCTTTAAAGTATTAGTTGGGAGTCAACTGCGGAGATTCAATGGAAGCCAGAACAAAGAATTATTGCAAAGGTTCTTTTAAAAAAATTTACAGTATTATATCAAATAAATATTCATGTGACTAATGATATAATAAACGACTTTATTTTAGTCCCAGGCCAGTAGCTTTGGGAGTCCCCCCCTTTTTCCAGAAGGGATAAATCTGGAAATGGTTAACTATAATTTTTTTGGGGCTGTATCTCTGGACTATCTCCAGAAGGACGATGTGTATCTTTCTGCTGATTTCAATTACAAATGACCTTTGAGTTGGGGGTGCAAGTGCAAGGTCCAAAAATAAAGATGGAAAATAGACTTGTTGAGATTCAAACACTAGTTTTTATGCTAATTTAGATCCTATTTTCTTTTGTATTCAAAGCGGATTTTTTCTAAAATCTGCAGGAACTGGATAAATCATTGTCAATTTTATTTGCTGATATTTAAGCCTGTGTGTGGTAGGTTTTATAGCTGATTTTCCTTCCCTTGGAGTTCACAAATTCAGTTTCATGGGTTGCATATGATACATATTTATGTGCTAACATAAACATGTTATTTGTGTTTAGATTCACGTCTCAGTTTAAGGATGAGTACAAGCTATCACGTGGCACAAAAATACAGTTTACTAGATTACCTGGTCATGTTCTCCAAACGAAAAGTAAGTGATCTATACTTCACTTAAGCAAGGTTTTAATTGGACCTTCTCCTGTTCACTCAGAAAAAAGAAAGATCAGGTTCATATAGTGCACTGCATTTGGCTGCAAATTTTTTGAAGTAACATAGGAAACTGAATTATGGCCTTTTTCAGGCTTTTTGTGTTCAAAATGAAACACTTGTTCTCCTTTTTGTTTTCCTGCACACATTTTGTGTTGAAGTTTGGATACTATAGATGATCTCCTGCAAGTTGCAGGTAAGTTCTGAGATGGTTAGAGGAAGCATTGCTTTGGGCTTCTTTTCTACATATGATTTTGGTATCCCTTCATGTAAAATATTGTTCTTTTTGAATTGCACATTTTTCATAAGTTTGTTGACTTGATTCACAATTAATAGCATGCATGTTTCTCTTTGTAAATTGTGAAATTCACTTAGTGGATTTCATTTGTCTTGTGATTACTGGCTATCCATTTGAATGCATATTTCCCAAAAAGTACAATGCTGGATTATTAAATTTGTTTCTAGGAAACTGGTTACTGATATACTGAACAGAATAAGGTCCACAGATTTCCATAGTTGACCATGTTTAAAGATAACCGCTGCATAAAATATTGTTTGTGACCTCTTAAATCCTGCATGGTATATTGATTTTCTCTTCAATGCCTCTTTTCATATATTTTATTTTCTTCAGTGTTCATTAAGGCAATCTACACAAGACATGGATCACAATAAGTGGAATAATTCATTTATTTCATTTTTTGCTTGTAGTTGATGAAAAGGAGGTTGGACGCATTGAAAGCCCGCTGTTGTGTCGTTCTTTGTTTGACTTGTATATTGGAGAATATCCATTTGACAAGCAGGCAAAAGAAAAAATTGGAGTGGCCTTGGCATCTCTTGTGACCCAGTAGATACAGGCATGGTGATTTTTCCTTCCATCAATCAATAAAATCAATAATTGAGAAATGCTATTTTTGTTTTGAAGATTTTATGATTAAAAGTGAAATGTATTTTCTTGGTGGAAAGAAGTAGGCTGTAACATTTTCCATTTCTTTAGATCAAAGCTGCAAATTATTGTAGATGTCATGTTCATTTGCATATTGAGGCAGTTAGTAGGGAACACCACTTTCTCTTCCCTGATTGAGTCCTTTAATCATGTTAAAAGTTTTGGAATTAATATTCTAAATCGACAAGTAGATAAAATATCTTCTATGTTGTATATGATAGAGTTCCCTTTTTAGAAAGGTTAGATGAGTTGTTCGATGTTAATTTAAGTATCATAAATTTTAAACTATTGGATATGGCATATTCTACCGTAGTGGTAAAAAATGTGGTGTGGTTGGTAGCAGTTACATTCATAGAAGTGGATATCGGACCAAATGAACATATACATACAGAACCAATCTGGATGCCTCCTCTAAAACATCATAGAGCATAGAAAGTGTCAAAAGGGAGTTGGAATATGAAATGGATTGTGGTTTGTGAATGAAATCCCAAGTCAAACATTGTTTGAGAAGCTGGCCATATGACATGGAGAGGAATGCCTCTAACACGAATTAGGACATCTTTTTTTTTCCCAAGGAAAATCTCACGGGGAAACCCAAGGGATGCTTCTCCACATTTGTGGATGGCATACCTAGTAAGCTCGTTGGCGTAGACTAGTGTGCCTCACTTGGGGATTCGACTACGCACCCGCCGGCATGGAACTAGCCAAATACCCAACAACATTGGCAACAACTGGTTGAGCTAATCCCTTAAGGCTGAATTAGGAAATCTTTGCACAAACAAGTTGGTGAATATTTCTAATTTATATTGGAGTCTAGGTGAAACTATGTTGAGAAAGAAAATCTTCAAGTGAGTGCTATAGTATGTTTAGTGCCAATTATATGTAAAATGGGAGAGGGGAAATAGAGTATTTAATTGTATCTCACTGTTTGTACATGCTCAGAAGCAAAATTTTTATGGATGTGAAGCAAATAGCAAGTGCTTATATTGATTTTGGTCTGTAATATTTTTAAATGAATAAAAAGGTGGAAAAGAATTGAAAGCTAGAATTTTTAATGTTTAACGTGTGTACTCTATTTTGCGATGCAAGATATTTATGCAAAATCCAAAAGAAATGTGTAATACATGCTTTTATTAAGAAATGCTCAGTGAAAAGTAACCCTCCTGTAGATTGATGGAAGTCTTAAAATTCAACAAAATTTTGTACTTAGGAGTTTATGGTCCTATAGATGATGTACTTGGAAAGAGAAGAACGCTCATGAATTTTCTCTCCTCGTTACATCATCATCATCATCATCATAATAATAATAACAATTATCTATTTTTAAGGTCACGACCTAGCCAAGCACCAAATTAATGTGTGAGATCCCCCTTGTTTGTGGGACAAGGGACCTCTCTGAGTAGTGATTTGACTGCTCACTCTACAAAGGTTTACATATTGTTGTCACACAATTTGACAATCTTGTGTTTGCAAGGATTAAACGTTCACCAGACCGGTGGAACTTCAAGACACTGCCCCAAAGTGTCACACAGAGAGGGTCCCTCTCTTTAGGTTTCTTAGGTCCACTGAAGCAGACCTAGACTAACCACAAGAGGTGTCCCCAGTCAAACTTTCCTGGATACTTGCAGGTAGAATCAACTTTCTCACAGTACTAGAAAGACCTATTTGATAAGGAAGGAGGTGCCTTGGAGAGTTACAAATGGAGGAAATGGGCACCCCTTGGGAAAAAGGCTAAAAGTAAATGCAACATAATGCTCCCTAAAGCTAAGAACAAGCAACCCAACAGATAAATAATGAAATGCACAAGTTGCTTTAGGAAAAGAAAGGCACCTAAAATGACTAGACCTGATTTAATGATGGCTTCCCTAATGATAGATTAACATAAGAAAATGGGACAGCTTGATGATGGAGTCTAGGGCTTGGAATATTATTTTGGCAAATAGATTAAGTGTTAGGAGGAAAATTACCAGCACTTGAAATGAGTTGTACTTAAAATATTTATCAATACTTAATAAATGAGATGCAAGGCTCAAATCTTGTAGTTGGTGGGAATTAAGGACATTCCTAACACAAACTAGCTTGCTGGTTATTTATATCAGAGATTAGAATGCACGGAACAACAAGCATAAAAGACACATACTAAGTTAAAATGGCCATATAACAGCTAGAAATTGAAACTTAGAACAATGCCTGATCCTAGGGATGAAATGGAGTCTTTAACTTAAGATTTAAGGTTAAAATATAACTAGGAAGGCAATATAACTTTCAGCTGTAATTTTAAGCACTAAAACCTAATATATGCTTGAGAAAAAGGTTGAAAAAAAAACAAGAGAAAAAGAGTGACTATTGGAATTTGGAACCACAACGAATAGGGACTGGGAGATGATTACTTACCTGTGTCCTGGCAACTTGGTGAAGTCGCTCCACCCTTCTTAGCAACGTTGTGAGTGAAATGATGGCCTGTAATGTCCAAGAACACGCTGGGCGCACTTGTAGTTCTAGCTCTTCCAACCTGCAAACACGAAAATAAATTAGTGATGGTGAATCTCATGATAACACAAGCACCAAATTAAAACCAGCTTACAATTTAGAAGAATTATGCAGATCAGTGAAGGAAATGGAAAAATGAAGACAAATTGGAAAACAAATTCTCAAAGCAAAACCGAAATCCCTTCACTAGAAAACACCAAGTTGCACTGGGCGAACTTGAAGCTTGTTTCCTACATGCAAAATCTGAAAAAAATAGCTCCTCAAGGAACTAAATCCATCACACACTCACTCAAAGAAGATGGCAAGGAGAGAAATTCATCCAAGAAACTCAAGAACAACAGAGGTTTAACATTTGAAAGCTCTGGTTTTACTATGGAAACTGTCCAAAAGTCCTTTACAATGAGCAACTCACTCTCTTTTATAGAACAAGAGAGGAGCACAATCCCTAGCCCATAAGAATGGAGGGTTGAGATAAAAACATCTCAAAACTAGATCAAAGGTTGAGATTAATCCTACCTTTTTTATATTTTTACAAAGCTGGAAATGCCTGTCAAAAGAGGGGGGCAAATTGCCTCTAAGAACCCATGATACAAAAATAAATTACACTGTGATAGCTTTAGATCTATGTTGGGGTGACTAGGGATTCCCTTTGACATGCCTTTTTGATACCTAGGAAGTGTTACTTGTTAAAGTTATTTTCCCTTGGTGCACCCCCCTGATAATGAATGCGCCCCCCTTGGAGGTGAGTGATAGCTAGGCCCACATATCTTGCCATGATAGAAAATTGAGACTTGGGTATTGTTCCGAAAATGATTTTACTAGGACCCCAAGTTGCCACTTTTTCGATAAGGTTTCTCATTCTTCACTTGATTAATTCACCTAGGAACTTAGGAAATTTTTAAATCAGACTTTAGGAAAGTTTGTTAATAATTTCCATTAATTCCAATATAGGTGAACTAGTGCTCAAACCATCTCAATTTTGCCTTAGATGGAATCCTTGATACTTGAAAACAATGTACACATCAAATCCATGTCATAAACCAATCTGCAATCTTCAAAATCATCTTGCTCAAAATAATTAATCTTCAACTATAGGCTTTTTAATCCTTAACTTAGGAAAATTTTAATTACTAAGCCTATTAATCAAAATCAGCTGAAATAACACTTGAAGGGGTCCAATTTGTCTCCAATGGCTGTAGCATGATGAAATATGAATCATGAAACTCCCATACTTTTGGCTGGTCTTGTTGACCAAGTCAACCTCGGGTTTGATCAAGTCAACCTCGGGTTTGATCAAGTCAAAAAGTCAACTCTAGTCAAACTTTTTTTAATGAAGTCCAATGGTGCAAGGACTCAACCTTGAGCCTAGTAGAGGATGAGAAATCACTTGTAATGGTTAGTATTGAAAGAGAATTAGGGCCACAAATCATACTTTACACAAGTAATACAATTGAATCCATGCATAGTCTCATCATAGGAAAAATGCATAACACAACATATAGCATGAAGTAACTATTTTATATGCATGCCACCATCTAATTTACCATTAAGAACATTGCATAGATCAGCCTTCACTTGGGTGAAGTGAATGGTCAAAATCCAAGGCTAGTCAAAGTGAAAGATTGGTCATGGAAGACTTGAGTAACTCAGGAGAAAGGGGAAAGTAGCGGACTTTGTGACATTCATTAGTCAAACAAACAATAGGGATCATGTGCCTCACAAATGGATGATGTGCTAGAAGATGATACCCCTTTGACTTTAGCAAGCCCCCCTTTATTTCTCTTTTGCATAGGTCTTTTATTTTTTTTTTCACTTTTGTTGCTTTTGGATATTTCACTTTTACATCTTTTTCTTTGCTTATCCTTTAGTTGGCTAATGGATAAAAGGAACTGGCCGTGGATGCCTTCTGGGCACTAGTGATGATACGGCCTTAACTCTGTTGCCTGCGATCGTCCATAGGCCTTATGAAGTTGCCACGGTAATGCTTGTTTAGAGCAAATATGCAATACCTCTTAATTTTTGAAGTACCTACCCTTCCAACCATCAACCAATTTCAAGGATGGGGAAGCTTGTTTCAAGTCTAGGGAGCACACTTATGGCAACTAGTCAACCTTAGCTCGGACCCAATCCACAAAGATTTACAAGCGAAAGGGATACGGGGTCGAAGGGCATTAATCCTAGGTTTATAGCCAAACATCAAGGGCAACCGACAAGAAGCATAAGACTTTGGAAGACCAATTCTCCTAGGTTCAGAGCCAAACATGAGGGGTAACTGACGAGAAGCATAAGACTTCGGAGAATTCTGTCGCACACATCAAAGCCAAGACACCAGTGATAACATGGAGGCCATCCTAATGAAGAGGTCATAGAGGGGAAGGTCCTGAGTCATTTTGTCAAATTCAGATCAATGGGTTTACAACATAAGCAGGGGTGACATGGATGGAGGATGGTAAGGCCAAAAGATGGAACCAAGAGAAAAGGGTGTGATCCATGCAATAATCAAGAGGTCCTACCAGATAATGATATGTGCATAAAATAGAAATTACTTCTATATGATATACTATGCATCAATCCTACTCACCATGCTCATCAACAATTACAAGTGTAAAATAGAATTTAAAAGCATCTCGTACATCAGTCAATACAAACCATATAATCCATGAGCATATCCTCTAGGCATGTATTAGATACAAAAACTGAAATGACAAGGATCCATCACAAGGCAATATACATATGGCAACCAATACAAAATCTCAAAGATCTCATAGGCATCACTGCTCTCACACACTGCCCTGCTCAAAACAAAAATGGTCCAGCCCTGCTTTGCTCTGACAAAAATGATCCCCTTTCTCTGCTCTGACAAAAATGAGGGTATAACACCCCATGCATATGGTGGTATAACACATACCTTACCCCCCTCTGGATTTGAGCCTATGAATTATGAGGAGGAAACACATGTTCTTAACTGTTAGGCCCACTCAGGTTGTACATATAAATCTGCTGTGAGTCTATATTGAAATTAGGAGAGCTTCAAAATCCAGTATTTGATAGGTTTGTTGATAATGGTATATTAGAGAAAGAATTTCATGAAAAATATTAGCATGAGTTGAGAGTTGAAGATAAGAAAAGGAGAAAACCCTATTATTGAAAGCAATTTTTGGATTACAGAGCAGGTTTCAAGCTTGTGTTTTCATGTATAAGAGTAAAAGTGGAGGACATTTCTTGAAGAACATTGTATGTGAAGCCTTTATTGAACTTAGGATGATGAATTTTGAATATTATGCTTTCTATTTGATGCCATAAACCATTTCAGTACTCATACCAAAGGGAATAGTCTACTAGCTAATCCTTGGTGTTTGATAGTGTTGTCATTTCTATTGGTACCATATTATGCCTTCCAAGTTCAACATTCAGAAACAAGTAGACAGTTTGCAACTATTTAAAATGCACATTCACATTGTGTTGTTTCTTATTATTTGGTTAGTTTCTTAACAACTTGATAATCTAGTTTTTTTTTTGTTCCAGATAATTATCCCAGGGCAAACCGCCGGCACTTCCTCTCATTTCAAGGATGGTATCGAGGGTAAACCCTAGGTTCTTTAGGGCACAAGGCCAAGTTAACAACAAGGCACAAAACAATTACAACAATATAGTCATTATGAGCTCAACATGTCTCTTATGGGAATATAACCTAGGTAACTCCGATAACACTTCATCCCACAACCACTTAGGGTACACCCAATTGACATTGATAGTCTATTTATTATCCAATCATTTTTTTATCCTTTCTATCATCTATCATTGTTTTATTTGATAGTTTGGCATCGGTCCATAGTCAACCAACTTTCAGAGTATGTTTTTTTGCATCGATGTTAATCTCTGTTGCTATAGGGGTCCAACAATGGCACATTTCCAGGTTGTGATTTTGAACAACTAATGATGCTACATAGATTGTTAGCTATGCAAAATGTTCTTATGATAGATTATGCTATGCACACAATAGCTTCTCTTGGAGTCCAATGCCAAATCTTGTTGCATTGTGATTTTTATGGATGGTGTACGTGGGAATCAACTTACTGGTTTGTATGGTATAAAGCACCATGTGTTAGAGTGCATGTACATTGCAACTTTATTCAGTTTTCTTGTGCATCTATTGTTTTGTAAATTGACGTTAGATCCTTGTAGTCTGATGATATGTTGGCAGCATTGTACTATATCATACTATAATTTGAATTTGTTTATATACAAGTATGTTTGTGCCTCATTTATGAAGTCACTTTATATAAAGGAAGTGAAATGCTTTGCAACCGTTTATACTAAAATATGATCATATGTCATGGCATTGCTTTCTTAATCTATTAAACCGTAAATTCTAGTATACTTTATCCTTCACACTAATTTATACGATCAAGAATCTGTTGTCCCATTGTACCTGGTTCTCTATCAAGTTGCGGATACATGTCACCATCTTTAATGTTGATGTTAGGATTTTGGTTTTAATGAAAACACATGTTTTTGATTTTATTCCTCCTTTCAAAGATTGACAATGACATGGGAAAACACCTTAATTCTGGAGGACTTACAATGTGGTGTGAGATTCAAATCCCATTTGGCACGTCATTTTGAGATTTAAAGGATTTTGCCTATGAAATTTTCATCTTTACTTTGGTAAGGGGTTTAAAGCATGTTTTGGAGGTGTGATGGTGGTTATGTGATTTTATATCAAGTTTTTCTATATTGTCAGGAGGGGAATTTTGTTTGGCAGAGAGTTTTTTGTACTTGGACAGGTTGAATTGTTAAATGAACAAAATGGTATGTTTAAGTTGCATTGCATGCTTTGTGTTATGGTCGTTCTGCTCAGTCTATGAGCTTCTATTGCAGTGTTTCAAAGTTGGGATTAGAACCAGCCTTAATTGCCAGTGTTTACAAGTCACATTCTCTTATCCTTATGCATTGGTGCTTGTAACAGCTAGAGAAAAATTATATGGACTTCTCCCAAACCCACTGTAGTAAGATATCGTTGAGGATATCACCATATAGCTAGGTTGTTTAGATTCGCGGCTGTAGGTGCAGGTATAGGGATGCCATTTTTGAAATCCAGGTTCATCAAGGGGTGGGGATGGTCAATGTGTATATATATGTCTGTGAATTTACAGGACACCGGGAGATGGAGCAGAAGGGAAAAGGACAGACGTCTGCCTCCCTCTCACTCTAACAACACTCACCTCAAACCCTAGGTGGGTTTCTCCTGCATATGAAAGATGGCACGTTGGTGGCTAGGAAAGGCCAGCAGGTAGCTGCGACTGGGTTGAGACTGAAACCTAGGCACCACTGGCACATAGTGTGAAGTTCTATTCCTTTATGGCCGTGTTTTTTCCATTAGGGTTTTCTTGTTTGTGGCTGCATATTACAGATATGGAGGCTGCAAGTTTTTTCGAGACTGAGGGTTTTGGATGTTTTAGTGGTGACTGCAATGTATTGGGTTCAACGAGCATGAGGGTTTCTATTGTTGTGAGAAGGCTACATTTTAGTGGCACTGTTTCAAAAATCCCAGGGACATTAGAAGGGCCGTTTCAATGGCAGTTAATCAGGAATCATTAAAGTTGATTTGGAATACCTCTTAGCGACACTAGAAAAATATGTAGTGTAGATTCTTAAGTTTTAGGTTGGGGACAAGGAGCTTCTCACAGAATTCCATGTTAAACATGAACAACATACATGAAGGCTCATTCAACTTCATAGACTGGGAGATTGGATCTATGAAGGAAATTATTGACCCAAATTTGGAAGATGCTTATGATAACCATGATTCAAGGGATGATATTCGCTGCTACTCTTTGTGCATTGGATGATTGCATCTTTCTTTTGGTTACATTTTTCAAGAGCTATTGTTTTGTGGGGGTTTGTGGATTCAGATAAGTTTCTCATTGTAATGTTTTGGGGGAGGCAGGTTAGTTTTAAAAATGAAGGTTGTAGTTGGTAAACAATTTTTAAAACTTTATTTTATTAAGTAACGAGTGAGGAGAGGGAGATGTTCTGACTTACTGAGTAGAACACTGATTATGCCTAGAAATATGCATAATGATGCAGACAATGGAGATGGGAAATTATGAGGTCTGCATTCTCTGCAATCATTTAATTCTTGCAGTGATCGGAGTGGATGAGGATATGGAGTCATATGATAGCATTCATCAAAGTTTACATCTGAATGTGAGCAAATCCTTGTACGACTGTTTGGGCCGATGATGGAGCCGCTCTTTGATATTTGAATAATCAAGGTAGTCCAGAGCCCTCTTTCTTGTAGCATTCCATTTCATTATCTTTCAAGAGTTACTTCTGTCACTGTCTTTGACCGTAGAGCCTGCATCCATCTCTGGATATAATACCATGCCTGCCTGCCCGCCTAAAGTTGCATACGAAAAGAAGGGTGACTGCATATGAATTAGATTGTAAGAGATTCTAGAGGCATTGGTAGAGCTTCAAGTAGAGAGACTGCACTGGTGAAATCTACCAGAGTGGGAGAAATTAAAGTGTGCGTTTGGCTCCCTTTGGTAATTAAGTAGACGAGAGAGGTGAAGTGGAACGAGGATTGTGAGACTAGCTTTCATAGTTTATTGCCCTGCAATATCTTATATATCTTATAATTGATTGTATGTGGATGGAAGAGAGTGGACTTAAATGTCTGATTACATTTTCTAAATGAAACCTTGCTTCCTGCTGTAATTGGTTATGCAGATGTAGAACTTATGATTTTTCATGTTTTGAGTTTTATTTCTTTCTAAAGCCATTTTTATTTCTGTCTTATATGATTGTATGTTTCTACATTGTTAAACATTGTTGTCAAATGGGTTGGGGTTTAGATAGAGACAGAGATACAGACACAAACAGTGATTTCAGAAATATTACTTAACGGACTCTTAATGATGACCCATGAACATAACTTTCTTTGGAGATCTGAAAAGAAACCTGGGTATCGAGAGAGGATTTTGTGAAGAGCCTGTTGTGTTTAACAAAGATGTTCCAGCAAATGACTGGAGTTGGAAGAAAGCTTAACTGGAACAATAAGTCCTTCAATAGAGTTGTGGAAGGAAATGCGAAGCCTCATGAGGCATTCTGTGTACTAACTAGATGCAAATCTGAAGCTGTTTAGAGGCTCTAAAAAACTTGTACTAGAAACCTGTCTCTGGAAGTCCTGAATGTTAGACAACACATCATGATAATATATGAAGAAGTTAAAGATAGACATGAAGATGAACAATGACAGAAAAGGCATCACAATAATGAGCCATTAAGTTATCTTGGATATGTGCATAGACACACATATATATTACAAAAAGACCATAATTGTCATGTAACCGTATAATGGTTAGGTTAAACTAGTGAACTATGATTAGTCTTTAACATCCCCCCTTAATCATAAGTTTGTTAGTGCCTGAAAAACTGCCACTGCTTGACAATCAACAAAGTGTCAAGCAAATTCAGAGAGTAGAAAACTCAACAAAAACTCAACAAGGTCAGCTACAAATGGCTGAAAATCTCTCTGAAACAAAATCTAGCAAAATTTAGCAGAAGATGAAGACTTCTACTAAGTTGCATGGTTTCAAGTTGACCATAAACTATCCCGACTCTCAAGTAGAGAAACAATTGTATATGTTCTCTGAAAATTTAAACAAGCAGAACTTTATTGGTGGTTTTTTGGATGACCACAAACCATGACAACGACAACAAGGTGGTTTTTAGGGTGACCATAAACCATATCAGGAACAAGGCGCATACTTGTATCCCATTTGTTCACAAGCTCACAACAAAAACTTGGAACGTGACTTCAATTTGTAGATGTTATTTCCCCTGTCAGTGACAAGTTCTGTCAACTGCATTAACTTCATTTGGCTGCTGAAATCTCTGAACATAAACAGGTTCAGATTACTTAGTCCTTCATTCACAAATTGCTGAAATTTCTGAACATAAATAGGTTCAGAATGGCTTTTCTTTTGTTGCACGTCTTCTTTCACCCTTTTAAGCTTGCAAAAACACACAATGCAAGTAAAAATCTGAACAGGCACAAGTTCAGAAAAATAGATGTTGAATTGTTCGTAAACTCTGGATGCTAGAAACTCTGTTTTAATTTCACTACTGATTCAATTTAATTCTGGAAATGGAAATGGCTTAGTTCTCCTTCACAATAGGAGGTAGTCATTCTGCTCTTCATCTTCATAAATCTGCTCCATAGCTGGAGACACTCTATATCTCTTTGATGCAGCTCTGCAAATTCGTTTTCTGCAAATTCTTCTTTTAAATGTCTAAATTCTATTTTCTCCACTATAAATGCTTCAGCTCTTGTTTTGATAACCTACCGGCTACCATTCTTATGATGTTGGCAACGGTCTTCTCATTTCTTATGTTCTTGGCAGGATTCAATGTTCTTTTTTGGTATGATAGAATATAAAACCTCCTTTTTATATCTTCAAAATAATTTCAAATAAACTTTTTTTTTTTAAAATATCACATGAAAATTCTCCTTTCTTTTAAAATGATAATGAGTCCGTATTGCATCCCATTACTCAACATTTGTTTTATATAAAAACATTTAAAAGAAAATTACTCAGCATTTGTTTTATATAAAAACATTTAAAAGTAAATACCTTCACTTGATTTTGCTTGACAAATTCTCACGGATTTTCTCTTTCGGGCAAGCAGTATACTCCTCTCATATGGCGGCCTATATTTGTGGCACTGCAGCAAAACTTCAATGCTTCTCTGTCAATATTCACAAGCAGTTCTCATTCATCACAATACAGAAATCCGAGCCTAAAGACATTTCAATCTGAGCACTGGCAATTGTTATGGACTACAATGTTTTGGAGTCTTTTCATTATTTTTGTGAGAAATGAATTTTAGTTCTCGTGCAACCAAGAAAAGAAAAACACGAGTCCAGACTCCATAGCACAAGATTGGAATTTCACCATCTCTATTCTCTTAACTTTCGTAAATGAATTCTTTATGTAAAAGATAATCCATTTCCAATTATCAGTCACACAGATAAGTATTAAAAATAGTTCGCTCAACGAAAGCACTGATGAAGATGGGAAAAATTTGTGGTGCTCAATAAGCATGTCACTGCAGCGCATTTAACAGCAGTGCATTTGTTTTTTTTTTTAACCTCTCTCAAATTTATGTAATGGACGTCAGAATCCTATGCTAGTCACGACTTTTAAGATTTGAATGCCAATGCTTGTTTCTGTTGTTTCTTCAACTCCGGCAAGATTGTAGTCACGAAAAAACCATCTCATTAAAATTTATACATACTCAATTGGTTTGCTTACAACTCTTCAGCAACACCGCTTCTCCTTGCAGCTGTCTTTTACTATGGTGTTTTTTTTTTTTTTAAACTTTCGATCCTTCTCATCCCTTTTCTTAAACATAATTCCTTTAACCATCTTTAAATTGGAAAATCCTCTTCTTAAAAAAAAGCTTCATAATGCCTTAAAAATACTTTCAATAACCTCTTTAAAAAAAAAAAGATTCATACCTAACATGACGCCTAAAGCCATTCATTAAAACATTTTAAAAACAAATGTTTTTCAGTCATTTAACTTACGGCTTCCTTCACGATAGCTTGGATCGATTTCTTCTTCAACTGATATTTTATCCTCACACCGAATTTTTCCTGCTCTCCTGTCCTCATGGATCTTTATGCCGCTCTGATGATATGATATACGAAGAAGATAAAGATAGACATGAAGAGTAATTATGACATAAAATGCAGCAATTAAACAATCTTGGATATGTACATAGACACACATCTATATTACAAAAAGACCATAATTGTCATGTAATTTTATAACAGTTAAATTAAACTAACAAATTATGATTAATCTTTAACACTAAAATCTCATAATATATTCTCTCAACATTACAGGACTCCTGTAAAGCTTGTACCCCAAAGTAAGTTTAAGATTATCTTCAAGTAAAAGTTGGATGGGATATGTTTTTCATCATGACAATTATACTGCAATAATTTAGTTGAAAAATATTGCAGCATTTTGAAAAATTCAGTGGCAATTTCTACACTTTAGTCTTGGAAAACTCGGCTTTCGCACTTTATAGGCACTTTTGACTAGTAATGTACTATAGAAGTTATATTTATTGGGTCTATGGTAGAAATTTCTTCGGCCCGAGCCATTATCAAGTTCTGTCAATGTAATCGATTATAATCTTCTGCTTGAAACGACGAATATTCAAATCCTTTTAGTTTTTCTGCACATGACAATTTATACTGCAATAGTTTAGTCCAAAAAGTTGATGTTGAAAAACTATTGCAACATTTTAAAAAATTCAATGCCATGTCCTCCACTTTAGTATTGGAAAACTCAGCTTTTTGGATTGATTTTTTTTCACGAGATTACACTTTTAGTTGTTATTTATGTTTACTAATTTCTATTCAATGTGAAACTTCATGGAATCTGGAGTGTGGAATTCTTTCCTGCATATCAATTATGCTTGACCATTGGGCCAAGTGCACCCACATAAATTCATGGTAACAGAGCCACTCAGATCACGATTTTCTATCCTACTTTTGGACTCTTCGATATGATCGCATATGAGTTATAGTAATATAACCGTCCTACCTTACCCTGTAACTTATAGGCAAATTCATTTGGAGAGTGTTTTTTAAATAATTTTATTACAGATACCTAATTTTGAGGTTTTTTGGGGTGAGAATTGCATATGTAGTAAATTTTGATTTTTTTTAAGTATCTTGGGTGAGAATTCCATAATAAGTACATCATGGAAATCCAAGTATAATAAAAACTTTAATGTAAGGCTACATAAAGTTTAAAGTTAATAAAAATAAAGTTAACAATAGTTTGAGGGAGACATGGCAAAGTTTTTGAGAATAAAAATAATAAATCACAAATGGTGTTGTTTAGTTGGATTGATGAAATTTAATTTAATATTTGTAAGAATCTAAGATGCTCAAATGCTATAGAGTTGAGTAGTTTTACATTATGTAGTGGTACATCTTTTACTAATATTCGCTCACAATAAAATAATGAAATAGCTACTTGCAACATTGTTTGCTAAAATGGTTCACAGTGTTGTAAGAGGACTAGAGAAAAGTAGTTGAAAGTTAGAAAGAAATGGAGTAGAGAATTGTAGAGAGGTTTTTGAGTAATTGTAACAATAGAATATAATGAGTTAAGTGTGAACAAAAGTTTCATGTCATAATTTAATGAAGACTAGAAAAGGTGGGTTGAAGATATTGCTGCACAAGCTCACGTGCTCTTCTTAAGGTTGCATACTATAGAGATCCCCTCTGCAGATATAACGCACTTTTTACTATTTATTAGGGTTTTTGGTTTGGTTTTAAGTCATGGAGGGTGGTTGGAAGAGTATATTGTGCTTTATTGAGGAATTTTGTGTATAATTTAAACTCCCTTGGTTCTACATCTTTTTTTAATATAACTTTGTGATGAATTTGCAATAATTAATTAATGCAAATACACGCGACATCAGAAATAATAGAACTTAGAATCACTTTTATATTGATCACGGGCCACTTCGAGGGGGCAACCTCCTTTGAGCAAGCTCAATACAATTAACTTCACGGTGCCTTCAATGACCTCAACACACACTTATATACTAAGTCTATGCTCAATACTATGAGTCAAAACCATGGGACATATAATATTACGGGACGACTTACAAAGCATATGCGTCCAATACTATGGGCTAATATAAACTACGGATCAACAAATACTACGGGACGACTTACAAAGCATATGCATCCAACAACAATATACTAACATAGTAAAGAGAAGGGTTGACATAGGTTCCTAACATCCCCTCTCCCTTAGAAAAAGCTTTGTCCTCAAAGCTTTGGTTGGAGAAATTGCTGCAGAATCTGAAGGAGTGGTTCCCCGGTAGCATCCTCGGGTTGCATTTCGGGCCATTGACGCCTTTGGAGTGTCAAGGAGGATTGCTTGGAAGGCTGTAGATGAAGAAGAACCCTATCAGCTGCGTGGAAAATGCGCTCAGAATGGTGTTGATCGGCTTGTTGTTTCAGGCAAATTCTGGCCATGTGAAGATTGTCTTGCAGAATGAGAAGAATCTGATCGCGGTTTTGAAGAACCGAGTCAATTTCCTGAACTGGGGAGCTGCTAAGGGTGTATGGAAGAAGAACTGGCGGTGTTTTTCCATAGACTGCTTCATATGGTGTCCTATGAGATGTGGTATTGTACCACTAGAGCGCTGTTAGGAAATCCATAGAAATAGTTGGCCAAAGCTGTGTAGGGATGGGCAAGGGTTTTAGCAATCCCGAAGGAGTGTTGTTTCACCCTTGTTGACTTGGAAAGTATCATCGTCAGCCACCATCTGTTGAATTGTCATTTTTAGTCCCTGCCAAGAGAAGTTACATTGTTCCCGGTCATACATTTTGCAGAACCCAGAGTGCCTTGTTGATGAAGAAGCATGGAGTTCATAGAAGAGATAGCCCTGTTGAACATATTGCAACCAAGTTGGAACAAGCAGAGAAAGAGCTGTAAGAGAAACTGGGTTATCAATTGTGCGAGAAGGAGCATCTTCCACCATATTGTCCTTACTCTTCTTGTAAGTGATCACATAGGGATAACCCATGAGTTGGATAACCCATTTCAGGTGTGTTGGGGAGGAGACCCATTGTTCCAGAAAATTTTCCAGACTCTGGAGATCAGTCTTGATGCAGAAAGAATTCCCTAATAGGTATGGCTGCCATTTCTGTACTGCATGCAAAATAGCCATCATTTCCTGTTGAGAGGTAGATGTGGCTAAATTCTTACCGGAAAGGTCTCTTGAAGGCAGCGAGCGCATTGGTTCAACAAAGATACCTGCATATCTATCCAAGGAAGTAGTGGAGACTGTTGATGGGTGCATCTGAATGGAATTGAGCTGAGCGATGACACCATGTGAATTCTTTTTAAGGATTTTTTCCAGGAGATGTGAACTGATGATGCAGAGAGACCCTGGTTGTAAGCCCATAAATTTGTGTTGTGTCCCATTGACTTTAAACTGTATCCAAAGTTCAGCAAAATCCCATAAGATGGGGCCAAGTGTTCGTAACCATTGAACGCCGAAAACCACATCACATCCGCCTAAGGACAAGGCAAACATGTCAGAGCGTAGGTTATAATCTTCCATAGAGATACGCACATTGTGACACTTCCCCTTGCAAGGTAAGGTGCCCCCATTGGCAACCATGACTTCAAAGTTGGAGCAAGGATGGACAAAACAATTAGCCTGTTTGGCAATCCGAGGGTCAATGAAGTTATGAGTGCAACCAGAATCAATGAGTATGGTAAGAGGGAGCTTCTTGAAGTATCCCCTGACTCGCATTGTTTGTGGGGTGGTGACGCCGGTTACAGCATGGAGAGAGATCTCGGGTGGGTCGTCCTGAGATGGGGTGTCAACAGGCGGGTGTTGAATGTCGACCTGATCATCTACTGTATATGTAGCTTCTTCACCAAGTTCTAAGGCAGGCGGAGAATCCACATCCAAGAGATAGAGTTTTTGTTGAACACATCTATGTCCCCGAGTGAATTTTTCATCACAATTATAGCAAAGCCCTTTTTCTCGGCGTGCCTGCATTTCTATTTCAGACAAATGCTTGATAGGAGTTGGTTGAGGAGCAGGCGTGATGGGAGGTCGTTGGGAACCCATATTTCTGAAGGGAACAAAGGTGGGTTTGGAGCGTTGTTGAGCCGCGATCTTGTCCTCAGCCAGCTTAGCCAACCCTAGGACTTCCATCATTGTGTTGGGGCAAAACATTTTGACCTCTGAGCGGATTTCATCCTTGAGACCACTGATAAAACAACTTCTGTAGAATTCATCAGACAATCCTTCTGTGTGATTGGCCAATTTCTCAAATTATGTCTGATACTCTCGCACGGTGCCAATTTGGTGAAGTTTAGTGAGTGCTCCTGTGAAATCATCAAAAGCACTAGGACCAAATCGTGGTAAAATGATTTGGCAAAAATCTGTCCAGTTTGGCTCGGGATGAGCTTTGATGTACCAACGGTACCATTGAAGGGCTTCCTGTTCCAAATGAAAGGATGCAAGTGGAACTTTCTGGGCATCAGAAGTATTATGCAAACTAAAATATTGTTCTGCTCGATATATCCATCCAGTTGGATCAGTACCATTGAAGCGAGGAAAATCAAGCTTCGGCCCATGAAAATTGCTAGAAGAAGAGAACCCGGTGGCTGCAAAAGATTCTGGCTGTCGGTTATTGTTCATGGCTGAATCCTGAAGATGGAGGCTGAGAAAATTTTCATCCAGATCTTGGAGTTTGGTTTGGATGGCTGCAAGTGCTTCCTCCATGGTGTGTGCTCCTGCACGGGTGACAACCATAACCAGGTTTTTTTCTTTTTTTTTTTGGTGGAATTGGTAAAAAAACACAAACAAAAGCTGATTTAGTAAAGGGAAATTTGGATTGGGGAAACAATCTGATGGGTAATTGGGGTTTGACTAGATTTTGGACACTGTCGAAAGGACAAGAAAGAAAAAAGGGGGATTTCAGAAGCGGGGTGATAGAATGAGAAAATTTGGCAGAGAGGGACAAAGAAGCAGAATTCAGAAAGGAACTCTGTGGTAAAATTTGAAGGTGATTGGGTGAAATCTGAGGAAGTTATGGCAAACCCTAAAAATAGACAAATGTGGGATTTCGGGCTTTGGGAAGGGGAATTGGGGATAGGGTCCTTAGGAATGAAAGATGCAGAATGGGATGACAGGGGTTTCCCAAAAATTTCAAGGGAAACAGAGTGAAAACAAGGGAGATATGGAGAAAAAACTGAATTTTATATATATATATTTTTGAAATGGATCGGCAATGACGCGGGAGGGATCGAAAACGGTTGGATCTGAAATGGCGACTGGATCTGGAACGACTTTCAGAATAGATCTGAAACGGCTGGATCTGGAGCGGAAATGATCGGCAACAGTTCAACTGAAAATAGATATGGACCCCAGGTATGTACGGCTTCCTAACAGTTCAGGTGTTTCACTCGGCCACCAATGCTGTCTGACGGCTTGCGTATTGGGGCAGTACCCCTCACTCCATGGCTCAGGTAAAACTGATAACCGCTTTGCCACAAACGACAGCTTTTGGTTTACCTCACGGGTGGGAACTAGTCAATCAGATAGGGGTCGTTGCCCTTTTCGCTGGCAGGTCCTCTCAATGGGCCAGCTACTTTGGGGTTCCTGTGGTACTCCTCACAATGAGTTTTAGGGCTTATGCCCAAGTACTTCCCACAGTTAAGTGGATAGGGATTATTCCCAAATCCGAAGCTGCAACAGATGCGAAAAAAAAAAATTGGCAGAAATTCCACCCAACGAGCCCAAGAAAGTGCTCTGATACTAGATGTGATGAACCTGCAATAATTAATTAATGCAAATACACGCGATATCAGAAATAATAGAACTTAGAATCACTTTTATATTGATCATGGGCCACTTCGAGGGGGCAACCTCCTTTGAGCAAACTCAATACAATTAACTTCACGGTGCCTTCAATGACCTCAACACACACTTATATACTAAGTCTATGCCCAATACTATGAGTCAAAACCATGGGACATATAATACTACGGGACGACTTACAAAGCATATGCGTCCAATACTATGGGCTAATATAAACTACGAATCAACACATACTACGGGACGATTTACAAAGCATATGCGTCCAACAACAATATACTAACATAGTAAAGAGAAGGGTTGACATAGGTTCCTAACAAACTTCCATATTTTGATTTTTATGAATTTGTTCTAATATCATTTTACATGTGGTAACTATCACTATTAATGTATTTTGTATATCATTTTTTAATGTCCTGGCCCAAATCCATGGAAGTTTCTCATGGAAGTTTCTCCTTATGGAAGTTTCTGCTTTCATCTGACTGCATATTAGTTGCTTTCAAGAGGTAGGGAATTTAGTTCTAGTTGCTTTCAAGAGGTAGGGAATTTAGTTAGTCATGTCTTTGTGGTTTAGAGATGGAGTCTAATCACATGTTCGCTGATTTAAGCAACAAATTATTTCACCATTGACATCACATTTTTTGTTTAGATTCTTGAATCTTGTGAAAAGACATTGACATTTATAAGTTGAATGGACAATTACAATGCTATTTACTCTTTGGAAGGGTTGGGTAATGACAATGTTATTTACTATTGTGCATGGATGGACAATGATAGTAGAACTAGCACAACACAAAAACATCAGCCATTCCAAGAAAATGTTTTTTGATCATTTTGTGATGCTATAAATGTTAGTATTTACAATTACAATAGATGCCAATATAAACGCCTAGAGACAATAGATGTGTGATCCATCTACTTGATATCCTTTTATTTTTTGGAGTATGGGTTTTGATTTTTCGGGTTTGAAATATACATGGTACAAATAACGATGAATGAAGTGAAATTGATATTGGTTTTCTTTCAATGAACTTCGATTAAATCTATATAGAAACAAAACATACAACCAATTAATCTCTTTGAGGTTAATTTTGTTGTGTCAAAATATGATCATTATTTTGTGCAATGGTGGACATTAATGGTCTTTCTTGCTATGCAATGCATAGTTTAATTTGAAATATTCATAATCTTGAATATCATTAATTATGACTGTTATCACTCCAGGAAGCTCTCTTAGGTTGTATTCAGAGATGCCTGGTAACTTAAAACTTATCTTAAATGATGGGGTTTGTTTGGATCAAATTGAATGACTGAGATCAAACTCGCACACTATGATTTTTCTTTCTTCTTGATTGTTCCTTTTTCGTTGCTACCACTTAGGGGCAATGTAATACCCCCATTTTGACCCTTATGATATATTGGCTTTTTATGTAAATATTGTATACATGCGATGTATGTTTTCCTAGTGTGGAGCTCAAGGCCAAGGCCCCGCTAGTGGATGCTCGGGTTTGATTTAAAATGCAAGTATTTGATATTATGTTAGCCATGTGCTATTAACCCATGGAACATTGTAAAATGATGTAAATTTTAATATTGCAATTAAATACCAATAAAAAAATTGGCTATGGAAGCAACCAATAAGAGGGGGCCATGTGTATCCATTAGGGAGAGGTGAGGGAGTTGTGGGATCGTGGAGCAATAAGGATCAATGTTCATGTGTTACACAACTCAACAGTGAAAGAGGAGGAAGAGTCGTGATTTTGGAAAAAGCCACGTTGACAGAGGAATGCCAAAGGGCCCAGAGACGGGGTATGGCAAAGAAAAAGAAAATCGAACAGGGGATTCCTCAACGGGGGAAGAAGGGGAAAAAGCGAATTTGTGAGATGCTAGAAAATTGCAGGAGAAAGAAACTAGATGTGATAGTTGAAAACCGAGTGATGAGATAGAGTCATTCGACCACAAAGCTGAGGAAATCCAGGCGTGGATGACAAAGGGGAAGAAAGAACATTTCCTTTATCTCTTAACATGCTTGATAAACCTAATTGTATGCTGGCTTAGTAGGATTGTTGTGTGAAACCATGGTTGTGAGTGAGCCTGTTTAGTTCCTCCTTAGTGGATACACAACCCAGCTCGGGGGTGGTCTCTCAGCCGAAAGAATATAGGCTAGACAGAGACCTATGGTTGGGTGGAATGTTGTTCTCACATAGCCAATTGCTTGGACAACTTCATCTTAAAGATAAGTGTTCTCTGTGATTTAAATTATGTCCATTATGTGGTTCTAAATGATGTTAATTTCCTATGTTATGATTATCTGTTGCATCAAGTCCATTTAAATGAAATGAGCACATAGAGTTAAGCAGTAGGGAGTTTGTGTATAGACATGATCATGAGGTTGGTTCATGTCTGATTATTTCACCATTTGCTTGTGTTAAATATGTTGCTAGTTTTGCATGTTGTAGATGCATTAAATTAGATTTAGTTCCACTGTGTATGTTCATCATGCATGGCACACACCTTTAGATGGTTGTATTTCATCACTTGGGTTGAGGAAATGAATTAGGCACCCCCCTGTTGCATTCTTGGTCCCTCTGTGGTTTAGAGGAAGGGAAGGGCCATGACAGAGTAGTGTAAGAGCTCCTTATAGGGAGGAAAAGAGGCATTGATAAGGCTTGGGGCCATATTTTGGGTTGGAAGGAGGACAAGATCAAAGTTCTTAGATGAGGTTGAAGGTCATGTAGTTGCATAGAGCTCGCCGAAAGCTTTCCAATGGTATTGTATTTTCCCAAAATGGACTTATGATGAATAAGTTATGGGCCTAAGAAGTTGTGCAGTTGGGATCCCGACTTTTTGAATCCGCATTGCGGAAGTCGGAAGGGTGTTTTTCTCCATAGTTACGAGTTGGAGTTCCAACTTCCGAGTCTCTCAAGGTGGATTGCGGGTTGCGAAAGTCGGAAAGGTGATATTCCCGGGTTGTGTAAATTGGCGTTCCGAGTTCCGAGTTCCGCATTGCGGATTGTGGAAGTCGGAGATGAGATTTCTTCGGAACATAGAATTGGAATTCCGACTTCCAAATCCCACATTGCGGATTGCGGAAGTCGAAGGTGAAGTTTTCCGGACTGACGAAGTTTGGCGTTCCGACTTTCGAGTTCCGCATTGTAGATTGCGGAAGTCGGAGGCGTGTTTCGTTGAAGTTGGAATTTGTGGTTCCGACTTCTGAATCCCGCAAAGGCGGATTGCGGAATTTAGAGGGATGTTTCTACGAAATTGTGAAATTGTGGTTCTGCCTTTCCGAATTCCACATTGCGGCTTGCGGATTGCGGACTGAGGATGGTTTTTTGCAGAAGTTATGGCAGTTTGAAGAAAATAAATTAGTAGTGGTTTCTAAAGTTGTCTCCCATCGCCTCTAAATGGCACCGAGGTGGTCGGGGACGTGACAGAGTGGTATCAAAGCCCAAGGTTGCAACATTGGGGTTGCTTGGGCCAAAGTATGAGCTTACAGGCAGATTATCAGAATATTTGAATGAGGTGCAAGGGCATACAATGTACCTTGAAGGACTTCATATGGAGTTGGAATTGAACAAATTGCAGTGCTCTTAAGTGCAGGAAAGTCCAAGAAAGGCCAAGTTGGACTTGACCAATAATTCCTAAAAACAATTGGAGAATAATCTCCAAAGGGAAACATTGATAAAGAGGGAAAATTCTCACCTTAAACTATTTCTGTTTATAACATAAGAATTGTATGCTTGGAAAGTAGCAAGTAGGAATGTTATACATGAGTATATGTATTGAATTGTTGCTTGGTGAGAAAATCATAGCTAATGATTCCTTGTGTGCTTGCTAGAGAGGCCATGAAATTGGATCAGCTATGATGTGGAAGAGGAATTCCCTGTTATGATGAGGGATTGGAAAGAGATAATTCCTTAACTCTTCTCTTGTTGATATGATTACATTTTCAATTTTTATATATAGAAAATTATGGCATATGAATGCTGGAAATGCAAGAGATTAGATGGATGAAGTGAATATGCACTAATTGACATATTAATAAACATTGCACAATGCATGTGAAGATGCTTGTGCATGAATGTGATGTTGCATGTTGATAAAGCTAGTGAAGTTTTACATATGTAGTGAGCCACTTAAGATAATTATGGTGGTTGTTAATCACTATTGGTGTTGGTACTGGTTGTAGGACCAAAGACAACAGAAGCATGGCTAAAAATGTACATGATGTTGTTGTATGTGACCAACAACCTTATGAAGAAAATGTTGGTGCAACAAATATGTGATCATGAGGTTGGTGGAAGGATGGTGTAATCCTTTGCAGGAGACCAACTGATCAGGTAACATCAAAGATGTTAATGGGAGCCATGCAATTAATGTTTTTATTTATGCTACTTGTTGAAGTGTTGAAAGATGATGGGTAAGAATCCCCTTCAACCATATTTTTAATCATCATAAAATGGTATGCATCTAAGGTTGAATGCATTTATGTGAATTCCATACCGCCATGGTATGGTAAGGTATGGGGTAGTAAGGGAAAGGAGTCTCATACCCTGTGACTGTTTAACATTTAGACTGCATTCATGAAAAATAAGAGCATGCCATGTGTGAGACCATGAATATGTTGGGTTGCGAAGCCTGCAGTGCTCAACAAGTATACCATGAACTCCCTATTGGTGTTAATCTGGGATGAGACCCCTTGCCAACAACCAAGGAGTGAGAAAACTCCTAATGTGTTGTTCGAGTGGAGGAGGAAGGCCCCAGATAAGTTAACCAAGTAATTGGGGAGATGGTTGGGTGATGTGTTGAGGTAATAGCCATACTTTCCAAAACATCATGGTGGAATGCATGACATGACATGATGGTATTCATGAATCAATGCAAGGTGGCATTGAGTGGATATACATTAAAAGATTATGTAAATGTTGTGAATGTGCATGTATATGTGTGGGTGCACATGTTGAGATGCATTGTGTGAATGCAGAGTTGTGATATATATGTTTCATTGCAATTAGATAACAGAAGGAATGATGAATTATTGTCGATTCTGAGATAATTTCATGAGCTGCTATGGATACAGGAAAATGATTGCATGAAAAAAAGGTAGTCATGTTTGATGGGCTACCAGGAATGCTATGTTGGGAGGACAGAGTTGCCTGAAATGATATGATTTGGTAATCATGAATATTGGAAGTTTTATTTAAATTGCATAGATAATGTGACGGTATCTTGCAATTTTATTGTGATAATGATGCACATAAAGTAGATGTATTTCATTGTCCTTGAGATAATAATAGCTGATAGTGTTTGAATTATTGAGTATTATAATTTTGAGATCACTTCAGTGACTGTTGTAACAATGAAAATATTATATGCATGGATATTCACCAAGTATTTGGCTGATTGCAAATTTCAGATTTCAGGTAGAATTGTCTTGGATATGGAAATGGGGTAAGTCCATAATAAAGACTGGAATCTACCATGTACAAAAGCCAAAGATTATGAGAAGGCTCTCATGGTTGTGAAACTTAACTTATGTATGGAACATACTGTAAATTTCAGATTTGAGATTTTGCTAATAGTTACTAATGACTGTTTGGATTCCCTAGAATTGTGTCAGGAGGACACATTGCAGGAAGATCATGTGTTATGGCCTGCAAGAGCTAAACATCATGAGAAGGACCCCATGTTCTGGAAATCCGGTTTCCATATGAACATATTTGAGAAATTCCAATTGAATTTATTATGATAACATCTTATATGAATTGCATGCTTGTATGTAATGCGGGTGAGATGGTAAAATTATGCCAATAGGGCATGTGCTGTTTATGAAACGTGAAAGGGATTGGGGTAACAAACCCGAGGGATTGTTAACTTAGAGAAGGGATCATTCCTCGCGAAAGGAAGATAAAATACATCTACAAAACATATAAGTATTTTGTAACCCTTGCTGAAAATATGCATGTCTAATTATTGGAATTAATATGCAGAGCATGTTTTTATTTCAGATTGTTTGAGTTGTGATTATGGCCTACATGGTTCACATCGGAGAGGAGTGCACACCTCTCGGGTGTTGTGTTGTGTTATGGTTGTCAATATTGACTACACCCTAAGGGAATGGGCGCATTCCTAGTGTTTCAATATTAGAGAGATTTTTTTTATTAAATATGTTTACAATTTTACATCAGCGATACTGATGAGCTCGCCTACCCATCTTGTGTTGTCAGGTATCACACATACAATTTAGTGCTACGTACTAAAGAAACAAAGTGAAGGAGTACCATCCTTATGAGTGTGAGTGGTTGTTCCAATGCCTGATAAACCCAGTCAACGTACTGGCTTGGCACTAGTAAATTGGAATGTGGCGATAATTGTAAAGGCATAAAATCTCTATTGGTTCAATAGTGAGGATCTCCTGCACCTACCCAGGATAGCGTTGAGGGAAGGGGCGCCCGAGGGACTGTGCAACAAAGAAGGGGATCTTAGTCAAGCTGTGAGTGGAGGTGAGGTGGGTGTCGAGACTAGATGGAACCCATTGAGATGCCTATGGCTCCGTAGTAGAGCCTTGATTTGGAAATGGTTATGGTGCAGCTTCCTTCCATTGGCTTGTAATGGAGAGGGAAAACTAGGTATGGGATTGGTTTGGCACCATAAATGCCAGATAAACCCAGTCAGCGTATTAGATTGACATTAGTAATTTGAATGTTGTGGAGCATCCTGTTGTTTGGTTAAATGCTTGGTAAATCTAGTCGGTGCACTGGTTGGGCATTGAATGTTGTGGAGTAGCCTGCGTGCTGGCCAAACATTCGTTATTGTATCCATAGGTGACCTAAGGCTTGTAAAGCAAAGAAAGAGCCCGTGGAATAACGTGAAGACATCCAATGCAGATAAGTATTTAATTATCATCTATTTCTTATTTCGAATAATGAAAAATTTCATGTACAAGTCTTATAACAACCCAGCTGTTACACTGTTGTTTCTTTGTTGAAACCCAGGTAATTGCAGGAAGCAAGAACCTTGAAGACATCCTAAGGAAGCATTTGGACATGTTATTGTCCTAGAAAGCTCAATATGAGTAGAAATTGAAAATGGTGTTAGTGGACTTGTGTGGATCCTAGTAGCCAAAGGTTCTGTAGGAAACCATGGGGAGGGGTTCCCTGGTTGAGAAGCCTTGGACAGAACTTAGACACCAAGTGTCATCAGCAAACAAGGAAAAAGGGCGAGTCAAGCATTCACATTTGAAGTGAAAGAGACCGAGGAGAATAGAACCACAGTTGTGGTGGGGCTCCAGATTGGAACAAGATTAAAAGGGGGAAACTCTTACTCTTCTCTTCCTTTTTGATTGATGCATTTAGAGACAAAAAATTGTTGAATGCATATTATGGTTGAAAGTTGATTGTGTCTATTTTGTTTGAAATAAATTGTGAATACTGAATTAGTTAATTCCATGTGAAAGGATGAACATGAATGAGTTCATTTGTATGTTGGACAAGCATGAAATGTGTGGAAGTCTTATGGATAAAGCATGAAATTTCCATTCCAATTGGGCAAGTAACTGACTGATCTTAATGCTTATGTTATGCTTGGCCTGACAAGATTTGCAATGATGAATTTCACAGGTGAAAATTAAACCAATTGGTTGCAGCTGTTACAAGACAAGTGTTGCTAGTAAGGAAAGTGTGGGAAGCTGTGCACATTGACCATGGTAGCAAACCAAAAGCTATTTGATTTGGCTGAAAATATTCTTCAAACAATTGCCAAGAACTAAGAAAATCTTGAGGAAATGCTCAAGATACAAAAACAACAGAATGAGATGAACCACAAGGTTTTGCAGGATTCTATTGGTTCGCAAAATGAGGTAAAAGACATTCTGGAAGCTATCAGCAGTGGAAAGGATAGTGGGTCAATGGAGAGGCATTCATCCAATCATCCCATTAAGAAATGCTCATGGCTTGAAGACTCAAAGGAAATTGAGCAAGTAAAGAAAAAGAAACCATTGAAATGTTAGAAATGTGGAGGAAATCATTGCCTCCGTAACTGCCCAACAAAGGACATCAAGAAAGATAGTAGCCATAAAGTTTCTAGACTTGTGGATCAACTAGATGGTAAAGAAAAGGAAGAGATTGTTGTGGAACAATGCCCGCATGTGGACCTGGAAGGTCAAAACCAACAAGAGCAGCTTGTAGAAGCCAAAAGACTTGGTCCTGAAAACCCAAAGTAAAAGATGAAAGGCAAGACAGACGTGCCACATTTTTGTGAATTTTGGACATGTGTAAGTATTCCTAAGTATTTGAACACCGAGGATGGTGTTATTCCAAAGGGGAGGGGATTGTAATATCCCCATTTTTACCCTTAGGATATATTGGTTTTTAATGTAAATATTGTATACATGCGATGTATGTTTTCTTAGTGCGTAGCTCAAGGCCAAGGCTCCGCTACTGGATGCTCAGATTTTATTTAAAAGGCAAGTATTTGATATTATGTTAGCCATGTGCTATTAAGCCATGGAACATTGTAAAATGATGTAAATTTTAATATTGCAATAAAATACCAATAAAAAAACTGGCTATTGAAGCAACCAATAAGAGGGGGCCATGTGTATCCACTAGGGAGAGGTGAGGGGGTTGTGGGATCGTGGAGCAGCAAGGATCAATCTTCATGCGTTACACAACCCAACAGAGAAGGAGGAGGAAGAGTCACAATTTTGGAAAAAGCCACGTTGACAGAGGAAGGCCAAAGGGCCCAAGAACGGGGTATGTCAATGAAAAATAAAATCGAATAAGGGATCCCTCAACATGGGAAGAAGGGGAAAAAACGAATTTACGAGTGCGAGATGCCAAAAAATTGCAGGAGAAAGAAACCAGATGTGATAGCTGAAATCCGAGTGACGAGACAGAGTCATTCGACCACAAAGTTGAGGAAATCCAGGCGGGACAGAGGGGAAGAAAGGACAACTCCTTTATCTCTTGGCATGCTTGATAAACCCAGTTGTATGCTGGCTTAGCAGGATTGTTGTGTGAAACCATGGCTGCGAGTGAGTTTGTTTAGTTCCTCCTTAGTGGATACACAACCCAGCTCGGGGGTGGTCTCTTAGCTGAAAGAATATAGGATGGACAGATACCTATGGTTGGGTGGAACGTTGCTCTCACATAGCTAGTTGCTCGGACAACTTCATATTAAAGATACGTGTTCTCTGTGATTTAAATTATGTCCATTTTGTGGTTCTAAATGATGTTAATTTCCTATGTTATGATTATCTGTTGCATCAAGTCCATTTGAATGAAATGAGCACATAGAGTTAAGCAGTAGGGAGTCTATGTATAGACCTGATCATGAGGCTGGTTCATGTCTGATTATTTCACCATTTGCTTGTGTTAAATATGCTGTTAGTTTTGCATGTTGTAGATGCATTAAATCATATTTAGTTCCACTGTGTATGTTCACCATGCATGGCACACAGCTTTATATGGTTGTATTTCATCACTTGGGATGAGGAGATGAATTAGGAACCCCCCTTTTGTGTTCATGGTTCCTCTGTGGGTCAGAGGAAGGGAAGGGCCATGACAAAGTAGTGTAAGAGCTCCTTACAGGGAGGAAAAGAGGCATTGATAAGGATTGGGGCCACATTTTGGGTTGGAAGGAGGACAGGATCAGAGTTCTCAGATGAGGCTAAAGATCATGCAGTTGCATAGAGCTCATCGAGACATTTCCAACGGTACCAGATTTTCCCAAAATGGACTTAGGATGAAGAATCTATGGGCTTAAGAAGTTGTGCAGTTGGGCTCTCGACTTTCCGAATCCGCATTGCGGAAGTCGAAAGGGTGTTTTTCTCCATAGTTGGGAGTTGGAGTTCCGACTTCCGAGTCTCGCAAGGCGGATTGTGGAAGTCGGAAATGTGATATTCCTAGGTTGTGTAAATTGGCGTTCCGACTTCTGAGTTCCGCATTGCGGATTGCGGAAGTCGGAGATGAGATTTATTCAGAACGGAGAATTGGAGTTCCGACTTCTGAATCCCGCATTGCGGATTGTAGAAGTCAAAGGTGAAGTTTTCTGGAGTGGCGGAGTTTGGCGTTTCGACTTTCGAGTTCCGCATTGCGGATTGCACTTTGCGAAAGTCGGAGGCGTGTTTCGTCGAAGTTGGAATTTGTGGTTTCAACTTCCGAATCCCACAAGGAGGATTGCAGATTGTGGAAGTCGGAGGGATGTTTCTATGAAACTGTGAAATTGTGGTTCCGCCTTTCCGAATTCCGCATTGCGGCTTGCGGATTGCAGACTGAGGATGGTTGTTCGCAGAAGTTATGGAAGTTTGAAGAAAAAAAATTAGTAGTGGTTTCTAAGGTTGTCTCCCATCGCCTCTAAAGGGAACCGAGGTGGCTGAGGACGTGACAGGCGATTTTGTTTCCCCCCACTCTTTGCCCAAGCCTCATCAAGCTCTAAATATCTTGCAAATGATGTTTACAAAACCTGGGCAAAAAAATGTGACTTCTCAACCAAGTTTGCCAAAGAAGTGGATGTTGTCTTGCACCTTTGTGTTAAATTAGTGTTATATGTGAACAAAGATTTGATGCCCAAGGAAAACATGCTCATTGGCTAGTTCAATGGGATTTGGACAAGCCCTAGACCCTTAGGAGCTTGGATAAAGTCTTATTGGAGTTTTTAAATATAGAATTGATAGGTCATTTCCACTATGGGAAAGGATTTTATTCATTCCATTTCTAGTTGGAAGTCAGTATAAAGATGAGATCTTTAGAAGCGGACCCTCATTTTTTTTGTAAATAGCTTTTATTCTAATAACTAAATGCTTAGTTTTGAGCCTAAAGTAAAAAATGTACACCATGGTTATGATGTATAAATAATAACCCTTTTTGCGCTTGATCTTGTGGGATGATGGAATCCTAATATAGATTAGGTACAAAATTAGATTTTTTTTAGAATATTCAAATGTGAAATAATGAATAGATGCATGTGCTCACCTGTTTCAAAGTTGATCTCATTAAATGCTTCCCTGAATGTGGGAAATTTAAGTAAGAGATTGATTACATGTTCAAAACATTGATTATGAGCAAATCTCGTACACACACAAGTTCTATGATGAATATAGGAATTTTGTGAAAGGCTGTGCAAAGAACCCAATTGTTGAATTTTAACTTAGCAGTATAATTTTCATCTCTTTCAACATTTAATTTCATAATTCATTTCATCCCACAATTATAGCATCATTCATTTGCAGCAGAAATAAAACAAAGGATCATTGAAATATAACCATGCACAAGAGACACAAAGATTTATTTCGGGAAACCCTAATGAGACAAAACCCAAAATTTTTTTCTTAGAAGAAATTAATATAATACAAGAACAATTCCAATCATGAAGATTAAGACCTAGCACAAGAGTGTGCTTTTCTTCCACAAGAAACCCTAGAAAGGGTAGCGAACTTTTAGAGATGATAAGATAACCCCAAAATTACTTCTAGTGATCTTCACTTGTCCTTCTTGAGAAGTGCGCACCAATTGAGAGAGATGAGCCTGCTTGAATGTGTGAAATGAAGTGTGAGAATGCTTCTTTATATTCTTCAGTTGACTTGGTTTTCACTCTATGGGGCTGAGTTGCTAGTTTGAACTTTATCTTTTATTTATCTTCAAGCCGACTTGTCATTTTGTCTTCTAGGGTCAATTTACCTGTTTTACTGGGGTGGTTGTGCTCTTTCTTTCTTTCCACTTTCTTTGGAACTTCTTCAATGGATTGTCTCAACTCCTTGGTTATTTATTCATCATAGAAAAGTTCTCCTTGTTGATATCTCCTCACATGCGGTCACATTCTTCACCAAAGCTCTAATGTTGATTTGACCATACTCTAAGAAGTCCCAAACACTTCTTAGATCTAATTGCCAAATTCAATATTAGATTAGACTTTGTCTAATACATAAAGAGATGAGATCTCCTTGTAACATAGATAAGTCATCTCACTCTATAAGAATAGATCACTCTCGCTATGGAGCATTCCCACATAGAGTATGCAACATGGACTCTAGCCTAGTACCACTCCAATAAACACATGATTGGATGAGGCTAGGCATCTGAGCCATAAAACACACAATCAAGGGCTGCGACGGAGCCATTCTCTCCTTGGGTTGTGAATCCATCTAAGATAATGATCTATAGAATGTTTGTCCGATGTTGGAACCATGGAGAACATCAACACCAACAACAAATCTTATAGTGCCATGTTAGGAAGAAGAGGGTTAAAAGAAGTGGGAGGCTCGAGAAAAATAAAGTTGTCAAAAACCAAGAAAAGAATTGATGCTAGGTAAAATCTAGAGAAAATACTAGTCCTAAACAATGTTGCCTAGGATAAAATGCAACTTTTGTGGAGGTTGCAGATAAGCTTGGGCTATCAAAAAATCAAGAACAAACCTATTCTTAGGAGGGAGAAATCCATATCAAGAAAGCTTCTTCATTCTTCGAAGCAAAGGACTAAAATAGTCCCCTTTCACCTCCAAGGAAGGGTCCCAACATTGTCTCAAAAGGATGGAAACGTCTTTCAATAAAACCTACCCTCATTTGTCTCATTGAGATGAATAAATAAAACCCCACTCCCTAAGGATGAAAAAAACTCATACAAAATGCATTGGAAGGAAAGCCATAAAGCATTGCAGGGAACAAGAGGACACAATAAATAAATCTCTTGGGGTTCATGCTATAATAAACTAGGGTTTTACCTAATGGAAGAATCCCAAACCCTCCAAATGAAGATAATCTCTTGGAATTGTAAAGGGCTTGGTAGATTAGATAGTGGAAAAAGTTTACACCTTTTAATTATAATTGAAAAACTAGTAATGGTTCTCTTGCAAGAAATAAAACGCAATATTGTCTTCTTTCACTCCTTAAAAAGTGGTTATAGAGTGAGGTAGAGTGTTGCGTCAAGGAAGATAGGGGCTTCTTAGGTGGCTTGGAAATCATGTGGGATTCCAACATAATTCACATTTACAAGTGAAATTTATTAAAATAACTAGATAAGTCCCACCATGTAGTCCCAACGGTGTCAACCTTCCAAATCATAAATGCATATGTTCCGAATGATTGTTTAGAGAAGAAGCATTGGTTAACTCTATATCAACCCCACCTTGAACACCTTTTGTTGGGCTGTGGATATGTCACTATTATTACCATTTATAGACATCCATTTCATCCCTTTTACTTCATCTTACCACTCATCCATCACTCTATTTGCCATAATTTCTCGTAAAATGCTATGTTATGATTATTTACGCTTTTGTGGTCAAGTAATGCTCATTTCCTTTTATTTTTAATAGATTAATGATTATTATGCATGATTTTACTAATGACGGTTTATGCTGCAAGTAGTCAAGTAACATCACTCTTGTATTTTCTGCAACTCCTCAAGTTGCAACACTCATGGTTGGCATACTAGCACACCTCCACGTGGAAATACACAACATGGATTTGTTCTTAGGTTCAATGGCATGGGTTTGTGACCCTCAATTCATACCTAGGTCCAACATGGCAACCTCTAGCTCGTGGTCAAGTAATTTCAGTCAAACACGTGCCATATAAGAAGACATTGTTTGGTGTTGCAAATTGCGAGTAGATGAAGACGAATTTCAAAAATCTGGGACATGGGTTTTGTGTAGAACGGGCCATATTAGATGTCTCACGAGCAAATTCTCCAGGAAGTGTGTGATCTGGGAGATACAAACAGTTTTCTAAAGATGAAATTACTAGATCACGTGAATGACTGGTTTCCCAAAATCTCAAGAATTGTTGGAATAATTTCTGCGTTTAGCAATTTGGTTTCATTGATCAATTGTATAAAGGAGATAATTGTTGAGATTGATCAATGATCAATAATCAATAATCAATCAATAGGCATAAGTTAGAATGTAGATCTGATGAGTAGCTTGTGCAATTGTAATTCCTGAGTTGTGATTAATAAAACTTTAGCAGTTCGTGGTTGGATTCATGACATCTTGAGTAGCGTATGTGATCTCTGAGTTTTCCTAGCGCTCTGTCAAGAAGGAAGGGCCCCCTTCTCTGACAGGGTTTGCTGCGGGTTTATTTGTAAGTAGATTTATTTTAGTTGCTTGTTATTTTGCGTGTGTTGATTTGTAGTTACAATTGTTGTTACTCATATTGGTTTGCAAGTGCTTGTGTACATGATTGGATTGCTGCTACTCGATCATAGTTTATATGAGTGTTTCTACTCTATATTTTCTACCACTTTAATTAGTTGTCGATTAAATTATCATAGACTTTTATATGAATTTGCAGCTATTACTTCTGAATTCATGTTTATTGCATATGCTGTTACTTCGGGGTTAGATCATTTATTGGAAATTGTCAATGATTTGTTATTGCTGTTACTTCTGTACGATAAGATTTTATCGTGATTCTTACTCTGGATTGATTTTCCTTAAAATTTAATTGTTTACTTTGATATTGTAGCAAGTGTGTTCTTTCTTAAGCGCGGGCCTTAGATTGATAATTGTTACTTGTAGAACAATTACTTGCTGTTACTCGTAATTGCGCTTCATTACTATAGGCATTCTTCACATACACTGTTACTTACTGCTGCTACTTGTTATTACCTGCTGTTACTTGCTATTCTTGCTGTTACTTAGTTACGATTCTTGAAGTTTGATTATTTCCTTTCGTTTCAGTAGTGTGGATTTATTCTTGAGAGTGATTTAGTTTTAGTAGTGTACACTTATACAAGTGTGGGTTTAATCTTTTATTTCAAGCATGTGTGAGTGTGTTTTAATTCAAAAAGAAAGCGTGAAGAATGTTTTCATTCAACAAGTGTGTTTCAATTAAGATTTAGTTTACAATGAGTTGAGTGAATTGATTGAGTTTTTATTTTATTTTTGCGTACTACATGATCATCATAGATTCAACATTAAGGAGGAAATTGTAGCCTGCATAGATTTTGCATGTAACCTTGAAAGTTTTACGTTCCCTAGTTGATAATTAATTTGAAGGTTAATTAGTTGTTTTAAAAAGACAATTAAAACCCCCAACACCTTTCATCCAATATGATTTTGGAAAGTGATTTTTATCTAGGCCTCAGCAAGAAGGAAAAAAAAGGAGGGTTGATAGTTGGGAATCCTCATAGAGAGTTGGTTGAAGACATCATCTTAGAATTTGGTTCATCAATATTGAGTTGAACTATGCTAAATGCACTTGAACCAATAAGCAAGTAGGAGTGGGCTTCATTGTAAAGTGTTTCGATATAGTTATGGTTTAGGATTACTTCCTAGATGAAGGATTGAGTTTGGCCTCTACTCTCATCCCCTCAACAACCTATAATATATATTTTCCTTGACATCACCTTCTCAAAAGCAAAGAGGCTTATTCCCTTTCTTCTGCATAACAATTGGATCCTTCATGATGATTTTGAGGGACTAGTCCTTGAATCTTGGCAAAATCCCTTGAACAAGTTATATGGCTATTTCTCCTATCTTATGAACTAAAATTTAAAGGTGTCAAGTTTGATATTTAAAAATGGGTTAGCATTGCGCCAAACCTTTCATACTCTAGAAAAGTTTTGGAAATGAGACTTTATATACACAAGCCAACATTGAAGAGGAAGGATACTCTAAATCTTTCTTGAACAAGGAACGCCAAATCAACCATCAAATTTGCAAAGCACAAATACAAGAAGAGAACTACAACTCAATTCTATTATCACATGGTTAAAAGTTGGTGATAGAAACACAAAATATTTCCACAAACAAGCAAGAAAAAACAAATTCACACGGGTGAAGGAGCCCTAACAAAGATGAGAAAGAAAAGAGAAAATTGAACACAAGATTTGATCCCAAAGGACACATGATGTGTGCTACATTTGAGTTATTTATTTTATGTGTACAATCTAAAGGAAAATGCTAATCTTGGACCATTTCTCAAAGTGTGAACATTAAGGAGACCAATCATCATTGGCTGTTTAACAAACCAACCATAAAGAAATAAATGCTATGGATAATTAGTCGTTACATATGATATCCCATAAATGCGCAACGAGATTTATGGGGTGTATCAATTCCTCCCTTTTAAATGAGAACATGTGTCTGAGGGAAATTTTTAAGAACACCCCATAAATATATAGGTATAATAAATGGGTGAATCTCATGACACAAGAAAATTAGATGGCTATTTTTTTGGTGATATAATATGTATATATAACTTTTTGATGAATATTTTATTGAATTATAAAACCTAATAAAGTCTTGGCAAAACATTTTTTGAATTACAAAACCTTGAAAAATCTTGGGAAATCTTTCACTGAATTATAAAAAATTGTCTAGACTTGGCAAATGTTTCGATAAAGTAGAAAATGATATATAGTAATAGGAAAATATTTTCATTAAACTATAATATGTACTCATTTCCATGTTTGAAAAAAGAAACATAATTTGTGCCTTCTCTAGGAAAAGTTGCAAGCACTCGAGGTGGCGTTTGGTAGGGTTCTTACTGTACACTATAAATCCCTTTATCTCTTTTGATCCCTTTTTCACAAAGTTCCAATATGTGTTAACCTTGACCTCCATTTCTCTCAAGATCAAGAGAGATTTATGCTTACTCTTCTACACCGTGATTATTAACCCTAGCAATTGGACTACAACATCCACCATCGCTTGTGTTATCCATGTTGATGTGATTATATGCATCACTAAATCGAAATATTGAAGGAGAATCACCATGAATCTATGACTATGCTCTGTTGGAGTGTTATTTAGTATAATGGCAAGTATAAACCTATAGGAAGCTCAACCATGCCAAAGACATAATCAAATGGGGAGCAAATAACTTTATGAAGACATTCACTTCCTCTACTAATTCTATAAGTTTGATACATGTTCAAGTACTCCACAAAATTGAATTGTTTTGCATGTATCTAGGGTATGCGGGTTTGTTTCTTGTTTCCAACTGTTATTTTGGTAGAGATTGCAAGTGTTTATCTATTCTTTAGAATTTACACTATGTTTAAGCTTAGAAGTGCCTTGGTATTAGACTTGAACCAACTCCATTGTGTCCACTATGACCAACTTTTAACCTTTCCAATCGGTCATCTATGTCCTTTTCTATTAGGGTTTTCCTTGATATGTCAAATTTATGTAGTTTACACCTTGTACAATTTAGGAAAATTAATAGGCACATAAAGTCTATTTTGGGGTAGCCTTTTGGATTCTGTCAAAATTGATTCTTATTGCATGGTAGTAAAATCTTATATTCTTTTTGTTGTTAATGAGTGTAAACAAGAAATAAAGCAATCTACAACTACTAGCTAGATCTAAATTTTATTCTTGTTTGTTATTCTAAGGTAATAAATCTTTTACCCTTTAAAATGTAGTTTATGGATCACGAATGATCAAGTTTTCCAACAAAATTTGCTCCAGTTTTGAATATAAGCAATTCCCTTTGATTTTAAAATAGGTTTGAAAGAGAGATGTCTAAGCTTAGAGCTAATGTGTTTATGTGTGAAAGGAAAACTAATAAGGGATATTTGTGATAAATATGCAAAGTTCAAAATATAATACAAATATAAATTGGATAAGGAAAACTAATGAGGAAGATAAATGGAAAATGAAGAGTGCTAGACAAAATAAAAAGATAAGGAGTAAACCTGACTTTAACACCAATTGGAGTGAACCTAATTAGATCATATTTACAAAGTGGAAAAGGGAGTCATTGATAAGAGTGGATGAGTAAGAGTTGACAATGAAACTAGTTAGGATATTTACAATTATTACAATCTTGATTGTGCAATCCAACATTGCTTGAAAGTCATTGGAAGAGATAAACATCAGGGTTGCAACATATGAGGTGGTGGGAAATCCTAGAGGTGCAACCATATCTATTAATGAGTCAATAGTATATGAAGTTGTGCAACAACATCATATCGATGGTAATCAAAATAAAAATTTAGAATTTATGCATATTTCTCTTGACAAGATGGAAAATATTCTTGATGCTAGCTTTGTTGAAAATAATTGCATTACCAATGAGAATAAAAGAAGAACAAATCTCAGAGAGAAGAAAGGTCTTCTCAAAGAGGGTGACACCCTTTCTGATAGAAATGGCATCCAAGTTTAGATATGGTTGAAACTCAAGGGAATGTTGGGAAGAATGATGTTTTCAATAGCCCTATTAATGTTGGGAAAATGAAAAGGGAAAACAAGAAAGTTTTCGAAGGACTACCAATGTGAGAAAAGAAGACCTAAACACCACATAAAGATGGATGAGAAGAAGGGCCATGTGAAATAAAGTGGATTTCCTAACACTACTGCTCTGAACGAAGTTCTTGTGATTACGATGTCAGACACAAAAGTTTCAACCAATGCTTTGATAAAAAAATATTGGGCATTGGGGTCCACCCAAGAAATACAATTTGTCCCTCTCTAGATTGAAAGTTAGATTGAGAGTGTTGGTACCTTGTTAGCATCACACAAATATTCACAAACAACAACTTGCTGACATATACATACCATACCCCCTTTGGAATTGAACATATGACCTCCAAGGATAAAACCCATGTTCTTAATAGTTAGGCCCACTCAGGTTGTACACTTGAACCATCAAATATATAAATAAAACAATAATAATAATGGAAAACATATTGAATCCCTATAGTATAACAAAAACCATATATTAAGCCTAACACTGTTTGTTTTTCAAATAAACATGATAAAAGATGAACAAAGGGGGTTTTTACTCAACAAAGGTCTTTAACTTTAACCCAAACCCTTGAATAAATGGAAATTAGATGAAACCAATCAAGTTGTAATAAAGGGTTTAATGAAGTACCAAATGAGAACTAGAAGCATCCAAGGGACTAACAATTTTTAGCCAAAATAAACCCAAACTTCCAAACTTGAAAAAATGCTCAACATGCAAACAAAAAAACCATTAAAATTTGCCAAGGTATCAGAGCTAGACATCAAGGTAATTTCATGTACTTGAATGAGCCCTTGCTTAGCGGAAGTCTTGTTAAATTAGTTATTTACCCTTTAATACTAGGACACTATCTATGTGAAGAGATAGGTCTCAAATGCATCAAATTTCAACTTCATTTCTTGTCACAAATAAGAAAGAGACTATCTAAATAGTTAAATATGAAAACACCAATCTCAAAATAAGTTGCATCAAGCAAATGTAGCTCCAATGTTACCTTGAAAAATACATAATATAGAACTCATTTTTACCTAAAATTCAACATCAATTTGAGATACAATAATCTTGCTACCATCAATAATTTCCATCCTACTCCAAAAATAGAGGAACAATGAAGTCAATACAATAACAAGAATTGTATCAATTGTGCTATCCATTCACTATTTCTTGCACCACCAATGGAACACCTATACCAAAATAAGAGTCCCATCATGCATATTGGATCAAATAGAATCTCGCGGTGCACCAAATTTCAAGTTCTCATCGTGGTCCTCATTTTCTACATTTTGAACATGATTTTTTCCAGATGCATTGTCATCATGAGTCTCCAAAACCTTATGTCCCATATCAAGTTCATTAGAGAAATTTGTTATATTGTTTTCTCCCCTTTTGTTACAATCCGAAATCGTTAAAGAGCTAGTACTCTTTCAAATAAAAAATTGCTAATGTCATACTTTGTTACATATAATCTCAAACATTTATCCGTATGTTTATAATCTTTGTTCCTCAACTTTGAATTCAAAAATGATAGTGCACTAAACATTCTTTCATCCTTCACTCATCCCAAAATCATGGTTTGACATTAATATGCTAATTTGAAATATTCTGATATGTATTGGATAGCACCTAAAATAGTCCATAATTCTGGTATTGCACCATATTCTATAGGATTATCTAAAACGAAAAATTCCTTCCATATTGTTTTCGTAAAGCGTTGGTCTTGTGAAACACTTTTGATAAATCTAAAAAACCTTTAGTATGTTCTCCATGTATCTGCACCTTATAGAAAAAGTGGCACACTAAACTTTTTAATTTTGCTGGAAAGTCGGCTTTTAAAGCGGTTTGACATTGATAAAATTTATAATATTGAGGGTAAACGATAAACATGGTATCCAACAATTCATACCAATGAAATCATTCTCTTATATATGATACTAGTGGTTTTGTGATTTCTATCAAGTTGTGTGTCATTGAAATAACACATTACCGAATTGGTCTCTTGACACAGGGCACTCTTTGGTGATTCGTCATATCTCACCAATATAATGAAAGGAAACCATATACCCATGCACGGTAAGGGATCCTTTTTCTAGAAATTTTTTTAGCCTAATTAAATAGTGTTTCCTTTATAAATGTACATAAAATAATTAATTTATCAGGTGTCTATTGACAATCAGATTCATGGACCTTATAAATAATCAATTAACAATTCTAACACAACTCAAACATCTAGCATACTTTAAAAACTGTAATCTAAGGAGGAGAACCTCTACTTACCTTATTGATGACTGGCTTAACAAATTATGCAAGTAGAACTTGGAGTCGATTTGGCCTTAAAATTGATGTCACTCTAAACAATGAGCTACATACTGTACTTGTTGGAATCTTATTAATACTGAGAGGGGGGGTGAGTCAATATTAGCGCACTTATGAACAATTTTTAACTTCTTATCTGATTTAAACTTGAACTTAAATTATGCATTCACATAAACAAAAGAATTCATCCACACATGCACATAACAGACATATTTTTACGTGGAAACCCAAATGGGAGAAAACCACAGAATGCTCTGTCATATTCAAAGATTACATTCAAGGAAGCACCAACTTCCTAAGTTCTCCAACACCAATTGGAAGGAGGCACCGACCCTCTGTTTTATAGGAACTGAACTGAAGGAAGCACCAAATCCCTGATTTTATTGCTTCAACTCGAAGGAGGAACCGACCCCCTGCTCCTTTCCCCGTCCTACCGCCCTGATATGAAAGAAGAATATATTAATTTGTTGTACTTCTAATTCGCACACTCTTCAAATTTACTATTGTTTGTTTTGCTGTGTGAACCTTCAATATGATGTAATCTTGCTGTCACTGTACTGTATACTTGAATTCACTTAACTTATCACTTCACTACATCACAACTGCTTTCATGTATCATAGACTGTGAGTTGCTTCATCAGAATCTACAGTCCGCGCTCTGGTTCAATATTCTGTTCTATTTATGTACTTCTGCAACTTCAACTGATACTGCACATCTTCTTTTGTGCTACTATTTTGACTTCGTGCATCGGTATCAGATTAGTCTGTGCACCTTCTATGATATTACCCTTCTATCTTGGTGCATCAATCTTTAGATGATCTGCGACATTCTATGCATCATCTGCGATACTGCCTTTCTGATCTTTGCACTTGTCTCAGATTACTCTAATAATATTGTACATCCTTTACTGTGCTGCAACACTGTCTTTGCGCATCAGATAAACAAATTTACTTTGCGCATCACGATCTATAATTCATGTCTGTCTTTGCACATCAGTCTTAGATCGTCTGTGACTTTTTGCGATACAATCGTTTTGGTATTACATATTTGCGCATCTCGTGAAGTTATGCATTTTTTTCTTCGTGCAACTGCCACAGATAGGATACATCACACTATGCACCATTAGCAATTCCATTCCTCTGCTCGTGCGCACTTGGATCTCTATTAGATCATGCTGTTCTGGTTCCACGAGCCCTTGATGCCCTGAGAATTTGAAGCTTTTAAAATCTATATCTTCCAGTCTTCGAATCTCAATCTTGATCATGCTGTTCTGGTTCCACAAGCCCTTGATGCCTCGAGATAAGAAGCTTTCCAACTATGTATCTTCTAGTCTTCATCTCTCAATCTTGATTATGTTGTTTTGGTTCCACGAGCCCTTGATGCACTATCGCTTGAGGGTCTTGCGCACATCTAGGAATTGCATAACTGTCCAACTGCTTGTTGTTCTCAAGCCCCTTGCGCACTCCCGAACCTTGTCCAACCAACTCTTTTCACTTAGCCTTGAGGTAGCTTGACTAGGTGGACTTAGGAATTGCACATGTACCATATGTGCTTCTTCAATCTTGGATGTACTTTTGGATACACTTCTTATGTATTTCTTCAAACTGGATTCCATACACTTCTTCAAAGTGGCTTCCATATATTTATTCAAACTTGCTTCCATATACTTCTTGAAATTGACATAAGGATACTGAATCCTCTTTGATATTAGTTGACATCAATGGTAACCCAAGTTCAACAATCTCCCCCTTTGGCATTGATGTCAAAACCTCATGAAGCTGTGCATACTTATCTCATGAAGTTGTACGCTTCATGTGTGCTGGTCATAGTACTCCCCATGTGTTCTTTTCCAGTTTGAGCCTTTACTCATCTATGCATCCTCGTGTCAGTGCTCTTTCCTGTGTCTTTTACTTCTACGCGGATCACATGCTTCATGATCTTTCTCAATTACTTTTCATTTCTGCTCTGATTGCATGCTTCATGATAATTCTCCCCCTTTGACATCAATGGAAAAGAGGTGCCACTAATGCACAAATTCAATTTCTCCTTTCTATGGTTCTGCTTTGGTATTCATACATCTTCTTGCTAGGATTAATCCCCCTATCTTCATGCTTCATTCACTTTCTTTTGTGTGGGGTTGTTGTGCAGAGCACAATTACCTTGTAATCTGTACATTCATATTATATCTGTATGCCCCCCCTGTACAATTGCTATCTTCTATCTATCTTGATCTCCTGTTATTGTCATATAAACCATACATCTTCATTCCTTGCACAATATTCCTATCATCTTCTTATTGTTTTCATTGCGCACTACAGAGTCACATCTGCTTCCTGTTTGCATTGTATTCCATGTTGACTTCTTCCAGCATCCAACTCTTCCCTTATCGCATTTACTCCACTGTAACTAATCACCATTAATTTTTATGACGTCGCATATCTCACCACGACAACCAAATATTTTGCACACATTTCCATCTCTCAGCCAGCAAGGAAACACGGTGATATGACAAATAAGTTATGTGGAAAATTTGATGTGTCACGTTCATACTTAAGCCTTTTGGGAAGCATCATTTCGGTCGCACGAAACAATGAATTAGATTTCCGCTTTTCGTCCTCTTGCCCAAATTCATTAACTCATGCAATAAATTTCGATGTTTCCATAACCAATTTCAAATCGCACAAACATGAATGCGATTTACTCCCACGTCTCTTCAATTTATTTTCGCATGTGCGGTGAACCATCTTCTGATTCTATAAGAGAGATGCCAATTTCCTGGTTCATCATCCTTATTCCTTCACAGTCTTATTTTGTTCTGCGTCTTGCTGCCTTCGAGCCTCTCATCTTCTTGAATCATGTCTTCCTTTTTCTAGAGATTTAATGAATCACTTGATAGTGTCTACCTGGAGGTTTGGTGCAAAGGATTAGCCGGATCCCTGCTTAAACTCTCCTCATCAAGCTTTAATAAAGAAACCTCAAGTGTAAAACCGTTCCAATGTTGCTTCGTGCACTTCAACAAAACGCAGTTTAGAGAACTATGCAAATCTCTTCAACTAAATCGATTCTCAGGAAAAAACTTGCAATTCACACAATAGACTCCATTCTGCACAAAACCCAGATCGCAGAATTTTTAAATTCATCTCCGTTTGTCCATAAAATGAGCTGCAATTCCAATGACGGTTTTACTTCACGCCATTTTTACACAGGATCTTTCTCAAGGCATTTATGGTTGTAATGGTTAGATTTTGAGTTTAGTTCTGCTGAATTGAACCCTAGTGTGACTGTAACTCATAAGATAGTTTAGATGGCAGACAATAAAATGCCTCCATGCATGCAAACAACATAGCTACCACGAATTCGGGGAATGAAGGAAGAAAAAACAGAAATTTATCCACCCATTCTTAAATTGTTCACACCAATACCTGTCACGTCCCCTTCCATCAATCCGATGCAAAGAAGGAAACGTGACCAATCTACTGGGCTTATTGGCAATCTCAGTCCTGTTCATTACTACAAAATTCATAACAATTAAAAACTTATGTGTGCAAATACGTAATCAATATATACACAGCGGAAGTAAACACAATTGCACACACAAACTGAAATGCATCAGCAAATTTATCTCAAGCAAATGATAAATCAACAGGCAGAGAATCCATCCCATTCTCATGCTATGCACATATTTCATATCAATTCCATTAACATGAACAATTATCATTCTGAATTAACACATTGGAAGAAACAGAATGTATATAATTTAAAACACAGATAACACTTATCTTTGAGATGAAGCTGTCCAAACGATTGGCTGTGTGAGAGCAACGTTCCACCCAACCATAGATCTCTGTCCAACCTGTATTCTTTCAGTTGAGAGATCACCCCCGAGCTGGGTTGTGTATCCACTAAGGAGGAACTAGATGGGCTCACTCACAACCACGGTTTCACTCAACAGCTATGCTAAGCCAACACACAGTTGGATTTATCAAGCATACAAAAGACAAATGAGGAGGATGCTAAGCTAGTGAGCTCAACCACATAGCTACAGACATCTCAAGCTAAATTCAAGCAATCCAATCCTCTGTTCAAACATCCACACTTGGATTTCTCACCATTCTAACAACGAATAACTCAATCCCGTCACTGGTTTTCTGGGCTATCAAAACCAGGTTTTCCAATGGATTTCGGGGTAGCTAATGCTCCCAAATTCACCCCAAGGTTCATACCTATGGATCCCCCATTGGATTTCACTATCCAATACCAATTCTGGGCATTTATGGCTCTTCAAAACGTGGGTTCTTTCACAGTTGCGATTTCTTTTTTTTCTCACTGCTAGGAATTCGTTTTTTTTTTTGGATGAAAATTGATGTTGGGGCCTTCCACAATGGAATGGGAATGAGGAAGAAGCAATCCCCATGAGTGACTTGTGGTACAAGAAAAAATAGCCCATACTCTACCATACGAATTTCTGGGCTGCCCATGCTCCATTGAAGCCATGGATTGATTTCTTCAACAACTTTCTTACACAGAAATAAATGCCAGCAAGGAAAGTCAAATGGATCCTCAAGGTGACATTTGACAGCTAATGGCTCAATCCCACAACCCCCTCACCACTCCCTAGTGGATACACATGGCCCCTTCTCATTCATCGCCTCCATAGCCAGTTTTGGTATTTTATTGCATGATGTTTATTTACATCATTTTTACAATGTTCCATGGCTAAATAACATATGGGTGACATAATGTCTAATACTTTCCTTTTAAATAAAATTCGAGCTTCCACTAGCAGGGCCTTGGCCTTGAGCTCCACGCTAGGAAAACATACATCACATGTATACAATATTTACATTAAAAGTTAATATATCCTAAGGGTCAAAATGGGGTATTACAATCCCCTCCCCCTTAGAATAACACCGTCCTCGGTGTTCCAAGACTTAGGAATACATATACAATTTACACATCCAAAATTTTAAAAAATTTGCAGGTCTTCCCTGCATTCTATCCTTTACTTTGAACTTTCAGGACCAAGTCCTTTGACTTCCACGAGCTTCTCCTGCTGGTTTCGATCTTTCAGCTCATCCACAAGTTTGAAAACTTTATGGTTGCTACCCTCTCGATGTTCCCTTGTTGGGCAGTTGCGGAGGCAATGATGTCCTCCACATTTCCAACATTTCACTGGCTGTTTCATCTTTACCTGCTCAATTTCCTTTGAGTCTTCATGCTTGGAACATTTCTTAATGGACTGATTGGACGAATGCCTCATCATTGATCCACTTTCCTTTCCCTTACTGATTGCTCCCATAATGCTTTTTACCTCTCTTTGCAGACAAATAGAGTTCTGCAAAACCTTGTGGTTCATCTCATTCTGCCTCTTCTGTATCTTGAGCATCTCTCCAATATTTTCTTGGGTCTTGTAAATTGTTTGAAGAAGACTTTCAGCCAATTCCAACAACCTTTGGTCTGTTGCCATGGTCAATGTGCACAACTGGATTTCACTTTGCTCACAAGTAGCACTTGCTTTGCAACAATTGTAATAAATTAACTTCACTTTCTCACCTATGAAATGAATCATTGTAATTCTGTTAGGCCAAGCATAATATAAACATTAAAACCAGTCAATTAATTTCCCAATTGACATGGGTAGTCCATGCTTTATCCATGAGACTTTCATACTTTCCATGCTTGCCTAGCATATACATGAATTCCTTCATGTTAATCCATTCACAGGAAATTAACTACTTCAGCATTCACAATTTATTTCAAGCAATTAAACACACTCTACTTTCATTCATAACATGCTTTCAACAATTTTCTATTTTTATAAATGCATCAATAAAAAGGAAAGAGAGAGCAGTAAGAGTTTTATCCTCTTAGTCTTGTTCCATTCTGGAACCCACACCACCACTGTGATTTTCATGCTCCTAGCCTCTTTCACTTCAACGTGAATGCTTGACCTGCCCTTCTTGGCTATGACACTTAGTGTCTATGGTCTATTTCAGACCTCTCAACCATGGAGTCCCTCCACATGGTTTGTCTACAACTCTTGGCTGCTAGGACTCAGACAATTCCACTAGCCCCATCTTCCATTACTCCTCATGCTGAGCTCTTTAGGACGGTTACATGTCCACATGCATCCCTAGGATGCCTTCATAGTCCTTGCTTCCAACAATACCTACACTCAAATATTAAATCAATTCGCATGTTTAGTTTATTTCCATAGGATTTTTCTTTAAACAAGAGATTAGGAAATCATAACCAAATCATATACACATGTATATTCATAAGCAAGAAATTACAAGATAACCAAATACTTATCTGCATTGGATGTCTTCACTTTATTCCATAGGTCCTTCTTTGCTTTACAAGCCTTGGGATCGCCTATGGACTTGGATGTTTGGCTAGCGTGTAGGCTGCCCTTCAACATCAAATAATATTGTATGTTTGGCCAGCATGCAGGCCGCTCCACAACATCAAATAGTCTTGTATGTTTGGCCAGCACGCAGGCTTCTCCACAACATCAAATAGTCTTATATGTTTGGCCAGCACGCAGGCTGCTCCACAACATCAAATAGTTAATGCTCAACCAGTCACTCTTTGGATTTACCAAGCAATTTATAGTTCTTTTAGGGTCCTTGCTTCCTGTATTATGCGTTTCCAACCAAGAAACAACAGTGTATCAACTTAGTTGTTAGAAGACTTATACCTGAAATCCTTATTATTCCAAACAAGAAATAAATGGAAATGAATACTTATCTATATTATGCATTTCCTCTCTGGTCCACAGGGTCCTGCTTTTACTTTATAAGCCTTGGGATCCTCCTGCGGATTGGGATGTTTGGCCAGCACGCAGGCTGCTCCAAAACATCAAATAATTAATTTCCAACTAGTACACCTTCACGCCGACTTGGAAGGAAACTTCACTATGACCATTTCTAGGTCAAGGCTCTACTATGGAGTCATAGGCATATAACAACCCTTTCATCAACACCTTCACAACCTTTCATCAAAATCCCCACAACCTCCACAACATCCCTTCATACACATTACTCCTTCCACCACAACCCCTCACCACAACCCCTCACAACAACCTTTTACTTTGTTCCTTTAGTGTGTAGCACCAAATTGCATCTGTTTAAGGTGACAACACAAGTAGTATAGGAAAAATTGTCAGCATTTTTATTCCAAAATTGTAACCATAACCATAGCATTCACTATTAAGTATTGAAACACCAGGAATGCGTCCATTCCCTTAGGGTGTAATCAATATTGGAATTCCTGACATAACTTAGCACCAGAAAGGTGTGCACTCCTCACGGATGTGAGCTATGCAGGTCCTAATCATACTTCAAGCAGTCTGAATAATATGCATAAATAGAATATGCTCTGCATAGTAATTCTAACAGTTAGACTTGCACACATATATGTATATATATATCAGTCAGGGTTTACAGAACACTTATTCATTTGTAAATGTAGTCCTTCTTCATTATTGAGGAATGGGGGCTCCCTTCTTTGAGTTGACAGTCCCTCAGTTTTCCATCCCAACTCCTTTTGATGTTACATAACTCTCATATGTTTTACTGACATAATCTTCATCATCTCACTCATATTGTTTACCAATCATGCAGTGCAGATGGGACATTATCAAAATATCCAATGGCGTTTCACCTGAAACCCCTTTCCAAGATATGGGATTCTTCCCATGAAGTTTGGCTTCTGCAGGCCCTCTCTCGTGGTCTTACTGCAATGTGTCTTCCTGGCACACTTATCAAATAGCCAAACAATCAGCAACATTTAACAATGAAATTCAACTCTGATTGTTCCATAACCAATCAATGGCATTAATAATTAAATTCAATATGAATTTGCAATTATGTCTACCACAGAAATTGTTTTTCTTAGCCACGAGGCTATCCTCATATTGCTTGGCTCTTGTAAGTGGTATCACTTCTCCCATTATGGTCTTAGGTCTGCTGCCATACATGAACATCCACTTACCACATGTACTCCTGACACAATTCATATAAGCCAAATATTCATTAGTCATTTATTAGCAAAATTACAAATCCAAGATTTACAAACCTGAGATTTATAATTCTTCTTTTTAACAGAACTTAAAGTTAGCAACCATGAGATTCCTTCTCATAATCTCTAAATCGAACTTTTAAAATCTGTTCCCTACAGAATTTAGATTTGCAACCATGATATTATTCTCATAAACTTAAATCAAAATATTTTTAGATATGTTTCATGCATAAGTTAAATTTCACATCCATGAGAACCTTCTCATAACCTTTGGCTTTTGCACAGAGTAGAGTTCGGTTTTTACTATGGTATTATCCTCATTGCCATACGCAAGACATTTCTACCTAGAAGCTGAAACTTTCAATCAGCCAAACATGTTGTGAGTCTCTATGCATTTAATATTTCATTGCTGCAACAATTACTGAGGCATTTTCAGAATTATAACACTCAATAATTCAAACACTTTCAGTTGTTAACATATCCATATCACCAAACTCATTCACTTCACGTGAATCATTATCATACTAAAATTGCAAGGTACATTCACATCATTTATGCAATTCAAATGAAACTTTGGATACTCATTATTTCACAGTCATATCATTTATACAACTCTGCCCTTCCACAGAGCATTCCGACAGCCCATCAATCATGACTTCCTTCTTTATGCACTTACTATTCTGCATTCATAACAACCCATGAAATGATCCTAGAATTATCATCAATTCATCATCTCATTCATTATTTAGTTTGCAATAACACATCTACCATCCCCATGCATTCATGTAATGCATCACAACATGTGCATCCCCACTTATGCATGCACATTACAACATTTACTCAAACTTTTCATATGCATCCACCCGATGCATAACTACAAGATTTATAAAATCTCTTAATGCATATCCACTCAATGCTATCTTGCATTGGTTCATGAATGTTCTGCATTCAAACATATTATGGCTGAAACATGACTACCTCATATAGCATGCATTACCATAATCAGGACCACCAGTCCTCACTTGCTTTGATTATTAAACTCATAATTGACATACACATGCAATGACATATTTTTATATGAATGTAGTCTAAATTTATAAAAAGTCACATGGTAGGAGGCCTCTTGCTTTCACCACTCCATGCTCCACCACACTATGGCAGTATGTCATCTACACGAATGCATTTCAATCCTAAATGCATACCCTTCTATGATTACTAAATATGGTTCAATGGATTCTTACCCAATCTCTTTTCAACACTTATGCAATCATCATAATTAAACCATTACTTGCATGGCTCCCATTTACACCCTTGATGTTACCTGATCAGTTGGTCTCTTACAGAGGTTTATAGAATCCTTCCACCAATCTCTTGAACATGGATTTGTTGCCCTTGCCTTTTATTCATAAGGTTGTTGGCCATATGCAACAACATCATCAACATGTGGCCATGCTTCTGTTGTCTTTAGTCCTACAACCAATACCAACACCAATAGTGATTATCAACCACAATATTTACCATTAGTGGTTCATTGCATATGTAAAATCCCACTACTTTTACCAATATGTAATATCATATGCGTGCAAAAACATATTCTCAAGCACTGTGCATTGTTTATGAATATGCCAACTAGTACACATATTCATGCCATCCATCTAATCTCTTGCATCTTCATCATTCTCATGCCATAATTTTATGTACATAAAGTTTATAAAATATAAATACAATTAGCAAGACAGGGGTTAAGGAATTTTCCCTTTCCATTCCCTCATTTTTGCATGAACTTCCTCTTCCACATCGTAGCTGGTTTGATTTCATGGTATGCTACTTCCAGGCATGCAATTCTAGAAATTGCCCATATTAACAACATTTTTGTCAAAACAGCCACTGACACTTTTCTGTGTTGCATAACTATGAGGTATGATAACCTCATTCAAATTCTGGTCATATACCATTATTCCCTGTTGGACAAGCTTTCCAATGCCTATTCTCGTGCTCCTTTCCGACTTCAGGTGTGGGAATTGCATTATTCCAAAAATGACAATTTTCTCCACAATTCTGCACCTATTTACATAGTTGCAAATTATCTTGAACTACCAACGTTAGCCGCCTGTAGAAGCAAATCCATAAAGATTCAGAAATTTTTTTCTACCGGGAAAAGTTAGTCCATATAACAAGGAACGCTCAGCAACTCGCAGATCTCCGTTCTGATGCCCCATTCATCTTTTATAAAATTCTGGGTTTGACTACTTCTCACTTTTGACATTTTTCCAAAATTTCAAATTTTGGGCCAAAAATGGCTATTTCCCAAATGGTGCATTTCTGGAAAATCTTTGTCTAACGGAATATGTCTGGTTTACTGAGAATATGAAATGCTGAGTTCAGTAAATTTCTTGATTCCGAATTATAGTGTCACTTTCAACCACTGCAAGCTTTTCAAAATCCCAAAAGCGTGGCCCGAAATAGTGCTTTTTGGCCTTCTTACACACCTCGACTCCACATCCTTTGGATTTTGGCTCCAAAATTCCAAACTTAACATCGTGCCTGCTCCATGACCGCCCCATATCAGTTTCGGCTCAATCCGACCTTCCGTCAAGCATCGGGACACCGATTTGTAAAAGCCATTCATTCCGATTTTATGTCAAATCAGAGCATAATGGGCTTGGGATCTTCACTGGTTCATTCATGGCCTCTGTCAATGGCCTCAGAACGTTACTGAACTCATCAAATTCCGACCTTGCATACTCCTGTAATCCAAAAATCAATTTTCGGGCTCTATACTTTTTTTTTCGCCACGCACAGGCCGCAACTTGCAACCCGAAACCCGATATTGTGGGTTCGGGAAGTCAAGTTTCGGTCATGGAGTGTAACCATCTCGCAACCTGAAACCCGAAATTGCGGGTTCAGGAAGTCAAGTTGCGGTCACGGAATGTAACCATCCCGCAACCCGAAACCTGACACCCGAAATTGCAGGTTCGGGATTGCAGAAACCAGAACGCGCAATTTCAAAACTTTGCGTTCCCGCAACCCGCAACCCGCAATTGCGGGTCTGGGAAGTCAAGTTGCGGTCACGGAATGTAACCAACCCGAAACCCGAAACCCGAAACCCGACACCCAAAATTACGGGTTTGGGATTGCGGAAACCGGAACGCGCAATTTCAAAACTTTGCGTTCCTGCAACCTGAAACCCGACATCCCGAAAGCTGAAATTGCGGGTTTGGGATTTCGAAAATCTAAACGCAAATTTTGAAAATTTGCGTTCCCGAAACCTGAAACCCGACATCCGCAACCCTGAAACGCTTCCGGCCCTGCGACTTCCGGGGTCCATAACTCCTTCGTCCCTTAGCCAAATGGGACGAGTCTGGTACCGTTGGAAAGTTCTTGGAGAGATATATGCACCTATGTGATCCTCTTCCACACCTGAGCAATATGGCCCTGCCATTTTTCCAATAAAAAATGCCGCCCAACTTCACCAATACTGCGTTAAAACCTTCTGTCACTTGCCTGTAACTCAAAGTTTGGCCCAATCAGCCCTAGTGCTGCAAGCTGGGCTCTGATACCACTCTGTCATGTCCCCTTCTATCAATCCGATGCAAGGAAGGAAACGTGACCAATATACCGAGCTTATTGGCAATCTCAGCCCTGTTCATTATTAAGAAATTCATAACAATTACAAACTTCTGTGTGCAAATATGTAATCAATATATATACAGCGGAAATAAACACAATTGCACACACAAACTGAAATGCATCAGTATATTTATCTCAAGCAAATGATAAATCAACAAGTAGAGAATCCATCCCATTCTCATGCTATGCACAAACTTCATATCAATTCCATTAACATGAACAATTATCATTCTGAATTAACACATTGCAAGAAACAAAATGCATATAATTTAAAACACAGAGAACACTTATCTTTGAGATGAAGCTATCCAAATGACTGGCTATGTGAGAGCAACGTTCCACCCAACCATAGATCTTTGTCTAGCTTGTATTCTTTCAGCTGAGAGATCACCCCCGAGCTAGGTTGTGTATCCACTAAGGAGGAACTAGATGGGCTCACTTACAACCATGGTTTCACTCAACAACTATGCTAAGCCAACACACAGTTGGGTTTATCAAGCATACAAAAGACAAATGAGGAGGATGCTAAGCCAGTGAGCTCAACCACAGAGCTACATACATCTCAAGCTAAATTCAAGCAATCCAATCCTTTGTTCAAACATCCACACTTGGATTTCTCACCATTCTGTCAACGAATAACTCAATCCCGTCACTGGTTTTTTGGGCTATCAAAACTGGGTTTTCCAATGGATTTCAGGGTAGCTAATGCTCCCAAATTCGCTCCAAGGTTCATACCTATGGATCCCCTATTGGATTTCACTGTCCAATACCAATTCTAGGCATTTATGGCTCTTCAAAACGTGGGTTCTTTCATAGTTGCGATTTTTGGTTTTTCTCATTGTTGGGAATTCATTTTTTTTGGATGAAAATTGAAGCTGGGGCCTTCCACAATGGAATGGGAATGAGGAAGAAGTAATCCCCATGAGGTAGAGTGACTTGTGGTACAAAAAAACAGAGCCCATACTTTGTCATACGAATTTTTGGGCTGCCCATGCTCCATTGAAGCCATGGACTAATTTCTTCAACAACTTTCTTACACAGAAATAAATGCCAGCAAGGAAAGTTAAATGGATCCTCAAGGTGACATTTGGCAGCTTATGGCTCAATCCCACAACCCCCTCACCACTCCCTAGTGGATACACATGGCCCCTTATCATTCGTTGCCTCCATAGCCAGTTTTGGTAATTTATTGCATGATGTTTATTTACATCATTTTTACAATGTTCCATGGCTAAATAGCACATGGGTGACATAATGTCTAATACTTGCCTTTTAAATAAAATTCAAGCTTCCACTAGCGGGGCCTTGGCCTTGAGCTCCACGCTAGGAAAACATACATCACATGTATACAATATTTACATTAAAAGCTAATATATCCTAAGGGTCAAAATGGGGTATTACAATACCTGATCTCTCTCAAATGTCGAGTCCATTTATTAATTAATTGGTAGCTATCCCCATTTCTGCACTGGCAAGTTGCATATCCCTTTTCTTTCCTAATTTTGATTCTTTTTAACAGTTAAAAAAAAAACTCTCCAGCTTCCTCCCTCACCGGGAGTTACAATTTTGTATGGAACGGCCATTTGCAAGATTCCACTTGCCTAAACTCCATAATTTCTTTATAATTTTAGGTGACTAGTTCCTAAATTTTGTAATAACTATCTAAGTGGCTCAGTCTCCTCGCAGAGAGCTAAAATTAGCCAATTATTCTTACTAATACTCTATAACTAATAACATACTACTATCTAGATAGTTTCTCATTCAATAAAATATATGAGTAAGTTTTTTTCTTCTGATTTTTAGATTCCTTCAGTCCAGTCTCGAACCATAACATGTAACAAAACGACTACACACTAGCTCGACTAGATGCCCCTGCATCAGACTCCCAGGGTGGAAGGAATTGAACCCCTGTTCAAAAGGTCAGCAACAACAAAACCCTTGGCTGCTAGTTCTGCTGCACTCATCCAAGTAGCATCCTCCACAGGGTGTGCTTTCCACTTTACCAAATACTCCAAGTAGTCCTTCTGCCTAGTGCTTTTTTTAACTTTAGTGTCCAAGATCTCCTCTGCTTCCAATTTCTGTGCCACGGGCATCTTTTTCAGCCACTGTAAATCATTAACAGCATGTTTGTCTCCTGCAACTTGACTTCCATTATCTGTTGTAAAGGGATATATATCAACAACATTGAAAATAGGAGATATCCCAACTCCTGCTGGCATTTCCAGCTCATAAGCATTAGAAAAAAACTTTGTGAGGATTTTGAATGGCCCAATCTTCTTCATTTTCAGTTTGTTGTACTCTCTCTTAGGAAACCTTTCCTTTATTAGATGGGCTAACACTAGGTCTCCTACCTCATAATTCTTTTCTCTTCTTTTAGAGTCAGCTCTCGCTTTGTAGTTTTCATGACTTCTCTGTAGCCTCTCTTTAACTTCTTCCTGTAGCTCTTTGATTCTACCTGCAAAGTCTTCTCCATCTGCACTCCTATTTTCCATTTGTCCCAAATATCACAATTCATATACTCCTCTAGGATGCATACCATACAAGATTTGAAATGGGCGCATACATGTGCTTCTATTTGGCGAGTCATTATAGGCAAACTCAGTTTGTGCCAATACTCTATCCCACTGTTTTGGATTTTCTCCAACCAAACTCCTCAGCATGTTACCCAGACTCCTGTTGACTACCTCAGTCTGACCATCAGACTGTGGATGATAAGCTGAACTGAAATTCATCTTAGTACCCAACTTCTTCCACAATGTCCTCCAGAAATGACTTGTGAGTCTCGTATCCCTATCAGAGACAATACTTCTAGGCAACCCATGCAGTTTCACCACTTAATTAAAGAACAAGTTTGCTATGTGAGTGGCATCACTTGTCTTAAAACAAGGAATGAAATGTGCCATTTTTGTAAATCTATCCACTACTACAAAGATGGAATCATTTCCTTTCTGAGTCTTCGGCAAGCCTAAAATAAAGTCCATACTCACTGAATCCCAGGGTCTGGTAGGAACATGCAATGGTGTATATAAGCCTGTGTTTTGGCTTCTTCCTTTGGCATGCTGACAGATTCTACCTCTGCTTACAAACTTCTCAACTTCAGACCTCATCTTGGGCCAGAAGTAAAAATGGCTTAGCTGTCCATAAGTCTTATCACTTCCAAAGTGACCAGCCATTCCACCCTTGTGCTTTTCTTGAATTAGATTTTCCCTCATTGAGCAACTTGGGATACATAGCTTACTGTTCTTGAAAATTAATCCATCCTGCAACATGTATTCAGTCCACAATTCTCTATCCACTTCTACAAGGTTCTTGCAAGCCCTGTATGCATTTTGAAAATCACTGTCAATCTCATACAAATCTCTAAGATATTCAAATCCTAAAACTTGTACCTGAGATTCTTGTACAATCAAGGTTCTCCCGCTTAATGCATCAGCTACACGATTTGATTGTCCGCTAATATGCTTCAACACAAAAGTGAAACTCTGCAGGAACTCCACCCATTTGGCATGTTTCTGATTCAACTTGGGCTGCTGCATTATGTACTACAAAGCATGATTGTCAGAATACAATACAAATTCCTTAGGCATCAAATAATGCCGCCAATGTTTTAGGGCTTGGACTATAACATAGAATTCCTTGTCATATGAGGAATATTTCTGTTTTGCATCATTTAGTTTTTCACTAAAATAGGCCACTGGTTATCTTCTTGACTGAGCACAGCCCCAATGGATACTCCACTAGCATCACATGTAACTTGGAATGGTTTTCTAAATTCTGGTAACCCCAACACGGGCTGCTCAATAATCTTTTTCTTTAACAGCTGAAAGTTATTTTCAGCTCCTGCTGTCCATTTGAAGGGCTGCTTGTCCTTTCTAATAGTTTCAACAATTGGAGAAAAAATGCCACTAAAGTTCTTTATGAATTTCCTATGAAATCTTGCTAAGCCATGGAAGCTTCTTACCTCAAATATGCTTTGAGGGGAAGGCCAATCCAAAATTGCTTGTACCTTCTCTGGATCCATCTTCAAACCATCCTTCGAAACCACAAAGCCCAAATACACTAACTCATATTTCTGGAATGAACATTTCTTAATGTTCACTAATAAATTCTCTGCTTGCAACCTTTCCAAGACATATCTCAGATGCCTCAGATGCTCCTCCTTTGACTGACTGAAAATTAGTATATCATCTAAGTAGTCTATCACAAATTTGCCTATGAAGTCTCTCAAGACTTCATTCATCAATCTCATAAAAGTACTCGGGGCATTTGATAGCCCAAATGGCATAACTAGCCACTCATACAACTCTTCATTAGTTTTGAAGGATGTCTTCCACTCATCCCCCTCTCTAATTCTAATATGATGATACCCACTTTTCAGATCTATCTTAGAAAAGTATGCTGCTCCACTTAGACAGTCCATTATGTCATCCATCCTAGGCAATGTGAACCTATATCTGATGGTTATTTTATTAATGGCTCCTGAGTCCGTGCACATCCTCCATTCACCACCCTTCTTTGGGCTCAACATTGCAAGCACTGCACATGGGCTCAGACTTTTCTTAATCAGCGACTTATCCAACAATCCTTGCTCTTGCTTTCTGATCTCTTCATTCTCCTGAGGTGTCAACCTATATGCTTCCTTGTTGGGTAAGCTAGCTTCATGAATAAAGTCAATGTGATGGCTGATATCTTTCTTGGGTGGCAACTCATCGGGAAAATCATCCACTACAATGTCTCCAAACTCAGCCAGCATTTCCTGAATTTCTTCAGGCAGGTCTGAAATAGTAGTCTTCATCATCACTACCTTGGGCTTGCACATCACAGCATAGTTCACTTCTTCTTCCTCAAGCTGGTGCAAATACTTTTTGCCAGTCAACATTAAAAATTTTGATGCTTGCTGCTCTACTGTGCTACCTTCTTGCAAAGGAAGTAAGACATGTCTCATTCCATCCTTATCAAAACTATAGCAGTTCCTCCTACCATCGTGCACTACTTTCCTGTCAAACTGCCAAGGTATCCCCAAAAGAACATGACAGACATCCATGGGCATAACATCACATATTATTTTATCTTTATATGTACCTACTTGTAAATCAAACTCACATTGCTCACTTACCAGGATTTGATGTTCTTTGTGCAACCAGGATACCTTGTAGGGAACTGGATGTTTGATCTTCTTCAAGCTCAGTTTCTCCACCATCTCTGTGGAAACTAGATTGTCAGTACTCCCACTGTCAATCACCATCTTGCAGCACTTTCCTTTGACCTTGCACATAGTCCTGAACAAGGCTTTCCTCTAAGCAGGTTCTACACTTTCCTTCTCCGGTTTCAACAAGACTTTGTTTATCATCAAAGCCTCTCCAGTCTTAGGTAGGTTTTCAGCTACTGGTAATTTCTCTTGTTGCTGCTCCTTCTGAGCTACATAGGCCCCTCTCTGTCCTATGTTTTCCTTCTCTGGGCATTCGAAAGACCTGTGACCTAGTTTGTTACACTTGTAGAATCGAAATATAGTTTCTCTGCCTCTCCCTCTACCTCTACCTCCCTGGTAGGGTATTCTTCCTATGGGGTCACTGTTTCTGTCTTGCTGCTCCTGCTGATTCGAATTGCTGGACTCTCCCTTTTGGGCTGCAAACTTCTCCCTTCCAGTTGGTTGTCCTCTTCCTTTGACTGAACCTATTCCTCTATTGAAGTTTTGTTTCCTCAATAGCTTCTCTTCTGCTCTCAAGGAACATTGGTAGGCCTCTTCCATTGTCCTAGGTGATATCATATTGATTTCATCCTGGATATCCATCCTCAAGCCATTTACATACATGGTAGTCTTCTCGGCTGATTCCTCCACATAACTAGCTCTCAAATTTACTTTGTAAAACTCCTCAGTGTACTCTCTCACAGTCAACAATGTTTGCCTCAAATTCTGCATTTGCCTATACAGAGTCAGCTGGTAATCCTTGGGAAAGAATTTGGCCCTCATCTTGGCCACCATCCTATCCTAGCTCTTGATCAGTGGCTTATTCTTCCTTCTCCTCTCTACTTGCACACTATCCCACCAGAGGGATGCATGCCCCTTCAACCGTGTCATTGCCAATCTGACCTTCCCGTTCTTCTCAATCTCATCATACTCAAAATATTTGTCCAAATCACTGATCTAGTCAATGAGGTGTTCAGCAGTAAGGCTTCCCTCATAGGTGGGCAGCTCAGGATTCGGTCTGGATGTGGTTCATAAAATGGATCGAAGACATCTCATTTTAGGTGTCTCTGCCATAGTAGTTGCCTCCTCTTCATGTTATTCTTCTTCAGGCTCACTCACATCTCCTGCTACTGGATCTCCCTGTCTACCCAGCTCCATAGCTTCCATGCGTGCCCTTAGCTCTCTCAACTCCTCCATAACCTTTGCATTTGCTACTGGTCGTCCTCTGCCACGGCCCCAAGCTCTACCAACACGAACAACCATATCCTTTCCTTATTTTACTGTGCAAATATCTTCTCTCTGATACCAAAATTGGTGCAAAGGATTAGCCGGATCCTTGCTTAAACTCTCCTCATCAAGCTTTCATAAAGAAACCTCAAATGTAAAACCATTCCAATGTTGCTTCGCCCACTTCAACAAAACACAATTTAGAGAACTCTGTAAATCTCTTCAACCAAGTCAATTCCCAGAATAAAGCTCGCTTGTCACACAATAGACTCCCTTCTGCGCAAAACCCAGATCACAGAATTTTTAAATTCGTCTCTGTTTGTCCATAAAACGAGCTGCAATTCCAATGACAGTTTTACTTCACGCCATTTTTACACAGGATCTTTCTCAAGGCATTTACGGTTGTAATGGTTAGATTTTGAGTTTAGTTTTGCTGAATTGAACCCTGGTGTGACTGTAACTCATAAGATAGTCTAGATGGCAGACAATAAAATGCCTCCATGCATGCAAACAACATAGCTACCATGAATTTAGGGAATGAAGGAAGAAACAACAGAAATTTATCCACCCATTCTTAAATTGTTCACACCAATACCTGATCTCTCTCAAATGTCGAGTCCATTCATTTTATTAATTGGTAGCTATCCCCATTTATGGACTGGCAAGTTACAGATCCCTTTTCTTTCCTAATTTTGATTCTTTTTAATAGTAACAAAAAAAATCTCCAGCTTCCTCCCTCACCGAGAGTTACAATTTTGTATGGAACAACCATTTGCAAGATTCCACTTGCCTAAACTCCATAATTTTTTTTTAATTTTAGGTGACTAGTACCTAAATTTTGTAATAGCTATCTAAGTGGCTTAGTCTCCTCACATGGAGCTAAAATTAGCCAATTATTCTTACTAATACTCTATAACTAATAACATACTATTATCTATATAGTTTCTCATTCAATAAAATATACGAGTAAGTTTTTTTCTTCTGATTTTCAGATTCCTTCAGTCCAGTCTCGAACCATAACACGTAACAAAACGACTACACGCTGGCTCGACTAGATGCCCCTGCATCAAGGTTCAGTCACAACAAGCGGAGTTCTCACGACTGAGAGTGGACATGGTAATTTGGCATGACCAAATGAAGGAGTCCAAGTTCAACCACTGGTATGCGCATTCGCAGGTTAATCACAATAGTGTTAAAGGATTATCGGGTCTGAATAGGCGAGTTGACTTTTTGGAGCAACAACAACAATGGATTCTCGACATGCTGGACTTGATTCGAACTAAATAGTCCACTACACATGCATCATCTTCAAGTCTGTAGCTTTATCCTCTGCAACCATCGCATGAATTCAATGAACTGGTACCAATGGATTTGGAACTTCGTCTTGTACATCAACCAACCAACCATGACGCAAAAATAGACCTTGAATTGTGGCTTTGAATCAACTCTGTAATTCCCAATTTTGCCTGAAACGGATCTATCGTTGTTTTGAACTTCAATTGTCTTTAGGCACGATTCCTCTTTTGTACTTCAACTCTGTTTTCTGTGACAAAGGACTTATGTAATTTTGTAAAGACATATTTTGAATATAGTACCAATTTTGTTCATGTATTTGTGCAAACTCATGTTTTTTCTTTGGCAATGTTCATTTGAACTTTTCTTTATCCTGTTTAATGTATGTGCACTCTGTGCGACAATTTAACTTCAATACATCACAAAAACTAATTGAATATACACACATATCCTTTTGCAACATAAAATTAATGTGACAATCAACTTCAAATATTATCTAACTGCACTACTTCACTAACACTCTCCTTGAATTCCTAATAATCATCGTGTTGAATTCAAGGGTCTCACTCAATCTCTTAGAGATCAACAATATGGGAAACAATTACTTGCCTCTTGAGATGTGCTTGGAATGTTAGTATCTTCTGTGCATGCTTGAGGAGTTTTTCTTACCCACATCTTCATGCGCATACTTCCATTTTGATGCTGCACCTGACTATCTTCCCTTTTGGTCCTTATATTGCGATAGATGTTGTGCATAATATTTCTATCTGGACAATTCACTATTCTTCAACAATACATAGCTTTGTGTCCAAAGCCATCACATGCATAACATCTCATAGTTTGGCAATACTTCAGAATATGACCAATGTAATTGCACCTTGCAGTGTAACGAAAAGAATTATAATCACTGAAGGAATTATTGTACCTGAATGACTTCATTTGATTTGGACCTTGCTTACTGTCGCAAACCTCTCAGATGTTTTGTCGTATCCAAGTCCTGTCTTGTCTACTGGTGATCTCTGGTCATTCAGAATCTTATTCAGGATTGTTGTGCTATTTTTAAATTTGTGTTTGACTTCATTCTCAAGACCAACCTTGTGACTTCCTGAATGCGTGCACTTCAGAGTATCACCCATGATGTGATCTTGAACTTGTTTCTTCCCTTTTATCTCGATCAACTTTTCTTCTAAGCGAGAGACCTCTTTATCCTTTAGTTCAAGCTGACTTGTTAGCATCTTATTTTTCTGCGCTGACTCCTCCAAATAAGTATTCAATACTGATTTCTCTTCTTCAAGCACTTTGATCTTGTCTACTGCTCAATTCAATTGTTTCTCACAGTTCATCACCTTTTCATTTACCCGTTTATCAAGAGATTCTTGAAACACCTTAGCTTGCTTGTCCCGTTCTTCATACTTTGATAGTTGGTCCTGCAAGAGTTTGTTCTTCCTTCTTGACTTCTTCAATTCATCTAAGGCACTCACCAGTTCACCTTCCCAATCAACCTCTGCAGCTTCTTTTCTTAGATTGACTATATGATTTAATTTATTCGACAGGATTTGAAGGCGTATTGAAGGATCCACTGAATAAATACCTATCTAGTGCTCATGGTTTTCTTTGCGCAACTGGTGTATTTTTCTTGACAGATGGACAACTCTTTTTATTTTCTTCACTGCTTTCATCTTCCAAAAAGACATGAACAATACTTTTGGCTTATCATTGCAACCACTTTCTTCGGATAAATTTATGTCTTCCTCAGTATACAGACTCTTCTTTAGTTTTGGAACTTTCTTCCTGTTCTATGATCTTTCCTAAGTGTGTGCCATCCTTCATTCCATTGTAACTGGCCTCTTCCTTGTTGTCACTGTCTCCATCTTCCTTATATGGACACTTTGAAGCAAAGTGGCCTACTCTTCCACATCTGAAACATTTGAAAGGTAATTTTCCCTTGTACTTACCACTTTCTCTTTTCAACTTTCTCACAAAATTTGATTCTTCTTCATCTGATTCATCACAAGAGCCTTTGTCATGCTCATTCCTTTCTTTCCTGGTAGTTTTGAAAGCAGCTTCCTTTCTGACATGATTTTCTCTTTCAGTTCTCATCTCACACGCAATCAAGATGCCTTGAAGCTCACCCTTTGTCAGATCTGCAAGATTAGCTCTGTCTTCTAACACAGATACCTTTGAGTCAAATCTTGGAGGCATAGTTCTTAGTATTTTTTGCACTACTAATTCTTCATTTAGTGTAACTCCAAGACTCTTGATGGCATTAGCCTACTCATTAACTCGAAGGAAATATGAAGCGATATTTTCTTCATCTTTCATCTTCAAGGACTCATACAATCCAGAGTAATTACGTACCTTCTCCTTCTTTAATTTCTCATCACCTTCATAGATATTTCTGAGTTTATCCCATACATCCTTCGTTGAGGCACATTACATGACTTTACTGAATTCTGTTTTTGTTAACCCACATAAGTGCATTCCTGTCTCTTGCATTGCATCCATACAGTATTTTCTCAATTGGATAAAATGGTGTTGTTGTTGGAACGTTATAACCACCCACAATAGATTTCTAGACATTGAATCCGAGGGATTGCAGATACATTTCCATTCTAATCCTCTAGAAGGTGTAGTTGGTACCATCAAACCTTGGTGCCTTGTTAGTGGATAGACCTTCTTGCTTGTCCATATATGTGCACTGATTTATCTTCTATATGTTAAGTTGTTATTGAAGACACTAGCTCTGATACCAACTGTTGGAATCTTATTAATACTGAGGGGGGGGGTGAATCAATATTAGCGCAGTTATGAATGGTTTTTAACTTCTTGCATGATTTAAACTTGAACTTAAATTATACATTCACATAAAAAAAGAATTCATCCACTTATGCACATAACACATTGATTTTTACGTGGAAACCCAAACGAGAGAATACCACAAATGCTCTCTTATATTAAAAGTTTACATTCGAGGAAGCACCAACTCCCTAAATTCTCCAACACCTATTGGAAGGAGGCACTATTGGAAGGAGGCACTGACCCCCTGGTTTTATAGGCACAGACCTGAAGGAAGCACCAACTCCCTGATGTACCAACTTCAACTCGAAGGAGACACCGACCCCCTACTCCTTGCCCTGTCCTGCCTCCTTGATATGAAAGAAGAAGATATTACTTTGTTGTACTTCTGATCCGCGCACTCTCCAGATTGACTGCTATTAACTTTGATGTGTGCACCTTCTGTATGTTGTAATCTTGCTGTCGCTGTACTACATACTTGAACATGGAAAATTTTAAGAAACCTCCATAAATTTATATGTATAATAATTGGGCAAATCTTCTTGGTAAGTAGGAAAATTCAAAGGCTAATTTATCAATAATAAAATATGTATTCAAATATTTTTTGGCGATTGTTTCATTGATTTATAAAATCATTGTAAAATATTGGCGAATTATAAAATATTGTAAATATTGATATTAAATACAATAATAAATATAAATCAAATATATATTCTAATCCATTATATATATATATATATTTAATTTTTTTTTTTTTTTTTTTTTCTATTACAAAATATCTACAATCAATTGAAATCCATTTTATTATAATATTTATATGAACTAAATCTTATTCACCAACTATTTAGTGTCATCAAATCCAATCATTGAAAAAGTTTTTACATAATTTAAAAATAGTAAATATGATTTGGTTTAAAACAAAACAAAGTTTTGAATTGAAAATACAAAAACACTATATGGAAAAAGAAAATGTTAATAAGTAGAATTGAATTGAAAATACAAAAACACATTATATGGAAAAATAAAATTTTAATAAGTAGAATTGAATGGAATGAGTCATTAGCATTTTTAATTAAAACAATAAAACACTTATAAAACTAATCATGGTGATTATTTGTTCATGCTCCAAAAATTATTGTGGTTCTCTGCACTACATATTATGATCTCTCACTTACTTGTAATGACATATGACTTCAATGAAATTGAAGTTTTAAGAGAAATTAATGAACTAAAATGATTTTATCAAATAAAATAAAAGTCTAATTTGTCAAATGGAAAGTAAAACATTGGATTGGTAACTATTTTTAATAATATAATGAAAAAGAAAAAAAATCTCTTAATATGGAAATTGAAACAATGCATTTCCATAGAATTTACCCTATATATTAAGAAAAAATTGGATCTTCTAAATACAATAGAGTACCTCAAGTCTTTAAATTGGATTTATCACATGCAATACCATGGGACACCCAAAAGCATGGGCCCATAAATCACCAACAGTAAATAACCTTAAATATGATTTATTACATGCAATACCATGAGAAAATACCATGGGACACCTGAAACCATGGGCCCATAAACCACCAATTGTAAACCCATTATTTATGGATTAAAGGTTATCTTTAATCATTTTTTAATCAAATCATGGGAGAATTAATCATAAATTATTAACTCCAATGGAATTACTCCTTATAAATTATTAACTCCAATGGATCATGGGAAAAAATGGAGGATCCATGATTATTTTGGAGCGCAAAAATATATTAACATAAATTTCATTTATAATTTTGGATGGACGAAACAATTTAGATATTGAAAAAATATGTAATTTTAAGGATATTTTTTTTAATTTTTTTAAAAATATTTCTATGTAAAATTCGCCCCATCAAAATTTAAAACACCATTATTTTCTCCCATGGACGGAGATTTGCCCCTAAAATTTTCCTTGTACTTGACTTCACACTTAACTTATCACTTCATTACATCAAAAATGATTTCATGTATCACGAATTGTGAGCTGCTTCAAGGGAATTTGCAGTCTGCGCTCTGTTTCAATATTTTGTTCTATTTCTGCGCTTCTACAACTTCAACTGAAACTGCACAACTTCTGTCGTGCTACTATTTTGACTTCGCGCATCAGTATCAGATTAGTATGCACACCTTCTATGATATTACGCTTCTATCTTGGTACATAAGTCTTTAGATGATATGTGACCTTCTATGCATCATCTGCGATAATGCCTTTCTGATCTTTGCACTTGTCTCAGATTACTCTAATAATACTGCGCATCCTTTACTGTGATGCAACACTGTATTTGCGCATCAGATAAACAACTTCACTTTGTGCATCAAGAGCTATACTTCAAGTATATCTTTGCGCATCAGTCCTAGATCATCCGTGACTTTCTGCGATACAATTGTTTTGGTCTTACACATTTGCGCATCCTCTGAAGTTCTGGTTCCATGAGCCCTTGATGCCCCAAAATAAGAAGCTTCCAAATCTGTATCTTCTAGTCTTCAGCTCTCAATCTTGATCATGTTGTTCTGGTTCCACGATCCCTTGATGCACCATTGCTTGTGGGACTTGCACACATCCATGACTTGCACAACTGTCCAACTGCTTCTTGTTCTCAAGCCTCTTGCACACTCCCGAACCTTGTCCAACCAACTCTTTTGACTTATCCTTGAGGTAGCTTGACTAGGTGGACTTAGGAATCGCACATGTACCATATGTGCTTCTTCAATCTTGGATATAATTTTGGATACACTTCTTATGTATTTCTTCACACTAGATTCCATATACTTATTCAAAGTGGATTCCATATACTTCTTCAAAGTGGCTTCCATATATTTCTTCAAACTTGCTTCCATATACTTCAAGAAACTAGCAAATATACTGAATCCTCTTTGAAATTAGTTAACATCAATGACAACCAAAGTTCAACAATACTATGTCCCCTTTCTCTGTAAAGTTGTGATAGGTACCGTGATTCAAGAGAATCCTTCTATAAATCTCTTGTAGTAGCCAACCAACCTAATAAAGCTATGAACCTCCTTGGCATTCCTAGGACCTGGCCAACTTAATATGGATCCAACCTTTCTCAGGTTTGTTGAGATTCCTTTTCCACTAATTATTTGTCCTAGATACTAGATCTCTTTCTAAAAAAAGAAGAATTTGGTCAACTTCCCATATAATTTGTGTTCTGTAAGGCATGGTAGTACCATTCTTAAGTGCTCCTGATTCTCTTGTTCATTACTGTTAGTAGGAAATACTACCCTATAACGAGGAAACAGACGTTATCAATTGAAAGGGGATGACAGGAAAGCATACTAACTGTGTTACAAAGATGTTTATGAAGGGAAATAGGTTATTGGTCTTGAGAACATACCTTTTGAACAGAGTTCGATCCTAGCTCTTATCCAATCTTGCGCTTGATCCTCAAGTCAACCTCCCGTTCGATAAACCTACAATACAAGTACCTTTCTCATCGTATCTTGGATAATATATAATGATGAAATGGACAAAGCAATTTAGACATCAAATATTAACCAAAACAGATCCAAACAAGTACATAACTCAATGAACACTTGATCTGGGACAAGAAAGATGCTTCAACCTTTTATTGTCAAATGCAAATTGATGATACAAAGTATACCTGACTTTGCAGCATGCTCCTACAACCTGATCTTGGGCTCCTTCTCTTCTTTGGCTTGGAAATCTTCCAGCATAACCTCCTTCAACACAAGCTTCTCTTTAAGAGTCTCTCAATAGCATTCATGTCTAACCCCTCTCTTCATTCCTCCTTGTATTTATAAGACAAGGGAGGCAGTTCAGGTCGAGAGATGGTTATGGAGGAAGTTGGGTAAGTTGGGAAACCAACTGCAACTAATCCTCTTTGTGAAATTAATTATTTTTTAATCATCTTTTGAGGTGTACACTACTATTTCACAGTGGAGTAGCGCCCAGGGCGCTACTATAGTGTTTTTCAACTAGCACTCAACACTTTTTAAATGTTGTACGCTACTCTATTGAAGAGGAGTAGCGCCCATGAGGCTTGAGCACTACTATTGTACACTGGAGTAGGGTACAGGTGCTAGTTTGTTAAGGTAGAGTAGCGCCCATGTCTCAAAATGACATTTTTTAGGGTTTTTCCAGCTTGCAAGGAGGTGGAGTAAGTTAAGGTCTCATCTAAGGTCAACATGCTCCTCCATCCAAGTTGTCCTTTTGTGTGATCGACAACTCAAGGTGATCACGGACGAAGAGGTGCAGGTTTGATCTATAACAGATTCCCCCTAATGTGTGAGGTCAGAGGGAAACGATGGCCGAAATACATTATAGTCCAAAGCCAGAGGAGGAGCAAGGAACTGCGGAAATAAGTCACAAGAACACCTGAAACAAAGATCAAGGTCAACGAGCAATTACATTCTTGACATCATATAGATGTGCAGTGTGATACAACATGATCTCCGATACATAACAAGGATATGTATATATAGCATGGCCACTTAGAATACAAGCGTGGATCCATGTCAAATTGAGAGATCATAGCCATAACAACAAACTGGATCTATGTTTATGGAGAGCCCAATATAAGTGAGGCTTAGTCTTGCGCAAGTTGGGTGATAACATAATGAGGTAATGTCATCCAAAATCCCAAGGTATTCATCCAAAACAACCCGAGGTACAAACCCTAACCATGTGAATAGATGAGCTGATAGTCGAACATGGGGGGTATCGTTTGATTACCGATCATTGATGTATACTGTTAACAAACGCGAGGGCTTCCACTGATAATGATGATGGGGCCCAAGGTACCTAGTACGATTCGACAAGTATGAATAGATGGACTTGGAGTCGAACACTTGGGGATCCTTTCGAAGAAGAGACATTGATGTATTCTCAACATTCAACAATGGGGAAAATTTCCACTGGTGACTGCAATCTCCAAGGTACTAACCGAAACTCTAAACTTGATTCCCAGAGCAAAATGAGTTGATGTCGATGGGAAGAAGACTGTTGGAAGGGAGGCCTTAAGGCATCCTCCATCATCCAACTCAAGGAACACTCAATTGGTATGAGCTGATATGGAGTAATATGTAACAAGACTAATACTAGGATGGCCGACACATGAGGTCAAGGTAAACTGCAGAATGGCCGACACAGGGTATATCCTTGAATAGTGAGCACGACACAAAGTGACTCAGGCAGTTTCTGACATAATGGGGTAAATGATAAGCCTGGAATGTAGGAGACATTATCAGACCCTCCATATGGTTGGAAGAATAACCAACCGGGGGAGTAAACAACTCGGAGATCAGGTTCACCCCGAGGTCAAAAACTAAACCCAACCGACATGATAGACTCAGGTAGGTGCTGTGTTCAAGGATAGAACTGATTGAACTGCCTTTGACATTGAAGATATGACACATCTTTCCCATCCCTTATTCTTTTTAGATAAAAGAATACCTTTCTTGTTGTTTTAATGAGTCCAAGAAAGAATGAAAACTCAATAGATCCAACCATGTAAAAAATTTAACGAGCCCATGGGAGGAAGACTCATTACCTTCTTCATTGTTTACAGAGTTCGAAGAAGAGATAGAAGATTACTCTATGTTACTGATATCTGGATATTAATATCGAGCCGAGATCTGTTCTTGCTTGCCGGTGTTTTCAGTTTTAAGGAGTCTGAAAAACTTAAACAATAACTCCATATATCTGCTTGTGGATTTTAGTATCGAGCCCAAGCAGATTAATGCTCGCCGGTTTTTTCTTGTTTATAGAGTCTAAAAAACTTAAACAATCCTCTTTACACCTATCCGTGGATTTTATATTGAGCCTGGATTGGTCTATGTTCAGCGGTGTTTTCTTGTTTATAGAGTTGAAAAACTTAAACAGTCCTCTATTTACCCTCTCGTGGATTTCACACCGAGCCCGAGTAGGTGAAGGATCGCTTGGTGTTTTCATGTTTAGAGAGCCTGAAAACCCTAAAGAAAGGCTCCAAAAGGTCCTTTTCGTACTGTTAGTCTCCTCCCCCGAAAAAAGTATAAAACAAAGGAAGAAGAACTCTTCTAGTGCGTACAGGAGTATACCTTTTCCGTAATTTATCCACCTAGGCCCGGAAAAGGGGTAATTCTATACCTGAGTGGATGTCACTTCAAATCCTTTAACGAGTCTGAAATGAACACTATACTCGACAATCTTGTCATATTTAAAGAGTCTAACAAGAGCTTAGAGAGAACTCTATAGGAATCTTTTTCGTAAAATTTTAACGAGTCCGAAAAAGTAAACTCGTGACCTCCTTACTGTTTTTAACGAGCTCAAAGGAGAGATGGAAGAATGCTCATAGCCTCCTTACTGTTTTTAACGAGCTCGAAGGAAAGGTGGAAGACTGCTCATAACCTACTTACTGTTTTTAACGAGCTCGAAGTAAAGGTAGAAGAATGCTCGAATGCTCCTCAAGTAGGGTCAATGCCTGGGATCTCATGATGAGGCCGGGCAAAGATGTCACGAAAATCATTGAAAATATTGGTGTATGGAATGATCTCATCAAGATAACATCCCGTGTCAATAAAAATGTTTTCTGTGACCCCAGGTGCAGTGGAAATGTTGACCAGAATGGTTCTCGATCTATTCCCTTCAGCAGGACCAACTTGTGAAGTGAAAGGGATAGAAGTGACATCAACATCCTCACTGAGTGTCGGATAAAACTCGCCTCTCTCTATCAAGTTTAGAATGGGAATCAAGAAGGACCTGGGATCTATATGTTCATGAGGACGATCCAGGTCAGTCATGGCTTCCAAAATTGCTTCCTCAGAAGGTAAAGTAGTATCCAAACTGTCAAGAGAGTGAGTCGGATCGAGTGACGGTGCAGCAACACAGTCCATATCTGACTCAATAGAGACCAGCGGAGTCAATATATGTTCTGTTGCAGTTTGATGTGAGTCCAAGTAGGTTATCTCTGCAACAGATGTAGGCACAGAAGGTTCTGAATCAGTTGGGAGAAACCCAGGACCAGTCATTAAACCGGTTGTGGAAATCTCAGACGATGAACATTCCTCAGAACCAACAAATAAGGTAGGAGCGGGCATGTCAAAAGTGCCTATTAATGACCCGTAAAGCCCTTCTCCTAAACTCTCGCTTACTAGGGCAGATTGATCAACTAAAGGAATCGTGGACTCCGAAGAAGCCTGGTTGTTTCTTTGAGTGAAAGAAAGCTGATCGACTGTAACGACCTTACCGTCAAAAGGGAACATAACAACTCAAAAAACTGCCGATACAATAGCTCGCATGGCATACGTCCAATTCCTACCTAATAACATGTTGTAATCAAGCAGAGTGTCCAGAACTTCTACTTCTACAGCAACTGTCTTACCGACCAATGTGACATCAAATGATGGCAAAACCCTGTGTGGACGGAAAGTCCTGCCATCAAATGCAGTAAGCAGTGTGTTAGAAGGGGCTAACTCAGGAGAACCCAAAGCTTTCCAACAAGAAATTGACATTACGCACGTCGACCCGCCCTCATCTACGACAGCTCATCTAATGGTCGTTGGGCCATGGACGACTTCAATTTGAAGGGCAACGTGGTACGACAACCGGTATTTGATATCAACCATATCAAATCGCGCAGACATGTTAGAGGATTCCATACTTCCAATAGCTGCCAGAAGTGCATTTTGTTGTAAAGGACAACTTTGCAAGACTTCTAAGGTAGACATAGCACAAGGGGTATGGGATAGATCCTCAACCACATTGTAGTTGGAGGCATCCTGAGTGTTGGGATTCTGCGATGCCCGTTTCAAGACACCTTTCGGGCTCTTGGGCATTGTGTCCACAGGTATGTGGAGTGGAGTGGAGGATTCTGGAATCTCCTTATCCTTTTTCTATGCGTCCTGGGTATAATTCCTGGCTCTCATTTGTAAGAGTGCATCCGAATTAACCATGTTAATAAAAGTTTGATCAACCGAGGCATGTGTGGTGCCCCTAGCATTGGAGGTGCCAGAAGATGAACCCTGCCCCTTAGGGAATGGTTCTTTCAGTATGACAGGTTTCTTCTCTTGAAGCAGCTTCTGGGCTTCTTCGAGTAGAGGGAATTGATGAGTGAGGTGATCCCACTTGCAAAGTTTACAAGGGAACTTAACCTTCTTCTTCTCTTTGTTACCCTCCTCGACATTCTCTTTTTTGGGATTTTGATGGTTCCCCTCTCCTTTCTTGCCCTTCTTTTTGTTGTTGGGCTGCCGAGGGCCCTTTTGATTGTTCTAAACCTGGTTGACAGATTCAAAAGTAGAAGGAGAGGTTGTGACGGAAGTAACTTCTGCAGTCGATTGTTTGACAGATAAGGCATGAACCTATTTGGTCAATGCTTCGAAAGCTGTAGAGTCAACTGAACCTAATATGCCGTCAGGATGCGATCTAGGTTTAGGTTTGCTCAGATCAGTATTTGATCGCAATGCATCAGGTACGATTTCATAAAGTAACCCAGATTGTGCGTAAACAAGGTCTAATTGCTGGGTCCATAAGATGGCTTCTTCCTCTGTAGACACTCCAAAAGTAGCTGCTTCCTTAGAAATATAAGGAAGGAGTGATGTCAAATACCACTCAAGAAGAATTCTGGAGGTATGTTGGCTTTAATGAGCCTCTTTCGTCTTCGCCACTCCTGAATGTGATCAGATAAGTGAGTGGCTTTATTTTGTCTAAATGTAGACAAAATATCTGTTCCGGAATCATACCGAACAGGAAGCTGGAAGTGGTTCAGAAAAACAGTCGCGAGATCCCCAAAGTTAAAGAATGTAGCTGCAGATAAGTCAATGTACCATTTGGCTACAACACCGGTTAAGGTTCTTTGGAATAGTCTCAACCTGATGGAATATTCATTTAATGAGTTCGAGGAACACCATAAATGGAAAGTAGTGAAATGGTCACCAGGGTCCTCGCCCGTTTTGCCTTCGAATTTTGGAATGTCCGAAGGTAACTTGGTAGGGACAGGTGGCCATGTGGCGTTGTGATACACCGGATCATTTGTGAACTTGGAAAGGTCTGGCAAATTTAGAGTTGCTAGAAATGGTAAACGAGGTCTGTAAGACGACATTTGATAAGATGGGGTCATAAAGGGGGAACCACCCATAGTTTGACCCATGAAATGCTGGTAGGGGTTTCCCCCAGCCATCTGCTAGTAGGGGTTGCCCCCGGTCATTTGCTGGTAGGGGTTTCCCCCTGCCATGTGTTGGTAGGGGTTTCCCCCTGCCATTTGTTGTTGTGTGAAAGTATTATTGAAATTTCCCCACCCATATGAAAGTGGGTTAGTGCTCTGTGGGTTCGTCCACTATGGCTGGGCGTTAGCCCCGCCATATTGCTGGTTAAAAATGTTACCCCCTCCTCCTGAGAATAAGGAAAAAGGGATGTTTCTTGTAGGTATATTACCTTGATTTAAGTTGGGACCTACAAAGGTATTAAAACCAATGGTAGTTGATGTGGACGGTGCAGTCATGGTACTCATGACATGCACAGTTGCAGAAGCATTTGGTCGTACAACGGGTGTGGAAATCCAGGTGCTGGGTATGTGATATAACGATTGATTCACAGGAGGTGGAACTAGATTAGCTGTACTGCTAGGTCCAAAAGTAGGTGTAGAGGCAGAGGCCATAGTTTTTGAACTCGGCATGCCTAATGTACCAGTATTAAAGCTGAAGGACAGAGTGGACACAGAGGTTGTCTGTGCCGAACGTGGTGTAGTAGTAAGAGGAGGATTTACATTATTGGTATTCATACCTATTGTGGGAGTCTGTGGAACTCCTAGTTCGCCTCTTGGATTAGTCATAAATGGCTCAGGTGGGAAATTATATGCACTATAATCTGGTTGCTGGAAACCAACGGGTAACAGAAGTGGATTTCTAAGATTAGTCAGAGGAGGATTAAAAGGAGTATTGTACTCAACAGTAGTGAGATCTTCAATCTCAGCTGAACTAAAATGTTGCTGATATGGAGTCCCCGGTTGTGGTTCCTCAGGAACCTCTATTTCAAGGCTTTCTGTTGCAGTTTGTAGTTCTTCAGGAAACTCTATTTCAGGTGGTAGTTCCTCAGGAATTTCTATTTCAGGATTTTTCGTTGTAAAAAGTTCCTTAGGAAGTTCTATTTCACTAGTGGATTCCAAAGGAACACTGGGGTCTACCCGTTGTCGTTTAGCTGGCGGTAGTGGTTCTGTTCTAAGTGGAGGAAGGTTTTGGAACCTTCTCGACCTACGAAGTTCTTGGTTTTCCACGATTATATATGAAAATAAAACTAGAAAACCTAGTGGCCACTAAGACTAGGGGGCAAACAACACACCACTAAAAAAGTCCTAAGTATGCAAACCAAGGAAACAAGATGCCTTCCGGAGAAGAGTCTGGGATGATGAGGGCCCAGAACAGATCAACGAGGGATGAAGAATAGTTACCTGGGGTCCACAATACAATGACTAAGGGTGCAAGCGCTGGAATCACCCAACCGCCCTCCCAAAGACCTGCAAGGGATTTCCTCCCACGTCTGTCCTAGGTACAGCAGATATACCCTCCGCTGTTACCTGTGTATGAACCTATGGTCAGATACTAAGGATACCAAAACACCAAAAAATCCTGGGGGAACAGTCTCAGGTCGAATTGGAAGGCATGGGTAGGGTAACTGAGCCCGAAACTCAAAGAGTCCCCAAACGCGATCCAATCCTGGTATATGCTCGAAATAGAAAGTAGGAAGAGTATTCCCAACAATCTGATCTCACAATACCTATTGCATAGATCCCAACCAAGCTTTGAATGAAGTGGGTTTTCCTGTGATAGTCGAACTACGATTTTTGCGTAATGTGTGACCTTGGGTGGTTTAAGGTGATTTAAACCCAAGATCCTAACCAAGACTAGTTGGTGTGGTGTATCCCTCAAAAAGAAAATTGTTTCTATTTAATTTTATTAAAGATTTTTAGGGCTATTATTACTCAAAAGGTAGTGCGTTTGTGTGGCGTGGTTGCAACAGGAAAGCAAAGTGCATAAATTATAACTTTCAACAACAAAACTTTTTATTTTTTCATTTAATGTTCTTTCCAAATTGAAACTGAAAAAAGTGTAAGCAAATTTTTCTTTTAAAATTATGAACAAAACAAACTATGCTATTTTGCAAAAGATATAAGCCTTACCAACCCTAAGCTACCAAATTTTTTCTTTTTCTATTATTATAAATGAAAAAGAATTATAAACATGGAAAGCAAATAAGACTTATGCACAATGTGTAAGTATGTCTAAAAATGGCTCCTAAGCTTACAACTATCAAAACACTAGCTCAACAAAGACTTGTCCTACAGGTTTTTTTTTGCAAAAGAAAAATCCTTCACACTTGGAAGCAAAGTGGAGAGAAAACAAAGGGAAAGGATGCTCCAAACTGGAAATCAAACTCAAGAGAAATGACCCAAAGCATCAAACCCAAACAAGACCACCTGGCCAAGCAAACTGTAGGCAAGCAAGCTAACAACCACCCTACTAACACAAGGACTAAGAAATGAAGCAAACTAAAGCACTCTAAACACACTTGATACCGGGAAAGACAAAAAGTCAAGGAAAGTTGGAACTCAACAAGTTTGGAAGACACCCCAAAGGCCCCAAAATGGACCAAACCCTAAAACAAAGGATAAGATGGGTAAAGAGCAAACAAAGGTTGCCACAAACATCCAATGCAAAGCATGCAAGTTTGTAGGTCAGCAACACACCATCAGGGCAAAGATAAGCAGGAGTGTTCACTAAGGAACAAAGCCTAGTCTTCAAAAAGAGTTATAAATGGACCAAACATTCCACAAGAAAGTGATCTAAAGATGTCAAAAAGACTCAAAGAAGAGTTACAAACCTCAAATACCAGCAGAGGAGACCTAAAAAAAGTCAGAAAACCACCCAAAAAGGCAGAAAACTCAACCAAACAACCAACAGAAGGCTACAAGAATGTACCCTACTGTGCAGTAGGGAAAATAGCGCTCCTGGAGAGATGGGTGCTACTGTATGTATAACAGAGTAGCGCTCAGGTCTTAAAGAGTAAAAAATTGACTTTGAAAAGATACAAAAGACTGAAAACAAACAGGGAGAAGCAAGCAGGAGATACCTACAGGACTTCTCAGAGGATTGAAAGAGTTACAAAGTACTAGAAAGAAAATCAAGAAGGGTTTCCTAGAGCAGAAAGACAACATTCCCCAGTGGAGGCGCCAGTCTGTTGGCGGGAAATACTACCCTATAACGAGGAAACGGACATTGTCAACTGAAAGGGGATGACAGGTAAGCATACTAACTGTGTTACAGAGATGTTTATGAATGGAAATAGGTTATTGGTCTTGAGAACATACCTTTTGAACGAAGTTCGATCCTAGCTCTTATCCAATCTTGCGCTTGATCCTCAAGTCAACCTCCCATTCGATAAACCTGCAATACAAGTACCTTTCTCATCGTATCTTGGATAGTATATAATGATGAAATGGACAAAGCAATTTAGACATCAAATATTAACCAAAACAGATCCAAACAAGTACATAACTCAATGAACACTTGATCTGGGACAAGAAAGATGCTTCAACCTTTTATTGTCAAATGCAAATTGATGATACAAAGTATACCTGACTTTGTAGCATGCTCCTGCAACCTGATCCTGGGCTCCTGCTCTTCTCTGGCTTGGAAATATTCCAACATAACCTCCTTCAACACAAGCTTTTCTTTAAGAGTCTCTCAATAGCATTCATGTCTAACCCCTCTCTTCATTCCTCCTTGTATTTATAAGACAAGGGAGGCAGTTCAGGTCGAGATATGGTTATGGAGGAAGTTGGGGAAGTTGGGAAACCAACTGCAACTAGTCCTCTTCGTGAAATTAATTATTTTTTAATCATGTTTTGAGGTGTACGCTACTATTTCACAGTGGAGTAGCGCCCAGGGCACTACTATAGTGTTTTTCAACTAGTGCTCAACACTTTTTAAATGTTGTATGCTACTCTATTGAAGAGGAGTAGCGCCCATGAGGCTTGAGCGCTACTATTGTACACTGGAGTAGGGTACAGACACTAGTCTGTTAAGGTAGATTAGCGCCCATGTCTCAAAATGACATTTTTTAGGGTTTTGCCAGCTTGCAAGGAGGTGGAGTAAGTCAAGGTCTCATCTAAGGTCAACATGCTCCTCCATCCAAGTTGTCCTTTTGTGTGATCGACAGCTCAAGGTGATCACGGACGAAGAGGTGCAGGTTTGACCTATAACGATTACATGAGTAAATGAGGATGTCACTAGGGAACTACCAGACAAAGCGATCCATAAAATTTTAGAACACATTCTTCATCAAGTTCATAAATGTTGCTGGTGCATTTGACAATCCAAAGGGTACTGCCGCAAATTCATAATGGACAAACCTTATTCGGAATGTGGTTTTGAAATATCTTCTTCCTTAATTTGTAGTTGATGATAGCCCGAGCGTAGGTTGATCTTGGAGAGTACTAATGCCCCTATTAACTAATCAAATATGTTGTCGATTCGGGGCATACCATTAGAGGAAATTTCAAGTTAAAATGGGCCTTAAGAAAATCCATGTCATAATGTGTAAGTCAATCAATTTTTTTTAAAATTTAAAAGAGGTTCCAGTGTGACTAATCACTTTAATATTACATGACAATTTTTAATTATTTAATTTGAGTATGACTAAGCACCTTAATATTACATGGCAATTTTTAATTATTTAATTTGAGTATATAATTGCGCTAAGAGACGCTTTCTACAACCCAAAGTGGATGATATGTGTCACGTTTGTCACATGGTGGATCCAAAAACTAAATATATAAAAAAAATTATAAAACCAAACACATTTCACCTCCAAATTTAAATTGGCTAAATTGTAAAATACATTTATATAAATATACATCGAATTTCAATTTCAATTTCCATTCACGCATCGTCACATTTTAAGTAAATCTTTTGATAAATAGTTATAAGAAAGTAAATCTTTGTGTATTAGTTAGTCTTTCCTTAATTTGATCTACAAGAGAGACATATCTTCAAAACAAAGTCATTACGAATTAATAATAACTATTTTACTTCATAATCAATGAATAAATGCAATTTTTGCCGATTCCAAATTGGAATAGTTGGCAAGTGGATGATTGTGATGGAAAATATATATGATTATGTATTGTTAAGTTAATAATGGAACAATAAGTTAGATATTAGTTTTTTGATAATTGCAAATTAATGAATAATTGGGTAAATTGCAAGTATTTTACTTCATAACTAATTAATTAATGCAACTTTAGCCTATTTGCCTATTTTTTCTTTCAGTGCATTCTCTCACATGTATTATAATTGAACATGATTATTACCTTATTACAATTCACCATTTTGATGGTGTAAATATTTTTTAAAATTTTTGGATGTGATGATTTCAATGTGTTAATTTTTGTTTTTCCATTGCGATTGGAACCAACATAGATCCATCTTAACTCTTGCTCTATAACTACACACAAGGATCAAATCCCTTGAGTTGCAAACATTTCCTCAAGATGATGACTCTAAAAGGTTTGCACCTCAACAAATTTGATCCTTCTCCACACTTGATAGAGCCAGAGTTAAGATAGATCTACGTTGGTAATATATAATAATTCATAATAAACATCATATAGAATAAATCCTAACAAAATATAACTAAATCCTAATAAACTCTAACTAAAAAGTAAAAATATGTGATATAAAATAACTAAATTCAATCAAAATTTAACTAAATCCTAACAAACTATACCTAAAAATTAAAAATATATAATATAATATAACTAAAATAAAAATATATTATATAATATAACTAAACATAAAAATATATAATATAATATATTATATAATACCATATAATAAACTAACCGAACCAACTATAATTAAAAAGTAAAAATATATAATATAATATAACTAAAAATAAAAATATATAATATAATATAGTATAGAGTACTATATAATAAACTAACCCATGGAATATATATATATATATATATATATTAAAAATATAATATATTATATATTATATAGTACCATACAATAGTTATAATTTTTATTTCTCATTGTACAATTTAAGATTATTTCAGTTTATATGACAGTGTTATGTGGCATATATGGTTTTGATGTGGCATTTTCTTTAGGAGGCCCATTTTAAATTGAAATTTCCTCTAATTCAAATATTGGTTCTCGATGGTTGAATTTTTCAAATCTTGGTAATCGATGCCTAGACGAAGAGTACCATCCTTCTTTTTAACAATTATTAGGGGTGCCCCCAGGGTGATACATTAGGCTAGATCAATCCTTTGTCAACTAGTTCTTTGAGTTGAATACTTAATTTGTTTATTTATGACACTGTCATTCGATATGGTGTCTTAGATATTGGTTATGTGCCAGGTTTTTGGGGAATGGTTAAGTCAAAATCCTTTATTGGAGGTAACCATGGTAACTCAGGGAGAACGAAATATACAAACTAAGAGAGGATTGGAATGACTCCATGCATGTGCTATGAATGTCACTCACTACTTCCACGATATAAATTCTGCACCCCTTTCTCATGCATTTATTTACCTTGGCTATCGCAATAAAACATAGATAAATATCATGCTCAAGCCCCTCAACTAATACTATTTCACTGCATTTTTTGTTGCAAAAGTCCCTGTTTTCATAATAGTCCACTAGGGCTTGATGGGATTCCAACCAATCCATACCCACTGTTAAGTCAGGTGTGCCTAGAGTAGTGCTATACATGTTCATCTTAGTATAAACACTCCTTATTTTAACTATACAATTCTTTACCACTAGTCCTACTACTATTTTCATCCTAAGGCCATTTCCACCTTGTCAAAGTCTCTTTATGCTTGAGATTCCAACCCACATTTATCTAATGAAAATGGAGAAATAAATCTACCAGTAGCCCCTAGATCTATCAAAATAGTTAAAGGAACATATTTGATCATACATGTTGACTCCGTAATCGTGGCCTCATGCTCTACTTGATGATGGTTATATGTGGAATGAATTCAAGTTGACCTTGTGGTTGGCCTCCATGTGTCCCTATCTCTCTATGACCTACTCTAACTTGCCTCAATCAGTAATCACATTTATAGTGGGGACCTTGGCATTCATAACATTTAATCCCTGCTAGGATGCATAAATTGTTTGTCGTCAGCTGCCACCCCGGTGTTAATGTGGATTAGATATTGACCCCTTGGTACATAGAGTGGCTGATGGAGTGGTAGGAGAAGTAGCTAACATAATGGCCATCCTAACTGCCCTTAAATGACCTCCCTGATAATCGATTCTCCGGCCCCTAATCTATCTCGCATCGTTAGGTCTGAAATTTCCCTTGGGTTCTTATGCTTGTGGCTGTTTTCCCATATCAATATTATACTTTACCTGCATGGCTATATTCAAGGTCTGTTCCATGGTAGTAAGCTTCCACATTGTTACCTTTGTATGGATTTCTAGGTCCATCTTGTAAAGGAATCTCTCAGCATGTCTTCCATCATCAACTTATATGTAGTCACCATGATGTATTAAATAGTAAAACTTCATTTCATATTCTTTATGGACCTTCCCCTTTGTTGCACTGCATGGAAGGATTTTTTATGTCGGTGTTTATACTCGTCATATAGATAACAGGCTTTAAGGGTTTCTTCAAACAATTCCTGTGACACCTATAAGGGCCCAATATGCAGCTTACTCATCTCATTCATCCACCATAGAAGTTCCTCCTCCTTTATAAGACTCATAGATATTTGTTCCTTTTCATTAGTGGTGTACTCCTTAAAGCTAAGGGCTCGCTTAACTCTGAACAACCAGAATTTAGCCACCTATCCTTCTTGTGTACTTGTAAACTCTAGAAAATTGGATTTATGAACTTGCTTCATGATATCTAAGGGTGCCTTTGCCTTTCTTGAGGAGGATGGTTGGTCGTGATCCTTCTTCTACTTCTGTTCAAGTTCTATGTTTTGACTTTGATCCAGGTTCAGAGCCACATTTTGATTTTTAATTTGTCGTGCCAACCATTCCTTGAACATACCAGACACCTCACTTAGAGAGCATAAAATAGTCTACTCAACCGACGTGTCGGCCTTAAGAGGGGGCGAAGTTCTTCTTTGATGTTTTGGGGCCATGCATACCTATAATTTACCATCAATTAAGGGTTTGGTCGAGTTTACCCATCACAATTTAATTAAGAAAGTGTGTCATAAGGAATTACTTATAATTTAGGGTTTTTTTATAAGTCAATGTTTTGTTAATCTTAATTTTTTGTTTGTTTCTACCACACAAAGAATGTTTAAGAGGGAGAAAAGATGTTGACACAACCTATTAAGGCCTAGAGAGGTAACAACCCTTTGCGAACCTTGTGTGTTTCTATACTAATGCACTCCATCCTAGTATTTTTGTACTTCACATTGATGTTGATTTAGTATGTACCGACACACATGTATTGCACCCATAGCAGAATGGGATAAATATTGAATCCTTTAGAAACTCACCGAATTACGACCTAACGACAAAGGGTCTATATATAGGGAAGCTTTGATTTAAATCTTATGCCTCCAATCAAATTATCCACCAAGGTGCGATCTCCTTATCACTTAACCACTATCTGATCCTTAAAAATACTGATTCCGTAGTATGACTTAAGGGGGGCGTGAACGTTGCCCGTAAACCGATATGTAAGGATTACCTTGGGAATACTATGTTCCTTGACACAGTATAAGATGGGATACACCAATTTTACATTTATCAATAATTAATTTTATGTTAATGTCATAATACTTGATTAAGTTATACCCTTAATCTACTCAACAATGTGAATCTTTTTACAACACTAACTAACTAAAAGACAACATTGACATTTCTTTTCTTTTCCTTCATAATTAATAGTTTATTTTGATTTATCCTTTAATTGATTTATGAACACTAATTTAAACATTAATATAATTTCTTCATATACAGGATAAAAATCTTAAAAACATTCATGGGGAGAATCTAATTTATTATTACCATGTCATATTGTTCTATATATTTATTAGAATCTCATATCGTATGTTTTGAGAGGAAATGAACACGAACTCACTTCATAAATGTATGAATAGTCATAAAATAAATGAAATCTCAATAGAAGATTTGTGAAAATTTCACCTAGCAATCCCTTACGGGGGATACAAGTCTAATAGCCGTTGAGGTCTTATTTGGTTCTGATACCAAATGTAAGGGTTGTATATGATGTTTTTTTCTTTCTTTTTTTAGGTGCATAATTATTCAGAGCCATTCTAATGAGAGGCACACTAGGAATCATCAAGTATCAATGCACATTGACTCTATCTTGCTAGGAAATGATTTCCTTCCACAAAATTGTGTTGCATCTCTCTGTTGCATTTTCGGCTTCTCAAAAAAGCTAATAATATGTTTTCATAGCTATTAATGTTTTATTTGATTTTGCAGATCAAACAGGCATTTATATGGAGCGATCTTCTTCTCGAAGTAAGGGTGTAGTGCTTGTTGTTTGAGAGAGCTACATTAACTAACAAATCATTTTCTCATCTGCAATAATTGAAAAACCCTTGATGCAATTGATCTTATCCAAAAAATGGTGCTAGAAAAGAAGCAAAGCCAATTCTTTTCATCTCATTGCTCATTAGTGTGAGATTCATTTCTGGTTATTTGTTCTTTGCTTTTCCTTAGCAGAGTCTTTCCATTTTTTTTACATCTCTTGCAAGGTTGAACGTATCATTGGTAGATTTTTTTTATGCCAAAGGTTTGATGGCAAGAGGTGGGATGAAAAAATAACTATTTTTCTTATTTGTGTGCAGTGGATGGATATATTTGATGATGAAAGTTAGAGTAAAGAGGCCTTGATTTTAATTTTATTTTTGGAAAATCCCTTTAGTATCAATCAAATAACTTGATTGTTGTGTCCAGATCCGAGCATTAGAGTATCGATAAAACCAATAGGAATAACATGAGTGATCTTGATGTTGTCCATAAGTGGAGCCATATGATCTAGGTATCTAGGGTTTTTGAAAAGAAAACCATACACCAAAGAGAGACATAGATCCGTGACCAGGTCACAATTTTATGCAAACAACCTATATCTCGGAAAATGTGGGGAAGTAATGGGAAAGTAATATAGCCATGGAATCTTGGCAGAGCAATGGGTAGTAGAGAATGGTTGATGAGTGTTGGTATATGTAATGATGACTATTGTGGTGTTGTTGGTTGTGTAATGATCCCATATGTTGAAGAAGACATATTACTCTTCATACTCTCTATATTATAAAAACGAGTTATCACACATGCATCATGAAGTAAATTCTCTTATTACCATTATTTATATAGGAGAAATGGAAAAATATTTATCCCACATGTATTATGGGATTTTATCTATCCATACCTTTAGCTATATAATAGAGGTGAAGGAGCCCCTTTTGGGTATGCACATTATTGTGTGTCATAGTGACATGAAGTGAAAATGGAATATGATGTTTGGGTAATCAATATTTAAAGAGTGGAAGTTTTCTAAAGAATAAGAATATCAAGCCTTCCTGTGGATGTTCCCCCATTTGGGGTTTTACCACGTAAATTGGTTGTTTCTCTTTTATCTTTCCTTTCCTCTCTTGTACTTGATATTGATTATTTGATGCTTGTGTTGATAGGAGATTAGACTAGTTTGATATGATTATTGATTTACATGTTAGTAATATTGTTGGAACCTAATCCATTAGGTTTAGGTGAAGACAAATATCCATGAGGATTCCAAGGGACAACTTGGAAGATGAAACCAAGCATCACCTTGTGTTGTATTTATATGTATATTCTTTTAATGAAATGAATGATCTTTCACATCTATTCTATATTGTCTTTGCTTGGATTTGTTTAGTCAATTACTTGGATGCCCATTGGGCATTCCAACATGAACTCACTTCATAAACGTATGAATAGTCATAAAATAAATGAAATCTTAGTAGAAGATTTGTGAAAATTTCACCTAGAAATCCCTTATGGGGGATAAAAGTCTAATAGCCATTGAGGTCTTATTTGGCTTTGATACCAAATGTAAGGGTTGTATATGATGGTTTTTTTTTTCCTTTTTTAGGTCCATAATTATTCAAGTCCATTCTAATGAGACGACACACCAGGAATAATCAAGTATCAATGCACATTGACTCTAGCTTGCTAGGAAATGATTTCCTTCCACAAAATTGTGTTGCATATCTCTGTTGCATTTTCGGCTTCTAAAAAAAGCTAGTAATATGTTTCAAAGCTATTAATGTTTTATTTGACTTTGCAGATCAAATTGGAATTTATATGGAGCGATCTTGTAACCTACCAAGAACTTGAAATATTTTACGTTGTGGAAAGCATTACATTAAAAGTTATTGTAAAGTTTTATGTTATTGACCAAGGATGGTCAAGGCATGGTCAAGGATGACTCTAATTGAATATTACTATTATTTAATAAATTAAAATAGGAGACACTCATACAAAGAGGACTGTTGAAGAGTGTTCACTGACCCACGAGGAGAAATGAAACTGGTGTAGAAGGCAATTGACAAGTGGCAACATCTACACTCACTTACTAGCTGTTGCAGGAGGCAACGTCCCTAAAAATGTGGTATGTTCCCCAAGGAAGGTGGAACTGGACAGGTGGCTCAATAAATGATTTTAACTGACCCAAAGACCTAGGCATACATAATCCATCGAATTGGGTAGGAGGCTCACCAGATTTTCCTTGTGATATGCTGGAAACTGCTATGTTGAGCACACAAGAGATTCGATGAGGGGATTGCTAACTAATGAGTTCTAGAGTAAGACTGTTTTATCCCGCTTAGTTGCAGAGAGTGTTGTATGCAAGTATTCATGATTGTTGAGATACAAAGGGATTGTTATATGCTTCTACATAGTATCTTCGTCCTGGTGGTCCAGTGAACAGGCTGGGGGTCCTAAAGCAAGTAAGCTTGGCTGCTTTCAGGAGACAGTTGGGAGGAACGGTCTTCTTTGGGTGTTTGTCCACCAACACAGTCTAAACAGGTTCTGCATTGTTCTGTTTTATTAATTCTAGACTCTTTCTGTATACTCTGAATAATTTTATCTGCAAGTTATTAAGTTCTTTTCTGTATGAATTTCTGGCTGTTAGAAGTAATAGATTACTAAATTGAATATTTATTTATGTACAATGAATGAATGAATAGGATTTGAAAATTATAGAAAGATGAATATAAACCCTCTCTGTATTTTTCCTTTCACACTTCTGATGTACTTTAGTACAGAGAAGTTCGTTTAGGTAGTAGATTAGAAAAGATTTCAAATTATTGCATGTAGAATGATGTTCTCTACAATACATCATAAATCGATTATGATGTTGGTCAAATTTACAATGTTTTCAGTAAAAGATTAATGTTGAGTATAAACTCAGAAATTACATAGTTGTAGATGATATACTAATAACCATTCCTTAATATAGTACATTAATCAAGTGTATACACAGTAGTGTAAAAGTAGAATAATTTTAAATAATACAATTAGTATTTTATTTCACAATAGTATCATCTAGATAATATAATATATAACTATTTCTGGTTACAGAATAACTCTGTAATTTTAGGAAATAAAAGCAAACAGTTAAGGAGCTAAGTAATAACCAACAGAGGCATTTCCATTACATCAATCCTCAGTATTAATCAGAGTTATATTTTATCCGAATCCTTGCTTTAAAATGAAAACAAATTCCTAAAATATAATTATATAAACCGGGATTGAGATCCCTACAAAAATCATTAACCAACTCATTTTAATCAATTTAAAATAAACAAGAAATTAGCAAGTGGCATCGGAATAACCCAACAAAGCTCAACCCTCACTGTAAAACAATTATCGTATAAAATACAGAATTAGGGCATTGCCCATATTTAAGAATAAATTAAACCAACCTATACAATAGTAATATTAACAAAGGGTTATAATACCCCATTTCTTTAAGCAGAAAAGTCATTTAGTTCACGACGAGAGTTTTACCCATTTTCATAAACAAATCCAGAATAAAGCTTTAACATAACCTAGCATAGGTCAGGGGTTCAAGGCCCGTAAGAATACCGTATCAAACTAAGAATCCTGTATCAATCTCGTACAATCGAAGCGTTGTATTATAAACAAAGATTTAAAACTGAAATACATATAACTGAGATACGTTGACATTGTTAACATGGCCGTAATACCTTAAGAAATTTATTAACATACTGCACATAGTAAGTAGGGTTTTTCCCAAATCCTTTATTTAATGACGTTTCTTGTAATAACCAGAAAACATTGATATACATCCAACTGAAGCACAGTTAGGGCTCTGCTCAATAATTCCAATACATACACATTAACTTTGTAAGCTGAATCAAATATTCGACAGAGCCATCATTGGCACAAGTATTTTCTTTATAAAAAAACATAAAATAAATAGCATTCACGTTAGGGCTCATCCTAGAGCTCCATTAAAAACATAATAGACATGGTATGAAACAGGTGTGAAACCTGTATTCCTTTATACATCAAATATCATTACGCATAATATTTAATAGTAGTACATCCTTAAAACACAAATACAATTTGCCATAGTAGGGTTTATGCCCAAGTATTTACGCATTCACCTTTTACAAACAGAACGGAGATTTCATTACCAAAGAACTAGGTAGCATCAGCATCGACAAAGTTATGAGAAAGATACCAAATAAAGAAAATTAACACTGTATCTTTTATTAACTGAAATGATGGTCAAAACCCTAAATCTGGGTATGAGACCGTGAAACTTTTCCAAGTTACCATTCCACTCAAAATGCCAAAAGGCTTACAACAAAACAAATAAAGACCAACACTGACAGTAATCAATACAAGCTTTGTTGAATAGAGGTGTCGAGTGTGGAAGGCCCGAGGCTTACCTAAGCCCAACTCTTCCATTTTCTCACACCCACATCATTGTAGCAGCAACGTGGAACTCCACGAAACTTGTCACTACAACCAAACTAGTATTTTAGAAACTAGTACTGGATTATAACTCGAAAGGAATTAATGGCATTTAAAAATGAGGAAGTGAGAAATCACCTTCGAAGCTAATCAACGCCATTAACCACGACAATCACCTTCATGGCATCTCTGCAACAGTTGGACATAACCCCTGGGTATATCTTAGAGCTTAATCATGGTGGCCGAGAGCTCCAAGAGCTCGGCTCTCCAAAATTACAATGAGCGAAATGACCAACTTCACAAACCCTTTTTGGACGATAGGGTTTATGGTTCGACCATCGAGGAGCCAAGATGGCAGTAGTCACATGGCCTCATTTAAGTCATACAACTGCCAACCATTATGACTCAAATTTTTACCCATAGTTCCATAGTTTGGTAACTTCGGTAATAGTCAAAGTAATACCATGAAGTATTAATGTAAAGATGAACCCCCTTCTCTATAGATGTTGGTCGAAACCTTGTTATGCGCTCTTGGCATATAGATGTTGGTAACTCTTAAAAACTTTGGTAAGATATCACCTTGGCTTGATATCCTTGGAGTTATTTAATACATGTCCATAGTTCAACCTTAGGGTTAGTATAGGAACTTTTATGCCTTGGAAACATTAAGCAAGGTTAGTATATAACCTTGTTATGGACGCTTACCTGTAAACCTGGAACAGTGAGAAGGAAGGTTTATGCATTAGCTTGACAAAATCTAAGTAAGCCTCGGTGCATCACAAGGACCCCTTCAACAAAAGAAAAACATATCTTAGTCCAACATCATATTAGTAACAATAACCATGTTTTATAAACGACGTAGTCGGCATGCAGTATAATAAACTAAGTGAAACATTTGTTAGGAACGAAAGACTGTCATGTATAAAAGAACTGTATTATAACAATCATAGGAATCAATCTTGTACTCGGGATATAAAAAATAAGAATAAACATTCAAAGTTCTACATTCCACAAATTAATAAGTAGGCCATAGACTTAATGGTAAGTTTTTACTACTTAGAATTTTTTTTATTTTTTGATGAAATTTTGGAGGTGTTACATGTGGTATTAGAGCGCAAGTTCAAACACTAGGCCTGAAAGTGGCTCAACTCACGCAATCAAATTTAAAACAATTTTTTTTTTCTAACTTGTTTTAAAATTGTTTATGTACAGAACAATCAATATCTATTTTGCAGGTATGGAAGGAGCAGAGGCATCTGTCGAGGATGGATCCCATCATACTAATCATGAACATGAAAATGTTAACGAAGAAAATATTTATGTAGAACTAAATGATAATCCATCCGAACTACTTCGAACAGTTAAGGATTTAAAAGTTGAAATGAAAACTGTTAAGGAAGAAAATGAAAGAATTCTGAAGGCACAGGAAGAACTGAATCAAATACTACTAGATAAATTTCATAATGAGGGAAAAGCTAAAGGAACATAATTTAAATATGAATATGGAACCATGTCTTATCAACACAAGGGTAAGAAGTTAAAATCCTCTAATAATGAAAGTAATTCCTCTTCTGAAGCTGATGTTAAAACACATAGAAAGAAACATAAGTATTCCAATGACAACAATGACAGTCACTACAGTCTTAAAAAGAGGAAATACAAACCATATGAAGAAATCTTAGGAGAGTTAAAAAAGATAAAACCTCCAATGTTTAATGGAGAAATAGAGAAATGAGAAGAAGCCGAAGCATGGCTGTTTGGGATGAATAAATACTTCCAAATCTATAATTACTCAAACAGGATGAAATCTAAGATGGCCATTTATAATCTAACTGGAAATGCAGATATATGGTGGCAAGATATAAAAAGAGTAAAAAGTATTAAAGAAAAGTATCTAACTTGGAGTACTTTTAAGAGTTTGTTTAAAAATAAATTTCTGTCTGAACAATACTATGAAGAAAAGGCTAAAGAATTCTATGAATTAAAGTTAGGTTCTATGAACATGAAAGAGTTAAGCAGTAAATTCTTAAGTCTATTAAGGTATGTACCGCATATAATTGATGAAAATCCTAAAATACAGAGTTTCTTACCTTTTAATATTAAAGACAGAATTGAGTATGACAACCCCAAGACTCTTGAGGAAGCCATGAGGAAGGAAAATTTCGGTTACGAACAGAACAGGAAAAGGGAAAGTGTACCTAGCTGGAAGGTTAATAGACCAAATAATTTCAAACAAAGAAAGAAGAATTTTAAATTTAATAGGAATGTTGGAAATAAAAATTCTCAAAATTTTCCTAACATAAATTTTCAGGGAACAAATTTTAAAAGCGATACACAGCAGAATTTTACAGTTGCAAGAAACAGAGACATGCCTAATAATGATGCTAAAAATAATGAACAAAAAGAACCTGTAAAATGTTGGGAATGTCAAGGACCACATTATGCAACAAATTGTCCTAACATAAAAAGAAACATCAGCAACATCCATACAGTGCAGGAAGAGGCAACAGTTGGTGACTTAGTGAGGGAAATGCCCAGGATCAATGCATCCTTGGAGAATCGACAGGCTGATCATCAAACCTCAATGGTTGAAATAGAAGGTATGCTAAAAGACAGACCCATCTCTATTTTAATTGATCCAGGAGCTAGTTTAAGTTATGTATCGCCTGGTATAGTAGAAAAATGTAAATTGCAAGTGGAAAAATTTGAAAAATCTTGGCTAGTTCAGCTAGCTACAAGAACCAAGAGGAAGGTAGTTGATTTTGTTAAAAGTTGTGAATTATTTATGAATCAAGTTAAGACTCAAGTAAATATGAATCTATTACCGTTGGGATTGTATGATGTTTTAATCGGTAAGTATTGGCTAGAACAACATAGAGTAGTCTTAAATTTTTTTGAGAAAACTTTTACTTGCTTGAATGAAAAAGGAGAAACAATAACAATAAAAGGAATCCCTAGAAAAATTTCAGTTAGACAGATTTCAGCTCTTCAAATGAAAAAGGCTGTTCATAAAGGATGTAAAGTATTTGTTGTACATGTTATAAATGATGAACACACAACTAAAGAAGATAAATTAAAACTGGAAGATATACCAATCCTAAGAGACTTTTTAGATGTATTCCCGGAATAAATTCCAGGATTACCTCCGAAAAGAGAATTGGATTTCACCATTGAGTTAGTACCTGGTGTGGTACCAAACTCAAAATCTCCTTACTGGATGAATATCCTAGAGCTTAATGAATTAAAATCACAGCTAAAGGAGTTAATATATAAAAATTACATAAGACCAAGTGTGTCTCCTTGGGGAGCACCCGTCATATTCGTTAAAAAGAAAGCCGATACTTTGCGTTTATGCATAGATTACCGCCAGTTAAATAAAATGACGATTAAGAACATATATCCATTGCCTCGCATAGATGATATGTTTGATCAAGTACACGGAGCAACGATATTTTCAAAAATAGACTTGAGATCTGGATATCATCAAGTCAGAATTAAAGACGAAGATATATTTAAAACTGCTTTCAGAACCCGCTACAGGCATTATGAATTTGTAGTTATGCCTTTTGGGCTAACAAACCCTCCAGCAGTTTTTATGTGTCTAATGAATAATGTCTTGCATAAGTATTTGGATAAATTTGTAATTGTTTTTATTGATGACATTTTTATCTATTCAAAGACTAAGGAAGAACATGATGAACACTTACGAATAATATTACAAGTTTTAAGATAACATCAACTGTACACTAAATTCAGTAAGTGTGAATTTTTCAAAGATAAAATACAGTATTTAGGTCATGTGATATCCAAGGATGGAATCGCAGTTGACCCGGATAAAATAAGGGCAATTAATGAATGACCTGTCCCTAAAGATGTCATAGATGTACGATCGCTCATGGGAATCATAGGTTACTACAGAAAATTTATAGAAGGATTCTCAAGAATCGCAAATCCCATAACATCTTTACAGAAAAGGGGAAAGAAATTTTTTTGGGATCAAAAGTGTGAAGAAAGTTTTAAAAAGCTAAAAGAACTGTTAACTACTGCACCTATCCTAAAAATTGCAGATCCAAACAAGGATTTTGTTGTATGCATTGATGCATGCAATGATGGCTTTGGTGGAGTCTTAACACAAGAAGGTCACGTAATAGCGTATGAGTCAAGAAAGCTAAAAATTCATGAAAATAATTACGCTACCTATGATTTAGAATTGGCTATCATGATACACGCTTTGAAGATGTGGCGCCATCATCTAATCGGTAGAAGATTTTTATTAATGACATATAATAAAGGTCTAAAATATTTGCTTGATCAACAAAATATGAACGCAAGGCAAGCTAGGTGGTTAGCTTTCCTTAGCGAATATGATTTCGAGATCAAACATATAAAAGGTAAATAAAATAAGGTGGTTGATGCTTTAAATAAAAAAGCAAAACTAAATTTTTTGGCAGCAGTTAGTACGTGTAAAACAAATTTAGAAAATCAGCTTGAATAAGGGGTAAAACTAGATAAAAATGATCAGAAATTACAAGAAAGAGTTGCAAAAAATGTGGCTAAAATATAAATACAGAATTCAGCTTAAATGAAAAAGGCCAAATACTATATAAAAACATAATTTATGTACCTAACACACCAGAAATTAAATTGTTGATTTTAAATGAAATGCATAAGAGTTCTTATTCAGGATATACTGGTTATCAAAGATGATAACTATGTTAAGGAATGAGTATTTTTGGCCAAATATGAAAAGTGAAGTGGCTGAATACATAGCTAGGTGTATTGAATTCCAGCAAGTGAAGGCTGAGCATCAACACCCAGCTGGCTTGTTACAGCCATTACCAATTCCAGATTGGAAATGGGAAATTATCAACATTGATTTTATAACCGGACTGCCTAAAAATCAGAAGCAAAATGATTCTAAAATGGTAGTAGTAGATAAGATTAGAAAAGAAACTCATTTTATACCTGTTAAAACTACTTTTAAGGTTGCTAATATTGCTGATGTGTTTATGAAGCAAGTTTTTCGTTTGCATGGAATTCCTAAGGTAATAATTTCTGACAGGGATTCTAAATTTATTTGTAATTTCTGGAAGTCATTGTTTAAAGGTTTGGATACTAAATTAAATTTGAACACATCTTTTCATCCGCAAACGGATGGACAGACTGAAAGAGTAAATAAGGTTTTAGAGGACATGTTAAGAATGTATGTTAAATATCAGCCAACTAAATGGGAAGAATATCTGCACTTAGTTGAATTTGCTTATAATAATCACTATCAAGCTTCAGCTAAACTTAGTCCTTTTGAAATTCTGTATCGTAGAAAGTGTAATACTCCCATCTCATGGAGTAATCCAGTTGATAGATTGATGTTAGGACCTGAATTGTTGAAAGAGATGGAACTAATAGTGAAGCAGGTACAAAGCAATATGAAAATTGCACAAGACAGAAAAAAGAGCCATGCAGATCTAAAAAGAACTCAGAAAGAATTCCAAGTAGGTGAGCATGTTTTTGTCAAGGTAAGACCCAGAAAAAACTCTTTTAAGCTGGGGAGTTGTGCTAAATTAGCACCCAAGTATTGTGTACCATTTGAAATATTATCAAGAGTTGGACTAGTGGCTCATCAATTAGCCTTGCCACCTAATCTGAAAATACATAATGTATTTCATATTTCTATTTTAAAAAAGTACGTACATGATGCTACTCATGTAATTGATTGGAATGATGTACAGGTGGGACCAGAAGGAGATTTTCAGGTGGAACTGGATTGTATCCTCGACAAGAGAGAAATTTTACTCCGGAAACATACCATTGGACAGGTAAAGGTGCAATGGAAGCACCTTAGTCCAGATGAAGAAACCTGGGAATTGGAGAGTCATATGCAGGCATCATATCCAATTCTATTCTATAAAGACTCAAATGATGAATAAGCAACATCGAGGACGATGTTGAACTTAAGAGGGGGTGTTTGTAACCTACCTAGAACTTGAAATATTTTACGTTGTGGAAAATATTACATTAAAAGTTATTGTAAAGTTTTATGTTATTGGCCAAGGATGGTCAAGGATGACTGTAATTGAATATTATTATTATTTAATAAATTAAAATAGGAGACACTCATCCAAAGATGACTGTTGAAGAGTGTTCACTGACCCACTAGGAGGAATGAAACTGGTGTAGAAGTAAATTGACAAGTGGCAGCATCTACACTCACTTACTAGCTGTTGCAGGAAGCAACTTCCCTAAAAATGTGGTCATGTTCCCCAAGTAAGGTGTAACTGAGCAGGTGGCTCAATAAATGATTTTTAACTGACCCAAAGACCTAGGCAGACTTAATCCATCGAATTGGGTAGGAGGCTCACCATATTTTCCTTGTGATATGCTGGAAACTGCTATGTTGAGCACACAGGAGATTCGATGAGGGGATTGCTAACTAATGAGTTGCAGAGTAAGACTGTTTTATCCTGATTAGTTGCAGAGAGTGTTGTATGCAAGTCTTCATGATTGCCAAGATACAAAGGGATTGTTATATGCTTCTACACAGTATCTTTGTCCTGGTGGTTCAGTGAACAGGCTCAAGGGTCCTAAAGCAAGTAAGCTTGGCTGCTTTCAGGAGATGGTTGGGAGGAATGATCTTCTTTGGGTGTTTGTCCACCTCCATAGTCTAAACAGGTTCTGCACTTTTCTATTTTATTAATTCTAGACTCTTTCTGTATACTCTGAATAATTTTATCTGCAAGTTATTAAGTTCTTTTCTGTATGAATTTCTAGTTGTTAGAAGTAATAGATTACTAAACTGAATATTTATTTATGTACAATGAATGAATGAATAGGATATGAAAATTATAGAAAGATGAATATAAACCCTCTCTGTATTTTTCCTTTCACACTTGTGATGTACTCTAGTACAGAGAAGTTCGTTTAGGTAGTAGAATAGAAAAGATTTCAAATTATTGCATGTAGAATGATGTTCTCTACAGTACATCATAAATCGATTTTGATGTTGGTCAAATTTACAATGTTTTCAGTAAAAGATTAATGCTGAGTATAAACTCAGAAATTACATAGTTGTAGATGATATACTAATAACCATTCCTTAATATAGTATATTAATCAAGTGTATACACAGTAGTATAAAAGTAGAATAAGTTTAAATAATAAAATTAGTATTTTATTTCATAGTAGTATCATATAGATAATATAAATATATAACTATTTCTGGTTACAAAATAACTCTGTAATTTCAGAAAATAAAAACAAATAGTTAAGGAGCTAAGTAATAACCAACAGAGGCATTTTCATTACATCAATCCTCAGTATTAATCAGAGTTATCTTTTATCTGAATCCTTGCTTTAAAACGAAAACAAATTCCTGAAATATAATTATACAAACCGGGATCGAGATCCCTACAAAAATCATTAGCCAACTCATTTTAATCAATTTAAAATAAACAAGAAATTAGCAAGTGGCATTGGAATAACCTAGCAAAGCTCAACCCTCACTATAAAACAATTATCGTATAACATACAGAATTAGGGCATCGCCCATATTTAAGAATAAATTAAACCAACCTATACAATAGTAATATTAACAAAGTGTAATAATACCCCATTTCTTTAAGCAGAAAATTCATTTAGTTCACGACGAGAATTTTACCCATTTTCATAAACAAATCCATAATAAATCTTTAACATAACCTAGCATAGGTCAAGGGTTCAAGGCTCGTAAAAATACCCTATCAAACTAAGAATCCTATATCAATCTAGTACAATCGAAGCGTTGCATTATAAACAGAGATTTAAAACTGAAATACATATAACTGAGATGCATTGACATTGTTAACATGGTCGTAATACCTTAAGAAAATTATTAACATACTGCACATTGTAAGTAGGGCTTTTTCCCAAATCCTTTATTTAATGACGTTTCTTGTAATAACCAGAAAACATTGATATACATCCAATTGAAGCACAGTTAGGGCTCTGCCCAATAATTCCAATACATAGACATTAACTTTGTAAGCCGAATCAAATATTCGATAGCGCGATCGTTGGCACAAGTATTTTATTTATAAAACAAAATAAATAAACAACATTTACGTTAGGGATCAACCTAGAGTTCCATTAAAAACATAATAGACAGGGTATGAAACAGGTGTGAAACCTGTATTCCTTTATACATCAAATATCATTACGCACAAGATTTAATAGTAGTACATCCCTAAAACAAAAATACAATTTTCCATAGTAGGGTTTATGCCCAAGTATTTACACATTCACCTTTTACAAACAGAATGGAGATTCCATTAACAAAGAACTAGGTAGTATCAACATCGAAAATGTTATGAGCAAGATACCAAATAAAGAAAATTAACACTGTATCTTTTATTAACTGAAATGATGGTCGAAACCCTAAATCTGGGTATGAGACCGTGAAACTTTTCCAAGTTACCATTCCACTCAAAATGCCAAAAGGCTTACAACAAAACAAATAAAGACCAACACTGACAGTAAGCAATACAAGATTCGCTGAATAGAGGCATCGAGTGTGGAAGGCCCGAGGCTTACCTAAGCCCAGGTCTTCCATTTTCTCACACCCACATCATCGTAGTAGCAACCTGAAACTCCACGAAACTGGACACTACAACCAAACTAGTATTTTAGAAACTAGTACTGGATTATAACTCGAAAGGAATTAATGGAATTTAAAACTGAGGAAGTGAGAAATCACCTTCGAAGCTAATCAAGGCCATTAACCACGACAATCAGCTTCATGGAATCTCTACAATAGTTGGACATAACCCCTGGGTATATCTTAGAGCTTAACCATGGCGGACGAGAGCTCCAAGAGCTCGGCTCTCCAAAATTACAATGAGCGAAATGACCAACTTCACAAACCCTTTTTGGACGATAGGGTTTGTGGTTCGACCATTGAGGAGCCAAGATGGCAGTAGTCACATGGCCTCATTTAAGTCATATAGCTGCCAACCATCACGGCTCAAAGTTTTACCCACAGTGCCATATTTTGATAACTTCAGTAATAGTCAAAGTAATACCATGGAGTATTAATGTACAGATGAACCCTCTTCTCTATAGATGTTGGTCTAAACCTTGTTATGTGCTCTTAGCATATAGATGTTGGTAACTCTTTAAAAATTTGGTAAGATATCACCTTGGCTTGATATCCTTGGAGTTATTTAATACATGTCCATAGTTCAACCTTAGGGTTAGTATAGGAACTTTTATGCCTTGGAAACATTAAGCTAGGTTAGTATATAACATTGTTACGAACACTAACATGTAAACCTGGAATAGTGAGAAGGAAGTTGATGCACTAGATTGATAAAAGCTGAGTAATCCTCGGGGAATCACAAGGACCCCTTCAACAAAAGAAAAACATATCTCAGTCCAACATCATATTAATAACAATAACAATGTTTTATAAACGACGTAGTCGACATGTAGTATAATAAACTAAGTGAAACAATTGTTAGGAATGAAAGACTGTCATGTATAAAAGAACTGTATTATAACAATCATAGGAATCAATCCTGTACTCGGTATATAAACAATAAGAATAAACATTCAAAGTTCTACATTCCACAAATTAACAAGTAGATCATAGACTTAATGGTGAGTTTTTACTACTTAAATTTTTTTAAATTTTTGACGAAATTTGGAGGTGTTACAAACCTTCTTCTCGAAGTAAGGGTGTAGTGCTTGTTGTTTGAGAGAGCTACATTAACTAACAAATCATTTTCTCATCTGCAATAATTGAAAAACCATTGATGCAATTGATCTTAGCCAAAAAATGGTGCTAGAAAAGAAGCAAAGCCAATTCTTTTCATCTCATTCTTCATTAGTGTGAGATTCATTCCTGGTTATTTGTTCTTTGATTTTCCTTAGTAGAGTCTTTCCATTTTTTTACATCTCTTGCATGGTTGAACGTATCATTGGTAGATTTTTTTATTCCAAAGGTTTGATTGCAAGAGGTGGGATGACAAAATAACTTATTTTCTTATTTGTGTGCAGTGGATGGATATATTTTATGATGAAAGTTAGAGTAAAGAGGCGTTGATTTTAATTTTATTTTGGCAAATCCCTTTAGTATGAATCAAATAAATTGATTGTTGTGTCCAGATCTGAGCATTAGAGTATTGATAAAACCTATAGGAATAACATGAGAGATCTTGATGTTTTCCATAAGTGGAGCCATTGGATCTAGGTATCGAGGGTTTGTGAAAATAAAACCATACACCAAAGAGAGACATAGATCCGTGACCAGGTCATATTTTTATGCAAACAACATGTATCTCGAAAAATGTGGGCAAGTAATGGGAAAGTACTATAGCCATGGAATCTTGGCAGAGCAATGGGTAGTAGAGAATGGTTGATGAGTGTTGGTATATGAAATGATGACCAGTGTGGTGTTGTTGGTTGTGTAATGATCCTATCTATCAAAGAAGACATAATACTCTTCATACTCTCTATATTATAAAAACAAGTTATCACACATGCATCATGAAGTAAATTATCTTATTACCATTCTTTATATAGGAGAAGTGGAAACATATTTATCCCACATTATTATGGGATGTTATCTATCCATAACTCTCGCTATATAATAGAGGTGAAGGAGACCCTTTTGGGTATGCACATTATTGTGTGTCATTGTGACATGAAGTGAAAATGGAATGTGATGTCTGGGTAATCAAGATTTCAAGAGTGGAAGTTTTCTAAAGAATAAGAATATCAAGCCTTCCTGTGGATGTTCCCCCATTTGGGGTTTTACCACATAAATTGGTTGTTTCTCTTTTCTCTTTCCTTTCCTCTCTTGCACTTGATACTGATTATTTGATGCTTGTGTTGATATGAGATTAGAATAGTTTTATATGATTATTGATTTACATGTTAGTAATATTGTTGGAACCTAATCCGTTAGGGTTAGGTGAAGACAAATATCCATGAGGAGTCCAAGGGACAACTTGGAAGATGAAACCAAACATCGCCTTGTGTTGTATTTATATGTATATTATTTTAATGAAATGAATGATATTTCACATCTATTCTATATTGTCTTTGATTGGATTTCTTTAGTAAATTACTTGGCTTCCCATTGGGCATTCCAATAGTGGTATCGGAGCTATTATGTGCATGGGAACCTACCATATCTACTTTCCATAAAGTCTTCAAAGCCATAACTCCTTTGTCTCCCTACCCTCCTCATAACTTCCATTGTGAGGATGTTTTTATAGTGTGGTTCCTCCAGTTCTGATATATTCAGATACATGGCCCAGAGAGGTGCCATAAGACTTCAGTACATTTATACTAGCGAGCATATAACAAATATTTTGACTAAGCCTCTGTCAGTGATGAAGTGTAGGTACTTCCGAGACAAGCTTGGCATGGTAGAGAATTCCTCCCTCGCTGAGAGGGAGTGTTAAATTGACATTATGATGATTCATTCTCCAAGTCAATCTCTTGTGTTAAGATTAATACTCATGTGTCGAGGTAGTGCCTTATACGAGCCCGATTTGGACTCAGGAAACTTGGTGAAGAATCTTGAGTTGGACTCAAGAATGGATAAGCTTCATGTGTTGAGGCAAGTGCTTTGTATCTCAAAGTGATGATGTTGTACAATCTTACTAGTCAAGGCTAAGGTCTTGTGTGTCAAGACAGATCCTCATGTATTGAGGTGGTGCGTCATGTATTGAGGCGATGCTTTGCATGCCAAAGCATGAATGATGTGTTATGTACCACTAACCATGGTTGAGCTTTTAAGTCTCCTCGAGAGACTGAACACCTCTAGAGTGAATTAATTTAGCATATAACCACTTGGAACGATAGTAGAACAATATGATCACATCATTGGGAAAGTCTCCTTAGTATATTTGATATGATAATTAATTAAGCTGGCACATGTGGACCATGCAGATAATACAAGAGATAAAGATAAGATGTGATAAGATATGAGTGAATTCTATTTGCACACTTCAGTGATAAATTAAATAAGAAATAATTCAAATTGATAAAATTCAGTGATATTAACAAGAAAGACTTTAGTTAAGAGAGTTAACTAAGTGATAACAAAGAATATCTAGTTAACTAAGTGTTTTGCATGATGACACTTATGTTAAACTAAAAGACGATACTTGTGTTAAACTAAAAGACGACACTTGAGTTGTGACACTCGCATGACGACACTTAAGTTAGCCACATAACTAAGTGGGAAAGCATTCATTTAAGGGGCGAGTTCATCCTGAAGTTAGTACTGTGAGTTAAAGACATTGCATGAGAAGTGGGGTGCAATTTTCCATGCAAGATTGATGCATTCAATGATGGAGCGAATTCTATTAAAGTAAATTTGTGCATGTGACCAATAATAGCGAATTGGTTGAGTGGAGAATTATTCTTCTGAGTTTCTCTTCTATCTCTCTCTCTCTCTTGCTTTGTAATTGCACTCGGGGTGCTTGATGTAAAATACATTCTTTGCTATCTATCAATATACTAAGGAAGGTTTTGATGGGTTTTTCTCCCTCAAGTCATAGAGGGTTTCCCCAGGGTAAATTCATGTGTTGAATGCGATTTCTTATGCTTATGATTGTCATTTGATTTCAAGTAATATTGTATTTCTGAATTAAAGATAAAAAATTAACATGGCATTAGAGCTCATGACATGAAGGAGATAAGTTCAACAATCAAGCTTGAGCCTACAGAGATCTTGAGTGAGCATAGTACTTGAAGAACAATGGATTCAATCTCAGTGAGACCGAAAGACCGACTTGAAGGAACTTCGAACTCCAATACTTGGAAGGCCAAGATTATGAATATCCTGGAAGAGCATGATCTGGATGGCTATGTATGCAGTGTTATTGAAGAACCTACTTCTAATGCATGGCGCATTACCTTCATGAAGAATCAAGACAAAGCAAAGAGGATCATTTATGATTCCGTGAAAGACAATTTGATGCCCGTGATTACTCCATTGAAGACCGCAAAGTAATGCTTCGACACTTTGACAAATCTTTATGAGAAGAAGGCTCCCAGTCAAAAGAGAGCATTGAAGATGGAGAAGGAAAAATTTGTTGATTACTTCTTCACAAATATCTCTCAAGTAAGAGATAAACTCATGAGCATTGGTGTGACGTTCGATGATGATGATCTCATACAAACTATTGTCGATGGCCTTCCATATTCATGGGATACATTCTTGGCTATAGTAAATGGTCAAGAAGTGCAACCAAAATTTGAAAGACTGTGGCATGATTATCTGCAAGAAGAAGGGCGAATACAGAGAAAATATGTTTCCTCCAAAGAAGAGAACCTTGCTCTTGCGGCACATATGAAGAGAGGTAAGAAATCTCACAAGAAATTCTCTCAACAAAAGGAAAATGATTATAACAAGAACTTTGATAAGTATAAAGTCAAATGCTTCAATTGCAAGAAGAAGGGTCATTGTGCAAGAGAATACGTGCAAAGCAAAGAGGAAAGTTCAAGGGTAGGTTTCATGATTCTATCGCTATAGAAGATGAACCAACAAGAAAGAACTCTTCCGATGATTAGGAAATGAGGAAGGAGTACTAGCTTGTCTCATCCATATCTGGATCCATTACCAATAGTGCCGAGACATGGTTGGTGGACATTGGCGCATCCAAGCACATGACTGGATATAGGAGTGCTATCGAAATTTCGAAGGAAAATAATTTCTCCTGTCAGTTAGAGCTTGGAGACAATACCACCTATCTGATCCAAGGAGTTGGATCCACTTCTTTTCAGTTGGATTCAGGAGATGTATTTCATCTTGATGAAATTTTGTTTGTCCTCGAATTGAAGAAGAACCAGTTATCTGTTTTATTTCTAGAAGACAAAGGAATCATAGTAATATTTATGGACAACAAAGCGATCCTGTGTCCTAAGCATGAAGACTTGAACCTTGCATCTATAATTGGAGTTAGAGAGGGAGGTCTCTACAAAGTTCTGTTGGCGGGCATATTCAACCTGCTCGCCGACAAAGGAAATACAACCCACACAAAGTGCTTAAATCATCCCCTTGTATGATTGGGATAGCTATCTTTCACACAAATAAAGGCCATGTTGCCTATAAAGGGTTTTCTCTCTAAACTAGAGAGTCTTGCAATCATATTTGTTCAATTTCTTAAACACAAGATCTATTTTAAGATGAATGCAAACTAAAAGTTAACATGCAATCTAATCCATACAGTTTAGCAGCTACCAAATAACAATCTTAACAACTACTAAAAAGTGTATGGAAACTATAAAGGGGTGGCAGAAATAGCTATAGGAATACAACACAAAAGGTTGCATAAATATAACTAAAAGAGTCACAGATGCAATCTAACCTAACTAATCGAACTAATATACGCAATCTATCCCAAGGGAGCGAATTGGAAATCTAAAAACTATGTAAATCTGAATAAAAATATTAGACATATATAATCAAATCCAAAATACAAAGTTTGAATCGCAATCATAGTACATTAAAAGTTTCAACTACATTCATCATTACACTAACAAAACAATTACAATTATATGAATATAATTGTTAAACAGACTTATATATAAAACATACTTATATAACAAATGATCGATGAGTGAATAAATATGCAAAACTAGAACCTTAAAGATTATAGCCATATTACCCTTTGATCTCTAGTTTGCAGTTGAGGTGTCCCTTTATACTTATATTGACCTTTCATACTTACCAACACGAGCTGTAATCCTGGTCAAGTTCACATAAATATGGTTTAGACTGGCAACGTGTAGCATCATTTCTTTTAAGACCTTAATCATCAATTGATCTTCTTAATAACTGCAGCAGTGAACATGTGACAACGTGGAATCTTCAACTTGATTTCAGGAACCTCATACAATCTCTTTCACAATAACACGCTGAAAATAACTACTCCTTACTCATGGTTTAATATCTCATACGCTTATTGAGAATCAACTACTTCGATCCTGCAAACATTAACCAAAATCCATTATATACCAAAAAGGTGGATGACTACATAATAATATGTAAAGTAGGTCTTCACATAATGTAATATCCACAAAATATTTGATACAAAGGTTTTGAAATAAACATAATGTAAATGCACATTAAAGTTCTCCAATATGATTTATTGTTTAATTGAAATCGTGGAGATTATATATAAGTCAATAAAGTGAAGTAACTACCCAAAGCTAACTTAATGGAATGCTTGTGTAGTTGGTTTTATTAAGAGGCCCATCTTTTATGCATTTGATACATGTGCGAATTGTGGGTAATTAATACTAATGAGAAAGTAGTCCATATTTCAATGTTTACACATTTCACTTCTTGTCAAAATTATTCACATTGAAAAATATTTTAGAAATGAATAATAAAAGAATTTCAAAAGAGTTGTTTTGTTTGTTTGTTTGTGTGAATTGATAATTATAAAGATGACAGCCTATTGAAAACAAAGAGAAAGGTTTAAATCTCATAATAATGAAATTAAATTATACCAAGGATTTCACAATTATGGAATACATTTATTTATAAAAATTAATAATACTATGACAAAGAAAATAAGTTTTAAAAATAAAAATGTCATGTTTCATATAACCATAATATGAATAAAAGAATATACAAGTAATAACAAGCTTTTATGTGACCAATTAAAAATGTCTTAGTATTGATTTTTTTAAAACCAAATAAATAAAATAATCATTTACCATAGTTTTATAAAAAATATGTTTTTAACTTAATCAAGACATAAATAATTTGGAGGTTAAATGATCTTTCATAGTATATATATTGACCACATCAAGCAAAAAATGCACTTGTATTCCAGAAGTGTTATGGTAAAGTTGAAACATCAATCACCAATCCAATTGTCAATAAGCCAAGTTGTTACTATTACCAATTTCCTGAAGTTTTAGATATATTTTATAAATATAGACCAATTCCCATTTCATTGTCAGGTTAGAAAATAGAGGATTTTATGTTCATGAAGACCAATCGAAAGATTGAAGGAAGGAAACCATGAAATCGTCCACCAAATAAAAGAAAACCAAAAGCTAAGTATTTACAAAATTCTAATGGGAGGCCCTTTATTTCGCAAAATCAAAAGGAAGTTGTTGGGGACTAAAAAGTTCCTGGAAAGCTCATTCAAGCCATGATCTGTGACACAACTAGTCCTTGTGAGTTGTGGCATAGAAGGCTTGGTCATCTCCATTTCAAAGCGCTACCTGGATTGCAGAAGATGGTAAAAGGTATTCCTATGTTTAAATCTGAATTTGATAGTGTTTGTAGAGGTTGCACTCTTGGCAAGAACATTAAGAAGAGTTTTCCTAGCAGTACCAAAATATCCAAAGGGATCCTAGACTTGATACATTCCGATCTATGTGGTCCTATGTCAACACTCTCCTTGAGTGGTTATTTGTACTCTATGCTTTTCATAGATGACTTCTCTTGCAATCCATGGATCTATTTTTTGAAGGCAAAGAGTGAAATTTTAAGCAAGTTTCAATAGTTTAGAGCTCTAGTTGAGAATCATAATGGAAATCAAATTCATGCTTTGAGATCTGATATTGGAGGAGAGTTTGAGTCTCATGACATTAATGGTTTCTGTCGAGATGCATGAATAAGAAGACATTTAACTATACCCTACAACCCCCAACATAATGGGGTTACTGAAAGAAAGAACATAACATTATGTGAGGTTGCTAAGGCCATGATGTGTGATCAGGATTTTCTCACCTCCTTATGGGAAAAATCCTCCAACACTACTGTTTATATTTAGAACAGAAGCCCGCATGCTATCCTGGGAGAAAAGACTCCTGAAGAGGTTTTCACTGGTGAAAAACCAGATATTGGACACTTGAAGATTTTTGGTTGTCCTGTCTACATTCATGTACCAAAGAGAAGAGGACAAAGATGGATCCATCCAGAAAGAAAGGAACATTTGTTGGATATAGTGAATACTCCAAATCCTATAGAGTCTATGTTCTAGGACAAATAAATATTGAAGCCAACAAAGATGTAACATTTCATGAAGAGGCTTCCTTCAAGCACTCCAAAGAACTTCAATGTGATTTAGATATGGAGGAGCATGAGACTCCCATGATGGAGGATCCAGATTTTGATTCTCCCCTTTCAGATGTTGCAAGAGAGAATCTATAAGAGTCCGTAGATCCGTTTGATACTGAAGAGCCAGTAGATATGATAGAAAGATATCTTGATGAACCTCATGCTAAGAGGAGATTTGCATGGTGTCGATACATTTTGCAAGAGGTAGAAAATCATGGTGCACCACCAGGCTCATCCAAAGAGTGAAAGAGACCTGGAATGTTTTCAGGATATGTAGCACAGATGAGTCACATCCGTGATTTAGAACCCTTTACCTATGAAGAAGCTACTAAGTAGAAAGTATGGAAATATGCCATGGTGGAAGAATACAAATCCATCATGCATAATGATGTGTGGGAAGTGGTTCCTAAACTTGATGGGAAGTCAATAGTAACTTCCAAGTGGCTTTATAAAATCATGCATGTAGTTGATGGAAGTATTGAAAAGTATAAAGCAATATTTGTGGTTTGTGGTTTCTCACAAAAAGAAGGGATAAACTGTGATGAGACATTCGCTCCTATGGCCAGGTACACTACTATCCGAACCATAATTTCCCTCACTTTAGTTTTGGGTTGGAAACTTCACCAGATGAATGTGAATATTGCCTTTCTCAATGGTGAAGTTGAGGAAGAGGTTTACATACAACAACTTGAGGGGTTCTTAGTGCATGGGAAGGAGTCCCATGTATGCAAACTTAAGAAATCCTTGAATGGGATTAAGTAGGCCCTGAGGGCTTGGTATTCGAGGATTGACAACTATATTCAGAGCTTGGGATTATCCAAAAGAGAAGCTGACCAAGGTGGTGAAGAATCAACCATTGATATCGGTTCTCTATGTTGATGACTTGTTCCTTATTGAAGAGGAGAAACAGATATCTCGGTGTAAGAGGGAGCTCACTTCTGAGTTCGAAATGAAAGACTTGTTGGAATATTCTCTCCATCATTTTTTAGTTTTGCATGCATCAAGTCATCATGCATTCAATTTCATGCAACTACATGCATCCAATCATCATTTTGGTGGTCCTCCCAACACCTAGAGCCTAATTTCATCTCCCTAGAGCCTGTCTTCAGCCCCCAGTATCCCTCCTACCTACCTGATGCACCCTATTTGACTCTCCTGCATGACATGTGAGCCTTTTCTCACCTACCAGAAGTTATCATTTAGTTAGAGCGCCTTATCTCACCTACCAGGTGTCTGACAGTTAGTTATAGCATTGATTGAGAAGTTCTTCCACTAATTGCTCATCCTAACTGCCTGTAGCTCCTAGTTAGCTAGTTCTGGAGTGCCACTTGACCTTCCGACAGCCTCGTGCACCCTCCTTGGAGTCTCCATCCCCTGATTCATGCCTAGATGGTTCTGTTAGAATCAGTTAGACTCATTTGACTAACCTTTGACCATTTATGATTGATACTACTGATTGGATGATGTCTTCAATGTTATCCAAGCCACACTTTGCGGATGATTCGAATGACCTCTTGGTTAATTCGAATTCTATTGACAGTTATTGTATTGCATTCATTATTCATAGTGCTAGCTCACAGCTGATGTATGATTATACTGCTATTTTCCATTTTCTGTGTTCATGAGTGATTATTGACTACATTCTTCTCTTCTTCTCTGCACTTCTTGAGTGAGTTTGTTTGTGAGGTTTGTTTCAGTTGCTAGATCCTACTGCAGATTATCACATGGTATCAGAGCTTGCAACAACTATTCGAATTGCAACCATTGCAGCATCAGCAGTTGCAACATTTCATTGAGTAGTTTTCTTTCACTTGAGGACCAGATGCCTCTGGGTTTCCACAACAAATCCTGGTGCTATTACCTTGAACTCACTAGAGCAATCCAGTTAGGTATATCCAGGTGTGAAGGACTTAGTCATATGTTCTCAGTGTCCTAAGGCAGTGTTCATTCGAAGTGTAGCAAATCTCCATCAACGAAACTCTTCTTGTTTTGCAAGTTTATTCACCCATTCGAATTCCTCTTTAATTCGAACTCCACTGCTGAGATGGATCTAAAACTCAATTCTTCCAACTATGTCGAATGGAAGGCCAACATGACCATCTTCATGAGGTCCAAGAGCTTCACCTGGATACTAAATGGAACTATGGTCGAACCCCTCAGTGTAATAGAGAAATACAAGTACTTGGATAGGCTTGATGAAGCAGTAGGCTTACTCCTTCTCTCAATTTCTGTAGATCTTCACTTCCATGTCGTCGATCTAACATCTCCAAAAGAGGTTTGGGCCAAGCTCGAATCCCTCTTTGGACATAAAGATGATTTGAAAGGTCATAAATTGGAGACTAAACTCATCTCATTGAGTCTTGAAAGCTTCGAATCCATCAATGCTTTCCTAACCAAGTTCAAAAGCTTGATTTCACAGTTGAAGAGATATGAGATAGTGAAAGAGGACAAACAACTCATTCTTTCCATTCTCTCAAAATTGGGGACAAATTTCTCAGTTTTTGTCTCCACATTTCAGTAAGCTAAGATGTCCATTCCAAAATGGAAGTTCCCTACACTCGATGACTTCATCCAATCTCTCACACAAGAGGAGGAGAAGTTAATCTCCATGGGGATGATAAAACCAAATTTAGATTCGGCCCTTATAGCTGCTGAGGCCAAAAGAGTGAATGAAAAAGGCAAGCAAAAGGTTCTTGAAAAGAGAGTGAATGATACAAAGCCAAAAGATGTTCCATATTAGTCATATGGGGCTTCGAATTCAAAGAAGAACCAGCAATCTCAGAAAGACAAATCCAAGTGCACATATTGTCATTGAGGATTTCATCCTAAGAGTTCTTGTATGAGGAAAACTATAGATATGATGGCTCAGTTACTTGAGAAGAAAAATCTCCCTGTACCTACATGTGCAAGGAAGCAAGATATTGAACCCTCTAAATCTGACGACAAATAAAGATGCCATGCTCTCATGGAAAGTGCATCAAAATATTCCTCTTTCATCATAGATTCAGGAGCATCAAGACATATGTCTTCCTCCAAAGATCTCTTCTCCAACTTCGAATGCTTATTTGGCCCTTCCATCATGTTGGGAAATGATTCAAAAGTCTCCTCTCAGGGGATTGGAAGAATCAATCTTGACCATGGCTACTTCTCAGATGTGCTCTATGTTCCTTCTCTCATAGCAAATCTACCTTCAGTGTACCAAATGACTCATATTGGAGAGCCCAAAAGAGTGATATTGTCTCCAAATGAAGTCGAGCTACATCACATGGTTTCAGGGGAAATCATTGCAAAAGGTGTTGTAAATCATAAGACAAAACTCTATGAGTTTTCACACTTCTTACCTCTCTCAAAGCAGTATGCTCTTCACTCTCATGCAAATGAAGAGAGTAGGCTATCTCATCTCAACTACAAGCATTTGCAAAACTTGCAAGCTCAAAATGTGGTTGAAGGTCTTCCAAATGGAAAGTTTGCTCATGGCATCTTCAAGGGTTGCTTGAAAGGAAAAGATTCACCAAAGAAGATTGAGAAAAAGAGGACTCTTGAAGAAGTGTGAATGCTAGATCTAGATCCACAAGAACCTGAAGATCTAGCACCTTTTGGTTGTCCTATTTCAAAGTGGGCCACCACTATTGCATCCACTAGTGATCTTGTTGAAGATCCATCATCATCATGTCCCAGTTCTTTTGATAATGATCTCACCTATGTTGGTTCAAAGGAGATGTCAAAGAACTACATGCACATTCTGAAATTGTTTCATGATATTCACTTTTTTGGATTGTTCCCACCATGTTTGACCAAGAGAGCAAAGCTTCATCACATGAGATTTTAGATTCAGAGTTTGGAAGTGATGATGAGCCAGTTTCACTTGCATGTTCACATGAGATTTCAGATTCAGAGTTTGGAAGTGATGATCAGCAAGAGAGCAAACCTTCATCACATGGGATGTCGGATTCAGTATTTGAAGATGGAGATGATGAAGAGTGAATGCTAGACCCAGATCCATAAGAACCTTAAGGTCTAGCAACTGATGATGAAGATGAGAGAATGGGAGATCCAAATCCACAAGAACCTAATGATCACTTACCTGATGATCCTCCTATTCCTCGACGGGAAACCACTACTCTCCGATCTACCGGTGATTTTGTTGGTGATCCAACTAATTGACGAAGAACTAGATCAGATTTTCAAAATGGAAGGTTTCATCCTTCTCACATTACTGATCCATTTCAGATCAATCGATCCTTCTTTGGAAAAGAAGGACACTTGCCTTCTTCTGGGGTGGGTGATGACATGCTACATTAGCATCCTTCAGTCTATTTTGAGGGAGGGCTTTCTTCCCATTGGGTTTTCCCTCTTTCCTCATTCATTTTATTAGATTATTGTATGGGGTGACCTTTAGTCTCAGTTACCAGGGCCCTACTATTTAGTTCTTCAATACTACCTCAAAGTATAGCTTGAGGGAGGGTGTTGGAATATTCTCTCCATCATTTTTCAGTTTTGCATGCCTGCATGCTTTTTGCATGCATCCACTCATCATGCATGCAATTGCATGCATCCAATCATCATTTTGGTGGTCCTCCCAGCACCTAGAGCCTAATTTCAACTCCCTGGAGCTTGTCTTCAACCCCCAGTAGCCCTCCTACCTACCCGATGCACCCTATTTGACTCTTTTGCATGACATGTGTGCCTTTTCTCACCTACCAGGAGTTATCATTCAGTTAGAGCACCTTATCTCACCTACCAGGTGTCTGACAGACAGTTATAGCATTGATTGAGCAGTTCTTCCACTTATTGCTCATCCTATGTAATACCCCAATTTTGACCCTTAGGAAATATTGGTTTTCATGTAAATATTGTATACATGTAATGTATGTTTTCCTAGCGTGGAGCTCAAGGCCAAGGCCCCGCTAGTATATGTTCGGATTTTATTTAAAATGGACAAGTATTTGATATGTTATTACCCATGTGCTATTAATCCATGGGATATTGTAAATTGATGTAAATATTTAATATTGAAATAAAATTCCAAGACTGGCTATGGAGGCAACGAATGAGAAGGGGCCATGTGTATCCACTAGGGAGTGGTGAGGGGGTTGTGGGGATGAACCATATGCTGCCAAATGTCATTGTGGGAACCCATTGGACTTTCCTTGCTAACATTTAATTTTGCTGTAAGAAAGTGGGTGAAGAATTCAGTCCATGGCTTCAATGGAGCATGGGCAACCCAGAAATTCGTATGGCAGAGTATGGGCTCTGTTTTCTTGTACCACAAGTCACTCTACCTCATGGGAGTTGCTTCTTCCTCATCCCCATTCCATTGGGAAAGATACCAGCACCATTTTCCATCCAAAAACGAATTGCCAGCAGAGAGAAAAACCAGAAATCGCGACTGTGAGAGAACCCACGTTTTGGAGAGCCAAAAACGCCCAGAATTGGTATTTGACAGTGAAATCCAACGGGGGATCCATAGATATGAACCTTGGGGCGAAATTGAGAGTATTAGATACCCCGAAATCCATTGGAAAATCCAGTTTTTACAGCCCATAAATGAAGTGACGGGATTGAGTTATTGGATAACAGAACTGTGAGAAATCCATGTGTGAATGACTGAGCAGAGGTTTGGTTTGCTTGATAAACCCAGTGAAGGTTAGAATCTCAAGGAATTAGCAGCTGGACCTTTCTATGCCCACCCTGAAGAGCACTGGAGGGAAGGGACGCCTGAGGGACTGTGCAGCAGAGAAGGGGACCTTCCTTGTGTTGGGTGCGGTAGGTATTGTGGGTGCCATGACTGCTGAGTTCATTTGAGATGCCTGTAGCTTTGTGGTTGAGCTCACTGGCTTAGCATCCTCCTCAGTTGTCATTTGTATGCTTGATAAACCCAACGGTGTGTTGGCTTAGCATAGCTGATGACCGAAACCATGGCTGTCTGAGTGAAACCCTGACCGTGAGTGAGCCAGCTAGTTCCTCCTTAGTGGATACACAGCCCAGCTCGGGGGTGATCTCTCAGCTGAAAGAATATAGGCTGGACAGAGATCTATGGTTGGGTGGAACGTTGCTCTCACATAGCCAGTTGTTTGGACAGCTTCATCTTCAAGATAAGTGTTCTATGTATTATAAATTATTTGCATTTTGTGTTCTGCAATATGTTAAATTGTCCATGTTTAACGAAATGAATTAGTTATCTTAATTTGGAATCTATGCATGGCATTGGAACGAGATTGAGTCTTTATATGCTAAATCATCCTCTGCTGTCATATATATATATATATGTTAGGCATTACTGTTTGTGTGCTTGCTAGTATGTTTATTCCGCTGTGTTTTATTGAGTTGAAGCTGCACACAGAAATGTGTAATTGTTATGAATTTTTGAGAAAGCAAGGATGCTGGGGCTAAGTGCCAAAAGCCCCGTATGATTGGTCATGTTCTCTCCCCTGCATTGTTGAAGGCGGGAGGGGACATTACATCCTAACTGCATGTAGCTCCTAGTTAGCTAGCTATGGAGTGCCACTTGACCTTTTGACAACATCATGCGCCCTCCTTGGAGTCTCCATCCCCTAATTCATGCCTAGATTGTTCTGTTAGACTCAGTTAGACTCATTTGACTGAACTTTGACCATTTATGACTGATACTACTGATTGGATGATGTCTCCAATGTTATCCAAGCCACACTTTGAGGATGATTCGAATGACCTCTTGGTTAATTCGAATTCTATTGATAGTTATTGTATTGTATTCATTATTCACAGTTCCAACTCATAACTGATGTATGATTATACTGCTAGTCTCCATTTTCTGTGTTCATGAGTGATTATTGACTACATTATTCTCTTCTTCTCTGCACTTCTTGAGTGAGTTTGTTTGTGAGGTTTGTTTCAATTGCTAGATCCTACTGCAGATTATCACAAGACTTGGGTCTTATGCACTATTTTATTGGTCTAGAAGTTTGGCAAAGGAAATATGAGATATTTCTTTCACAAGGAAAGTACATAGTTGATGTATTGTAGAGATTTGTTACGATGGAATTTAAGTCCATGTCTACTCCAATGGTGTCTAATCTAAAGAAGCTACATGAGTTAGATTCTGGATCAGATCTAGTGGATCCTACCTTGTACAGACAACTCATTGGTTCCTTGATGTATTAGATACATAGTAGACCAGCCATATGTTATGCAGTGAGTATCTTGAGTTAGTTCATGTTTGAGCCAAGACATAGACATTAGGTTTCTTCCAAGCATGTGCTTAGATACCTTCAAGGAAATATTGCTTATGGACTCAGATATTCTTCTAGTGGTGGAGTGATGCTACCTGGATATTCTGACTCTGATTGAGGTGGTAGTATTGTGGACCGAAAGAGTACATATGGATTTTGTTTTATCTTGGGATCAACTATGATCTCTTTGTCCGACAGGAAGCAGGGCTCTATATCCTAGAGTACTACAGAAGCAAAATATATTGCAGCTAGTATCTACTGTCAAGAAGCTGTGTGGATTAGGAATCTACTTGATGGGTTTTTCGGTGAGAAGCTTGAGCCTACTGTCATTCGCTCTGACAATCAGAGCTGCATTAAGCTCTCAGAAAACCATGTGTTTCATGACAGATCGAAACACATTGAGATGAAGTATCACTAAATCAGAGACATGGTACAAAGAGGTGCCATAAGACTTCAGTACATTGCTACTGGTGAACATATAGCAGATATGTTGACTAATCCTCTGTTCGTGATGAAGTATAGGTACTTTCAAGACAATCTTGGTATGGCAGAGAATGCCTCCCTCACTAAGAGGGAGTGTTAAAGTTACAACATCATGAGTCATTCTCTAAGTCAATATTGTGTGTCAATATTTAGACTCGTGTGTTGAGGTAGTGCCGTATAGGATCTTGAGTTGGACTCGGGAAACTTGGAGAAGAATATTGAGTTGGACTCAAGAATGGATAAGCTTCATGTGTTGAGGAAAGTGCTTTGTATCTCGAAGTGATGATGTCTAGTCTTTCTAGTCAAGGCTAAGGTCTTGTGTCTCAATAAATATTCTCATGTGTTGAGGTGATGCTTTTCATGTCGAAGCATGAATGATGTGTGATGTACTACTAACCATGGTTGAGCTATTAAGTCTCCTATAGAGACTGACCACCTCTGGAGTGAATTAATTTAGCATTTAACCACTTGGAACAATAGTAGAACAATATGATCACATCATTGGGAAAATATCCTTAGTATACTTGATATGATAATTGATTAAGATGGAACATGTGGATCATGTAGATAAGACAAGAGATAAATACAAGATGTGATAAGATATGAGAGAATTCGATTTGCACACTTCAGTGATAAATTAAATAAGAAAGAATTCAAACTGATAAACTTTAGTGATATTAACAAGAAAGACTTCAGTTAAGAGAGTTAACTAAGTGCTAACAAAGAAGATCTAGTTAACTAAGTGTTTTTCATGACAACACTTATGTTAAACTAAAAGATGACACTTATGTTAAACTAAAAGACGACACTTGTGTTAAACTAAAAGACGACACTTGAGTTGCGACATTCGCACGATGACACTTAAGTTTTCCACCTAACTAAATGGGAAAGAATTTAGTTAAGGGGAAAGTTCATCCTGAAGTTAGTAGTGTGAGTTAAACACATTGCATGAGAAGCAGGGCACACTTTTCCATGCAATATTGATGAATTCGATGATGGAGCGAATTCTGTTGAAGTAAATTTGTGCATGTAACCAATAATAGTGAATTGGTTGAGTGGAGAATTATTCTTTCGAGTTTCTCTTCTATCTCTCTCTCTCTCTTTCTCTGTAATTGCATCGGGGGTGCTTGATGTAAAAGGAATTCTATGTTATCTATCAATATACTAAGGAAGGTTTTATTGGGGTTTTCTCCCTAAATTCATAGAGGGTTTCCCCAAGGTAAATTCATGTGTCGAATGTGATTGCTTATGTTTATGATTGTCATTTGATTTAAAGTACTATTGTATTTCCAAATTAAAGATAAAAAATTAACACCCATGACCTAGGAGTTGCAATATATTCTGGACTTATACGTCCACATTTCACTAGGCTTGGATTTGAACCTGAAACTTGCATTAGAGTAGCTGAGGCTCCCTATCTCCTCCATGAATTCTGTGTTTATGTGTGTTAACATTCTCCTTCCATTTACCATCCCTGTCATCCTTGTCGTCACACCTTTTCAATCTACAAAACTACACATGCATCACCACCCATCACGCCAACCCTGTCACCCTAGTATTTCGTCCCAACATACCTCTCATCTGCAAACCACCATTGTTCATGTTCATGTTCATAGTCCCCTATCGAGAATCCGCTTCCACCACAATAATGTACTTCCTGCCATCATCGGTGTTGTAAATACCACTTCTGAAATCCCTCTGCAGAGTAAGATATCACTCGTGATCGTTGACGTATAACTTTCCTTCAGGTTCCACAAAAATGCTTATCCCAAGAGGTCGATATTTCCATCCCGAATCTCCCCACATGCTTTACCTGTTCTCACGACTAGTGGTTTCATGGAATCTATGTGTATTGTTCATGACTTTTGACCCACAGTGTGGTGCAATGTGAATCCAATGCTTATACCCTCAACATTCACGACCTTGGCTAAGGCATCACCTACGATTGTTTTCTCCCCCACCGTGATCTGCATCTCATAGTATTCTTATTTTGGTGAAGTTTTGTTTTAGCTTACTTATGTGTGAACACCTTAGTTGCGTAGTGCACATAAATTCTCTATCGCGGGATCCTACGCGGGATGGTTTAACATGCGTCTTGGTGCATGGGTATTGACACCTGTGCATTCAAACTTGTGGAATATTGAGTCTGTTCCCATATGGAAGATCACCCTCGACGTATGATGGAATTGTAGAATGTAACACTAAAAAAATATAGGGTAATGTGTGAATATAGATATTGTTGCCACACTTACGAAACATTTTTTGAGACTGCGAGTAGTGAACACTGAAGACAGTGACTTAGAATGCAGGTTTGTAAGTCAAGAGATGAATTCAATATACGTCTTCTTCTAGAGGGAAATTGAAGAACACTACCAAGTGAGCTAATTCTAGAGGCACGACTCATTGATATCGTTTAACAACATCCAAGCAATAACTAGTACCAACAATTGTAACTTGTGAAAGTATAGATTGCATTGCATCAAGAAGATTGAAGAGCAACCTTTACTTTACCTGTGCATATATCATTCCTCTTGTTGTTCGGTATTTTAACCTATGGCTGGGAAATTTATAGAGATCACGAACATACTGATGAGAAGTTACAGAATCAAAACAATAGGAAAGCATACAACAAGACCTTTATTTAACGAAGAAGAACTAGGGTTACAAGTTAAGTGAAAGTACCTTGGATATAAGAAGTTCGATCTAAGTTTGAAACTCTGAGTCTTCGATCCACAATCCCAATTAAAGAATCTTGCAAAATAGGAGATACCTTCCTCAAAACATTTGACTACATAGACATAAATAATCCAATATGAAACTCATATATAAAGGAAATATGACAGATTCACTAGATTAAATTCATACAATATACAATATAGTTTATGGGAAAATATGATCTCTTTTATTAATCATATAAATGGCAATAAGCTATACCTGATTTTGCAACAAGCACTATTGAAACCTGATCCTGGGACCTTGCTCCTTTGCTTCTACAGATACTTCTCTAGCATTTCAATACACAAAGGGTTCTCCTATCTTCCTATAGCCTTCCCCTTGTATTTATAACAAAGTTTGAGAAGATAGGTTCGAGAGATAAGTGGTTACGGAAGGTATGGTAGTGAACTACCATAATTAACTCTAATTCAATCTTTATTTTATTTTTTTGTGATTTTAGAAGGTACCCGTTGGTGTGAAACTTGACAACCAGCGGGTGACCCACGAGTCTTCTGCCAACAAGTAGCGGGTGCAAATTTTTTTGGGAAAAATGCAGGTGGTCAGTGGGGAACCAACGGGTGACCCACGAGATGGAAGTTATAAGGGTCACGGTTATGTCCTAAAAATATATCACAAAAATGGATAAATTGGAGAAAATGTTGTATGATTAAGGTCATGTGCATCTATAGCCAATAAGGCTCTTCAATCCATAAAGTCCTTTTGTGTGTCCGACATTGCAGTGTCATCACAGATGGAGAAGTGCCAATTTGACTAATAATAGATGCCCCCTAATGTATGAGGTCAGAAGGGTAATGATGGCCGAAATGCATTACAAACAAATAAGTGGAGGAGCGTGAGAGCCACATAAACAAAGTTTCAATGAGTACTTGAAACAAAACAAGGTTAGCTTGCAATACAACCTTGACATAATGACATGTTCAGAATGATAGAACATGGTCTCCAATACATATGTAAAAGAGATGTATATAGCATGTACACTGTAATACAAGCATGGATACATGTCAAAAAAGTAGATCATAGCCATAACAACAAACTGGATCTATATCTCATGAGAAGCCAAAGTGAGTGAGGCTCAGTCTTGCGCAACTCAGGAAATAACAAAAGAGCATTATTATAGGTCCAAGGTCTTCAAACCAACCATCAATATAAGTAAAAATCCTAAACCATGTGAATAAAGGAGTTGAATTCGAACATGGAAACCGTTAACAAACGCGAGAACACTCACCAATGATGAAAATGGGGTACAAGATACTTAATACATTCTTACAATTGTGAATAAGGGGTCTTGAAGTCGAACATTTCAAGAATCTATCGATTAAGGGAAATTGATGTAATCCCATAACTCAACAGTGAGATGATATGCCACTAATCACTGCAAATCTCAAGGTACTATCTGGGACTCTAAGTCTACTTCCTAGAGCAAAAGGTGTTGATGTCAATAGGAAGAGACCCATAAGAAGGAAGGAATTAAGGTATCCTTCATCATCTCACACAAGGAACACTTAGATATTGAGTTGAAATATGATTGATGATATACTGGTATAAGGGATGACCGACATGAGGAGTCAAGATGAATTACAGAATGGTCGACACAAGGGTAATCCTTAAACATTGAGCACCATAGAAAAGAGACTTAGGCAGCTTGGACATACCGAAAACATGATATAAGTCTATTATGTAGGATACACAACAAAATATCCATATGATTGGAAGAGTAACCAATCAGAGGAGTAAACAACTCAGGAATCAGGTTAAATCCTAAAGCCAAAACTAAGACCCTTTGACTCAACATAAGTGCTATGTTCAAGGAAGGATTAAACTTGTTGCCATGTGATGAATAAATAATAGAGACTCTCTTTTCCCTTATCTTTTTGGATGTCTCTTCATTTTTTAACGAGCATGAAAAGATTAAAAAGGAAGCTCGATAATATCTTTTTTGTTAAATTTTAACGAGTCCAAGAAAGTAAACTCAAAAACCTTCTTCGTTTTGTACAACCTCGAAGAAGAGAGAGAAGAATGCTTGATAAGGGTCCAACCATTTATAATTTAAGGAGTCCATGGGAGGAAAACTTACAACTTTCTTCATTTTTTTACGAGTTTGAAGAAAAGATAGATTAATACTCGATAAGTTACTGATCTATGGATTTGAATATCGTGTTAGCATATTTAGACACTTAGGAGTTAGTTAAGATCAACTTGTGTAATATATCCGTTAGGAAAAGTGTGTTTCTTTAGTATGCATTTGTAAATATTTAATCCGATGGTCATGATATGTTGTGATCCGACGGCTCAACTTCTCTTAGATCATACCTAACTTTGATCCATGGCTTAACACCAGATTGGTCCATGATCTCTATTTAAAGAGCATGGAGGGTCATTGTTTAGTTGATCGATTATGAGAAGCTCATTTGTAACTTTCTTTCTTTGCATAATAAATTGCTCAGTAGAAGCTATTTGGCTGGGGCTGTGGAGTGTTTCCCTCTCGAGGGTTTAAACCACGTCAAAACATCGGTGTGTTGATTTGTGATTTGTTTGTGTGAAGTGGTTTCTCTAGGTGTTCAGTCTTTTGGGAGTACCTTGTGTACCCGAACATGGTATCAGAGCTTTTATGAAGAGTCGCTTCCAGTTATGATTTAGATCTTGAACTGTTATTGCCAAAACTTGAAAGGGTTCCTGGTTCTGGTATTTCTGTGCATTTCTAGGCTGTGGGAGGTGTTCCATTGCGTTAGGAGCGCCGTTTTCATTGGAAAATAGTTTTTGTTTGAACGAAAACGGTTCCCGGTTGCTTCAGAAACGCATATTTCATCAGATCTGAAGGTATAATGTTACAGTGACGCTTTTTATTTATTTTTAAATATCTCATATTTGATCAAGTTTTGATTATTAGATTTTTTTTAGTTTCAGATTGTTGCTTTCCCTGTCTGCGTATGCTCTTTTCCGTGCACCTTGTGCGATCTCGGCAAATCAGAAACATAAATGGAATGGTTTTTCTCCGCTACGTATGCTCTTTGCCGTGCACCTTGTGCGATCTCGGCAAATCAGAAACAAAGAGAAAACGTAGACTTTCTGGGCAAGCTAACGAGATCTAACCCCAAAGTGTGGAATTTTTTTTTTTGTTTCGATTTGTGTTGTGATTTGTAGGAAAAAAAGGCAAGCACAGAAATCGAACAAGAAGAGTAAAAAAAAAAAAAAAGCCCCTTTCCTCCTTTCCATATTTCACACATCTTTTAATCTAGCTCACTTGGTTCAAAGTTGCTTTATTCCTTAATAGGTCTTGAGTTCAAGTCTTAAGAAGTTACTTTTAAAAGAAAAAGTGTATGCAATTTCTATTTTCGAGTTACTTTATTATAAAAGTGCATTTCACTTAAATAATAAAAAATAAAATCAAAAGTGAGTCACTTAAGTTCTTTTTTTTATTGCTGCACTATTTAAAGTAACATCATTGTAAAAGTGAAATCACTTATTTTATAAAAGTGATTCACTTAAAAGCAACTTTCTTGTAAGTTATTTTCAAAGTTTCATCTTGGGAAGAGGGGAGTTCTTTTTTAGCTTGTCATTCTCTATCTACCATGTCACTATTGGGGACATCTTCAACAATTTCTTTGTTCAAGCATAAGTTCATCATACCAAGTCAGTTTCCAGTGCCCTTTTTTTTGAAACCGCCTATTTTTTCGAGCTCTTCGCATCCAAACTATTGGTTTCTATTTTTACAGCCATTAATTTACAAATATGACCACCCCTTGTGATATTCTACTTATCAGTTCCAACTATTTCTCATGGAAATCTCGTATGGAGGATGTTCTATGAAGTAGAGGACTTTTCAGAATTACGTCAGGGAAAGAAACAAAACCTACTGATGATGATAAGAAAATGAAATGGGAAAATAGATGTGACGAAGATCGTGGATTGATTGAGATGCCAATCTCAATTGATTTGCGATTCCACATATCTGGAATTGATGAACCTCATGCTGCTTGGGACAAGTTGGAATCTGTGTTTGGTAAACACAATGAAATTCGAGGTCACCAACTCGAAAATGAGTTGATTTCTTTAAATTCAAGTGATTTTTCATGCATACAAGATTATTTATCTAAGTACAAAACTCTTAAACTCTTATGTGAAGAATGCAAGATTAAGAGGGAAGACAAACAATGCATTTATCATATTCTTTCCAAACTTGGACCTGCATATTCTATTTTTGTATCTACATTTTACTCCATGAAAGAATCCTTGAATGCAGCTAGCTATCAACAGCCTAGTCTTGAATCCTTTTGTGATTCCTTGATTAGAGAGCAAGATAAGCTCATCCATCTTGGAATAATTAACAATGCAGATACATATGGGAAAGCCTTATTGTCCCAACAGAAAGAAAAGTCCACGCCTTCCAAGAAACAAAATTTTTGCAATAATAAGTCAAACAAGGGTCCCAAACCCTCTCAGTCAGCTCCTTCTTTAAAAAGTGACAAAGGATACAAGCCAAAAGGCAAGAAGACTGAGCGTCATTGCAACTATTGCGAGAAAGAGAATCATGATGAATCTAAGTGTTTCAAGAAGATGGCAGCCTTGGAAGCAACAATGAAGAAGCACCACATCAGCCTAGATTCGCCTTCAGAATCTACCTCTCATGGACATGCACTTTGTGCTTCTGGTTATTCTTATAATGCATCTTCTTCTTCTACTTCAAATGAATGGCTCATTGATTCTGGAGCATCTTATCATATGGCTAAGGATTAAGCCATCTTTTCTACTATGGATGAATGTAACACCAAACAAATATTTGTTGGTGATGATAGATCTTTAAGTGTTGTAGGAGTTGGAACAGTTCCAGCAGATAATGGTCATTTCAATGATGTACTATGTGTTCCAAGAATTTCCTGCAATTTGTTATCAGTCTATCAAATCACTCATTCTGGTGAAGGTAAAACTGTGACGTTACACCTCACCAAGTTGTAATCAAGGATTTTAAAGATCCTCAACAGGTCCTAGCTACCGAAATTGTTGATGATATTACCAGGTTGTACAAATTTAACAACTTTGGGTCATCACCTTTTCCTTCAGTTTTTGTTTCTCATAGTGATAACTTGAGAAAACTTTGGCATGAGCGATTTGGTCACTTAAATTATCGCTCATTGCAAAAACTATGTAAAGACAATATGGTGACAGGTCTTCCAATGGTATCTTGTAGGGATGGTGTTTGTTCCGGTTGTGTACTCGTAAAACATCATCGGGACAGTTTTGACAAACGTGCCTCTTGGCACGCCTCGGTTCCCTTGGAGCTTGTGCATAGTGACTTGTGTGGTCCTCTTCCATCTGCTGCATTTTCTGGTTTCAAATATTTATTAACTTTCATTGATGATTACACCAGACACACTTGGGTTTATTTCCTAAAACTTAAGAGCGAAGTATTTAACATGTTCTTGGCCTACAAGGCCGTTGTTGAAAAACAATCTGGTCATCAAATTATTAAGTTAAGAGATCTGACAATGGAGGAGAATATGTTAACAAAAAGTTCACTACTTTTTGCACTGAACAAGGAATCCAACAACAACACACTGTTCCATATACACCACAACAAAATGGTGTAGCTGAATGGAAGAACCGCACTTTAAAAGAAATGGCTAATTGTATGATCCAATCTAAGGGACTAAGTCTTCAATTTTGGGATGAAGCCATAAATTGTGCAAATTACATAGTTAATTGCACCCCCACTAAAGATTTACAAGGTATCACACCAGAAGAAGCATGGAGTAAAATTAAACCAGATGTAAGTCACTTCCGTGTGTTTGGTAGTGGGCTCACATTCCGAATGAAAAACGGAAAGCATTGCAGCCTAAAAGTGAAAAGTGCATATTTGTTGGATATTCTAGAGATGTAAAAGGTTATAGACTTCTTCAACCACATTCTCATGATGTAATCATTCAAAGAGATGTTAAATTTGATGAAAATCTCTTGGTCCGCGATCCTAACTCGACGATTGTGCCATCTTTGGCCTGTGAGCCTGATTCGATGATTGTGCCTTCTTCTTCTTCTTCCAACTTCCATGACAGGTTTCCAACTCCAGTTTCTGATGATGACAGTGAGGATGAAAATCCACCTCCCCTTGCTCATGTTCCTTCAATTGCACTAGCACAAGTGCTTCCTCGATGGGTCCGTTCAACATGTGAAGCAGCTGGTGATCTTGCCGGTGATCCTAGAGATCAACGTCGAACACGTTCTCAGTTTTAGTGAGCCTCTTCTCTTTTGGATCAGGTTTCTAAGAATCATGATCCAAAAACTTTTGCAGAAGCTTCAGTAAATCCAGATTGGGAGGTAACTATGGATGAAGAATATCGTTCCTTAATGGTGAATGATACTTGGGATCTTGTACCTCTTCCAAAAGGAATAAAACTTGTCAGATGTAAATGGGTCTACAGAACTAAGTATGCATCAGATGCAAGTGTTGAAAGATTTAAGGCAAGGTTAGTTGCCAAAGGTCTTTCCCAAGTTGAAACGATTGACTACAATGAAACCTTTGCTCCCGTCGCAAAAATGAACTCCATCCGCCTTGTTCTTTCCCTTGCAGCCTTACATAACTGGGAAGCCCATCAAATGGATGTCAAGTCTGTCTTCTTACATGGTGATTTACAGGAGAAAATTTACATGGAAAAACCTCCTGGATATGTTCAGAATAACTCTACCCTTGTCTTTTGCCTTAAGAAATCCTTATATGGCCTTAAGCAAGCTCCTAGAGCTTGGTATGCCAAAATGGATAGCTTTCTCCTTGACACTGATTTTTCTAGATGCCATTCTGACCCCAATGTCTATACAAAGAAAGTAGGAAAACATATCATCATACTTGTTCTATATGTTGATGACCTTATTCTTATTGGTAGTGACCCTAAGCTTATAACCCATGTGAAATCCAGCCTTAAGCAAAATTTTGAAATGTCAGACTTAGGACATTTGCATTATTTTTTTGGTCTCCAAGTCTTGAAAACCAAAGAAGGAATCTTTCTTTCTCAGTCTGAGTATGCTTGTGACCTTCTTCGTTGCTTTCACATGGAATATTATACACCAGCCCCTTCCCCCTTCCAGTCTGGAGTCAAACTTTCTACCACTTGTACTTCACATGAAGTAGATGCACCTTGTATTGTCAGCTTGTTGGTAGTCTCTTATACTTGACTCATTCCCATCCTGACCTTTCCTTTGCCATTGGTCGTGTTGCCCGTTATATGCAAACATCTCATGAATGTCACTTGAAATCAGCTAAAAGAATACTTCGATATATTCGAGGTACAATTCAGTTTGGGATTCATTACAGGACAGGGGGGAAACCTTTGTTGGTTGGTTTCACTGATTCAGATTGGGCCGGCGATCCTGATGATCGAAAGTCTACTGGAGGTTATGTTTTCAGTCTGGGATCTGGACCTGTCACTTGGGATTGTAAAAAACAACAAGCTCTTGTTCTTTCTTCAGTAGAGGCAGAATATCGAGCAGCAGTTAATTCCAGTAAGGAAGCTTTATGGCTTCGACAAATCCTTTCAGAGTTTGGATTTGAGCAGCAGTAGCCTACTCCACTTTGGTGCGACAATCAAAGTGCCATCAAGCTTGCCAAAGATCCAATACTAAATCAATGCAACAAACACATTGAGCTACATATGCACTTCATCAGAAATCTTGTTCATGATCATGTTCTTGAAGTGCTCTTTTGTCCTACAGATGATCAAGTTGCAGACATCTTCACCAAGTCTCTTACAGAAGCGAAGTTTTCTAAACTTTGATCTATGTTAGGAGTTTAGTAATTTGCCATTAAGGGGGGATAGGCTCTAATGCCTCCTTCCTTCTCCTAATAGTGTCACTTCTGTAAATCCTTCAATCCTATCCCAAGTTGTTCTTAAAGGGGGATGTTAGGATATTTAGACACTTAGGAGTTAGTTAAGATCAACTTGTGTAATATATCTGTTAGGAAAAGTGTGTTTCTTTAGTATGCACTTGTAAATATTTAATTCGACGGTCACGATATGTTGTGATCCGACGTCTCAACTTCTCTTAGATCATACCTAACCTTGATCCGTGGCTTAACACCCGATTGGTCCATGATCTCTATTTAAAGAGCATGGATGGTCATTGTTTAGTTGATCGATTATGAGAAACTCATTTGTAACTTTCTTTCTTTGCATAATAAATTGTTATGTAGAAGCTATTTGACTGAGGCCATGGAGTGCTTCCCTCTCGAGGGTTTAAACCACGTCAAAACATCGGTGTGTTGATCTGTGATCTGTTTGTGTGAAGTGGTTTCTCTAGGTGTTCGGTCTTTTGGGAGTACCCTATGTACCCGAACATATCGAGCCCGGATCTGTTCGTGCTCACTAGTGTTTTCATATTTAAGGAGTCTGAAAAACTTAAACATGAACTCCATACACCTATTCGTGGATTTTAATAATGAGCCCGAGTTGGTATATGCTCGCTGGTGTTTTCATATTTAAGGAGTCTGAAAAACTTAAACAAGAACTCCATAAAATACTTTTTCGTAAAGTTAGTCTCCTCACCCAAAAAAGTGTAAAAGTACACGAGAGAGAACTCTTCTAGTCATAAATGGACTAGAGTATACCTTTTTCATAAATAATCCACTAAGCTCTGGAAAAGGGGTAAACTTATACCTAAGTGGATGTTCGTTCAAATCCTTTAACGAGTCCGACAAGGGACAAGTACACTCTACAATCTTTTCAATTTTAAGGAGTCTAACAAGAGCATGAAGAAACTCCATAGGGACAGGAACTTGATGAAAAGCAGTTAATAATGTTATGCATGATAAAGGACAAGTTCCCAAAGCAGAAAGTAACGGCATGAGCACCAATATGACAAAGTTTTCTATCTAGGGTGACCCATGTGAAGGTAGGTCCTAACCATGGAGGAATAACAACAATGGACGGTAAATGGAAGGTTAAAATCGCAGTCCATGGTGTAAAAAAGGGACTCCTAAGGCATAAAAATGATAAGATATAGATGCAAAGTGGAGACCTAATCGACATGCCATGAAATCCAAACCTTTTAAAGAACACCAATGTGGACATAATTGTAAAAAAGTGCCTTTATGTACCATGACCTAGTCAAAACAACTCAATTAGTTATTAAGATTAAGAAAATATGACAAAAGGGGGTTAAAAACTATGTAAAGTGGGTACAAATCAAAAGAAATTGACCATAAATAGTAACAAAAGTCCAAATTAACCCATATTTACCATTTTACCATTCTAAGAGAGCAACAATCCCTACGAATTCGTGCGTTGTATACGATCAATCCGAAGGACGATTTTTGATTCCATCGCTTGCAAGTAACAACTATCTCTCTGCTTTTCATTTTCAATGGGTTTTTAAAGAGTTTTCATGGATTTTTGGGTTTTATTTTTAATTTTAAAAATGAACTCTACGTATCCGGAAGTATACCTGGTTAAAGGCATGGGTTCGCAGAATAATGGTGGGTGGAGAGATCTCCACTTGTGGGTTGTGCGCGTCTATGCTAACAAAGACCCTCGTGTGGCGCAATTTGGTAAAGAAAAATCAATGCTCATGGAAAAATGGTGATTGAAATGCAGATATGGTGCTTAAATGGAGAGAAAGAGAACATGAAGCAATGGATAGGGAAGCAATGAGAGATCCATTGACCCTTACTGCTTTGCGATGATGTGGCCTTCTAAAATTCTTCTGTACATCAAATATGAGGGCTTAATCAAACTTGTTCCAAATATTAGTGCACTTGTGGGATCCCGATAAGGGAGTATTTAATCTCCAATGTGAGACTATAGACATCACATTGGACGAAATATACTTTATTACTGGATTATCTCGACAGGGAGAGGTAGTTAACCTCAAGGGCACGTTTCGGGGTGCAGGAGCCTTATCCGTGCAAGACTACATTAACACATACTGTGTGGCTGAAACAGAGAAGAGTGGAAGTTAGGTGGCAATTGGGAAAACAACAAGCTTCCCACTGAAAGTCATAATGAGTACAATGAATATGATCTATGGTAGTACTGCTCAACATTTAGCTTCTTGTAGCTACATGCTGATCAGGGTAGCCTATTAGAAAAATTTTGAGGTCTAAAATGGGCCTCTTAAGAGATATAATAAAATATTACAAGTTAGGCATTTTGTGGGGGACGTATATTCACAACTCACGTTTTACACTACAATCAATGTAACCATGGTTAAGTTAAATTGAAAAGATATCTAAAATAAAATCAATAAAAAAATCATTATTTGATGTGACTAAAAGTATTACCCTTGAATACATAAATTGATTTTGAATATAATATGATGAATGTACTTATAAAGTAAAAAGTAATGTACTCATAAAGTAAGGAGTAATGTATTCATAAGATAAGGAGTAATGTACTCATAAGATAAAATAAATGATATTATTTTGAATTTTGAAATATAACTTATTCAATATTTAAAATATGATTATAATAAAAATATAATTTTGAATTTTGAATTTTAAACATAAATTAAATTTATATGAATAAATTGTTATTTCTTTTAAAATATATACTAATTATATAAATTTAACTTATATTCATTAAAAATAAAAATCAGTCATATAGTTATATAAATCAAACTTATATTTCAATATTTATAAAATATGTTGACTAAATATTATATAAATCTAACTTAAATTTATTAAAACTAAAACTTAATAATTTATTTATATAAATATTAACATTATTTAAATACTAATAATCTATTTACATAAATATCTACATTATTTAAATCTATTTTTTATTTATAAAATACTTAATTAATGTATATATCTATATTGATATTTCATATCTATAATTTAGATAACCAAGTATTTATTTTATGTATTTATTTAATAATCAACACAATTATTTTTCATTTGTTTTAATTTATATCTTTTACAAATTTATTTTTCATTTTTTTATTATTATCTTGTATCTCATAAAACTTATTCCATTTATATTAATATTTTTAAATTTAAAATGATATATTATATAAATAGTAATTATTCTAAATATATTGCATATTCATGGATTTAAAATTATATATCATATAATAAAATAAAATAAAATAATATATTCATGGATTACGTCTTCATAAGATCTTGTATCCATGACATAAGATTTAAAAAGTTTAAATTCCAAAGGTTTTAAAAGTTCATATATCCTATCAATCAAGCCAAACATTAAGATATAATGGTATGTATTCAATAAGGTTTTTAAAGTTTAAAAGAATTTTAAATTATATATTATATACATATTTTGATTTTAATTGAATAATACGTATTTTTACATAAGGTTTAAAACTTCATCAATATATTGTAAATTATTATAAATAATACATTATCATTATATTGTAAATTTATCTATATATTATAATTTATTTAAATAAAGTTTTAAAATTATATATTATATAATGTAAATTATTTATAATATTATTTATATATTATATAATGTACATTTTTTGTTTTGAGGCCCATTTTTGACCTCAAAATTTCCCTAATCTAGTGCTTGTACAATGTGATATTTGACTGGTGTTCCAGATTGTTGGTGAACATGAAGCACCAACTTACTGAGTGCAGAATTGGGAAGAAAAAAAACTTTGGCTATGAGAGTATATTATGTACTTTATTCTTCGAGAGAGTTCCAGATTTGAGTTCGAGAGTGGCTCTCCCACCTATTAGCCCCCATGAGCTTATGATGACTCGATGGGGTGAGATCTTCTTATGGCAGGGAGGAGGAGACACTAGTTCCTCCTATGACAATGAGGACTTCCTAGGTTGGTGGATCCGACAGGTCCCTGCATTTGAGCAGTTTTCATATGTTGGTATGGACTTCCGTGGAGATCCGAAACTCATGCTACCTCTAGGAGCTACTTGGGGAGAGATAGGTACCAATTTTATTTTGAATGTTATTTAATTTTTATAATTTTTTTAAAAAAATATGTACATATGCTTTTGGTGAGCTTAAGTACTGACAACATATTTCGTGCAGATATTGGACCAGTGAGGCCAACTGGACACCCGAGAGTGTTCATGCGTCCAATAGAGCCAGGTGGAACAAAGGCCATGCTACGAAACATTGAGGGAAATATGAACCAGATGATGCATGATATACCTACCTATCGCACATAGCGTATGCCTATAGATATGCAGGAACATGTAGTGGGTGTTCCCCCTACATGGATTAGGATACTCCGTAAAGTATCTAAGATGGTTATATGCTACAGAGAGGTCATAGCAGAGCAGGCTGAGGCTCCAGCCTCCCCTTAGGGATACCTACATTATTTTGAGGCTATCATGCCCAATTTTGTATATTTCTATATATATTTGATAGAGATTGATACTCAGACTCATTGATTATTTTTTGGACTTATATATATACACACCAATCGATTATATACATGTTGTTTTGTGTGTGTGGTGATTTATTTTACTATGTATGATACAAATGCCAATTGAGTACGTAGTTTGCATATGCATCAGCTATTTTGTTTTGATTCCTTGAAATGTGTTGATATAAAATGTGATCAAACTTTCTTTCAAGTAATTAACTTTCAAAAACGGACGTAATAAGAAAGAATCTCTAACCCAATACTCACCCATAAGCTAGAGTACTAAGAATCAAGCCTAACTTCCAAACATGAAATACCATGGTGAAGTGAATCTCAAAGTAGCTCAATAAAATCAAACACTATACTCGACCATATTATTCGTGGAAGGTCCTAAACAAGCACCTCCTGACGAAACAAGTTGACCCGTAGGTCAATAGATCACCCAAGCAGCTGAAGCAAGATTGCGAGTGTGACGACTAGCGCCATCAATGAATCCTACAAACCACTTAGTTTCCATATGAAACACAACCAGAGGACACATAAGCAATGAAAAAATACTAACTCTACATTTCTGTACAACTATGTATAAGAAAAAGTATATGTGCTAAGCGTAATACTTTTTCAAGTAGAGCCCATTCCTAGTCTCAGACAGCTTAACTCCATCATAATCAACTAGTTCATATGACCCTTTCTTTAAAACTCTAGAAATGATATACAGATCGAGCCACATAGACTTAAAATTTCCTTCCCCCAGGGGGTCTTTATTCTGATAATAAGCCAGAACGATATCTCCTTTGGAGAAAACCCTAGGTTTGGCAGATTTATCATATTGACTTTTGACTTTTTTGTGTGTGCTTCATTCGCAATAACCGCATCCTTGCGCTGTTCATATAAATGTTAGAGATGAAGCAATTGGTATTCTAAAGTAGAAGTTTCAGGTAAGAGTTGGATGGCCAACTTTAATGATCGTATTTCGCACTCAATAGGGTGGATACCTCCAACCCATGGAAAAATTCCCATTTCCTTGTCAAGCTATAAAATAGAGGGTTTTATGTTAATGAAGACCAATCGAAAGATTGAAGGAAATAAACCATGAAATCGTCCACCAAATAAAAGAAAACCAAAAGATAAGTATTTACAAAATTCTAATGGGAGGCCCTTTATTTCGCAAAATCAAAGGGAATTTGTTGGGGGCCAACAAGTTCCTGGAAAGCTCATTCAAGCCATGATATGTGACACAATTAGTCCTTGTGAGTTGTGGCATAGAAGGCTTGGTCATCTCCATTTCAAAGCGCTACTTGGATTGCAGAAGATGGTAAAAGGTATTCCTATGTTCAAATTTGAATTTGATAGTGTTTGTAGAGGTTGTGCTCTTGGAAAGAACATAAAGAAGAGTTTTCCTAGCAATTCCAAAAGATCCAAAAGGATCCTAGACTTGATACATTCCAATCTATGTGGTCCTATGTCAACACTCTCCTTGAGTGGTTATTTGTACTCTGTGCTTTTCATAGATGGATTCTCTTGCAAGTCATGGATCTATATTTTGAAGGCAAAGAGTGAAAGTTTCAACAAGTTTCAAGAGTTTAAAGATCTATTTGAGAATCATAATGGAAAGCACATTCGTGCTTTGATATCTGATAATGGATGAGAGTTTGAGTCCCATGACTTTAATGATTTATGTTGAGATGCAGGAAAAAGAAGAAAATTAATTTTACCCTACAAGCCCCAGCAGAATGGGGTTACTGAAAGAAATAACATAACACTATGTGAGGTTACTAAGGCCATGATGTGTGATCAGGATCTGCTCACCTCCTTATGGGCAGAAGCCTCCAACACTACTATTTATATTCAGAACAGAATCCTGCATGCTGTCCTGGGAGAAAAGAATCTCGAAGAAGTTTTCACTGGTGAAAAATCAGATGTTGGACACTTGAATATTTTCGGTTGTCCTGTCTACATTCATGTACCAAAGAGAAGAGGACAAAGATGGAGCCATCCAGAAAGAAAGGAACATTTGTTGGATATAGTGAATCGTCCAAATCCTACGGAGTCTATGTTCTAGGACAAATAAACATTGAAGTCAACAGATATGTAACATTTCATGAATAGGTTGCCTTCAAGCGCTCCAAATAAATTCAATGTGATTAAGATATGGAGGATCATGAGACTCCCATGATGGAGGATCCAGATTTTGATTCTCCCCTTTCAGATGTTGCGAGGGAGAATCTAGAAGAGTCTATAGATCTACTTGATATTGAAGAGCCAGTAGATCTGATAGAAATATCTCTTGATGAACCTCATGCTAAGAGGAGATATGCATGGTGTCGAGACATTTTGAAAGAGGCAGAAAAGCATGGTGCACCACCAGGCTCATCCAGAGAGCGAAAGATACTTGCAAATTTTTTAGGATATGTAGCACAGATGAGTCACAGTAGTGATTTAGAACCCTCTTGTTGATGCCCCAAAAATTGCAGCACCAATCAACAAGGGATTCTCCCCGGTAAGCAAGCCCAATTAGATCGCTCATCATTTGGAGTGGGGAATCCATTCAGTTAACGGCCCGGCTATCGTGTAAGATTTTAAAGATTTGTTTTACTTTGCACTAGTTGCGGCTCGGTCCACCGTTTATGTATTTTTATTTTAAAAGATGATATGCAAGTGCATTAATCTAAATGGTAGCTATAAACAAATCTAATCTAAAACTATTTTAAGAAAATCTAATCTATCCTCATAAGGAGAAAATTTAAAGGATGAGTAATAAACTGGAAATGAAACCAAGAACTTCACGGATAGCTGTTAAATTGAATAGAAGCATTTATAGCAGAAAATAAAGATTATCAAAGATAGCTTTGATAGATATAAGCATTCTATTACCCATTTAACACAGAAATTTTGCAAAGGAAATGAAATCATTCATAGCAGAGAATTAATTCACAATAGCTAGGAAAGATCTCACAGAAAATGTATGAAAGATGCATAAATAGTTCAGCAATTATCCAACACACTCCCAAGCAAAATGTTGTGCCGGCTTCCATAGGCCAAAACGATTTTCTTATTCATGTAGCAGAAATGGTTCATGTACAAGATAGAATGTCCTTTCACCTACCAAAATTCCTCTCACTATATTCTATTCATCTATATATAGCCTTACAAAATGCTCCAAGAGCTACCACTTGTACTCCAACCCCCTGATTCTTTTAATTTGTCTTTTAGTGCCCATTTTACAAAAGTAGAATAAATCCTCAAAATATTTTACAAAAGGAAAAGGGAGCATTACTCCAGTTGTCTTTAACATTTAAAATATAAGGGCAAAAAATGCTCCAACCTTTAATCAGAAAATAGGAAATGCCAAATCAACTCTCTATTGGTGCTTCTAGTGCAGTTGGCACCACTGTTGCAACTGGTGCTTCTACTACTGCTATTATGCTTGCTTCTGCTATGTAATATATCCAAAGGTTTGTTTCTCTAATAATGGTGCTCGTAGGGACTGGGAGCATGCATTTCAATGAGACCTCATGCTTGGCAAGCTCCTCTTCAATAACAATTACTTCTATCGTTGTAACCTGGAGGATTTCTTTAAGAAGGTGCGCGTGAACAGCTGCTTTCCTGGTGTAATGGTGAAGATCTTATGTTGTTAGCACGTCGATTTTCTTCACATAATCCATCTCTATGCTTGGAGTCTCATATTTCAACATGTTTCGACTCTTGCTTCTAGGACCTCCTCGCCAATTGATTTGGGCTCGGACACCTTTAACTTCTTCTTGTCACTTCTCGGCATTGCGCTTTAAACCTGGTAGCAACCATGCATGAGTAGGTAGATGATAAAACAAAATGAAAACTAAACATTGAAATGAAACTTATCACCACAACAAGCATAGCTTGGATGAAATAGTACTAGCCAGGACAGCTTTCAACTTAACAAAACCAAGCGACAGTTGAGGCTCAACTCGTCGAGTTGGGTTGACATTGTGGACGAACTCGCTAAGTTAGGCCGACGCCGAGGCTCAACTCACCGAGTTGGGTCGATGTTGCGGACGAACTCGCTGAGTTGGGCCGACGTTGAGGCTCAACTCGTCGATTTGGGCCGACGTTGCAGACGAACTCGCCGAGTTGAGCTGACGTTGCGGACAAACTCGCCGAGTTGAACCGACGTTGCGGACGAACTCGCTGAGTTAAGCCGACGCTGCGGATGAACTCGCTGAGTTGAGCCAACGTTGCGGATGAACTCGCCCAGTTGAGCCGACGTTGTGGACGAACTCGCCAAGTTGAGCCGACGTTGCGGATGAACTCACCGAGTTGAGCCGACGTTGTGGACGAACTCGCCAAGTTGAGCCAACGTTGTGGATGAACTTGCTGAGTTGATCTGACGTTGCGGACGAACTCGCCGACTTGAGCCGACGTTGCGGATGAACTCACTGAGTTGAGCCGACGTTGAGGCTCAACTCATCGAGTTGGGCCGACATTGAGGCTCAACTTGCCGAGTTTTTTTTCTTTTTTTGAACTTAAGAAACTTTGCTCTCTTTAGAAAACTAAGTAAGAAAAAAGGCCCTTTTGATGGGGCTTGACTTCTAAGCAAATTTTTTAGGAAAATAAAAGGAGGGGCCCCAATACTTACAAAAAATTTGGGGGGGGGGTGTTGCAGCAACAACAATGGCGATTTGCTGGCGAACACAGATCTTTGAAACAAACTCTCCTTAGGGGTAGAAACTTACAAACTGCTAAATTATATGGGTAACAAAATGTCTTCATAGTCCAGCTTCTGTGAATGCAGTGATCACTCTCATCATCATGGTCATTTTGGGAGAAGGCAACATAAGATCACACTTATTTTCAACTCTCTCAAGGCCTGAGTATGGAGTTCATTTTGGAATTCTGCCTCCCAGATGTCAACTAAAAGACTCCACAGGATTGTAACAATATCTCATAGACATATTCGTTTGTTCTTCATTCCCATGCCATTTGCATCCTTTTGGATGTTTCTTGACGGCTTTTTCCATTTGAGCCTTCTAGAAATGAATTTCTTCGACTTCCCTCTTTGATTTAGGTTCTTCAATCCATAATGTTCTTTTGTGTGAGTGAGAAATTTATTTGATTATCATGCTTCATGGACGGAGAAGAACCTTGCTGGTGCTGATTTATTTTGAACAACTTCCTTAATTGAATTTACTTTGCTTTTTTTCTCCGTCGTGCTTTAATTGAGGTGAGAATTTATGGAAATCAGACTCTTTAATCATAATCTCTTTTGGATTTCATTTGCAGCATGGGATCATTTTAAATGCCATACATCTGTAAGACATGCTTCCTTTCCATGGGTCTATTGTAGTGGACTCTTTGAGACAGGTGTTAATGTTAGAGTGAATGGAGCCCCAAGATAGTAAGAGAGAAATGTTGAATCTTAGTTATTAAAAAGGGATTAATTTTGACCAACTGAAAAAGGATCTCTTTATTCCTGGAAACTCAACAGTGAAAACAAAGTCACAAAAACATTGCTTTGTAAGTAGGTTTAAGCCTTACAAGATTTTGAGTCTTGTTCAAAGATCTATATTACCTCTACACCAAAAGCTGAGCCGGGATTTATTAAAGAAAGAATAAAGAAAAACTCTGAGCATAAAACAAGGTGGAAAGCAAAACAAGCTAACTGAAGAAAATAATAGAAAACAAAAACCAAACAAGCAAGCAATAAAGAAACAAGAGTGTTTATTTATGTACAAAAAACCCTCAGAGGACTAAGCGAAGTACTGCTTCAAGGCGAGGCCATTGAGAGGTAGAGTTACTTCCTCTCCTTGTAAGTCTTTCAGTTTGTACATCGTTGGGCCTAGCTTTTCAGAAATTTGGTAAGGGCCAACCCATAAATGTTGAAACTTTGTATGCATTCCCTTACCGTCATGCTGGTGACCCCACTTTAGAACTAAGTCACCTACTTCGAAATTTCTCTTGCCAGACTTCTTCTTATCGAACCACCTTTTTACTATGTCTTGGTGATGGTGGAATTGGTCTTTGGATTTTTTCCACGACTCTTCAAGTTTTAGCAGGGTATCAATTCTTGATTGAAGGGCTTTACTACTAGAACCTCGGGAGGCTTGGGCCAATTGCAAGGATGGGAGTAAAATGTTCGGAGGGAGAATGGATTCCTTACCATAGACCAGGGTGAATGGGGAAGTGACTAAGGAATTCTTGGGAGTGACCTTATTTTTCCATAGAGCATTCGGGAGGGCTATGTGCCAACTTCTCTGATTTTCAATCACAGTTTTCTTAAGGATTCGGATGAGATTTTTGTTGGTAGACTTAGCTAATCCATTTCTTTGGGGATAGAAATTGGCTGAATAATGCAATTTAATTCCTTTTTCATACACAAATTCATTAATCTTTATAGATTAAAAATAATTTGCATTATCAAAGACTAGGGAAATTGGAACCCCAAACCTGGTTATGATGTTTTCTTCCAGGAACTTGATAATTGCATCTTCATTAACTTTGTGCACTGGGGTAGCTTCGACCCATCTTGTAAAATAATCTGTGGCTATTAGAATGTACCGATGCTACAACGAGGAGTTTTGGTTTATCTCACCAATAACATCTATTCCCCATTGCTTGAACGGTTCAGAGATAATAACTGGCTGCAAAGGTCCTGCCTCTTTCGGTAATTTTTTGGCACTTCTTTGTTATACATCACAATTCCTTGCATAGGCGTGAGCATCCTTGAAAAGAGTGGGCCAATAATACCCAGCTCTGAGAATTTTGTGAGCTGTAGTATCTCCAGAATAATGTACTCCAACAGGGTCATCGTGTAATTCTTTGACCACTTTATTCGCATCTTCTTTCTTCAAACATCTGAGAAATATGCCGTCATAATTCTTCCTAAAGAGTACTCCTTCAATGATTTGATAAGCTGCTGATTTCAGACAGAGTGCCCTTCTTTGCTTCGAACTCCAGTGCTCCAGCAAATAACCTGACTGCAAATAGTGTACTAGGTCTCTGTACCACGACTCAGGAGCTGTGAAAATTGGACATGCATTGATCATATTCATCCAGCTTCACTCTTCCAATCTAGCTCTTCATCAGTTGGATTTTCAGTAAGCAGCTTGCATAAACCTTGACCTTTGATAATAGTAGCTGGTTGGAATTCCAAGTCATACTCCTGAAGAGCAGTGACCCAGTTTCCTCTCCTTTCTCCCAATTCTTTCTGAACAAAAAGAGATCTAACAGCGGGATGAGGAACTATGAATTTAGTTCTATTTTTTAGAATATATGGCCTAAACTGCTTTACTGCCTTGAATACTGCATATGCTTGCTTATCTACCATGGGGTAGTTCAGTTTAGCGCCTTGTAGACCAGTGCTCATAAAAGAAATTGGGTATTCATCTCCTGATTTTGCCTTTTGAGTGAGCACATCTGCGAGAGAGTTATCAGAAGCAAAGGTGTATAAAATAAAATATTTATCGAAGTTCGGACTTCTTAAAGATGTCACATTAGCTATGGAAGCCTTAATTTCTTTAAATGCAACTTTCTCCAAGTCTATCCACTTGAATTGTACACTCTGCTTTACCATTTGTTGCAAAGGTTTAATGATCTAAGCGAAGTCGGGTACGAACCTTCGAACAAAATTAATGGTGCCGATAAATGATTGCATAGAATTTTTTCTATGGGGCATGGGAATCTTGTTGATAGCTTGCACTCTCTCTCTATATATCGAGATTCCATTCTTTGAAATGATATGACCCAAAAGTTTACCTTCAAGAACATCGAAAACACTTTTCTTGGGGTTTAAGGAAATTCCATACTTTCTGTAGCGATCGAAAATCTGCTTCAAGTGGAACACATGGTCTTCCCTTTTCTTTGCGAACACTGTCACATCATCCAAATAAACCACTACACATTGACCGCCCAATCCTCGAAATGCAATGTCCATGGCTCGCTGAAATGTAGCCCCTGCGTTTATCAAGCCGAATGGCATTCTTCGATATGCAAAGGTTCCCCACTTAGTGCGGAAAGTAGTCTTAAGACAGTCTTCTTCTGCCACTAATACTTGATTATAACCAGAGAAACCATCTAGCAGAGAGAACAAATATGATCCTGACACCATCTACAAGATTTGCTCCATTGGAGGCACAAGATAGTTGTCTTTATCGGAAGCTTTGTTCAAGTTCCGAAAATCCACACACAATCTGATTTCTCTTGATTTCTTCTTGACGGGGACTAAATTAGCTACCCATTTGGAATGTCTGACTTTAAAAATAATCTTGGCGTCTAGCAATTTCTTCAACTCTTTTTGAATTAAAGGCTCAAGAGTCGGATGCATTCTTCTTAGCTGCTGCTGAAAAGGCTTAACACCTTCCTTCATCAGTATTATGTGCTGAATAATGCGGGTATCATATATTTTCAGATCATCATCAGTCCATGCGAAAACATCTTTATATTGTTTAAAAAGCTTGATGAACTTATCCCTTTCGTTTGGCGAGCAACATTTGCCAAGATTGACATATTTTGGCTCAACCTCTGTGCCCAAGTTTATCAATTCATACTGCATGGAAGAGCTGTGAGTTTTAGCATTTATTGGCCTCTTGAACTTGCTCTGTAGATCAAACAATGATTCAAGAGTTCTCACTCCTTTGGGCATGAAGTTTCCCTTAACAACATCTTTAGTTTGAAAATTTGAATCGTGTTGTCCTTCATCTATTATGGCTTCTTGGAAGACACCTTAATTTGTTAAGACGCTGATGATCTGATCGTCATCATCAAATACTCTGAGATTTGTAATGTTATCCGAAATGGATGGCCTGAAAACCAATTCAATAGAGCATTTTTTGTTAGTAGGCACTAATCTGGAAGCAGAGGTTGCTAACAAATCAGCTGCAACATTCTGCAACCTAGGAATTGAATTTATATTGAAAGCATCAAAACATGAAATTAAATTCCAAACCTTAGACTGATAACCTTTTAAGTGTGGCGAAAGGCAGTGAATTGTGTCTCTCACTTTCCTGACAATTATTTATGAATCACCAAAGACCTTCAAATATTTGACATTTAAACCAATAGCTTTCTTTAACCCATGGACCAGAGCTTCATACTCAGCAATATTATTTGTACACTCAAACTCTAATCTACAAGATAAAAAATGCTTGTTTCTTTCGGGGTCAATCAAAACACAACCGACTCCTGATCCTTCTTGAGTTTTGGAGCCATCGAAGTACAAAGTCCAATTTTTTTTTTCCCTCTTTAACTAAGTTAGTGTCGTAACCACCTAGGTCAGTAACTAATTCTACTATGTTACAATCAATATCATCAGTCCGTGAGAAATGAAGGAGATCAGACTGTTTGTCTGAATTTTGGCTAACATCTTTTGATTTATAATTTCCCGGTTCAATTTCTAAGAAATAATTTCCCAAAACTGAAGATGAGAAAGCTACAGCTTCATTCTTTTCCTCTAACTGAGTGACATTTTGTTTCATGTGGGGTTCTCTCAGTATTTTGATTTGATTTTGCTTATTCTGGTAAGGTAACCACAAATGAGACCAATCTGTCGCGAAGTAACCTTTTAGTTTTGCAGACCAGTCCCTACTTAAAATTAAACCATAAGCCTCGGGAATATCAACCACCATTATGTCAATGAATTGACACACCCTAGAATCAGTTGGCAATCTAATACGTGCGTCTTTCAATTCACCAATGACTTTAACTGTAGTTCTATCTAACTGTATAATTTGGGATGGGGATGAGATTGGCTGCACATTAATCTTTTTGAAAATAGACAAAGGCATGACATTCGAAATGGCACCAGAGTCCACCAAACAATTATGCACATTATGATTAAAAATTTCAAAAGTCAAGAGGAAAGGCAGGGTGTGTGATCTAGATTTTCCGCTAATGCTAGCTTCGTTTATTTCAGGGTTTTCCTCAGTGTTACCTAACGGGGTGCTAGACTGTGGATCAAAGGCGTCCAACAGTTTCTTTCTTTGCTGGGGCAGACTACACATATAGAATATGGAGACATTAGCCTTGGCTTTCTTGATGTCTTCGATTATGTCATAACCCATATCGCATTCTCTTGAGACTTTTGGTTGATTTTCTATTTTGTTCAAAGGAGCTTTTGGCTGTTTGGTTGTTTTTGTGGCTGGTTCTTTTGTTATTGCCAAATTTGTCTTAGGCTGGGGAGGGATGATAGTTATGTGTCTCTTTGGCATTTGATTAGTGGATTTAGCTTTAGGCACATCTACTATTTGATCAATTACCGGGCCTTTACTTCTAGTAGTGATATTAATAGATGTTGTTTGAACTTCATCAACGGGGTTTTCAAAGGACAATTCCTGGGTAGGAGTCCAATCCCAAAGGATCATCGTGGTATCAGGAGTGGATTCTTCCTGCTCAGGGATTTGTTCTTACTAAAGTTCTGTTTTCTCATAAATTTGTGCATCTAACATTTGATTCATTACCAAACTCATTGAGTTAATCCACTGTGGACAACTCTTTTCAGAGTGCTTCTCTTGATGGAAAGTACATAAGTGATCCATCCCTATTTCATGTAGATTTAGCACAACGGAATTATTTACCGGAGGGGTTTGCTGTTTACCTTCATCCCTTTTCTTGTAGAAAGGTTTAAATGGTTGTCTAGAAGAACTGGCTATCTTTTCTTTCTCTAGATCAACAATTTTATTAGAAAGCTTTTGCATCATCTTTAACACACTTTCTAGGTCAGCTACTGGTTCTTATTTATCTTTAGTTAACAAAAAAGGATTCTTAATAGCCGCTGGCTTTGCTTCTAGATCAAGAGAATGTTTAGCAATACTGTTGGCTTCTTCTTCTACTTTCTTGGCTTCCTCAAATTTTTCTATCAAAGTAGTCTTTTTCGTTCTTTTTACAAACATTGCTAAAGGGGGTTTAAGAGCTATTGTATAATATTCCACTAAACATTCTTCAGCGGGATTTGTTGCATCACTAAAGTTATTTAACAATGTTGTGAATCTTTGATTAAACTCTTGAACTTTCTCTTTATTTTCCATTCTCATAGATAACAATTCTTTCATAAGAGTAGCTACAGTTTTTTGATTTCCATATTTCTTCAAAAAACATTTTTCAAAATCTTCCCAGCTTGCTATTGAGCTAGCCTGTAGGCTAAAGTACCAAGAAGATACTTTGGGTTCAAAAGTATAAGGGAATAGGCGACAGAATACATCTTCGTGTTCTACATTAAGAAGATTCAAAGCTAAATAAAAACTCTTGAGATGATCTTCAGTGGAGATTTCTTTCCCGGGATCATACTTCGGCAAGACCTTTTCTGGATTCTTAGGCAAATCATGGAATGGTCCAATTAGATTTAATGCTCCTCTTGCTCTCCATGCAGGCACAAGCATGAATCTTGGTGGAGAATGGGGTGGTGTATGCGATGATGATTTTTGAGGAGTATGCCATGGAGTGTGTGGTGGAGTATGTGGCTTATCTCGATTTGTAGGAGTTTCGGGTTGGACTTCGTTGAATGGTTCAGTGATTTATTCTAAAGATAAATCCAATAACTCTTCTAGACTCCGAACTAAAATGGAGTCTCTTGTATACTGGGTTCCTTTCCTAGGAGCTCTTATTCTGGGCAGCAAAGGGACAGTAGTTAATCCCCCAAGGCTCCTGATGTAAGATCGCGCGTGTCTTCTGAAACGATTTACTTCTTCAAAAGGGATAGCACATAACGTTTCTTGCTGTTCTGTTTCAGAATTGGGATTTTCTTGATTTCTTGATTCCAGATCTGAAATGTCTGGGATAACTGTTTCAAATGGGTCTTTAGTGGAAATTTTTCTAACAAAAGGATCTCTACTTCCAACCATGCACTGGTGGCCCTCCTTCTAGCGCCAAAAAACTGTTGATGCCCTGAAAATCGCAGCACCAATCAGCAAGGGATTCTCCCCGGTAAGCAAGCCCAATTAGATCACTCACCGTTTGGAGTGGGGAATCCGTTCAGTTAACGGCCCGGCTACTGTGTAAGATTTTAAAGATTTGTTTCACTTTGCACCGGTTGTGGCCCATTCCACCATTTATGTATTTTTATTTTAAAAGATGATATGCAAGTGCATTAATCTAAATGCAAGCTAGTGTAAACAAATCTAATCTAAAACTGTTTTAAGCAAATCTAATCTATCCTCGTAAGGAGCAAATTTAAAGGATGAGTAATAAACTGGAAATGCAACCAAGAACTTCACAGATAACTGTTAAATTGAATAGTAGCATTTACAGCAGAAAATAAAGATTATTAAAGATAGCTTTGATAGAGATAAATATTCTATTACCCATTTAACATAGGAATTTTGCAAAGGAAATGAAATCATTCATAGCAGAGAATTAATTCACAATAGCTAGGAAAGATCTCACAGAAAATGTATGAAAGATGCAGAAATAGTTTAGCAATTATCCAACACACTCCCAAGCAAAATGCTGTGCCGGCTTCCATAGGGCAAAACAATTTTCTTATTCATGTAGCAGAAATAGTTCACATACAAGACATAATGTCCTTTCACCTGCCACAAGTCCTCTCACTATCTTCTATTCATCTATATATAGCCTTACAAAATGATCCAAGAGCTGCCACCTGTACTCCAACCCCCTGATTCTTTTAATTTGTCTTTTAGTGCCCATTTTACAAAAGTAGAATAAATCCTCAAAATATTTTACAAAAGGAAAAGGGAGCATTACTCCATTTGTCTTTAACATTTAAAATATATGGGCAAAAGATGCTCCAGCCTTTAATCAGAAAATAGGAAATGCCAAATCAGCTCTGTGTTGGCGCTTCTGTTGCAGCTGGAACCACTGCTGCGACTGGTGCTTCTACTATTGTTATTCTGCTTGCTTCTGCTATGTAATATATCCAAAGGTTTGTTTCTCTAATAATGGTGCTCGTAGGGACAGGGAGCATGCATTTCAATGAGACCTCATGCTTAGATAGCTCCTCTTTAATAAAAATTACTTCTGTCATTGTAACCTGGAGGATTTATTTAAGAAGGTGCGCATGAACATCTGCTTTCCTGGTGCAATGGTGAAGATCTTCTGCTATTAACACGTCTATTTTATTCACATAATCCATCTCTACTCTTGGAGTCTCATATTTCAACATGTTTTGACTCTTGCTTCCAGGACCTCCTCGCCAATTGATTCGGGCTCGGACACCTTTAACTTCTTCTTGTCACTTCTCAGCATTGCGCTTAAACCTGGTAGCAACCATGCATGAGTAGGTAGATGATAAAACAAAATGCAAACTAAACATTGAAACGAAACTTATCACCACAGCAAGCACAGCCTGGATGAAATAGTACTAGCTAGGACAACTTTCAACTTAACAAAACCAAGCGACAGTTGAGGTTCAACTCACCGAGTTGGGCCGATGTTCAGGCTCAACTCACCGAGTTGCGCCGACGTTGTGGATGAACTCGCCGAGTTGGGACGATGTTGAGGCTCAACTCGCTGAGTTGGGCCGACATTGCGGACGAACTCGCCAAGTTGGGTCGATGTTGAGGATCAACTCGCCGAGTTGGGCCAACGTTGCAGATGAACTCGCTGAGTTGAGCCAACATTGCGGATGAACTCGCCTAGTTGAGCCGACGTTGCAGACGAAATTGCCGAGTTGAGCCGACGTTGCGGACAAACTCGCCGAGTTGAGTCAACGTTGCAGATGAACTCGCCGATTTGAGCCGACGTTGCAGACGAACTTGCCAAGTTGAGACGATGTTGTGGACGAACTCACCGAATTGAGCTGACATTGCAGATGAAATCACCAAGTTGAGCCGACGTTGAGGCTCAACGCGCTGAGTTGGGCCGACATTGAGGCTCAATTCACTGAGTTTTTTTTTTTTAAATTAAGAAACTTTGCTCTCTTTAGAAAACTAAGGAAGAAAAAAGGCCCTTTTGATGGTATTTGACTTCTAAGCAAACGTTTTAGGAAAATAAAAGGAGGGGCCCTTATATTTACAAAAAAATTGGGGGGGGGGGTGTTGCAGCAACAACACCTCTACCTATGAAGAAGATACTCGACATCGAGTATGGAAATATGCCATAGTGGAAGCATACAAATCCATCATGCATGATGATGTTTGGGAAGTGGTTCATGAACCTGACATGAAGTTAATAGTAACTTCCACGTGGATTTATAAAATCATGCATGTAGTTGATGGAAGTATTGAAAAGTATAAAGCAAGATTTGTGGCCCATGGTTTCTCATAGAAAGAAGGGATAGGATATGATGAGACATTCGCTCCCATGGTCAGGTACACTACTATCCCAACCATAATTTCCCTTACTTCAGTTTTGGGTTAGAAACTTCACCAGATGGATGTGAATACTTCCTTTCTCAATGGTGAAGTTGAGGAAGAGGTTTACATATAGAAACTTCAGGGGTTTTTAGTGCATGCGAAGGAGTCCCATTTATGAAAACTTAAGAAATCATTGAATGGGATTAAGAAGGCCTCGAGGGCTTGGTATTCGAGGATTGACAACTATCTTCAGAGCTTGGGATTCTCCAAAAGCGAAGCTGACCCCAACCTATACTTCAAGGTTGTGAAGAATCAACCAATGATCTTGGTTCTCTATGTTGATGACTTGTTCCTTACTGAAGAGGAGCACCAGATAGCTTGGTGCAAGAGGGAGCTCAATTCTAATTTCGAAATGAAAGACTTGGGACTTATGCACTATTTTCTTGGTCTAGAAGTTTGGAAAAGGAAATATGAGATCTTTCCTTCACAAGGAAAGTACACAGTTGATGTATTGCGGAGATTTGGTATGATGGACTGTAAGTCCATGTCTACTCCAATGGTGTCTAATCTAAAGAAGATACATGAGTTACATTTCGGATCAGATCTAGTGGATCCTACCATGTATATACAACTCATTGGTTCCTTGATGCATTAGATACATAGTAGACCAGACATATGTTATGCAGTGAGAATCTTGAGTTAGTTCATGTTTGATCCAAGACATAGAAATTGGGTTGATGCCAAGAATTTGCTAAGATACCTTCGAGGAAATATTGCTTATGGAATTAGATATGCTTCCAGTGGTGGAGTTATGCTACTTGGATATGCCGACTCCGACTGAGGTGGTAGTATTATGGACTGAAAGAGTACATCTGGATTTTGTTTTAGCTTGGGATTAGCTATGATCTCTTAGTCTAACATGAAGCAGTGATCTATAGCTCGGAGTATTACAGTAGCATAATATATTGCACCTAGTACTGACTGTCGATAAGATGTGTGGATTGGGAAGCTACTTGATTGGTTTTTTGGTGAGAATCTTGAGATTACTTTCATTCGGTCTAACAATCAGAGTTGCATTAAGCTCTTAGAAAACCATGTGTTTCATGATACATCGAAACACATTAAGATGAAGTATCACTACATCAAATACATGTACCAGAGATGTGCCATAAGACTTCAATACATTGCTATTGGTGAGCATATAGAAGATATGTTGACTAAGACTCTGTCCGTGACGAAGTATAGGTACTTTCGAGACAAGCTTGGTATGGCAGAGAATGCCTCCCTCGCTGAGAGGGAGTGTTAAAGTTACAACATAATGAGTCATTCTCCAAGTCAATATTGTGTGTCAAGATTTAGCCTCGTGTGTTAAGGTTGTGTGTCAAGATTTAGCCTCGTGTGTTGAGGTAGTGTTTCACCTACCCAAATTCTGAAAATTACTATTTTATTTGCAAAATACTTTATGTTAAATTTAATTACAAAGTTTTGTAATTATGATCAGTTTTGATCATGGATGAATGTAATTATTGAATATTATTATTTAAATAAATTAATTAGGAGACAAACACCCAAGAGGACTGTTAAATGAGTGTTCAATGACCCACTAGGAGGAATGGAAATTGTTGGAAGGTATGGGACAGATGGAAGTAGTTGCATCACACCACTAGCTGTTGGTTATGGGACAACTACCCCTAAAAATGTGGCATTATTCCCCAGGTGGAGGGAGTGAGCAGGAAACTCATTTAATGACCCAGTAACATCTGAAAAGGCCTAGGCAGCCTATAAAGGCAAATTCGAATTGAGCAGGAAGCTCTTTATCAATATTTCTGTAGAATATTTTCCTCATGTGCATCAGGTGATCAATGAGAGATTCAAATAGGGAGGCTAGTTGTGAGTGAAATCTTGAGTCTGCATATTTCTGAGAAGAACCAGAGATGCTGGTGCAGGTCTATTGGACTGCTAGCTATTGAATATTCAGAAGTTATTTGCTATTGAAAGAAGAAGTACTATTTCCTGAGTTTCTTCCTCTTGGTGGTTCAGTGAATAGGCTCGGGGGTCCTAAGACAGTACTTGACTGTTTTCAGGAATTCGTTGGGTGGAACAGTCTTCTTGGGCTATTTGTTGCCCTACAGATTTTCCCAAGTTCTACAGACTTTCTACTTATTCTCAGTTAATAATTATGTTCTGTTTAATTAGTATTTTCTGGTTTTCTGCTTCGAAAAAGAATTGAATCCTAGATTTGTTTAAAGTAAGAATGTTTAAGTTTAATGATGATTTTGAATTGATAAACCAGTATCTATATTTTTCCACATGCTGTTTTGGTGCATCGTACTCTAGTATAGATACGCAAGTTAAAAATAGATTAGAAGATATGCAAATGCCATTTGATTCGAATAGATAGTACAGTGATGGATTTATGTTTTTAGTATTCTGCCCTATATTTAATAGTAATAAAACTTAATGTATAATATCTAGAATTGTCCCGAATTACTGCATTGTTTCATAAAGTATAAGTATTGTTCTCTTCTCTCTCTATATATATTATAGTTTGCTCATTCTATTAGTTTTATGTAGTATTCAAATGTAAATCGACAAATCATATTTATATTACAGCTTCAAAATAAATAGTATTGTTATCATCATTCACATGCTGTAAATGCAAGCATTTACACAGTGATTCTATATCACAACTGTATTTTCTTACATCATTCACTATTACAATAGCCACATTTACAATCATTTAGAATTAATATAATATCTAGATTTGTTTTCTAATCACTGCATTGTATTACTATATAAACCTAAGATCATTTTGTTTTAGATCCCTATTCATTACACATGGTATCATAAAAACGTATATTATATCTACATTACTCTACATTACAAACCCTACCTCATGTATAGGCTATTATGAAAACAATAATATTTTATATCTTTCATTTCCAAAGACCAAATACGAACCAGGTTTTGGCCTGTCGTTTCTTTTACAACGAATTTAACTACCATTCAAACAACATACATTACAGAGCTATCATCTGAGACAAGTATCACATAACCTAAGTATAGAACGGAAATTGCATTGACAACCTACAGCAATACGATTTCTACACATAAACTAATAGCATTCATTATTGAGCTATATTTTTAAACAAAGTCTTACAAACCCTAGATTAAGACATAAATCACGATATCAACCTATGGCCTCAAGTCATTTTAACACAGACTTTTTTTTACAGAGTTAAATAGCATATGTTTTCATTGCTGAGAAGGAATGATTATTTACACAATAGACGAGCCTCGACTCTCCCTTATAATCTCATAACTTAAAACAAAAGTCGTGATCCATAGTTTTTAAACCTTTACACAGTCCCAACTTCAAGAAATGAAGTCGTTGTGTTCAGAATGAAAATTACAACATGATTTTCAAAACAAAATCATAACAGGGAGACTCCCAAGATCAAAACATTTGAAACAAGTTCTTAAACCCTCTGTGTAACGAGTTTTACATTGCCTAGAATTGACGAAGACAAGTATCAAGGTGTAAAACCAAGTTCCATTTAATCAACGAGAGTCACAGCAACAAATAACATTTGAATTTTAAACAATGCTTCGAAGTTCTTCCATAACAACTACGACGAGTCATGGCAGGACCAGCTACACAACTCTTGAACCTCATTCAACCACAGTCACAGAGCACCTACGAGGGTTTGGAAGACCCAGAGCTTACCGGTTGAAAGCTCACCGACTTTGCAAAACCCTTGCTCGATTTTCTTCCTCATAATCTGCAACTAACACAAAAACGATGATTCAGAATTTAGATAATTGATACCCTTTCAAACTGAAAAATGAAATACTTTAAGAGAATCTTTGTTCGCTTCAGGAAAAGCTTACCTTGCTAAAAGATACCAAAGAAATCCACTTTCACCACATGAACGATGGTTTTCCACACTGGTAGATGAAGACAGGAAAACCCTTTGACTATTGTCACCTAGGTGTATCTTCCACTCCTTCTAAAACGAAGAATTTCTAAAACTATCAACTTGACGAATACGTGAACTAGAGAACCAGACTCTCATTACAACTCCATGAAAATGGTTTAAAACCTGCAACTCCAACCCTGAACCATGGGTCTCGAGGTTGAACCACTTAAAAAACCTCCTACTAAAATTTCAGCAGCCTGTCGGCCATACAAGACTGAAAACAATAGAAATGATAAACAGCGTTCCACACTCATATACCACACAACGATAGATGTTAGGGTTAATATATAACGGTTCAATCTCATTGCAATCAATGATCTTGATTAAGCCAACGAGTTTGCATTGGGTCGATCAACCCTTGCTATTAATGCACTATCACTTCACATGCAAGGTTTTGCCACGATGGATTACATTGGATGCATTAACAGCCAGCTCAGAGCACCCTTAATGAAGATATCCTATATGGCAACTACCATAGTTATCACATGCATTAGCTTGCACTTACGTGGAGTATTGTCTAACCCTTGTCATTACGTTTTATTGGACGGCTATTAATGCAGGTCTGGATCGCATTCACCAAACACCAGATTCGTATCACTTACGAAATCATCAACCCGTCAATCCATTAAATGCATGTCAGCACTCGATATAAATGCAAACTTTGTGACATAACGTTATAACATTGTATGTTATGGTTTTCGAACCCAAGGTTCTTATGGTTCCAAGTAATGGTTCATAAGACACGTTATAACGTTATAAGGCCAACGACTATATATATATATTCATATAGTCACAGCCCTATCACATTTTAGATTCTTTACTTTATAAATTAACAATTCGAAATGTTGCAAATTTTCCTATATAACATATAGTATGAATAGTTGTTTTTATAAATTGCTATGTAGGATGTCAATCACAAAAATGATATGGTTAGTAGAATAACCACAAGTCTTTTATCTCTTTTTGAAAGACAAAGAATGTAGGAGTTACACTTTTGATTTGGTAGCAAATCCAATGTTGTATATAAACTATGCTTTAGCCTTAAACTCCATACTTTGACTCCTATTACATTGTTTTTGCTGATTAGTAATATAATCACGACACTAATACTTTACAAGTATTTATCATCCTAAGACGACGACGAAACCGGCTATAAAAACTACAAGAATTTCAACAACAAGGCTTTCAGCATGATGACGTAAATGGAGGATTCTATTCTAAACATTGTGGAGTCGTCAGACAATATTTGAAAACAATAATTATAGATCTGAAATCCTTACTTGCATGCTTTTGGTGGATCGCAATAGAATTATAACATTTTATTATTTACGACGTTGAATTTGAACTTTACACGTAGCCATGAAACTTCTTACCTGTCGTCTGCACATAGGACATTCAATAAGATTTAGCGTTGTAGCTAAGTAAGCTCCAGGGTACCTCGTAGGACACCCTTATGCAGCAAGTCAAACTGTCAGTATCTTTACAAGAGAGAAAATGTCGCAACTTTTTCCCAGTCTGTTTATTTCATTGTCATCATAATCATGTTTATTAATTATGTGTTATAAATGTCATTATCTTATTGCTGCTAAACAGAAAATAAAGCATGCTTAGTATTAACAATTGTACAACTAATGCTGTCGTAATCTCAATTATAATTTCCGCAATTATTATTATCATAATTAATGCTGTTATTAAAAATTTTAAATTTATATAAAATTTCGGGATGTTACATAGTGTCTTATAGGATCCTGATTTGGACTCAGGAAACTTGGAGAAGAATGTTGAGTTGGACTTAAGAATGGATAAGCTTCATGTGTTGAGGCAATTTCTTTGTATCTCAAAGTGATGATGTTGAGTCTTTCTAGTCAAGGCTAAGGTCTTGTGTGTCAAGACAGATCCTTATGTGTTGAGGTGGTGCCTCATGTGTTGAGGTGATGCTTTGCATGTCGAAGCATGAATGATGTGTGATGTACTACTAACTATGGTTGATCTATTAAGTCTCCTCTAGAGACTGGCCACCTCTGGAGTGAATTACTTTAGCATATAACCACTTGGAACGATAATAGAACAATATGATCACATCATTGGGAAAATCTCCTTAGTATATTTGATATGATAATTGATTAAGATGGCACATGTTGTAACATACCTGAAAATCTCAAGGTTAGTTTTTTAGTGAAGTTTATCCAATTGTTCAGAATGATTACTTCAATTTACTTCAAATACACTTCATGTAACCGTATATGAAGAAAGTGAGTGTTGTAACTTCAAAATGAAATCTTATTAAAATGTATTACTATTTATAACATTCCCACTAGTAACTAAAGAAATATTCAGTCCTCCCTAATTACATACATATTCATTCATGCCGATTCTTCTTGCATGCATTACTGTTATGAAGATTGTTACTCCTACAACGGAATTTGTTCATTAAAAGAAACTGAATGACTTTTGCACATTAAATGAAAGATACATCTAATTTAAACAACTAAGCCATCATAACCACACACATGAGAGAGACCATATATATACGTGGTTCACCCGAATCTGGGCTATGTCCACAAGAAAGGGTCACAACTTGTATTATTTATTTGAAATAAAGGATTTACAACCTGCAACCCAGATGTTGCAATATTTCCTTTCCAATTTTCTCAAGCCTCCCTCATATAAGCACCCTTTAAAAAAAACAATAGGAATAGGTAGACAATCCCTATTCGTCAAGCTAAACTATAAGGACAATATCCTAAAAAATTAATAAAATAATAATAATATGATTGATTGCCTAAACAATCCAGATCTTTGTCCAGTTCAGGATCACTCTATCAACAAGAGGGATAACCCCCACATACTTCTCATTCTTACTGAGAACTAAATATTTATAGTATGGATAACTGAGTTTGCCATGGGTCAATCAAACCGCATAGATCTTTCTCCGATCTAACATAAATAGAAAATACCTAACTATACAGAGCCTCATTGCCTTATGCAAACCTCTATTACAGAGATGTAACATTTGTACCAAGATACATCAAAACTTAACTAAGCAGAGTTTCATTACCTTAAGCAAGTCTCTATTACAGAGACATAACATATATAACAAGTTATATTAAAATGTAATTCCACAGAGTTTCATTACCTTAAGCAATCACTATCACAGATACATATATATAGCATATACACATATCAAATCTTATTTTTACAACACTCTATTTCCTTACGCAACTCTCTCTTATATAGATGTAGCATATATAATAATATATAAAAACTTAATTTTACAACGCTACAATCTGGGGATCACACATTTGTCGCAGCATAAAAATACAGAGTTTTCAACTGGAATTTACGATTTCGTGGCAGTGTGCAGAGATCCCACTGGATCTTACAACATTATTGACTTACGCAACTCTCTCTTATAGAGATGTAGAATATCTAATAATAAATAAAAAATCAATTTTACAGTGCTACAATCTAGGGATCACAAATTTGTGGCATCATAAAAATACAGAGTTTTCAGCTGGAATTTACTATTTTGTGGCAGTGTGCAGAGATCCCACTGGATATTACAACACTCTATTGACTTACGCAACTCTCTCTTACAGAGATGTAGCATATCTAATAATATATAAAAAAACTTACTTTTACAACGCTACAATCCGAGGATCACACATTTCTGGCAGCATAAAAATACAGAGTTTTCAATTGGAATTTACGATTTTGTGGCAGTGTGCAGAGATCCACTGGCTCTTACAACACTCTATTGACTTACGCAACTCTCTCTTACAGATATGTAGCATATCTAATAATATATAAAAACTTAATTTTACAATACTACAATCTGGGGATCACACATTTGTGGCAGCATAAAAATATAGAGTTTTCAACTGGAATTTACGATTTCATGGCAGTGTGCAGAGATCCCACTGGATCTATACAAAATCATGGCAGTAGACAAAAATAACAAAAGCATAAACTAAATCTAGGATCAAGTATATCACTATCCCTTCCTCATATGCTTCTTTGTTGCAGTAAAGATTAAAGAACAAGGATTCCAATAGGGTTCCAGTTTTCAAGCTACCCTTTTCATGGCAGTGTACAGAGATTGAAGCTGGATTCCAAACGAAATCCCCAACATTTTCTACGAAATCATACAACAATCAAATACCGAGAATCGACTACATTTACCATAGATCTCCCACGTTTCTTACGCACATTATACATATATCACAATGCAGAGCATAAACTAAATTTAAAGAGAGATCCCACTCCTTTCTATGCCCTTTCTACATCAAGAATACAGAGCGTCGACTAAAAATTCTATTATACAAAAATCATAATGCAGGGCATACACTAATTCAAAGATAGACTCCACGCTTTTCTATGCCCTTTCAACATAAAAAATACAGAGCATCGACTAAAATTTGAGAGAGAGAGAGAGAGATCCCTTTCTAATCCAAAGAAGCCCCTTAAGAAGGTTCTCTTGCACCGATGATAGGGAGTTCGGTGTTCTTCTAAATAGACAAATGGAGGAGGTAGGGAGTGGAAGTGTTCCACTGAGGAGATAGATGGATAAGGTAATGCATGAGAGTGCTTCCCGATTAGACAAACGCGGTAGTGAGGCAATTGAGAGCTCCACTATGGAGATAACCATCCTACCACCACTCCAAGTGTTCAAGCGTTAGTTTAAGAACCTTGGTTTACTTTGTAACCAAGATTCAACTATTTTAAAGGTAGATGCTTTGAGATGTATGTGAGTATATTTTACTCATAATAGATCATATATATATATATATATATATATATATATATATATATATATATATATATATATATTTTACATGCTTTGTTTAACCTTTGCTATATATATATATATATATATATATGTTTGGATAACTACTATTATAACTACCCATGTGTACTATCTTTTATATATATATATATATTTACATGCTTGTATTTACTCTTAGTATAACCGTGTTTACTTATATATACTAATTTATAAATCTGAGTTTAACCAAAAATAACAATAGATAAGTTAAGCTCATCAAATAAGCTGATCCTTCCAATTACTAAGCTAAGCTTCCTTCAGTTTTACTTGTGTTCTCTAACACTCTCTCGTAGGAGTAGGATGAATGTATATATATATACATGTAGAGTAATTAGGATATTTATTTGGAAAAGATGGGTAACTTAAGTGTCGTGCTAAAAGTATAGGTCGTAAATGCTGCCTGTTCGTTTTGTATCGAAAAGATACTTTTTGCATGTCAATCCCCCTCCCATCTATTAACGCAAGGAAGGGAACATGATATCCAAATCCGGGCTTTTATAAAACTTATCCCATTTCAACATTCATGATTCATATAAATATAAACAGTTTCCCAACAATCAGGCAAACATGTACAGCGGAATAAAACATCATCCACATACATTTCACATGCATCAACCATATCAAGAACAACCATCCTTCAATTAAAACAGTGCAGAAGTAAATACACATAAGAGAATATACTTATCTCACTATAATGCTGTCCCAAACAACTAGCTATGTTGCTACAACATTCCACCCAACCATAGGTCTCTGCCCAGCCTGTAGTATTTCAGCACTTAGAGACCACCCCCGAATTGGGCATGATATCTACAAGGAAAAGGGGACTCTCAAGTTCAACACAGCCTAAAGCAATGGATACCCATCTCAGCCCCAACATTCTTTTACACACAGCAACTCAAAACTGGGCATGGATACACATTTCAACAATGGGATTCACATAATAGGGTCTATGAGTTTTTCCCAAAATCGTGGCACACCCAAAACAGATTGTGGGAAGAGGGAATCAACCCCAGGGAAGAAAACCGATTTCTCCCACAGATGTATGAGCATTCAGTGGGCCAAAACGGACTCAATAAAACCCCACATCATTTCCCCTTCTTCCCCACTGTTAGCCACAACAAAAAATCCCTTCCTAGCTATGAAAAATGAAGGAAAACATAGGAAATCCAAGGAGGAAAACGCCTAGGTATCTCAAAAATCGTGGGAGAGCAAAACTGATGGGTGAATAATGGTTTGGGGGCAATTTCGTGGCTCTTTTCTTGCCCAAGAATCCAAACATGAAATTCTAGGAAGGGTGGCTTGCCCATACTCGATTTTGGACAGCCATACCTCTCCATTCCCCAAGGCATTAACTACCTCAACCAACTCTTGGGAGAAATGAATGATTGGGCACAAAAGTCAACATGGGTAGTTGAGGGTTCATGGGTTCTCTTATTGACACTTAGCTTGACTTGATTGGCTTAAGGGTTTGAATATTTCCCTCCCAATTCCTTGTAAACATCATGCCCCCATCTCTTGTTGCATTGCATAGCTAGCTATGGGAATTTATATTAAAATGCAGATTTACAATCCCCATGGTTCAATAGCACATGGGTAGCATAATATCCAATACTTGCCTCTTCAAGGTCAAGCGTTCACTAGCAGGGCCTTGGCCTTGAGCTCCACGCTAGCACCATACATAATATGCATAAAATATTTACATTATAGCCCAAAATATTATAAGGGTAAAAATGGGGGTATTACATTCCCCTCCCCCTTGGAATAACACCGTCCTCGGTGTTCCATAACTAGGGAATACATACATGGTTTGTATATGTCCAAAATTCACAAAATGTGGTAGGTCTGTCTTGCATTTCATTGACTGGAGATGTCAAGGTGAGGTTCTTGAATCCTTGCACATTGCTTCTACTGGCCATCGCTTTTCTTGCTACCCCTTGCTGGACATTCGCGAAGGAGGTGACTTCCTCCACATCCCCAACATTCTATTGGAGGTAATTGCCTCTGTTTTCCTTTGTCAGCATTCTTGCTCTCTTCCAGCCTTGGGTGTTTCTTGATAGGGTGATTGGACGAATGCTTCATCATTGATCCACTTTCCTTTCCCTTACTGATTGCTCCTAGAATACTTTTTACCTCTTTTTGTAGACGAATAGAGTCCTGCAAAACCTTGTGGTTCATCGCATTTTGCTGCTTCTGTAGCTTGAGCATTTCTCCAAGATTTTCTTGGGTCTTGGAAATTGTTTGGAGGAGACTTTCAGCTAAGTCTAATAGCCCTTGGTCTGCTGCCATGGTCAATGTGCACAGCTTTCCTCACTTGCTTGCTAGCACCACTTGTTTGTTTTTGTAATGGCTGCAATCAATTGCATTCAATTTCTCACCTGTGAAATTCATTATTGCAATTCTTTGTTAGACCAAGCATAACATAAACATTAAAATTAGTCAATTAATTTCCAAATTGACATGGAACGTCCATGCTTTATTCATGAGACTTCCAAACTTTTTGTGCTTGTCCAACATACATATAACTCATTCATGTTCATCCTTTCACAGGGAATTAGCTTTCTCAGCATTCACAATTTATTTTAAGAAAATAAACACAATAGACTTTCAGTCATGACATGCATTCAACAATTTTCTGTTTCTAAGATGCATCAGTCAAAAAGGAAAGAGAAGAGTAAGAGTTTCCCCCTCTTATTCTTGTTCCAATCTGGAGCCACTCCATCATTGTGGTTCTATGCTCCTTAGCCTCTTTCACTTTAATGTGAATGCTTGACTTGCCCTTTCTTGGCTACGACACTTAGTGTCTAAGGTCTGTCTAAGGCTTTTCTCCATCAGGGAATCTCCTCCCCATGGTTTTTCTACAGAACCTTTGGCTGCTAGGACCCGCCCACACATTGTTGATGTATATGTAACTTCGGAATGTATTTCACCCATGTATATTGTACTCCTATAGAGATGTTATTATTCCTCTACATGGAAGTGTCGTCATTTGTATTGACAAGTATCATAACTTGAAGTGATGGGTTATTAGACCACCAAGTGTGGCGTCTGATTAGTTTAACCATGGGTTATTAGACTGAGTTAGATAAGTCGGCCTTGCTAGGTTATTGGGCAGGACAAGTCATGTATAAATAGAAAGCGGGAGATCTTTATTTTCATCATCTCATTATTCACTCCTACATCACTCGGAAAGTGGTGCACTAGTTGAGGAGGAGGAGTAGCTGCTAGGAGAAGACTATCTCTTGTACTTTGGTTGTATCATTGCTCTTTCTATCTTTGAGGAAGTTGTGGGGTTTTTCACCTTTATGGTTTTCCCCAGTGAAACTCTGTGTGTCTATTGTCTCATGTGATTGCTTGGTGTGATTGATATGCATTTTTATACTTGATATGATGTACATGTTATTCTATCAGTAAGGATCCTAGAGTATGTTGAATTAATGCTCAAAAATTAACATGGTATCAGAGCTAACCTGAGAAGAAGACATTGTGCAGTGGCAGAAACTATGGTTTATTGTTTATTGGGTTTCTCTCCACATATTTTGGAAAGAAAGCAAGGTAGATTGACTCTACTCATCAAGGAGAATCTTTCTGTCCAATCAGAATTAATTTCTAGGCACTTTCACTTTTGGCCCTAAAAATTAGGGTTTCCACAAAAATAGGAATTTCTGAATTCTGAGGACATAGCTGGAAGCTCGAAAAAATTGAATTTTAGAGCTTTGGATCAAGATTTTTGGTTGGGTGAAGCTCCGGGAAACTCAAACCCTAATTCAGGGTCCTCCTTAGTGAATCTAGGAAGACTAAAAGGCATTTTTGAAGGGTGAATCTTTGCAGATTTCAAATTCTAAATATACCAGGTTGATCAGTTCATCAAGGCACATCTTTCTATCCTTTCAGAAATTTGAAATTCACATTTTGAAATTTTAGGGTTTCTCTAACAAACCCTAATCCGACACCAGATCCAGATTTCTGCAAATCAAGTGGTAAGACCTAAATATTTTATTTCCATTTGAGTTTCTTATTAAAATGTCTCACCACACCAAGCTTGAGGATAAGCTTGAAGGGGCTGATAAATTCCAAGCATGGAAGTATAGGATTGGGTTAATCCTGGAAGAAAATGAATTGGACACCTATATAAGTTCTGAGGTCCTTGTCCCAGAGGAAGAAGAGGCTAAGGCCTTGCATAAGAAGAACTTGGTCAAGGCAAAGAGGAACATTGTTGATTCTATCAAAGACCATCTCATACCACATGTGTCATCTCTAAAGACACACAAGGAGATGTTTGATTCCCTGACCAAGCTATTTGAAGGGAAGAACATAAATCAGAAGATGACTCTGTGGAATCAATTGAAAGGGGTAGAGCTTCAGAATGGAGAGACCATTCAATCTTATTTCTCTAAGGTATCTCAGATCAAGGAACAACTTGAAGCTGTGGATGAAGTAGTGGACAATGGTGAAGTTGTCATGACCACATTGAATGGCCTACCTAGGTCATGGAACTCCTTCATCCAAGGAATCTGTGCAAGGAGGAAGTTGATCTCATTCAGTAGACTATGGGAGGAATGCTCACAAGAAGAAGCAAGACTTGTGGCCCGAGAAGAAAATATGGGGAATGAATATCAAGCCCTCACAACAAACACCAAGGGAAGCAAGTTTAAGAGGGAGAGATCTCATAACAAGAATCATTCTCACTCTCATCACAAGAAGAAAGATCTATCTCATGTTCGATGTTTTGATTGCAATGAATTAGGACACTTTGCTTCAAATTGTCCCAAGAAGAGAAAACATAACAACAACAAATTCAATAAGAAGAAGAGGTACAACAAGAAGAGGTTTCATGCTCATGCTGCTGAGGATGATGAACCTCCCAAGAAGAAGGATAGGGCAGAAAGTGATACTTCATCAAGTGAAGATGAATATGTTCTAATCTATGCTCTCATAGGTACTATCTCTCATGGTCGTAATGATTGGTTTATTGATAGTGGGGCTTCCAAACACATGATTGGGTTTAAAGAATCTTTTGTAAATGTATCTGAACATGAGTCACCCCATAAAGTGAAGCTCGGGGATGACTATCAATATCATATCAAGGGAAGTGGTGAAGCCTCCTACAACCTAGACTTTGGGAAGTCTTTGAAGATGAAATATGTTCTATATGTACCTAAGCTCAAGAAGAACCTACTCTCCATATCTGCATTGGATGCAAAAGGTATGAGCGTTGCATTTGTAGATGGCCAAGTCCTAATGTGGCCAAAGGGTAAAACTATAGATGATGCAGTAGTGATTGGAGAGCAAGAGGGAGGATTGTACAAATTGAAGGGACAAACTGAACATGCCATGGTACATGAATCCATGGAGCCAAGTGAACTTTGGCATAAAAGGCTTGCACATGTGCACTATAGAGCACTACCAATTGCAAGCAAAGCTATAGAAGGTCTTCCTGAAATCAAGACAAAGCATGAGGTGTTTGCAAAGGATGTGCAAAAGGAAAGAACATTAAGAAGGCATTTCCAAGCAGTGATAGCAAAGCAAAAGGAATCTTGGAGATTATCCACTCTGATGTATGCGGTCCAATGTCATCCAGTTCTCTAAGTGGGTATGTATACTATGTCTCTTGCATTGATGATTTCTCTAGGATGACTTGGGGTTTATTTCTTGAATAAAAAAGACGAAGTGTTTGATAAGTTCAAGGAATTCAAAGCCTTGATGGAAAATCAAACTGATAAGAAGATCAAGACATTCAGATCCGACAATGGCGGAGAATTCACTTCAGGTGATTTCAAGAAGTTATGCAGTGATTCAGGGATTAAGAGGGAGTTGACTAATCCTTACAATCTACAACAGAATGGAGTTACAGAAAGGAAAAATAGAACAATCATGGAAGCAGCACGGGAAATGCTACATGACCAGGATCTGCCTATGCATCTTTGGGAAGAAGCAACTAGGACAACTGTATATGTGCAGAACAGAACACCTCACAAGATATTGGACAACAAGACACCAGAAGAGGTCTTCTCTGGTAAGAAACCTGAAGTCAGCCATCTCAGAATATTTGGTTTTCCAGTATATACACATGTTCCAAAGGAAAAGAGGACAAAGCTAGATCCTTCAGGAAAGAAGGGTATATTTGTGGGGTACAATAAAAGCTCGAAAGCTTACAGAATATACTTTCCAGGATTCAAGAAGATTGATGTCAGCAAGGATGTAACATTTGATGAGGACTCAACTTACATCAAATTAAATAAGGCACCTGTTGAAGATCATGAAGAACCAAAGGAAACCAGATTTCAAGACACCATCATGAATGAAGCAATTCCAGAAGCAGATCGTGAAGTTGAAGATCCACAAATACCTGTAGATCCAACTAGTGAGAGAACTCTCATAAGAGGAAACCTGCATGGGCTAGAGAGATCATTCAAGATGCAGAAAGGTATGGCATTCTAGAAGAATAACATAGAGCAAGGAAGAGAAATAGATCTCATACCAGTTATGTTTCCCTACTATGTGACATTATGAACAAAGAACCTTCCAGTTATGAAGAAGCAGCAGAAAAGAAACAATGGAAGGATTCCATGGTTGAGGAATACCAGTCAATCACGAAGAATGATGTTTGGGATGTAGTCTCAAGACCTGAAGGGAAGTCGGTTGTGACTTCCAAATGGATCTATAAGATCAAGCATGCTGCATATGGTAGCATAGAGAAATACAAAGCGAGATTTGTGGCTCGTGGCTTCTCCTAGAAAGAGGGGATAGACTATGAAGAGACTTTTGCTCCTGTAGCCAGGTATACTTCCATCAGATCAGTACTTGCCTTGGCTGTAGTGATGAAATGGAAGATACACTAGATGGATGTCAAGATAGCTTTCTTGAATGGTGTAGTGGAAGAGGAAGTGTATGTGGAGCAGCCACTTGGTTTTGAGACACATGGCAAGGAGTCATATGTGTGTAGACTGAAGAAAGTCTTGTATGGCTTGAAGCAAGCTCCTAGGACTTGGTATGGTAGGATAGACAGCTTTCTAACCAGTTTGGGCTTTACCAAGAGTAAAGCAGATTCCAACCTTTACTACAAGGTTGAGGAAGGAAATCCCGTGATACTACTTTTGTATGTGGATGACCTGTTTGTAACAGGTGACGATGGGTTGATTGCCGATACCAAGAGGAAGCTTGCTGCCGAGTTTGAGATGAAGGAATTGGGGATGATGCACTATTTTCTAGGCATGGAGGTGTGGTAGAGTGCAGATGGAATCTTCCTTGGATAAGGGAAGTATGCAGTAGAGATCTTGAAGAAGTTCAGGATGATGGACTGCAAGGCCATGGCCACACCTATGGCATCGAACCTGAAGCTTCTGTGTCATGCTTCATCTTATCTGGTTGATGTCACTGTGTATCGTCAGATGATTGGGTCCTTGATGTACTTGACGAACAATAGACCAGATATTTTCTTTGTGGTGAACACATTGAGCCAGTTCTTGACGGATCCCAGAGGTGTTCACCTGGTTGCTGTAAAGCATATTTTGAGGTACCTGAAGGGTACAATTGATTATGGGCTCAAGTATGATGCGAATAAAAAATATAACCTGCAGGGTTATGTTTATTCGGACTGGGCAGGCAGTGCTACAGATAGGAAGAGAACATCTGGGTGTTGCTTTAGTATGGGATCATGTGTGATCTCTTGGTTTAGCAGGAAGCAATCCTGCGTAGCACTGAGTACAGCCGAGGTAGAGTATGTTGCAACATGTTTGGCTAGTTGTGAGGCAGTATGGCTCCGGAAGCTACTGTTTGAGTTATTTGATCTCCCACTGGAGGCTACTGGTATCTTTTGTGACAACCAGAGCTGTGTGAAGCTGTCTGAGAACCCGGTGTTCCATGATAGTTCAAAGCACATTGAGATCAAATATTACTATATCAGGGATATGGTGTAGAGAGGAGCAGTGAAGCTCCTGTATGTTGCGACGGATGAGCAAGTTGCAGATGTGTTGAAGAAACCACTAATCAAAGTGAAGTTTGAGTACTTCAGAGAGAGGCTTGGTGTTCTTCAGATTGATGACACTTCGAGGAAGAAATGATGGACACATTTGCAGGAGCCATTCCAAGCATGGTGAGAGGAGGATCCTTCCCATGGCTATGGATGTAAGCACTGGATGATGAGCATCAAGATGATGCTCTAGTTACTGCTCTGTATATGCATTAGTTGGATGCTTTGATCAGTTTGATCATATATTTGTATATGCATCATGTTGGATGCTTGATATATTTGTATATGCATCATGTTGGATGCTTGATATGATTAGGTGGATAATGTATTTATGTACCAGGTGGATACATTGTATGATCAGGTAGATCATGTACTTATGTATGTATAACAAGTGGATGCATTGTATGATCAGGTAGATCATGTATGATGATATGTATCAGGTAGATAGTTTGTATGCATCAGATGGATATATTGTTTGATCAGGATGATCACAAATGACGAGCTTCAGGATGTTGCTCCAGATGATATGCATTAGGTTGATGCTATGATGATTAGGTTGATCATGTGATGATGTACATCAAGATGATGCATGGTGAGTATCAGGTTGATACTCTCTGGCTGTGGACAAGTTGTGCAGATAGCATAGAAAAGGTCCTTTAAAATTAAGACAGGTAGAGCGGTGTGCTCATAATATCCTAGGATGCTTTATCGAGATCTAGACAGGTAGAGCAGTGTGCTCATAACATCCTGGGATGCTCTGAGTAGGTTTTTCTACAGGTAGCATAGAAAATACCCTTTAAAATCCGGACTGGTAGAGCGGTGTGCTCGTAACATCCTGGGATGCTCTATCGAGATCCAGATAGGTAGAGCGGTGTGCTCGTAACATCCTGGGATGCTCTGAGTAGGTTTTGCTACGGTTTCACATATAAAAGATCCTTTAAAATTTGGATAGGTAGAGTGGTGTGCTCGTAACATCCTGGGATGCTCTATTGAGATCCAGATAGGTAGAGCGGCTTGCTCATAACATCCTGGGATGCTCTAAGTAGGTTTTGTGAAAGTTCAGATAAAAAAGATCCTTTAAAATCTGGATAGGTAGAGCGGTGTGCTCGTAATAGCCTAGGATGCTCTATAGAGATCCAAATAGGTAGAGCAGTGTGCTCATAACATCCTAGGATGCTCTGAGTAGGTTTTGTGAAGGTAAACATGTAAAAGATCCCGGGATATTTGATAGGTTGAGCAGTAAGCTCGTAATCAGTCCTGGGATGCTCTTTTGAGGTTTTGTTGATGCATGTAATCAGTCCCGAGAATTCCGTAGTATGGCCAGTGATGATGAAGACCTACAGGTGGTGGGTCTACATCCGATATGAAAAAGGATTGGCTTTGTAGAAATTTTTATGACGATTAGATTGGATATTTATTGAGATAGCAGCAGTAGTGACGATGGCAAAGATTTGAGGATGATGATTCGCTGATGATGATCCAGAGAAGAAGACTTGTGCTAGCAAATCTGTGTCGAGAAATACCTTCCTAGTTAAGAGGGAGTGTTGATGTATATGTAACTTTGGAATGTATTTCACCCATGTATATTGTACTCCTATAGATATTTTATTATTCCTCTACACGGAAGTGTTGTCATTTGTATTGACAAGTGTCGTAACTTGTAGTGATGGGTTATTAGACCACCAAGTGTGGGGTCGGCCCTGATTAGTTTAACCATGGGTTATTAGAATGAGTTAGACAAGTTGGCCCTGCTAGGTTATTGGGCAGGACAGGTCATGTATAAATAGAGAGTGGGAGATCTCTATTTTCATCATCTCATTATTCACTCCTACATCACTTGGAAAGTGGCGCACTAGTTGAGGAGAAGTAGCTGCTAGGAGAAGACTATCTCTTGTACTTTGGTTGTATCATTGCTCTTTCTATCTCTAAGGAATTTGTGGAGTTTTTCACCTTTATGGTTTTCCCCAGTGAAACTCTGTGTGTCTATTGTCTCATGTGATTGCTTGATGTGATTGATATGCATTGTTATACTTGATATGTTGTACATGTTATTCTCTCAGTAAAGATCCTAGAGTATGTTGAATTAATGCTAAAAAATTAACACACATATCCACTAGCATCATTCTTAACATTAATTCTCATTATGAGCTTTCTAGGACAGTCACGTGTCCAAATGCATCCCTAGGATGCCTTCAGGGCTTCTTGCTTTCATGCAAAGACCAAAGTTTCCAACAAAGAAACAACAGTGTATCAGCTTGGATGTCATAAGACTTGTTCATGAAATTTCCATTATCCAAAAATGAATGAAAATCAAATACTTATCTGTATTGGGTAGTTCCTTGCTACTCCACAGGTTTCCTTCTGGTTTACAAGCCTTGGATCACTTGTGGGGTGGATGTTTAATGCCCAACTAGTACACCTTCATGCCGATTGGGTTTACCAAGAATTTGTGGTGCCCAACCAGTCCCATACCTGGTTGGCCCTCTCCATTGCTGAGCCATCACATTCATCTGGGTCATTGACCAATGGAAGGAAACTGCACCACCGACCATTATAGGTCAAAGCTCTACTATGGAGCCATAGGCATATAATAGCCTTTCACTAATACCTCCACAACAACCAAGTAAGTAATGCCAAACCAGTGCATCGACTGGGTTTATTAGGCATGCAACAACCCTTCATAACAACCTTCACAACACCCACAACATCCAAGCAAACAATGCCAAACCAGTGCACCAACTGGGTTTATTAGGCATGCAATAACCCTTCATAACAACCTTCACAACATCCAAACAAATAATGCCAAACCAGTGCACCGACTGGGTTTATTAGGCATGCAACAACCCTTCATAACAACCTTCACAACACCCACAACATCCAAATAAATAATTCCAAACCAGTGCACCGATTGGGTTTATTAGGCATGCAACAACCCTTCATAACAACCTTCACAACACCCACAACATCCAAACAATAATGCCAAACCAGTGCACCGACTGGGTTTATTAGGCATGAACAACCCTTCATAACAACCTTCACAACACCCACAACATCCAAACAAATAATGCCAAACCAGTGCACGGACTGGGTTTATTAGGCATGCAACAACCCTTCATAACAACCTTCACAACACCCACAACATCCAAACAATAATGCCAAACCAGTGCACCGACTGGGTTTATTAGGCATGCAACAACCCTTCATAACAACCTTCACAACACCCACAACATCCAAACAAATAATTCCAAACCAGTGCACCGACTGGGTTTATTAGGCATGCAACAACCCTTCATAACAACCTTCACAACACCCACAACATCCAAAAAAATAATGCCAAACCAGTGCACCGACTGGGTTTATTAGGCATGCAACAACCCTTCATAACAACCTTCACAACACCCACAACATCCAAACAAATAATTCCAAACCAGTGCACCGACTGGGTTGATTAGGCATGCAACAAGCCTTCCATTATGCTTCTTCTATGTGTAGCCCCAAATTGCATCTGTTTTAGCTAACAACACAAGATGGATAAGCAAACTCATTAGTATTGCTACTCTAAAATTGAAGCATAATTCATAACATTCGCTATCAAGCATTGAAACACCAGGAATGCGTCCTTTCCCTTACGGTGTAGTCAATATTGAAAACCCTATCATAACCCAACACCCAAAAGGTGTGCACCCCTTTTCGATGTGAACCATGTAGGTCCTAATCTCACTCAAGCAGTCTGGAATAATAATGAAATAATAAAACATGCTCTGCATATTAAATCTAATAACCAGATATGTATATCCTTAGTTAGGGTTACAGAATACTTATCCTTTTTTCAGATGTATTCTCTCTTCCTTGCGAAGAATGGGGGCTCCCTTCTCTGAGTCAATAGTCCTTCGGTTTTCCACCCCATTCGTTTCACGTTCCATAACCTACACATGCCTTCTTGGCATAGCTTCACCATCTCACTCATATAGCTTTCCAACATGTAGTTCAATGGAGATGACATCCTTAAAAATATGCAATGGCATTTCACCCAAAACCCATTCCCAAAGCATGGGGTCCTTCCCATGAAGTCTCGCTTCTGCGGGCCATCACACATGGTCTTCCTACAATGTGTCTTCCTGGAACACTTATCAAAACGACAAACAATCAGCAATATTTAACAATAAAATTCAAATTTGATTGTCTCATAGCCAATCAATGGCATTAAGAATTAAATTCAATCAGGAATTTTCAATTCTTCCTACTACAGAAATTGACTTGCTTAGTCATGAGGTTATTCTCATATTGCTTGTTCCTTGCAAGTGGCACCCATTCTTCCATTAGGGTTTTATGCTTTCTACTATAACATGAAAATCCACTTGCAACATGTCCTCCTGACACAGTTCTATGCAAGCCAACGGTGATTAGCAATTATAAGCAAATTCTCAAATCTGAAATCTACAAGTCCAAAATTGACAACATGTTCTACACATAAACTATTTTTACAACCATGAGACCCTTCTCATGAGGTTTTGGCTCTTGCACATGCTAGATTCCAATCTTCATCATGGACTTATCCACATTTCCATGCCCAAAACAATTGGCCTGGAATCTGGAACTTCAATTGGCCAAACACTTTGTAAGTCTTTATGCATATAATATTTCATTGTTGCAACAGTCGTTGAAGTGATCTGAGAATTATAACACTCAATAACTCAAACACCCTCCGTTGTTAACATTGGAAATGCAATGAAATATATATATATGTATATTTATATATGCATCATCATCATAATAAAACTGCAAGACACAGTCACATCATTTATGCAATTTAAATGAAGCTTTAGATACTCATTACTTCACATTCCATACAACTCTGTCCTTCCAACAGAGTGCTCTGGCAGTCCATCACATGTATACCTTCTTTATGCAGTCTTTCTCCTACAATCATATCAGCTCATGAAATGGTCTCATGATTAACAATAGTCCACCATTTCATCTATTACCTACTGCATTGAAACATGTATTCGTTGCACCCATGCATTCACACAATGCATCTCAGCATGTGCATCCACACATATGCATGCACATTCACAACATTTACATAATATTTTAATGTGCATTCACTCAATGCATACCCTTCAATACAAACTTGCATTAATCCATGAATACTATGCATTCCAACATATTATGGCCTAACCATGCCTATCTCATATGGCATACACTACAACAGGACAATAAGTCATCACTTGCTTTGGTTCTTAAACTCACAACCAACATACACAAATGGCATGATATAATTTCATATGAATGCATTGAGGTTTCTAAGAAACTATAGGGTGTAAGGCTTCCTGCCTTCACTTACCCACACCTCACCATCCTTGGTAGATTGACATTCACATTCCGACACTCAATACCACATGCAAACCAAATCAACATAGTTTAAACATAGTTGAAGGGATCTTACCAAATCCTCTTTCAACATTCATGCAATGAAGCACAAATAACCATTACCTGCATGGCTGTCATTATCATCGCTTGATGTTACCTGATTAGTTAGCCTCTTACCAAGGCTTCATAGTCCTTTTCTAAACCTCATGATCATAGGTTTGTTGCCACAACCTTTCTTCATAAGGTTGTTGGTCATATGCAACAACATCATCCATATCTTAGCTATGATTCGGTTGTCTTTGGTCTTACAACCAATGCAAGCACATCTAATTATTAGGAATCACAATAATTATCTTAAGTGTCTCATTGCATATGTAAAGCCTCACTATTTTACTAATATGCAATATCATATATATATGCACAAACATTTCACATGCACTGTGCAATGTTTCTTAATATGTCGCCTAGTGCATAGTCATATCATCTATCTAATCTCTTGCATTTTAAGTCATGCTTCTATGGTATGATTCATACAGCCATTATCAACAACATTAATTGGCATCAACCATAGACAATACCATTAATGGGCCACTGCATGTGTAACCTTACTACCTTTACCCCTATGCAACATCATGCTCAAGCATAATCAATTTACATGCACTATGAAATGATTCTTTAATCATGCCCACTAATTTATATTTAATTTGCTATTCTCTTGCATTTCAACATTCCTATGCCATAATTTATATGCACGACCACTTCAAAATTATAAATACAATATCAAGAGGGTAGTGGAGGAATTCTCCCTTCCAGTTCCTCGTTGTAGCATGGAATTTCCTCTTCCACATCATAGATGATCCAATTTCATGGGCTCTCTACCATGCACACAAGAAATTATTAGCTATGATCTTCTCACAAAGTATAAATTCAATATATGTATGCACGCGTATAGCATTCACTCTTGATATTTTTCAACATGCAATTATTATGCTATAAATATAAATAGTTTAAGGTGAGGAATTTCCCTCTTATCAACATTGCCTTATTGCTCCCATTGCTCTTCCACAATGCATATTACAGCCAATTACTCTTAATATGGCTTCCACAAACCTTCTATGCAATTCTTGCTTCTCATTCCAAGCATAGAAAATGCATTTCATACTTTCAACTGTTAGAAAAACAAGATCGCAAAGCAATAACAATAAACATAAATGCAAATATAATCACACATACACATTACAAGAGAGACATAGATATATCGTCATTCACCCAACTTGGGCTACGTCCACACTGAAGTTCCAGTCCTTATTGTTATTCCATCCAGCAAAGTGAAGGGATACAACCTGTAGCATAGCCGCTGCACTTCCTCTTCACTGTCTCACAGTCTCTCTCCTTGATCTCAGAGATATTTACAATGCATTATACCTAATACATCAACCCTATCCATGTTACAATGTCATTCTTTTATAAGGAAAATACAATAGGAAAATACCACGGGTTACCCAAAACCATGGGCCCAAAAACTATTGGCGAAAATAGCCCCAAACATTTTTCTCAGGGGCATTGCCCCCAAACCCCCTTTCTTGGGGGCGATGCCCCCGTGCCCCCCGGACCCCCTGAGTATCGGGCTGAGATCATAACCAAACCTGGGGCACGGACACGGCTGAATAATAATATCTCTGAAGCTGGAGATCAGGCTCCACAATTAACAATCTCCCACTTGGAGACTGATCACAACAACTCCACCGCTACTGCACTTGCTGGACTTGTATTTGGAAACTTTCTCCTCTTCACCTTCATGCTAGAAGGCCAACTGAAAATGAGCAGGAAATCAATTTCTCTCTGGTCACTACCTTTGTGAACATGTATGTAGAATTCTGGCTAGTGTGTATCTTTTCTAGCTTCAATAGTTCATCTTCCAGAACAAAGCGTATGAAATGGTACTTGAGATGTATATGTTTAGTCCTGGAATGGAATGCTGAGTTATTTGCAAGATGAATGGCATTCTGGTTGTCACTATACAACCTGCTATCCTTCTTCTTTTTACCCAAATCCTCCATAAACCTCTGCAACCAAATCATCTCTTTACTAGCCTCTATAACAGCAACATACTCTGCTTCTATTGTTGAAAGTGCAACAACCTTCTGCAGTTTCGAAATCCAACTTACTGTTGTTCCACCTACAGTAAACACATACCCTGTGGTGCTCCTCCTGCTATCCTTATCACTTGCCATATCTGCATCAACATATCCCTGTAGAACAATGTCTGAACCTCCAAAACATAATGCCTGAGTGGTAGTACCTCTCAAATACCTGAGAATCCAATGTATTGCCTTCCAATGTTCTTTACCTGGATTGTTCATATATCTGCTCACAACTCCCACTGCTTGTGCAATATCTGGTCTTGTGCACACCATGGCATACATCAAGCTGCCAACTGCTGATTGATAGGGAATCTTGGACATGTAATCTGTCTCTTCCTGTGTCTTGGGACACATTTCCTTACTTAGACTAAAATGGCTGGCCAAAGGTGTACTAACTAGTTTTGCATTCTGCATTCTGAACCTTTCCAACACCTTTTGTATGTACTCACTCTGAGACAATGTCAATTTGCGATTTTTCCTGTCTCTCATTATTCTCATACCAAGGATTTGCTTTGTAGCACCCAAATCCTTCATCGCAAATGAATTAGCTAGCTTCATTTTGAGTACATTTATATCCTGCATGTTAGACCCTGCAACAAGCATGTCATCCACATACAATAACAAGATAATATATCTTTCATTGTCTAGCTTCTTGAAATAAACATAGTGGTCAAAATGACATCTACTATAACCTTGTTCTGTCATAAACCTGTCAAATTTTAGATACCACTGCCTTGGAGCTTGCTTCAAGCCATACAAAATCTTTTTCAACCCACATACCAAGTTCTCTTTACCTTTGACCTCATACCCTTGTAGCTGCTTCATATATATCTCTTCCTCCAAATCCCCATGGAGAAAGGCGGTTTTTACATCTAATTGTTCAAGATGCAAATCTTCTACCGCCACTAGACTTAAGATAGTCCTAATTGAAGTAATCTTAACAACACGAGAAAATATTTCATCAAAATCTATACCTTTCTTTTGTGCAAACCCCTTTACAACAAGTCTCGCTTTGTATCGCTTCTTACCTCCTTCTTCTTCATTCAATCTATAAATCCATTTGTTCTGCAATGCTCTTTTACTAGTAGGCAACTGAACCAGATCCCAAGTCTTGTTTCCTACCAATGAGTCCATCTCCTCATTCATGCCTTGCTCCCACTTCTTTCTAGTTTTCACCTGCATTGCTTCTTCATAACATTCTGGTTCACCAGCATCAGTCATCAACAAATAATACATTGAAGGAGAGTATCGTTCAGGGAGTTTACTTAACCTGGTAGATCTTCTTGCAGTTGCAGGAGTTTTAGGTACTTGCTGTTGTTCTTGATTTTTTGGCACCTTTGGAACTTCATTTTCTTGAATTTCATCAAGTACTGTGTACTCTGTGTTTTCCTTTTCCTGTTTCTTTCCCTGCAACTGATCTTTATACATGACCTTTTCATTGAATATGACATCTCTACTTCTAATGATTTTGTGATTTTCATAATCCCATAAACGATAACCAAAATCATCAACCCCATATCCAATAAAGGTACATTTCTTGGATTTAGCTTCAAGCTTTGTTCTATTTTCTTTATCAATATGGACAAATGCTTCACAACCAAACGTTCTCAGAAATGAGTAGTTTACCTTTTTATCTATCCATGTCTCCTCTGGAATACCACCATCCAAAGCACTTGAAGGTCCTCTGTTTATTAAATAAACAACAGTATTTACATTATCTGCCCAAAACTGTAAGGGAAACCCTGCATGCAATTTCATACACCTTGCACGCTCCATGATCGTTCTGTTCATCTTTTCAGACACACCATTTTCTTATGGTGTTCTTAGGACTGTTTTCTCTCTACGAATCCCATGGTATGAACAATAACTATCAAACTCCTTACCGCAGTACTCACCTCCATTATCAGATCTGAGACACTTCAACCTTTTTCCTGTCTCATTCTCAACCAAAGATTTCCACTTCTTAAAAGTAGCAAACACATCAGATTTTTGTCTAATGCAATAAACCCAAGTTTTCCTAGTTGCATCATCAATGAATGTAACATAATAATGAGAGCCACCAAGAGATTGTACCTGAGCTGGTCCCCATACATCTGTATGCACAAGATCTAACTTTTCATTCTTTTTCTGTTTCCCAACCCTGAGAAATATGACTCTCTTCTGTTTTCCATAAACATAGTTTTCATAGAATTCCAAACTTACCTGCTTCAAATTTGGCAGCAACTTCCTTGAGTGGAGAGTCTGCATCCCCTTCTCACTCATGTGTCTGAGCCTATGATTCCACAATGCTGTATCTGTTCCTGTGGAAGCTAAAAAGATAGAATGGTCAGTATTATGAGGACATAAATACAACGTACCTACCCTGTCTCCATTTGCTATCACCATTGATCCTTTAGTGATCTTCCACCACTTTTCTCCAAATGTAGATAGACAGCCGCCATCTCCCAATTTCCCCGTTGAGATCAAATTTATTTTCATAGCAGGAATATGCTTAACATCTTTCAACAACCAATCAGTTCCATTCTTAACTTTTATCCATACCTTACCCATTCCAACAATTTTACATGGCTCATCATCACCCAATAAAACATGTCCAAAATCACCTGGAACATAATCATGAAAATATTTCCTATGGGGTGTAGCATGACATGAAGCCCCTGAATCTACTACCTAATAATCACTTGTATTATCTAATGCAAGAATCAAAGCATCTTATAACACATCACCTGCAACATTTTCTTCTTGGGTAGTTTCCTTCCGTGTATCTCCTTTCTTCTTTAGAGATCTGCAGTGTTTCTTCAGATATCCTTTCTTTTCACAGTTCGAACACTCTATTTTTCCCAGTCTGGACTTGGATCTGCCATTTTTAGAGTTGATGCGATTACCTTAGCTCTTTCCTCTCCCCTTTTGTCTTCCCCTGCTCTCCATGGTCAACGCATTACCTGATGTCTCACCTGTGCTTTTTCTTCGCATTTCCTCGCTAAGAATAACACCAATAACATCATCAAATTTCAAGGTGTTTGAACCAGAGACAGAGTTACTTACAGCCATGACCAAGTTATTCCAACTTTTTGGTAATGAACAGAAGATTAGAAGAGCCCTAACCTCATCATCAAAGTTCACACTTACAGAACTTAGTTGATTTGTAATCGTATTAAACTCATTTAAATGATCAGTAACAGATCCACCTTTAGACATCTTCATATTAAATAAACGCTTCATTAGAAATACCTTGTTGGAGGTCGAGGGTTTTTTATACAGCTTACCCAATGCACTCATCAAACCCTCCATTGTCATTTCTTTTGAGATATTGAAAGCCACTGATGAAGCCAGGCTCAACCGTATTGTTCCTAGAGCCTTTCTTTCAAGAACCTTCCATTCTTCGTCCTTCATGGTTGCCGACTGTTTTGCTCTTCCTCCCAACGGTAGGAATAGATCCTTCTGGTATAGATAGTCCTCCATTTGCATCTTCCATAACTGAAAATTTTGGCCATTAAAATTCTTGACCTTAAACTTTCCTTCTTTTGCCATTGCTCCCACTCGAACTAGAAACCCTAGCTTGCTGTGGGTTTATCTTCCAAATGGACCTTTGGCTCTGGTACCAATTGTTAGAAAAATAGGATTCCAGAGCAATAACAATAAACATAAATGTAAATTTAATCACACATACACATTACAAGAGAGACACGGATATATCGTGGTTCACCCAACTTGGGTTACGTCCACACTGAAGTTGCCAGTCCTTATTATTATTTCATCCAGGAAAGTGAAGGGATACAACCTGCAGCACAACCGCTACACTTCCTATTCACAGTCTCACAGTCTCTCTCCTTGATCTCAGAGATATTTACAATGCATAATACCTAATACATCAACCCTAGCCGTGTTACAATGTCATTCTTTTATAAGGGAAATACAATGGGAAAATACCACGGGTTACCCAAAACCATGGGCCCGAAAACTGTTGGCGAAAACAACCCCAAAATTTTTTCTTGGGGGTGTTGCCCCCGAACCTCCTTCTTGAGGGCTTTGCTCCCGAATCCCCGTAACTTGGGGGCATTTCCCCCAAACCCCCTTTCTCAGGGGTGCTGCCCCTGCTCCCCCCAGACCCCTTGAGTATCGGGCCAGGATCATAACCAAACTTGGGGTACAGACACAGCTGAATAATAATATCTCTGAATTTGGAGATTAGGATCCACAACCAACATCAACGACTGTCTTAGGGGGATGACGGGGGTTAAGGGGGCTTGCTCCCTTGTTTTTTGTTTTTGTAAATCCTTTGATTTCAACAATATGGAGCATAAGTTCCATGCCGCTTTTCACTGTTTGGGCATCTGAAATTCACCCTGGAAAACAACTCAATTTACTTGTTTTGGCAGACTTCGCAATTTCTCCTTCGACTGTGTCACGAAAATTAAGGTTAAAATCGCCGACCATGTTGCAGAAATTATGGCTAAAATCACCGACCGCGTCGCAGAAGTTAATGCTAAAATCGCCGACCGCGCCGCAAAAGTTAAGGCTAAAATCGCCGACCGTGTCACAGAAGTTAACGCTAAAATCGCTGATCTTGCCACAAAAGTTAAAGCTAAAATTGTCGACCGCGCCACAAAATTTAACGCTAAGATCACCGACCGTGTCGCAGAAGTTAACACTAAAATTGCCAACCGCACCGCAAAAGTTAACGCTAAAATCGCCAACCGCGTCGCAAAAGTTAACGCTAAAATCGCCGACCGCGCCGTAAAAGTTAACGCTAAAATCACCGACCGCGCCGCAAAATTTAAAGTTAAGATCGTCGATCGCGTCGGAGAAGTTAACGCTAAAATCGCCTACCATGCCGCAAAAGTTAAAGCTAATATCGTCGACCGTGTCGTAGCTTTTAAGCCTAAAATCGCCACCACAGGCTTAGCAGCAAACACTTAGAAAATTTTCAAATTTTCAAAAACAGTTAGAATTTTTCTTGAAATATTTCCTTCTTTTCTTTATAGAAGTAAGCCACTTAGAGATCATACTTGCATAGAACAAAATAGTAAAAGTATCTAAAGAAAAATTGCACCTCTTCCATGTCAAGAATAAAACAAATAATATGAAGATAGAAAGAGGTTGCGCCTCCTTTCCCTCCTCCATGGAGGCAAATAGACAAATACAAAACAAAATGCTACTTCATTGGAAACAATGTGAAGCAAGCATTCAACCTGAAAGGGATTTTCTCCCTCCTTCCTCATCTTCATATAATGAAATCAATGCAAGCAGTTTTGAAATAATCCCCAAAGCAGTCATGGGAATGATTTCCCATCCTAATCAAATAGAAGCCATGAGATCTTCAGGTTTCTTTAATTCATTTTAATTCCAAATACGAAATACATATACACACAATTATTTATACATCTATGAAAGGCCCAAAAACCGTAGTGTTGAACCATAAGCTCTGATACCATCTGTCAAGCCCCCTCCCATTTATTAAAACAAGGAAGGGAACATGATACCCAAATCCAGGCTTTTATAAAACTTATTCCATTTCAACATTCATGATTCATATAAATATAAACAGTTGCCCAACAATCAGGCAAACATGTACAGTGGAATAAAACATCATCCACATACATTTCACATGCATCAACCATATCAAGAACAACCATTCTTTAATTAAAATAGTGCAGAAGTAAATACACATAAGAGAATATACTTATCTTACTGTAATGCTGTCCCAAACAACTAGCTATGTCACTGGAATGTTCCAACCAACCATAGGTCTCTGCCAGCCTGTAGTATTTCAGCACTCAGAGACCACCCCCGAGCTGGGCATGATATCTACAAGGAAAAGGGGACTCTCAAGTTCAACACAGCCCAAAGCAATGGATACCCATCTCAGCCCCAACATTCTTTTACACACAGCAACTCAAAACTGGGCATAGATACACATTTCAACAATGGGATTCACATAATAGGGTCTATGGGCTTTTCCCAAAATCGTGGCACACCCAAAACGGATTGTGGGAAGAGGGAGTCAACCCCAGGGAAGAAAACTGATTTCTCCCACAGATGTATGAGCATTCAGTGGGCTAAAATGGCCTCAATAAAACCCCACATCGTTTCCCCTTCTTCCCTACTATTAGCCACAACAAAATCGCCCTTCCCAGCTACGAAAATGAAGGAAAACACAGGAAATCCAAGGAGGAAAACGCCCAGGTAGCTCAAAACTCGTGGGAGAGCAAAATTGATGGGTGAATAATGGCTTGGGGGCAATTTTGTGGCTCTTTTCTTGCCCAAGAAGCCAAACATGAAATTCTAGGAAGGGTGGCTTGCCCATACTCGATTTTGGACAGCCATACCTCTCCATTCCCCAAGGCATTAACTACCTCAACCAACTCTTGGGATAAATGAATGATTGGGCACAAAAGTCAACATGGGTAGTTGAGGGTTCATGGGTTCTCTCATTGACACTTGGATTGACTTGATTGGCTCAAGGGTTCGAATATTTCCTTCCCAATTCCTTGTAAACATCATGCCCCCATCTCTTGTTGCATTGCATAGCTAGTTGTGGGAATTTATATTAAAATGCATATTTACAATCCCCATGGTTCACTAGCACATGGGTAGCATAATATCCAATACTTTCCTCTTCAAGGTCGAGCGTTCACGCCTTGGCCTTGAGCTCCATGCTAGGAACCATACATAATATGCATACAATATTTACATTATAGCCAAAAATATTATAAGGGTAAAAATCAGGGTATTACACTGTAGCTCAGGACGTCTTATAAGGTCTTAGGGTAACAATCATGTTTATACTCTTTAACCCTCCACCAAATACTTAGGTTACTTGAAGGCATCAAAAGGATTTTAGACCACACCCTTTAGTATTCTCAAGGTTTTCCCTTAACCTTACCTCACCCCTAGTGGATTCGGTTGTCGTCGGTTAGTTGTGTCACTACCCTTAATTTACAACCTACTAAATAAACCATACGAGCTACAAGATTTACTAGTGGGGCCTTGGACTTGAGCTCCTGACCAACAAACTAGTACAATGTACATTTACACTTACAAAAATAATAGGTCATAGAAGAGGGATATTACATCCTCCTCCCCTTAAGAATAACACTGTCCTCATTGTTCATACTTTTCAACAATTCGTCTTCTCTTCTGGAATCATCCTTTGCTTGCTTCGTCACTTTTATTTTGACCTTCTTCGGACTTTCATGAATTTTTCCGCAAGTCGCTATCGATCACACCTTCCTTTTCGACTACAAAACTGGGATTCAAAGAAAAATTTGTTTAGTAAAAACTTATCATCAATTCCATAATCAAACTCAGGAACATAACAATGAGCCCTTTATTGCCACATAACATTGTCAATTCATGGAATATCTTTTAGTCTTTGTTTGTGCTTTTATTATCACAAGCACACATAAATCTAGCGCTCCAAGAATGTAGACTGTTAACTTAATCAAAACATATCATTCACTTGATCCAGGAAATTCTTTCCTAACACCTCAGTGCTCACGCAACAATCATTTCTCTCATGCATACTAAGTAGCATCTTGCCTCCTGCATATGCCTTCTCTTTATAGTTTTCCTAGGTCTTTACAACAAGCTGATTCCCTGAGAATCCTGGTGGCTGTCAAATCCCTAATTTCTAGGAGTGTTTCAGTGCCGTTAATGCACTCTTACACTTCTTTTGATTCTCTTGTAGTTAACATTCAGCCTTGTCTCCCATTCTTGGATGCTTGATTTCCTTTTTCAGCATTCATTGTCCCTTTTCTCATCCTTTTATATAATTGTTTTGTATTATTACATTTTGTAACCATGCGGTTACTTTGACCAATCTATGGTCTATTTATTTATCCAATAATAGTTAACAATAATAAAGGAATAAACAAAATTCGTGGTGTGGATCTTACTTCCTTACCCCTTATTTCAACACTTACCATGCATAATATGTTATGCTCTTGTCTTTCAACAAGTTCCACATAATTTCGACCATCTGCCAATTCACTTGTTAGTATGACAATAATCAAATTTTGTACAAAAATCTCTTCCTTAAGCATGATAATAAGAAAATCATCAATATCCATACATGATCATCTTGAAAAATAAACGACATGGTTCACCAAAAGCAAGATACAGAATAATTTTCTTGGCACATTAATTCATAGGAAAAAAAAAGAACTATAATAGATTTCTTAACCACTTAAAAATCTAGGATAACCTCTTTTCTTACTACGCATAACTAGCTTAATAGGATTACATAATGCCTTGAACATGAAATAACATTCTTCCTTTGATGATCCATGGACGCTATGATCACTTAACCCCAAATCTTAGCTTTCACCATTTCAAATACAATTCCTATATAGTTATACAACTTTTCTTTGTACATACTAACATCATGTAAGTAACAACAAATCATCTACATATATACTTGTATACCTTATATGACCCTCATACGCCAAGGTACAAGTTTACTATATTAACACATATTAGTATTATAATCAATATGACATGAATCTATATTCCAAAAATAAAAGTAGATTATCAAGCTATCCATGCATATAACGCATACCTCAATCTCATAAATCTTGATCACATAAAAGTATAACTTTTATAACAACCATTCATAGTGTCCCAACATCCATAGTAAAGATCACTGAAATAAGAAATATATATAAAAATTGGAATCATGCATTTTCATTATATGTATTCTATTAACTAATTGGAATACTCATGTATACCTTTTAAGTAACTATAACCCTTATCCTTTTGTTGATCTTATAAGCAAGGGTACGAGCGTGCTCCAATGTCATACATTAGTATTTATAATCACTTATCCTATACAATCACATACCAGAACGAAACACAGAGACTCCTACCAATTATTCACCTTTTTAACCTGACATCTTTAGATAAAAATATAATAATGAAGAATACTCATTTTTGTAAGTACATTAAGGTGAAGAACATGTAAAAATCATTCTCAAGGTAGTAAATGCTTAGACTACATTCTTACTTTTTTTGTCAGCCAGTCAACCTAACATGTTAAATTCTAGTATTTGTAAACAAGAAAATTCCCACAATTATATCTTTTGGATAAGAAAGGGTATAGCCCTTACATCCTTCCTTATCATTGTGATAAGATTTAAATATTTCCATAATAAAACCTTGGAACTCCATATACTAGTTACGAAAATACTTATTTGACCCTTTTACCCTTTGGTTTTATTTAAGAGGAGCATAGTTTTTTTGTAAATATCGAAACAACTTGGTGGTACTTTAAGATAATACCTTATCTTGTCATATCTTCTATATATTACATAACCTTTCCTATTTAGTCATAGAAATTTTACAAACTCTTCTAACAATCTCTTGTTTGTATAATATCCTTCTTGGATGTCAGATCGTCAAATGGAATTTCTCTATTTTTTATCTACCTATGTAGTAAAGAAGACAGTTTCCTAGTCATGGAAAACCTCACACTAATAGAATGTCCAAGTAGACCAATTAAAGTTAATTCCTTTGTTTAAAAGAATCTAGATACCTTAGTCTAGCAAGACTATACTTTTTGTGGAATATTAGTTTATCATATGTAACAAACCAATAATTCCTAGTTGGTACCTCTGTAAGGTAATCGAATTTGTAATTAAGGGACAAAATCTTAACATCAACATAACTATGCTTCCTTTATAACTAAAAGAATATTTAAATACATCAGTTAGATACTTATTCACGTTGACTCCTTCTGCAACATGCATTTTCACAGAACTTACTATTAATGTCAGTAGTATTATAAACTTCACCTTTAAACATTCACAAATAGGATGAATTTCAATATACTCTTTTACTCCACCTTACAATAACATATTTCCTAAAACCTTAACTCCAATAATCTAACTATTTTAATCATTTTAAAGAGTACTTTCTTGTCATCCAATGAAACTAATTGTAGATGAGATATTCATCGACTAATATTTATCAATAAAAGACCATTCAAATACATAATGAAACATATACAATGCTCACATGTAGATAATGCTAGTCATTATAATGCTTCAACAGATGGAACATACTTACTTGCAATTCAAAGATGACTTGTCGGTTACCTCTTGCCGATCCTTGGAAATGAAATTTTCTGTTTGCGTCTTATAGATGGAGTTCCCTTGCTAGTTCACCCAACACATATTTGCCTCCTCCGGTTGAGCTCAAATAGGCTCGAGTGTTTGTAACCTGTAGCTATGATACCATATGTAACATACCCGAAAATCTCAAGGTTAGTATTTTAGTGAAGTTTATCCAATTGTTCACAATGATTACTTCAAATGCACCTCATGTAACCGTATATGAAGAAAGTGAGTGTTGTAACTTCAAAATGAAATCTTATTAAAAGGTATTACTATTTATAACATTCCCACTAGTAACTAAAGAAATATTCAATCCTCCCTAATTACATACATATTCATTCATGCCGATTCTTCTTGCATACATTACTGTTATGAAGATTGTTACTCCTACAATGAAATTTGTTCATTAAAAGAAACTAAATACCTTTTGCACATTAAATGAAAGATACATCTAATTTAAACAACCAAGCCATCATAACCACACACATGAGAGAGACCATATATATACGTGGTTCACCTGAATCTGGGCTACATCCACAAGGAAGGGTCACAACTTGTATTATTTATTCGAAATAAAGGATTTACAACCCGCAACCCAGATGTTGCAATATTTCCTTTCCAATGTTTTCAAGCCTCCCTCATATAAGCACCCTTTAAAAAAACAATAGGAATAGGTAGACAATCCCTATTCGTCAAGCTAAATTACAAGGACAATCTCCAAAAAAATTAATAAATAATAATAATATGATTGATTACCTAAACAATCTAGATCTCTGTCCAGTTCAGGATCACTCTATCAACAAGAGGGATAACCCCCACATACTTCTCATTCTTACCGAGAACTAAATATTTACAATATGGATAACTGAGTTTTCCATGGGTCAATCAAAGCGCAGATATATTTCTCCGATCTAACATAAATAGAAAATACCTAACTATACGGAGCCTCATTGCCTTATGCAAACCTCTATTACAGAGATGTAACATTTGTACCAAGATACAACAAAACTTAAGTAAGCAAAGTTTCATTACCTTAAGCAAGTCTCTATTACAGAGACATAACATGTATAATAATCTATATTAAAACTTATTTCCACAGAGTTTCATTACCTTAAGCAATCACTATCTCACACACACACACACACACACACACACACACACACATATAGCATATACACATATCAAATCTTAGTTTTACAACACTCTGTTGCCTTACGCAACTCTCTCTTACAAAGATGTAGCATATATAATAATATATAAAAACTTAATTTTATAGTGCTACAATCTGGGGATCACACATTTGTGGCATCATAAAAATACAAAGTTTTCAACTGGAATTTACGATTTCGTGGCAGTGTGCAGAGATCCCACTGGATCTTACAACACTCTATTGACTTACGCAACTCTCTCTTATAGAGATGTAGCATATCTAATAATATATAAAAACTTAATTTTACAATGCTACAATCTGGGGATCACACATTTGTGGCAACATAAAAATACAGAGTTTTCAACTGGAATTTACAATTTCGTGTCAGTGTGTAGAGATCCCACTGGATCTTACAACACTCTATTGACTTACGTAACTCTCTCTTACATAGATGTAGCATATCTAGTAATATATACAAAATTTACCTTTACAGTGCTACAATATGGGTTTCACACATTTGTGGCAGCATAAAAATACAGAGTTTTCAATTGGAATTTACGATTTCATGGCGATGTGCAGAGATCCCACTGGATCTTACAACACTCTATTGACTTACACAACTCTCTCTTACAGAGATGTAGCATATCTAATAATATATAAAAACTTAGTTTTATAGTGCTACAATCTGGGGATCACACATTTGTGGCAGCATAAAATACAGAGTTTTCAACTGGAATTTATGATTTCGTGGTAGTGTGCAGAGATCCCACTGGATCTATACAAAATCGTGGCAGTAGAAAAAAATAACAGAAGCAGAAACTAAATCTAGGATCAAGTATATCACTATCCCTTCCTCATATGCTTCTACGTTGCAGTAAAGATTAAAGAACAAGAATTCCAACAGGGTTCCAGTTTTCAAGCTACCCTTTTTCGTGGCAGTGTACAGAGATTAAGCTGGATTCCAAATGAAATCCCCAACGTTTTCTATGAAATCATACATCAATCAAATATCGAGCATCGACTACATTTATTAGAGATATCCCACATTTCTTACGCACATTATACAGATATCACAATGCAGAGCATAAACTAAATTCAAAGAGAGATCCCATGCCTTTCTATAACTTTTCTACATCAAGACTACGGAGCGTCGACTAAAAATTCTATTATACATCAATCATAATGCAGGGCATACACTAATTCAAAGAGAGACTCCATGCTTTTCTATGCCCTTTCAACATCAAGAATATAGAGCATTGACTAAAATTTGAGAGAGAGAGAGAGAGAGAGCCCTTTCTAATCCAAAGAAGCCCCTTAAGAAGGTTCTCCTGCACCAGTGATAGGGAGTTCGGTGTTCTTCTAAAGAGACAAATGGCGGAGGTAGGGAGTGGAAGTGTTCCACTGAGGAGACAAATGGCGGAGGTAGGGAGTGGAAGTGTTCCACTGAGGAGACAAATGGCGGAGGTAGGGAGTGGAAGTGTTCCACTGAGGAGACAAATGGCTAAGGTAACGCTTGAGAGTGCTTCCCGAGGAGACAAACATGGTAGTGAGCCAATTGAGAGCTCCACTATGGAGACAACCATCCTACCACCACTCCAAGTGTTCAAGCGTTAGTTTAAGAACCTCGGTTTCCTTTATAACCAAGATTCAATTATTTTAAAGGTAGATGCTTTGAGATTCATGTGAGTATATTTTACTCATAATAGATCATATATATATATATATATATATATATATATATATTCTATGTATATTACTTGCTTTGTTTAGCCTTTGCTTTGCTTTTTTTTTATATATATATATATATATATATTTACATGCTTGTCTTTACTCTTAGTATAACCGTGTATACTTATATATACTAATTTATAAATCCGATTTTAACCAAAAATAACAATAGATAAGTTAAGCTCATCAAATAAGCTAAGCCTACCAATTACTAAGCTAAGCTTCCTTCTGTTTTACTTGTGTTCTCTAACACTCTCTCGTAGGAGTAGGATGAATGTATATATATATATAGAGAGAGATATATATGTAGAGTAATTAGGATATTTATTTGGAAAAGATTTGTAACTTAAGTGTCGTGCGAAAAGTATAGGTTGTAAATGCTTCCTGTTCATTTTGTATCGAAAAGATACTATCTGTAGCTCAGGACGTCTTATAAGGTCTTTGGGTAACAATCATGCTTATATTGTTTAACCCTCCACCAAATACTTAGGTTACTTGAAGGCATCAAAAGGCTTCTAGACCACACCCTTTAGTATTCTCAATGTTTTTCCTTAACTTTACCTCACCCCTAGTGGATTCGGTTGTCGTCGGTTAGTCGCGTCACTACCCTTAATTTACAACCTATGAAATAAACCATATGAGTTACAAGATTTACTAGTGGGGCCTTGGCCTTGAGCTCTTCACTAGGAAACTAGTACAATGTATATTTACACTTATAAAAATAATAGGTCATAGAAGAGGGATATTACACATGTGGACCATGCAGATAAGCAAGAGATAAACATAAGATGTGATAAGATATGAGAGAATTCGATTTGCACACTTTAGTGATAAATTAAATAAGAAAGATATAGAATTGATAAACTTCAATGATATTAACAAGAAATAATTTAGTTAAGAGAGTTAACTAAGTGATAACAAAGAAGATATAGTTAACTAAGTGTTTTGCATGACGACACTTATGTTAAACTAAAATTTGACACTTATTTTAAATTAAAAGACGACACTTGTGTTAAACTAAAAGATGACACTTGAGTTGCAACACTCGCACGACAACATTTGAGTTTCACCTAAATAAGTGGGAAAACATTTAGTTAAGGGGGAAGTTCATCTTGAGGTTAGTAGTGTGATTTAAATACATTGCATGAGAAGCGGGGCACACTTTTCCATGCAAGATTGATGCATTCAATGATGGAGCGAATTCTATTGAAATAAATTATTGCATGTGACCAATAATAGTGAATTGGTTGAGTGGAGAATTATTCTTCTGAATTTCTCTTCTATCTCTCTCTCTCTCTTGCTCTGTAATTGCATCGGGGGTGTTTGATGTAAAAGACATTCTATGCAACCTATCAATATACTAAGGAAGGTTTTTTTGAGGTTTTCTCCCTCAATTCATAGAGGGTTTCCCCAAGGTAAATTCATGTGTCGAATGTGATTGCTTATGTTTATGATTGTCATTTGATTCCAAGTACGTATTTCTGAATTCAAAATAAAAAATTAACACCCGTGACCTGGAAGTTGTAATATATTCTGGACTTATACGTCCACATTTCACCAAGCTTGGATTTGAACCTGAAACCTGCATTAGAGTAGCTCAGGCTCCCTATCTCCTCCACGACCTCCGTATCTGTGTGTGTTAACCTTATCCTTCCATTTCCTATCACCGTCATCCTCGTCGTCATACACTTTTCACTCTATGACACTACACTTCCATCACCACCCATCACGCCAACCCTGTCACTCTAGTATTTCGTCCCAACATACTTCTAATCTGCAAACCACCATTGTTCATTTTCATATTCATGTTCACAATCCCCTGTTGGGAATTCGCTTCCACCACAATATTGTACTGCCTGCCATCATCTGTGTTGTAAATACCACTTCTGAAATCCCTCTACGGAGTAAGATATCACTCGTGATCGTTCACGTATAGATTTCCTTCAGGTTCTACAAAATCGCTTACCCCAACAGACCTTCGAGATTTCCATCCTGCATCTCGCCACATGCTTTACCTCTGCTTACGACTAGTGGTTTCATGGAATCTATGTTTATTGTTCACGAATTTTGACCCACAGTCTGGTGCAACGAGAATCCAAAGCTTATACCCTCGACATTCACGACGGGTATTGACACCTGGGAATTCAGACTTGTGGAATATTGATTCTGTTCCTACGTGGAAGATCACCCACGACTCATGACGGAATTGTAGAATGTAACGCTCAAAAAATCTAGGGTAATGTGTGAAGATAGATATTGTTGCCACACTGGGGAAACATTTTTCGAGACTGCGAGCAGTTAACACTGACGACATTGACTTAGATTGCAGGTTTGTAAGTCAAGAGATGAATTCAATATACGTCTTCTTCTAGAGGGAAATTGAAGAACACAACCAAGTGAGCTACTTCTAGAGGCACGACTCATTGATATCGTTAAACAACATCCAAGCAATAACTAGTACCAACAATTGTAACTTGTGAAAGTATAGATTGCATTGCATCAAGAAGATTGTAGAGTAACCTTTACTTTACCTGTTCATATATCATTCCTCTTATTGTACAATTGTTGCAAACTGCTGAGTTTGAAATCAAGAAAGAAGAAACTTGGGATTTAACTAATGCTAGCTCCACAAAAATTGTTTTATTTAAAGTGCACAAGAACTATGATTGAGTTGCTTGGATTTTCTTAGTTTTTTGGTGGAGGTTTATCAAGGAGGAAGAAGGTATTCTCTTTCCAAAATCATAATTTGTAGAAATACTAAAATGTCCACCTCGAAAAATTGATGCAAAATTTCTGAAAAATCAAAACATGAAAGTTGTATATTTCATCAAGACCTTTCCAATGATTCCAAGAGTGTCCAATTCTGAGTTCGGGAGAGAAGGTTATCACAAAAACACTAGAAATATGATTTATGATTATTTAGTAACAATATTTTGTATTAGTATTTAGTATTTAAATGTTCTAATTATTTGGGGATGTAGTAATTAAATATATTGAGATTTTTTAAAAGGAGTGTTATAGGTCAAATCTGCACTTCTCCGTCCGTGATCACATTGCTCTGTCGATCACACAAAAGGACACTATGGATGGAAGAGCTAGGTTGACCTGGATGACTTATTGTTAGAACTACACTCTTCAGCTGAGAATTTTACTGTTGCTACTGATTTCACAACATGTGCGCTACCCTTGCTATAGTAAACGAGCGCACTTGGCTTGTATGAGCGGCTTTTGCTCACACACAGTAGCGCACACGCAGAAACGCGTTGTGAACATTGCTAGAAAGTGATTTTGACCATGAAAATTGACAAAAAATACATGAAATTGCAAGTGTAGGATAAAATAACTTACTTGGTGGAAGTAGAAGATCGTTTGGTGGTCCGGTTTGATTGCAACGAACGGAGGAAGATCAAGGTTTTGCTCCACTTTTCCCTAAAAACTCCAATTGTGATATTTGATTTTTCAATTTGAAATTATTTATATAAAATGAACTTTGATTTTTACCCACTTTTTTCAAAAGTGTATAGTTTCAAGTTGTCCCTAAAAGGTTCTATTTAATCACTAATACCTACAAATGTTGGTGAGTTAAATTTAACCTAGGTATTTCAAATTTTCAATAGAAGTTCAAAGTATTAAACGGGAAATGACTTGTTTTCTTCATTGATGGACCAATATAGGTACCATATTGTCATTATTATGTCATTGAGAAAATTTGTCAATAGTTACTAACTCGATTGTTGAGATCCTATTCTTTTGGTAGGTCATGAACTTACGGTCCTAGAAGCTGTCTTTTAAGTTGTTTTAAGCTCTTGTTTTGACTATTTAAAAACTAAACAAGATTGTCGAGCAGACTTGTTCTCTTCAAGCTCATTAAAGGAATTTAAGGTACATCAGCTTAGGTATAAGTTTAACCCTTTTCCGGACTTTTGCGGATTAGTTACGAAAAAGGAATACTCTAGTCATATGTGGCTAGAAGAGTTCTTCTCTCATCGTTTTAAAATTTTTCGGGGGAGGAGACTAACTATACGAAAAAGGACTTTTGGAGCCTTCTTTAGGGTTTTCAGGCTCTCGAAACATGAAAACACCAAGCGAGCACTCACCTACTCGGGCTCAATGTGAAATCCACAAGAGGGTATATAGAGGATTGTTTAAGTTTTTCAGACTCTATAAATAGGAAAACACCGGCGAGCATATACCAACCCGGGCTCGATATTAAAATCCACGGGTAGGTGTATGGAGTTATTTTTTAAGTTTTTCAGACTCCTTAACATTGAAAACACCGGCGAGCAAGAACAGATCTCGGTTTGATATTAAAATCTAGAGATCAGTATTATAGAGTATTCTTTTATCTCTTCTTCGAACTCTGTAAACAATGAAGAAGGTCCCGCGTCTTCCTCCCATGGGCTCATTAAACTTTTACATGGTTGGACTTATTGAGTTTTCTTTCTTGGAATCATTAAAACAACAAGGGCATTCTTTTACCAAAAAGAATAAGGGATGAGAAGGGTATATCACATCTTTTCAGTGTCAAAGGCAGTTAAGTCAGTCATGTCCTTGAACATAGCACCTACTTGAGTCTTTCATGTCAGTTGGGTTTTTAGTTTTTGACCTTAGGGTGAACCTGATCTCCGAGTTTTTACTCCCCCAATTGGTTATTCTTCCAACCACATGGAGGGTCTGTTAATGTCTCCTACATTGCAGGCTTATATCACTTCCCCTTCATGTGGAAAACTGCCCAAGTCACTTTTTTTCATGCTCACTGTTCAAGGATACAACCTGCGTCGGCCATTCTGTAGTTTACCTTGACTTCATGTGTTGGCCATTCTACAGTTTACCTTGACTTCATGTGTCGGCCATCCTGGTGTCAGTTTGTTTCATCTTGTTACTTGTTCTACTCCATATCAGCTCAAACCTTTTGAGTTTTCCTCGTGTTGGATGATGGAGGATGCATTAAAAACCTCCCTTCTAGCGGACTTCTTTCCATCGACTTCATCTCATTATGCTCTGGGAACAAAGTTTAAAGTTTCGGTTAGTACCTTGGGGATTGTAGTCATCAGTGGCAGTTTCCTTAACTATTGAATAATGGGAATACAACAATGTCTCTTATTCGACAGGTTCCTCAGGTGTTCGACTTCAAGTCCACTTATTCACACTTGTTGGAACGTACTAGGTATCTTGGACCCCATTATCATTATCGATGGAAGTCCTCGCGTTTGTTAACGGTATACATCAATGACCAGTAATCAAACGATACCCCCCATGTTTGACCTCAACTCATTTATTCACATGGTTAGGGTTTGTACCTTGGGTTGTTTGGATGAAGACCTTGGGACTCTGATAGCATCACCATATTTATGTTATCACCCAAGCTGCACAAGACTGAGCCTCACTCATTTTTGGCTCTTCATGAGACATAGATCTAGTTTGTTGTTATGGCTATGATCTCTCATTTTGACATGGATCCACGCTTGTATTTCAGTGGCCATGCTATATATACATATCCTAGTTATGTATCGGAGATCATGTTGTATCATGCTACACATCTATATGATGTCAAGATTGTAATTGCTCGCTGACCTTTGATCGTTGTTTCAGGTACTTTTGTGACTTGGTTCTGCGGTTTCTTGCTCCTCCTCTGACTTGGAATTATAATGTATTTCAACCATCATTTCCCTCTGACCTCAGACATTAGGGGGCATCTATTATAGGTCAAATATGCACTTCTCCGTCCGTGATCACATTGCTCTATCGATCACACAAAAGGACACTATGGATGGAAGAGCTAGGTTGACCTGGATGACTTATTGCTAGAACTACACTCTTCAGCTAAGAATTTTACTATTGCTACTAATTTCACAACATGTGCGCTACCCTTGCTATAGTAAACTAGCACACACCTTAAAATATGCACTGCTTTGCTCAAGGACAACCAGTGCACACCTTCAGAAATGTTGCAAACACTTGTTGCAAAGTACAAGAGTTGCATACTGTGCGCTACTCTGGTTGTATGAAACCTGTGCACATCTTAAGATGAAGTCAAAAAATATATTAAGATTATGAATTGGGATTAGTTGAAGTTGGTTCTGCAACTTCTCCAACCTCTCAATTCAACCACCTCTCGATTCCAACTGCCTACCTTGTCCCATAAATACAAGAAGGATCCATGAGAGAGGAACCTAGAAGGAATGCTTTAAGTGCTATTACACTGGAGGAATTCCCGAGTCATTATGAAGAGAAGGAGCCCAAGACTCGGTTGCAGAAGCATCTTGACCAATCAGGTATATTTATACTGATTCATGTTTCTTTGACAATAAAAAGGTGGAAATACCCTTCCTGTCCCAAATCGAATGTCTATTGGATTGTATGTTCATTTGGTTTAATATCTGATTGTAGTTGATGTTTAATTGCTTTCAATTTCATCATATTTATTGTAGTCAAGATACACTGAAGAAGATTTCCTTTGTGTTGTAGGTTCATCATAGTGGAAGATCAAGCGGAAGACCAAGCGAAAGCTAGGACCAAGCATCGATAAAAGGTACATCTTTTGATATCTTGATCTCTTCATTTGTAGGAACTAAAATACAATGCATTGAATGTATTTACCTGTCACCCCGCGCAAGTTGGTAGTGTCTTCTCCTCACTAAGGTATAAATCCTACACAACAAGGAGGTATTATTTAATAATATTAGAAATATTTTTTGTTTTATTTTATTTAATATTTCAAGTTAACTCTATTTAAAATTAAATATTATCTATTTTTCTTTTCAAAAGATTAATTATATAAATGTTTTTAGTATTTCAAAATTAATCCAATATCATTTTAATTAACGTGATATTTATATTTTAAAGGACTTCGAAGTAGTGATAATATGAAAAACTCTACATTTATTATTTCAAGTATATTTATCGTATTTTGAGATGAACTTTTCATGATCTTAACCAAGGTGAGGTTTATATGGAGCTAGCTATTGCCAAATAAAAATATGACACATAAGCATCATTGAATTCAATATGTCCAACTCAACGATAATCGTTGACCAAAGTTATTGAAATTCTATTGGTTTGATAATTCCAACTCATCCATAGCACATTTTTTTATGAGGCTTATTTTAGACCCTAAATTTTCTCTAATGATATGTCATATCGAAGAGTTCTTTCTCAAGTAATGACACATCTTGCAGTTGAGATATTTTCTTCTCCTCACCTTGTTCTTGACATGGGGAATCAATGACAGTTAGAAACAAGCGAGCTTGAACCGGTGCCAAATCCATAGCCAGAAACTTGTGCTATTTTTCAGAGCCTCAAGCCAGAGCCATCTAGTCAGATTCAGAGTTGTAGCCAGATCTAGAGTCATATCCATGTTCCACATGAGCATGATTTGGTTTGTAAACCACCATTTTCCAAATAGAACTGTTGAGCCTTTGAGCCAAGTTGTAAAATGAAACGTTGAGCCATAACCTAAATTAGAGCCAAGTTCAAGAGGGAACTACTAAGATAGTACCAGAGTGAGAGCCAAGTTCAAGAGTTGTGGTCATCCATGCAACCACCCATTTAGTAGAAGACATTAGCTTCCGCTAGCTTTTGATTCAAAGATCACTTTCAACCAATTGCATCTCCATATTTTAGCTTTGTGTTTGGACTCATATACACCCCTTCGGATTAAGGGGGGTGAATGTTGAAGCCTAATATGTTAGGGTTAGGCGAAGACAAATAGTCATGATGAGTCCAAGGGACAACTTGGAAGAAGAAACCAACTGTCACCTTGTGTTGTATTTATATGTATATTCTTTTAATGAAATGGATGAGCTTTCATGTTTATTCTATATTGTCTTTTCTTGGATTTGTTTAGTCAATTACTTGTCTACCCATTTGGGCATTCCAACAAATGTATTTTTGTATTTTAATGCATATGCAACAATAGTCTAACATGGTATCAGAGCCAGGTCACTACGCTCTACCTCTTTTAGTAATTTTTAAAATTTTTTTTTTCAAGCATCAAATTTCTTCAGTAATTTTTATTGGGCCCGCTTTCTCTTGTGGATTTGCTATCAGATTTGGAAAACCATTAAGGTTTATACCGGATCTGTGTATTTTTCACGTTTATATACATTTTTATTAAAATCTAATCTCACCATTTTCTCGAGAACATTGGATTTAACTAAAATCTACTATTGGTTTGTCAAATTTGAATTAATTTTCCTAGCATAGACTAGGGCATTTAATTTTTTTTTAAACCTAAAGTTTTTGTGCCTTTTAGGTTTGGTAATTCAGCAAGCCTGCTTTTTATATCAGGCCTGTTTTTTCATTAGAACCTAATATCTTTTGATCCATGAGTTATTTTGCACTTAACGTTTTTTTGCTGAGATCGATTTTTCCCAATCTAGCTATGGGGATGCTTCCCTCGCCTCTTCTGGCCAGGTAAGAACCCATATGGATCTTTCTGTTTGAAGGGAAATTTGTCCTTTAGAGAGTCGATTCCCTTTCTCTAGGACAATTTTTCCAGTGTGGACGAGGGTTTCCTGCATTATTTCTCTTCCATTCGCTATTATACACACGTCTCGACCTATCTGCTATTTTTTTTCTCCTTGCTACGCGTTGTATGGACAAATTCATACGTCCTATGACCCTCTATGTCTTTGCGCACTAGTGCATTTCTCTCTCTACCTGCATTTGTTGAATTGCATTAGGGTTTCTAGGCTTGCATGGTTTTCATACATAAATATGTTTAAATGTTTTCCTTATATGTTATATCAAATGTTATACGAATACTTTGAATCATTGGTAAACTATTTTTATATATTTTAAAGTTTTGCTTAAACTTTCTTATTTATGTGATCTTTTTATACATTTTAAATTTTTAAAATTTATATAAAAGCAATTTCATATGTGATTTGTTGCTAAATTGATAGAGTTTAAGTTGTTATTGATTTTACTTTTTAAAAATATTTGCACATATAAATGTTTGTCACTTAAATATTTTGATAACTTTTTCATTAAAATTCAAATAAATATTTATTTATTGAAAGTTTTGTTTAAATATTATGATAAATGTTTTCATAAATATTTATGTGCATAAGTTTTTGCAATTTTTGTTTGTAAGAGTAATTTCTACAAATATGTGAAGGTCATCTTGCTTAATTTATTCATACTTTTCTATTAGTTTGTTGAATTTTATGCATTAGTTTATAGTCTTTTAGTTTTAATCATCATGTTTAGAGGTAGTTCTATTCCCGTGGTAATCTATCTAGCCTTCTTGTTTGGAAGATGATTCACTTTTCAGGTGCTTGGATATCTAACATTTGGTGACAAACAAGAAAACAATTGATGCCAAAGACCTAGTTGCTTGGGGACAATATTTTTCAATCTGGAAGTAATATCAATATTTTTACAACCAAATTTTGTTCAATATCTATATGTTGTTGCTAACCCTTGTTCGTGTAAAAACTTTTTCAAATTCTCTATCTTTCATGTATCATGTCATGTTTTTTTCCTTGTCAATGTGGGCTTATCATGATCATGTTATGCTTTACTCTTGTATGTTCTTTTGTGAATATTATCTCTCTGTTTACTTCACTTTCTCCATAAGTGTATTTGTGAAGAGTTGTGGGACAACTTAATCTTTTTCTTCCTTCCTATCTTAAGCATATTGATATTACTATCTTTGATCATTCAACATTGTTCCTCTCTATAGCTTATTCTTGTTAGCAGCAAAGTTGAATTTTTTTCCACTTTATCCGAGATATTTGATGTTGTAATTCAAAAGTAATGTAATGTTATAAAATACCATATAATCTCACCTCCTTCCAGTTAATGTAATGTAATGAAGGTCATATTCTTCCTATAAAGTCACACGATTATCCACGAGACACATTTTTTATGCATAGGACCATATGGAGTTCTTGTATTCACTATGAGGTCTACCACAGGGTCCTTATTTCAACTTGGTTGTGCAGACTGCATGCACAACACATTTCCTATGTATAGGCTATCTGGGGTTCTTGTATTCATAATGAGGTCTATTGCATAGTTCTTTCAACTATCACCCGGGTTACGATTGTGATGACTATTTGCTAGCCACACTTTCCATTATATTGTTGATATGAGGTTTTTGTACATTATTGTGGTTTTCTGTAGAGTTCATGATACATCTTGGTTCAAGTGCAATTTCATGATTAGTGAGAAGCATTTGTTATCTTCATCAAATACATAAGGTGAAATTTTTTCATATTCACATCTTATTTGAAACTATGAAAGTTGTCATCAAGGGGGATGTTAATCTAATGCCATCTTCCTCCATTTGTATTATTTCTTCCTAGTCATCATTAAGGGGGAATGTTGGAATATGTAATGATGATTAGTGTGGTGTTGTTGGTTGCGTAATGGCACTATCTATCAAATAAGGCATAATAATCTTCATAACTCTCTATATTATAAAAATGAGTCATCCCACATGCATCATGAATTAGTAAATTCTCTTATTACCATTCTTTATATAAGAGAAGTGGAAAATCATTTATTCCACATATATTATGGGATGTGATCTATCCATATCTTTATCTATTAATAGAGGTGAAGGAGACCCTTTTAGGAACACACATTATTATGTGTCATTATGACATGAAGTGAATATGAAATGTGATGTGTGGGTACTCAAGGTTGTAAGAGTGAAATTTTTCCGAAGAATAAGAAGATCTGAAAGTCTTCACTGGATGTTTCCCCATTTAGGGTTTTACCGCGTAAAATTGGTTGTCTCTCTTTTCTCTTTCCTTTCCTCTCTTGCACTTGATATTGATTATTTGATGCTTGTGTTGATAGGAGATTAAACTAGTTAGATTTAAGCATTGAGATCACATGCCTTGAGGATGGACTCACTTTCATGCAGTCCGAAACATCGGTTTTCATAAACTTCACACAGGTTTCCAGCTCTATACATTATATCACCTGTGAAATGGATTCTCTTATTTCTGAGATTAAACTAGTTAGATTTGGTTATTGATTTACATGTTAGTTATATATTGTTGTATGTTAATGCATATGTAACAATAGTCTAACAATGAAAGCCATCACTTTGGATAGTAATTGCATTATTATTGATTAATTGTCATGCATGTGATTTATTGCCTCATTCTACTAGAAATAGGGGTGTGGCCTAAACAAGGCACTTGCTATACAATAAGAGACTTGGGTTAAAACCCCAACACCCCTCACAATATTTTATTTGTTTAGTAGTTTAGATATGTTATAAATCTTTTTGTTTATTATTATTTTTAATCGGAAACAAATAATATTTTTGGGTAAAATATAGTCTAAGTAGTTGTTGCCCTTATTACTCCCGAGTAATTGAACCTAAGGCTTTGATACCAAATGTAAGGGTTCCTTTTGCTAAATAGGTTTTTAGCATAATTAAATAACAATTTTATTGAGAAATTTACAGAAAATAATTAATCTACCATGTGTCTATTGACAGTAAGATTCATTAACCTCATAAATAATTAGTTAAAAATTCTAATACAGCTTAGATATCTAAAAGAATTTAAAAAACTTTAACCTTGAGAAGAAACTCTACTTACTTGATTGATGGCTAACTTAAAAGATTATGCAAGAATACCTTGTCCTCTATTAGTCATCAACTCCTCTAGCAACAACAACAGTTTGGGGGACAACTCTCCACCCAACCAAACCCCCAACAAATTTGAGGCCCCCAAGCCCTCAACAATTAACTCTATGCAAGACCAAGTAAGACCTTACTCTCTTCCCTATCAACCTTAATACAACAAACTCTTCCTCCTTAGCCTCCCTCTAAAACATGTGAATTCACAAATAACAAGAAAACCAACATAAAACAAGAAAACAACCCCAAAATCAACGGACAAGATTAGAGAGAGACCCCTTTCCCTTGGTTTGTCCCCCTTTTATTACTTAATTTTCTAATTTCAATCAATTTTCTCAATTTGCATGGATGAAAACATTTATCATCCATGCACCTAAGGTTAAGTAGACTCACTTAGTAACTAATCTAAATTTAATTACAATGCACATATTCCCTTTTTATTTATATAGGTTAATTGAGTTTTTACTAATACCATATGATATTCATACTTATACTAATTTCATTGATTAATTATTATAAGGTTGGAGTGTTACACACACTTCCATACATAGTATCCCGTTTTGATCAAACTTCAAGTTTTTTTCCAGTATTTTCCATGTTGATGATCCTAGTCCAACTTGTAAACTCTGGACTTGTAATTAAAGACTCTAGAATTGTATACCAATTATCCAATGCAAGGGATGCTAATTTTCTTGCATTTGTGTATTATGCAATTATATACATTGTGAGACTTTGAGACATTTTGCACAAGGACATTCATTTCTTATAAGATAGGAAGAATTCCAGCTAATGTTAATAAGGTCTTTATATTAGTTAGTTGAAAGAGAATATCTTGAGCTTTGCCTACATTGAAGCAATGTTTATATATCACCCCTAGCAAGGATTGGTACTCAGTAAATAGGTTTTGAGCTGGTCCATTCAATGAGATCCATCTTGTATCAAATTTTTTTAATAGATTTATTCCATTCATAACACCATCAACAAATTGTTGAAACTCTAAAAATCATTAATTGGGACTATGAAAAAAGTATGCATCAACCTTATCTAGAAGATCTTCAATTTTTGGAACTGATGGAAACTTGATTACTATTTTAAATGCAAGATTCATCCTATGAGACATACAATAAATACTAAGCATGTAAGATTCAAAGTTGATAGTTGTAGTCTAACACAAAGTCCATTCCTTTTCCCTTGTATTATCGGTGTTCCATTTGCTTTGACACATACTAACTTTTTTACAATCATTAAATGATCCATAGCATCAATTTCCTTTAGGATAATAATAACAACTTTATAAATATTTTTTAGTTGTAGAATTATCCCTCATGTTATGAATCCCGAGTAGACAGGAAGGCCTAATATGGTCATTAACCATATGAATGATCATGCAAATACATGAAATATCATCACTAGTTGTAACCTCGTCCAAAATCAATGACAAAAGCACTGCATCTACAATATTCTATTTCATACCATTCTTTTATACTTGAGTTAGATATCATGCCCGTTCCCAACCACTCGTTACAAACAAATGAGACAATTTCAACACTTGAATAAAATATAGACAATTTCATGTAATTTGGATAATCTTGTCATAGGATGACCACTAGATAACGTGAAATTCAATGCTTAATTGTATGGTCTTGGATAACAAATTTCTTTCCACCATCTTTCCAAATAGAGATGTGTTTGTTCCTCCACTTGCCTTGAGTTTTCCCTTATTAATTATTTCCTATATTCATATCACATTTGATAGTTTGATATTCTTCAAAAGATTTCCATTTAATAATAGATTTATCTTTACCATTTACAATTTTCTGATCATACACCTTTCTTGCATGCTTCTCTATTGTATCTAATTTCATCTAGAATTTCATTACCTTGTCAAGTTTCCAACTATGTATAGATTATTTAACTTATTGTAATGCCCCATCTAGTTAAATAAGTTATAACCATAGGTGGATAACTAAAGGCGTATACTAATCAAATATTAATAAAAATAGAGAAATAATTAGATGCATACTTAAGTTTAAAATGATATTTATTAAGTTAGATAAAACTTAATTTGGTTAGAGCATAATAACCCTCTCTATAGTTCCACTCTCCTACCTAGGGAATTAGGCTATGACTTCATAAGTCTATTGGACCAAATCCAATTCAATTTGGCTTCTCGAGTCACCCTGGAGCTTCTTCCAAGTTCATAAGGGCCTAACTTACTATTTTTAGACTCCTGGAGTCTATTTTGGCATATGAAGGAAAATTCCTTCAATTAGGGCTTATTTTCCTTGATTTTAGGGTCCCAAATTGCAAGTTAGAGTTGTGGAGTGAATTTGGGGAGTTTACTGCACTTTTTAGGGACTCCATGCACTTTTTTTACCTATTATGAGATAGTATAAGCACCCTCCTTGAGTGTTTTTAGGGATTACCTCCTCATGCATGTGCATTCACTTAGTTGCATGTGCCTCATTAAGTTAGAACTAGTGTTTAGGAAGTCATAAGTCATTTTAACTCATCTTACAGAGTGTGCATGGATAACTAAGGGTCTCTGGCTCTAGTTAAGCCTCACTAGAATCTCATGCATTGCATGATAAATTGAAATTTACTCCTAACCTATTCGAATTGAATTGCATATTTATTTCCCTTCAATTCATTCACTGAAGCTTAATGTAAGACAACATTCTCTCTTGTTATTGACTTCTCTCTTTTGTGTAATGATTAATGTTTAGCACATTTATTGCATGAATTTGCTAGATTTTTTTTTTATCTCTTTCACTGTATTTCTATGTTTATTACTATCTAGATCTACATGCTCAAATTCTACATGGTATCAAAGTTGCAGGGATGCTAAACAGTTGGTATATTGGTTGTTTTTTACAGGGCTCAAGCTCAATTGCAGGTTAAAGAAGCTAATTTGTAGCCATCAAATAACTCGTTTGCACCCATGAAACTATATCCCCAATAGTTTCTAAACCCCTTCAACTATTATGAATGGAAATAAAGAGTAGAGATGTTATTGAGGATGAAGGAGCTCTACCGGATAAAAATGGACACCTGGGTAGAACCAATTTCAAGGGGTCAAAAGTATAAATACTTGAATAGAATGGATGAAGCATTTGAGCTATTTTTTTATTCTATTTCTCCATACCTACTCTATAACATTGAATCCAAGAAGGCTCTAAATTAAATTTGGACCACGTTGTCCACCCTCTTCAGAATACAAGATGAAATGAGGGGCCATCAATTGTAGGTGGAACTAATGAACTTGAGACTGAGTGATTTTGAATCTGTTCAAGAGTTTTCACCAAGTTTAAATAAGTTCTATTGTGTCTCAATATGTGTAATATCAATAAGGTTGGCGCACAAATGGTACTCTCTATTCTCTCCAAATTGGATCTTGATTATAGTGTCTTTGTTTATGCTTTTCATACTACTAGATTGTCTCTTGGAGCATCTTTCAAAATTCCTACCTTGGATGTATTTTCTACCTACCTCCTTCAAGAGAAAGATAAGATCTCACAAAAGGGCCTAAAAAATACCTCAAAGGAGCATGCACTTATAGCTAACGTGGGGAAGAAGGGTGGAATCAATCAAAACCCCCCATATAAGGGAAAAATGAGCAAAAATCAATGGTTTCTCATGTAGAATTCGACTCCAATGATGGAACTACCAAAGAGGAGTATCCATGGTGTGCTTACTGCAATAAAGTCCCACATAAAGAATAATATTGCAGGTACAAAAAAATTCTTTGAATAAAATGAAGAGGAGGAGTGCAACAAGCAGGTCGTCACACCAAAAAATGGCAGTTGCATGTATGTACTTACAAAAATTTCTACTCCATACATCCTTGATCCACAAGCTTCACAACATATGGCCTACGAAGACATATTCAAATCCATTGAGCCTTGCACAAATCCTACCAAAATGAGAGATGCATTAGTTCTGATCCACCACTCAGTTGAGGAAGACCCTTTTACGGGCCAGAAGAAGAGGTGATCAACAATTTTTTACTATCCATCATAGAACTTGTTCCAAATCGGGTTCTCATTAAAGAAGACCTCCAAAATGTCTCTTCATACTTATATCTATGAGAGAACTTGTCCCAAATCAGGTTCTCATTGAAGAATGCCTCTAGAATATCTCTTCATACTCCAGATCTACAACTTTTTCTTGTACAATTCACTAAGTTCCACACAAAAGATTCAAGGGGTTTCCTCCATTCGAAGCAAGGAGTGGTCAAGAACCATCATTCAATCACTTCGAAGTGATTTGGATCTCATGAATGGTATCACATGCATTCCAAGAGAAGGAGGATTTTACAAATGTTTGCAGGGATTTTCACAAAGCCCTTCATTGAGAGGCAATTCACCGAGTTACAAATTGCCTTGAAATTGAAGGATCCTTCTAAGTAGGCTCTTTATCCTTCGCATTTAAAGTCTCTTTTATGGGGGGGGTTTACCATGTGTTTTTCCCTATTACTCAATTTTAGAGAATATTTTTTTGTACATGGGTACCTAATATGGATGCAAATTGTCGGTTCACATGCATTCCTAGAGAAGGAGGAGTTTACAAAATTTTGCAGGGATTTTTTCAAAGCCCTTCATCGAGAAGCAGTTCATCGAGTTACGAATTGACTTGAAATTAAAGGATCCTTCTAAGTCAGCTCTTTATCCTTCTCATTTACATTCTCTTTCATGGGGGGGTGTTTACCATGTGGTTTTCCCTCTTACTCAATTTTAGAGAATATTTTTTTGTACATGGGTACCTAATATGGATGCAAATTATTAGGACCCATTATTCTTTTGCATTTATTTCACCTAGTTCGGCTTATGGGGAGGGTTTAGAGCATAATAACCCTCTATATAGTTTCACTCTCCTACCTAGGGACATAGGCTATGACTTTATAAGTCTACTGGGCCAAATCCCATTCAATTTGGCCTCCTGAGTCACCTTGGAGATGTTGAGTATATGTTATATTCTTTGCATGTGTGTGTGGGGGGTGTTGTTTGACTCCATAGTTTTAGGCTATTTTGGGGAATTTTCTAAAAATATGTAATTTAATCTCGGTTAAGGGATCGGGGTCTATTTTATAATTCGGGTTAATGGATTAGGGTATTGGATGTTGTATAATACTGATATTGTATTGTGAGTGATTCATAATGATAATGAGAAAAATAGGAGCTGTGGCTCCAAGGTTTGCTTGTTTTTTCCTGGTCAAGGGTTTCCAGGGTAAAACTCTTATGTATTATGTGTGAATGTTGTGGTGTAATATTTGTTTTGCTTAAAAGAATCTGTATGCTTTGCTTCTCTGCACAGGTTTAAAACTTATAGGAGCTTCTTCCAAGCTCCCAAGGGCCTAACCTACTATTTTTTGAACCCCTGAAGTCTGTTTTTGTATATGAGGGAAAATATCTTCAATTAAAACTTATTTTCCTTTATTTTAGGATCCCACATTGCAAGTTAGAGTTGTGGAGTGAATCTTAGGACTTTAATCCATTGTTTAGGGACTCCATGCATTTTTTTTTAGCTATTATGAGACAATATCACCCTCCTTGAGTGTTTTTAGGGATTTTCTCCTCATGCATGCACATTCAATTAGTTGCATGTGCATGCATTCAATTGCATGCGCCTCATACAATTAGAACTAGTCTTTAGGAAGTCATAAGTTTAACTCACCTTAGAGAGTGTGAATGGATAAATAAGGGTCTCTAGCTCTAGTTAGGCTTCACTAGCATCTGATGCATTGCATGACAAATTCGAATTACCTCCTAACCTATTCGAATTGCCTTGCCTATTGATTTCCCTTTTCTTCATTCATTGAAGCTTAATGTAATACAACATTCTCTCTTGTTATTTACCTCTCTCTTTCATGTAATGATTAATATTTAGCACATTTATTGCATGAATTTGTTAGATTGTTGATCTCTTTCACAATATTGTTATGTTTCTTAGTATCTAGATCTACAGGCTCAAATTCTATTTCACGAGGATGCTAGTGATATTTTTTCTAGTTAGTTTCTTACATGGGATTTGGTTGTTGGAGGAAGAGGGGGTGATGTTTTTCCTACTATGGTGAGGAGGCGTTGGGAGGAAATTGGCCTGGCATAGTTTTACTAATTGAGGGCTCATGGGCTCTCAATCTTGGAATGAGGGGTAAGTAGGGTGGAGAGTTGTCCCCCACCCATTGTTTCCCATTGTTGTTGTTCATATTGGGGATGTATGTTGAGTTGTTGTTCCAATTTAATTGTGTATCGCCGACTTTCTCTACATTATAGGTATGCATTAACCCCTTAGTTATTCACTTTGATTAAATTACCAATTGTTGATTAATTGTAAATGAATGTTAATTTGGATGTTTTTTTTCCAAATAGACTAGATGGTAAAATGAATGAATTTACTTCTAGTTGAATTTATTTTTTGGGTCAAGGTTGTGGTCGTACCTTAGTTAGTTTGGTCGGTTCTACATTTGGCATCATAGTTGGGTTTCAGCTCTGTGTAACCTTAAGGATGAATTGTTTTAAGATATATTGATGAATTTGTTCCCTAGGTTATAGGATGTCCCAATGCACTAATATATACATAGATGAGTTTTTTTATTATAAAAAATGAGTTTCAGAGAATAAGGAGGAGGAGAGGAATCTCTTCAGCTTCATCTGTTTCTCATACACTTAATAGAAGTGTGTGCCTTCAAATCCTTTGAATGGAAGCTCAAGATATCTCCTATAGCATCCTTCACATGCATTGTTAGTCCCAATGGAACTGATGAGAGTGTTATCAGTGAATCCTTAACATTTTAAATGAGAACAACACCCAAATAGATAAGGTTCAATGCATTTTCTTGACTAGTTAATCATCACTCGGATTCAACTTCAACTTTTGCCTTTGTGAGTGTAGGGTACGAAAGAAGTGATGGCATTGAGAAGGTGAATATTTATAGGATTTTTTCTGGGTCCTCTACTAAATTCTATGTGAAATATGATATAAAACTCCCAAGAAGGAAATTTCATTATTTGAGTTGAAACAAAAGTTGGATACTTTCAGTATTCCGGTCAATAATCTAGATAGGTTTATAGTGATGCAGAACCGATTTTCCTCTAAAATAAAACAACCACGATATTTGATCAAGCATAAACTATCCACTATGAAGAGGATATTAAAGAAGCTGACTAGCAAATTGGAAAATACATCACTAAGATATAATGTATGCAACAAAGATTGTTGGAGATTGAATTGGAGAGAAAATAACTCAACCCTGAAGTTGAAAAACTGAAGGGGTGAGTGTAATTCTTTTTTCAAGTTGGTTTTATGTTTGTTTATGTCAAGTTGGTTGTTGAAAATTCATAAGCAGCTAATGTGAAACTCCCAAGCCACCATGAGAACATGGTTGTCTATTCAACATGGGTTTACATTTTTTCCTTTAGCTTCTCCTAGCCAAAGTCATTTGTATAGTGAATGAACCGAGAAGCCACACTAACTCCTCTTCAATTGTTAGGTTTATAGAAAAATGGGATTGATTATGCAAGAAGATGGTAAGTTGTCTCTAGTTTTATGAAGCTTTTGAAGTTTGAATACATAAAAAAATAAAATTATTTCTAGAATAGGCAGAGAAGAAGCAATATTCTATATAAATATATATTGTATTTTCATATTTTATACAACTCTACATAGAATTGTACAAATTTTATGTACAATGTTTTGGGTGATGTCTCATAGATCCTATTTGGTTCTTCTAAGGACGATAAAAAATGACTCACTCATATGCATTTTTTTCTCTATCCTTGCCACTCACATTTTATTTTATTTTTAATTTGGGCAGCCAATATTTCTTAGACACCAAGAGAAATCCCGACATGAAAATTGCAAATACATAGTGACGAGAAGAAAGAGAAAGGACATGAATTCCTTCAAATTCAAAATATCCTCAATGTATCTACAAGTTTCTTTTCATTTTCTCATCATAGATTAAATTTACTAAACCAAATTGTTGTATTTATTAAACATGTTCATTAGAATTTACAAGGGTCATTAACAAATTTGAATCTAGAGCACACTAAATTACACACACACACAGTGTCGTGTTCCCATATTCACTTTTTGCAATACTAACACGAACTCATATATCTATTGCGACATAAGCAGTTGATTCAAAGGGTGTTTGAGCTGCATCGACCACATCCATATATTTCACATTTTCTTGGTTTAAACCCATGAACACATCAACAATAATTTTTGTGGATGTATCATGGCATTTCATATTACCTTCCCTCTATTGTCTGGCATGTAATTCATTTTCACATATGTCAAGACAAGAATCTATGACTAGATGTGGACCCAAACCTTTCATGTGTATATTATCATGAAGGGGAGGTGTATCATATATTGCAACATTAGATGAAATTTCATGACCTTGCATGGTACAATGTTGAAATTGATATTTAGTCATGCCCCTAACATATGGTGAAGGAGTTGGAGGAGAAGGCTCATAGGTACCCAAAGTGTGTTTTGTGATAGTATTAGGTGCTTGTGATTTTGAGGGCACCATAAAACAAATATTCTCTCATTTCTTGGTACTAAAACTTGAGTAGTACCATCTTCTAGTTTGAATGTTCTCTAGCTTGATCCTTTTTTTTTGGATCCATTCTTCATATCGACTCTTGATAATGTCATAAAAACTAAGCACATTCCTAGGCCAAGAAACCGTTATTGGAAAATAAAATGAAGTAAATAATAAATAAATTCACTAATAGGCATTGTTTTTTGTGCCACAATATATTTGTAGTGAGTTCTTCAATGGGACATGCTTTGAATTTTGTCTTAGAGGAAATCAAGGATCACTACTAATTTGATCATTTTCAATCTTCCTAGCTTCTATATATTTTAATTTCTTGTGCAAAATTGATCATGAAACAATATCTATTTACAACTACCTTATGTTGATTGTCTTTTCTCTTCTTTGTGGCTCTTGCAATAGTTTTTTGTTCACTTGCAATCTCTTACAAGTGAATGAACTTATTAATGCATCCTCCCATTTCTATCTAGTTTTCTAATTAATATGAAATTATTTGGTTTGTATTATGTAGTTGGATCTATTGATTGAAAGAATTTATATCTTCATCAATATAGATATAATTTTTCTTAAGAAAATATCGTAAACTTATATTTCAATATGAAAAAAGTTACAGTTATAAATGACATAGATCTCTCTGATGTTCATCTCCATCACAATCTAGAGTGAAACATCATAGTCAAAATATAAACTATAAATAAAATTCCCATCCTGATAAATTGTTCCTACATACAATCATCACTATTACATATGGGCGGATTTTTCAATGCAATATTTCCACGTTTTCAACATTCGTGGGTCCATGAAATGAATTTTTATTGTTAAAAAAAATAAAAAATTACATGGCGGAAAAACTGTGGCAATAGCGACGATGTTTAATTTCGACCCTATATCCACGGAATTTCAATGTTTCAATTTTCATCCCTATATCCATGAAGGTCAAGCTATATATACTACCTACTCTAACCATTATTTACACATTTTCTATAGTTGAGACACATTGAGCGCAAATTTTGAACTTGCGAGGTGATTGTTTGAGCTTGGATATCCTACATAGTTCTGATTTTGAACTTGCAAGGTTAGTATTTTATATTTTTTTGTCTATATTTTTATAAGGGTTAGAATTTTATATTGTTTAGTAATGAGGCTTAGGATAATTTTTTTTCCCATGATACATTTAAATGGGTTAGGCTAATTTTTTTCCATGATATATCTAAATGGGTGAGGCTAATATTGTTAAATGATACATCTATTAGGGTTAGGCTAATTTTTTTTTCCATTTATTAGATGTATCTATGAATGTATTTATAATAATTGTAGAGAAATATGATATAATAGATCAGAATTAGGTCACTCATATTACATATAACAAGATTATTCTCCTGTTTTGAAGTATAAGGTTATGGAAATACTTTTAATCCTGGATTAGTTTAGCCTTGACCCACTTTCAACATTAACCATTATGACTATAGAAATAGGATGACCCTTGACATAATTAATGTCTCTTAACAAACTTTAACCTAAAACACACTAACACTTTAATACACTATAAACCCTATCCATTTTTATTGTGAACACATTATGATTCCTAACAACCTAACCCATTGGCACACCTTAGTCCCTATCTAGTATTATATATGACCCATAACCGTTACCACCCCTATCAAAATCATTAACCAAGTAAGATTTGACTTCGATAACACTGAGAACCTAACCACTATGATCCCAAGTCCCTGTGAGCCACAACACAATATCCCCTTAACACATTTTTTACCACAAACAAACTAATGCTTAGTACATTGTAACCCTTATCCACTATGCCCTTGAACACATGATGACACATGTAAGACTACAAGGTTTTTTTCTTTGATATAGGTGTTTATTTCCATGGTAAGTTTAATTTAAAAACATAAAAAATAACAAGTATAGCAAGCTATATATATATATACAGGGTCCAATATATTATTCTTATTGTACCCTTAACTTGCCACATTAAAAATGCCATGCATTTATAAACCCTTTTTGGTATTTTATTTTATGAAAGGCACATGTTTCATAAGATTGATGTTGCTTTTCATTTTTCTTTTATAATGTTAGATCAATGATAAAGTATGAACAAACTTGTAAATGTAATCAATTTTGGATGCTAAACTTAATTCAAATTGCAATGGGTTTAGAATTGACTCACAGTTTTGTAATGATTACATATTAATAAACTATCACAAGAAGATGGTACATTCGAAGTATATATTATCATCATTACGATTTAAGAAAACACACAATGTCTATTAAGTAACCTCCAAGCTACAATTGGTTTAATTAATCTATACCAAAATGGATAAGACTTTTATAAAAAGGATGGAGTTAATGCACGAACTGTCAAGGTCTCCTTTTGAGAAAATCAAAGGCCATTGCACAACACTTGTTGGCGTCAATGAAAATTACTTTAGTCTTCATGTTTTTCTTTATAAATATAGAAATAGGTTTATAATATACTGTATTCAGAAATATACTTGTAATATCTAATGTAATTGACAAGTTATTGTTTGGTATGGTTTAGGTAAGACAATTACTTGTACCACTACAAGTATTTGTCACTATGAATGAAAATGCAAGGAAGCTTTCTCAGTTTAGAGCTGCATTAGAGGCGAGAGGAGATAGAAAATGTTATTGTCCTTGCTCTGATTGCAGGGGCTTGCAAAAAAAAGAATTTTAATAACAACAGCTGAAAGACATTGTAGGGAGAAGGGGCACGCCGAAGCTGGTTATGAATATCATCCCCTGGTAAGAGGTCGTTATTCAATTTTTAATATATTCACTGTAATATTCATCATGTCATGAATTTCAGTAAAATGTCTTATTTTTTTACTATATGTTCTATACACACTAATTTTTCTACGTTGTTTGTAAATTTATAGACAATGCCCCCAAATTGTCGCCCTCCAGAGAGTTATTTACCAAGTACTAGTATAAATACTCATTTATAGCCTGACGAACTTCTACATCAGAATATTGAAGATGATCAAGTAGTTATTTCTGATGATATGGATGTAGATAAGATTAGTGATACAAATAAGGAAGATGAGATACATAGATTGATCCAAGACACATTTGCTCCAATGGATGAGGACAACCAGGGTGATAGTCATGATGTTGATCGAGAAGTCACGTCAACCTCTTTATGAAGGCTCAAAAACAAATCTTCTATTTACTATACTGTTGTTAATGAACTTGAAGGTTTTGAATGGTTTATCAAACACCTGTCTGACACAGATACTAAGGTATGTGTTTGTTAATTATTTTTGTCTACATGTTCACATCTATAGAAAGGGTTGAAATTTTTCTTATATTATTGCTATTGTTATCTAATTTGTAAAGTTTGGATGCGATATTGATGATTAATATTGTTTACATTGACTTATTCTTTTGAATTTGTAGTTTGTTAGGTGAATTTCTATTACCAACTTCAAATATTTTACCATGCACATATCGAGAGATATATGCCATTATGAAAGCATTTGGATTGGAGTATCAAGCTATTGATGCATGTCCTAATGATCATATCATATACTATGGAAAATATGCATTAGAAAATGAATGCCCACAATGTCAAACAAGTAGGTATCGAACCGATAAAGTGACAAAAAAGGTGCCTCAAAAAGTTCTTCGTTATATTCCAATAATTCCACATTTCCAGCAGTTATTTAGGTGTCAAAGTATAACACAGTTTATGCATTTCATGCAAACTGAAAAGAAGTCGCGACTAAGTTCTTCGAATGCATGCAGATGGTTCTGCATTGAGTTACATTGAAGAAAAGTGGCCAATTTTTAAAGAACCTCGTAATGTTAAACTTTCGTTGGTAGCTGATAGTGTCAATCCATTTGGAGAGCTTCGTTCTACCTACTCAGTGTGGCCTATTTTTGTTATAAACAATAACCTTCCTCCTTGGATGTCGATCAAGAGAGAGCACATAATGTTGGCAATGATTGTTCCAGGTAATTAATTAATATGTAATTTTTTACTTGAAAGTATGATCACTAAATATTTCATTGATTTGTTTTGTGCATGATAATTATGTCTTATATATATATATATATAACGACATATAGGCACTAAATATAATTAATCATGTATGTTGGACCAATTAGGCAAGTACCAGGTTAAATATATGAATGTATATCTTGGGCCTCTTATCGATGAGTTGTTGAAGTTATGGGATGGCGTCACTATATATGATATCTCTAGACCAATAGGGCAAAGCCGATTTCAATTCCATGGAATACTTGCATTTACAATTCATGATGCTCCCGAGTTAACACATTTTTGTGGTATATTGTTACTTTCTTTTGTTCCTTAATATTTTATATATCTGTTGATAATATCATGCATTATTTTAAATTGTAATTATAATTTGCTACACCAATTCATATATCTTGTAGGTATTCAAACAAAGGGTAAATTTGCATGTCCAGTTTGCGGTCCCAGGATAAAATCTCTCCGTTCAAGGAGGTTAGCAAAGGAAGTGTTCGATGAGTATAGGCACTTTCTACCTAAGAACCATAGTTATCAAACTACAGACAAAGAAAAATTTAATGGTAAAGAAGAGAATGGAAAAAAACCACGAAGAATGACACCTCACCTATGGAAGTCGGAATATAATAGAAACAGTCAAGGTATGCCAATTTTTTTTTTGTACTGAATTATGTTCAGCGCGATATGACGTTATGTTAATTTTTGAGCATTAATTCAACATACTCTAGGATCTTTACTGAGAGAATAACATGTACAACATATCAAGCATATCAATCACAACAAGCAATCGCATGAGACAATAGACACACAGAGTTTCATTGGGGAAAACTATAAAGGTAAAAAACCCCACAACTTCCTCGGAGATAGAAAGAGCAATGATACAAAACCCAAGCATAAGAGATAGTCTCCTAGCAGCAGCTTCTCCTCCTCCACTAGTGCGCCACTCTCTAATGAGAGTATGAGTGAGAAAGTGAATGATCAAATAGAGTGCCTCCCGCACTCTATTTATAATTGACTTGACTTGCCTAACAACCTTACTAGGTCGGCCTCAAATTAACCACATAACATAATGATGACAGGGCCGACCCCCAATAGGGTGGTCTAATAACCCTTTAACCCACATGACTTATACAGGGCCGACCCCATCAAGGTGGTCTAATAACCCATCAAGTATAAGTTATGACACTTACAATATAAATGATGACACTTCCGTATAGAGGAATAATAACATCTCTATAGGAATACAATAGACATATATGAAATACATTCTGAAGTTACATATACATCAACACTCCCTCTTAACTAGGAAGGTATTTCTCAACACAGATCTGCTAGCACAAGTCTTCTTCTCTATATCATCATCATCGAATAATCGCCATTGTCACTACTGCTGCTATCTCAATCAATCTCAAATCTACTCATCATAGGAAGTTCTACAGAGCCAGTCCTTTTTCATATTGGATGTAGGCCCACCACCTGTAGGTCTTCATCATCAGTGGCCATACTGTGGAACACAGGACTGATTACATGCGTTAACAAAACCTAGCGCATACTATAGGTTATTTTACATGTTGACCTTCACAAAACCTACTCAGAGCATCCCAGGATGTTACGAGCACACCACTCTACCTATATGGATCTCGATAGAGCATCCCAGGCTGTTACGAGCACACCGCTCTAACTGTCCATATTTTAAAGGATCTTTTCTATGTGAACTTTCGCAAAACCTACTTAGAGCATCCCAGGATTTTACGAGCACACTGCTCTACTTATCTGGATCTCGATAGAGCATCCCAGGCTGTTACGAGCACACCGCTCTACCTATCCATATTTTAAAGGATATTTTCTATGCGAAATCGTAGCAAAACCTACTCAGATCATACCAGGATGTTACGAGCACACCGATCTACCTATCCGGATGTTGATAGAGCATCCCAAGCTATTATGAGCACACCGCTCTACCTGTCCAGATTTTAAAGGACCTTTTCTATGCTACTTACACAACCTTTCCACGGCCATAGAGTATCAACCTGATATTCAACATACATCATCCTGATGTATACATGATCAACCCAATCATCATCACTGCATCGTCCTGATGCATGTCATCTGGAGAAACATCCTGAAGCTCGTCATCTGTGATCATCCTGATCATCATCATAGCATCATCTTGATGCATGTCATCTGTAGCAACATCCTGAAGCTCGTCATCTGTGATCATCCTAATCATCATCATACCATCATCCTGATGCATGTCATCCAGAGCATCATCCCGATACTCATCATCCATGATCAACCTGATCATACCATGCATCCACCTGATGCATACAATGTATATGCCTGATACATATCATCATGCATGATCCACCTGATCAAACAATGTATCCACCTGATACATATCATCATACATGATCCACCTGATCATACAATGTATCCAACTGATACATATCATCATACATGATCTACCTGATCATACAAGTATCCACCTGATACATATACAAATACATGATCCACCTGATCATACAATGTATCCACCTGATACATATACAAATCCATGATCCACCTGATCATATCAATGCATCTACTTGATACATATACAAATACATGATCCACCTGATCATATCAATTCATCTACCTGATACATATACAAATATATGATCCACCTAATCATATCAATACATCTACCTGATACATATACAAATACATGATCCACCTGATCATATCAATGCATCTACTTGATACATATACAAATACATGATCCACCTGATCATATCAATGCATCTCCCTGATACATATACAAATACATGATCCATTTGATCATATCAATGCATCGATATGATACATATACATATACATGATCCGACTAATCATACAAAGCATCCAACATGATCCATATACAAATACATGATCAAAATGATCAAAGCATACAAAGCATTAACTGGAGCATCGTCCTGATGCTCATCATCCAGCGCTTACATCCACAGCCATGGGAAGGATCCTCCTCTCACCATGCTTGGAATGGCTCCTGCAAATGTGTCCATCACTTCTTCCTCGAAGTGTCATCAATCTGAAGAACACCAAGCCTCTCTCTGAAGTACTCAAACTTCTCTTTGGCTAATGGTTTCATCTACACATATGCAACCTGCTTATCCGTCGCAACATACAAGAGCTTCACTGCTCCTCTCTGCACCATATCCCTGATATCCCTGATATAGTGATATTTGATCTCAATGTTCTTTGACCTGTCGTGAAACATTGGGTTCTTAGACAGCTTCACACAACTCTGGTTGTCACAAAATATACCAGTAGCATCCAATGGGAGATCAAATAACTTAGATAGTAGCTTTCTAAGCCATATTGCCTCACAACTAGCCGAACAAGCTCCAACATACTCTGCCTCGGCTGTACTCAGTGCTACGCAGGATTGCTTCATGCTAAACCAAGAGATCACACTTGATCCCATACTGAAGCAACACCCATATGTGTTCTTCCTATCTGCAGCACTGCCTGCCCAGTCTGAATCAACATAACCCCATAGGTTAAACTTTTGATTCGAATCATACATGAGCCCATAATCAATTGTACCCTTCAGGTACCTCAGAATATCCTTTACAGCAACTAGGTGAACACCTCTGGGATCCGTCAGGAATTGGCTCAATGTGTTCACCGCAAAGCAAATATATGGTCTAGTGTTCGTCAGGTACATCAAGGACCCAATCATGTGACAATACATAGTGACATCAACTGGATCATATGAAGCATCACACAGAAGCTTCAGGTTCGCTGCCATAGGTGTGGCCATGGCCTTACAGTCCATCATCCAGAACCTCTTCAGGATCTCTACTGCATACTTCCCTTGTCCAAGGAAGATTCCATTTGCACTCTGCCACACCTCTATGCCTAGGAAATAGTGCATCATCCCCAAGTCCTTCATCTCGAACTCGGCAGCAAGCTTCCTCTTGGTGTCAGCAATCAACCCATCCTCACCTGTTACAAACAGGTCATCCACATACAATAGTAGTATCACAGGATTGCCTTTCTCAACCTTGTAGTAAAGGTTGGAATCCGCTTTACTCTTTGGTAAAGCCCCAAATGGATAGAAAGCTGTCTATCCTACCATACCAAGTCCTAGGAACTTGCTTCAAGCCATACAAGGCTTTCTTCAACCTGCACACATATGACTCTCTATCATGTGTCTCAAAACCAAGTGGCTGCTCCACATACACTTCCTCCTCGACTACACCATTTAAGAAAGTTGTCTTGACATCCATCTGGTGTATCTTCCATTTCATCATTGCAGCCAGAGCGAGTACTGATCTGATGGAAGTGTATCTGGATATAGGAGCAAAAGACTCTTCATAGTCTATTCCCTCTTTCTGGGAGAATCCATGAGCTACAAACCTTGCTTTGTATTTCTCTATGCTACCATCTGCAGCATGCTTGATCTTATAGATCCACTTGGAAGTCACAACAGACTTCCCATCTAGTCTTGGGACCACATCCCAAACATCATTCTTCATGATCGACTGGTATTCCTCAATCATGGCATTCTTCCATTACTGTATCCCGAATCCTGGGAACTTTAGATTCTTCAATAGATAGTTTTGTTGCTAGTATAAATGTTGTAGTCCTTCTTTTGTAGGTGATGGTATACGATCTTTCCTACAATACAAGTTAAATTGCATGATTAGAAACATCTCATAGTTTTCAGAACAAATTCTTACACATAAATAAATATGTCATACAGTCATGCAATTAATTTAGCCAATGCTTCAATACAACATTTATCCATATCCCGTAACTTTCTAGATTCCTTCCAATCTCTACCAGAACATTGTTAAGAGTGTGCACAACTCCCAACATGTCAGCAAAGAGGTTTCATTCTAGATAAGTAGCAATGGAATGTTATACAGTGCCATAGGCCACTTACCCATTACATGCATATTAGTGGTATACTGTTCATTAATGCAATTATTCTAATATGCATGATACACAACCTAAGTCTAGGAACATAAGTATATACATCATTGAATAGTATTATTTAAACAATCAAATATACAAGAAATGACAATTCAAATACTTATCTTTGTTTGTTTATAGGGTGAACTCCCTCTCAATCTTTGCTTCCTTGCAGGAACTACCGGAGTGTGCTCCCTCTTGATCTTTGCTTCTTGGATTACCTGTCATTGAACTTATATCCATCCTAGATCACTATGCATGCTTACTAGTATCATCATTATGTTATCCTCGAGATCTCATACATAATCATACATTCATTAGTATAATCTTAATACTATCAAAACACAATAATCTTAAACGTGTATAGTCATGATCATTTCAAACACAGATAATAAGCATTAGCATTCAAAGTTTCAGGGAAGACATCTCTTACTCATGCATATTCATATTTGACTATAGAACTCTTCTGGTTAGTCATATCATCAATCAAGGTAAGAGACATAATATGCATAAACCCTAGATTACTCAAACTTGTAACTTCATGAGTAATCACTATCAATCATACAAAAGTATAAGATCCTTACATAGGGTAGGATTCTAACTTGATATAGGAAAAACATACATGGTCATCATATTTTCTAGTTATGTCTAGCAATGTTTTCTTGTTCTCTTCAATGACCTGCATAGCTCATAATTTAGCCATTGTAGAACCAAATTATACATACCTCTATGTGATCCCTGACTATGGATGAGTCTTTGTCTTCATGTCATCATGGTCTTGATCTAGAGCTTGATTTGTACCTTTCATGTTAGCGGATAACATTCTCCTCATACAACACCACAGTGCATTAGTACAAACATAATACAATCATAAGTGTCATAGCCCTAATCAATGAATGTCTTCTATCATGCATTCATACTTTTACTAGGGTTATAAGACAAGTCTAAAACTAAACAAGATTGTTACTAAACTCAATAACATGAGGACAATCATATTATAAAACTTATGAACATACCTGTCAGATTGCTTGTAGTAGTTCTTGTTGTTGTTCCTTTTGTTCTTAGGACAATCTGAGGAAAAGTGTCCTCTTCTTGGTATGTGCTGTGAGAGCTTGATCTTCATTCCCCATCTTCTCTTCTCGAACTAAAATCCAAGCTTATTCCTGTGAGCATTCTTCCCACAGCTTACTGAAAGAGATAAGTTTCCTCCTAGCACAAATTCCTTGGATGAAGGAATCCCATGACCTAGGCAGGCCATTAAGAGTGGTCATTATCACTTCTCCATTCTCTATAACTTCTCCCACAACTTCAGGTTGTTCTTTTATCTGGGAGACCCTTGAGAAATAAGACTGCATAGTCTCTGCATTCTGGAACTTGATATTCTTCAATCAATTCCTCAAGGTCATCTTCCGATTTATATTCTTCCCTTCAAATAGCTTGTTCAAGGAATCAAACATCTCCTTAGGTGTCTTCAGAGATGACACATGTGGTATGAGATGGTTTTTTATAGAATCAACAATGATCCTTTTCGCCTTGACTAATTTCCTCTTATGTAAGGCCTTAGTCTCTTCTCCCTCTGGGACAGGAACCCCTTCACTTATGTAGGTGTCCACCTCACTCTCTTCTAGAATTAACCCAATATTATACTTCCATGCTCGGAAGTCATCAGCCCCTTCAAGCTTATCCTCAAGCTTGGTGTGGTGAGAAGTTCAAATGAAATAGAAAATATTTAGGTCTTACCACTTGATTTGCTGAAAATCCGGATCTGGTGTTGGATTAGGGTTTGTCAGAGAAAAACTAAAAATTAAAACTTTGAATTTCAAACTTCTGAAAAGATATAAAGATGTGCCTTGATGAGCTGATCAAGTTGACATACTCAGAATTTGAAAACTGCAAAGTTTCACCCCTCAAATTTGCTTTTCAAACTTCCAGATTCACTAGGGAGGACCCTGAATTAGGGTTTGATTTTCCCGGATCTTCATCCATCCAAAATTTCGATCTTGATCTCTAAACTTCAATTTTTCAGAGGCGCTTCCATCCATGGTCTTAGATTTCATAAATTCCAACTTTTGCAGAAGCCCTAATTTCTGGCTTCACTAGACAGGACCCCAAACTAAGGTTTGATTTTCCTAGAGCTTCACCCAACCAAAAAGTTTGATCCAAAGCTCTAAACTTCGATTTTTCCAAGGAGCTTCCAGCCATGGTCTCAGATTTTAGAAATTCGTATTTTTGTGGAAACCCTAATTTTTAAGGCCAAAAATGAAAGTGCCCATAATTGAATTTTGATTGGACAAAAAGATGCGCCTTGCTGAGGAGAGTCAATATACCCTACTGCCTTTCCAAAATCTATGGAGAGAAACCCAATAAACAAGAATCCCTAGCTTCCGCAACTGCACAGTGTCTTCTTTTCAGGTTAGCTCTGATACCATGTTAATTTTTTAGCATTAATTCAACATACTCTAGGATCTTTACTGAGAGAATAACATGTACAGCATATCAAGCATACCAATCACAACAAGCAATCACATGAGACAATAGACACACAGAGTTTCACTGGGGAAAACCATAAAGGTGAAAAACCCCACAACTTCCTCAGAGATAGAAAGAGTAATGATACAAAACCCAAGCATAAGAGATAGTCTCCTAGCAGCAGCTTTTCCTCCTCCACTAGTGCGCCACTCTCCAAGGAGAGTATGAGTGAGAAAGTGAATGATCAAATAGAGTGCCTCCTGCACTCTATTTATACTTGACTTGACTTGCCTAACAACCTTAATAAGTCGGCCTCAACTTAACCACATAACATAATGCTGACAGGGCCGACCCCCAATATGGTGGTCTAATAACCCATCAAGTATAAGTTACGACACTTACAATATAAATGATGACACTTCCGTATAGAGGAATAATAACATCTCTATGGGAATACAATATACATATATAAAATACATTCCGAAGTTACATATACATCAACACGTTAAAGTAAATGCACTCACCATATGTTCATTTTGTTGATTAACTTGGTTATATTTGAAAATTAGTTTTCTAATCTAATTATGTTCTACATGTGTAGTAGCGTGGGTGTTCTTGGAGGTTGTAGTGGTAATGGTTTGAATCGAACATGTGTCGATTGAGCAAGATACAAAATGAAGTTATAATATTTATGTGTTAATTTCTGGGTTATTTCAATTACTAATTAGTGGATTTGTATAATGTAAAGGATGTTTGGCAAGGTTGTTTGGAATTTAGGTTCTTGATGTGATTTTTACGAATATATTCATTGTTAATGACCCTCTGAGCCATCTTGGTTTGAGTTCAAGTGCAGTTTGTTTATATGTTATTCTTTTAATTTTTTAAAATTCAATCAATCAAGTATTTTTTCTTGAGATAAATTGTTGCTTTAATAAGTCTTTTTTTCTTTGAAAAGAATTTTGGACGTGCTATTTTTTAATCTATGTTGAGTGACAAAAAAAATATTTTCAATATTTTTCATGGAGGTTCCCTTGTCCCATGTTCCATCTATGTCACAACATAGCTCTGTCCCAAATCAATGTCACTTTGCTCTGACTCTTCTTGTTGTTAACTTTCTTTCCTATTGCACATAAGAATTTTTTTAGGATTGTTTGAAATCCCTCAAACTATAATGGTGGAAGCACCCCCAAATAGAACCAACGTCAATTTTTTATCTCATGAAATGGTACTAGATGTCAATATGTTTTGTCTTTGCATGAAAGGTGGGATTCTTAGCTAGACAAATTAATGACAATGTTATCACACTATACTATAATAGATCTTTGACTTACCCCTACATCTAAACATATTTTCATAATCCAAATGACCACCTTACAAGCATGAGTAGCCACCATAATATACGATGTTGCTACTAACCACAATTTGTTTCTTTCTCATCCAACTCATTGCTCCACCAAATAGTAAAAACACATATGCTCTTGTAGATCTCCTTCTATATACATCCTCTACCTAATAAAAATAGACATAACCTTGTATGTCCAATAAGTGTGGGTCCTATGAAAGATTACTATGACAAAAGATGGAATTGTTAGGAACCCATGTCAACCCTTCTATTTACTTTGTTAGTATATTGTTGTTGGACGCATATGCTTTGTAAGTTGTCCCATAGTATTTGTTGATCCATATTTTGTCTTATTGTTGTTGGACGCATATGCTTTGTAAGTCGTCCCGTAGTAATTGTTGACACATGGTTTGTATTGACACATGGTATTGGCGCCTAGACTTAGTATATAAGTTTGTGTTGAGACCAATGAAGGTACCGTGAAGTTATTTGTATTGATCTCGCTCAAAGGAGGTTGCCCCCTTGAAGTGGCCTGCGATCAATAAAAGCGATTATGAGTTCTCTTATTTCTGCTATCTCGTGTATTTTCATTAATTAATTGTTGTAGGTTCTTCACATCTGGTATCAAAGCACTTTCTTGGGCTTGTTGGGTGAAATTTTTGCCAATTTTTTTTTTTCGCATCTGTTGCAGCTTCGAATCTGGGAATAATCCATATCCGCTTAACTGTGGGAAGTACTTGGGCTAATCCCTAAAACGCATTGTGAGGAGTACCACAGGAACCCCGAAGTAGCTGGCCCATTGAGAGGACCTGTGTAATGTCCCCATTTTGACCCCCTTTGCATTAAATCATAAATGATGTAAATATCATTATTTAATCATGGTGAGGAGCTCAAGGCCAAGGCCCCACCATTGATTTAGCATTTTATGTATCGGCAATTAAAAAAAAATAGATGCATATGGTTCTTGTGCTAGATAGGCACAATGTAAATTAAGACATCATGTAAATACGAATTTTAATGAAAAACCCACAACTGGCTATGCAATGAAACAAAGAGACGGGGGCATGATTCTACAAGGAATAGGGAGGGAAATTATTCAAACCCTTGAGCCAATGGTGTTAATCCATGTGTCAATGAGAAAACCCATAAACCACCAACTACCCATTTTGGGTTATGCACCCAATCATTTAATTCTTCCAGAAATTGGTTGAGGCAGTTGATGCCTTGGGAATGAAGAGGTATGGCAGCCAATTTCGTGCATGGGCAAGCCATCAACTTGGAAAAATGTACTTTTGATTTTGGGGCAAGAAAAACACCCACGAAATGGTGCCCAAAGCCATTCTGAACCCATAGTCTTTCCTATCTCACACAGTCTGAGCTAGCTGGGCTTTCCCCATCACGTTTTTTACCAATTTCCTGCATTTTTCCATAGCTGGGAGCTCGTTTTTGTGTTGCACAGTGGTTGGGAGAAAGGGAGTCATGTTTTGGGGGTTTATAGAGGTCGTTTCAGCCCTTGGAATGCATATAAACGTTTTCTGAAAACGAATGGCTCTCCCAGGGTTTATTTCCCATCTACCACTTCGTTTTGGTTGCCCACGTTTTTCAACACTTGTATTTTTGTTGTTGGGTGCATCCTTGCATTGGTTTGAACTGTGAGCAAGAAATTAGGAGTGGAAGTGGACCTGAATTGGCTTGATAAACCTAGTGAGGGGGGATAACCTCTCAAGAAGATCAAGAGGGCTGGCTACTCTTCTATGCACACCTTGAACAATATTAGATTGGAAGGTATGGCCTGAGGGACTGTGTAGTAGTGAAGGGAGTAATTCCATGTGCCAGGTGTGTAGGTATTGTTGGAGCCAAGCAAGATAGATCTTGCAGAGGGTACCCATATCTCTATGGATGATCCCACTATCTTAGCAATTCTTCCTTTCATTTCCTAACAGCTTGATAAACCCAACTGTTGATTGGCTTGGCTGATTTGGTGTATCTTTGGGCTATGTGTGAGTTTGTTGTTCCTTGATTCCTTGTAGAAATCATTCCCAGCTCGGGGGTGGCAGTGTGTTGAGATATTGATGATCACAACTGGCCTATGGTTGGGTGGAACGTTGCAGTTGCATAGCCAGTTGCTCAGGGCTACTTTGTTATAAGATAAGTACTCTCTTGTGTTAACTTTGCAATTATTTATTTGATGAATATCTTGAATGTATGATGGATGTGTTATTGAAATTACTTCCGTTGTGTTTTCTTATAATTATACATTTCCATATGTCTTTTTATATTATGTGAACACTTATTTAAAAGTTCATGGGGCTAGATGCCCAATTTTCGCATCACGTTCTCTCTATCATGCTGGTATGATGGGAGGGGACATTACAACCTGCTAGCAAAAATGGAAACGACCCCTACTTGATTGACTAGTTCCCACCCGTGAGGTAAACCAAGAGTTGTCGTTTGTGGCAAAGCGGTTATCAATTTTACCTGAGTCGTGGAGTGAGGGGTACTGCCCCAGTACGCAAGCCGTCAGACAACATTGGTGCCCGAGTGAAACCCCTGAACTGTTAGGAAGCCGCACATACTTGGGGTCCATATCTATTTTCAGCTGAACTGTTGCCGATCACTTCTGTGCCATTTCAGATCCAGCCGTTTCAGATCCATTTGTTTCCGATCACTTCCACATCATTGTAGATCCATCTGTTTCCGCTCCCTTCTACGCCATAGTAGATCCATTTTGGAAAACAAAAATCCATTTTTTCTCCATATCTCCCTTGTTTTAAGTCCATTTCCCTTGAAACTTCTCGGACACCCTTGCAATCCCATTCTGCATATTTCATTCCTGAGAACCCTATCCCAAATTCTTCTTCCCAAAGCCAGAAATCTCACATTTGTCTATTTTTAGGGTTTTCCATAACTTCTTCAATTTCACCCACTCGCCTCCAAAATTTTCCACCGTGTTCATTCCCTATTTCTACTTCTTTGTCCCTCTTTGACCAATTTTCTCATTCTTTCACACTGCTTCTAAAATCCCCATTTTTTGCTTCCCTGTCCATCATAAAGTGTCCAAAACCTAGTCAAACCCCAATTACCCATCCGAGTTTTTCCCAAATCCAAATTTCCCTTTACTAAATAAGCTTTTGTTTGTGTTTTTCTATCCATCCCCCCCCCCCCCAAAAAAAAAAAATCCTAGTTATGGTTGTCACCTGCTCAGAAGCAAAACCATGGAGGAAGCACTAGGAGCCATCCAAACCGAACTCCAAGATCTGGATGAAAAATTTCTCAGCCTCCATCTTCAACATTCAGCCATGAACAGTACCCAACAACAAGAATCTTCTGCAGCCAATGGGTTCTCTTCTTCCAGCAATTTGCGTGGTCCGAAGCTTGAATTTCCTTGCTTCAATGGTACTGATCCGAATGGATGGATCTATCGTGCGGAACAACATTTCAGTCTGCATAATACTTTTGATGTCCAAAAATTTCCACTTGCATCCTTTCATTTGGAACAGGAAGCCCTTCAATGGTACTGTTGGTACATCAAGGCTCATGACGAGCCAAAATGGATAGATTTTTGCCAACTCCTTTTGAAACGATTTGGTCCTAGTGCTTTTGATGACTTCACCGGAGCACTCACTAAACTTCATCAAAGTGGCACTATGAGAGAGTATCAAATAGAATTTGAGAAACTAGCCAATCACACAGAAGGATTGTCTGATGAATTCTACAGGAGTTGTTTTATCAGTGGTCTTAAGGATGAAATTCGGTCAGAGGTTAAAATGTTATGTCCCAACACAATGATGGAAGTCTTAGGGTTGGCTAAGTTGGCAGAAGACAATATTGCAGCCCACCAATGCTCTAAACCCACTTTTGTTCCCTTCCGAAATATGGGTTCTCAACGAACTCCGATCCCACCAGCTCCTCGACCAACTCCTATCAATCATTTGTCTGAAACAGAGATGCAGGCACATAGAGAAAAAGGGCTTTGTTATAATTGTGATGAGAAATTTACTTAGGGACATAGATGTGTTCAACAAAAGCTCTATCTCTTGGATATGGATTCTCCGCCTGCCTCTAAAATTGGTAAAGAAGCTCCAGATACAATGGATGATTAGGTAGACATTCAGGAGCCGCCTATTGACCCCCCATCTCAGGATGAACAACCATAGATATCTCTCCATGCTTTATCCGGCGTCACTAGCCACCAAACAATGCGGGTCAGGGGTTACTTAAAGAAGCTTCCTCTTACAATACTCATTGATTCTGGTAGCACTCATAACTTCATTGACCCTCGGATTGCCAAACATGTTGATTGTTTTGTCCATCCTTGCTCCAACTTTGAAGTCATGGTTGCCAATGGGGGCACCTTACCTTGCAAGGGGAAGTGTCACAATGTGTGTATCTCTTTGGAAGATTATAACCTGCGCTCTGACATGTTTGAATTGTCCCTAGGTGGATGTGATGTGGTTTTGGGTGTTCAATGGTTACGCACACTTGGCCCCATCTTATGGGATTTTGTTGAACTTTGGATGCATTTTTCAGTCAATGGGAAACAACACAAATTTAAGGGCTTACAACAAGGGTCTCTCCGCATCATCAGTTCACATCGCCTGGAAAAGATCCTTAAGAAGAATTCACATGGTTTCATTGCTCAACTCCATTCCATTCAGATGCACCCATCAATGGTCTCCCCTAATTTATTGGATAGATATGCAGGTGTCCTTGCTGAACCAGTGGGATTGCCTCCTTCAAGAGACCTTTCCGGTAAGAATTTAGTCGCATCTACATCTCAATAGGAAATGATGGCTATTTTTCATGCAGTACAGAAGTGGCAGCCATACCTATTAGGGAATTATTTTTGCATCAAGACTGATCTCCAGAATCTGGAAAATTTCCTGGAACAATGGGTCTCCTCCCCAGCACACCTAAAATGGGTTATCCAACTCATGGGTTATGCCTATGCGATCACTTACAAGAAGGGTAAGGACAATATGGTGGAAGATGCTCCTTCTCGCACATTTGATGACCCAGTTTCTCTTACAACTATTTCTCTGCTTGTTCCAAATTTGTTGCAATATGTTCAACAGGGCTATCTCTTCTATGAACTCCATGCTTCTTCATCAGCAGGGCACTTTGGGTTCCTAAAAATGTATGACTGGGACCAATGTAACTTCTTTTGGCAGGGAGTGAACATGACAATTCAACAGATGGTGGTTGACTGTGATACTTTCCAGGTCAACAAGGGTGAAACGACACTCCTTTTGGGACTGCTCGAACCCTTGCCCATCCCTACAGAGATTTGGACAACTATTTCTATGGATTTCCTAGAAGTGCTCTAGTGGTACAATACCACATTTAACAGGACACCATATGAAGCAATCTATGGACATGCACAACCAGTTCTTCTTCCATACACCCTCAACATCTCCCCAGTTTAGGAAATCGACTCGGTTCTTCGACACCGCGATCAGATTCTTCTCATTCTGCAAGACAATCTTCACATGGAAATAATTCAACTGAAACAACAAGCCAATTAGCACCATTCTGAGCGCACTTTTGACGTAGCTGATATGGTTCTTCTTCATCTACAACCTTCCAAGAAACCCTCCCTGCAACTCAAAAGGCGTCAGTGGCCCGGAATGCAACCCTAGGATGCTACAAGGGAACCACTCCTTCAGATTCTGCATCAATTTCCACATCTAAAGCTTTGAGGACAAAGATTTTTCTTAGGGAGAGGGGATGTTAGGAACCCATGTCAACCATTCTATTTACTTTGTTAGTATATTGTTGTTGGACGCATATGCTTTGTAAGTCGTCCCGTAGTATTTGTTGATCCATAGTTTGTCTTATTGTTGTTGGATGCATATGCTTTGTAATTCGTCTCGTAGTAATTGTTGATCCATAGTTTGTATGGGCCCATGGTTTGTATTGACACATGGTATTGACCCATGGTATTGGCGCCTATACTTAGTATATAAGTTTGTGTTGAGACCAATGAAGGTACCGTGAAGTTATTTGTATTGAGCTTGCTCAAAGAAGGTTGCCCCCTTGAAGTGGCCTGCGATCAATAAAAGCGATTCTGAGTTCTCTTCTTTATGCTATCGCGTGCATTTTCATTAATTAATTGTTGCGGGTTCTTCACAGGAATAGTCATGAAGTACCTTGCAAATACCTAAATACCCTCTTAACTACAACACAATGTTCGCATCAGTATTATCCATGAATCAATTCAAAACTCTCACTACTTAGGCAATGTATGGTCCAGTACAAACTATAGAATACATCATAATACAAAATGCAATATCATAAGGAATAGAAGCTATATCCTCCATCTATGTGAGTTTTGTAGGACGTTGTTCAACTAAAATCTTAGTTTCCACATAAATCAAAACACTCAATGGTCTACAATCTACCATGTAAAAGCACTATAAAATGTTGTTCACATACTTACAATGGATCAATCAAATATTTTTGTTTGCTCTATCTCTAATGATTCCTAATATAAATTTTGTAGCCTCTAAGTCTTCCAAGTTCTTCATGTCAAATTGTGCTAAAATATGAGACTTCAAATCACAATTCACATCCCTATTGTTACCAAAAAATAACATATCATCTACATACAAAGTGATAACAAGTAAATGACCACCATCTTGTTTGTACTACATATAGTGATCTAATTTGGACCTTAGAAATCCCAATCCTAACACAAAAAAATAAAATTTTTGGTATCACAACTTGGTGGAATGGACATAGTAATATATAAATATTATTATTTAATTAATATATATTATAATTTTTTAAACAACAAACAAAACAAAACTGAAACATACCTGTCGAGCTTGGCCAAAACGGTATGTTGCGCCTTAGTTGGGTTCGACGGCACCCCCTACATGCAACCGGCTCTTGGGACGTGTCCTCCTTCACTATGCAACTTCCGTCGGTCTTTTGGTGGCACCCGGTCTGGAATTGTCCTCATTGCACTCCGCTACGAGTCTTTAATGTGCATGTTCCACCTGGTTTTTGGTTGCACCCGCTCCAGCATTGTCCTCATTTCGACTTGCTACGAGGGCTATTGAAGTTGGTTTCTTTGTGGCACCTGCTCGGGCCATGTCTGCATATCCCCGCAGACCCTCAATGGAAACCATAAGTTGAAACCCTCTTCTATTGAGTTGAATCTCTACATTTTTGGGTTCAAATCTTCTATTGAGTCGAATCTCTGCATTTTTGGGTGCGAATTAGGTGGATTTGATTTGAATTGGGTGCGAATTGTCCTCGCCAATGTACTGTTTTTGTTTTGATGTGGATTTGATTCTTGTTTTGGAAGTGATTCCCATCATGGTTTTAATGAAACGTAATAAATGTTTGTAGACTTGAGGTTTTAAAGGTGCATAAAACATAATGTCTACGTTTGGTGGTTAACCAAGCCTGTGTTTTGGGTTGTCTTTCGTTTTGTTTCCAGGAACCTGTCACTTACACAGTTTAAATGATAGACTGATATGATGTTTAAACTCTTGGAACCTAAAGGTAGATAATTTGTGTTGTATGCATACTCTTGTGTTTTCGCTTTGGTAGGCAGAGACTATTTTAATGGCAATGTACAGCTAAATTAGTAGGTAGTAGTTTTGATGTGAAATCATTGGTGATGGAAAGTATGAACACCGTGTAATAAAGTTTTGCTACTGTTGATAAGGGCTTTGAAGGCCGCAACTAGATTTCTTTTTAATGCTAGGTCTTGATACTGTAGGGTGCATTTGATAAGACCTGGGGATTTAAAGTAATGTGATTCCTTTAACAAATGCCTCCATCCTTGTTTGCGATTTTTCTATGTTTAAAAGAATGGTAAGGGGGGATTCGATACTTGCATCTGCGTCTTAACTGTGTTGGGTTCCAAGAAAACATTATTTAGGATAGTATTCTATGGTTCAGTTCGTTCACTCGAATTTATTTAAGTTTGGTTTTTAGTTTGGGGAAAGAAAACTGAATTCTGAAAAGAATGGTAAAAGCTGCCAAAGGAATTGACCTAAATTATAAATTAAATTTGAAATACAGTATGACGTTTCAGAAACAAAATGCAATTTAAATATATCATTCTTTCAAGAACGCAGTCATCAGTTTAGGTAGGGGAGAATCATAGACCTAACTTGTGAAGACACTTTCTTTCCATACATTTTCAAAGTTGTTGGGACTTTTATCAGGTCTAGTTCTAGCAAAATGAAATGATTAATTTTTCTAGGTGACATTAACATGGAAACATGTCTAGGGTCTGAGAACTGAAGGAAATTTGATTTAACCACTGGACCCAACCTTTTTGCTGTAACTCTTCTTATGGTATTATCTTTTTGTCTTTTCAGTATAGTGTACATCAATGTGCCAATTAAAATATTCATCATAGGATATTGATATGGGATATCTTTACATCTGTTAGGTAGACTTAGATCATCTTTACTTATTTGGAAAATGATAATGCATTTTTTTTCCAATTCTTAAGAGGTTGGTTTCAAATTTGCATCTAGGGATGAGAGTTGTCCATATTATCAGTCTAAACAACTTGGGTATCATTTGGGGTGTCGGGTGATTAACCATATATCCCTTGTTTGTTAGTTTCCTGATCTTATGATTCCTGTGTAAACACATGTATCAATTACCATATCACAATGTTTAAGATATTGATTTCCTTAAGTTGTAAGAATCTGAGAAAGAAAATAAAGATGATGGGTCAGCTTAAGTAATTAAGTATTGATTTCATGGGATAGCGTCTTCTTTTTTCAATTGTTGCATCTCTTCTTATTGTGTCCAATGAAGTAGGTGGAACTAGTGGCTCATGTATTCTATCCACTACAGTTAGCATTATCCGTAGAGTGAGAGTGATTACTCAAGATCTAGTGTAGTGTAGTCCTTTTCCACAAAAGCATAGATTAAATGTCTAGCATAAGTTAGATGTTAGTACCTGTATCAATGTTTGACTAGACAAACTATTTTATATGATGCAATGTGAAATATATTTAGGTTTAACCATAGCATGAATCACAATCATTCATTGGTGATTGTGGATCGTACGGGATCCCTAGTTCTCCACTCTTCATGTTGATTAAATAGCATAAATAGTTAATTTGAGTTCACATCCATTACCATGGCGTAGTTTTAACTAGGTTAATTTATGTGATTGCATAACAAAAAATGGATACTGCTTTGCAAAAGAGAAAAATAACAAAAACTAGCAGAACATAACAAGTGTCTTCCATCTTTGAACCTAATCAGATACATGATTGCTATTGACAATTGTTGTGCTTACTACATATCCCAAATAGGACTTGTTACATGTTATGTGAACATGCAATAGTTGCATGTTTCATTTGTGGCAATGGAGCTTATACTCTAGTTGTCTATTTTTGGTTAATCACAAGACTCAACTAATAAGCAAATAGAATTAGGTCTTTTGGTCCACGAGCAATTGATTATTCAATGGGTGCTTTCACTAGACAACTTAATATCGAATTGGATCTGGAACATGCTTCATGGAACAAGTTACCAACGTTTGTTCCATTCATCAAAATAAATGATGAGCAGAAGCTGCTATAACTTGATGTTAGATTAGTTTGAGTTCAAGACATACTGAGTACGAGCTAGTTTCATCAACAAGCACGATTGCAGTTAGGATAATAATCATTTCTTACTTCAAAGTACTACCTCTTTGTATTTGGTAAATTGGTTATCAAGTAAAATAACTATACAAGCAAATAGGGGATGTCAGGAACTTATCCTCTTCTTTGAGGAAACCTCAGTTTTGTATGTTTCTTGGAGGATTTGATGGATACCAACAACCTTGACTAGTATATGTCTGGTGCTTGGGGGACATGTTTCCTTGACCTACAATCAGGACAGTTGGCCATTGAATCACACTTCAGGTAACACCTTAGTGAAGTTAGTGCCCTATATTTCTTCCCCCAAAGTCTGAGATTTGAGTCATGTTGAAACATTAACTCGCTTGGGAAATACATAAAGGGAACAAAAGGCCTATCTATTTTCACCTCCTCTATAAGAGAGCATCCGGCCAACTAGAAATAGAACTAATTGTGACTTGAGAAGTAAGATTCAAATATATCCTAGTTGATTGTGGTTTTCACAAAATAATATCATGTTCTTCTTTAGGCATTGCATCCATGGTATCCCTAGGATGACCTCATTGACATAATAGTGAAATGTAACAAGGCATATTTATAGACAAACTGTTTTATATGATACAATGTGAAATATATTTAGGTTTAACCATAGCATGAATCACAATCATTCATTGGTGATTATGGATTGTATGGGATCCCTAGTTCTCCACTCTTCATGTTGATGTTGCATTGTGCATCACAATCCAAATAAGAGGTGATTTGAATCTAATTCTTTGATGGTTACAGTATGCCTAGGAGTTCCCAAAACTCATTTTCACTACTGTAAGGGGATAGGAAAATCCCTAACCATGCTTAGAATTGCCCATATTTGTTAGGAATTAGTCCATAATTAGTCCAGACTCAGAAGAGATAAGGTTTTGATGAACACGAGGTCAGAAATAGTCTCAATTTATACCCAACATGTTCAGGTTTGACCATAAAGAATGGCTAAAATTTGCTCAGAATTGTTGGTTTCTTAGGGATGAGGTTTCATTGTCATTGGGAGGTTGAGATATACCTTGGATCTTTCGAAATTATTGCATGCCATTAGATGTTGAGCTTGACTTGGATAGGTTTTTGGTTCAAATTACGTTTTGGAATGGTAATTTCCTTTTACTATTCTCTCTTGCACAATATGCTACACTTTTACATGCATAAGCTTCATTTTTCTTTTTTTTCTTTTTTCTGCAGCTGAGCCAATTCCTAGCACAATTAATTTTAGCACTCTTTTGATTAGTTAGATATATGCTTTTAGTTTTGCCTCTTGATAAGGTAATGTTACATTGGTGTAAGCATACACAAAGGATTGGAGAGATGTATAATTTCAAAGCAATGTAAGTATGATTCCATAAAATCAATACAACATATGATCTTAATTTAATTTGATTTGTTGGTATGTGCACATGTACATGTGATGTTGCCATTTAAACATGCATGATAGTTAGTGACATTAAACATGCATGATTCAAGGATTTCCATTTAGTCTGGTTTTTTTTTTTAACACTTAAGTTAAGGCTTAAATTGTCAAGGACTTTAACATTAGTCTTAAAGACAAAAATGCAGATTTAATGCAGATGGATTTGTTCTAATGCATTATTTTCTATGGTTTTTTCTCTATAGAGCACATCACCATGGTGGGATTGTTTCTGATGGTATATTATTAGTGTATAGTATTTAGACGATGTTCATTGTCTTCTTGTTTGGCATCATCATCTCTTATTTGAATGTTTGCATCAAGCACATGTGGTGTATAATGGTTGTTCGAGGGTCTTACATAACATTCCCCACACATTTGATTGCAACTAACACATTGCTCCAGAATGTTGTTATTTAATTATTTATCCTAATGGTGTTAATGACCTCTATGATTTTGACTATCAGGTGCTGAGGTGGCATCCTTCGGTTGTTTGCTTGCTTGGGAGAATAGAGAGCTCCCCTTATTTGGCATATTTTGTAGTTATTTGGAGGCATAGAAACCTTTTTAACAATCTATTAAAAAGGTCATTGATACCATTAGGATAAATAATTAAATAACAACATTCGGGAGGAAATCAACCTTGGTACACTCGCTCATTCAATCACTCATGTCATGCACTCACTGCTTAGATTTGCAAGGTGATGATTGATGACTAACGACTACGAGGTACTAGCCACTGGGATTTGACTCTGAATCCTGATTCACTTCGGGCTTAGATCTAAGGTGTTTTAATGTGTCAATGACTATGGCTGTGACAATAGAGAACCACTACAAGGCCCACTAGAACCACAAACCAAGCAGAGGTTGATTTATGCATTGACATAGAGAGGTGGCACTAGGCACACAATATGGAGAAACAATGAGTTAGGAAAAACATTTGGACCAAAGTACCACAATGGTTACTAATAAGAGAATATTTGACATAGAAGTATGCTGTTAATTTTTAACAAGCACCTGAAGCAAGTGAGCCTGAAACAGGCGAGCCTGGTGCAAGCGAGCATGAGGCAAGAGAGCGTAGAAGGTCAAAGCGGAATCCAGTGGGCCCATAACCCACAATTAAACATGAAAATCTCTACTTGGATTGGAGGAAAAAATCATATCTATACTATTAATGATAATATGAGTTGGTTGGATTATATGCAAGGCTGGAAACCTAGGTGGGAGTTGAGACATGCTGAAGTATTAGATGCTAACTGACAGGGATCTGATTCTTTTATTAGATTAGTGCCAGATCTCAGAAGAATGCCTATGGGATCCAATATTGTACCAGAGATGATTTACAACAACTCCCTGAGAAAAGCAGCTGATGCAAGCAATTGGTTAACACACCTCTACCATGATGTTAACTTAATCTCGACAGAGGGGTATACACATCACCCCGGGCTACGACTAGACCAACAATACTACTGTATTAACCGGATACGTTCTTTGGAAGCATGGTCACATCAAGATGCTAGTCTCAGGTTTCCAAGTACTGCACACACTTATGAAAAATATAAAAAAATTATGGTGGAAATTCTTGAGAAAAGAAAATACAGATATAACATATTATACCATGCTAAAGTTTGGACTTCAAATTACACATATCCATGAGGATCCTGCATTCTACATCCCTGATTGGATGAGTGACTAGTGGCGGTCATTTGGCATCAACCTGACAGCATTAGAACCAACTATTATTTATAATCTAAAACGGGAAGTTGGAGAATCTCTTGAACAGTTCAAAGATATTTTGCAGACAAAGATTACTGAGGATCAAATCCTTGGGTACTACATTAAATACAAAGAACAATGGCTTGTCAAAACCCACATAGACGTCCACATGCATCATAATAGACGCATGGTCTTGAGGTCTATTTATTCAAAGTCATGGAGGACTGAATCCAACGTCTTTCGAGAAATATATAGTCCCCCATACTTCGATGATTTGTAAATATCTCAAAAGTATTTGGCTATGAGTGGGGCCTATCCATTCAAATTGTCATAAAGATTGAAAAGAAAGTCATAAAAACTTTTAGATGTTTTCCATAATGGTTAGTTACTTTTATGTTGTCATCAATGACAATCCTATTCATCATGAGACTATGAACATGGACTTCATTTCTTCTTTGTATGCATGGTGTTTTCGAATTTTCAAAATTGTCTTATTGCACATTTGATTTTCAGCTATCATTGTAATCATGGTTTGGTTGTTTCCAACACTTATATCTCTTGTTGATTTCACTTAAGTTAAGGCTTAAATTGTCTAGGATTTTAATGTTTTCATCAAGCACATGTGGTGTATAAGGGTTGTTTGAGGGTCTTACATAACATTCCCCACACATTTAATTGCAACTAACACATTGGTCCCGAATGTTGTTATTTAATTATTTATCCTAATGGTATCAATGACCTCTATGATTTGGACTATCAGGTGTTGAGGTGGCATCCTTCGGTTGTTTGCTTGCTTGGGAGACTAGAGTGCTCCCCTTATTTGGCATATTTTGTAGTTATTTGGAGCCATAGAAGCCTTAATAACAGTCTATTAAAAAGATCATTGATACCATTAGGATAAATAATTAAATAACCACATTCGGGAGCAAATCAGCCTTGGTACACTCAATTCAAAGTCTTCAATCGCTGATGTTATCCAGTTCTATAGCATGAAATAGTTCCAAAACCCCAAAGTCATCCCACTAGTCAACTAGCAAGAGATGATGCCCAAGTAGCTGACTTGTGATTATTAGGGTCACTTACTCACCTTAAGTTATTCTTTAACTTATTGCATTGGTCTTTTGGGTACTTTGGTTGTGGTACACCCTTTGTTACAAAGGGAGTTCGGTCATAACACCCATTATCATATTTTTAACTTGTACCATTTTTTTTATTTTTGTCATGGTACCCTCACCCACGTTTGACTTGACATAGTTTTGTGATTATGTCTTAGTGGGATACATGATCAATGAACTTTGAACAATGACCTATGCTGATATGAACTTAACCTCATATTTTGATACTCTTACCCAGGCTTGGGAGTGCTAAAGATGAAAAGTTGAAAGATATGAAAACTGTATTTAATTTCTGTCTTGCTATTTAATTTCAGTGCTTGCTTATTAAATGAAATGTATATTGAAGTATATTGATGTGCACCTGCTTATTTCAGTATTGCTTATTAAAGTATATTGATGTGTACACTTGTCCAATTGAATTATTGAGATATTGTGGAGAGTTAATAAATGTTAATCTCCCTTAACTGAGTCGTTGTTGTTAATTTACCTTGTTAATATAAATTCATTTCTGGTTGTTCACCATACTACTCTCAGATTGAAATTTTTCTGGTTTGGTCCTCCTGCTTGGTTGATGGATATGCTCATTCTTGATTGAAATTTATTATTTGTTTTTTTTTAAATAAATCATTATAGTCGGAAACTCAATATACACATAATGTCTGAAAATCTGTCCTACAAGTTGCTTGCTAAAGCTTGATACAAAAAAGATCCTCGTAATATTGAAAGTCTTCAAAAATCAAACTTCTCATGGCCATTTGAGTGCCACTTTGCATGAATTTGAAATTTGCAACATGTCTAATGTGTAATATCTCACCTAAGTTAGCTGATGTATTTTGCGTTCTCTGCTGTAGTATTTTACTGATTATTTGGTTCAGATGTATTGACAAATAGTTACGAACACTGCTGCAATGTACTCCTGAGTGGACCCTCTAACTATAGTTATGGTTTGTTGGGATGATATAGTCAATTAATGTTTCTTAGTAGACTGATTTTGCCAAACATTTCACTAAAAAATAGTTTTCATATGCATTAGCATAAAATACCAGCATGTAAATTTCAAAAATGAAGAGTGGGCTTCCAATAATATGCCATTCAAAGAAAGAGGGTAGGCTGCCAATAATATGCCTAGCAATGTTAGAAGGACCGAAACTGGGTGATATACTAGTTAACTTCCTTAATTTGTTGTCCCCAGTGGTTTTGTTCTCCCCACAAGAGAAAAAGACCCGCAAATATGCAAACTCAGTCCACAAAAGAGCTCACAGCCTATAGTGATGAATGTGGTGTCGTATGGACAGCTTGTTATGGCACTGTAACTTGGTCTCTTCCTTCCACAAATATTCCTCCCAATACCAAACACTTCAGCTGAGATTTGTAACACTACATCCACTTTGGTTTGCACATCCCTCCTAAGCTTCAGATTTGAGGGAATTAAATGTGTTTAGCTAAGAATATTTGCATTTGTGGATGTGTAATTTCAAAGAACAAAGAAAGAACCATCTTGTTTATTCTTCTTTTATCGAGTGTAGGTACCACCAAATAGGTATCTGTCATATCTCTCTTCCTCAAGTGATGATGAAGGTATACTTGGAGAGGTTGAAAGTGAGACGAGTTGTACTAGATCTACTGGTTTTATATCAACTAGATCTGAAAAGATAAGGAAAAGATTTCATAGACGCATGTAATAATGTCTCCTATGTTGAGAGCATAGGAGACATTGATTTTACATTGAGGTATAAACATCTAGTGCAACGATGGGTACCTAATATGCTACCTCAAGTGGACACAGATTTCCTCATCAATGGGAGGATATCGCTCCTTCGGCCTTATATGGATTGGGGCTATTTTCCATGGATGGAATAAAGGTCCACTATGGCACTGTAACTGAATTGATGGAGTATGTAGGACCACTATACACATACAATAACTGGTTGATCTTGGTCCAATATACTCAACGTATGCGGAGATATGGAGTTGCCGCAAATTATATTCAACTAGCAGAAAAAATAAAAACAAAGGGGCGACTATGTATATTGATGGGAGACCAAAAGTGTCCAGAAACGTTTCTGGCTTTATAAATAGTACAGGACCAATGACAACAAATAAGCAACCAAATTGTGAATTCGAGGGACGCAAACAACATCGTATATTTGTATGTGCAATATTAAAACCAATACTTGCAGGTGAAGAGTTGTTGATTGATTACAACTTAAATCGAATAGATGTGGCTTCCGTGGTCCAGGGTAACCCTGGACTATCAGAAACTTGTTGATGTAATTGTAACTTTCGAATTTATTTCATATATTTATATTGTATTCCTATAGAGATGTTATTATTCCTCTATATGGAAGTGTCATCATTTATATTGTAAGTGTCGTAACTTATACTTGATGGGTTATTAGACCACCCTATTGGGGGTCAGCCCTGTCAACATTATGTTATGTGGTTAAGTTAAGGCCGACCTAGTAAAGTTTATTAGGCAAGTCAAGTCAAGTATAAATAAAGTGCGGGAGGCACTCTATTTGATCATTCTATTATTCTCACTCATACTCTCATTTGGAAAGTGGCGCACTTGTGAAGGAGGAGAAGCTGCTGCTAGGAGGAATATCTCTTATGATTGGATTGTATCATTGCTCTATCTATCTCTGAGGAAGTTGCGTGGTTTTTCACCTTCTTGGTTTTCCCCAGTGAAACTCTGTGTCTCTTGTGTGCTTGCTTTATTGTGTCCATGATTGATATGCTGTACATGTTCTTCTCTCAGTTAAGATCCTAGATCAGATTGAAATTCTGAAAAACTAACATGGTATCAGAGCTATCCTGAAAGAAGGCATGGTATGGCATTTATGACACTTATTGCATTTGCGAAGCTAGGGCTTGATATAGCAAAAACAAGTCATCGTAGCACTTTCACTATAAATCCATTTTGGTGAAGGTTCAGGATCTAAAACCTTTACAGGTCGAAGATAACATCTCCATGTACCTTGTGTCAGAAGAAAAACTTCTAATTCGCTGTACTTTGTGAGTTATGATCTGAACAATCTAGGGTTTCTGCCTCTTCCAGATCTCAGTCATAAATAGGTGACCTAGGAAAAACGGGTCATAACTTGGGCTAGGAAGATCCAAATGAAATTTAATAAAAAGTGATAGGTAGGGAATGGACTGTACTTTCTTAAGTAAGTTTTTTAGAGGCCGAAACTGAACCAGTGACATGTGGCACGCCGTACAAGTTCGCTCTCCTATTTTATCCCATAAACAGGTCACATTGTGACACTTGGCATAACTCTCTCTCAAAGAATCCAATTGAGGTCAGACCTATGGGGTTGGAAAGAAAACAAGTCAGGATAGCACAAAAAGAATTTTATGACCCTATATATCTGAAAGTTCATAGTTACACCAGAAACAATCTGGTGCATATTTCTGTCAAAACAGAATTGGATTATGGGCACCTTCATTTGTGGCTCTGGGAATTTAGGGTTTTGGAGAATGTTGGAATATTTTGTATCAGAGAACAGGGCTGGATGATCCTCATCAAAATCGAAATTTAGAGACCAAGATCGAATTTTTTGGTTGGGCAGAAGGTCGGGCTTGATCAAACCCTAGTTTGGGATTTTGATCGAAAAGGTGGAAAATTAGGGCTTCTGCAAAAGTTGGAATTTCTGAAGTCTGTGACCACGGCTGGAAGCTCCTCAGAAAAATCGAAGTTTAGAGCTTTGGATCAAACCTTTTGTTTGGGTAGAAGGGTGGGCTTTATCAAACCCTAGTTCAGGATCCTATCCAGAAGATCTGAAAGTTTCAAAGGCAATTTTGAGGGGTGAAACTTTGCAGTTTTCAAACTTTGAGTATACCAGCTTGATCAACTCATCAAGGCACATATTTCTATCCTTTCAGAAGTTTGAAATTCAAAGTTTGAATTTTTTAGGGTTTCTCTAACAAACCCTAATCCAGCTCCAGATCTAGTTTCTGCAAGTCAAGTGGATTGGGTTAATCCTAGAAGAGAATGGATTGGTCACCTGCATAAGTGAAGAAGTTCTTGTTTTAGAGGGAGATGAGGCTAAGGCCTTACATAAGAAGATTACAAGCAATCTCGACAGGTATGACTTATCCAAGTATGTTTCGAGATCTGCTCATGATTAAGTTTATGGTATGTTTGTCTTTATTAAGTTTAGTACAATCTTGATTAACTTTATACTTGTCGTATCACCTTAATAAAATTATGAATGCAGATATTCATTGATTAGGGTTTTGACACTTATGATTGTACTAATGCATTGTGGTGTTGTATGAGGTTGATGTTGTCTGCTAACATGAAAGGTACATCAAGAAAGACAAATAATGTTCTAGTTCAAGAACATATGACCATGTTGACATGAAGACAAATATTCATCCATTGTCATGGATCACATAGAAGATCTACTTACGAGGTATGTATAAGTTGGTTCCATAATGGTTAACTTATGAGTTATGTAGGTCACTAGCACAAGTCATTAAAGAGAACAAGAAGACATTGCTAGACATAACTAGGAAATATGATAACCAGGTATGTTTTTCCTATATCAAGTTAGAATCCTACCTTGTGTTAGGATCTTATACTGTTGTATGGTTGATAATGATTATTCATGAAGTTAGAAATGTAAGTAATTAAGGGTTTATGCATATTATGTCTCTTACCTTGATTGATGATATGAGTAACCAGAAACGTCCTTTGGTTAAATATGAATATGCATGAGTAAGAGAAGTCTTCCCTAAAACATTGAATGCTAATGCTTATTATTTGTGTTTGAAATGACCATGACTATACATGTTTAAGATTATTGTGTTTTGATAGTATTGAGATTATACTAATGAATGTATGTATGAGACCTCGAGGATAACACAATGATGATACTATTAAGTATGCATGAGTTATCGAGGATGGCTATAAGTTCAAGAACAAGTAATCTAGGAAGCAAAGATCAAGAGGGAGCACACTCCAGTAGTTCCTTCAAGGAAGCAAATATTGAGAGGGAGTCCACCCTACAAACCAAACAAAGATAAGTATTTGAATTTTCATTTCTTGCATATTTGTTTGTTTAAATAATATTGTTCAATGATGTATATGCTTATGTTCCTAGACTTAGGGTGTGTATTATGCATATTAGAATAATTGCATTAATGAACAATATACTACTAATATGCATCTGATGGGTAAGTGGCCTATGGAACTGTACAACATTCCATTGCTACTTATCTAGAATGAAACCTCTTTGTTGACATGTTGGGAGTTGTGCACACTCTTAACAATGTTCTGGTAGAGATTGGAAGGCATCTAGAAAGTTACAGGATATGGATAAATGTTGTATTGAAGCATTGGCTAAAATAATTGCATGATTGTATGACATATTTCTTTATGTGTAAGAATTTGTTCTGAAAACTATGAGATGTTTCTAATCATGCAATTTAACTTGCTTTGTAGGAAAGATCGTATACCATCACCTACAAACGAAGGACTACAACATTTGTTCAACAACAAAATTATCTATTGAAGATATTGAAGTTCCCAGGATTCTGGAAGAATTCCATGGTTGAGGAATACCAGTCGATCATGAAGAATGATGTTTGGGATGTAGTCCCAAGACCTGAAGCGGTTGTGACTTCCAAATGGATCTACAAGATCAAGCATGCTGCCGATAGTAGCATAGAAAAATACAAAGCAAGATTTGTGGCTCGTGCTTCTCCCAGAAAGAGGGGATAAACTATGAAGAGACTTTTTCTCCTGTAGCCAGGTACACTTCCATCAGATCAGTACTTGCCCTGGCTGCAGTGATGAAATGGAAGTTACACCAGATGGATGTCAAGACAACCTTCTTGAATTGTGTAGTCAAAGAGGAAGTGTATGTGGAGCAACCACTCGGTTTTGAGACATATGATAGGGATTCATATGTGTGCAGGTTGAAGAAAGCCTTGTATGGATTGAAGCAAGCTCCTAGGACTTGGTATGGTAGGATAGATAGCTTTCTATCCAGTTTGGGCTTTACCAAGAGTAAAGCGGATTCCAACCTTTACTACAAGGTTGAGGAAGGCAATCCTGTAATACTACTTCTGTATGTGGATGATCTGTTTGTAATAGGTGAGGATGGGTTGATTGCCGATACCAAGAGGAAGCTTGCTGCCGAGTTCGAGATGAAGGACTTGGGGATGATGCACCATTTTCTAGGCATGGAGGTGTGGCAGAGTGCAGATGGAATCTTCCTTGGACAAGGGAAGTATGGAGTAGAGATCCTGAAGAGGTTCGGGAAGATGGATTGCAAGGCCATGGCCACACCTATGGCATCGAACCTGAAGCTTCTGTGTGATGCTTCATCTAAACCGTTTGATGTCACTGTGTATCGTCAGATGATTGGGTCCTTGATGTACCTGACGAACACTAGACCAGATATTTGCTTTGCGGTAAACACATTGAGCCAGTTCCTGACGGATCCCAGAGGTGTTCACCTGGTTGCTATAAAGTATATTCTGAGGTACCTGAAGGGTACAATTGATTATGGGCTCAAGTATGATGCAAATCAAAAGTTTAACCTAGAGGGTTATGTTGGTTCGGACTGGGAAAGCAGTGTTGCAGATAGGAAGAGCACATTTGGGTGTTGCTTCAGTATGGGATCATGTGTGATCTCTTGGTTTAGCAGGAAGCAATCCCGCGTAGCACTGAGTATAGCCGAAGTAGAGTATGTTGCAGCTTGTTCAGCTAGTTGTGAGGCAGTATGGTTTCGGAAGCTACTGTCTGAGTTATTTGATCTCCCGTTGGATTTTATTGGTATCTTTTGTGACAACTAGAGTTGTGTGAAGCTGTCTGAGAATCTGGTGTTCCACGACAGGTCGAAGCAGATTGCGATCAAATATCACTATATCAGGGATATGGTGCAGAGAGGAGCAGTGAAGCTCCTGTATGTTGCGACGGATGAGCAGGTTGCAGATGTGTTGACGAAACCACTAGCCATAGTGAAGTTTGAATACTTCAGAGAGAGGCTTGGTGTTCTTCAGATTGACGACACTCCGAGGAAGAAGTCATGGACACATTTGCAAGAGCCATTCCAAGCATGGTGTGAGGAGGATCCTTCCCATGGCTGTGGATGTAAGTGTTAGATGATGAGCATCAGGATGATGCTCCAGTTACTGCTCTATATATGCATCAATTGGATGCTTTGATCAGTTTGATCATGTATTTGTTTATGCATCATGTGGGATGCTTGATATATTTGTATATGATTCATGTTGGATGCTTGATATATTTGTATATGCATCATGTTGGATGCTTGATATGATCAGGTGGATCATGTATTTTTGTATATGTATTAGGTGGATGCATTGTATGATCAGGTAGATCATGTACTTATGTATGTATAAGGTGGATGCATTGTATGATCAGGTATATCATGTACTTATGTATGTATCAGGTGGATGCATTGTATGATCAGGTAGATCATGTACTTATGTATGTATTAGGTGGATACACTGTATGATCAGGTAGATCATATACTTATGTATGTATATCAGGTGGATGCATTGTATGATCAGGTAGATCATGTATGATGATATGTATCAGGTAGATACTTTGTATGCATCTGATGGATATATTGTTTGATCGGGATGATCATAGATAACGAGCTTCAGGATGTTGCTCCAGATGATATGCATCAGTTTGATGTTATGATGATGATTAGGTTGATCATGTGATGATGTATGGTGAGTATCAGGTTGATACTCTGTGGTCGTGAACAGGTTGTGCAGGTAGCATAGAAAAGACCCTTTAAAATCCAGACAGGTAGAGCAGTGTGCTCGTAACATCCTGGGATGCTCTATCGAGATCCAGATAGGTAGAACGGTGTGCTTGTAACATCCTGGGATGCTCTGAGTAGGTTTTTCTATAGGTAGCATAGAAAATACCCTTTAAAATTCGGACAGGTAGAGCGGTGTGCTCGTAACATCCTGGGATGCTCTATCGAGATCCAGATAGGTAGAGCGGTGTGCTTGTAACATCCTGGGATGCTCTTAGTAGGTTTTGCTATGGTTCCGCATAGAAAAGATCCTTTAAAATATGGACAGGTAGAGCGGTGTGCTCATAACATCCTGGGATGCTCTGAGTAGGTTTTGCAGAAGTTCACATAGAAAAGATCCTTTAAAATCTGGACAGGTAGAGCGGTGTGCTCGTAACAGCCTGGGATGCTCTATCGAGATCCAAATAGGTAGAGCAGTGTGCTCATAACATCCTAGGATGCTCTGAGTAGGTTTTGTGAAGGTCAACATGTAAAAGATCCTGGGAGATCCGATAGGTTGAGCAGTAAGCTCGTAATCAGTCCTGGGATGCTCTTTCGAGGTTTTGTTGATGCACATAATAAGTCTTGAGGATTCCACAGTATGGCCAGTGATGATGAAGAACTACAGGTGGTGGGCCTACAACTAGTATGAAAAAGGATTAGATCTATAGAACTTCCTATGACGAGTAGTTCAGAGATTGATTGAGATAGCAGCAGCAGTGATGATGACGATGATTCGATGTTGATGATCCAGTGACGATGATCCAAAGAAGAAGACTTGTGCTAGAAGACTTGTGTTGAGAAATACCTTCCTATTTAAGAGGGAGTGTTGATGTAATTGTAACTTCGGAATGTATTTCATATATTTATATTGTATTCCTATAGAGATGTTATTATTCCTCTATACGGAAGTGTCGTCATTTATATTGTAAGTGTCGTAACTTATACTTGATGGGTTATTAGACCACCTTGATGGGGTCGGACCTATATGAGTCATGTGGGTAAAAGGATTATTAGACCACCCTATTGGGGGTCAGCCCTGTCAGCATTATGTTATGTGGTTAAGTTAAGGCCAACCTAGTAAAGGTTATTAGGCAAGTCAAGTATAAATAGAGTGCGGGAGGCACTCTATTTGATCATTCTATTATTCTCCCTCATACTCTCATTTGGAAAGTGGCGCACTTGTGAAGGAGGAGAAGCTGCTGCTAGGAGGAATGTCTCTTATGCTTGGGTTGTATCATTGCTCTATCTATCTCTGAGGAAGTTGTGGGGTTTTTCACCTTCTTGGTTTTCCCCGGTGAAACTCTATGTCTCTTGTGTGCTTGCTTTATTGTGTCCATGATTGATATGTTGTAGATATGTTGTACATGTTATTCTCTTAATTAAGATCCTAGATCAGATTGAAATTCTGAAAAACTAACAAAACTATGCCTCATCAAGTAAATGCGAAATGTAGTAACTAAACATGACTACCATAACTAAATGTTTCATTTTTTTCTATTAACATTTGATTTCCACTGTTGACATTTGCTTTTTTCATCCTTATTATGAATATTTCCATGTGATTACATGGTGATACACTGCTATGAATATCTCATTTTTGTTTATGATGCAATTATTGACTCAACGTTTGTTTAGGGTGGCGGCAATGGAAAGGCACATGCTACTTCCACAGTCACATGTTGTTTAGGGTGACCGTGGAAGGTTAGAATCTATGCCTCATCGGGTAAATGTTAAATATAGCAAATAAATATGACTACAATAACAAGATGTTTTGATTTTCACTGTTAGCATTCGCTTTATCCGTGCTTATTGTTAATATTTCCATATGATAACATGCTTATTAAACTGTGGCAAGAGTCTGCACATCGACATGCAACATAACATGTATCTTCTAATTCTGAGGTAAAAGTAAATATTAATGCAATATCTCATTTTTGTTTATGCTACAATTATTTAGTATGAGGTAAATGTTTATTTATTGATTTATTATGTCAGGGTGGCGCCATTGGAAAGGCACCTGCTGCTTCCATGGTCGAGGGAGACTGTGGAAGGTCACACTCTGTGTCCCGTCAGGTAAGTGTTACGTACAATAACTAAATGTTTCGATTTAGTATGTTAACATTCAATGTCCGCTATTGACATTCACATTTTTTTGAGCTTATGATGGATTACTGGTTCATTTTTATGACATTATGATGGATTAATGGTTCATTTAGGACCATGGAAAGGCACCTGCTACTTCCATGGTGCCGGTTGATTGTGGACACTCACCGGCCATAACACCGGCCATAATACCGGCCATAACACCGTGTCAGGTAATTGTTAGTGCATAATAGTAACTTAATTTTCATTACAATATCAATATTTGAAAGATGTTAAAATTATATTGCTTAATTTAATTTATTGTTTGATGAATTTAGTCACATGCACTCGATCTAGGTGATGAGGGGTTTGAGGAAGACATTTTTTATTCCACTAACCCACTGCACACTTTTAGAGTAGCCTTGGAAAAGGCAAACATAGAAATGCTTTCCTTGGCTCGAAAAAGGTCCTTGACACAGGAGAACATGGCAAAGATTCTAGAGCTACAAGATCAAATACAATCTTATGTTGTAAGTGGCATCTTCACAATTTTTTTAAGCTATGACATGATTTCATATTTGATATTATGTTTTTTATTTTTTCAAGTGATCTGATAAAGTAAATTTTATTATTTGTAGGATTTTTTAAAATCCATGACTAGAGAACTTGCCGAGACAGGTATAGGTAGCAGTGATGGTCCAATGCAGCAAAAAAGAAGCAATGTACCAATGAGGCTTGTTGCCACTCCTACAGTTGGCCTCGAATCCATTGATGACGCGGGAACTGATGAGAGGGGGCATGATTCCATGCCGGAGCATGATGCCATGCCGAAGCATGATGAGACGGAGCCTAGGACTCCACATGAATCTGGAGATGAATGTACTGTACACGACCATGAAACTTTTCCTGGAGCAGCACGAGTTAAAAGCACCGGATCACTAGATCTCACCTTTCTGGTGGATGACTCTTGTGTTCCTATCAAGGTTCATAAGATTGCAGGTATTTTTTAATTAATTTATTGATTTTAATCATGAAATTGAAATAGACATATGTTGAAAATATTATAAATTAATGGATTACATGTTTTTGCAAGAAACAATGTCTTCTACAGGCATTTGAATGACAAAGTCTTGGATCTGTTTGGCCCCACCATTCGCACACGATGGAATAGCCAAGATAGCAATAAGCGAGATGAATTGATGGACCACATGGTCAAGTTGTTGCAAAGTTAGCCGGTAAGAATTTGAAATATACCAGGGCCCAATATTATAGGGAAAGATTGCAAGATGACCTCAAGCATGAGTGCCCTCCCATGGTTCCGGAGAAAGAGTGGAAGGCACTCATAGATGATGCAAAGGAGAACTTGCTAAAAAGACAAGGAAAACAACCACGTCCTGGTAAAGCAAGGTACAACATATATCATCTTTTTACTGAAATAAGCTCAATTGTTATTTTATTTTTTCTTTTAAGTAAGATTTTTGATATCTAAGGTTTTTCAACATTTTCATATACAGGCTACCTGACACCTCCAAAGCAACCAAGGCTAGAATGGAAAAGCACAGGAAACATAGACTGGGCCAAGGTGGCTATAGAAAAATAACAGCAAGAATCGTAAGTATTAAATGATTAATTGTTGGGAATATTTATTTAACAGTACCGAACAAATATCTAATTTTGATACTAGAAATTTTAAAATGTGTTATCATGCATTGCAGAGAAATATGTTCCAAGTTGCTACCACCGAGGAAGACCTAAAGCTTGGTTTCAAGTTTGGTTTTAAAAGTGTGGTTGAATATCGGAAAATCTTGGGGTAGACTCCAATCTCCCTAGTGACGCAAATGCGGGTATATCACCAATTGTAGTATACTATTAAAGTCTATTTAGTTCTGATTATATCACCCATAACTAAAAATGTATGGTTTTTTTAAGCAACAATGCAATTGCAACAGTGAATCTAGCGGTACTCAACAAGTACCAGTTGATGTTGGAGTGCACATGTCCCATGATAGTGTGGAGCATAGTGTCCATTCTGGTATTTATGCTTTGGAAATAGAAATATCTACTGTGATTAGATATATATATTTCCTGACGTATACTTATAAATTTTCTTCTTTCAATGGAAGACCATGCAGCTCAGGAGCTTGAACTGCAAGAGGAAGCAACTAGACCTCCAATTAACACCCCAACTGTCACATCTACACAGACAGGTGAAGAGAAATATAATTGTAATTTTAATCAAAATAATGAAATATTTATTTCAATAATATTTAAACGTCATATATATATGCTCATTTTCGTTGTTGCAGTTCACACCCCTTCAGAACTGCCTCCACACCCTGCTCAATGACGTACAAGAAGTGGCATACATGAGGGCATGGAAACACAAACAATAATAGGAGATATCGCAGTACATACTGTGCCAATTGATGATTGTGATACCGTACTCGCAAGTTTTTTCAATGCAAAAAAATAGAAATCAACAAAAAAGTAGATGCAACATAAATTCATGACATGTATTTTGATGTATATCGATGTTGTTAGTATGAAACATGGATTCTCTTAATATTAGCTATTAGTAACATAATCGGGTTCTTAAAATATAATCATTTTTCCCATTTATATGAAAGGTAACATAGATAACTTTTATTTGGCATAGTTACGAGGTACTTATCTTTTATGTGATGCTCTTAGGAATTTTCCCATTTATATCTTTTATTTTCTGAGAATTTGAATTTTAAATTTAAATGTCATCACAAGTCACTGTATGCTTGTTTATAATTATTTTGTATTTTAATATTCAAATTTTGTGTTTTCTCACATGTCATCACTCTTGTATGTGCTGCATGTAGATATATTAGTCTGAAACATTGATTCTCTTTATATTAGATATATTAGATATGTTCATCATGACTTCGATCATCATCACTCTTTATAATTTGATTACTGCCCAATATTATATCTCGAGGACCAACTTCAGCACAAGGACCACAGAGGAGTGCTAAAGTTGATAGAGATCAAATTTATGTTATAAAATATTTTACTATTGCTTTAGCACTAGTCAAAAATTTGGATGGTAATTGTGAGGAAATTTTTCTTTTGTAGACCATATTCCTAAATTGAAAGGTAACACAAGTGGCTTTTATTTTCTATAGTACAAGGTACTATATTTGTACCCACACTTCAAATCTGATTTTTGGTTTAATGTTGACGTGGAGATCTTCAACTATACCTCTCTTATTGTTATATGATCAATATGTTTATTTTATTACCTGTTACTGAAAGAGATGAAAATTATGTTATAAAATGTTTTACTGTTGCTTTAGCACTATTTAGAAATAATACCGTTTTATCATGCAGCTGTAGAATTGTTATGTTACTGTACCTTTCTTTCATCTGTGTGCTTAATTGTTGTAGTATGTGGACTGTGTTAACCTGTTTGAGGTATGTACTTAACTTTTCCTATCTCTCAAGGTACTTCCATGTTCCCTTGGTGACTTGTCCCTTGAAAGGATAAGATCTGAACCAAAATGTTGTCTGAGTACAAGGAAGCCTAATCAATTTTTATTCGCTTTTTTCATTCATATTTACTGCTGTTGCATATGTTATAATTTGATTACTGCCCATTACATCTCGAGGACCAACTTCATCACAGGGACCACATAGGAGTGCTGAAGTTGATAGAGATCAAAATTGTGTTATAAAATCTTTTACCGTTGCTTTAGCACTAGTCAGAAATTTGGATGGTAATTGTGATGAAATTTTGCTTTTGTAGACCATATTCCTAAATTGAAAGGTAACACAATTGGCTTTTATTTTCTATAGTACAAGGTACTTATCTGTTATGTGATGCTATCAGGATTGCATAGAGAGAAATGAGGGATATTTTTATTTGGCATCCCACCACTCTTCCTTATACTGTGATGATGAAATTTCAGGTTATATGGAATGTCTGTACATTTGAGAGAGATATGACTGGTTGTACCTTCCCCGCCTTGATTGAGCTATGATTGGTCTTGTGGTACGTTATCTTTCACTTGTGTTTAATGGGGTCATTTACCCTCCTTGAGTAACTTTCTTAAAACCACCTTGTTAAAGTTTTGGTCTTATAGAGTACTATGGTTGTTTGACCACATTTGGAGCATACCATTGGTTCTAAGGGTCATGGGTCTTGTACTACCCACACCTATGTTATTACCATTGTTTATATTTTCTTATTTTATGACCATTGTTTATATTTGTACCCACACTTCATATCTGATTTTTGGTTTAATGTTGACGTGGAGATCTTCAACTATACCTCTCTTATTGTTATATGATCAATATGTTTATTTTATTACCTGTTACTGATTGAGTTATTAAATACTTGTTGTACCTTCCCCACCTTGATTGATTTATTATTGGACTTGTGGTACCTTGTCTTTGACTTGTGGTTAATGCGGTCATTTACCCTCCTTCATTTTTTTTATACCACCTTGTTGAATTTTTGGTCTTATAGAGTACTTGACTTTGATCACCTGTGATCAGTTGTGGTGTGTTGATAATCACTTCTCTTGTGCTGAGACTTGGTTGAAGTTTATAATTTTTGTCACTTTATTTATGTTGAGTTATGTACTGTTCTTGATTATCATTGAACTAATCAACTCTAGTAATTTCTCTCTCTCTGGTTTGTACACACCCTCTTGTAGGGTCAGCTGGTTCCTAGAGAAGACTGGCCTCTCCGAGGCACAATCAGTGTTTTTTGAAAGTAACACTTCTGAGTATTTTTACAAGAATGGTTTCACACCCAAGTTGGTATCTTCAACTATATCTCTCGTTTTGTTATATGATATCTATATGTTTATTTTATTACATTTTACTGAAGATTAGTTTATCGTTTTAGTTTGCTTGTCAGTGTAACTCATTATAATCTGTTGATATGGTAGTTATGAATATACCAAAGAGCCTGTGTTAAGAACTTATTGGTTGTACATTTGGAGTTCTTGGTTACAAGAGGTAAGTATGCATGTGAAACTTAGTGATTATTCCACATATCCAATTCTAGGAGTGGGATCTATCTCACTCCAAATAACATCAGGTGATATCCTTGAGCATATTGGTGTTTTGTATGTACCTAGATTAAGTAAAAATCTATAAGTTTTAGTTTAACTGATGATAGATCTCAAATATATGGATGTGTTTCACGATCAACACGTCCTTATCCAAAATAGATGCTTGCATATGTTTAACTCCCAATTGTGCCTACCCTACTAGAGGGTTAAGATCCAACAATATTCGATTAGGCTGGTCACATTGTTCGTTGATGCAGGCATGCACATTGATTCCATTAGGTTTGTCACATTCTTTCCCTCTACCATGCTTGCTTCTTAATTTGAATCTCAATATGTCCAATCTCCTGGTTGTAATCAACCCAGCAAGTATAGTAGCATACTCAAAATTGGATTACAAGCCTAGTGAAACATTTGTCCTAGAGGAGTGTCCTCGTTTTGGATAAGCTCCAAACTTATTATTTCTTTTATGTATGATTCTTGGAGGTTTACTTTTAAAATGGTAAAGAGGAACTTGGGATGGCTATGTGAAATATAGCCAATTACACTACGAGGTTGCTTGGAGCAGGTCTCCTCATAAGCTTGATGCAATGCCTTGCAACTATTGCTGCCATGTCTTAATTCTAAGATCCAGTTGTATAGGTGTCTCTTTTTTCAAATCCACCCAGTACTTGTATTTGACTGAGGGGTATACTTTCACTAGACCTAACTTTTGAAGACACTTTGTTTCCATACATTGTCAAATTTGTTGGGACTTTTATCAGGTTTAGTTCTAGCAAAATGAAATGATTAATTTTTCTAGGTGACATTAACATGGAAACATGTCTAGGGTCTGAGAACTGAAGGAACTTTGATTTAACCATTGGACCCAACCTTCTTATTGTAACTCTTCTTATGGTCTTAGATTTTTGTCTTTTTAGTATAGTGTACATCAATCTGCCAATTAATATATTCATGATAGGGTATTGATATGGGATATATTTACATCTGTTAGGTAGACTTAGAACATCTTTGATTATTTGGAAAATGATAATGCATTTTTTTTTCAATTCTTAAGAGCTTGGTTTCAAATTTGCATCTAGGGATGAGAGTTGTCCAGATTATCAGTCTAAACAACTTGGGTATCATTTGGGGTGTCAGGTGATTAACCATATATCCCTTGTTTGATAGTTTCCTGATCTTATGATTCCTGTGTAAACACGGGTATCGATTACCATATCACAGTGTTTAAGATGTTGATTTCCTATACTTGTCGACATTCCTAGAATTTGGTGTGAAATGTATGGAATTAGGTGCACGTGGTGTTGAACATGGACTTCATTTCTTCTTTGTATGCATTGTGTTTTCTAATTTTCAAAATTGACTTATTGCACATTTGATTTTCAGCTATCATTGTATTCATGGTTTGGTTGTTTCCAACATTTATATCTCTTGTTGATTTCATGGCTTGCAACTATTGCTGCCATGTTTGAATTCTAAGATCCAGTTGTATAGGTGTCTCTTTTTTCAAATCCACCTAGTACTTGTATTTGAATGAGGGGTATACTTTCACTAGAACTAACTTGTGAAGACACTGTGTTTCCATACATTGTCCAAGTTGTTGGGACTTTTATCAGGTCTAGTTTTAGCAAAATGAAATGATTAATTTTTCTAGGTGACATTAACATGGAAACATGTCTAGGGTGTAAGAACTGAAGAACTTTGATTTAACCATTGGACCCAACCTTCTTGCTGTAACTCTTCTTATGGTCTTAGCTTTTTGTCTTTTTAGTATAGTGTACATCAATGTGCCAATTAAAATATTCATCATAGGATATTGATATGGGATATCTTTACATCTGTTAGGTAGACTTAGATCATCTTTGCTTATTTGGAAAATGATAATACATTTTTTTTCCAATTCTTAAGAGGTTGGTTTCAAATTTGCATCTAGGGATGAGAGTTGTCCATATTATCAGTCTAAACAACTTGGGTATCATTTGGGGTGTCGGGTGATTAACCATATATCCCTTGTTTGTTAGTTTCATGATCTTATGATTCCTGTGTAAACACGGGTATCGATTACCATATCACAGTGTTTAAGATGTTGATTTCCTTAAGTTGTAAGAATCTGAGAAAGAAAATAAAGATGATGGGTCAACTTAAGTAATTAAGTATTGATTTCATGGGATAGAGTCTTCTTTTTTCAATTGTTTTATTTCTTCTTATTGTGTCCAATAAAGTAGGTGGAACTAGTGGCTCATGTATTCTATCCACTGCAGTTAGCATTATCCTTAGAGTGAGAGTGATTACTCTTGAGATCTAGTGCAGTATATTCCTTTTCCACAAAAGCATAGATTAAATGTCTAGCATAAGTTAGATGTTAGTACCTATATTAGTGTTTGACTAGACAAACTGTTTTATATGATACAATGTGAAATATATTTAGGTTTAACCATAGCATGAATCACAATCATTCATTGGTGATTGTGGATTGTATGGGATCCCTAGTTCTCCACTCTTCATGTTGATGTTGCACTATGCATCACAATCCAAATAAGAGGTGATTTGAATCTAATTCTTTGATGGTTACATTATGCCTAGGAGTTCCCAAAACTCATTTTCACAATTGTAAAGGGATAGGAAAATCCCTAACCATGCTCAGAATTGCCCATATTTGTTAGGAATTAGCCCATAATTAGTCTAAACTCAGAAGAGATAAGGTTTTGATGAACACGAGGTCAAAAATAGTCTCAATTTATACCCAACATGTTCAGGTTTGACCATAAAGAATGACTAAAATCTGCTCAGAATTGTGGGTTTCTTAGGGATGAGGTTTCATTGTCGTTGGGAGGTTGAGATATACCTTGGATCTTTCGAAATTCTTGCATGCCATTAGATGTTGATGTTGACTTGGATGGGTTTTTTCGTTCAAATTACATTTTGGAATGGTAATTTCCTTTTACTATTCTCTCTTGCACAATATGCTACACTTTTACATGCATAAGCTTCATTTTTTTTCCGCATCTGTGCCAATTCCTAACACAATTAATTTTAGCACTCTTTTGATTAGTTAGATATATGATTTCAGTTTTTCCTCTTGATAAGGTAATGTTACATTGGTGTAAGCATACACAGAGGATTGGAGAGATGTATAATTTCAAAGCAATGTAAGTATGATTCCATAAAATCAATACAACATATGTTCTTAATTTAATTTGATTTGTTGGTGTGTGCACATGTACATGTGATGCTGTCATTTAAACATGCATGATAGTTAGTGACATTAAACATGCATGATTCAAGGATTTCCATTTAGTCTGGTTTTTTTTTTTAACACTTCCAGGTATTGTCTCAATATCAACGAACGTTCATGTAGGCTATAGAAGAGGGTTCCACACAGATGCTAAACCTACCATGAATATTTGTTGCTATATCTACGCACGTCTTATATATGTTTCCACACAGATGTTGAACCTACCACGAAAGTTAGTGAAGTGATTCATGGATATTGCGACAGACATTCGTGGAGCTATAGAAAATGTTTCCACGCAGATGCTGAACTTGCCACGAAAGTTAGTGAAGCGTTTCATGGATACTGCGATGCACATTCGTGGAGCTATAGAAAATGTTTCCATGCAGAAGCTATACCTACGACGAACATTCATCTCTATAGCAACGAACCTCTGCTATAAGTTTGTCTCTATAGACACGAATGTTCATGGCAGGTTTAGCATCTGCGTGGAAACATATAGAGGACGTGTGTCGATAGAGCGATGAATATTCGTGGCAAGTTTCAAGTTGAAGTAGATCTGAGAACTGTTGTATAGGTGACACATGGCCACTATGAAGCATGGATATTTCCATGACGGGGAATCTTCGTCTCTATATCCACGAACATTTTGCCACAAAAAAATTAAACCCATATCGTGGCAACAGGGACAAAACATCGTGGCAATTACAACAAAAAAACGTGGCAAATTTGAGCAAATGTACTAGTGCATCCATATATATAAAAAAAAAACATGGCTATGATCCCATTCATCATCAATGTCAAAATTTGAAAACATGTATATCTAGTAAAGATGGATTGATCACAACAAAAAGATGGAAATGCAAGTATGTCAGGTATATAGGGATCTCAAATAAATTGGGAGAGATAACCCAGCTTCATCTTCATTAATCTCCCATGTTCCCTTTGGAATCTTCAACACCTTTTTGGAATGTGTTTTTACTTCCTTGTTGATCTCTTTGTAGGTGTGAAATGAAATAGATGAGAAAGAATCTTCCAGTGCCTTTACTTGGTTGATCAATGGTATTAGTATAAGGTCCTGCATCATGAATGGGTTATTTTATCCAATTAATGACAAACTTTGAGTCCCCCATCACCTGGATGTGATCAATTCCGTGTTCCTCTACAATATCAACAATATTTCCAATGCTTTCCATTCTACAATGTTATTTGTGCCTTCACCTAGATTTGATATGAAAGCAATATTGTGTGAATATGAAATCCATATCACTTCTACAAATTCACATAAACCATCCATCCCTTGGAATGCACCATAAAAGGCCCATGGATGGCTCTTTTCTATCTCTAGTGCTCCACTCTTGGTATTTAGATTTTAGGGACCTGTTTGATTCCTTCAAAAAGAAACTTCTTTTAATGATGCACTTGAAAAAGAGGGGAATCCTTACCTTCAAAACAATTGAATTTATAGATAACCATATGTCCCAAATGGTATATATTTGTACTGCTTTATGGATTTCTCATCAACTCATTTCTTCATGCATTCCAACAATGAACTCTCATCTTTCTTTCCCTCTCCATTTTTCAAACCCAAGATGGATCCACATACTTGCTTTATGTATTCACAATGAACTAATAAGTGGTCAACATATTTTCCATTTTTCTTACACAAGCTACATATAATTGGCATGTGATTCACACATTTCTGAAGGACATCCCATATCATAGTTTTCCCTAGCAAGTCAAAATCACATGAAGATTCTAGATTTCATGGGTTGCTTTCCAAAATTTTCTCCACAACTAGAATTTTTATTTTCATTTCCTTTTGAATCATTTTCATCAAGAGGAAGGAAGGTCACAATTTCAATATTTTCCAATATTGCAAGAACATTTCTAGTTCTGACATGCTTTATCCTCTCTACAATGGAATACCAATAAGAAGAGGAACTTATTTCATCTTCTAGCTATGCAAATCTTGAAACATCTTTAATGGCATATCGAGATGCCCTTGATGCTCTCAATACTTCAAAACTATGATTGCAAATGTGTTAGAACTTTAGGAAAAATAAGTTTTGATTATTTCCATATTATTTTAAACCCAATAATAATTCTCCCTCTTGGCATAATCCAAGTGAGCATTTAAAGAATACAAAAAGGGAATGGCTTGACCTGATGGTTGACAAGCATTACTACAATTTTTTAAAATTATATATTTATCCTTGTCTCTTCCTAGGACTTGTTTTATATGTGAAGGATTGTATGGCTTAATAAAGTGTAATTGTTCACTCTCCCATACTAAAATTCATTCCTTGAAATATTCATTTATGGATCATGGAACATAAAGAAAGATAATGCTCATCAAACACCCAACATTGTATTACATGTATTGATATAATTCTTGTGAGTGTCTACTTATACCACTTCCATGTTCCTTCTATGTGCCTGTATCAAAAGAATCTTGTTGAATATAAGAGATGCATATAATGAGCCTTTTCAATGAAAGTTGGAAATTGAGCAATCCCAAATTTTGGTTGAACCAAATTTCATTTCCAAAAATGCACTTAGACTTTATTTCAGGTTGGTAGTTAATGAATTAGTAATCTTTGAAACACTTTGTTTATGTCCCTTAGGCATGATAAATTTTTAAAGTGCTTAGTATTGTTGGGCATGTAGACCTAGCCTTGTATAATTAAGACATGATGCTATTAATTTATAGTATATACAATCTATTATGTTTTTGTGAATGGTAGATGCTATATATTACCTTTTGGCATTCAATTGTAGGCATTATCCATACTTGACATTGGTAGTGGCAATGGGAACTTCTTATTGATTCTGTAAGAATGCTATAATGCCCTTTGTTCCCACGAAAATTTATATAGAAATAATCTTTTACAATTATGAACCTCCTCATCTCATGGTCAAGTTATGTATTTATTTCATATTTTTTGTGTAGACTGTAAGAATCATCAAATAAAACCTTTTAAATTTTATGTGTGATTCACATTAAAGTTGAGTGGTATTATTATTAGGATATACAGTAGTTTTAGATTGACTTGGACTTAGTGACACTGGCTTGAGTGATTGATTGGTGTAATCCAAACCCAACTTTTAACTAGGTGTGTTTCCTATTTTGTTCAATAGATGCACCATCCTAATCTACGGGAGTGATTAGTGCGGGTAGTGTGACAAATGTTACACCGTATCTGAGTGTAAAGGAAGAATACGTATCCGAATACTAAGGGGGAAGATGCTCCATCTTCAATAAATATAAATATTGATAAAATATGAATTATAGATGATGATAAGATATTACAATGAGGCTCTCCTTTATAGGCTTGAGCATGCATAGTGAAGGGTTATGCCCTTTAACTTTAGTAATTAATATTTTATTGTTTATAAATAATATATTATTTTATATTTGTTACATTTCCTTCCCCTTAAGGGAAGCTTTGTCCTCAAAGCTTACTGAAGACAAAGGTTATGTTGGATTTTTTGCTTGAACCATCATCTCTAGATCATTTCTTTTAGTATTTGCGACACTTGATGAAATGAGATGATATGACTTACAAATTCCAAAGAAGAACTATCGCATCGTCTCTGATGTGGTCCATCCAAGATCTATTTTTATTGGAGCTATTTGATTGCTTTGTGGGATGGGTATTTTCGTTTGTTGCTTAGTATGTTGATTTGATGTTCTTTCTCGTCTTACATCGTAATTCCTCTGTGTATGTTCATTTTGACCCCATCGTTGGTCAAAATGACGTTTATAATTGGGGTGTCTATAGGAAGTTCTTGTTGTTTGTTTTTCTACTAGATTGACTTCTTTTTGAACCATGTCAAGGATTGAATTTGTATTTATTTATTCTTCCTCAACTTGAATTTTTTTTTTTTTTTTTTGTTCTGGAGAGTCCGGATGATTTCTTTTGGATTTGTGCTACTTTTTTCTCGAGTAGATTGTTATTACTCTTAATCTTCTCGAACCTTTTGTCTTGCATCTTTTTGTCCTCTTTTAACTTCTTGATTTGTTCCTCTAGTTCTTTATTAAAATTTCTTAGGTGTTGGTTTTCTTCTGTTGGGTGTGATATTTCTCAGGTCTCTACCCTTTCTTCCTTACAAACTTGTTGAGTACAGGTATCAAGAGAGGAAAATATAGTTGATTCGGATAGAGACACAAGCTCATCTGAAGCATCAATTGCGACGAATCTGTATCCGGATACTAAGGGGGAAGATGCTCCATCTTCAATAAATATAAATATTGATAAAATATGAATTATAGATGATGATAAGATATTACAATGAGGCTCGCCTTTATAGGATTGAGCATGCATAGTGAAGGGTTATTCCCTTTCACTTTAGTAATTAATAATTTATTGTTTATAAATAATATATTATTTTATATTTGTTACAACAAACTAATGAATGAAATAGAATTTGGATATGATTTCTATTTTTGTGCGTTCAAGTGGGTAGTTGGAAATATTTTCACCTTATGGAATAGTAGAACGATGAGTTTCCCATTTGGCTATGGAGTCACGTCATGCAAAATTATTGTTTCTTAATGTTGATTAAATATGCCAGTGACTTCATAAACTTCAAGTGGTTGAGAAAATGAATATTGTCAATTACTAGTTGATCACTTCCCATGCAGTATGGCATTTTCTAGAAGAATAAAAGTAAATAATTTAATGAAATAATATCTCGTAATGATTTCCAAACAATTTGATGTTATTCATTTTCCTCAAGCCTCTCCATAACTACTAAGAATCCAATGAAGCTATGTTTTCAGAAGAACATAACTTGGTTATGCCTTCAAGTAATGGCAATGCCCTAGATCCCTATGTTTCAAAGTAGTTGCACATGACAATCGAATAAATCCAAGCTTAGATAGTCACCCATAATAATAATAAAAAATAAATAAATAAATAAAATGTATATTCATAAAATGGAGCACCCTTTTGCAAGCTTTGAGAACCTAAACTCCATTTCCTATATTTCATTGTGTTGTTCCCCTACAGATTGTCCAATATTTGATAATTGTTCACACCACACACACAACTAATTTATTTCCCTAGGATCAACTTACCCACATCAACAACAATTTTTTATAACCTAGACTCCATTTCTTGTATTTAACAGTGTTATTCCCCTACAAATTGTCCAATCTTTGATATTTGTTCAGACTACACACACAATTCAGTTATTTACCTAGGATCAGCTAGTAATTGACAATTGTTTCCTAAGTGGAAGTTGCATGCATCACTAAAATGACACCATATCATATAGCATCCCTTTGTACAATGTAAGATATTTTTGGATAATTTCAATGGACATAAAAAATATATGAACCATAGGAATGGTAAGGAAAAAGGTTTAAAGGTTAAAATATTTAAGTATAACAACTAGATACCTCATGGAATATAGAACTTTAAAGCCAAGCAAAATAAACGATGTGGTAGGTTCAATCTTACAGACTAATTGAAACAAAACAAAAAAACACCTAGCATAAAGAGTGAGAAGCTTATATCTCAATGCTTGGATTAGGTGAGAAAATATTTCAAAGCATTGAGGTTGATTGTTACATGTGATGGATAAATCACTAGGGATTAACCATTCCTTCATGTAGGTGAATTAAGCATGACATAGAACCTAATTAATGATTACTTAGAGTCCAACTCGTTACATGCTACAATTGATTGTTATTTAATTTATTTTGTATGGGTTATGCTTGATCTAAAGATATTATAAAGTTGTTTGTAGAAGGATGGTAGTAGCTTCATACGTCATAGAAAGCAAGGAAAAATCTACATTAGCACTTGATGTTTTCCTAAACAAATGGATAAATATATAAAGTCTCCCTGCCTTTTTTATTTTAATTTTTAATTTTTTTTTGTGATAAAGTCTCTCTGCCTTGCATAGAAGTTCATCAATAAAATAAAAGAGGGGTTCTTGAGAATCATCCCTTATCTTTTATTTATTTATTTTCCATTAATATGAATTATGAATTACAATGTTTAGCTGGAATGGGAGACACTGTGGTTATTGTGATTCCATATTGGAAGCTTTTATAGATATAGGTAGAACTTGTTAGTGGAATATGCATAACTCCTTTCTTGTATATGTTAAAGGCATTTATGGATTGGGTCATGTGAAAGTTTGGAATGCAAACCAATCACAACTCTAGGCTCCGATACATGTGACAGAACAAACTTAGATATAGATCTAGATTCAATAACAACTCCACTTAGAATATTTCAAGAGATAGAAGAAATATGAGAAGAATATTATTGAGACAAAACTAGAGAAATTCACTCTAGAGTTTTATTTCCATTATGCATTGTTGAGCAAAAGCTAGTACAATATATAGATGCTCTCAGGAGGAAAAATCGAGAGACTTAGTGGCAAGTTGAATAGCTCACAATAATGAGGCTTAGATTGGACTAATTCACCCATCAATGACATGATACCAAGTGTAACTCATAGATTGGGCCATAATGAGGTTCAATGAACATATATGGACCATGAGGAGGTTGGGACAGTCAAAATAGTGTGAACGGTACCATTATGAGGGCACATGGGGTGAGTAGTTGGCTAAGTAGCTCCCATTAATGCACAAGTTTACCAAATCCTCAAGATGATGCACTCCATCTCCTCAAAAAATGGAAATGCAATAACTCCCACATAAATGCAAGATAGCAGGGTGCATTGACTCCTAAAATAGTGGAAATGAATGGATAAGTGGAGAAACAAGGCTTCATGGATATATCACTAGTCTAAGGGGGTCAAATGTGGACAAACTATGGTCCAAGACACTAGACTAGGCACTAGAAGGCCAAATAACACTAGGAAGAACAACGTGAAGGTACATGGCATGTATATGCTGGTGATATTGTTCTAACACCCAAGCCAAAATGGTAGTGAGCATGAGAAATAAGGCCCAAGAAACAAAGGCTTATGGTCACCCTTTACAACAATTTTATTTGTCCATGTAAAATGAGGAAAGAGGCAAAACCACATGGGGAATCCTCCTTAAAAAATGGACATGAAAGAGATACCAAAAACTAAATATCCTCCATACTAGATGAATATGTATGGAGGAATCTTATTCTTAGGAAGAAGAGGAATGTGCTCAACTAGATCAGAAACATGTACAACTGCATGATGGAAAATGAATCCATGTAGAACAATTGAATGCATATGCTCTTCAGACTTGAAATTCAAACCAACCAGGGTGTCAGGTCCAAAAGAGAGTTGAGGTGCTTGAGAATAAGTGACCCCAAGAGAATCAAAAGGCTCTTGGAGCATCAACATCGAACCAAGAGAGTTGTAATCAACTCCAAGAAAGAGGAACAAGAGTCCCAAGTGTGCCAATGTGATGGCGAAGGCTTCTCCATCTTCTGCGCAACTCTGAAAATTAGTGCTAGCAATCATATAGGAATACGTAAGAAGAATGGATCCAAGGAGGGTGAATGCTACAACTCCAAGCATTGATCCTTCTTCCATAAAATCCAAGGGATCACTCTTTCGCACACTAGAAGAGTCAATAGAAGAATGGAAGAACAATTATGAGATATGGAAGGACAATGATGATATATGGAAGGAATTCTCTTCAACAATATTGATGGAAACAACTCGTATATTATCTTCATGAAAAAAACTTCATGGAAAATAGAGGAAGCCACAGAGGAAGAAAGTTGAACTGGATCATTTGTTGAGTTTTCTGCCATTTCTTCATGTACCTGCAAACAACACTCTTTGAAATTTCTTACTTCAACAACATGCTTGAGAAATGCCAAAAGGACAAACCAAATGACCAAAGGTAGTAACTGGAAGCAACTATGGAAATTGTTTTGCATCAAACTAGCTTTGATACCATGTGAAAGTTTGGAATGCACACCAATCATAGCTCTAGGCTATGATAAATGTGACATAACAAACTTAGATATAGATATAGATTCAATAACAACTTCACTTAGAATATTTCAAGAGATAGAAAAAATACGAGAAGAAGTATATTGAGACAAAACTAGAGAAATTCACTCTAGAACTTTATTTCCATTATGCATTGTTGAGGAAAAGCTAGTACAATATATAGATTTTCTCAGGAGGCAAAATCGAGAGACTTAGTGGCAAGTTGAGTAGGTCACAATAATGAGGCTTAGATTGGACCAATTCACCCATCAATGACATGAGGCCAAGTGTAACTCATAGATTGGGCCATAATGATGTTCAATGAACATAGATGGACCATGAGGAGGTTGGGCTAGCCAAAATAGTGTGAAAGGTACCATTATGAGGGCACATGGGGTGAATAGTTGTCTAAGTAGTGCCCATTAATGCACAAGGTGACCAAATCCTCAAGAGGGCACACTCCATCTCCTTAAAACAAGGAAATGCAATAAATCCCACATAAATGCAAGTTAGTTGGGCACATTGACTCCTAAAATAGTGGAAATGAGTGGATAAGTGGGGAAACAAGGCTTCATGGATATATCACTAGTCTAAGGTGGTCAAATGTGGAAAAACTATGGTCCAAGACACTAGACTAGGCACTAGAAGGCCAAATAACACTAGGTATAACAACATGAAGGTACATGGCATGTATATGATGGTGATATTGTTCTAATAGGTCATTTTGTTTCCATATGCATGAACTCTTGTAAAGAGGATTGGATATTGCAATCACAGTTATTGTGAAGCTTATTGGCATATCTGCAAAATATTGTAGATGCAAAATATGATTAGTAAACTTGCATATGAGTATTTATTAGAGCATCTTGAATCATTCATGAATTAAATTTGCATTGGTTTAAAGATAAGAATAAGTTAATATATTGAATACAAATTAGTTATTTTATCAACATTGAAAGTCCCAGTGTATCTAGAATTGAAGGGAGATAATGATAACTTAATACAAAATGAGTTGGCATATGAGTGTGATGATTTGTCCAACTGAATGGACAATGATAAGTGAATTATTTTCCTATGGGTACTAAGTGTTGTTTTATTGAACTATATTCCCTAGAAATTGAATCAAGTTGAAACTCATGCATATGTTTGTTTATGAGGGATGAAATTAGTGTCTTATTTCCACTTTTCTCAACATAATGTAGAGCTTACTATTTACCACAAGTACATAAACACTCTTCCTATTGAACCTAGTAACAGTTAGGATTTTCAAAAGAGCCAAGGCTCTTGTGAGAAGTAAGATGATGATTTGAGCATATTGATAAAATACTAAAGTCCTTGTTGGAAATAACCTTAAAGGATTGGCATAATGACATTTTATAGATGATGTTTTAGAGGTAATGACAAGTGGTATTCATGAAGGTATTTCATGATGTCCTTGGGTATAGTCTAGGTGATTTGAAAAATTCTAAATAATCTATACACATAGTAGATGGATGTTTTCGTGAACTTTCCATAATATATGATGTGAGCTCAATACTCATTGTTTAAACATTTTTCATTTTTAGTGATTCTATTATGTATATACCCCATGTTAACATGACTATCATGACATGACTATTCATGATGTTATGCAATTATTGTATGGTATTTCATGATGTGTTGTTCGTATGATATAATGTGGTATTTGGCATGCAATTATTTTCTAATTCATAAGGATTTGATGGTGTGAAAAGACTATGATAGAAAGAGGTAATTAATTACATATGGTTTTATGTTCCTTATGATGACTTATGTTCATGCAATTATGACAATGTTGTGATAATATGATTTCACATTATAGATGGTACAATCCTTGATATTTCATGATGGTTACATAGTTTTATGTTTATGATAATGTTATAACCTTATGATGACATGTGGTAATATGAATTTGCTTATTATACATGAGGTTATGATGGAAATGATGGTGTATAATAATGTCATGTTCCTTGATACTCATGATGATGTTATGTTTTCGTGATGGCATGTGGTAGCATGAAGTTCCTTATTATTCATGATGATGATGTTATGTTTTCATGATGGCATGTGGTAGCATGTAGTTCCTTGATATCCATGACGATGATGTTATACTCCCATGATGGAACATGGTAGCACGTGGTTCCTTAATATTCATGTTGATGATATATGTTCTCTAATGTTATGATTATAACTAGTGTTTTGATGTCATGATGTCAGGTGGATATTGACAGAAAATGTGCCCTTGGGCCTAGAGGGTCAGTTCATTTGGTGTCTCATGGGATCCCATAACCACGAAAGGAAATTTATATATATAACACCTTGTGGGTGTTAAAGTTACAACATCATGAGTCATTCTCTAGGTCAATCTTGTGTGTCAATATTGAGCCTTGTGTGTCGAGGTATTTCCTTATAGGAGCCTGAGTTGGACTCAGGAAACTTGGAGAAGAATTTTGAGTTGGACTCAAGAATGGTTAAGCTTAATGTGTTGAGGCAAGTGCTTTGTATGTAAAAGTGGTGATGTTGTACCATCTTGCTATTCAAGGCTAAGGTCTTGTGCGTCAAGACAGATCCTCATGTGTTGAGGTGGTGACTCATGTGTTGAGGTGATGATTTGCATGTCTAAGCATGTATGGTGTGTTATGTACTACTAACCATGTTTGAGATATTAAGTCTCCTCTAGAGACTGGACACCTCTAGAGTGAATTACTTTAGCATATAAACACTTGGAATGATAGTAGAACAATATGATCACATCATTGGGAAAATCTCCTTAGTATATTTGATATGATAATTAAGCTGGCACATGTGGACCATGCATATAAGACACGATATAAAGATCATATGTGATAAGATATAAGAGAATTTGAATTTCACATAAAGAATGAATTAAGAGATAATTTGAAATGTCAAACTTCAGTGATATTAACAAAGAAGACTTGAGTCAATCAAAGGAGAACTCGAATTGATCACTACAGTGATGTTAACAAGAAATGTTTTAGTTAAGATAGTTAACTAAGTGATAACAAAGAAGATCTAGTGTTATTGCATGACGACACTTATGTTAAACTAAAAGAGGAAACTTGTGTTAAACCAAAATATGACACTTGAGTTGCGACACTTGCATGACGACACTTAAGTTATCCACCTAATTAAGTGGGAAAGTGTTTAGTTAAGGGGTGAGTTCATCCTGACAATTGAGTTAATGCATTGCATTAGAAGTGAGGCACACTTCTCCATGCAAGTTCAATGTCTCCAAGGATGTATTGAATTTCTATGAAGTATTTTTGTGCATGTGACTATTATTAGCGAGTTGGTTGATTGGAAAATTATTCTATTGAGTCTCTCTTCTATATCTATCTTTCTCTTGCTCTGTAATTGCACCAGGGGTGCTTGATGTAAAAGACATTCTCTGATATATATCAATATACTAAGGAAGGTTTTGTTGAGGTTTTCTCCCTCAATTCATAGAGAGTTTCCCAGGGTAAATTCATGTGTCGAATGTGATTGATTATGTGTATGATTGTTATTTGATTTCAAGTACTATTGCATTTCTAAATTAAAGATACAAAATTAACATGGTATCAAAGATCAGGGCGTGAAAGAGCTGTATTCAACAATAAATCTTGAGCCTACGTAGATATTGAGTGTGCAGAGTAATTGAAGAATTATGGCTTCCCAGAAGATTGTATTGAAGGAACTTCGAACTTCAAAACTTGGAAGGCCAGGATTTTCAATATCCTTAAAGAGCATGATTTGGATGGATATGTATCCCATGCTATTGAAGAGCCTAATTCTAATGCAGGGTGCATTACCTTCAATAAGAATCAATCCAAAGTAAAGAGAATCATTTATGATTCCATGAAAGACAATTTGATTCCCGTGATCACTCCATTGAAGACCACAAAGGAATGCTTCGACACTTTGACAAATCTTTATGAGAAGAAAGCACCCAGTCAAAAGAGGGCATTGAAGAACATGCTTCGAAATGTAAAAATGGAAAAGGACGAAGTTGTGGTTTCCTTCTTTACTAATATATCTCAAGTAAGAGATCAACTCACGAGCATTGGTGTGATGGTCGATGATGATGATCTCATACAGACCGTTTTCGACGGTATTCCATCTTCATGGGAGACATTATTGGTTGTAGTAAATGGTCTAGAAGTGAAACCTAACTTTGAGATACTATGGAATGGTTTCCTACAATAAGAAGGGAGAATCCAGAGAAAATATATAGCCTCCAAAGAAGAGAACATCACTCTTGCAACACAGATTAAGAGAGGTAAGAAATATCACAAGAAATTCTCTCGTCAAAAGGAGAATGATTTCAAGAACTTTGATAAGTTTGAGGTTAAATGTTTAAATTGCAATAAGAAGGGTCATTATGCAAGAGAATGTCATTGACGAGCTCTTTTATTCCCTTTTTAATTAAATTGAAATGAAAAGTTGTTCATAAATTATCAACCCAGGGCCACAAAGGCTTATGAGATACCAAGCAAAGTATATGCCAGACACTACATTTTGGAAGATCTTAACACAGAGAATATTAATGAATTACTGAACCAAAATTAGGATGCAATATTTTGGTGAATGGACTCCTAAGAAATTGCCAACTACATAAAGGATCTTGCAGTCTAATAAAAGCATCTAACTATCAATGAGATTCTGCTATACTACAGAAAGCAATTACTACCAACAACACTCTATCAAATTACTGAAAGAAAATTAATTTCTAATTCTAAATTAACCAACTGAGAAATCCCTAATGAAAATAACTCAATTAGTCACAACTGTAATGAAGGAATTGAATAACTAATCGAATTACACTGTCTACCTATCCTTACACACTCATGACAGAATTCTAAGATAACCTAATGCGTCCATTCACTGCAGAAATAATACTAACTTGGCATTCATGATTCATATGCACCTCTGTAAATTATAATAAGAATAACTCTGTAATCCAATCACACCACTCATTAAAGGATTCAAACTCAGCTATGATCAACACACAAATTCTGAGTATCAAATCACTGAACCAATCAACACTACATCAATAATTAATCTATCAATCTGAACACACATGCATAAGGGAAAGAAATCCTACTTATAACATCACCTGTTACAGAAGGGGGCCCTACCTTCAGCAACAGGAGCTGAACAGCCTCTCAATCACACGAAATTGATCAACACATTTAAATAAGAAAACCCAAAAATATCTTATATAAAATCTTGATACAGTGTTCAATAAATCTTATGTAATTGAGGCTAACCCTTCTGAAGAGTCCCCATGTCTTTTATACATCAACGCTTATGAGAAAATAGGAGAAACCGCATAGTTACAACAAGTTCCAAAGAAAGTCTATCTTCAGATTTTCAAAGAGATAATTCAGGGATATGCATTGTGGAGAGTGGAGATGATCCAAGGGATATTGGAGTGGTCAACTATGAGTCATCATAGACTCAAAATACTGAATTAAGTACAAAATCTCCAATTCCTGGATCGACTGCACCAGCATCTAGACGCCTGATAGGTAACCAAAACAATGTAAGAAATACATCAATCTTGATGCTTTAATGTGGTAGCTCGATGCTGAAATGCCTATCCTCCAGCTCTCGTAATCCTTCATTCTGTGACCTGTAGGGAGATTGTTACTGAACCTGAAAACATCACTTTTTTAGTAGGCAATAATGGCAGCATAACTCTATCCAATCATAAGCAATTGACAAATAGCAAAGAGGACAAGATCAATCCTTACCAAGGCCGAAATGTGCAAAATGTAAGCAAGAGAGCCAATGATAATACAACGTTGTGTCAAAAGAGTCATAGAACAAGGTAAAATAAGGGAACAAAAATGGTCATATACACAGCCCGTCAATCGTGCAAATGAAAGAGGAAATTTCAAGGGTAAGTTTCATGCTTCTACTGCTAGAGAAGATGAACCTATAAGAGATCATTCATCCAATGATTAAGAGATGAGGAAGGAGTACTATCTTTTCTCAACCCTTTCTATATCCATTACCACTAGTGCCGAGACATGGAAAGTGGACAATGGCGCATCTAAGAACATGACTGGATATATGAGTGCTATCACATATCTGAAGGAAAATAAGTTTTCATGTAAGGTGTAGCTTGGAGATAATAACACCTATTTGATCCAAGTTATTGGATCCACTTATTTTCAGTTGGATTCAGGAGATGTAATACATGCGGATGAAATTATGTTTGTCCCTGGATTGAAGAAGAGCCTCATGTCTATTTCGGTTCTAGAAGATAAAGGATTCAGAGTTATCTCTATGGACAACAAAGCACTCATGTGGCCTGAGCATGAAGACTTGAACTCTCCATTTGTTATAGGAGTTAGAGAGGAAGGACTCTACAAAGTTCCTGGAAATCTCATTCAATCCATGATCCATGACACAGTCAGTTCATGTGAATTGTGGCATAGTAGGCTTGGTCATATCCATTTCAAAGCGCTACATGGATTGCAAAAAATGGTGAAAGGTATGACCATGTTTAAATCTCATTTTGATTGTGTTTGTAGAGGTTGCGCTCTTGGAAAGAACATTAAAAAGAGTTTTCCAAGTAGTACCAAAATATAGAAAGGGATCCTTGAATTGATTCATTCCGATCTATGTGATCCTATGTCTACACCCTCCTTGAGTGGTTATTTGTATTATGTGATTTTCATAGATGACTTCTCTCGCAAGTCATGGGCTTATTTTCTGAATGCAAAGAGTGAAACTTTCAACAAGTTTCAAGATTTTAAATCACTGGTTGAGAATTAGACTAACAAGCACATTTGTGCTTTGAGATATGATAATGGAGGAGAGTTTGAGTACCATGAATTCAATGAATTTTGTTGATATGCAGGAATAAAAAGACAGTTGACTGTACCCTACAACCCCGAGAAAAATGGGGTTGCTAAAATAAAGAACAGAACAATATGCAAGGCTGCAAAATCCATGATGTGTGATCAGGATCTGCCCACATCCTTATGGGAAGAAGTCTCCAGCACTACTGTTTATATTCAGAATAGAATCCCTCATGCTATCTTGGGAGAAAAGACTCCTGATGAGGTTTTCACTGGTGAAAAAACAGATGTTGGACACTTGAATATTTTCGGTTGTCTTGTCTACATTCATGTACCAAAAGAGAAGAGGGAAAAGATGGAGCCATCCAGAAAGAAAGGAACATTTGTTGGATATAATGAATCCTCCAAAGCTTACCAAATCTATGTTTCGAGACAAAGACACATTGAAGTCAATAGACATGTAACATTTCTTGAAGAGGCTACCTTCAAGCACTCCAAAGAACTTCGGTGTGATTCATATATGATGGAGCATGATACTCCTATGATGGACGATCCAATTTTTTATTTTCCCCTTTCAACTATTGAGAGGGAGAACTTAGAAGAGCCTTCAGATCTGCTTGATCCTTAAGAACCACTAGAACTGATAAAAATATCCCTTGATGAACCTCTTGCTAAGAGGATATCTGCATGTTGTCGATACATTCTTCAAGAGGAAGAAAATCATGGTGCACCACAAGGCTCATCCAGAGAGTGAAAGAGACTTGAAATATTTTCAGTATATGTAGCATAGATGAGTCACATCAATGATTTAGAACCCTCTACCTATGAATAAGTTGCTAAGAAGCAAGCATGGAAAGATTCCAGGGTGGAAGAATACTAATCCATCATCATGCATACTGATGTGTGGGAAGTGGTTCCTATACCTGATGGGAATTCAATAGTAACCTCCAAGTGGGTTTATAAAATAAAGCATCTAGATAATGGAATTATTGAAAGGTATAAAGAAATATTTGTGGCCTGTGGTTCCTCACAGAAAGAAGGTATACACTATGATGATACATTCGTTCTTGGGGCCTATTGTAGGTACAACAGATCCCATTTTTATTAATAAAACTGGGAGCCCCACTTTTTTTTTTGAAGGTAATGTGAAAAATTCCCTTATTTGTCTTCGGGTTTTAAGATTCTGATTTTACCTTTGTTCTTTTTTCATGCTTTGGATTTAATAAATTTCGATGAAAAAAATATCCTTTTTATGCGTTTTTAAGATTGCGGAAAACATACTTTTTGGGAAATTTTTGTCGTTTCTGCAACTATGATCTTCAACCCACAATTTGCAATGCAGATTGTGAGTGTTCAAAATTTTTGAATTTTAAATATTCCCTTTCCACAACCTGCATCTTGCAATTGTGGATTGCGGATGTCGGGAAACATTTTTTTAATAAAATTGAAATTTTCGGTTCTGCATTCCGCAACCTGGAAATTGCGGATTGTGGAAAATGGAAAGCACTTTGAAAATAAAATTGTGTTTTGTACTTCCGCGATCTGCAACCCACAAATTGAGGATGGCGGAATGAAGAAAAAAATTAGTCCTTAATAATAAAATTCACAATTCCGAAACCCACACCCGCAAATTGCGGATTGCGGAAATCGGAAAACATAATAAACCAATTGAAGTTGTGCACCCGCAACCCACAACCCACATTGCGGATTGCGGATTGCGAAAAGATTGATTTTTGTTACTTTTCACCGCTTTGTTATCCAATTGCGGATTACGAAAACGTTAAAATTACTTATGCCAAAACTTGGACTCCCGCAACCCACAACCCGCATTGGGGATTTTGGATTGCAGAAGTCACACTCAAAATTTGCAAAAATTTGATCCTGTAATTTCTTTTCCTCTCTTCGTGCTTTAATCTTAGTCGTTGATTTCTTTTGATCTTGCGATCCGGATTTTGACCCAAAATTGGTTAAATGTTTCGAATTTTTGTTTTCTTTTTACCATTTTCAAATTTGCCAATTTCGCTTGTGCTAAGGATTTTACTATGGATTTTTACCATGGTCTTCCAATTTTACTCCTTCTTCGACACTAGTTTGTTTTTTCTTTTGTTTTTACCTTTCATGTGCGGAAATTGTTGGGTTTTGAAATTGTTTGATTAATTAATTTTTACATTTATCAGAATTTACCAGTTTTTCAAGCATGTCGAGAGTCACCCGATCAAAGACGACCTTAAAAGGAATTTAAGAACAAATACACCAATGTTGGTATCCTTGCTGACACTAATGGAAGAGTGTCCGAAACTTTTCACCTAGACTGGTCCCTGATTTACTCCATATTTGATAATGACGACTTTTCTCAAATCCAACACAACTAGGCCTTTTACCTGAACATCAGTAAATTCCAGCTGCATGCCATTGCGGCCAGACCGACGCTTTTTCCTTATACCGATGCCATCAAATGGGTGATTGACTATGCAATCCCCAAAGACTACTTATTTAATGATAACACTGGGGCTCAACTAACCTCTTTATGGTCTGAAGTATTCTCCAGGGCATATGCCCTTAGGTCACCCGACCAACTCCTTAATAAGGGTTTCCTTGATTTTTACACAACCCAGTATAACTTCGAAGAAATGCTCAAATCCTGGATGGATAAACCACCTAGTTTCATGCCCAAGGATAACAATTCCTATCATGTTTCCTGGTTCAAGGAACCTTTTTCCCTGTTAGCGGCCATGCTTTGTAGATTACACAAGTCACCGAACTTCTCTATGTTCAAGGCCGAATGTGCACCTCTGGCACACCATGTTCTCACAATAGGAGAGTCCTTTAATTGGGCTCAAATACTATCAGTGGAAATCAAAATGACGATTGACAAATACCATAGGACTCCGGCTTCCAGAAAACCCACCTTTTATTATTCAGCATATGTCATGGATGTATTTTGCTCATCTTTTCAATTCCCTTCTATGGGATGGAATTGGACCCTGTCTGCACCTCCTGTTCACATTTACTGTCCTGCACTGTGGGAGGACAATTATGTGCCTCTACTATATGATATTTGTGACCATTTCAATGGGTCAATTTACCAGAAAATATTCAAAGCAGATGCACCTACTTTCTCTAATCATGCCAAGACACTTATCTCCATCATGGGTGATTGGTATGTGGGGGAGTGCTTTTCTTATGTCAGAATTTGGGCAGTGAAAATGTTCATTTGTTTCCCAGAATAGTGCCAGATAGATCGTTGCTAGAAGAAGTTTCTTATTAGATGATCATAGATGGAGTGTTTCCCAGGTTAACTGGAGTGCAGATAAGAGGATGGCCTAAGTTCCCACTTAACCTGGGGCCTCTGGTGATTCAAAATTCCACACATGCTATAACACTTGGAAATAAAATCAGCACCCTCAAGTTGGGGAAATCCCCCAAGAGAATGCATGACCCTAAGTCATTCCTGGATAACCACTTTGCACATGAACATATGAAAAGCACTTATGCTCATGATATTGCCCCAGGTTACTCTATTTACCAAGGAGTCAACTTGTTTTCTGAAGTTTTGAGCAGAACCTCTTCCAAAGAAGAGTAGAGCTTTGTTTTCCAACATCAGCAGGAACTCGAGACCAAGGTCTTGCAATATAGAAAATTGCAGCTCTCACTTGAAGAAAAGGCTAAAAGGGAAAGGGGAGAAAAGGATGCACAAAAAGAAAATACCCCTTTGATGTTGACTTACTAGGTGGATGGTAAGGGTAAAGCTCCTGTTGAAGATACCCCACAAGCCAAACCTTTGGAAAATATTAATGCTTTGATTCAGTCAGCCGCTGATATTAAAATGGAATTGGCAGAAATGAGTTCAATAGTGGATATTCAAGTTATTGCAGGAAACACCCTAGTAAAGAAGCAAAAGGTTCGAAGCTCATTACAACAGGTGACAATGATTGATGACAATGATCTAGAGGATGAAACACTTCCATCTTCTTTCCCAACTGTTGTTCCTGTTTTACAAGAGGTTACTGTTACACAAAATTTTGTTGATATTTTAAAAGGTATAGCGACAGATGATCCCCTTCCAGATCTCCGCTGTCAATAAGTCACCATAGAAACTGCTGCACTTACCCCTACATATCCACTTACTTCCACTACATTCCCTTCCATCTCATCAGTTGATACTACACTCTCTTCCATCTCATTAGTTGATAATACCCTTCCTTCATCCACCACAATTGAGCCACCTATTATTCCTATTATCACTTCACAAGAGTCATTGGTAACTCCACTTTCTACCTTACTACCACAAGTTACTGAAGTCCAGGTCCCAACTGTATCCTTACAACCATCAATAACTGCAGTCTCTATTTCACTCCCTGAAATTGTTACTTTGACTTCTCTTCCCATTTCCGTACCCTTAGTTTCCGATATTTCCACCCCTTCCATCTCCACCACTCAAATCACTATGCCAATCCCAACCCCTGTTGTGTCCCAAATAGCTCCTCTAGTCACAACATCTGATGTTTCTACATCTACAACCGAGGTAGTAGAATATTTCGAAGAGGATGCTGTAGTTTCACTAGGAGAATATTTCTATAGTAGGATAGAGAAAGTAGTGGTGAAAAGGGGTACAAAAAGGCATAGAGAAGGCACTATTTCCAAAGGTCCTATTGCCAACCAGGTGATCTAGAGGAAAGCATCCACTGATGTCCAGCAGGAGGCACTTGATACTGCTGCAACAATGGGGGCCTTTGCAGGGGCCAATTATGACCCAGTCACTTCATTAAACAAATAAATTGAGATCAAGCAACAAACTCTGCAAAAGCTTAGGAAAGAGATAACTTAGATTGATGAACAACATAAGTCTCAAATATGTTAACACCCAAAAAGTGCTCACTAGCTCATTTCCTTATTCACATGACCCATTTGTCCACTTTTCCACCATTTGAGCCTCTAAAGCCATCAAAAGGTCACCAAAAGACCATGATACACCCCTTTTTCCCCTCAAAATGAATATTTTTCCTCAAAAAGCATAAAAAACCCTCAAAAAGGGTCCAAAATTCCCAAAAATATTCAAAAGGGAATAAAAATATTCAAAAAAAGAAAAAGGAGGGAAAAGGTACCTAAACCATGTTGGTCAATACCATTGGTTTTCTCAAAACCATAATGGTATTCCCCACCACCAAAAACTATAAAAAGGTGGTAGGGACTCCTCACTTTCCTTCCATCCATCATCTTATCCTCATGCTGTCAAAATCTCTCATGAGTTCTTGACCATTGTAGCAATCTTGGAGAAGAGACCATTGGAGCTTGGAGCTGCTCAACACCACAACATCCTCACCATTTGAGGTATCATAATACAAAAGTTATTTTTTATTTTATTTCTTGTTCTTGTTCTTCAATCTTTTCAAAGTTTATTGTTATATGCACATGCTAGTTTAGTTTTAGATTCAGATTTATAATTGTTTTTTGCTTTCAATATTTGAAACTGCTATCACTTGTTGATAGGTGCCCATTGCACTAAGCTTGGTTGCAAAACCAAACAAATAGTTTTTGGCGAATCCATTGGGTTCGAATTCTTAGATCTCAGTTTTTTGCTTTAGATCTTAGTTTTTGATCATTTTAATCATTTTAATTCATAGATCTGCCATCCTAGACAGTAGATCCATTGATGTTCTATATCTTGGCCCTTTCTATTGCCATTAACAGCCTGAAATTTCCATTTTTGGGTTCATTTTTCGGCATCCGTTTTTCGGCTTTCGCCTTGCAATTTTTTGCCCGATAGTCGCGTGGCTCATCGCGACCTCGCGGATTTTTTCCGCGCTGTGTGCCGTGACTTCGCGACCATTTTATGCGTTGCACATCGCGGCTTCGCGGCCATTTTCCGCGGTGCACATCGCGACTGTGTAACCGAAACCCACGCTGCACATTGCGGCTTCGTGGTCGAAACCCGCGCTGCCCATTACAACTGCGCGGATGAAACCCGCGCTGCACATCGCAGCTTCGCGGCCGAAACCCGCACTGCCCATCGCGGCTGTTTTCCCAAAACCTACGATGCAATTTTTTTTAATTCGCCCAATTTTTTGAAAATTATTTTTTGCTGCATTTTTTGCCCATTTAGCATATTTTACAGCATTAATTTTTCTGCATTTTTTACAGCCACATTAAATCTTTTACTATTTAGAATGCTCCATTACAAGTCTTTTTAAAATTTTCAGTAATTGAAAGAGAGATTTTTCTGCATGTTATTTACATCAAGGTTTTACTGTTTATTTGCTCAATACTTTGCCCAAGCAACTTTTAAGAGATCCATTTATTTCCTGAAATATTTATGTTATTTGTTTCCCTTTAAATTATTTCAAAGATCCATTATTTTTGAATAGTTTTTTCAAGCATTTACATTTCAAAAACGCCTTTATTTTTTGCAAAACTGGAAGCGTCTTTTCTTTCATTTGTAATCAATCACCCAAGCAAGGCAAATCAATTTCAGTTTAAATACCACACTTGCACCCACTCTGCCACATAATTTAAACTGAGCCTTAAAATTTACCTTAAACTCAACAAACTTTTAACCCCACTTGGGGAGCACTGAAAAGAATTTTGTAGTTAGGTAGAATTGAGGGGATAGGTGTTCCAATAACACCCCACAATTATTACATTTGAGACATAGTGGTTGTCCTCTATGATACCAAAATCCCTTATAATTTTGACACGGTTATGAACCAATTTATCGGGAAGGCCTCTCCCTTAGGAGGGTCGAAGTAGCCAGACTGGTTTTGGAAGTCTGAGTGGAATACCGCAATCCATTCAGTAACCAAAGGATACCTTTCGAAGTTCTTGGTGTACACCCAAGAGGGTGTATAGCGACGATAGAACCAAACTGCAGATTCACCCAACCGAACGTGTCATGAACGGGGTATCCTAGTTGCCACTCTTTAGGATTGTCTACCCGGTGTCCCTCCCGGTAGAGGGATATCTAGCCGTTGATTCAACACTCTATATTGTCTAACATGGATTTCATCACCTTGTAGAGGATATCATTTGTTGACTCACAATACTTCTAGTTAGGTGTTTGCATGATACATTACCCACCTTTGGTCTAGTAACACCTCTTTTTTCTAGAAATTGTTTGACTGTTGGTATTCTGACCAATTTTGTTGCATCCCTCCACTTATTATAGCACAACTGCTATAATAAGTGCTTTTTGAGGCTAATTTTTGCCCTGAGAGCCTTTATTTTTTCACTCCCCTTTTGCACTCATTGTTGCATTAGGGTTTCGAGTTTTTTACATCACCACCTTACAATGAAATTTTTAAAAAATATTTCTCACCATTGAGAATTTAAGACAATCTCGTCATCTTCAGGGTGAACCCCCTCAGTTCAGTCTACTTGGCTCTACACGTCACCGACGTAGAGCCTTATCCCTTGACTCGACACGTCATCGGCCAAACATACAGTCATCCGATTCTGACATGCCTCACTTCACATCTAATTCTGAGGCTGAATCTGAAAACCCTACTGAATTATCACCAACCAACCTCATGACTGGACCACAATATGACCCACTTTTTACCAAAACTATTCGAAATACATCCACAAACCCTTCTACTACTGTGCCATCCATGGTAACAACAACCCCTCTAGGCATGCCTAATATGGGGGACACTCCACCTTTAGGTATGCCCAACACAGGACTACCTCCTATTATGGGTATGCCAAACATAGGAATCACACCACCTGTCATTACCACAACCCAGATCCCAGGAATTCCTGGCACTATTTCTAACCCCAGTGTGTTAACACCCAAAAAGTGTTCACTACCTCATTACCACATTATATGGCTCATTTGTCCATTTTCCTACCATTTTCCCCTTAAAATCCCAAAAAATCCCATTAAAAAGCCTCCAAAAGGCCTAAAAAGCCTCCAAAAGGCCTAAAATGCCTCCAAAAGGCCACAAAACCCTCAAAATAGCCTAAAAAATGCTAAAAAAAACCCCCTTTTCCTCCAAAAATAGCAAAAATCCCCTAAAAAGGGAATAAAAAATATAAAATAATGAGGAAAAGGAGGAAAAAACCCTATACAGCTGCACAAAACCATGTGTTTCCTAAAACCATGGGTCAGCACTCCACCACCAAAAAACTATAAATAGGTGATGGAGATCCCTTATTCCATATCCACAATCACAAGCACCCTTACTCTGCCAAAATCTCTCTCGAAACCCTAGTTCACCTTTGAACTATTTTCACCTTGAGAGCCACCTTTGGCCCATTCCCATCATTGGAGAAGGAGAAGGAGCATCTTGAAGCTTGGAGCATCCTCTTGGACACTGCAAAGGGCTTCATCAAACCTTCTCATTGAAGGTAATATCAATATAAAAAAGCCATTCTTTCATTTTCATGTTTATGTTTCATGCATGCTTTAGAAGTAATTTAATTTTTGTTTTAGCTTAATTAGTTTAATATACTGAACTGCTACTAAGGAGTCCATTCTCCTTAGTAGGTGCTCATTTGCACAAGCTAGGGGTAAAACCCTAGCTACAGTTTTGGCGACTCCCCTAGTTTTCGAATTTCTGGTTTCCGTTTTGAATTTTTTACTTTCGGCTGTCCCTTTCGGCCGCCGCATACCGCGTCTTTTCCCTCTGCAGTCGCGTCCCGACCGTGCCTTTCAGGCCTTTACCTATGATCCGACCGCGGCTCTCAGACTGCTTCCGACGCCCTGCCGGCGGATTCAAGTCTGTTACCTGCGATCCGACCGTGGCTAATCAGCCTGTTTGCCGCGATCTGACTGCGCCTGTCGGCCTTTTTCCGGCGTCCCGACTGCGGCTTTCTGCCTCTTTCGTGCGTCCCGACTGCGCCTGTTAGCCCTTTTTGCCGCGACCCGACTATGTCTTGTTCCCTATTTCCTGCGTCCCGAATGCCTCTGTTGGCCCGATAGCCGCGACCTGACCGCCGCTGTTTCCCTTAAACCCGCGGTCGGCCTGTTCCAAATCGCCACAGACCCGCGGTTTGATTTCTGCTCTTTTTCTGTTTTGAGCCCAGCCCCTTTTGCTGCAATATTTTCTGCATCTGAACAGCCCCCTGTCTTACCTGCAGTTCACTACCTTACAGCCTTTCTGCAACATAATTTCTGTTCCTTTTACAGATTTCATTTTACAAATTTCAGTATTTTTAATTCAGAAAATTTTGCAAGTTAAACTTTCAATTTCAGTATTGTTGATAGATTGGAAGTTGCCCCCCTTGTGGCACTTCTATTTTTTGGGATCATTACCTCACGAGCACACACTCTGTCACATAAAATCAAGTGAGCCTTAAAAAGTACCTAATTGAACCAACATTCTAACCCCACTTGGGGAACACAAAAGAATCATTGTAGTTAGGTAGGATCAGGGGGATAGGCTTCCAATAACACCCCTTGGTTATTTCACTTGAGACATAGTTGTTGTCCAAATAGGGAACCAAAATCCCCTAGTACTTTTTGGCACGGTCACGACCAGTTTATCAGAGGGCCTCTCCCTTAGGAGGGTTGAAGTCGGGAGACTGGTTCCGGAGGCCTGAGTGGAATACCGCACTCCATTCAGTAACCGAAGGGCTACCTTTCGCGGTTCGCGGGATATCCCTATATAGGGGTATTGCGGTCAACGAACTAAACGGCAGATTCACCTTTCTGGACGTGTCATGAACGGGGTATCTTAGTTTCCATTCTTCTAGGATTGACTACCCGGTATCCCTCCCGGTAGGGGGATATCATAGCCACTTGGCTTTCCTACTCATATTGTCTGACTTGGATTTCATCACCTTGCAGAGGATATGTTTAGTTGAGTCAGAATACTTTTAGTTAGGTGTTTGCATGCTCCTTTACCTCCCTTTGGTCTAGTGAGTCCACCATTTTTCTTTTTTAGGAAACCTGCTGCTTGTTGGTATTTTGACCATCTTTGTTGTTACTCCACCTATTGTAGCACAGCTGTTGCAGTGGGTGTTTTGAGTTGGTTGTTGGCCTGAGTGCCTTGCTTTTTAGCTCTCCTTCTGCACACTCGGTTGCATTAGGATTTTTGAGCTGTTTTTATACTCACCTCAACCCACAGAGACTAGACACCATCTGTCACCATTGAGTCCCCGAGACATTCTCGGCGCCTCAGGGGCGAGCCCCCACAGCACGGTTCTCTCGACACCACTCGTCATAGATTTCGATCATTGTCCGTTGATACCACTCATCACAGATCTAGAGCCTTGTCACTTGACTCCACTCGTCAGCGACGTAGGCCTCCGTCACCAGATAGTGACGCACCTTACTTTACCTCTGATTCTGACGAAGAGTCTGAAAACCCTATTTATACTGCCCCTACTAGCCCCATGGCTGGCACGACTTCCACTCCATTTGTCATAGGGACCATTGGTGGCACCTCCACCACTACACCAGTTACTACACCTATTTTGGGTATGCCCTCCATGGGGCAACCATCTACCGTTCCCCTCACGGTACCTATTCCCACAGCGGGAATACCTATCCCCACTACATCAGTGGCCCACACTACCAATGGTGGTGCTGGACCATCCTTCACTACCTCAGTTCCCCCACTTGGGGGCACCACCTCACATCTTGTCCCTCCACTTGGGGGCACTGGCCCCAACTTGGTCCACAGCACTACTGTGTCACAGCCTTCTTCCAGTTTGCCGTTCATGGCTAGCCTCAACCTACCTGACCTGGCCAGATTGACCAACGATCCTATTCGACACGACCCTATGTGGCCTCATATGCCTACCAAACTACCCTCTGACATCCCTAAATTCGAGGGTAAGGCCGGTGAGGACCCACAAAACCATATCATGTCTTTCCACCTATGGTGTTCCTCTAACTCCATTGTGGATGACTCTGTTCGCCTCCGTCTCTTACAGCGCACCTTCACTGGCTCTGCAGCCAAGTGGTATATCGAGCAACCTCATGGGACCCACGCCACCTTTGCTTCCCTTGCCTCGACCTTCCTGCAGTTCTTCCAGTTGCCTGTCCGCTATGACGCGGGCGTTGAGATCCTTTTATCTTGTAGACAAAACACGGCTACCCATATCACGGACCACATCCATGAGTGGCGTCGACGCCATAGCTTATGCAAGATCAAACTTGACGACCGTATCTTCCTAGATTGGTTCCTCAAATCCCTTCTCCCGGTTATCGCTAAGGATGTGGCCTCAAAAAGACCCCAGTCTGAAGAAGAAGCCATCCTTAAGGCTCAACAGTTCGACCTCATTTACGCCCAATCGGGTTACCTTTATACCATTATACCTGACGCCCCTCGCGGCGAGTCCTCCCATCATGACGCGCCGGGGGCATCCCACGCTGCAGATGGTATCATTGGTCGTGTTTCTTCGCATCCCCAACCATTTTCTATAGCACGACCTACCCCTGGCCCTGACCTGTCGAGGGCTACCTCCCAGTCTGGAGCAACCAACTCATATGCTCCCATGACACATCACCATTCCCATGGACCCTCATGTCCACCTCAGTGCTTCGGGTATGCGACTCCTGCTTATGCTCCTCCAGTCGCCCCTCAGCCTTACTACCATCAGCAGGCTGCCCCCGCTCCTGCGCCTCCACAAGCCCAACCCACTTATTATCCGCCCCAGGCAGCCCCTGCGGCAAACCCACAACCTGCTCCGCAGTCCTATCAGCAACCCCCTCAAGTTGCTGCACCTGCTCAGCCTCAACCTACATATCATCCTCCGCAGCCTGCTCCAGCACCTGCGCAACCTCAAAATCCACCTGCTGCCCAAGGGCAAGTTTACGCCCAACAGAACCCGCAGCAAAACCAGAACAACCAACGTAACCAGGGCCAACAGAACCGCGGCAAGGGCCGTAATCGGGGGAACAACCAACTTGCAGACCAAGCTGGTCAACCGGCTAATCCCCCTGACAACAACAATGCGGCCCCCGCTAATCAAAACCCTGATCGCCCGCCCAAGCAGGCTAAAAACCCCAATTTGCGAACGAACCACCCTTGTTCTATTTGCGGGGTCTATGGACACTACACCCATGCTTGCCCACACTTGGAGCGAGCTCGGCAGCTTTGGGTTGACGAGGCCCATCGCCAAGGGCATGCGGCTCCCCAAGCACCGCCCAACCCCCCCCAACCTCAGCAACCCCCTTTGGTGCTGCAGAACCCCTTACCGACCCAAGGCGTAGTGAACACTCAGCCGTTGGCTCCCCATCAAGCCGATGCGGCCCAACAACAACAGATCACCTACGCGGCTCCTGATCAACCCATGTTTGACTCAGGTACCCACCACTTACTGATGATGTCATCTGCTGACGTCAACCTCCAGACCCGTCGGAACCAATATGGCTCCACCTCTGAAGCCACTCCCACGGATAAACCTACTAACGCCCATCCCACCGATCAGGCGTTACGTATACCTCCGCCTCCCATAGACGGCGCTGCGAAAGCACCTCGTTTCCCACTTCGCCGAATCAACAATAACCCTAATGCGCGCGCTGCGTCAAACTACAACATCGTAGACGACCTAGCCCAATCTCCCGCAGCCATGTCTGCGTTAGAAGTCTTGAAGAACTGCCCTTCCCAGCGCAAGACTTTACTTTCCGCCATTGGGGGGATTGACCCAACCGATTCACATTTGATGGCGTTTGATTTAGACCAGTCTGAACCACGCCTACCTTCCAGCTTAGCATTCCAAGTTACAGTCTCCGTTAGGAATCTTGTTATCCATCGGTGCATCATCGATGAGGGTGCCTCCACATGCGTTATGTCTACATTTGTATGGCAGAAGCTAGGATCCCCTCCTCTCCAGCAGTCCACCACTGCGTTACGCGCCTACGACGGTCGTTCGGCCCAGCCCCAAGGCCTTCTACCCAACGTTCCCGTCCAGTTAGGTGGTAAAACAGTCCTTATTGACATAGAGGTAATCAATGCCCAATTGGATTACAACCTTCTACTTGGCCGCAGCTACATGTATGCCATGCGGGCGGTTGCCTCTTCTGTCTTTCGCACCATGATGTTCCCCCATGAAGGACGCGTGGTTAAAATTGACCAACTCACATACTATGATCCCAGTGCTCCCGCGGCACCTGAAAACGTTCTCCCCATGGTTGAACAACCTGTTTCTCCTGCCACCACCTCGTTTGTTTCCTCTACGGGGCCTGGAGTCTACTCAGATGCGCCAATGACCTCCACCTTTCAATCCATTCCGCCGCCGTCATCTACGCCCGAAATGTCTGATTTATGTACCTTGTCTCACGACAACCTACCACCTAATACTCAACCACCCTTGTTGCCTAAACCACCATTGGTACCTAGCCACATTGGTGTTACACCGATCCATACGATCCCCTTCCTAGTTCCTCCATCGGGAGTAGTAAGCGCCCCGGTCATGGCTACCCTTAGCCTCCCTGGGTTAACCTTGGGATTACCTGTATGGTATCTTTCGCCTCCCGTTCGCCCACCGACACCAGATGTCGTCCTCCAGCCGGTGCAACCCATGGCTACTACCACTCAGCCACCTCCCGGTGTCTCTACCCCTTTGTCCTCCACGACACCTCCTCCTACTCCCAAACCTACTGGGGGCAGAGGTCCACAACCTTACACTGCTGTACCACCTCCCAAGACAGTCAAAAACCCTCCAGTGTTTCGTGCTCCTCCCAAATGCTCGCTGTGTGACGAGTTGGGCCATGCGACCCACCAATGCCCACAGTTACCCGCATTGCAGAAGCACATGCAAATGCTCGATGACGATCCTAACATCCCAACTGTCGAACTAAACCCTACTCCTAAGCCTAAAGATAAGTCCCTACGTACCAACCACTCCTGCGCCATATGCGGTATTTATGGGCACTATTCACATCATTGTCCCGATCTCCCGGATTACAGGGCGGCTCTCTATGAGATGAACAATCTGGATCTTGAGACGGCACCACCTACCATTGAGGAGATCTACCCCCCAGACTCTTCACCTTCCGGAGAGGTTAATACCATCTATATGATCTCTTCCACCACTACTCCCTCGTCAACCGATTTGACGACGCAAACTTTCCGTACTGATGAGGAGATTCTTGAGGCCCTTACTGCCCCGGATTATCCCTGGGATGACATGCACCACCGTTCCTATTTCATCCCAGAAGCGTCTTCCTCTAGCACCGCTACCCAATACGCGGTCGAATCCAAAGACTTCCTCCCCACCAAGGTTGACTGGTTCAAGGACCCTATTCCTGCTCCTGATGCCTTCGAGGAGGGCAACATGGCCAACATCTCACCTGTCGTCCAAGTTGATATTGCTGCTCCAGGTCGTGCCCCTGAACTCATTACTTTAGGAGCATTCTGCAGTAAACAAGAGATTGAGGACTACATACACCTTTTCAAAGAATTCCGTGATGTCTTTGCCTGGTCCTATACCGAAATGCCTGGTCTTGACCCCGCAATTATAGAGCACCATATTGACGCATGGCCTGATGTACCCCCCGTTCGTCAGAAACAGCGCCCCATTCATCCCTCAAAGCTCCCAGCTGTCAAAGCCGAGATTGAGAAGCTGCGCAAGGCAGGGTTCATTTATCCTATTGCCTACACCACTTGGGTTTCAAACCCCGTTCCAGTTAACAAAAAGCAAGGCACCATCCGCGTATGCACTGATTTCCGTGACTTAAACCATGCTTGTCCCAAGGACAACTTCCCCACGCCGTTCATCGATCAACTCATAGATGCGTGTGCGGGGCATGAGGTCCTCTCCTTCATGGACGGTTTTTCCGGATATAATCAGATTCAGATCCGTAAGGAAGACCAGTACAAAACTGCCTTTACTACCCCATGGGGCACCTTTGCCTATCGCGTCATGCCTTTCGGCCTCAAAAATGTTGGTGCCACTTTCCAGCGGGCCATGACCTATTGCTTCCATGACTTGGTCCATATCCTGTTAGTCTACCTTGATGACCTCACAGCTCGTTCCCGGAAACGATCAGACCACCTTAACGACCTTCGGCAAGTTTTTCTGCGTTGTCGCAAATACCAAATTCGCTTGAACCCCCACAAGTGTGTCTTTTGCGTACCGGCAGGCCGATTGTTGGGTTTCATTGTTTCCCAGAAAGGAATTACTGTTGACCCTCTAAAGGTCCAAGCTATTTTAGACCTCCCCCCTCCTCGCACGCTCCGGCAGCTCCAAATTCTGCAGGGGCGATCTAACTTCCTTCGACGCTTCGTTCCTGATTATGCCACTACGGTTCACGGTTTCTTGCGCCTGCTCCGCACCCACGTACCCTTCGTCTGGGATGCGCAAGCAGAAGCTGCATTCGAGGCCCTCAAGAAGGCCCTCACACAAGCCCCTCTGATTTCCCCTCCGGATTTCACTCGCGACTTCATCCTTTACGTGTCGGCCTCCGAGCATGCCGTATCTGGAGTTTTAGTTCAAGAAGACGCTTCTCACCAGGAGCACGTCATTTACTACGTTAGCCAGACCTTGTCTGGTCCACCACTATGTTACCCATATGAGGAGAAACTTGCCCTAGCAATGGTCTTTTCCGTTCAAAAATTGTGACACTACATCTTAATGAGTCATACCACAGTCGTCGCCGACTCTAACCCCATGGTATATCTTCTAAACCGGCGGCTACTCCAAGCTCGTGTTGCCAAATGGGTCATTATCCTCCAAGAATATGACCTTACCTTCAAAACACCTAAGAGCACTAAAGCCCTCGCGCTTGCCCAGCTCATTACTGATCTCCCTGCCCTTCTCCCGGCCAAACCAATCTCTGATGAGTTACCCGACAATCACCTGTTCACTATCTCGTCCGATGACCCATGGTACGGTGATATCTTGTTATACCTACGCACGCAGAAGTTCAGACCCAAAGTTACACGAAATGGACGTCGTCGCATCCGCCACCAGGCCTCTCGATATCTCCTCTTAGGCGATGTCCTCTACCGGCGCGGGGTTGACACAATTCTTCGTCGTTGCCTTACCCATGAGGAAGCTGAACACGTCCTTAATGACTGTCATAGCGGTGCCTGCGGAGGCCATTTCTCAGGGATGGCCACTGCCCAAAAGGTCGTCCGCGCCAGATACTTCTGGCCCACTGACTGCATCACTGCGGTCAACCACTGCCATAACTGCCAACTTTTTGCCCCCAAGGCCCGGACACCTCCTGCTCCGTTACACCCAGTCGTCACCGTTGGTCCCTTTTGTAAGTGGGCCATAGACTTCATGGAATGTAGACCCCAGTCTGCCAACGGCCACAAATATATTGTTGTCGCTGTTGATTACTTTACCAAATGGGCGGAAGCCATGCCTACCTTCAATTGTACCGCTGACACTGCTGCCCGCTTCTTCTTCAACCATGTCATCGCCCGATTCGGGGTTCCTAAGCAGTTAGTCTCTGACCATGGTTCACACTTCGAAGATGCCGTCTGGCGTGAGTTATCCACCCTCCTTAAGTATGAGCACCAATTTTCCTCTGCTTACTACCCCCAAGGGAACGGCCAAGTAGAGGCCATCAATAAAATCCTTAAAACCATCCTCCAACGAACAGTTGACAAGCATAAGTCCAATTGGCACCACATGTTGTTCCCTGCTTTGTGGGCTTATCGCACCTCCACTAAGACTGCCACTGGTTTTACACCATTTCATTTAGTTCACGGTATAGAGTCTGTTCTCCCCATCGAGTGTCAGATCCCTGCCTTACAAATCGCCGTTGAGCTTCTCCCTGACACCACCCCCCTCGAGCAGCGTCTGCTACACCTCGAACAAGCCGATGAAGACCGTCGGGCCACTCTCCAGAACATCGAAGCTGCCAAAAACCGCTCCAAAGCCGACTATGATAAACATGTTCACCCTCGAACTTTCCGCGAAGGGGACCTAGTCCTCGCCTACGACCAAGCCCATGACAAAACCGGTAAAGGGAAGTTCGAATCCATGTGGAAAGGCCCTTACGTCGTGCAGACCTGCCTCGGCAAGGGGGCATACATCTTAGCTGACTCTGAAGGCCGTCCTTTGCGCAACCCTCGTAATGGGTTGTATCTCAAGCGTTTTTACCCATAAAAAGAAACCCGCGACCTCATTGGTCTGCGTTGTACAGTGCTTTCTTTTTTGTTTTTGTTTTTCCGAACCGTTTCCACCACTGGAATCAGCGCGACGTGACCGTCATTATGGTCACCTCGTTGCATTATTTTTGTCCTATCGTTTTTTGCCCATTTTTTCAGACGCCACTAGTTGCCTCGGTTTGCGTGCCACATCGGTCGTTCTCCGTTTTTCACATATTTTATATCGCCGGATTCATTTTTCCGAGCTCGTGATGATGCTTGAGATCATTTCTCGCTCTCACTTGGTATAATTTCAACATTGTGTCCCAACACCTTGCTGCCTCGGTTCGCGTGCCACATCGGCCGCTATCGGATTGTTCCACATGTTTACATGAGCCATTCACTCCTGTCATACTGCAAATGTTTCGTTATTTTGCCACCATTTCATCTACCCCGCAAGGAGGCCCATCAGTGTTCCTACCTACCCTCGTTCTTGGTCACCATTATTGATCCTTGATTGAACACTTCCTCCTTGCCTGGCCATTTCCTTTGTTCGGTATACTTTTATCCCTTTTTCGGGCCGGACAAGTCCTTTACGAAAAAGGCACTTAGGGAGTTTCCGTTAAGCTCTTTTCTGACTCCTAAAAGAATGAAAAGATCGCCGAGCAATCTTGCTTCCTTTCATGCTCGTTAAAGTACCTGAAAGGGCGTCTATCTGGTATAAGTTTAACCCTTTTCCGGACCTGGTAGACTAATTACGAAAAAGGAATACTCTAGTCACACCGGCTAGAAGAGTTCTTCATTGCATCCTTTTATGCTTCTTTGGGCCTTGGAGGCTAAATCTACGAAAAAGCAACCCCCTGGAGTCTTCTTACTTGCTTTCAGACTCTCTAAAATTGAAAGCAACCACGAGCATGCACTGTCCTGGGCTCGGAAAATCCACACGACAGTACCATTCCATCATTTCAGAGTCTTCTTATTTGCTTTCAGACTCCTTAAAATTGAAAGCAACCACGAGCACGAACTGTCCTGGGATCGTAAAATCCACACGACAGTACCATTTTACACACACTTCTTCTAGTTCCTTAACCCATGAAGAAGTTTTCCCCCGTGCCTCTTGGCACTTTGATCTATCATCTCGGCAGCACCCCCAATAAGGTCGCCTTTGTTCAGAGTATTCTGCGGTCTCCTGCCATTATACCACAGCTTGAGTCTCCCTCAGCCCAGTAACCTTCCCAGATCCAATACAGCTATGATCCATCTCCCCTTAGCCAGTTTCATATGCTGCCAGATCATTCCAATTATCATACTCTGAACAAAGGAAGTTTGAGTCCACCCGCTCTACTTGCCCAGTTGTCCCCCCACAGTTTATCAGTTCTGCCATCAGCACTATCACATTTCGATCTTGTACCTCGCGCTCCTGTCAAGGAAACATCATTGCCTTGATAGTTGCAGGTCTCCCTCTGTCGACGACAGCTCCTCTATTCCAGAGGATAGGCCCAGAGGTCCCTACGCCTTGGACTTATCACCATCTGTGGTAAGTTCCTACGGATCATTCTGAGAGGAGACATCATTGCCTCTCCGAGTGGTTGTTCCTCACATGCTCGACTTCAGCACCTTGATCGCATCGTTGAGGATCGCGTAGGATTATATCCCATCAGTCTTTCGTCGAAGACCCCGGATTTCCCCCGACTCTAGCACATTGGTGAGTCACTTTGGAATGCCCAATTATATGTTCCCGTGGATGTCCGGGCTGCGTTGGCGTTTGTATTCGGAAGCCATCCAGTTCCATGCTTCCTTGAGTACCCAGTTTCAGTTCCAGATCCGTTCCAGTTCCGTGTACCATGGAGAGTTTGACCCCAGTCATTATGATCCAACAGCTCATCAGTTCCTTTGGTACCACACTCAGTAGCACTGTTGATTGTTCCAGTACACCAGTTCTGCAGTTCACACATGATCCGCTCAGCAGTATGTCCCAGATTTGTGTCCCCTCTGGACTCTTATGATGTACACAGGGGTCATGTATCTTACAGGTCCCCCCTTTTTTTCGGGCCTTACAGTTATGTTTATGTATCTTGATACGAGCATGGGTATGCCCGCCTCGTCCATATATTGAGATTATTCCTCGGTCAGTATTTGAGGTCATGTATATTTCAGGTCCCCATTTTTTGGACCCCATTGTTGTTATTATGTTATATCCTGATACGAGCACGGGAATGCCCGCCTCGTCCATATGATCAGATGATTCCTCATCCATTATTGAGGTTATGTACTTTTAGCTCTTACAGTTGTTCGGGATCGTTGTTCCGGGCTTCAGTTTGTTTCTTCTCTTCTCTCCACATCCCAGGAAAACCATTCATGACTTATGATGTCCATCGGCCATACGATGAGCTCCTGACCTCGCACATCAGGGGGCAATCTGTTAACACCCAAAAAGTGTTCACTACCTCATTACCACATTATATGGCTCATTTGTCCATTTTCCTACCATTTTTCCCTTAAAATCCCAAAAAATCCCATTAAAAAGCCTCCAAAAGGCCTAAAATGCCTCCAAAAGGCCACAAAACCCTCAAAATAGCCTAAAAAAGGCTAAAAAAAAACCCCCTTTTCCTCCAAAAATAGCAAAAATCCCCTAAAAAGGGAATAAAAAATATAAAATAATGAGGAAAAGGAGGAAAAAACCCTATACAGCTGCACAAAACCATGTGTTTCCTAAAACCATGGGTCAGCACTCCACCACCAAAAAACTATAAATAGGTGATGGAGATCCCTTATTCCATATCCACAATCACAAGCACCCTTACTCTGCCAAAATCTCTCTCGAAACCCTAGTTCACCTTTGAACTATTTTCACCTTGAGAGCCACCTTTGGCCCATTCCCATCATTGGAGAAGGAGAAGGAGCATCTTGAAGCTTGGAGCATCCTCTTGGACACTGCAAAGGGCTTCATCAAACCTTCTCATTGAAGGTAATATCAATATAAAAAAGCCATTCTTTCATTTTCATGTTTATGTTTCATGCATGCTTTAGAAGTAATTTAATTTTTGTTTTAGCTTAATTAGTTTAATATACTGAACTGCTACTAAGGAGTCCATTCTCCTTAGTAGGTGCTCATTTGCACAAGCTAGGGGTAAAACCCTAGCTACACAGTGTAACCCATGTTGCACTTGGAAACACTGGCCCATACCAAACCACAATAGTTGGAGGACACATACCTTCAATACCTAGCATACCCTTAGGGGATATTGGACCACTACATAATACCACCATCAATAGTTATGTCCCAGTCACTACGCCACACCCATCGGCTAGTTTACCTTACATGGCTAGTCTGAACTTACCAGACCTAGCCAGGCTCACCAACGACCCTATCAGGCACAACTCTACATGGCCACCCATGCCTACAAAGCTCCCCTCAGACATACCCAAGTTTGAAGGAAAACCTGGGGAGGATCCCCAAAACCACATAATGTCATTTCACCTATGGTGTTCATCTAACTCCATAGTGGATGACTCCATTCGATTGAGATTGTTGCAACGAACATTCACTGGCTCTGTAGCCAAGTGGTACATCGAACAACCACATGGGACCCACCACACTTTTACGTCTCTCGCCTTCACTTTCCTTCAGTTTTTTTAGCTACATGTACGCTATGATGCAGGAGTTGAAATACTGTTGTCTTGCAGACAAAACACAGCTACCCACATCACCGACCATATCCATGAGTGGCGCAAGCGTTGTAGCCTTTGTAAGATAAAACTGGATGACCGTATATTTTTGGACTGGTTTCTTAAATCACTCCTACCCCTCATAGAAAAAGACATAGCTTCCGAACAACCCCAGTCAGAGGAAGAAGCTATCCTAAAAGCTCAACAATTCGACCTGATTTATGCCCAGTCAGGCTATCTCTACACCATCATACCAAACGCCCCATGAGGCGATTCTTCACGCGGTGACGCTCCGAGGGAATCACATGCCGTTGATGGTATTATCGGCCAAGTCACGGTGCAAATTAAACCTTTTAGCATGGTGAGCACCATTAATGCCCCAGACCTCTCTAGGGCTACATCTAATTCTGGAGTGACAACTTCGTACGCTCCAATGAATCAGACTCATCACACTCATGGACCCTCTTGTCCACAACATTGCTATGGGAAAGCTCCATCGACATATGTACCACCCACATACTATAACCAACCGGCCACCCAGAACCCAATTCATTTCCCGGCACAACCAATGTATTACCCACAGCAAGCTACAACAACTAACCCAACACCTCCAATAGCTCAAGGTTACCAACAACCCTAGCAGGCAACTGGACCACCTCCAGCCCCACCAACTTATTATCCACTGCAACCTGCTCCCACACCTGCGACACCCCACAATCCTCCCACTGCTCATGGGAAAGTGTACACACAACACAATCAACCCCAACATCAAAACAACCAATGCAACCAAGGTGGACAACAAAACCGTGGAAGAGGACGTAACCGCGGCAACAACCAACAACATAATCAAGGTCCACCACCTCCCAATCCTCCAAATAATAACAATGCTACTCCTCCCAACCATAATCCTGATCTTCATCCCAAGAATCCCAAAAATAATAACCTAAGAACAAACCATCTATGTTCTATATGTGGAGTCTATGGACACTACACTCATAACTGCCCCCATTTAGAGAAAGCACGCAAACTTTGGGCTGACGATGCCCAACGCCAAGGCCATGCTGGACAACCAGCTCCACTTAATCAACCGCAACCCATGATACTACAAAACACATTGCCAAACCAGGGAGTAGTAAATACTTGCCCTATGGATCCCCCACAAGGATCTGCTGCACCCCAGCAGCAAATCACCTATGCCGCAACTGATTATCAACATGCGGATCTAGGCACACACCATTTATTGATGATGTCATCCAATGACATCAACCTCCAAACTTGCAGGAATCAGTATGGCCCACCCCCTGAAAATCCTCCCACTGACACATCCACCTCCCTTCCACCAAATCAACCACTACGCATACCAAATATGCCATTTGACGGAGGACCTAAAATCCCTCGTATCCCTTTACGAAGGATTAACAACAATCCCAATGCTCGCGCAGCATCCAATTACAACGTCATGGAAGACCTAGCACAATCCCCCACTTCTATGTCTGCTTTAGAGGTACTGAAAACATGCCCTGCACAATGAAAAATACTACTATCCACCATCGGAGGAGTAGACCCTGACGACACACACATGATGGCTTTCGACTTAGACCAAGCTGAACCTCGATTGCCATCAAATTTGGCTTTCCAAGTATCAGTAAAAATTCGAAACCTTGTTGTGCATCGATGCATCATCAATGAAGGAGCTTCCACCTACGTTATGTCCACCCTTGTGTGGAAAAAGCTTGGCTCCCCCGCTTTACAACCATCCACCACGGCATTACGAGCTTACAATGGATGCTCAGCTCAACCACAAGGCCTCTTAGCAAACGTACCCGTAGAACTAGGCAGAAAATTAGTCCCTATCGACATCGAAGTGATCAATGCCCAGCTCGACTACAACCTCCTTCTTGGACGTAGTTATATGTACAAAATGAAAGCAGTGGCTTCATCAGTTTTTCGCCTCATGATGTTCCCACATGAAGGACAAGTTATCAAGATCGATCAACTCACATATTATGATCCTAACGCCCCCGCAGCTCCTCAAAATGTGCTACCAATGATTGAACAAACCATTCAAAACGCACCAACATCATTTGTGTCATCAATTGGTCCTGGAATCTACACTGAGTCACCTATGACTTCCACATTTCCATCGTTCTCACCACCTTTACCAATAACAAAAACATCGGATTTGTGCACCCTATCGCACACCACACAGCAGCCTTCATCACTACCACAAACACCCACAGTGCCTACTCATATTGGCACAATGCCAAGTCATACTATCCCATTCTTGTTCCCATTTTCTGGAGTTGTCCGTTCACCAGTAATGGCTACACTCAACTTTCCTGGTTTAACATTAGGGCTACCTGTATGGTACTTACCTGTCCCGAGCCCCTCGTCGACTCCGAATGTTATTTTACAACCGGTACAACCTATCCCTACTACCAGCCACCCACCCCCTCTGGTCACTCATCTGCAAAACATACCACCCCCAATAGTGACTACGGCATCAACATCTAGAAACGCTCCAACTCCGTTACGGAACACAGGGGGCAGAGACCCACAAACTTATCACACTGGACTCATAACTCGCACCCCCCCAGCAACCCCCAAGGTAGCTAAAAACCCCCCAACTATTTGCATTCCCCCTAAGTGCTCGTTGTGTGATGACGTAGGCCATGCCACTCATCAATGTCCACAATTACCGGCACTCCAAGAACACATGAATATGTTGGATGACGACACCGAAATTCCAGTGGTAAGACTTGAGCCACCTCCTCACCCTCACGACAAAACGCTCCGCACTAACCACCCTTGTGCGATATGCGGCATTTATGGCCATGATTCAAACCATTACCCTGATCTCCTAGATTATAGAGCAGCCTTGTACGATATGAACAACGCCGACCTAGAGATATCCCCTCTTCTCATTGAGGAAATTCATCCCCCACCATCTTCCTCCTCGGAAGAAATTAACACCATTTACACAATTTCCACTGGATACCCCTCTATCCGGTCGACCCCTTCCATTGATCCCTTTGACACACATGTTCAACCCTTTCAAACCAACAAGGAAACCACATGTCCACAACATGGGGGCAGGCCCAAAACCTTGCCTACTCATCATCATCATAATTCTCATCGGAGATACTGGGGGCATCCACCCCACCAAGGGAATCCCCCATCATCATATCATCACTTCAGTATGCCACCACTGCCCACATCCTCATGGTATACCCCCCCACCCGCCAACAGTTACTCAATGCCCTATTGATCTTTCTCTGAGACAACATCTGCACCACATTGACACCTCTGAGTTAGGGGGCATAATAGATTAGCTCGACCTTGGGATATGGGGCATGATTAATCATTTTGAACCTTCCCCATCACATCTATCTCAGTATTCCAATGATCCCATTGTTCAAACCAACACATATGTGATCCACAATAACAAACCCCATGCACACAACATGGGGTCAGGTCATTAACCCTACTCACTTTTTCACATTCAAGATCTCAACCATTTTTGAGGTCATGTGTGACTTGTATATTTGAGTTGATTTGATACACATAGTATTTCGCCCCCGTGGGTCATCATTTCGCCCCCGTGGGTCATCATTTCTCCCCACCACTACATCCTTGGCTTGGTGGGGTCACCTTCATTTGTAGCCATTTTTTAACCTAGTTATTTTCTTTGACCATTCTGAAGTCCTTATGACCTCCGTTTTTCGTACCACTTGCACCGCCGGATTCATATTTCCATTCCCGTGATAATGCTTGAGATCATTTCTCACTCTCACTTCCAAATGTTTTGGGCATTTTTACCATGCCCCCTCATCGCCTAGGTTTGCGTGCCACATCGGCCGTCGTCTGTTTTTGACAAGTTTGATATCGTCGGATTTAGTTTTTTGTGCTTGTGATGATGCTTGAGATCATTTCTCGCTTTCACCCCATAATTTTTGGGTATTTTTTCAAAATACCACCCATCACCTCGGTTTGCATGCCACATTGGCTGTTGCCCCTTTTTGACAATCTTTATGTCACCGGATTCAGTATTCCGCACTCATGACGGTGCTTGAGACCTTTTCTCACTCTCATCATTCCCTTTTTGTTCGGTATAGTTTTACCCATTTTTTGGGCCGAGCAATCCCTTTTACGAAAAAGGCACTTAGGGAGTTTCTGTTAAGCTCTTTTCTGACTCCTAAAACAATGAAAAGATCGCCGAGCAACCTTGCTTCCTTTCATGCTCGCTAAATGTATTTGAAAGGGCATCTACCTGGTATAAGTTTACCCCTTTTCCGGACCTTGTAGACTAATTATGAAAAAGGAATACTCTAGTCACATTGGCTAGAAGAGTTCTCCATTTGCATCATTTTATGTTTTTTCGGGCCTTGGAGACTAACTTACGAAAAAGAAAACCAATTGAGTCCACTTACCACTTTCAAACTCTCTAAACATGAAAACGACCACGAGCAATCACCATCCTGGGCTCGTAAAAACCCACAGGACGGTACTCACAACCACTGCAGAGTCTTCTTATCATTTTCAAACTCCTTAAAAAATAAAAGCACCCATGAGCACGAACAGTCCTGGGCTCACAAAATCCACAGGACAGTACCATTTCAGAGCACACTTTTATCCCTTCTTGGAGCTCATTAAAACTATGAAGAAGGACCCAATGGTGCTTCTCGGCACCACAATAGATCATGTCTACTCATATGGCAGCTTCCCCATTTTGGTCACCTTTGTTCAGAGTATTCTGCAGTATGTCACCCTGAGAATCCCTCGACAGCACCCATCAGCTCGTCCCCCCCCTAGAGTTAATACATGATCCCCGCACCAACAAGTCAGTCCCCTATGCTTCCAGGTCAACCATGTCATCATGCTCTGATCAAAGGAAGTTTGATTCTACCCACTCTATGACCCCAGTTACTTCCCATCCCCACAAGTATGTCAGTCCTACAGTCAGTACTACCACACTTCATTTCTACACCTCATGCTCATATCAAGGAAACATCATTGCCTTGTTAGTTGCTGGTCTCCCTCTGTCGACGACAACCAAATTTATTCTAGAGGATAGACCTAGAGGTCCCTGTGTCTTGGACTCATCACCATTTATGATGAGTGCCTATGAATCATTTCTAGAAGAGTCCTTAGTGCCTCTCCAAATGATTGTTTCTCACATGCTCGACGTCAACACCTTGATCGCATCGTTGAGACTCGCACAGGGTATTGATCCGTTCATTTATTTGTTGAAGACCCCGGATACCACCTGATTCTTCCACATTTGAGAGTATACCTATGGAAACAACCAGTTACATTTTTTCTATAGATATCTGGGTTGAACATGGCAACAGTATTTCGATGTAACCCAGTTTTATACTCCCTCGAGTATACAGTTACATATACTCCTCAGAGTTGACTTAGACTCATTGAGTCCCTACAGATGTTGGACACCTTCAGATTCAGCAGTTCATCAACCCTTCTGAAACCTTGTTCAGAAAGGTTGTCACTTTATTCCAGTGTATCAATTATTGAGATAGTCATGTTATGATCATAAGTACATCCCAAAATAGTGTCCCCTTTGGACCATTATGATGTACCAGCAGATTTTTTATGTATTATTCAGGTCCCCCTTCTTGGGACTAATTGTTATGTATATGTCTTGATACAAGCATGGGTATGCCCGCCTCGTCCATTATCAGAGATTATTCCTCATTCATATTGAGGCCATGTAATATTTTTTGTTTTTGTAGCTTCCAAGGGTCGTTGATCCATTCTCCAACTGGTCTCTTCTCTTCCTCAAACCCCAGGAAAAAGACAAAAGAACTATGATGTCTATTGGCCATACGATGAGCTCCTGCCCTCACACATCAGGGGGCAATCTTTTAACACCCAAAAAGTGCTCACTAGCTCATTTCCTTATTCACATGACCCATTTGTCCACTTTTCCACCATTTGAGCCTCTAAAGCCATCAAAAGGTCACCAAAAGACCATGATACACCCCTTTTTCCCCTCAAAATGAATATTTTTCCTCAAAAAGCATAAAAAACCCTCAAAAAGGGTCCAGAATTCCCAAAAATATTCAAAAGGGAATAAAAATATTCAAAATATTCAAAAAAGGAAAAATGAGGGAAAAGGTACCTAAACCATGTTGGTCAATACCATTGGTTTTCTCAAAACCATAATGGTATTCCCCACCACCAAAAACTATAAAAAGGTGGTAGGGGCTCCTCACTTTCTATCCATCCATCATCCTATCCTCATGCTGTCAAAATCTCTCATGAGTTCTTGATCATTGTAGCAATCTTGGAGAAGAGACCATTGGAGCTTGGAGCTGCTCAACACCACAACATCCTCACCATTTGAGGTATCATAATACAAAAGTTATTTTTTATTTTATTTCTTGTTCTTGTTCTTCAATATTTTCAAAGTTTATTGTTATATGCACATGCTAGTTTAGTTTTAGATTTAGATTTATAATTGTTTTTTTCTTTCAATATTTGAAACTGCTATCACTTGTTGATAGGTTCCCAAGCTTTGTTTTTTGTTTTCAATATTTGAAACTGCTATCACTTGTTGATAGGTGCCCATTGCACTAAGCTTGGTTGCAAAACCAAGCAAACAAAATACAAGAGTTGAAGATTGACCATGATAACCAGCTTAAATATTTGTATGCACATGATGCAACCCTTTTGCAGCAGCCTCAGGAAGCACAATTGTTAAATGTGGATCATACTAAAAATATCACAGGGTTGGAATCACAACTGACTTGATGCAGTAGCTATTGCAACCACTTCTTCTTTCCCAAGATTTTATGTAGAGGAATTTAAAGAATTTTCCTTGAAGGTGAATCAATATTTTAATAACCTTTTGGTTCAGTTATTTGAGTGCCTACATGAGATCAGGGAGACCTATAATGATTTTGAACATCAGACTGATGATCTCTTCACACATAATCAGAAAAGAGAGGATGCACTTTGGGCTATTGAAGATGTCACAGATTGGAAAAAGTACATCAAAGATAATCCTGAAGATATACCTGTTATTAAAAGCATCAAGTTTAGAAGAGTTAGAATCTCTTTAGATTCATGGGAAAATGCATGTGAAGAGGTAGAGTCTACAATCTAGGAAGCACAGGCATTTTGCAGCAGAAGATGGTTTGCTTCTGATGACTTATTGACCAAGTTGGATTTCCCAACTCTGAAACTTATTGAAAAGTATGATCCACCCAAGTTAATGATCCAGTGGGTTGGAGAGAGACATGAAGAATCCAAACAACGAATTGATCAATTGAAGCATGTTCATATTTCTGAGCTTAAAGAATTCATTGAGTCGCCCATCAATTCAGGAATGGAGATCAAACTTTTCCTGCATGAGTGGGATAAGTTAAAGAAAAGGGAAATTGAATCATTCAATTGCAAGACTCAGCTGACACTCGAACATGGCAGATATCAAGATATTGAAGACTTGTTAGATGTGTTTGCCAAGTGGCGGATTTCCCTTGGAAAGTCTTAGTTAATATTTTGCAATCCCTATCTTTATGGGAGAATTTCCTTGTAATATTTTGTAATTATTATTTAAAGGGCTTAGATATCGTAGAGAGAAGAGGGGGGGGGGGACTACCAAAGGAGAACTGGAGATGCTTGGTTTCTTAAAGGACATGTAATTTTTTGCAGGATTAATGGAATATAGTCAGTTTCTCTCAGCTGTCTCTTTTGTATAATTGATCAAATTTCTTTGATGAATTATTTGATTTTTCCACTTCAATTATTGGACAAACTCTATTTTTTGTTGCAAGTGTATCAGATGCATTGATCCATTCATTCATATGTCTCTTTATTAATGGTCTATGCATAACCATGTGTTAAATGAATTTGTTCGTTCAACCCATGTTATTTATCTTTGCAACTCATAAACAGTTCTAATCATATTGATGCTAATTTGTCAATTAGCATGTTATAACAGAACAATCTTGTTAATGAAATTGTAACTTCAGAAGATATTCACTTGTATATTTTATATTGTATTTGTATTTTATCTTTGTACCTCCATTGGAGATGTTTATTCCTCCAACCAGGAGAGTCATTATTGTATTTGGGTCATGTAAAGTCATTGAGGTTAACCCTCCATTGTATGTCGGGGCATTAGACCCCAAAGTTAAGTTGTTAATGGGTTATTAGACTCTCCTAGAGAGGTCGGCCTAGTCTAATTAGGGTAAAGTTCAAGTGAAAGATAAATTATAAATAGAGAGGGTGCTCCTCTCTATTTACTCATTCACTCACTCATAAATTTCGCATAAGTGAGTAGGAGGACAAGTTCGCACAAGTGAATAAGAGAGAAGTTGCTGGAGACCATTTCTACTTTTGGGGTTTATTGTATTGTTGCTCAATCTATCTCTGAGGAAGCTGTGGGGTTTTCTCCTTTATGCTTTCCTTGATGAAATTCTTTGTGTCTCTTGTCTTTTGTGTTTGAATTGTTGTGCATGTTATTCTCTCAGATAAGATCCTAGATAATCTTGAATTAAATTGTGAAAATCTAACATGGTATCAGAGCTAACCTAAGAAGAAGACATTGTGCAGCTGCGAAAACTAAGGATTCTTAATTTTTGGGTTTCTCTCCACAGATCATCAACAAAAGGAGGCTAGGATAACTCACCTAAGGAAGGCGCATCTTTTTGTCGAAATGGAAATTGATTCTGAGCACAGGGAGATTCTCAAAAAGGGATATGGGGGATATGGTGTTGGTTGTGGAGCTAGATCTTCTAGTCTCATAGATGATATTGTATCAGCCGTGTTTGTACCCCAATTCTATATGATATGTAGGTGGACTGTACACTCACCCCAGCGGGGGTTCGGGGGCAGCGCCCCTGAGAAATGGGGGTTCGGGGGCAACGCCCCCGAAGAAAATTTTTGGGGCTGTTTTCGCCAGCTGTTTTGCGGGCCCATGGTTTTGGGTATCCCGTGGTATTTTCCCATTGTATTTCCCTTATAAAAGAAGGACATTATAATACGGCTAGTGTTGATGTATTAGGTTTTATGCATTGTAAAGATCTTTGAGATCAGGAGAGAGACTGTGAAACAGAGAAGAGGAAGTGCAGCGGTTGTGCTGCAGGTTGTATCCCTTCGACTTGCTGGACAGTAATAATAATAAGGACTGGAAAATTCAGTGTGGACGTATCCCAAGTTGGGTGAACCACGATATATCTGTGTCTCTCTTGTAATGTGTATGTGTGATTATATTTGCATTTCTGTTTATTGTTATTGCTCTGCGATCCTGTTTTTCTAACATATGGGATATGGTGCAGAGAGGAGCAGTGAAGCTCCAGTATGTTGTGTGTCATGTCCCCTCCCATCTATCCAATTCAAGTAAGGGAACACGATACCAATCTATGGGGCTTGACATAAACTCATCCCATTCATTAGATTCATACAACTAAATCAAATGTGTGCAGGTGCAAATCAATTAAACATGCACAGCGGAATAAAAACATCATCCACACACACCTTTCATATGCATTTCAACATATCAACAGTCATCAAATTAATACATTGCAAAATTAAATACACATAAGAATATACTCATCTTCATTGTGCAATTGTCCCAAGCAACTAGCTATGTCGCTGCAATGTTCCACCCAACCATAGGTCTCTGCCCAGCCTGTATTATTTCAGCACTCAAAGACCACCCCCGAGCTGGGCATGATTTATACAAGGAAAAGGGGACATTCAAGCTCATACACAACCAAACAAACATTGCATCTAAGCCAAGCCAGTCCATAGTTGGTTTATCAGGCTAAATCTGAACCTTGGACGCTTGCACTCAAGCTCAAGCCAAAATAATGAATATCCATACCCATACCCCAACATACTCTTTACACACACAACAAAACATAGTCATTGGGCATGGATACACATGTTTAACAATGGGATTTACAAACAAGATGGCCATGGGATTTCCCCAAATCGTTTCCAACCAAAAACTAATTATGGGATGGGGAAAAACATTCACCAGGAGGAAAACAATTCCTCCCCCAATTATCTAAGCATTCAACAGCCCAAACGGTCTCTATGGAACCCAAATTCGATTCCCCTTCTTCCCCACTGGTATACAACACAAAAACACCCTTCTCCCAGCTGAGAAAGAAGGAAAACACATAATTTCGATGGGGAAAAACGCCCAGCCAGCTCCCAACTCACGAGAGAGACAAAACTGGTTGATGAGTTATGGCTTGGGGAGAAATTCCTGGCTCTTTTCTTTCCCAAGAAGCAAAAACGCAATTTTCCATGAAGGGTGGCTTGCCCATACCCGAATTTGGACAGCCATACCTCCCATTCCCCAAGGCATTAACTACTTCAACCAACTCTTGGGAGAAATGAATGATTGGGTACAAAAGTCAAGATGGGTAGTTGAGGGTTCATGGATTCTCTCATTGACATTTGTATTGAATTGATTGGCTCAAGGGTTTGAATGTTTTCCCTCCCAATTCCTTGTAAAATAATGCCCCATTCTCTTGTTGCATTTCATAGCTAGTTGTGGGTATTTTATTAAAATGCATATTTACATGATATTTGAAATTCCAATGTGCCTGGCTAGCACGTAAACCATATGCATCACTAAATTGATGGCGAGGCCTTGGCCTTGAGCTCCTCACCATGATTTTATAACAATATTACATCATTTACATTTGAATGTAATGGGGTCAAAATGGGGACATTACATTGTGACAGACAAGCATATAGTCGATGTGTTGACCAAGCCGCTAGCTAGAGTGAAGTTTGAATACTTCAGAGAGAAGCTTGGTGTACTTCATATTGAGGTTCCTTCCAAGGGGAAGTGATGAGTCTGGAAGATGCAGATGCACATGGGCCATTCTTGCATAGTGGTAGGAAATTCCTCCTATGTTGGTAGATGTAAGGGCCGAACCATTCTCACATAGTGGTAGGAAAGTTCTCCTATGGTGTAGATGTAAGGGATGATCCGTTCTCACATGGTGGTAGGAAAGTCCTCCCATGGTGTAGATGTAAGGGCTAGGCCATTCCGGCATGGTGGCAGGAATGTCCTCCCATGGTCATTGATGTAAGTACTGAGCCTTTCCTGAATGGTGATAGTAAAGTCCTCCCATGTCAGTTGATGTAAGTGCTTTGTCTCACATGCTAGTAGGAAAGTCCTCGCATGTTGGTAGATGTGTGATGTGCATCTGGGCTGTGCTCCGTTGATGAAGAGATGATCTGAAGATGATGAGGTGACAGTAGGCTACATAGGTTTTGCAGTGGAATATAATCAGTCCTAGGATGCTCCTTCAGGTTTTGTAGAGGCATATAATCAGTCCTGGGAGATCTTGCAGGTTTTGCAAGAGGCATATAATAAGTCCTGAGATGTGCCTACTTGATGGCTTGCTCGTAGAGATGATGAAGACCTACATGGAGGCTAGGCCTACATCCAACATGAAAAAGGGATGGCTCTGTAGAACTTCCTATGCTGAGTAGATTGGATATTGATGGTCGAGATAGCAATAGTAGTGACAATGATTATCCAACTTTGATGATGATCTAGTGACGAAGACTTGTGTTGATGAACCATGTCAAGAGAATACCTTCCTAGTTAAGAGGGAGTGTTAATGTAATTGTAACTTGGGAAGATATTCACTTGTATATTTTATATTGTATTTGTATTTTATCTTTGTACCTCCAATGGAGATGTCTATTCCTCCAGTTGGGAGAGTCATTATTGTATTTGGGTCATGTAAAGTCATTGAGGTTAACCCTCCATTGTATGTCGGGGTATTAGACCCCAAAGTTAAGTTGTTAATGGGTTATTAGACTCTCGTAGAGAAGTCAGCCCAATCTAATTAGGGTAAAGGTCAAGTGAAATATAAAGTATAAATAGAGATGGTTCTCCTCTATATTTATTCATTCACTCACTCATAAAGTTCCCATAACTGAGTAGGAGGACAAGTTCACACAAGTGAAGAACAGAGAAGCTGTTGGAGACCATTGCTACTTTTGGGGTTTATTGTATTGTTGCTCATTCTATCTCTGAGGAAGTTGCGGGGTTTTCTCCTTTATGGTTTCCCTTATGAAATTCTTTGTGTCTCTTGTCTCTTGTGTTTGAATTGATGTGCATTTTATTCTCTCAGATAAGATCCTAGATAATCTTGAATTAAATTGTGAAAATCTAACAAATCTTATATGCTTTAATTCTTTGAATAAAATCAATTCAATTTTCATTGCATGGTTTTGTTTAAAGCTGGTAGGTTCATATTCTATTCATATTTATATCAATTGGTTTTGTACTTATCAAATAACCATATCTGATTGATCTATGAACCCAGATCACATCCTTTCAACATCAACTTAGTTTAGTTATATGAGATTTAGTTAGAATCCTTTACATCCTAGACTTAAAACTTTCTCAGATATTCCTTGATTGGAAGATCACATAAGTTCCAACGGAGGCCTAATATCCGTGGGAGTCAATCACACCAAACCGTCTGGGGATAAACCCAGAAACATGGCTTCCTAAATTTAATCCAGATGATAAATCTCCTGCGGAAGACCATATTAAAAACTCCATGCAAGTTATCAGGCTAAGAAGTGTGATACATGAAGATGTATTCTGTAGGTTGTTCCCTTATACATTTGAAGGGAAAGCATCTACCTGGTATTTTTCCCTGGAAGCCCAATCAATCTCCTCTTGGAATTATTTTGAAGCCCTATTTATCCAAAAATTTGGAGATGATAAAACTCCTGAGGATCTAGCCATTGATCTATCCACAATGAAAATAAAAGGAAAATAAAGGGTTAAGGATTTCAACCATAGATTCTCCTATCTGAAAAATAGAATCCCTACCACTGTTCTTCCTGTAGAAGAATTATTGGTTGCATATTACATTAAAGGTCTCTCTATCCCCATTTCCATGTGGGTCAAGAGAGCCCATAAGGATAACTTGTAGGAGGATTTTGCTGAAGCTATTCAGGTAGAAAAGGATATTTTTTGTATAAAAGACAATCCTGACACTCAATCTGATCAACCTTCTACCTCATACAAGAAACAAGAAAACCCTCCTAAACCTGTCATGCAATAGAAAGATCCGTTTGAAATGAATGATATGAAAAAAATTATGTAGGAGATCTCTAACGAAATGGTGGATTTGAAAAAGACCAACACTGAAAATCAAACCAATAATAGAGCATTCGTAAGACCACCTTTTAGGAGACCTTACCAACCTCCTTAGAACCAAAATCCTCCTAATCCTGATGAGGGGTTGAATTCTAAAGAAATCTATTCCATTTTCAAGGCTCTAGCTTCCGAATCCTAGAATCCTCTTGATCACCCTGATGAAAATCCCAAAGAAAACCTGGATCCTCAACCACTTGGTGAAGGAGATAACCAACAGGACAATACAATTAGTTATTTTTCAGAGCTTCCTAATGTTGAAGAGGAAGATGAGCCTGAGACCATTTTTAATGTCCAACATCCTTATAACACAAGAAGCAAAGGACAATCTTCACAGGAAGCTTCCCCTTCAACATCTACCCCATATAAAGGAAAAGCAGCAACACAGAAAGAGACTATCATTCCTGAGATTGAATATAGTTTAGTTGATGACTTGAAAAGGGTAAAGGGTAAAATATCTCTTTTTGAACTTCTGAAAATCCCTTCTATGAGAGATAGTCTGCCTAAAAGCATGATTGTGAACAAACCTAGAGAAGTTCAAAACAACAACTTAGAGACTTATTCTAAACTTGGTAGCTAAAAGCTTGGTGGAAAGAAAACACCTCCTTTCTTGCTCACCTTCGAAATTTTTAATAGGAATGTGCATAACTGCATGATAGACTCATGCGCTTCATCTAATGTAATTCCTATGTTTGTCTGCAAGAAGATGAATGCATGTAACGTACCCACCCCTGGACCCAGTGCAAGGAGGGGAACCTGATGCCATTCTATGGGGCTTTTCATAAACTCAGCCATATTCATTAGATTCATACACATAAAAGAGATGTGTGCAGATGGAAATCAAACAAACATGCACAGCGGAAATGAACTCATCCACACACATATTACATGATTGTTATTCAATTTAACACAGTCAACAAATTAACACATTTGCAGAAGTAAATACACAATAAAATACTCATCTTGATGCAATGTTGTCCCAAACAACTAGCTATGTCGCTGCAACGTTCCTCCCAGCCATAGGCCTCTGCTCAGCCTATATTCTTTCAGCACTCAAAGACCACCCCCGAGCTGGGCATCATATCTACAAGGAAAAGAGATCTCTCAAGCTCAGCTCAGCCAAAGCAATGGATACCCATCTCAACCCCAACATTCTCTTGTACACCAAACTCAGATATGGGCTTTGGAACACACTTTTAGCAATGGGACTTAGGAACTAAATGGACAGGGGTTTTCCCAAAATGTAGGCACACCAAAAATGGATTGTGGGAATACAAATCCAACCCCAGGGAAGAAAACCAATTTCTCCCACATATGTATGAGCATACAGTGGGCCAAAATGACCTCTAATAACCCCAAAATCATTTTACTCTTTTCTCCACTGTTAGACACAACATAAACGCCCTTCCCAGTTAGGAAAATGAAGGTAAACACAGTAAAACCAGTGAGGAAAATGCCCAGGTAGATCCAAACTCGTGAGAGGGAAAAGTTTTTTGATGGGTAATGGCTTGGGGAGCGATTCATGGTTGTTTTCTTGCCCAAGAATCCAAACACATTTTTCCATGCAGAGTGGCTTTCCCATACTCAAATTTGGACAGCCATACCTCCCATTCCCCAAGGCATTAACTACCTCAACCAACTCTTGGGAGAAATCAATGATTGGGTACAAAAGTCAACATGGGTAGTTGGGGGTTTGATGGGTTCTTTCATTGACACTTGGCTTGAGTTGATTGGATCTAAGGGTTTGAATGTTTTCCCCTCCCAATTCCTTATAACATCATGCCCCCATCTCTTGTCTCATTTCATAGCTAGTTGTGGGAATTTATATTAAAATTCATATTTACAATTCCCATGGTTCACTAGCACATGGGTAGCATAATATCAAATACTTGCCTCTTCTTTATCGAGCATTCACTAGCGGGGCCTTGGCCTTGAGCTCCACACTAGGAATCATACATAATATACATACAATATTTACATTATAGCCCAAAATATTACAAGGGTCAAAATGGGGGACGTGACAATGCATCATGGGAACCTTGCCCTACCCAAATAGTTCAACTTGAATGATCAAGAGTTAGGGTAGTAGGAGAGTTGAAAAATGTTCTTCTGACGTTGTCTGCTGATCCAAGAATCCACCAAACCATCGACATAGTTGTGGCCGATATCCCTGAGGCATATGGAATGTGGCTAAGTAGGGATTGGTTAGAAAAGATTAAAGGTTATTTTGCTACTGACTGGTCCTATTTGTGGCTCCCTTACAATGGAAGACCCAATAAGATAAAAAATAGTAGAGAGCCATACATGAAACAAGTTGTCACTGATTTGAATGATTCCAGTGATCCTGCTGCTTATTTTAGCTCACACATTGAACACTACACTTTCGACACATTCTTCGGGGATTTACCTGCTGAGAATGTTCAGAATCAATATGAAATTGTTAATTTTACTTATGTCCCATTCTCTAGTTCCATTGTACATAATGTCTATAATGTGAATACAAATTTTAGAATAGATTTAAATGCTTGGAATTTGTTCTTTGACAGGTTAAAATCTAAAGATGGATCTAGTGCAGGATGTGTGCTAATAGACCCAAAGGGGAACAAGATAATGATTTCCTGCAGAATAGAATTTGAGTGCACTAACAATATTGTTGAATATGAGGCTCTGGTTCAGGGACTCAGGAAGACAATCAATCTGGGTGCTCAGGTAATGGAGAGCTACGGGGATTCCGAAATTATTGTGAAATGGGTAAGGAACAAGATTCATTGTATATCCCCCCATTTAATTAATTATCAGAAGCTTGTAAGGGATCTGGCCAATTATTTTAGTGCATTCAATATTAAATCAGTCCCTAGGTCCCAAAACTTTGATGCAGACTTATTGGCCAACACTGTCTCAAGATTGATTCCCCCAAAAGGTCTATCCCCTGACACTTTCTCTATTGAGTTAGTGTACAGGCCCTCCATCCCTGATAATGTCACAATTTGGAAAGTTTTTGATGATGATCAACATATTTTAGAATTCCTCACAGCCAAAGATACCTTCCAAGATGTAGCCATAGATGAGGCTAATCATGAGAAATATTTATCTGACCCTAAATTCCCTTCCAATCTCATTACCAAGTCAGTCATCAGTTTGGAAAAGTATTATGATTTGTAGGACAAATTCAAGCATAAAACAAACTGCAAAACACAAAGCTCGTCTCTGAACTATGAACCTGCCAACCTGGGAACTGATCAAAACCATCGGTTAATCAATTTAGGGATTGATTGCTCTCCTGAGGAGAGAAAATGTTAGGTTTTGACCATTAATTCAACATACTCTAGGATCTTTACTGAGAGAATAACATGTACAGCATATCAATCATATCAAGCATGTATCAAGCATATCAAGCAATCACATAAGACAATGGACACACATTGTTTCATTGGGGAAAACCATAAAGGTGAAAAACCCCACAACTTCCTCAGAGATATAAAGAGCAATCATACAACCAAAGTACAAGAGATAGTCTTCTACTAGCAGCTACTCCTCCTCCTCAACTCGTGTGCCACTTTCCAAGTAGTGTAGTAGTGAATAATGAGATGATCAAATAGAGAGCTCCCACTCTCTATTTATACTTGTCCTGACCAACCTAATAATCTAGAAGGGTCGACTTGTCTAAATCAGTCTAATAACCCATGGTTACATTAATCTGAGCTGACCCCTCACTAGGTGGTCTAATAACCCATCATAGCAAGTTACGACACTTGTCAGTACAAATGATGAAACTTTCGTATAGAGGAATAATACCATCTCTATAGGAGCACAATATACATAGGTGAAATACATTCCGAAGTTAAATATACATCAACACTCCCTCTTAACTAGGAAGGTATTTCTCGACACAGATCTACTAGCACAAGTCTTCTTCTCTGGATCATCATCACTAGATCATCGTCATCGAATCATCATCATCGAATCGTCATCACTGCTTCTATCTCAATCAATATCCAATCTACTCGTCATAAAAAGTTCTACAGAGCCAGTCCTTTTTCATACTGAATGTAGGCCCGCCACCTGCAAGTCTTCATCATCTACAGATCTAGCCCTTTTTCATGTTGGATGTTCATCATCAACATCTCTGCGAGCAAGCCATCAAGTAGGTACACCTCAGGACTGATTACACTGCCTCTACAAAACCTGCAAGATCTCCCAGGACTGATTACACTACCTCTGCAAAACCTACAAGAGCATCTCAGGACTGATCATATGCCTCTGCAAAACCTGTATACCATACTGTCACATCATCGTCTTCAGATCATCATCATCATCCATGGAGCACAACCCAGATGCACACACACAGCACTTACACTCACCGGCATGGAAGGACTTTCCTCTAACCATCCGAGAAAGGCTCAACACTTACACTCACCAACATGGAAGGAATTTCCTCTGACCATCTGGGAAAGGCTCACAGCACTTACATCAATGACCATGGAAGGACTTTCCTCTGACCATGTTAGAAAATCTCGGCAATTACATCACAACCATGGAAGGACTTTCCTCTGACCATGTCGGAAAATCCATGCCCAGCACTTACATCTCGCCATGGAAGGAATTTCCTCTGACCATGTGAGAATGCCCTAGCCCTTACATATCACCATAGAAGGACTTTCCTCTAACTATGTGAGAATGGCTCCACCCAGCCCTTACATTTCACCATGGAAGGACTTTCCTCTAACCATGTGAAAATGGCCCAGCCCTTACATCTCACCATGGAAGGACTTTCCTCTAACCATGTGAGAATGGCCCCATGTGCATCTATGTCTCTAGACTCATCACTTCCCCTTGGAAGGTATCTTGATCTGAAGTACACCAAGTCTCCCTCTAAAGTATTCAAACTTCACTCTGGCCAGTGGCTTGGTCAACACATCGACTATCTGCTCATCCGTCGTAGCATACAGGAGCTTCACTACTCCTCTCTGCACCATATCCCTGATATAGTGATACTTGATCTCAATGTGCTTCGACTTGTCATGGAACACTGGGTTCTCCGACAACTTCACACAACTTTGGTTGTCGCAATATATACAAGTAGCACTCAACTGGAGATCAAACAAATCAGACAGTAGCTTCCTAGGCCATACTTCCTCACAACTAGCCGAACAAGATGTGACATACTCTGCTTCGGCTATACTCAGTTCCACACAAGACTGCTTCCTGCTAAACCAAGAGATCGTACCGGATCCCATACAGAAGCAGCACCCCGAAGTGCTCTTCCGATCAATGGCACTGCCTGCCCAATCCGAATCAACATAACCCTCCAGGTTAAACTTTTGATTCACCTCATACTTGAGCCCATAGTCAACTGTACCCTTCAGGTACCTCAAAATATGCTTTGCAGCTATCAGGTGAACATGTCTCGGATCTATCAAGTACTGGCTCAAGGTGTTCACCGCAAAGCAGATATCTAGTCTCGTATTCGTCAAGTACATCAAGGACCCAATCATCTGACGATACATTGTAGCATCAACCGGCTCAGAAGAAGCATCACACAGAAGCTTCAGGTTCGATGCCATAGGTGTGGCCATAGCCTTGCAGTCCATCATCCCGAACCTCTTCAGGATCTCTACTGCATAATTCCCTTGTCCAAGGAATATTCCATCCGCACTCTGCCACACCTCCATGCCTAGAAAGTAGTGCATCATACCCAAGTCCTTCATCTCGAACTCGGTAGCAAGATTCCTCTTCGTGTCGGCAATCAATCTATCCTCACCTGTCATAAACAAGTCATCCACATACAATAGCAGTATCACTGGATTTCCTTCCTCAACCTTGTAGTAAAGGTTGGAATCCACTTTACTCTTGGTAAAGCCCAAACTGGATAGGAATCCATCTATCCTACCATACCAGGTCCTGGATGCCTGTTTCAAACCATACAGGGCTTTCTTCAGTTTGCACACATGTGACTCTCGGTCATGTGTCTCAAACCCGAGTGGCTGCTCCACATACGCTTCCTCTTCAACTACACCATTCAAGAAAGTTGTCTTGACATCCATCTAGTGTACCTTCCATTTCATCACTGCAGCCAGAGCAAGTACTGATCTAATGGAAGTGTATCTAGTCACATGAGCAAAAGTCTCTTCATAATCAATCCCTCTTTTTGGGAGAAGCCACGAGCTACAAACCTTGCTTTATATTTCTCTATGTTTCCATCTGCAGCATGCTTGATCTTATAGATACACTTGGAAGTCACCACAGACTTCCCATCTGGTCTTGGGACCACATCCCAAACATCATTCTTCATGATCGACTGGTATTCCTCAACCATGGCATCCTTCCATTCTTTCTTCTCGGCTGCTTCTTCATAACTAGAAGGTTCTTTGTTCATTATGTCACAGAGTAAAACAACATAGCTGGTATGTGGTCTTGTCCTTTTCCTTTCTCTGTGTTCCTCTTCTGGAATGCCAAACCTTTCTGCATCTTGGATGAGCTCTCTAGCCCATGATGGTTTCCTCTTGTGAGAGTTCTTCTCATGGGGTGGATCTACAAGTTGTTGTGGATCTTCCATTTCACGATCTTCTTCAGGAACTGCTTCATTCATGGTGGTGTCTTAAATTCTATATATTCTGGGTTCTTAATTATCTTCAACTGGTGTTTTCCTTGATTTGATGTATGTTGAGCTTTCATCAAATGTTACATCCCTACTGATATCAATCTTCTTGAATCCTGGGAAGTAGATTCTGTAAGCCTTCGAGCTTTCACTGTAACCCACGAATATGCCTTTCTTTCCTGAAGGATCTAGCTTTGTCCTCTTTTCTTTTGGGATGTGAGTGTATACTAGACAACCAAACATTCTGAGATGGCTAACTTCTGGTTTCTTACCAATGAACACTTCTTCTTGTGTTTTGTTGTCAAGTATCTTCTGAGGTGTTCTGTTTTGCACATATACAGTTGTCCTTGCTGCTTCAGCCCATAAGTGCATAAGTAGATCTTGGTCATGGAGCATTTCCCTAGCTTCTTCCATGATTGTTCTATTCTTCCTTTCGGAAACCCCATTCTGTTGTGGATTGTAAGGAGTAGTCAACTCCCTATTAATCCCTGAATCACTGCATAGCTTCTTGAAGTCACCTGAAGTGAATTCTCCACCATTGTTGAATATGAAGATCTTGATCTTCATGTTAGTTTGGTTTTCTATAAAGGCTTTGAACTCCTTGAACTTTTCAAACACTTCATCTTTGTTCTTCAAGAAGTAAACCCAAGACTTCCTAGAGAAATCATCAATGAAGGAAACATAGTATATATACCCACTCAGAGAACTAGATGACATCGGACCGTATACATTAGAGTGGATGATTTCCAATATTCTTTTTGCCTTGCTTTCACTGCTTGGAAATGTCTTCTTTGTGTTCTTTCCCTTTTCACAACCTTTGCAAATGCCTTCATGCTTTGTCTGGATTTTAGGAATACCTTCTACAGCTTTGCTTGCAATTGGTAATGCCCTATAATGCATGTGTGCAAGCCTTCTATGCCAAAGTTCACTTGTCTCTTCTAAATCATGGACCATGGCTTGTTCTGGTTGGCCCTTCAATTTGTATAATCCTCCCTCTTGCTCTCCAATCACAACTGCATCATCTATAGTCTTACCTTTTGGCCACATTAGGACTTGGCCATCTACAAAGGCAACCCTCATGCCTTTTGCATCCAATGTAGATATGGAAAGCAGATTCTTCTTGAGACCTAGAACATACAGTACATCTTTCATCTTCATAGACTTTCCAGAGTATAGTTTATAGGAGGCTTCACCACTCCCTTTTATTGGATACTGGTAGTCATCCCCAAGTTTCACCTTGTGGGGTGATTCATGTTCAGATAGGTTCATAAAGGATTCCTTAAATCCTGTCATGTGTTTAGAAGCCCCACTATATATAAGCCAATCATTACTTCCATGAATAATGGTTCCAGTGAGAGCAGAAATCAAAACATATTCTTCATCACTTGAAGAATCTTCACTATATTCTCTAGCCCTTTTCCTGGGAGGTTCATCATCCTTTGCGGCATGAGCATGATGTCATATTTTGAATTTCTTCTTCTTGTGAGAACTATCTTTCTTATTTCTAGGACAATCTCTAGAATAGTGTCCCTTTTCATCACATGTATAGCAATGGACATAGGACATGTTCCTTCGAAGTTTGGGACTACCTCTCTGATTCTAATGGTGATGTATTTGTTTCTTTTCATGGTGGTGAGACTTCTTGTCACCATGTCTTTTGGAGTGTGATGTGAGAGCTTGGTCTTCATTCCCCATCTTCTCTTCTCGAGCTACAATTCGAGCTTCTTCCTGTAAGCATTCTTCCCACAGTCTACTGAAAGTGATAAGTTTCTTCCTAGCAAAAATCCCTTGGATGAAGGAATCCCATGACCTAGGAAGGCCATTAAGAGTGGTCATTACAACTTCTCCATTTTCTACATCTTTTCCCACAGCTTCAGGTTGTTCTTTTATCTGGGAGACCCTTGAGAAATAAGAGTGCATAGTCTCTACATTCTGGATCTTGATATTCTTCAATTGATTCCTCAAGGTCATCTTCTGATTTATGTTCTTCCCTTCAAATAACTTGGTCAGGGAATCAAACATCTCCTTTGGTGTCTTTAGGGATGACACATGGGGTATGAGATGATCTTTGATAGAATCAGCAATGATCCTCTTTTCCTTGACCAAGTTTTTCTTGTGAAGAGCCTTAGCCTCTTCTTCCTCTGGGACAGGGACCACTTCACTTATATAAGTGTCCAACTCATTTTCTTCCAAGATTAACCCAATCCTATACTTCCATGCTTGGAATTTATCAACCCCTTCAAGCTTATCCTCAAGCTTGGTGTGGTGAGACATCTTAAAGAGTACTTCAAACGGAAATAGAAAAGATTTAGGTTTTACCACTTGATTTGCTGAAAACTAGATCTAGTCCTGGATTAGGGTTTGTCAGAGAAACCCTAAAAATTCAAACTTTGAATTTCAAACTTCTGAAAGTATAGAAAGATGCACCTTGATGAGCTGATATTGATGAGCTGATCAGCCTGGTATACTCAGAATTTGAAAACTGTAAAGTTTCACCCTTCAGAAATGCTTTTCAATCTCTCGAATTCACTGGGAGGACCCTGAATTAGGGTTTGAGTTTCCTGGAGCTTCACCCAACCAAAAAGTTCGATCCAAAGCTCTAAACTTCGATTTTTCCAAGGAGCTTCCAGATATGTCTTTGGGTTTCAGAAATTCCTATTTTTGTGGAAACCCTAATGTTTAGGGCCAAAACTGAAAGTGCTCAGAATTCAATTCTGATTGGACAGAAAGATTCACCTTGCTGAGGAGAGTCAATCTATCATATTTCTTTTCCAAAATCTGTGGAGAGAAACCCAATAAACAAGAAACCCTAGTTTTCTCCACTGCACAATGTCTTCTTCTCAGGTTAGCTCTGATACCATGTTAGATTTTGAGCATTAATTCAACATACTCTAGGATCTTTACTGAGAGAATAACATGTACAGCATATCAAGCACGTATCAAGCATATCAAGCAATCACATAAGACAATGGACACACAGAGTTTCACTGGGGAAAACCATAAAGGTGAAAAACCCCACAACTTCCTCAGATATAGAAAGAGCAATGATACAACCAAAGTACAAGAGATAGTCTTCTACTAGCAGCTACTCCTCCTCCTCAACTCATGTGCCACTTTCCGAGTAGTGTAGTAGTGAATAATGAGATGATCAAATAGAGAGCTCCTGCTCTCTATTTATACTTGTCCTGACCAGCCTAATAATCTAGCAGGGCCAACTTGTCTAACTCAGTCTAATAACCCATGGTTACATTAATCTGGGCCAACCCCTCACTAGGTGGTCTAATAACCCATCACAGCAAGTTACGACACTTGCGACACTTGTCAGTACAAATGATGACACTTCCATATAGAGGAATAATACCATCTCTATAGGAGTACAATATACATAGGTGAAATACATTCCGAAGTTACATATACATCAACAGGAAATATTTCATTAAATTATGAAGAGAGTTCAAATATGTGTTCTCTTGGACATATGATGAGCTCAAGACCTTTTATACCCATGTCATGCATCCCAATATCCCCATGAAACCTGATGTCAAACCTTACCAGCATAAATTAAGAAAGATGCATCCCAACTTAGAACCATCTGTTAAAAAAGAGATCGAGAAACTGTTAACATCCAATATTGTTTTCCCAGTGAGACACACACAATGTATCACAAATTTAGTCCCTGTTCGGAAAAATAATGGGGAAATTAGATTGTGTGTATATTTTAGAAACCTTAAAAAAGCATCTAAGAAAGACAATTATCCTGTTCCCCCCATGGAGCAGATTTTACAAAACATTGTGGGGGATGAATGTTTCTCAAGATATAATCAGGTTTTAGTTGCCCCTACTGACCAATTAAAAACAACTTTCAGAACCCCTTGGGGAACATTTGCTTACAGACGAATTCCTTTTGGATTGATAAATGCAGGTGCCACTTTCCAGAGAGATATGGATATAGCTTTCAGGGGGTTAATGCATAATTATGTTGTTGTTTACCTTGATGACATTACAATTTATTCTAAAAGGAGGCATGAACATCTATTTTCTCTTAAACAGGTATTTGAACGCTACAGAAAATATGGGATCTCGCTAAATCCAAAGAAATCCATCTTCGCGGTCATTGAAGGTAAGCTTTTAGGATTCATTGTTTCAAAACACAACATGATTATTGATCCAAAGAGGACAGATGCCATTTCCAAGATCGGACTTCCCAGCTCCAAAAAATCCATGCTGTCATTCGTAGGTAAGATTAATTTTGTTAGAATATCTATTCCCAATTTTGCACAGATTGTCAAGCCTTTACAACAGCTGATTAAAAAATATGCACAATTCATTAATGGTCCGATGATCATAGAAATTCCTTTTCCAAAATTCAGAAATCCATCACAGAGGCTCCTGCTCTGATGTCTTCTGATTTCAACAAAGGTTTTATTTTGTATACATTCGCAACTGATTTCTCGTATGTTGTTGTTCTCACCCAGAAACATCCCGAGGACATTGAAATTCCTATTTCCTTCATGTGCTCTACATTTAAAGGGTTGAACTAAATTATTCCCAGATTGATAAACATGCCTATGCAGTCTATAAGTCGGTAAACACTACAGACCCTATCTTTTGAAATATCTGACTAAAGTTATTGTCCCTTATGTAACCATCATGAATGTTTTGATCCAAAAGGAATTGGGTGAAAAACGCACTCACTGGATGACAGCTCTTCAGGAATACGACCTTGAAATCAAACCTGCTAAAATCGTAAAAGGACAAGGTTTGTGTTTGCTTACTGCTCATTCTAACAACCCTATATAGGAACAACTCGAGTGGGATCAGGAGGAAATTACATCTCAGAGTTTTGTAAATGTTATTTCCACGTCATCATCTGAATTGTATGACGATATCAGGTTTTTTCTAACACACGGGTTTGCTCCCCAAATCCTGGATTTCAAAAAACGTAGGGCTTTAAGACTAAAAGTTACACTGTATCAGTTTATTGATGGTCTGATTTTTAGAAAAACTATGATGGAGTTTTCCTTAGATGTTTAGAAAAAATTAAGACTGGCAATATATTGTTGGAATTTCATGCAGGACCCGTCGAAGGACACTTTGCAGGAGAAACTACTGCTCACAAGATTCTTAGAGCAGGATATTACTGGAAAACCTTATTCAGAGATGCATATGTTTTTTCCAAGAAACGTGAAGCTTTCCAGAAATGTGTTGGTAAGGTCAAGAATCCCGCCTTCCCTCTTCAACTAGTCACAGTTCAATTTCCATTCCAATAATGGGGCCTGGACTTTGTTGGTCCTATTACACCTGCCTCTTCCTTGCAACACCAGTACATCCTCATAACCACAGAGTATTTCACCAGGTGGGTGGAAGCAATTTCCCTTAGGGTGGCCAATACAAACTCAGTGATATCTTTTCTGGAAAGTAACATAGTCACTACGTTTGGTGTGCCTGAGTTTCTGGTTTTTTATAACACTTCCTACTTCTCCTCCATTGACCTTACCCATTTTTCCCTTGAGAAAAGGATCAAGCTTAAATACTCTGCAACTATTATCCACAGGGAAATGGACTGGCTGAGTCTTCCAATAATAACTTGATTAACATATTAAAGAAGATTGTAGCTGACCATCATAAAAATTGGCATACCCAGTTTTTCAATGCTCTTTGGGCCGACTGTGTAATTCCAAAGGATGCCATTGGAAATTCCCCTTACTGTTTGTTCTACGATAAGGAGGACATCATACCATCAAATATTTTAATCCCTTTGTTGACACCAGATCTGAAAGAACCTAGAGTTTTTGCTAAAATGACCTAGAAAAGAAGAAATCATCACAAAAGGTTGAAATAAAGATTTTTATATGGAAAAATATATTATAAAAAACCCATATTTATAAAGTCCGCCAGCAAATTTATGGAAAGGTTAAACTTCAGCCGTTTTCCGATGGCGGAGATATTATGGATCAAGATCTACGGTTAATATCACTCCCGCGTCGCCAAAGTAATCGTTAGCAAACGGTGGAAGGTGGTAGCGGACATAATACCACTAAGACACGTGTCCAATATCTATTCATCTGCGCAGGTGATAAGATGGTATTGGAAACCACTATGGCGCCGCGCGGAACCGCCCATTATGGAAATGTGAAAAATTCTATATTTAGCAGAGCATATAAATGAATTGGCAGAGCTTCTAAATTTGGCCAATATGGTCAAATTAGGCGGATAAAGCACTGGTGAATCTCTAAAATAGTTAGTGAAGCTCTAAAATGGTGGAATGGATAAAAGATAGCGGATCTCCAAAATGCCCAAGTCTTTGTTTAAAAATTTAAAAGTTTATAGTTATTAATATAAATATTTTATATTAATATTCAAACCCAATCACCAAAGTCTTGACAAAGTTTGGATAAGCGGCTACTATTCATTCCGCTCACTCAACTAGCTCGAAGTTTAAAATTATAAAGCGGTCGCGGACTAAATACCACGGGAGCACGTGGCGCATTATTATTCATCCGGATCATGCGACGGTGGTATTATAAACCACCTTCCGCCCACGCGGAACCACCATTCACGGAGAAGAGAAGTATAATAGCACGTGCTTTGTGTTATTAGGTGTTGTGCACGTCGGGGTATATAAACAACATGATTATTTCGCGCTCAACCAATGTGGGATATATCCCATAGAGAAAATCAAATGGGACAAGTAGAACACGTTTTTCTGGAAATGACTGTTTTAGTCATTAGCTTCAAAGAGCTGTTTCCGCCAAACCGAGAAGAATTTTTAGAAACTGAAAGAGGTTTTTCTTCAGCACGGGCCAATATTCAAAAACCTCTCTCAGTTTTTACACAGGTTTCATGGTTTAAGAGAATCGAAGTCATCTTCACGGGGCAATTTTCCAGAATTTCAGTTTACTGTTTTAGTCATCAACTTCAAAGAGCTGGTTCTTCCAAATGAAGATGAATTTTCAGAAACTGAAAGAGTTTTTTCTTCAGCACATGCCCAGTTACAAAAACCTCTCTCAAAATGTACACAGGTATCTCCATTTGAGATATACAGCCAGGTCTTTGGAGCCTATTTTTCAGCAAAATTACTTCCTGAAATAAAAAATAAGTTGTAACTGTTTCTATTTTTAGAGTTTCAGTTAGGTTTTGAATTCAAGATTAGGTATAGGTCGTCTTTCTATATATTGATATGTAAAAAGACATGTAAAGGGGGGGGATTCCCAGGAACGAAAAGGTCCATTCTGGGTTTTTGAAGTTGTTTCCAGAAATTAATAAAGATTTCAGAGTTGAGCATATTTTTATCAAAGATTCATGTGTTGTTTTAAAATTACAGTCCGTACTTTCCCTTTCTTTACATGTGCATGTCAATCTTCTTTGTCATTCTTTCCATTATGTCTTTCTTCTATGCTTGAATGAAAGTCTAAAATAAATTGAGATTCATATTTTCCATGCCTCAGTTTATTGCATTCAAGTATCCACCTGCTTCTCCAAAGTTAACAGTGGATTCATCCGAAAATTGATGCCCATTGTTGATGGATTGTCATTAATTCTTTCCTGTCACCTGCAAAATCTTATTGACTGTAATAAAACAGTTATCTTGCCTTTGTACAAACATTTGTTTGGCTGCTGATCTATTATTTTTCTGTTTCTTGACTCCATTGCCCAATGATATCTTATTTCCTGTTGATCTAACCACATTATTCGAAGCCTACAAGTTTTTATTATTATTTTACAAATTGGCCATTGAGTTTATTGTCAAACTGCTGTTGTGGTGACATTGGATGGCAGATTTGCTGAGAGAGCCCTCTCTGGCTGAAGGAGGCCAACTTTCAGTCTAAAGATTGGTTTGAAATAGGTTACCTCGGGGTTTCTTTGACACAGCCCAAGGAAAATCCGAGTGCTAACACCCTTCACTACAGTTAGCTCACTCAATGCAACGACAGGATGACTCTTCTCCCCTTTAGCAAAGGGTTGATTTATTGCTTAAATTGGAGGAGGAAAGAGAGAAATCTAAAAATAAACTTTATCAACATCATCAATTGGTTAAAAGATGGTTCGATGATAAATCCTCAACTGATAGGAATTTATCAGTGGGAGATCTGGTTTTAAGATGCAGGGACAAAAAAATAAGGACAAAAATGACTATACCAAATTCCAACGCTTGTGGCTAGGGCCATTCATTATTACAGAAAATATTGGCCCTAGTACTGTCTGGTTACAAACACTAGAGGGTGTTCCTGACACTTATCCCGTTAACATTCAAGTGTTAAAAAGGTATTTCGTTTAAGGTAAGCTTTGGCTTACTTGTATATAGGTGTGGCTTGTTTTCCTTCTTACCTTTTTTGGATTGTTTATTTTCTTTTGAGTTTTTTTTTTCCAAAGACATGATTTTGATGAAGCATTTGGCATAAGCTGCTAGTCAATATATATCAAATATACCCAATCTAAAATTTGGGGTAGCCATGTCAGACTTACTTTACACAGTCTATATTTGAATATGTGCTTTCATGAAGTACAACAGCCAATCCATGTGGAACCTTAATTGATACCTTCCCACCCGGATCATCATTTTCATAAATGTCTCACTCTGATAAATCGAGCTATAACAACAATTAGTTCTTATGCATTATGTTTCATTGGTGATTGGCAGTAAATCTCTACACCCTGGACTATCTTTAATCTATTCCAGATCAAAAAAACCATGATTATCTTGGATTTAAATAAAGTACATTTATATAATTGATGATTGCAATATGGGGGGTCTTATAACAAGCCAGCCCATTATGTTCATAGATACAATGTGGAATGACACCTCCACATCTGGTTACCAAGCTAGGGAGGTGACTTTCAGTTTATAATGGGAGGTGGAAGGTCCTATCACAAGCTGGTCCATTCATGATATGCAAGTATCAGTGAGTAAAAAAACTGATGTATGGTCACCAATCCATGGTAGTGTCTTGTAATATTCTCTTTAATTGATTCTGATTGCATTAATGCAGCTTGTTGTAGTCAAGGACAGAGGGTCTTATAGCAAGCCAACCTGACCATGATCATGAATTTTATTTTGGACTGAAGTTACTGATATATGGTCACCAAGCCATGGTAGTTTCTTTTGGTGTCACAACTAAAAGACAAGGGGTCTCCTTACAGAGATGGCTTGTTTAGTTTCCAAGTAAGATTTGTGAATGGAATTACCAGCATCTAATCACCAAGTCAGGGTAATGGCCTTGTTGCAATAAGGTCTGAGTTTTATATTTTTTCTTTTGATTTAAAAATAAATAAATAAATAAAGGTTGCAGCAAGTTTCTATACTTAATGACTAATTAATGATTCAAGGTGATTAATGTTCTGGTGGCCTGAAATGGCTATAAGTTTGTCCATAAGGTTAATCACAAACCGTCCTTTCTTGCTTGCATAATAGGTTAAGGAGTACCTTTTGGCTGCTAAGTTCCCTTTTCAAGTGAACATCATCATAACTGATTCAGGTTGGGGATATATCAATCATGTGAAACTAATTCTGCTCTTTTGACTGTGATTTTATGAAAACATTTTCTAATAGCAAGATGAAATATCTTTTATTCTGACATGTCTTCCTTCAGATTCCAATATTATGCATTCAGAGATAACTGTTTCACCCAGCCAGTCGCCATTTGTTGTAGGTACAACAAATCAAAGTTTTATCAATAAAAATGGGAGCCCCACTTTTATTTTTTGAAGGTAATGTGAAAAATTCCTTTTGTTGTTTAGGGGTTTTAAGATTCTAATTTTACCTTTGTTCTTTTTTCATGCTTTGGATTTAATAAATTTTGATGAAAAAATATTATTTTTAAGATTGCGGAAAACATACTTTTTGGGAAATTTTTGTCGTTTCCACAACCCACGATCCGCAACCCGCAATCTGCAATGCGGATTGCGGGTGTTCCAAATTTTTGAACTTCAAATCTTCCCTTTCCGCAACCCACAACCCGCAATTGTGGATTGTGGATGTCGGGAAACTTTTTTTTAATAAAATTGAAATTTTCGGTTCCGCATTCCGCAACCCGCAAATTGCGGATTGCGGAAATAACTTAGAAAATAAAATAGTGTTTTGCACTTCTGCAATCCGCAACCCGCAAATTGTGGATTGAAGAATGTGGAAAGAACTTAGTTCTTAATAATAAATTTCACGATTCCGAAACCCGCACCCGCAAATTGCGGATTGCGGAAATCAGAAAACATAATAAACCAATTGAAGTTGTGCACCCGCAACCCACATTGTCGATTGTGGATTGCAAAAAGATTGTTTTTTGTTACTTTTCACCGCTTCATTATCCAATTGTATATTGCGGATTACAGAAACATTAAACTTACTTATGGCCAAAGTTTCACTCCCGCAACCCGCAACCAGCATTGCGGATTGCGGAAGTCACACTCAAAATTTGCAAAAAGTTGATCCCGCAATTTCTTTTCCGCTCTTCACGCTTTAATCTCAACCGTTGATTTCTTTTGATCTTGCGATTTGGATTTCGACCCACAATTGGTTTAATTTTTTGAATTTTCGTTTTCTTTTTACCATTTTCAAAGTCGCCAATTTTGCTTGTGCCAAGGATTTTACTGTGTATTTTTACCAAGGACTTCCAATTTCACTCCTTCTTCAACACAAGTTGGTTTTTTCTTTCATTTTTACCTTTCAGGTGAGTAAATTGTTGGGTTTTGAAACTGTTTGATTAATCAATTTTTACATTTATCAGAATTTACCATTTTTTCAAGCATTTCGACAATCACCCAATCAAAGACGACCTTAAAGGAATTTAAGAACAAAGACCCCAATGTTGGTATCCTTGCTGACACTAATGGCAGAGTGTCTGAAACTTGTCACCTAGACTGGTCCCTGATTTACTCCATATTTGATAATGACGACTTTTCTCAAATCCAACTAAACCAGTCCTTTTACCTGAACATCAGTAAATCCCAGCTGCATGCCACTGCGTCCAGACCGACGCTTATGCCATATACCAACACCATCAAATGGATGATTGACTATGCAAGCCCCAAAGACTACTCATTTAATGATAATGGTGAGGCTCAACTAACCTCTTTCCGGTCTGAAGTATTCGCCAGGGCATACACCCTTAGGTCACTCGACCAGCTCCTTAATAAGGGTTTCCTTGATTTTGCCAAGACCCGGTATAACTTCAAAGAAATGCTCAAATCCTAGATGGATAACCTGGCTAGTTTTATGCCCAAGGATGGAAATTCCTATACTGTTTCCTGGTTCAAGGAACCTTTTTCCCTGTTAGCGGCCATGCTTTGTAGATTATACGGGTCACCAAACTGCTCTATGTTAAAGGTTGAATGGGCACCTATGGCACACCATGTTCTCACAACATGAGAGCCCTTTAATTGGGCTCAAATACTATCAGTGCAACTCAAAATGACGATTGACAAATACTAGAGGATTCTGGATTCCAGAAAACCCACCTTTTATTATTCAGCATATGTCATGGATGTATTATGCTCAGCTTTTCAATTCCCTTCTATGGGATGGAAATGGACCCCGTCTGCACCTGCTGTTCACATTTACTGTTCTGCACTATGGGAGGATAATTATGTGCCTATGCTATATGATATTTGTGACCACTTCATTGGGTCAATTTACCAGAAAATATTCAAAGCAGATGCACCTACTTTCTCTGATCATGCCAAGACACTTATCTCCTTCATGGGTGATTGGTATGTTGGGAAGTACTTTTCTTATGTCAGAATTTGGGGCAGTGAAAATGTTCATTTGTTTCCCAGAATAGTGACAGATAGACTGATGCTGGAAGAAGTTTCTTATCAAACGGTCATAGATGGAATGTTCTCCAAGTTAACTAGAGCCAAGAGAAGAGGATGGCCTAAGTTCCCACTTAACCTTGGGCCTTTGGTGATTCAAAACTCAACACATGCTATAGAACTTGGAAATAAAATCAACACCCTCAAGTTGGAGAAATCCCCCAAGAGAATGCATGACCCTAATTCATTACTGGCTAACCACTTTTCACAAGAACATATAAAAAGCACTTATGCTCATGAGACTTCCCCAGATGACTCTATTTACCAAGGAGTCAACTTTTTTACTGAATTTTTGAGAAGAACCTCTTCCAAAGAAGAGTAGAGCTTCATTTTCCAACATCAGCAGGAACTCAAGACCTAGGTCTTGCAATATAGAAAATTGGAGCTCTCACTTGAAGAAAAGGCTTAAAAGGAAAGGGCAGAAAAGGATGCACAAAAATAAAATACCCCTTTGATGTTGAATTACTAGGTTGACGGCAAGGTTAAATCTGTTGTTGAAGATACCTCGCAAGCCAAACCTTTGGAAAATCTTAATGCTTTGATTTGGTAAGTCGTTGATATGAAAAGGGAATTGGTAGAAATGAGTTCAGTAGTGGATATTCAGGTTATTGCAGCAAACACCCCAATAAATAAGCAGAAGGTTCGAAGCTTTGTACAACAAGTGACCATGATTGATGACAATGATCTAGAGGATGAAACACTTCCATCTTCTTTCCCAACTATTGTGCCTGTTTTACAAGAGGTTACTATTACACAAAATTTTGTTGATATTTTAAAAGGTATAGTGATGGATGATCCCCTTCCAGATCTCCACTTTCAAGAAGTCACCATAGCAACTATTGCACTTACCAATACATCTCCACTTACTTCCACTACATTCCCTTCCATATCATCAGTTGATACTACACTCTCTTCCATGTCATTAGTTGATAATACCCTTCCTTCATCCACCACAATTGAGCCACCTACTATTCCTATTATCACTTCACAAGATTCATTGGTAACTCCACTTTCTACCTTACTACCACAGGTTGCTGAAGTCCAGGTCCCAACTGTATCCTTACAACCATCAGTAACCACAGTCTCTGTTTCACTCCCTGAAATTGTTACTTTGACTTCTCTTCCCAATTTTGTACCCTTATTTTTTGATATGGCCACCCCTTCCATCTCCACCACTCAAATCACTATGCCAATCCCAACCCCTGTTGTGTCCCAAACTGTTAATTTTGAGCATTAATTCACAATACTCTAGGATCTTTACTAAGAGAATAACATATACAATATATCAATGCATGACAATCACAATAAGCATGACAAGCATCACAAGAATCAAAAGCATGAGAGACAAGAGACACAGAGTTTTCGTGGGGAAAACCCTAAGGTGAAAAACCCCACAACTTCCTTAGAGATAGAGAGAGCAATGGCTCAACCAAAGTGCAACCAAATAACACTGAGATAGTCTCCTAGTAGTAGATGATCCTTGTCCTCACTAGTGCGCCACTTTCTGAGTGAGAGTGAGATACTTTTTCGAGTGATCTAAATAGAGATCACCTGATCTCTATTTATACTGATCTGTTTTCCCAGTGACCTTATGGGGCCGACTTGTCTAGCTAGGTACATCCACATTATAATATATATAATTCAAGGCTGACCCCACATGGTGTTCTAATAACCCCTTGGAAAGTACACACACTTGCGAGACTTTTCAATCCACATGACGACACTTCCTTATAGAGGAATAACACATCTCTAATAAGGGTTACAACAAATATATATGAAATACATACATGAAATACATTCTGAAGTTACATATACATCAACACTCCCTCTTAACTAGGAAGGTATTTCTCGACACAGATCTGCTAGACAATTCTTCTTCTCGGGATCATCATCATCGATGCATCGTCATCGTCATCGTCACTGCTGCTGCTATCTCAACCAATCTCTGACTCTACTTGTCATAGGAAGTTCTATAGAGCCAGTCCTTTTTCATACTGGATGTAGGCCCACTACCTGCAGGTCTTTGTCATCACTGGCCATACTGTGGAATCCTCATGACTTATTACGTGCATCACAAAACCTCGAAAGAGCATCCCAAGCTGTTACGAGCACACGGCTCTACCTATAGGATCTCCCAGGGCCATATTATATGTGACCTCACCACAAAACCTCGCAAGAGCATCTGCCAGATATCCCAGGGCATGAATTACATGCCATAGGCAAAACCTCAAAAGACTATCTGCAGATCTCCCAGGGCCAGATTATATGTGGTCATGGCAAAACCTCGCAAGAGCATCCCAGGACTTATTACGGGCACACATCCCAACCTATCGGATCTCCCAGGGACAGATTATATGCCATAGGATAAAACCTCGAAAGAGCATCTGCCAGATATCCCAGGGAAACGAATTACATGCCATAGGAAAAACCTTGAAAGACTATCTGCAGATCTCCCAGGGCCAAATTATATGTCCTCCCAGAGCAAAACCTCGAAAGAGCATTTTCCAGATATCCCAGGGCAACGAATTACATGCCATAGGCAAAACCTCGAAAGACTATCTGCAAATCTCCCAGGGCCAAATTATATGCTCATCTGCACAACCTGATCCACAACCATAGAGTATCAACCTGATACTCACCATACATCATCCTGATGTACACATGATCATCCTGATCATCATCACTGCAACATCCTGCTGCATGTCATCCTGAAGCTCGTCATCCACGATCATCCTGATCATATAATGCATCTTCCTGATGCAAACCAAGTATCTACCTGATACATATCATCATACATGATCCACCTGATCATACAATGTATCCGCCTGATACAAATACAAATACATGATACATATCACCATATATGATCCACCTGATCATACAATGTATCCACCCGATACATACAATGTATCCACCTGATACATATACAAATACATGATCCAAGCATCCAACATGATGCATATACAAAAATACATACACATGATCGAACCGATCATATCCAGCATCCAACATGATGCGTACATACATATAAATGATCCAACTGATCATATCCAGCATCCAACATGATGCATACATACATACATAAAAATGATCCAACTGATCATATCCAGCATCCAACATGATGCATACATACATATAAAAATGATCCAACTGATCATATCCAAGCAAAAACCAGAACATCATCCTGATGCTCATCATCTAGCGCTTACATCCACAGCCATGTGAAGGATCCTTCTTCCAACATGCTTGGAATGGCTTCAGCAAATGTGTCCATCACTTCTTCCTTGAAGTGTCCTCGATTTGAAGAATGCCAAGCCTCTCTCTGAAGTACTCGAACTTCACCCTGGCTAGTGGCTTCGTCAGCACATCTGCAATCTACTCGTCCGTCGCAACATACAGGAGCTTCACAGCTCCTCTCTGCACCATATCCCTGATATAGTGATATTTGATCTCTATGTGTTTTGACCTGTCATGAAACGCTGGGTTCTCGGACAGCTTCACACAAATTTGGTTATCATAGAAGATACCAGTAGCCTCCAACGGGAGATCAAATAACTCATACAGTAGCTTCCGTAGCCATACTTCCTCACAACTAGCTGAACAGGTTGCAACATACTCTGCCTCAGTTGTACTCAATGCTACGCAGGACTGCTTCTTGCTAAACCAAGAGATCACACCTGATCCCATACTGAAGCAGCACCCAAATGTGCTCTTCCTATCTGCAGCACTGCCAGCCCAATCTGAATCAACATAACCCTGCAGGTTGAACTTTTGATTCGCCTCATACTTGAGCCCATAATCCACTGTACCCTTCAGGTACCTCAGAACATGCTTTACAGCAACCAGGTGAACACTCCTCGGATCCTTCAGGAACTGGCTCAATGTGTTCACAGCAAAGCAAATATCTGGTCTCGTGTTCGTCAGGTACATCAAGGACCCAATCATCTGACGATACATAGAGACATCAACCAGCTTAGATGAAGCATCACATAGAAGCTTCAAATTCGATACCATAGGTGTGGCCATGGCCTTGCAATCCATCATCCCAAATCTCTTCAGGATATCTACTGTGTACTTCCCTTGACCAAGGAAGATCCCACTTGCACTCTGCCACACCTCCATACCTAGGAAATAGTGCATCATTCCCAAATCTTTCATATCGAATTCAGCAGCAAGCTTCCTCTTAGTATCTGCAATTAGTCTATCATCTCCTGTTACAAATAAGTCATCCACATACAGGAGTAGAATCACAGGATTCCCTTCCTCAACCTTGTAGTAAAGGTTGGAATCTGCTTTACTCTTGGTAAATCCCAAACTAGATAGGAAACTGCCCATCCTACCATACCAAGTTCTGGGAGCTTGTTTCAAGCCATACAAGGCTTTCTTCAATCTGCACACATATGACTCCCTGTCATGTCTTGGTACTTCATCCCAAACATCTTCTTCATGATCGACGGATCATGGCATTCCATTTCTTCATCCCATATCCTGGGAACTTCAATATCTTCAATATCTTCAATAGATATCTTTGTTGCTGGAACAAATGTTGTAGTCCTTTTGTAGGAGAAGATATACGGTCTTTCCTACAAAACTAGTTAAATTGCATGATTAGAAACATCTCATAATTTTCAGAACAAATTCTTTACACATAAAGAAATATGCAGTCATGCAGTTATATTAGCCAATGCTTCAATACAACATTTATCCATGTTCCACAACTTTCTAGATGCCTTCCAGTCTCTACCAAAAAATTGTTAAGAGTTTTCACTGCTCCCAACATGTCAGCAAAGAGGTTTCATTCTAGATAAGTAGCACTGGAATGTTGTACAGTTCCATAGGCCACTTACCAATCACATGCATATTAGTAGTATACTTTTCATTAATGCAATCATTCTAATATGCACAATACATCTCCTATGTCTAGGAACATGAGCATAATATTATTTAAACAAACAAAATAGGCAAGAAATGATAATTGAAATACTTATCTTTGTTTGTTTGTTGGGTGGATTCCCTCTGAGTCTTTGCTTCCTGGCAGGAGCTGCTGAAGTAGCTTCTTCTACACCTTTCTGTTGTGGAATGTAGGAATATGGTCAACTCCCTCTGAAAATCTACATCCTTGCAGGAGCTGTTGGAGTGTGCTCCCTCTTGATCTTTGCTTCATGGATTACCTGTCCTTGAACTTATATTCATCCTTGCTGACATCAATCTTCTTGAACCCAGAAAAGACCTCTTTTGGTGTCTTGATGTCCAATATCTTGTGGGGTGTTCTGTTCTGCACATATACAGCTATTCTAGCTGCTTCTGCCCATAGGTGCATAGGAAGATCCTGGTCATGCAGCAATGTCCTTGCTGCTTCCATGATAGTTCTGTTCTTCCTTTCTGCAACTCCATTCTGTTGAGGATTATAAGGAGCATTCAACTCCCTCTTAATCCCTGAATCACTACAAAGCTTCTTGAATTCACCTGAGGTGAATTCTCCACCATTGTCGGATCTGAATGTTTTGATCTTCTTGTCAGTTTGATTCTCCATCAAGGTTTTGAATTCCTTGAATTTATCAAACACCTCATCTTTGTTCTTCAAGAAGTATACCCAAGTTTTCCTGGAGAAGTCATCAATAAATGAGACATAGTAAACATACCCACTCAGAGAACTGGATGACATAGGACCACATACATCTGAGTGGATGATTTCCAGGATGTCTTTTGCCTTGCTTTCACTGCTTGGGAAATCCTTCTTAATGTTCTTACCTTTTGCACATCCTTTGCAAACACCTTCATGTTTGGTCTTGATTTCAGGAAGACCCTCTACAGCCTTGCTTGCAATTGGAAGTGCTCTATAGTGCATATGAGAAAGTCTTTTATGCCAAAGTTCACTTGGCTCCATGGATTCATGTACCATGGTATGTTTAGGTTGTCCCTTCAATTTATACAAACCTCCCTCTTGCTCTCCAATCACTACTGCATCATCTGTGCATCATCTATGTTCTTTCCCTTTGGCCACATTAGGACTTGGCCATCCACAAATGCAACCCTCATACCTTTTGCATCCAATGCAGAGATGGAGAGTAAGTTCTTCTTGAGCCCAGGTACATAAAGGACTTCTTTCATCTTCAAAGATTTTCCAGAATCTACGTTGTAGGAGGCTTCACCACTTCCTTCGATTGGGTATTGATAATCATCCCCAAGTTTCACCTTATGGGGTGATTCATGTTCAGATAGATTCACAAAAGATTCCTTAAACCCAGTCATGTGTTTGGAAGCCCCACTGTCAATTAACCAATCATTACAACCATGGGAGATAGTACCTGTGAGAGCAGAAATTAGAACATATTCTTCTTCACTTGATGAGTCATCATCACTATCACTTTCTGCCCTAGACTTCTTCTTTGGGGGTTCGTCATCTTCGGCAGCATGAGCATGATATCTTCTTTTGTTACCCTTCTTCTTCTTGCTGAAGTTGTTGTTATTATCCCTTTTTTTCTTGGGACAATCTGAAGCAAAGTGACCCTTCTCATTGCATGTGAAGCATCTTAGATCCTTCTTATTATTTTGATAGGATCTCTTGTGGCGAGAGTGCTCCTTCTTTGGCTTGCTTCTTTTGGTGTGAGTTGCAAGAGCTTGATCTTCACCTCCCATCTTTTCCTCATGAGCTATAAGTCTAGCTTCTTCTTGAGAGCATTCTTCCCACAATTTGTTGAAGGAGATCAACTTCTTCCTTGCACAAATTCCTTGAATAAAGGAATCCCATGACCTGGGTAGGCCATTTAGAGTGGTCATCACCACTTCACCATTTCATCCACTGCTTCTAGTTGTTCCTTGATCTGGGAGACCCTTGAAAAATAAGATTGAATGGTTTCTCCATTCTGAAACTTTACTCCTTTCAATTGGTTCCTCAGGGTCATCTTCTGATTTATGTTCTTCCCTTCAAATAGCTTGGTCAAGGAGTCAAACATCTCCTTGGGTGTCTTAAGAGAAGACACATGGGGTATGAGATGGTCTTTGATAGAATCAGCAATGATTCTCTTTGCCTTGACCAAGTTCTTCTTATGCAATACCTTGGCCTCTTCATCCTCTGGGATAGGGATGTCTTCTTTTATATATGAGTCCAACTCATTCTCTTCCAGGATTAACCCAATCCTATACTTCCAGGCTCGGAAGTTATCAGACCCTTCAAGCTTATCCTCAAGCTTGGTGTGGAGAGACATCTTAAAGATTACTTCAAATGAAAATAGAAAATATTTAGGTCTTACCACTTGAAATGCTGAAAACTGGATCTGGTCCCGGATTAGGGTTTGTCGAAAAAACCCTAAAAAATCAAAATGTGAATTTCAAATTTCTGAAAGGATATAAATATGCACCTTGATGAGCTGATCAGCCTGGTGCATTCAGAAATTGAGATCATCAAAGCTTTGCCCTTCAGAATTTCCTTTTTGTCCTCCCAGGTTCACTAGGGAGAGCCCTGAATTAGGGTTTGAGTTTCCCAGACATCTACCCAGCCAAAAATCTCGATCCAAATCTCTAAACTTCGATTTTTGCAAGGAGCTTCCAGCTATGTCTTCAGATTTCATAAATTCCTATTTTTGTGGAAACCCTAATTTTTAGGGCCAAATCTGAAAATGCTCGGAATTGAATTCTGATTGGACAGATAGATGCGCCTTGATGAGTAGAGTCAATCTACTATACTGCTTTTCCAAAATATGTGGAGAGAAACCCAATAAACAAGAAACTCAAGTTTCCGTCACTGCAAAATGTCTTCTTCTTAGGTTAGCTCTGATACCATGTTAATTTTGAGCATTAATTCACAATACTCTAGGATCGTTACTGAGAGAATAACATATACAATATATCAATGCATGAAAATCACAATAAGCATGACAAGCATCACAAGAATCAAAAGCATGAGAGACAAGAGACATAGAGTTTCCGTGGGGAAAACCCTAAGGTGAAAAACCCCACAACTTCCTCAGAGATAGAGAGAGCAATGGCTCAACCAAAGTACAACCAAATAACACTGAGATAGTCTCCTAGTAGCAGATGATCCTCCTCCTCACTAGTGCGCCACTTTCTGAGTGAGAGTGAGATACTTTTCCGAGTGATCTAAATAGAGATCACCTGATCTCTATTTATACTGATCTGTTTGCCCAGTGACCTTATGGGGCCGACTTGTCTAGCTAGGTACATCCACATTATAATATATATAATTCAGGGCCGACCCCACATGGTGGTCTAATAACCCCTCGGCAAGTACACACACTTGCGACACTTGTCAATCCACATGACGACACTTCCTTATAGAGGAATAACACATCTCTAATAAGGGTACAATAAATATATATGAAATACATTCCGAAGTTACATATACATCAACACAAACAGCTCCTCTGGTCACAACATCTGATGTCTCTACATCTACAACTAAGGTAGTGGCATATTTAGAGAGGATGCTGTAGTTTCACTAGGAGAATATTTCTATAGTAGGACAGAGAAAGCAGTGGTGAAAACGGGTACAAAAAGGCATAGAGAAGGCATTGTTGCCAAAGTTCCTGTTCCCAACCAGGTGATCTAGAGGAAAGCATCCACTGATGTCCAGCAGGAGGCACTTGATATTGCTGCAACAATGGGGGACTTTGCAGGGGCCAATTATGACTCAGTCACTTCATTAAACAAAGAAATTGAGATCAAGCAACAAGAGCTTCAAAATATTAGGCAAGAGCTAACTCAGATTAAGGAACAACATAAGTCTCAAATACAAGAGTTGAAGACTGAGCATGATAACCATCTTAAAGATTTGCAAGCACATGATGCATCCCTTTTGCAACAGCTTCAGGAGGCACAATTGTTAAATGTGGATCATACTAAAAAGATCACAGGATTGGAATCACAACTGAAGGATGCAATAACTATGGAATCCACTTCTTCTTTCCTTAGATTTTCTGCAGAGGAATTTAAAGAATTTTCCTTGAAGGTTAATCAAGATTTTAATAACCTTTTGGTTCAGTTATTTGAGTGTCTATATGAGATCAGGGATACCTATAATGATTTTGAACGTCATACCGATGACCTCTTCACACATAATCAGAAAAGAGAGGATGCACTTCGGGCTATTGAAGATGTCACGGATTGGAAAAAGTACATCAAAGATAAGCATGAAGATATAAATGTTATTGAAAGCATCAAGTTTAGAAGAGTTAGACTCTCTTTAGATTCATGGGAAAATGCATGTGAAGTGGTAGAGTCTAAAATCCAGGAAGCACAGGCAGTTTGCAGCAGAAGATGGTTTACTTCTGATGACTTATTGACCAAGCTGGATTTCCCAACTCTGAAAATTATTGAAAAGTATGATCCACCCAAGTTAATGATCCAGTAGGTTGAAGAGAGACAGGAAGAATCCAACAATGAATTGATCAGTTGAAGCATGTTCATATTGTTGAGCTTAAAGAATTCATTGAGTTGCCCATCAATTCAGGAGTGGAGATCAAACTTTTCCTGCCTGAGTGGGATAAGTTAATGAAAAGGGAAATTGAATCATTCAATTGCAAGACTCAACTGACACTCGAACATGCCAGATATCAAGATATTGAATACTTGTTAGATGTTTCTTCCAAGTGGCGGATTTCCTTTGGAAAGTCTTAGTTAATATTTCGCAATCCCTATCTTTATGGGATAATTTCCTTGTAATATTTTGTAATTATAATTTAAAGGGCTTAGATCTCGTAGAGAGGAGTGGGGGTGGGGGGGGAGACTACCGAAGGAGAACTATAGATGCTTGGTTTCGTTAAGGACATGTAATTTTTTGCAAGATTAATGGAATACTGTCAGTTTCTCTCAGCTGTCTCTTTTGTATAATTGATCAAATTTCTTTGATGAATTGTTTAATTTTTCCACTTCAGTTATTGTACAAACTTTGTTTTCTGTTGCAAGTGTATCATATGCATTGATCCATTCATTCATATTTCTCTTTATTGATGGTCTATGTATAACCATGTGTTAAATGAATTTGTTCGTTCAACCCATGTTATTTATCTCTGCAACTCATAAATAGTTATAATCATATTGATGCTAATTTTTCAATTAGCATGTTATAACATAACAATCTTATATGCTTTAATTCTTTGAATAAAATTAATTCAATTTTCATTGCATGGTTTTGTTTAAATCTGGTAGGCTCAAGTTCTATTCATATTTATATCAATTGGTTTTGTACTTATCAAATAACCAGATCTTATTTCTCTATGAACCCATATCACATCCTTTCAACATCAACTTAGTTTAGTTAGAATCCTTTACATCCTAGACTTAAAACTTTCTCATATATTCCTTGATTGGAAGACGGATCTAGATAAAGATCCAATCACATAAGTTCCAGCGGAGGCCTAATATACGTAGGAGTCATTCACACCAAATAGTCTGGGGATAGAACCTCTCTTGCATAGGGTTGTTTGAATCCTTTAAGATTGGGTTGTCACCCTCTATTGTTTTCCTTGGAAAACATTCCAGAACTATCACACCCGAGGCTTCAATATGGCCAGGTACACTACTATACAAACCAAAATTTCCCTTGCTTCGGTTTTGGGTTGGAACGTTCACCAAATGGATGTGAAGAATTCCTTCCTCAATGGTGAGGTTGAGGAACATGTTTACATACAACAACCTGAGGGATTTGTAATTCATGGGAAGGAGTCCCATGTATGCAAACTTAAGAAATACTTCTATGGGATTAAGCAGGCCATAAGGGATTGGTATTCGAGGATTGATAGTTATCTTCTGAGCTTGGGATTCTCCAAAAGTGAAGCTGACCCCAACCTTTACTTCAAGGTTGTGAAGAATCGTCCATTGATATTGGTTCTCTATTGTAATGACTTGTTCCTTACTAGAGAGGAGAAATAGATAGATTGGTGCAAGAGGGATATCACTTCTGAGTTCTAAACAAAAGACTTAGGTCTTATGCACCATTTTCTTAGTCTAGAAGTTTGGCAAAGGAAAGATGAAATATTTCTTTCACAAGGAAAGTACACAATTGGTGTATTCTGTAGATTTGGTATGATGGACTATAAGTCCATGTCTACTCCTATGATGTCTAATCTAAAGAAGCTACATGATTCAGGTTCTGGATCGGATCTAGTGGATCCTAGCGTGTATAGACATCTCATTGTTTCCTTGATGTATTTGATACATAATAGACTAGATATATGTTATGCAATGAGTATCTTGAGTCAGTTCATGTCTGAGCCAAGGCATAGACATTGGGTTTTTGGAAAGCATGTGCTTAGATACCTTCGAGGAAATATTGCTTACGGACTCATATATGCTTCTAGTGGTGGAGTGATTCTACTTGGATATGCCAACTCCGATTGGGGTGGTAGTATTGTGGGTTGAAAGAGTACATCCATATTTTGTTTTAGCTTGGGATCAGCTATGATCCCTTGGTCCAGCAGGAAGTAGGGCTCTGTATCCCAGAGTACTATAGAAGTAGAGTATACTGTAGCTAGTACCACCTTCCAAGAAGCTTTGTGGCTTAGGAAGCTACTTGTTGGGTTGTTCGGTGAGAAACTTGAAACTGCTATCATTCGCTATGACAAATCGAAACACATTGAGATGAAGTATCACGACATCAGAGACATGGTACAGAGAGGTTCCGTAAGACTTCAGTACATTGCTACTAGTGAGAAGATTGCATATATGTTGTTAAGCCTCTATCCATGATGAAGTATAGGTACTTCCGAGACAAGCTTGGCATGGCAGAGAATGCCTCCCTCGTTGAGAGGGAGTGTGAAAGTTACAACATCATGACTCATTCTCCAAGTTAATCTTGTGTGTCAAGATTGAGCCTCGTGTGTCGAGGTAGTTCCTTATAGGATCTTGAGTTGGACTCGGGAAACTTGGAGAAGAATTTTGAGTTGGACTCAAGAATTTTTAATTTCATGCATTGATGCAAGTGCTTTGTATGTCAATGTGATGATGTTGTATAGTCTTGCTAGTCAAGGCTAAGGTATTGTGTGTCAAGACATATCCTCATGTGTTGAGGTGATGATTTGCATGTCGAAGCATGTTTGGTGTGTACTACGAACCATGGTTGAGCTATTAAGTCTCCTCTAGATATTGGCCACCTCTAAAGTGAATTAATTTAGCATATAACCACTTGGAACAATAGTAGAACAATATGATCACATCATTGGGAAAATATCCTTAGTATATTTGATATGATAACTAAGCTGGCACATGTGGACCATGCATATAAGACAAGAGATAAAGATAAGATGTGATAAGATATGAGAGAATTCAAATTGCACATAAAGAATGAATTAAGAGAGAATTTGAATTGTTAAAATCCAGTGATATTATCAAAGAATACTTCAGTCAATCAAAGGAGAAATTGAATTGATCACTATAGTGATGTTAAAAAGAAAGGTTTTAGTTAAGAGAGTTAACTAAGTGATAACAAAGAATATCTAGTTAACTAAGTGTTATTGCATGATGACACTTATGTTAAACTAAAAGACGACACTTGTGTTAAACTAAAGACGACACTTGAGTTGTGACACTTGCATGACGACACTTAAGTTAGCCACCTAGTTAAGTGGGAAAGCTTTCAGTTAAGGGGCGAATTCATTCTGACAAGTGAGTTAATGCATTGCATGATAAGTGAGGCACACTTCTCCATGCAATTTTGATGTCTCCAAGGATGGAGCGAATTTATATGAAGTATTTTTGTGCATGTGACTCTTATTAGCGAGTTGGTTGATTGGAAAATTATTCTCTTGAGTCTCTCTTATATATCTATCTTTCTCTTGCTCTATAATTGCACCACGGGTGGTTGTTGTAAAATACATTCTCTATTATCTATCAATATACTAAGGAAGGTTTTGCTAGGGCTTTATCCCTCAAGTCATAGAGGGTTTCCCCAAGGAATTCATGTGTTGAATTTGATTGCTTATGTGTATGATTGTTACTTGATTTCAAGTACTATTGCATTTCCAAATTAAAGATAAAAAATTAACGATGGGGTTGGGGAAAAGCTCAATCAGTAAACCTATGCTAGTAGTTCTTTTCCTGTATATAGTTACTGGAAGTCCACTACTTGAGGTATTTTCGTCGAGTGGAAGGAATATGGAAAAGGGATATTAATGCATGGGGATGGTACCTTAAAGGTGTATAGGGAGGGAGTATAGGTCAAGCTTTGGTGTACTGATAACCAGATTCCAAATATTATTGATGAGGCCTAGATTCAAATTAATTTCGATAAGGCCATAAGTTTACCAGAAGTTGGGATGGTGGATAATCCACAAAAAATTCATAGCGAACCTCTAATTCCTACTGTATGATCCACATACAGTTTATAGTAGAGATGGTGAGCAAGATCATCCAAAGTATTAGGGGTGTTCAGAGGTTGATCAGATGGTATGGTTTTGGGTGAGGGTGCATGAGGGTGGAAGTAAACCATGTGAATGGATTGATTTGATGCATGATAGTATAAACATAGTTGATGCACAACGGTTTGAATTGATTGATGTATAATTGTGTGACTTGATTTCATTCTAGGAATTCAGTAAGAGTAATTCAATCATGTAGTTAAATAGGGTGTCATATTTTTTATAGTGTAGGTACGATAATCACTGATGATGGCCACATGAGTGACTCTCGCCCCCACACAATAGTACTAGTTATCTAGGTGCATATTGTATGATGGTTTTGCATGTTGTGTGATGTTGTGCATGTCTTGTATGGGAATAAGAAATGGGGGTGATGCAACTTCTAGATGAAGTTTCCTAAATGGGGGTCATATGTAATGGCCCATCTAGTTAAATAAGTTATAACTATATGCATATGACTAAAGGTGCATAATAATAAAATAAATAAATAATTAGGTGAATACTTGATATTAAAATGATATTTATTAATGTAAAAATGGGGATTAGTGCATGGATGACAAGTGTCATCCATGTAGATAAACTTTATTTTTAATAATAAGGAAAATGTGATTTTTAAGAGGGAAGGGAGGACTTCATGGGGGTTCTTCTCTTCCTCAAGGCTACTAGTGGTATTTTTTCTAGTTATTTTGTCGCATGAGACTTGGATTTTGGAGGAGGAGGGTGTGAGGATTTTCCTACCATGGTGAGGAGGTGTTGGGGAAGAAATTGGTTTGACATAGTTTTACTAATTGGAGGCTTAGGGGCTGCCCGTGGGGGTAATCTCAAGTGGTAAAGATGAGAAGTTGTAATCAGTTGTAAATGGAAGGTCACATGTTTGAATCCCCCCAAACCTACCCATGTGCCATGGTTCGGTCATTGTGGATGCACCTAGGGGTATAGTGGTAGAGAGATTGGATCCCTGGACCCTGTGTCACGCGAGTACCGGCCCAATCCCAGTTGTCGATTCCCCTAGTCAAAAAAAAATTGAAGGATTAGGGGCTCTTAATATTGGATTGAGGGGTAAGTTGAGTGGATATTTGTCCCCCGACATTGTTTCCCAATATTTTTGTTGTTGATCCTGAAACTGGATGCTAAGTTGATGTTCCAATTTAAATAAATATCACCGAATTTCGCTAAATTATAGGTATGATTTATCCCTTATTTATCTACTTTGATTCAATTACCAATTGTTGATTAAATGTAAATGAATGTTAATATGGATGTTTTTTGTACAAAATAGATTAGATGGTAATATGAATGAATTTACTTCTAGTTGGATTTATTTATGGGGCCAGGGTTGTGGTCATAGGTCCTTAGTTGGCTTTGTGGGTGATACACTTACAGTGAAGTATATTTTCCATTAGTTGGAGTTATTGGTTCAATAAATGGATTTTTTGAGATCATTCTGATTGGGATTGTCTCCCTAAGCCACCCATTTGGATTTTTTCCTTTTCTGTGAATAAATTTGTGTTTCCTTCCAAGGAAAAAACTTCAACATTTTTATAGCCAATTTTTGGTGAAAATGAATTTATCTCACTTTGATCACTATTGGAACATATTTTTTCATCTATTATATGGATATTAGGTGCATTCGCACAAGAGTTTACGTCTCTCTCACTGATAGGTTGCTCAAAAGAGATTGAAGGATGAAGCAAATATGAATAGTTGGATTGAGTATTTTGAAAGTATGATAATGCATCCCTTTCTATTGATGTTTTCTTCACATGATCGACATTAATGTCACCAAATATTCCACAATTAAAATTTCAAAATGATTTAGAACTAGAAGTGAAGCATGCATGAGAAAAATAATATAAAATAGTACAAATCCTACCAACTATGGAATATTTTTATCTATTTGTATTGTTTTATATTATCATTTTTGTGTTAAACCTAATTCTTAGAGAAAACATAGACCTAAAAATGAAAACCACCAAATGATTACATGAATCCTAGAATAATCTAGGGTGCAAAGTAATAAAATGCACCATAAATGCATCCAAAAATATTCACAAAAGTTCCTAATCATTTGAATATACATCATGTTTGAAAAAAAATATTAGTGTTCATATACCATCATAAATTGTAATTGTAATGATGTTTAAAAATGCCTTAGAAGTCACACCAAATATTTAGTCATACAATGGCATAGAAACCTAAAGGGTGTTTGTTGATTGAACAATGTTGATTAAAGGATTGATGGGTAACAATAAAATGATTGGTACATTCACAAGATACTACAAATCACCAAAAAAATAAGTATGTTGGTGCAAGGATATATGTTTTCTTGTTTGTGTGATGCATCAAGAACAAGAATGCATTTGGTATAGAATAAATGAGGATGAAAAATGCTAGGCACTTTCTTAAGAGGATATTTGATGAATCGAGGTTTCCCCTAATAAGACATATATTTGCAATGACATTGTTAAGGGGAATTATATGGCCCAACAATATGCAATTTGGAAAATTTGAAGAGGGTAATTAGCGAATTTGGGTAGTACTCAGAGTGCTTAGAGGATGCATGCAATTTTTTTTATAGAATGCCTGAATAAGAAGTTCATAAAACTCATTTTCCAAATGTAAAGGAAAACATACAATATAATGGCACATTCACCCACATTTTTCATTATCCTTAGTGCATATGATATATTACAAGGTCTATAACGAGGGAAGCAAGTCCATGTGAATCTTGTCAATATTGGGATTGAGGAAAACAGAAATGCATGGAGTTTGTTTGATACTAGTGCCAAATATGATGATCTGTTATGGAGAGAAATGATCCTAGCATATGCATAAAATGGGTATGATAATTAAGCTCTAATCCTTTGCAAATAAAACTAGCATACATGAAGAAAAGACATTTCAAATAATCAATTATTCTCAAGGACTGTGCCAGTATTGGATATGCAGAACAAATACATGCCCATGTTATCAAAAATGGATTAGAGGCATATGCCTTTGTAGGGAGTTCTCTTTATGATATTGTCAAATTAAGAAGAATAGAGGATGAATTAAAATGTTCAATTAGATTAGTAAACAAAATATTGTCTCATGGAATGTAATAATTGTGGGATATGATCAAAATGATATCGTCAAGAAGCTCCCAAATTTCTTTGAAAAATACAAGTTGTGGGCATGAAGCTTGACAGATTCAACTTTTTCAATATCCTTCATGTATGTGTTGTCTTAACAACCTTTCTATGGGGAAAAGTTTTACATGCTTGTATAAATAAAATTAGGTATGAATTAGATATTATAGTTGAAAATGTTTTTACTACCATGTATTCTAAATGTGGCTATATAGAATATGCATATATAGTATTGAGAGGATGCTTGAGTGAAATGTCATGTCATGGAATATAATGATCATATGCTATGCATAACATAGGTGTGGCAAGAAATCTATCAAGTTATTTGAAGTAATGCTTCATATATGGATTGATCCAAACCACAATTATTTTGTTTGAATTTTCTCTATTTGTATCCATGTAGGCCTAGTGTGTGAAGATTGACAATATGCCATTTTAATGAGACGTGCTCATACAATCAATCAAAGAGTGGAGTATTATGCCTAGATGGTTGACAATATTGGTCATGTTGGATGATGAAGTAGAGGAAATTATCAAAGAAATTCCATTTGAATCCAATGCATTAGTGTGGCATACCTTACTTGATGTCTGCGGAGTTCATTATGGTGTGGAGTTAGGTAAATTTGCATCATAGTGGATACAAGCATTGAAACTAGCTATAAGAAACAACTTACATGCTCTTGTCAAACAATGATGTTGTTCTTGGTAGGTGGGGATCTATTGCAAATGTGAAAAAAATGATGAAGGATCAAAAACAAAAAAAATGAGCAAGGACTAAGTTGGATTGAGCTTATGAACATGAATGGGAATTACATCCACAAACACATGAGACAATATAAAAGTAGAGGAGTTGAATGGGCAAATAAAGGTGGAAGAGTATTTTCCAAATATGCACTTTTTTTGCATGTGAATCGCAAGCATCTAAATTGTTGTAGCCATTTTTTTTTGCAACTTGAGTAGGAAATGTTGAACAGGAAGATCAAGCACTCAATTTTTTAAATTAAATCATTGATGGGTTGAGTAAGTGTATATTGCTAGTCAAATTAGGTCAAAAGGTGTGTTGTGACACAATCTCCAACAATCAAATATTCAAAGAGTGCATTGTTTCGTATTACCGTAATATCATATCAAACAATCCAAAATACTACATGATCGACAAACCTCATTGATTGTAGGCAGTAGAGGTGGTCAAGTTTAACAGAAAAATTATTCTCCACAATTCCTGAAACCATTGGGGACATGTGGAAAATTGACAAGGATTGCATAGACAAATGGAAAATTCACAAAGCCACCTTTGTTTCCTCCACAAACTATTCATCAAAACAAAAAAAATTTCAGGTTATGGATGGTTGGAAATGAATTAATGTTCCTGACTCCATATTATCCAATGCCAAATCAAAATCCAACAAAAGTTCAGTGGAAAAGGTTTTAACGAAGGCAAGAACTTAAGTGTATTAAGTGAAGGGAACTGGTATAGGAGACTATCTCAAATATTTTAATTTGATAAAGTACCCTAGAATGGAAACTACAAAAGATATTGAAGCTTGTGATCCTGGTTCGACTCTCTAGTAAAGTGGGTTGTTCAAAAAAAAAACATGGGTACACTTATGCTTTAAAGTTCTTAACTTATTTTATTTTGTTAAAATTTCCATTTCTTGTTCGATGGCTCCCAAAAGAAAACCCTTCATCTCTACCAAGCTTGTTGTCCAAACGTCTAAGCCATATAGTTTAGTTGAACTAGAAGGTGATACTTTTGAGCCATGCATAACCAAATAGAATCCATATGGGATTTTTCAAGACACCTTTGGAAGGTTTAAGGATGCCTGCCACTGCATTCCTACTAGGGAATGTGGCCTTGCTGAGGAAATTGTCCCAAACACATACCTTTTCCCTGAATTCATTTCCATATGTGCTAAGCTTTAGAATCCTTTTGAGAAAACCGTAATGTCTTATGATGGATCTCAAGTTGTCTTCTTTATAAAACCCATGAAATGTTTCTAGCACCTGACGATCTTACACTCTTGGATGATGAATACCTAGCAATATAATTTAAGACTCTAGCCCAAACCCAAGTAAAATACTTGCTAGCACGATGCTAGCACGATATCTACTAGAGAAACCTAGCCTCCCAGAAATTGACTTTCCCTTTCAAGCTAGTAATTTCTCGTACTTGCATTGAGATATTATTTCAAGATTGTCCTAATTTTAGGGTATGAAGACAAGAATACAATTGTTGAAGCAATTGTTTGACTAGAATAGGGTATTTCCACACAATCCAAACACCTTAAGCAACCACTCAAACAAACAAATCATTGATCAACACACTGATGTTTTTATGTGGTTAAAACCCTTAGAGAGAAAAATAGAACATGAACTCAAGGAAATAGCTACTTGAGGCAATATAATAATGCAAAAGGAAATTGAATTTACATATGAGTTTCTCACATTTTATCCTCAAGAAAATGACCCTCCATGCTCTTTAAATAGATATCATGTACGAATCGGATGTTACACCACAAATAAATTACCTTAAGATCAAGGTGAATATGAACTTTCAAATCACTTTATGTCTAGAACATATTGTGACTATCAAATTACATAAGTATAAATGCATACTAATGCATACTAAAGAAGAACACTTTACGTAAAGACATATTAGACCAAGTTGATCTTAACTAACTCTTAAGTGTTCAAAGATCCTAACATCCCCCCTTAAGAGAAACTAGGGATAGGATTGAAGGATTTACAAATGTGACACAATAGGAGAAGAAATAAGGCATTAGAGCCTATTCCCCCTTAGTGACAAATTCCTAAACTGCTAACATAGATCAACGTTTAGAAAAAAATATTTCTATAGGAGAATTTATGAAGATTTCTACAACTTAATCATTTGTAGAGAAAAGGAGCACTTTGAGAAAATGATCCTAAATAATATTTCTAATGAAGTGCATCTATAGCTCAATTTGTTTGCTATGCTGATGTTGAAATGAATCTTTGGTGAGCTTGATGCCATTTTGATTTGCACAGTAGAGGGTAGTCAAATGTTGTCATTGGAATACAAAATCTAAAAGTATTTGTTGAAGACATAGGGATTTTTTATTTTCATTAACTATGGTGTAATACTCTAGTTATGCTAAAGAACTATCAAGATCTTATTGTTTCTTACAAGCCCAAGTGATGGGTCTAGAACCAAGATTGGAAACATAAAATGCAATATACTTCTAATCACCAGGGTCACCAACCCAATCAAAATTAGTGAAGCCAACCAAAAAAAGAGCCCCCCTTGAACTATAATGTATCACAAATTGAATTGTACCCCAGATATATAGAAGTATCCTTTTTGTTACTCTCCAATGATTGTCATGGGGTGTTTGCATATACCAAAAAATAAGACCAACAACAAAGGAAATAGTATGAGCCAAGTACAAAATACTGCCAACTAACTGATGGTACGAAGTTGCATCTAATTTGGGTGTAGAGTAGGTGGCAATAATTTTGACTCCATATTGGAAGGGAGAAGAGGTTGGTTTACAATCTTCCATGTGAAATTGATGAAGAAGGTCACAAGCATACTTAGACTAAGAAAGAAAAATTCCTTCTTTAGTTTGCAAGACTTGGAGGCCAAGAAAATAATACAAATGTTCTAAGTCAATTCTTTCAAATTTATTCTTAAGGTTATATTTCACATAGGTTAAAATTTTAGGGTCACTACTAGTAAGAATAAGGTCATCCACATAAAAACAAGGATTATGAGATGTTTTCATACTTTCTTGGTATATACATTGGGGTTAGATTGATATATAGAAAAATGATTGTTAAGAAGAAGGCTATTCTTTTTGGCATACCAATCCTGAGGGGCTTGTTTAAGGCCATAGAGATATTTCTTAAGGAAACAAACAAGGCTAGATTCATTCTGAACATACACAAAAGGTTGTTCCATGTAAATTTATTATTGCAAACCCTCATGCAAGAAGACATATTTTACATCCATTTGATGGAACTCCCATTTATGTGAAGTGGGGAGGGTGATAACAAGGTATATGGAGTCCATTTTGGTGATAGGGTAAAAAATTTCATTGTATTCAATTCCTTCAACTTGGGAAAATCCTTTGGTGACTAACCTTGCGTTAAGTCTTTCAAAACTCTCATCTGAAGCATACTTAGTTCAGTACAACTATTTACATATGAAAATTTTTATTCCTTTTGGAATAGGTACAAGATACCAAGATGATACATAATTAATGAACCACTCATTAGAAGAAGAAGAAGATGCAATATTGAAGGAAAAAACAGAAGCAGAAAGTGCATGTCCATGACAAGAAGAGTTAGAAGAAGAATCAAGATTGATGTTGTGCTTCTTCATTGTTGCTTCCAATGCTTCCATTATATTCAAAGACTTAGATTCCACATGAACATATCACCCACAAAAATTGCAATGTTGTTCAGTCTCCTTACCTTTCAATTTAGTGCATTTATCACAATTTAATGTAGGAACTTGTTGAGAGGGTTTGGGACCCTTGCTTTGATTACTATTGCGAGGGTGTTGCTTCTTTGTATGTTTGGATTTATCATTTTATTGTGCCACTAAGGATTTATTATATGTACTCGCAGTGTTGGTCTCTCCAATATGTAAGAGATTATATTTCTCTCTGATTAAAGAATCAAAAAATGATTTAAGTCTGTGTTTTGTATAAGCAGTCCCTAGAGTTTCTCTGGTGGAGTGAAAAGTATAAACACAAATAGAATAAGGAGGACCAAGATCAACAAGAATAACATAAATACATTTCTTTTCTATCCTAGATATCTTGCATTCTTCAACTAAGAGTCTAATGGTTTTGAATTCAGAGAGATAACCTTCAATGCAAGACAGATCACATGGATTTAAAGCAACCAACTCATGTTCAAGATGGTTACCTCAAATCTCATTGTGTTGACCAAATATGGTTTCCAATTTTTGCCAAGCTGCATTTGGTTGGATCATTCTTGAAGTGGAATTATAAGTCATTAGAGATGGACATCCCAATTAATCCATGTGCTTTGTCATTTTTACTATCCCATTTTACTTTCTTATCAACATCAGTGGGGGCAGATTATTTTCCCAAGGCAATCCGATAAAGTCCCCAACTTTGTAGGGCATCCTCAATACAAGATTTTTGTGAGTAGTAGTTGGTACTAATAAGAAAAATATCACTTGGACTAGCCATTTTATAATATGTAGGTAACATGGATTCAAAATCATAAATCGATGGTCTAGATGCAAAGATCTCAAAAAAATATGCAGTTAAAAAAAACAACACTAAAATAGACTTCAAAGGTCAAAGTTATGCCTTTAGAAAAGGCAGAAAAGGAACCAAGGAGCCATGCGGAAGGTAGAGGTTGAACCATGTGGTGATGGGTGTTCAATGTAATCAATAAATCCCCCCTTAATATCTTTTCCCAGAAGCTCATTTTTACAAATAAGTTACTTTTTAAAATAAGTTTCCCAATTTTATAAAACAAGTGGGAAGCACTTTTACAATGAATTTATTTTATAACTTAAAGTTACTTGAAATTTTTTAAAAGGTAAACAAATGAAGGACTTGAAACTAATACCTTTGTTGGAATCGATTTAATACTAAGAGGGGGGGTGAATCAGTATTAGCGTAGTTATCAGCAATTTTTACCTTCTTTAACAGATTATCCTATACTTAATATTTATCTTCAGTTATGCATCAATAAATAAACATTCATCCATATATGTACCAACACAAAGAACACATAACAAACATTATTTTGGAAACCCAAATGGCAGAAAACCACGGAATGCTTCTTTACAATGAGAAACACTACATTAAAGGAAGCACCAACTTCCTTTGTTTGCCGGCACCAACTGGAAGGAGGCACCGACCCCCCGGTTTTATAGGCACCAACCTAAAGGAATCACCAACTCCCTATGTTTGTCTAGCACCAACTGGAAGGAGGCAACGAACCCCTGTCTCCTTGTTGTTTTACAGGAACCGACCTAAAGGAAGCTCCAACTCCTTCTCTCCTTGCCTCGTCCTACTACCATTATGTCCAATGTATGATTTTGTCTTTTTGAACTTCAAATCCGTGCACTCTGCTGATCTTTTGATGATAGTTCTTATGTGCGCTACCTTCGTATGCAGTCGATTCTTTGTCACTAAGCATCATATATCACTTGAATTCTCATTTCTCGCAATTCACACTTTTGACGATATCTTAATTCATGTAATGTGTGCTCATTGATATTGCAGTTTGCGCCAAGGTATGTTCTGTCATTATGCTACAATTCTACTTCCTTTACCACCTAATATTGTGCTTTCAATTGATAGTTTATTGTTCTGGAATAATACAATAGTAACAGATGGAACTGTGCACTTACTAATGTGTCTGTTATTTTTAAGTGCCACAGTATTTTAAACAATCTACGACGTACTGTGAATCAAATAATTCATCCGTTCAGTTTAATGTACATGTCTCAGATCATATGCATCATGTTTTCGCTCATTGGATCCTGTTGTTGTTCTTTCGTCGTGCGTCAGATGGACTTCTCAACTTTGCACACTTTCACTTCTGCTTATATGCATCAGCTAGAAATTTGCACATCATCTAATATACTCTGGTTATGTATTGTGCTTTTGTCTTAATTACAAAATCTGTGACTATATGCATGTTGTCTTTAATACTCAATCGGTCTTCACGTAGTTTCGTATACTTCATTAGTTTTTCCTTTTATTACTTGCACAATAGTCACAGATCTACAACATCATTTTGGACACCATTAGTTCTTCATTCTACTGCATGTGCGCACTCGACATATCATGTTTTTTTGTCCTCGAGCCCTTGATGCCCCGAATATCAAACTGAAACTTATAATTGAACCTCTTATGCTCTCGCCATCAAGCTTACTTAAACTCTTCAAATTCCATCTATATTTATACATGTCCTACATGGATTATATGTCCACAAGTTGGTTGTGGCATTCCTTCTTCCATACTTCATGGATTGTGCATATGCCACATGTCATCTTATGCGCTATTGATGTGTCATCCTTTGTGTGTCTTGTGCCTTCATGGACCACAATTTAGTGGGACTTTACACCTTGGTGGTGTACCCTTGTGCTCTTGATGTACCATTGATTTGAGGTATGTGTGTATCCTTTCTCTTCAATTTTATGAGTCTACTATTAGGATATTTTAATACTCCATCCTTGTCCTACCTAGCATTATTTCATTTTACTAGTAGTTGATGATGTCATTTTCCCCCTAGTGGTGTGCAGATGTCATATAGGATCCATTTACCACCTTATGCACCATGCATGCATCATTTTAGGACCACTTAATTCAGTTCCCTATTTTTTAGGATCCTACTCAATGTTCCAGTTCAGTCCACCTAAGTTAGCTGACTCTTGTGGGGGGTTTGTGCTTGGAATGACACTAATTGTGGCCTCATGCGCCCTTTTCTGAATGGTTTGCATGAAAAACTCATTGATGCTCCCTCCTTGGTCAGTTAACTTATTGTGTCTTCAGTTAACTGATTTTAGGTTCAGTTTAGTTGAGTTTGGGTCTTCCATATCACTCTAGTGGTGACTATTCATATGCTAGATCAACTGAGACTCAAATTATCCTATGTGATTCGAATTCTCTCTGTTGTAACATCATTGTTGACTATGTTGATTATTGGATCATGTAACATTATTCTGTTCCTATTTGAGTTCTCATGCATGATTAATTGTCTGCTCATTTGTACTGCAGTTTTCACTGTAATTCATTTTTTCTGCTCGTTCTTTCTTTGTGAGGCATACTCTGCTCCATGATCTGCTGTGATTTAGAATTTCACATGGTATTAGAGCTCAGTGAGCATAGGTTGAGCATATGCTTTCAGTGAGCATAGGTTGAGCTCAGTTGGTGCTATCCATTTTGAGCAAGAGAGGTATTGATTTCTCCATCTTTGTTTCTAACTTTCATTCAGGGAGATTCTCAATCCCTGTTTGGAAAATTCCATCTCTATATGCATTCACCGAATCTCTCATCCAAGAACAAGGCAAACTGATTTAGATGGGCACTTTACAAGCCTCCAAAAATCAGGCTCTTAAGGTTGGAGAGTCAAAAAGTGTGAATGCCAAAGGTAAGCACAAGGGAAAAGAGAATAGGAAATATGAACCCAAGAAGAATGCCAAGTATAGTCCATCGAAAGGAGCCTCCATTTCCAATAAGGACAAACAAAAATTATTTGAGAAATCAAATTGTTCCTATTGCAAGAAAGGAAACCACCTAGAGAGATATTGCATGCAGAAGAAGATAGATCATATGACCAAACTTATTGAACAACACAAGATTTCCCTCCCAAAAGGCGCAAGAGAGACTGATTCTGGATGTAATTCTGATGGTCATGAGAGATGCCATGCACTGAAGGATGGATTTTCATAATCACAATCCTTCCTCATAGATCCAAGAGCCTCGAACCACATGGGTGCCTCCAAAGAATCATTTTATTCTCTATATCTCAATGATGGTCTGATTATTCACATGGGAGATAACTCTCAAATATCTGATGAAGGGAAGGGCATAGTACATCTGGAGCATGGAAAGCTAAAAAATGTTCTATTTGTGCCTTCTTTGTTAGCAAATTTGTTGTATGTTTATCATATGAATCACACAGGTTCACCGAAGAAAGTGGTCTTTGGTCCTAACACATTTGAGATTGAAGATATCTCTACTAGGAATATTATAGTGAAAGGGTTTGAAAACCATGCCTCAAAGGCATATGAATTCTCTCATTTTTTCCATACTCTCTTTCTACTCCATTACCATATGATGAATATCAGAGTGATGTCTCTTCTAATGAAGATGAGGATCAATATCTTGATTTTCAGAATAAATTTCAAGGAGATCTAGATCCATATCCAACTCATGCTCCCAATCCATGGACAAGGCCAATATGGGCTCAAAATGTCCTTGTAGATGCTGGGAACATAATTGGGGCTCCATCTGAACATAGAACCTCCAGATATCAGTATCATGCAAACCTTGCACTATGTCATGCAGATTCACTTCTCTCAAAGAGGTGCTACATGACGGTGGGGTTTGATCCACAATCCCCTGAAGACACTTGCCATGGGGGATATACAACCAACTACAAATATCGGTTGATTGACAAAGGGTACTCAAAGTTTCATGATTTGGACTACAATGAGCCATTCACTCCAATAGAAAGAAGGGTTCTTGAAAGACTTGTTTTGGAAAATACAACTTTGACAAGGTGGGAGGTACATCAGAGGAGCAGATCGAGATCTAGCACCTGCATTGATATCCTACATAGGAACAGATTGCCAATATTTTTGCAAAGGATTTCACTCAGGAAATTTTTTTCCTTCTCTGCTTAGTATGAAGGTTCTTTGAGTTCCCTACTGTTGTTCCTTTTTTGGGGGGGTATTTTCCCCATGAGGTTTTTCCCCATTTCCTTGGTTCATGGGCAATTCTTTTATTTTTTATCATTTATTTTATTGTATGGGTGACCTTTGGTCTTAGTAACAGGGCCCTGGAAGGTTTGGATTAAGGGGGGTGTTAGGATATTTTAATACTCCATCCTTGTCCTACCTAGGATTATTTCATTTTCCTAGTATTTGATGATGTAATTCCCCCCCTAGTGGTGTGAAGATGTCATCTAGGATCCATATACCACCTTATGTCCCCTTCATGCATCATTTTAGGACCACTTAGGTCAGTTCCCTATTTTTTAGGATCCTACTCAGTGTTCCAGTTCAGTCCACCTGAGGTAGTTGACTCTTGTGGGGAGTTTGTGCTCCAAATGGAACTGATTGTGTCCTCATGCACTCTTTTCTAAGTGATTTTCATGAAAAACTCATTGGTGTGCCCTCCTTGGTTTGTTAATTGATTGTATCTTCAGTTAACTGAGTTTAGGTTCAATTTAGTTGAGTTTGGGTCTAACAGAGCACTCTAGTGGTGACAATTCCTATGCTATATCAACTGAGACTTGAATTATCCTAGGTGATTCAAATTCTCTCCATTTTAACATCATTGTTGACTATACTGATTATTGGATCATGTAACATGATTATCTTCCTATTTGAGTTCTCATGCATGATTATTTTTTTGCTCATTTTTACTACAGTTTTCACTGTACATTTTTTCTGCTCATTCTTTCTCTGTGAGGTATACTCAGCTCCATGATCTTCTGTGATTTATAATTTCATATCTATGACTCTTCTTGTACCATACCTTGTGGGTATTTTTCACCTGATGTATCAACGCTTTGCAAAATCTGCACACAAACCAACTTCTACTTAGTTGGACTTTGACCCTTGCAACATCATCACTTGTGGTAATTGTGCATCTGTTGTACCATTGGCTATGGAATTTTCTCATAGACTTAATTCAACCGTTGTACCCTTCTAGGAACTTTTGCACCCTTTACTAAACTGAAAGCATCATCAAATTGGATTAGACTTGTGCGCTTTCAGGACTGTCTAACCATAAGATGTTTCTTACTACTTGTGCACTCTCGATATTTGACCAAGAAATGCTTGCAGATTCTATAGTCTTCTTTCAACATACTTTCACACTTGTACCATTTTCTTAACTCCTTGGCTACTTGTGCACATGTACCATTTTCCAACCAATCCTTTGATTGCTACCTTGAAAGAGTATGACTTGGTGGACTTGATTTCTACGCAGGTACCACATGCAATAGGATATGTTACTTGATATACCTTCCTTGTGTACTTCTTCAAACTCATCATACACAATCTATCCTTGGAAAAACATCTTCATATTGGATGCAACATATATACTTTTTCAAACTGGCATCTATATCTGCCACCTTCACCATCTTGCGTGGATACTTCTTCAAAGTGGTTTCCATATACTTCTTCACACTTCTGTAGGAATGTTGTATCCACTGTGACATCAGCTGACATCAATGACTCAAAATGAATCAGTTGACATCCTCTTTGACATTAGTTTACATAAATGACAACCAAAGTTCAACAACCTTTTAATTAATAAAGTAGCTTTCAACCGAGTGAGTTAAACAAAATATTTAGTAATATTATGAAGGATAATGGGGGTGTTGTTGGTGTGTTTTTGTTGTTGGAGAGTGTGCCTACCCGAAGAACCTTGATTTTGGCCTATAAGACACTTTTACAAAGTCACGCACAAACAAATATGAAATTTCAAAACTGATTTTTTTCAAATTTGGGGTTAGACTTTAGTTAGATTACCCGAAAAATGCAAGTTTTGTCACTGTTTTTCGTTTATTGATTTTTCATAAAGTGCACAAAAAAGAGCATACACAGTCAAGCAAACCCTTTCCAACCTGTTTTTTTATTTTATTTTTTGAGTTCCCACAGAGAACACAACAAATAGCATATGCAAACCAAAAAGGTAACAAACTAGGAATGAAACCAAAAACTAGGCTAAAACATGAAACAATATGAGAAAGATTTTTAAAAATATGGTAAATGTAAATAGTATACATATAGATTTCGTAAAATGGTCATATATTGGGAAAAAAAATACCTTTTTGAGTGAAATGAAAAGAATTTCCAACTGAAAAAAGCACTCCATATGCAATGAAACACCTCTGCAACCCAGAAATGCATAGAAATAGTAGAATCCATAAATCCTTTGATGCATGTAGCTACACTGGTTCAAGATCTCGATCAACAATAGGAGTGGGTCTTCATAAGCTTTATGATACCATGTTTGACTAAAACATGGTATTTCCAGATAGGTCAAAATCCTTAAGGAACAACTCATGCAAATAGATCATAGATAAACACACCGATGTTTTTACATGATTAAAACCCTCAGAGAGAGAAGCAATCCACAATTTTATACAAATAGCTACTTGAGACATATATTAAAGGAAAATGAAATGAAAATTTACATATGATATTATTGCAATAAATCATCAAGCAGTTGACCCTCCATTCTCTTTAAGTAGATATCATGGACTAATTGGGTGTTAATCCATAGATCAATAGCCATTAAGATCAAGGTGAATATGAACCACTTAATGACTTTATGTCTAATCATATTGTGACAATTATATTACATGAATACAAATGAATACTAAATAAACAAACTTTACCTAAATACATATTAGACCAAGTTGACCTCAACTAACTCCCGAGTGTCTAAATATCCTAATAGAAATCCCAGGACAGGTGCATTAAAAAATTCCACTAGCTAGAGCACATTTAGAGAAATACAATTATAATTTTCCACCAACTAGAGAACCTTTAGAGAAATACAATTATGTTAGATATTTCTCAGTTTCCATTCATATTCGTCTTGTCCAATTTCATTCTCTTAAATGTTTCAGATTCTAGTATATCCTATGCTATACTTTTGGTTCCCTCATTTTGATAATTTGGATTTGAAAAATTTTGACTAGTAATAGAAGGGACACTAATTACTAGAAAGCATGCATAGAAGGAAGGTTATAAAACCTCTGTTTTTATACCCCTTATTTTTTGGTCAGAGTGGGGGACTTATATTTTATCACTTTTGGGAAATGTCACTCTGATGAATCCCAATTTTAGATGCAAGCACCCTCACTCTGAGAATTGAACCTGGGTCAGTGATGGAAAAATTCATATATACCACCTATATAGTGATCCATGGTGAATATCCACCCAAACGATCCTTGAAACGCAAGTAGATACTCTAGCTAAGTCCTATTACTAGGGTAGGGGGCTGGTATACTTTTAAAGACCACATTATTATGAGGATTTAGGGATCATAACTTAAACCATACTTTCTTCCATTTTTTCTAACCCCCATAATATTTTCACTAGAACATATTAGACAAAGACTGAAATCATATTGCATCCATTTTTCTAAAAGGAACCTAAAGGTTGCTCTTACCCTACTTTATCAAATATTTTCATTTATAGTCAATAATAGTTCTTCCCTACTTGTTGTAGAAAGAATGATAGAATCTCTAAATTTCATGGAAAGATTGACAAATAAGGAATTTGGAAGGAGATACAAGAGATTTTTCAGGGTCAACATGCACTACAAGAAGAACAATAAGAGGTCAAAGAGGAATTGATCAGGACGAAATATGAAGCCTTTGAGGTGATAACAATTAACCCTAATCAACATTCAAATAAGGTGGATGAGGTAGAAAATTCCATTTCTATTACGGGAGCGAATCAAAACAAATGTATACCTATAGAATATATGCAATAGATGATTGATACAAGTAATAAGCAAGAAAAAAAAAGAGAACAAAATTAGAAAATTCAAGTGAGCCCATTTAAATTTAGTCAAGCGAACTTGCTCAAGAAAGTTCTATATTTCAGGAAGGAGAAGGAGAGAAGGTATGGATTTGATAAAATCATCGAAGAAGGTATTGGAAATTAGACCTTTGGAATCCCCATGATATCTATTACACAAATCCAAACAACTTCTACATTAAAGGATATAAAAGAAGTCATTGCAAAGGATGATTTATTTGAAACAAAAGTTGAAGTAAATGCAAAAGGAGTATTTTCAATCATATTCTCTAAGATGGAATTGAATAAAAGGAATTCTGGAAACTCAAAGAGAAAGATATACCTTCAAGTCTTCAACAAAGGGACAACAACTCCTAAACGTCTAACTTCAATTAATTATGATAAGGGAACATTTGATATGGTAGTTTTACAACCAAAGTGAAACTGAAATAAAACCCCACAAGTACGAGTATACTAAGATCAAACTAGAGTTGATTTAAATGCATGTAATTGACAAGATAGAATTGTTAATATTTAATATGCTAAGACAGAGAATATCAGTATTACATTCCATTTCACAACAATAGCATATACAGGATCACTGAAAGAACAACAAGCACAACATAAACACAAGAGACATAGATTTATCCTGGGAAACCCTCATGGGGCAGAAAACCCAACAAAGCTTCCTCAATATAGATCACCAGCAAATACAAAAGATGTAATCCCAAACATGATCTCTTTCTCCTCCATAGCAGATCTCTCTCTCACCTATGCGCCACTCACAAGTGAGTGAATGTGTGTTAAATGAGGAACACACCTCCTCTATTTATACACAACTCCGACTTGACCTTTACACTAACTAGGTAGGCCCCAACTTAACCATTTAACATAATGTGACAGGTCCGACCCCACTAGGGTGGTCTAATAACCCTTTAACCCACATGACTCATACAGGGCCGACCCCCATTAGGGAATTCTAATAACCCAAGTTACCACATTCTCCACGGAGGAATAAAACTTCTCCGGATATACAATAAGGTCTTCACGGAGGAATGAAACATCTCTGGAATAATAAAGTACAAATATAATATTCTTAGAAGTTACAATATTTCAACAAGAATGGCATAGGTATACATGCGACATGGTATCTAGGGGCTTAATCCAAGCTTCAACCAATGTAACAAAGCTAAAAGAAATGGTCACCAAGTTGGGAAGGAAATTTAAACATGGAAAGATTGTTAATAAATCCATGTTGATAAATATTCATGATCTTGAGAAAAATATAGAAAAATCCAAATAATGAAGAATTTGTGAAAATGCTAGTTATAGACAAGAACTTAGAAATCCAACTTATAAAATCAAAATTGAAGTTTCTCAATTGATCCACGTCACCCAGGAGTTTGACGGGGGACAGCAGGTTCGACTCAATGAGTCGAGATCTATTATGGCGGAAGCAAATTAACTAAGTCGAAAATCCAAAACACGAAAAAATCCAAAACACGAAAACAATCAGGAATATACACAGACAAAATGAAAGAATTTGGATTTAAAAAAATTCTATTATTTCTTCTATGTTCCTCCTTTTTATGTTACAAGGATGTACATACTTATATAGAGTGTTGATAATGCATGAGTTTCCTACCCATTATGTTCAATTACAAAATAAGTTGTAGCGGTTTGATAAGTGTGATTGTCACAGTCAACTAGAAGACAGAGGGACAATCTATCGTAGTCAGTTAGTTGTCATTGGTATGCAATAGTCGTCGTCGATGGAGCATGCTGGAGTCGTCGGTATTCGATGAGTGGTGCTGAGAAGTCATCGACTAGGACTAGGCCTACTAGTCGAAACAAGACAATCGACTTCATAGATGGATCATTCGCACTTCCTTAAGAAGAAATGGCCCCCATTGCTTGTTCATGAATATGAGGAAAATTCTCAATCAGTTCAACAGTAGAATACCACTTTCCTTGGGCTGGAATTTGTCCGACTTTGGCCACCTGAAACAAGGGAATTTCTTGTGTCCTTATACGGCATATTCGTCGGCCTATGATTTTGTCAATAGGTAAAGGCTCCTGAACATTTGGGTGTATATCTTTAGGCACTGTTGTGTCCAAGTTCCTTTGTTCAATAAATGGTGCATGATATGGTTGAAATAGATCCACATTAAATACTTGATGTAAACCAAGGCATGAAGGAATGTTGAGCTTAAAGGCATTTTCCCCAACATTCTCAAGAATAGTGTAAGGACCATATATCAAAGGATTTAACTTCTTATATGGACCTGTAAACCTATCTTTCTTTAGATTTAACCAAACCTGATCCCCAACCTAAAAATAATGAGGAATACGATGCTTGTTGTGTCGGGCCATAGCTTTTGCATTATCTTGTTGTAACATCTCTTGCGCTTTCTTTTGGATGCCACAAATTTGATCCATCAACTTGAGTGCTTTCTCAACTTCTTGATGTCCATGGTTGGTGTCGACCAAGGAAGTCGACCGGTTGACTAAGTCGAGAGGCACCGAGGTTTGAAATCTATAACAAAATTCAAATGGACTCTTTCATGTAGAGTTGTGATATGCTCAATTATAGCTATGCTGGATGTACGAAAGACTTTCATCCCATGTTCGACGATGCTGGTGATTGTACATGCAGAGCATTTGTACTACTAGGAGATTCAAAACTTCTATCTATCCATCAGTATGGGGATGGAACACGGTTGACATCGATATGTGTGTGTCGAGCTATTTCTAGATCGTCTAGCAAAAAGTGATTAGAAATCTAGAGTTGCGTAGGAAATGATTAAAGTCGGAAATCCATAGTGTTTCCAGACAGTCTCAAAGAAGAGCTGAGCAGTATACAATGCGGTTATGGTCTTCTTGCAAGGAATAAAGATAGACATATTGGAAAATCGATCTACCACTATGTAATGTCCCTTTTTTTGAATTTTATTAAAATAGTAAAATTTTCACTTTTTCCACTAGTTCAATCCTTAACTAGTTTTGGTCTCTAGGTCTCCAAATGGCTCCAAATTATCACAATTTGTTTCAGGAGGTATATTAATGGTATTAGGACTTGATTATTAGGTTCATGGATTATTTAGGACCTTCAAAATACTTCTACAAACCTCCTCAATATTATGGTCAAGGTAGGCATTTTTACTACCAATTTGGGGTTCAATTCCCCATGGGTAAGTGTTGAAGATAGCTCTCCAAATGGTATTAAAACCTCTCGAATTTCTGAAAATAGGTAGAGGAAATGTAAGCTACAATTTTAAGGTCTCATATGCATAACCATTCATTTTATTAATCCTACTACAACCCTCTCCAAATCAGATACAAAATACTAGTTTCGACCGTGAGGGAAATGATAGGCAATCTTCTCCAAATGCTATGAAACTGCACAATATGACTCCAAAATCTTATGCAATGAACATGAAACTTGTATAAAACATCATTCAAAGTACATATATCATAAATTCATCATTGGTTCACTTATCCATTCGAATTTATCAACATTTCATTGGCATACATCAACCTAGTGCGGAAAATGGCACCATTTGTTCATTAATGATCAAATTTACATCATTCCACTTGGATTCTCGACTTGAGAAATACTGAATGTGAATAAAAGAGCATTTAAATCATATTAAAAAATAAATGGGACATTAGAATCTCCCCCAAAGATAACAATATCTCACCCAATGCGCCTCTCCTCAAGGATCATGAATATGCCAAGCAAACTGGAAATGGTTGGAGGAATGAGTTGAAATAAGAGTGACCACAAGTTTCCCTATAGCTTAAACCTGCAAAAAAAAACTCCATTTAATCTCTCATGAAATTTATGAATGGCCTTTCCCACTACCAACTAGGATGGGAATCTTTCACCCTCAAAATTGGCTAAGGAAAGTAGAGAAGCACTCCACTAGCTCTCTTCACAAATGAAAATGATCAAAATCATCTCTCTTAATTCATCCCTGTATTTTATAAACATCCTTATTCTTCTAATTTTCCAATTCAATCCATATATTCCAATCCAATTCGAATTAGGGAGTGATTCAAGTTTTGCCACATGTCTTCCACTTCCTAGCCTTCCACCTTCCACCATTTCGAGTAGGCATCTCTTGGCATTCTCTAACTCCCTTGAGCCCTCACTTAGATGATATTTTTAGGTCTGACATGTCATATTGGTCATATTTCATCCCCCAGGTCTGCAATTTGTCATAGGTTTCATAGCATCTTCATCATTGTTGCCATAGATGTTAGGGAATCTAGCCCAAGTGTCCAAGAACCTCTCATTTGACTCTTCCTCTTCCATGGGAGTTACACTTCCATCCAAATTCGACCTATGATGCAAATTTCCAAGTGTATGATCCTTCTAGCTCATCATAATAACATTATACTACCCATGGATTCGAAATTGCAAGAGGAGGATGCCATGTGGCATAAAAATTCTAGCTTGTGTGGGTCCCACAACCTCCATGTGTCTTCATGATCAATTGCCACTTTGATTTTCCCTTGTATTTATTTATTTATATCATTTATTAAATATTCATGCTATTCTAATGTCCAAACATCATTTATTATCCCCCTTATTCCAAATTCCAATGTCTCCATCCAACCTAGGGAACTAGTAAAATTGGTGGAATTTCCCTGTCATGAATTTAATTGAATGTGCATTACAGTCCTCCCCACCCAAGATTTCTTGTCCTCAAGAAATATCAGATTTGTATGCTGCAAAATTTGCTCCTCTTCTCATGTGGCATATTCATTTGGTAGATCCTTCCATTGCACTAAGTACTCTTTGATAGTTCTACTCCTTAATCTCCTTTCCTTTGTCTTCAAATTTTTTGTGGAGCAAGTATGAGATGACCTTCATCATCCAAGGGAGGAAGTGTTTCTGAAATGACAATTTTCTAACCAATATCCTTCTTAAGGCATGACACATGGAATACATTGTGGATTTTACTTCTTTCTGGAAGTTCTAACGCATATGCTACTTCCCCAACCTTTCGAACTACCTTGTATGGGCCATAGTATATTGGTTTTAGCTTTTCTACTCCCTTCTTTTTCAATGATGTTTGTTTATATGGATGCAACCTCAAATATACCAAATCATTGACTTGAAAGGTCCTTTCTACCCTATGTCTATCTGCATATTTTTTTTGTTGATTTTGGGCAACCTGCAAGTTGTCTTTCAAAAGATTTAAAATTTCTTGGCTATCTTCCACCCAATATTTAGCTCTTGGGGCTCTACTATCACCAAATATAAGCTCAACAAAAGTGAGTGCATCATAACCATATAATTCTTTGAAAGGAGACATTCCTATTGACATATGAAAGGTGGTGTTGTAGCAAAACTCAACCAAGTGTAGCCATTTTTCCCATGCTTTTTGCTGCTCTCCCACATAGTTCCTTAGGTACCCTTCCAACCATTGGTTCACCCTCCTTTGTTTGGACATTAGTTTGTGTATTATATCTTGTGCTTGGATTCAATTGAGTGCCCACCAATCTGAAAATTTCTTGCCAAAAAGCACCCATGAATCTACCATCTCTATCACTTACAATGCTCTTGGGGAGCCCATGCAATCTAAAGATTTCTTTAAAGAAAATTTTAGCCACTTGTGCAGCACTAAAAGATGATGTAACAACGAATAAATGATCAAATTTGTTTAACCTATCCACTACCACATATATACAATCCTTTCCCAAATATTTTGGCAAACCTGTGATGAAGTCCATTGAAATACTCTCCCATTTTTGTTCCGGAATGGGAAATGGTTGCAATAAACCAGCTGAGCATGTAATTTCAGAATTTTTTAACTGACATACCTTACCTTCATTCACATATTTCAGAACATCTTCCTTTAGACCCTTCCAAAAAAACCTTTTCCTTAATTGCCTATAAGTTTTGAAGATCCCCAGATGGCCAGCTAATGGGGAATCATGTGCTTCTTGCAAAATCTTGTACTTGAGTTTTGAATTTTAAACCAAATAAATTCTTCCCTTATAATATATCATCCCATTCAAAATCTTTTATTTATCATCCCCTTTGACCCCATCTAATACATCACAAGCAAATCTACCTTTGGCATATTCAACCATTAGCATGTTTTTCCAATCCTTTGCAATGTCCATGAGAGAAAAAGAAGATCTTCTAGATAATGCATCTACTACAATGTTATTTTTCCCTTTCACATATTCAATATCAAAATCAAAATCTTGGATTTTGCTTACCCACTTCTTTTGCCTTTCATTGAGATCCTTTTGGGTGAGGAAGTGCCTTAGACTATTGTGATCAGTTTTCACTGCAAACTTGTTTCCCACCAAGTATTGTCTAAACTTGGCCAATGCATGCATGATGGCCAACATTTCTTTGTCATATATGGAGTAAATATTTTTATGTGGCTACAAATTTCTGCTCTCAAAGGCTATAGGGTGTTGGCCTTGCTTTAGGACAATCCCTATCCCTTCACCTGAAGCATCACATTCCAAAACAAAGTGTTTAGTAAAATCAGGTAATGAAAGTATTGGAAAACTACTCATTACCTCTTTCATTTTTTGGAAGGCCTTTTCAGCCTCTTCATACCACTTGAAAGCATCTTTCTTTTTCAAATCAATGAGTGGAGAAGTCAATTTGGAGAACCCTTTCACAAACTTCCTATAATAGGTGCATATTCCAATGAAGCCTCTTAAATATGTGATGTTTTTTGTTGATGTCCATTCAAGGATAGCCCTTATATTTTACATGTGCACTTTCACTCCTTCTTGTCCAATAATGTACACAAGATACAAGAGTTCCTTCATCCCAAATTCACATTTAGACAACTTAGCAAACAAGGACTGTTCATGCAAAATTTTCAGCACAACCTCTAAATGATGCAAATGCTCTTCCCAAGTTTTGTTGTAAATGAGAATGTCATCAAAAAAAACCAAAACAAATTTTTTGAGATGCTTGAAAAAGATCCTATTCATGCGTTCTTGGAATGTGGATGGATCATTAGTTAACCCAAAAGGCATAACAAGAAACTCAAAGTGGCCATAGTGGCATCTAAAAGCAGTCTTTTACACATCTTCTTCCTTCATTCGAATTTGATGGTAACCTAATATAAGATCAATTTTGGAGAAATATTGTGCCCCAAATAGCTCATCCATGAGCTCATTAGTTCTAGGGATAGGATACCTATTCTTTATTGTCTTCTTGTTCAAAGCTCTAAAGTCTATGCACATCCTCAAGGTTCCATCTTTTTTCTTCACCAACACTATTGAAGAAGCATAAGGGCTAGAGCTTGGTCTAATGAGTCCCAAATCTAGGATTTCTTGGATGGAATTTTCAATTTCATCTCTGAATTTTTTTGGATGTCTATAGGGTGGTATTTGGATGGGTGAAGTACCCTCCTCCAAAAAAATGTTGTGCTCAACCCCCATATCAAGAGGTCTACCATGTGGAAGAACTCCAAATAATTTTTCATATTTTTGTAGGAGTTGCTCTATCTCCTTTGGGTGTTCAACAACCTTTATGTTTGGCTTGGGAGAGGTGATGAAACATTCAGCAGCCCATTCTATGTCTCCATGACTCAATATGGATCTCATACTATGGGAGGTCACTACTTGATTCGGATAGGTGTGCTTCCCTCTCACAGCCCTTAGTATTCCTTTCAAATCTTGGAATTTCATTTCAGGAATTTGATAGTTCATTGTATGCTCCCCTATATAGTACATCCATTTCACTCCCAAAACCACATTAGTATCAGCAACATCAACCACATAAAAGCTATCAGAAAAAGTATAGTTACCTATGGTGATTTGCATCTTTGGAACCCATGTTTTGCACTCCATAGTGTTGTGACCTGGAATGAAAACTGTGAAGCCATCGAATGGTTCAGTAGGTATCTTCATTCTCTCCACCATGTCTGCATCAATGAAGTTATGTGTGGCTCCTCCATCTACCAAAACTAAGGCCCTTTGTCCTAGTACTACACCCTTGCATCGAATAGTGTGATAACTACGCATTGTTGAAGGTACTGCCATTATTACTTTGTCAGGTGAGGGATGATTTTCTTCTTGTTTCTCTTCTTTTGCTGTATCATATCCCTCTTATTGATATGAAATATGTCCTTCTTCCTCCATACCCCCTTCATACTCATCATTATCAGAAAATACTTCAATGTATTGAGATTTTCCCTTAGTACATTTATGGCCCGATGCCCATGGTTGAAAGCATGTGTAGCACAATTTTTTTCTTCTAATTTCTTCCCTGTTTAGCCCCTCTTTCTTATTATTTTCAAATGCATCCCTTTTCCAAGGATTCTTTTCAAATGCATCTCTTTTCCAAGGCTTTTTTTCAAATCTGAAGTTAGGCTTGGGAGGAAACCTTGTTCTAGGAAGCACATTTTGGAGATCTCTAGTCAAGCTCATAGCATCCTTTAATGTAGTTGGTTTGTGGTATTTAACTAAACCTTTTAAGGGTTCATACAAACCTTTAGTGAACATAAATACTAACCTTCCCATAGATACATCAGCCACCTTGACTGATAATTTTTGAAATTCCATCATATAATCAGCATGGTTTCCAACTTGCTTCAATTGGGCTAGTTCTTTGAAAGGTAATTCTGGGTCCTTTTGCTCAAATCTCTCTAATTCCCTGTCAAAAAATTCTCCATAGGTAGTAACCTGATCATGTCCCAAAGTTTTAAGACCATGGAACCACCATTCATTGGCATCTCCTTCTAGATGCAAAATAACCATTTTTAAGGCATCATCTTCCACCATTGGATTCAGCTGAAAATACACATCTAGTTTTTGCACCCAAGTGTTAGCAAAAATTTGAGAGGAACCATCAAAAGTGGGAAGTGGCATTTTACCAATACCACAATTTAATTCTTTTTTCTGGAATAGAGCCCTATTATCTTCCTTCTTTTTTATTTTGTTTGAAACAGTAAAGTATTGTTCAAATGGTAGAGTCCTTCTACAATCTTCACTCAATTTTTCCCATTGTGCCACTAATGCATTAATATCAAATTGGGTGTTAGGTTCTTATTTGGGCACAATAAATTTAGGTTTAGTAGGCCTTGGTGTGCTCTGAAATTCATTAGGTCTATTATGGGGTCCTATGCTTGAGAAAATACGCTCACCCATTGTCTTCTTTTCTTCTGAATGTGAACTACTACTACCTCCTATTACTCCTTTGCTTCCAAGTTGGATAGCAAACAATTTGGATCCTTTCATCATATTTTTTTTCATGTATTCCATTAATGGTTTCATGAGTTTAGTAAATTCTTCGATATCCTCTGAAATTTTCTTCTCATCCTTAGCCATGGTTTCAGCAAAATGCACTTCTTCTCCTACTTCTTCCTCTTCAACAACAACACCTTCAATTTCAGGTTCTAAGGGTGATGGATTATTTCTTTGAATCCTTATCTTCATGAATGGTTAAAAACATCAAGTTCCAATACCATGCTCTGATACCACTTGTAATTTCCTTTTTTTTGAATTTTATTAAAATAGTAAAATTTTCACTTTTTCCACTAGTTCGACCCTTCACTAGTTTTGGTCTTTAGGTCTCCAAATGGCTCCAAATGATCCCAATTTGTTTTAGGAGGTATATGAATGGTATTAGGACTTTATTATTAGGTTCATGGATGCTTTAGGACCTTCAAAATACTTTTGAAAAACTCCTCAATATTCTGGTCAAGGTAGGAGTTTTTACTAGCAATTTGGGGTTCAATTCCCCATGGGTAAGTGTTGAAGATGGATCTCCAAATGGTATTAAATACTCTTGAATTTATGAATAGAGGCAGAGGAAATATAAGGGACAATTTTAAGTTCTCATATGCATCACCATTCAGTTTATTAATCCTAATACAAAATACTAGTTTCGACCTTGGGGGAAATGATAGGAAATCTTCTCCAAATGCTATGAAATTACACAATATGATTCCAAAAGCTTATGAAATAAACATGAAACTTGTATAATACATAATTAATATTCCATACATTATAAATTCATTATTGGTTCACTTATCCATTCGAATTTATCAACATTTCATTGGCATACATCAACCTAGTGGGGAAAATGGCACCATTTGTTCATTAATGATCAGATTTACATCATTCCACTTGGATTCTTGACTTGAGACAGTACTAAATGTGAATAAAAAATAATTTAAATCATATGAAAAAATAAATGGGGAATTATAAGCTCCCCCAAAGAGAACAATATCTCACCCAATGGACCTCTCCTCAAGTGTCATAAATATGCCAAGCAAACTGGAAATGGTTGGAGGAATGAGCTGAACTAAGAGAATCCATGAGATTCCCTGTAGCTTAAACCTGAAAAACAATACTCCATTGAATATATCATGAAATTTCTGAATGGCCTTTCCCACTACCAACTAGGATGGGAATCTTTCACCCTTGAAATTGGCTAAGGCAAGTAGAGAAGCACTCCACTAGCTCTCTTCACAAATGAAAATTATGAAAATGATCAAAATCCTCCCTCTTAATTCATCCCTGTATTTTATAAACAGCCTTAGTCTTCTAAGGTTCCAATTCCATCCATAGATTCCAAGCCAATTCAAATTAGGGAGTGATTCAATTTTTTCCACATGTCTTAGACTTCCTAGCCTTCCACCTTCCACCAATTCGAGTAGGCATCTCTTGGCCTTCTCTAACTCCCTTGAGCGCTCCCTTAGATGCTATTTTGAGGTTTGACATGTCATATTGGTCAGATTTCAGCCCTAAGTTCTTTAGTTTGTCATAGGTTTCATAGCATCTTCATCATTGTTGTCATAGATGTTAGGGAATCTAGCCCAAGTGTCCAAGAACCTCTCATTTGACTCTTCCTCTTCCATGGGAGTTACACTTCCATCCAAATTAGACCTATGATGCACATTTCTAAGTGTATGATCCTTCCAACTCATCCCAAGAACATTAGAATTCCCATGGATTCAAAATTGCAAGTGGAGGATGCCATGTGGTATATAAATTCTAGCTTGTGTGGGTCCCACAACCTCCATGTGTCTTCATGATCAATTGCCACTTTTATTTTCCCTTGTATTTATTTATTTATATCCTTTATTAAATATATATTCTATTCTAATGTCCAAACATCATTTATTAGCCCCCTTATTCCAAATTCCAATGTCTCCATCCAACCTAAGGAACTAGTATGATTGGTGGAATTTCCCTGTCATGAATTTAATTGAATGGGGGCATTACACACTACTAGGATTGCATCATTTTGGTGTCACATAACAGGATATCCATTAAAATAGTCTAAGGAAATGGATTCCCATGTTCAATTAGGGAGTGGAAAGGGTGTATACAAACCCTGTCGTCAGTTTGTCAGCTTGGTGATGGCACAAACCACACACGACTTGATACACTTGTCGACATCTGTCTTGAGTGAAGGCCAGTAGAATTAATTTTGTATTACAATGAGTGTCTTTGTTACTCCAAAATGTCCTACAGTTTTTCTATAGTGCGTGTCCAAAATGAGCTTTTTTTGTGCTCACCTGTCAATACACAAATTTGTCCAAGCTTGTATAACAAGTTTTCCTTCACATTCTAGTCAAGAGAAATCAATTGACCTGTCTATAGTTGTTGGTACACCATAAAGAAATCAACATCTTGTTCATACTATTGTGGCCAAGTAATGGTTTCATATCCATGCATACTTAAGACTGTAAGAAGTGAAGTAATCGGTGGTTGACTAAGGAAATCAGTTGTTGCATTGGCTTTTCCTTTTTGATGCTTAATTACCAACTAAAACTGTTGTGTGTAACTCATCCACTTGACTTGTCTAGTCATCTGAAGCTTATACTGGGATGGATAAAATTGTAGGGCCTTATGTTCGGTATGAACGACCCTTTCCTTTCCAAGGACATAGTGTCTCCATTGCTTAAGGGCTTATACAATGGAATAGAGCTCCTTTTCATATATTGAATACTTCCGAACAGTGTCATTGAACGTCTCCTAGTGGAATACGACTGGGTGGCTAGCTTGTGTGATTACGGTGCCCATAGCATAGTCGAAGACATCTGTTTTGACTTCAAATGGTTGATGTAAGTCGAGTAGCACAAATACTAGTGCAATACCAAGTTTGTGCTTGAGCTGCATAAAATATTGTTGTTGTGTTGGTGTCCACTTGAAGATAATATTCCCACTTCCTTTAGTCAGCTAAGTCAAATTCCAGGATATATGACTGAAGCCAAGTACGAATTGTCGATAAATTTTTTCCAAAACAAGAAAACTTCTTAGTTCATGAATGTTTTGAGGAATGGGCCAATCTTTGAGGATTTGTTTCTTGTCTAGGTCGGCGTGAATTCTTGTAGATTCGATGACATAGCCAAAGTATTTGATTATGTCCATAGAAAATGAACACTTTTCCAAATTCAAGTAGAGTCAATGTTGTCTGAGGGTGTCGAGGAATTGTTGGAGCTTTTGAACATGTTCCTCCCACGATCTACTAAAGATTAGGATGTCGTCGAGGTAGACAATAATAAATTTTCCAACAAAAGTTCAAAGAACATCATCCATGTATTGCATGAAGTTTGTAGGTGTATTGGTTAAATTGAAAGGCATGACTAACCATTCAAACAATCCTTCCTTGGTTTTGAAAGCAATTTTCCATACATCAAAGGGCTCGATTGGAATCTGATGATATCTCGACTTGAGATCAAGTTTAGTGAATAATTTAGCACATTTCATACAATCAATCAATTTGTCTATTCTTGGTAAAGGGTATTGGTTCTTTATTGAAATCTTGTTGAGTGCCCTGTAGTCGATGCACATGTGCCAAGTCCCATCTTTCTTCGAAACAAGAACAACTGGACTTCCACAAGGAAAGCAATTGGGTCGTGTATGGGCCTTGTTGATCAAATCTTGGATCTGTCAATGGATCTCTTCATTCTCGATAATGGACCTCCTTTAGACATATGTGTTAGGTAATGAAGAACCAAGAGCAAGTTGAATGGAGTGTTTTACTTGACAGTGTAAATGTACTCCATTTGACTCTTTGAACAAATTCTGGTATTCTTCAAGAATGTTGTCGATCCGTTGTTACTGTAGAGGACTACGGTTGTTGGTGATTCGACTAGTTGCTATAGTCTTCCTAGAATGTTGAGGCTTAATCATGATCAATGTGAATTTCTGAGCATGGTTGATTAAATTTTTAACTTGTTTAGTAGATACCATATCAACTGTCGATGCAAGTCGTTGCTCCGATATATAATACCACTGATCCCGAATTCTGACAATCACCTTCTACGGTCATGATTGATAACTTCCATGTTGATCCCACAAGTATGGATTTCCAAAAAAAGTGTCAGCTACTGATAGTGGTACCACATCACATAGTACTTCATCTTTGAAAGGCTTAATGAAGTAGGCGAGTTTTCATTGTCAGGTGATTTAAAGTTCCTGTCCATCCTTCATCCAACTGATGTTATAAGGATGAGGATGCAGAGTAGTGATAAGACCAAGTTTCTTCACAAGAGTTTCAGAAACAAAGTTCTTCTAGCTTCCATTATCCACAATCAGATACAAAGGAGTGTTATGAACCCATATCTGTGTATGGAATAGGATCTCTCATTCCTCCTCATCAATAATAGTCAAGGCAGCTGGAGTTGTCGATGTCGATTCCAGGAGAGTTGACAATTTCGGGTTAGATTCTACAATGGCTTTGTTAGTCGAGTCATATGTAGATAGTTTCACTAAGAATATCTTTCAATCTTTCCATTCATACGCATCAGGCCACAACGAGTTGTGGTAATCACACCATTTCCCAACAGTGGGTTGTTTACGACATTCCCTCTTTTCTCTCTAAGAAGGTCTCTTACCGTGATATTGCTTAGATGGAGTCGGGTGAGACGGGCGTTTGGACTTGTCAGAGTCGGTTGACGACAGAGACTTCTTGTCAGATGGTCGTCCTCTTGTATTATTTGTGAGGCATGATTTTCCTTTATGCTTTGATTAAAGCTTGCTAGAAAAATGGAATGCTATCTATGAGTGTATTGACAGTAAGGAACTCCATCTCCTGTTGAATGTATGGGGACAATCCGCTAACATATTTTAGAACAAGAAATTTCTTCTCTTCCCGAATGCCAAGTGTAGCCATCAGTCGATAGAACTCATCAGTATATCTCTACACAGATTGGTCTCTCCATTTCCTTAGTTGTTGCCACGTCTTATATTGTTTTTCAATGTATTTGGGAGGGTATAAATCCCTTCGTACATGCTCGAAAAAATTATCCCATGTTTTTATGGAGTTATCTTCTTTCTCCATTTTTGTCGATAGATTCGCCCACCAACAGTGCACAGAAGTCAACATTTTCAAGTATGCAATGGTTATCTTCTCAGCTTCTGGGAGTTGATTCACAGAGAAATAGGATTCCAGCTGTTGTACCCAGTTTTCTACAGATTCAGCATCAATATTTCCTTCTAGATTCAGTATATCCAAATGCATCTGTATCTTGAAAGGACTGGCTTTATCAAATGCATTTCTCATCGAATTGCTAACTGAAGTTGAGCCAAATAAACTAGTGAGGCGAGAAAGAATCTCATTGAAATTCTCATACATTTCAGTTCGATGTCAAGCAAGTGATTTCTCAATGAGTCGCTTTGTCTATTCAATTACATATATATTGTCTTCTTATTCTTCCATATTCAGTTGAGTGTTGCGAGATGGTAGATACTCATAATTTGAAGGTAGGATATGTCTGGATTGTTGTGTTTGTGAGCGTGTTTGAACAGGAATAAGTCATGCAACTTCAGCAAGAAGTGTCTTCAAAAAACTTACGTAATATCAAGCTCTGATACCAATGATCTGCGTCTCCCAAGATTTCGACATGGGACAACAGGTTCGACTAAATGAGTCGATATTTTTTATGGAGGAATCAAATCAACTAAGTCGACAATCCATAACAAGAAAACAATCAGGAATATACACAGACAAACTGCAATAATTTGGATCAAAAAAATTCTATTATTGCTTCTTCATTCCTCCTTTTTATGTTACAATAATGTACATACTTATATAGAGTGTTGAGAATGCTTGAGCTGCTTTCCTGTTACATTCAGTTACAAAATAATTTGTAGCATTCTTAGAAGTGTGACCGTCACAGTCGAATGAAATATAGAGGGACAATCTGTCGTAGTCGGTCAGTTGTCATCGGTGCACAATAAACGTCGTCAACGGAGCGTGCTATAGTTGTTAGTATTCGACGAGTGGTGCTGAGAAGTCATCAACTAGGACTAGGAAAACTAGTCGAAACAAGCCTATCGAGTATTAAAATGCTAAATGTTCAAGTCTGACTGCTCAAGCATCAAGAGCATTTGAGTATGGGATTGAATTCCAACAATTAAGGTAAATGCGAGCATTCTCAGGACAATTCTCATAATGTTATGATTATAGCCAAGCCCCATTGGAAATATTTTTCTATCACTTCAGAATCATATTAGAATTTATGATACTTCATTATGGGTGTTGTATTCGAATTCTTCGTGCAAATCTTAGAATCTATAACACACATTTCCAATTTGAAGTATTAGATGTGACAACTCCTCTTGATTCAACCTATGTTCTCATATTTGGAGTGGATAAAAGGGATGGAACGTAGAGGAAGATCCCATAAGTAAAGCATAGCATTGGTATATAATTGGAATGCTTTGAAATATGAAATATTTGCTATTAAAACAATTCTTTCATATGATAAGTTTCAAGGCTGTGATGTGCTTCTTGGTTTTGAAATGTGAATCATTGAAGAAGTGATGGGAATATAATTTAATTTTTCTATGGCATTTGTCAAGGAAAAAGTGTAGTTGTCTCTTGCATATTTGAAAAGAAGTCCAACGCCACTTTCAAAAATTCGAAGACAATGGATTAACATTCAAAATGTTAGTTAGAAAGTAGAGCACTTGATATTTATAAGATTTTGAAGATCGATGATAAAGAGCATATCATTTAATAAGTCAACCATATTTCCAATATTTTTGGGCATGAACTCAACTGATCAAAGATGACCTCCGAGTTTGAGTGCATGTGGAAGTCAAAGCTCTAGATTTAGAGGGATTCAAATTCAACAGCTTATGATATTTCCAAGGCAGAGAATTACTTCTCAGATTTCAAGCATTGAATTCATCAGCAATCATAAGGTGAGATGGCAGTCAAAAGGACATAGGTGGAAGAGCATCTTAAGGGCATATTATGTCTCGAATATTCTTAATGAAAGATCATTTCTATATTTTTATAGGGAATCAATTAGTAGGTGGTATTCATATATTTCATTGAAGATTAATCCCATATTTTCATGCAAAAGATCATAATTCAAATAAAGGTTGACTTCATTCAAAGACATTCAATCTTAGCAGTTACCAATCTTTTGCAGCTAAATTGGGGATGGATATTATTTTTTAAATCTGTTCCTAAAATTTTGTAACAATATATAGATGTTTATTTTTTATAAATTTTGTCATGGTCATTGTAAAAGGGGTTCCAACTCGGGAGGCTGTGAGTTGAGTCTTAAGACCTAAGAGGGGAAATTGGATGAACAGAAGTTGTATGTTATCATTGTAATCATGAGGGAATTTTATCATGTAATCATTTCTAACATTGAGGATTCTTGAAAATTGTCTTATTAGATTGTGACTTCTTTGTTTTCCATTCTGAATTTCCATCTTGCTTGAATGAATTTTAGACATTGAGGATCAATGGTTGTTCATGGATAATATTTTCACGAGCAGCAAAGATTTTGCTCTAACTGCATATTATTTGTGTGCTTTGTTCAAGTACCCTTCGAAACCATTTTGTAGAGAGTATCTATGTTTGGTGGATATTCTACCTTTTGTTATATTTTCCATTCTTATATCCACCATCATATAATCATTTTTATGATATGTATTTCAATGGCATTCAATCTACAGGGTGTTTTCTTTACTCCATGCCCCATGGTATCACTGATCTGCAATTAGCTTGATGCCATTTCCTTTCTCATTCAGTCTCGCTGATCCATTTACCAAACCCAATCCAATCATTCAAATTCAAGATGTGCTAGGATTGACTCTCCAGCAGTCAGGAGACAACTTCTAGCGCTAATAGGTTCCAATAAGTTTGACCTCATACTGGAAGGGAGAATAGGTTTTTCTACAATATTCCAAGTGAAAGTGATGAAGAAGGTCACAAGAATACTTAGACTAAGAAAGAAAAATCCCTTCTTTGGTTTGCAAGACTTGGAGGCCAAGAAAATAATACAAATGTTCTAATTCAGTCATTTCAAATTTATTATTAAGGCTATATTTCACACAGGTTAAAATTTTAGGGTCGCTACTAGTAAGAATAAGGTCATCAACATGAAAAATAAGGATTATGAGATGGTTTCATACTTTTTTGGTATAGATATTGGGGTCAGATTGACATATAGAAAAATGAGTGTTAAGAAGAAAGTTATTATTTTTGGCATACCAATCTTAAGGATCTTGTTTAAGGCCATAGAGAGATTTTGTAAGGAAACAAACAAGGCTAGAGTCATTATAAACATACACAAGAGGTACGTTTTTCCATGTAAATTTATTATTGCAAATACCCATGCAAAAAGACGTATTTTACATCCATTTGATGGAACTCCCATTTATGTGAAGTGGCAACGGTGAGAACAAGGTATATGGATTCATTTTGGTGATAGGGGAAAAAATTTCATTGTATTCAATTCCTTCAACTTGGGAAAATCCTGTGGTGACTAACCTTGCCTTAAGTCTTTCAAAACCCCCATTTGAAGCATACTTACTTCAATACACCTATTTACATTTGACAAGTTTTCTTCCTTTGGAATAGGTACAAGATCCCAAAGATGATCCATAATTAATGAACCACTCATTAGAAGAAGAAGAAGAAGATGCAATATTGAAGGAAAAAATAGAAGCATAAAGTGCATGTCCATGATGAGAAGAGTTAGAAGAAGAATCAAGATTGATGTTGTGCTTCTTAATTGTTGCTTCAAATGCTTCCATTCTCTTGAAACCCTTAGATTCCACATGACCATATCACCCACAAAAATTGCAATGTCATTCAGTCTTCTTACCTTTCGATTTAGTGCCTTTATCACAATTTGGTGTAGGAGCTTGTTGAGAGGGTTTGGGACCCTTGTTTTGCTTATTGTTGTGACGGTGTTGCTTATTTGGATGTTTGGATTTATAATTTTTTTGTGCCACTAAGGATCTATTACAAGTACTCGCAGTGCTGATCTCTCCAAGATGTAAGAGCTTATCTCTCTCTCTGATCAAAGAATAAAAAAAATCTTTAAGTCTGTGTTTTGTATAAGAAGTCCCTAGAGTTGTCTGGTGGAGTGAAAAGTATATACACAAACATAATAAGGAGGAACAAGATCAACAAGAATAACATAAATACATTGTTTTATATCCTAGATATCTTGCATTCTTCAACTAAGAGTCTAATGGTTTTGAATTCAAAGAGATAACCTTCAATGCAAGAGAAATCACATGGATTTTAATTAACCAACTCATGTTCAAGCTGGTTACCTCAAATCTCATTGTACTGACCAAATACGGTTTCCAATTTTCGCCAAGCTGCATTTGGTTGGATAATTCTTGAAGGTGGAATTGTAAGTCATTAGAGATGGGCATCCCGATTATTCCATGTGCTTTATCATTTTTACTATCCCATTTTATTTTCTTATCGACATCAATGGGGGTAGATTCATTTCCCAAGGCAATCCGATAAAGTCCCCATTTGCGCAGGACATCCTCGATACAAGATTTCCATGAGTATTAGTTGGTACTGATAAGAAAAATATCACTTGGACTAGCCATTTTATAGCATTTAGGTAACATGGACTCAAAATAAAAAATCGATGGTTTAGATGCAAAGATTTAAAAAAAATATGTAGTTAAAAAAAACACTAAAAATAGACTTCAAAGGTCAAAGTTATGCGTTTAGAAAAGGAAGAAAATGAACCAAGGATCCATGTGGAAGGTAGAGGTTGAACCATGTGGTGATGGGTGCTCAATGTAGTAAATAATGCCCCCGTTACTACTTGGTACTGATAATGCCCTCGTTAATATTAGTTGGTAGTAAATAATGCCCCCGTTTATATTAGTTGGTACTGATAAGAAAAATATCACTTGGACTAGCCATTTTATAGCATTTAGGTAACATGGACTCAAAATAAAAAATCGATGGTTTAGATGCAAAGATCTCAAAAAAATATGTAGTTAAAAAAAACACTAAAAATAGACTTCAAAGGTCAAAGTTATGCCTTTAGAAAAGGAAGAAAATGAACCAAGGATCCATGTGGAAGGTAGAGGTTGAACCATGTGGTGATGGGTGCTCAATGTAGTAAATAATGCCCCCGTTACTATATTTTCCTATAAGCCCATTTTTACAAATAAGTTACCCACTTTTATAAAACAAGTGGAAAGCACTTTTACAATGAAGTTCTTTTATAACTTTTACATGAATTTTTTTAAAAGGTAACAAAAAGAAGGACTTGAATCCAAGACCTTTTAATTAATAAAGTATCTCTCAACCAAGTGAGTTAACAAAATATTTAGTAATATTATGAAGGAGAATGGGGTGTTGTTGATGTGTTGTTGTTGTTGGAGAGCGTGCCTACCCGAAAAAACTTGCTTTTGGCCTATAAGACACTTTTACAAAGTCACACACAAACTTAAATGAAATTTCAAAACTAAAGTTTCTCAAATTTGGGGTTAGACTTTAGTTAGATTACCCAGGAAATGCAAGTTTTGTCACTGTTTTTGGTTGACTGAGTTTGCATAAAGTGCACAAAAAAGAGCATACATAGTCAAGCAAACCCTTTCCACCATGTTTTTGATTTGTCAAGTTCACACATGAGCACAACAAAGAGCATATGCAGACCAAAAAGGTAACAAACTAGGAATGAAACCAAAAACTAGGCTAAAACATGGAACGATATGAGAAATAGTTTTTAAAAAATGGTAAATGTAAATTGTATACATCTAGATTTGGTAAAATGGTCGTATCTTGGGAAAACAAAAACCTTTTTTGAGTGAAATGAAAATAATTTACAACTGAAAGAAGGACACCATATGCAATGAAACACCTCCACAACCCAGAAATGCACATACATAGTAGAATCCATAATTCCTTTGATGCATCTAGCTACACTGGTTCAAGATCTCGATCAACAATAAGAGTGGGTATTCATAAGCATTATGATACCATGTTTGACTAAAACATGGTATTTCCAGATAGGTCAAAAACCTTAAGGAATGACTCATGAGAACAGATCATAGATCAACAGACTGATGTTTTTACATGATTAAAACCCTCAGAGGGAGAAGAAATCCACAACTTTATCCTAATAGCTACTTGAGACAATATATTAAAGGAAAATGAAATGAGAATTTACATTTGATATTCTCGCAATCAATCATCAACCAATTCACCCTCCATGCTCTTTAAATAGATAGCATGGACCAATTGGGCGTTAATAAATAGATCAATAAGCATTAAGATCTAGGTGAATATGAACCATTGGATGACTGTATGTCTGATCATATCGTGACCGTTATATTACATAAGTACAAATGCATACTAAAGAAACACACTTTACCTAAATACATATTATACCAAGTTGATCTCAACTAACTCTTGAGTGTCTAAATATCCTAATAGCAATCCCAGGACCGGTGCATTACAAATTTCCACTAGCTGGAGCACCTTTAGAGAAATACAATTATAATTTTCCACCAACTAGAGCACCTTTAAATAAATACAATTATGTTGGCTATTTCTTAGTTTCCATTCATATTCTTCTTGTCCAATTTCATTCTCTTCAATGTTTCAGATACTAGTATATCATATGCTATACTTTTGGTTCCCTCATTTTGATCATTTGGATTTGAAAAAGTTTGACCAACAAGTCAATCCATTACTAGTAATAGAAGGGACACTAATTACTAGAAAGCATGCATAGAAGGAGGGTTATAAAACCTTTGTTTTTACACCCTTTATTTTTTGATCGGAGTGGGGGACATATATTTTATCACTTTTGGGACATGTCACTCCGAGGACTCCCAGTTTTAGATGCAAGCACCCTCACTCTGAGAATTGAACCTAGGACGCAGTTATGGAAAAAATCATGTATACCAACTATATAGTAATCTATGGTGAATATCCACCCAAACCATCCTTGAAATGCAAGTAGATACTCTAGTTAAGTTCTGGTACTAGGGTAGGGGACTGCTATACTTTTAAAGACCACACTATTATGAGTTTTAGGGATCAAAACTTAAACCATACTTTCTTTCAAATTTTCTAACACTCATAAAATTTGCATTGGAACATATTAGACAAAGACTAAAATCATATTACATCCATTTTTCTACAAGGAACCTAAAGGTTGCTCTTACCCTACTTTCTGAAATATTTTCATTTATAGTCAAGAATAATTCTTCCCTGCTTGTTGTATAAAGAATGATAGAATCTCTAAAGTTTGTGGAAAGATTGAAAAATAAGGAATTTGGAGGGTGATACAATAGATTTTTCAGGTTCAACATGCACTACAAGAAGAACAATAAGAGGTCAAAGAGGAATTTGTCGGGAAGAAATATGAATCCTTTGAGGTGATAATAATTAACCCTAATAAACCTTCAAATAAGGTGGATGAGGTAGGAAAATCCATTTCTATTACAGAAGTGAATCAAAACAAATTTATACCTATGGAATATATGGAATAGATGATTAATACAAGTAATAAGCAAGAAAAAACAAAAAAGAGAACAAAATTAGAAAAGTCAAGTGAGCGTATTTAAATTTAGTCAAGCGAACTTGCTCAAGAAAGTTCTAGATTAAAGGAAGGAGAAGGAGGGAAGGTACATGGAGTTGAGAAAATTCTCGAAGGTCTTAGAAATTAGACCTTTGGAATCCCCATGATATCTGTTACTCAAATCCAAACAACTTCTACATTAAAGGATATAAAATAATTCATTGCAAATAAGGATGAGTTATCTGAAACAAAATTTGAAGTAGATGCAAAAGGAGTATATTCAAACATCTTCCCTAAGATGGACTTGATTAAAAGGAATTCTAGAAACTCAAAGAGAAATATATACCTCCAAGTCTTCAACAAAGGGACAAAAACTCCTAAACTTCTAACTTCAATTAATTATGATAAGGGAACATTTGATATGGTATCTTTACAACCAAAGTGATTGAAATAAAATCCCACGAGTGCAAGGATACTAAGATCAAACTAGAGTTGAGTGAAATGCAAGTAATTGACAAGATAGAATGGCATAGGTATACATGTGGCATGGTCTCTAGGGACTTAATCCAAGCTTCAACCAATGTAACAAAGCTAAAAGAAATGGACACCAAGTTGGGAAGGAAATTGAAACATGAAAAGATTGTTAATAAAGCCATGTTGATAAATATTCATGATCTTGAGGAAAAGATTATTTCCCTTGGACAAATCCAAATAATGAAAAAGTTGTGAAAATGCAAGTTATAGACAAGAACTTAGAAATCCAACTTATAAAATCAAAGTTGAAGTTTCCCAATACTGAGCATGTTTAGACTAAGGTATTAGTGGAAGCTCAAACAAAAAAAGAACAATTGATTAATGAAATTGTTGAACTAAAGGATGAGAATTAAGTTGGATCATGTAATTGATAAATTAAAATTTCAAAAGGAAGCAGTAGCATCATGAAACCTTACTCAAAAGTTGATTACTCTAGCAATAAAGGCTACAAAAGGAGATGGTTTCCAAGGCCATGGAGCATAGCAAGAGGTACCTTTGAAATAAAGTCTTTGAGATTTCTAAGGAGCTTGTGAAGGTAAAATCAAATCTCAATTTGAAAGAAGTGGGGGTAATGAATTGAAATAATTGCACCGAGAGGAGTGAGGTGCTCTATATCCCAGTATGGTGGAGATGTTGTTACGTAACATAACATAACGTAATGCAATGTAACGTTACATTACCAAAAATAAAATAAAAAATGTAATTAAAAAAATCATATCAGCTCGTAAATTAAAAAATTATGAAAAGCAACTAAAAAAATCCATGTCGGCCTATAAAATAAAAAAAATAAAACTTAAACCCGGATCTATCAAGAAGAGGGATCAATTTTTCAAGTTTAAAATTAAATTACACCTCAAGAAATTGGATCCCTCTGGGTGCTTGATATATCTGGGCTTAAGATGGATTTATATTGGTATATAAAACACAGGGAGAAAAATATGAGTTTCCATGAATAGTTGGCTTAAAAAGATAAAATTATATATCTAGATAGTCAAATGATTAATGAATTGAAGAAATCTATGGAGGAAATTCCAAAGAAAACATCACGGAATACATATGTAATTGGTTCTAGACACATCATAGTAATAATGAGTAATTTTAGAATTCACTTTGATATCTTACAACAGATTGAAGCCATGGCCCAATGGGTACATATCATAAGTCATGTATAGAACTTGGAGAGAAGGTAAAGGTGGCAAATGATGTTATTAAATTTTTGAATAGTAGATTCTAATATCAATTAGTTTCTTTGGAATCACTGATCGAACTACTGTAATAATGAAAGCTATAAAGGTTCACACAAAGAGAAATTTTATTTAAATAGCTCATAATAAATACAGTTAATTAGAATGACAATATTTTCAAAGATAGATTAGTTCCTTTGTACAAAATAGGCCTGCCCCCTCCATGGAATAAAAATAATTGGTTGTACGACTTTGAGATATACAATGAAGAGCTGATAAATAAGGAAATGATACATATCAATTTCAGGACATTATGGCCCACTGAAAGGTTGATTTATTTTTGATAAGTTGTCTCTTGATTTTAGACTTTTAAATAATGTTGTTGATTTATGTCAAAGGCTACCTCCTGCCTCTTTTGATATTTTCACATATTTAGAGATTTCCTTAAGGAGAATGATTGATTTTCGTTACCTTGTGGGAAAAGAGTTGGCCAATATAGCAAAATTTTAGAGCAAGGGTCTTCCTACTATTCATGATGCCTCCACATCATCATGAAACAAGCAGACAGAAATTTAAATCGATTGAAGAGTTCAGAGCATGGAAAATGTTCTGCATGTATTCTTGGAAAATGACGAGGGTGCGGTGATTTGAAACCCTAGCTATTTTCAAGTATCCACTAACCTTTTTTTTTTTTGGCAAAACTGAGTATCAAGTCGAGAATCAGTTAAGTTTAAAAGAGGATAAAAGTAGGAAATGAAGTGATGGCGAGGGATCAACATTTTGAGAAGATGAGGACCAAAGTCTTTTGTGGTAGATCATTCAGAGAATGGGGATGTATTGATTTTTTTTTATCAGAACCTAATTGTAGTGTTGATAATCCTGAGGTTTCACCACTTTTTTTATTAGTGAGTTCTCTTACTTTTGGCCTCTACATTGGTTCATCAAACAATTTTCTTATGTTGTATGATATTTTCATATGAGACTGATATTTATTTATCCTTTAAGTCGGAGGTTAAGACTTGATCTTACTATTGTTTAATGGTTGTATATTTTTCTTGTAATTTGAATCATTTTTGTCACTGTTAGATACTTGTTATTGATTTGTAAGCTATGTTAGATTCACAAAAAAATTATCAATATGGATCATTCTTGAAATAATTTCATAAATGGTATTTAGTATTTATTACTGCGTTGTTTGTCAACACTTTCATGGTAGCCCAAAAGCTAAGAAACGTTTTTCAATTCACTCCATTTCCATGCTCACTGCATAAAATTAATCAAATGAAATTTCTCAAGTTAAAGGAGCATAAATTCAAATAAACCATATTTGTTATATATTACATTTCAGTTTTTGAATATATAACTTGTAATCTAAAATGCCATTGGAAGTCACCTCCATTTCCTTGTTAGCATATAATTAACCAAATGCAATTGTGATAAATATACAAATAGTGTAATGTACCTGGAATACTCTTTCTACTATGGATACCATGGGGTACTCAATTCCATATACAAACTTCTCATCCTTGACACCAATTTTGAATTTTGCTCCATAGACTTGCTATACCATTAGTTTTAATAGCATAATTATATAAATATAACAGTCCTTTAATCTAAAATACACATTCTAATTATGAAACATTCCTAGCATGAATGCATTCAAACCATGCTCAATAATTAGTGCACCAAAAAAATTCCATTACAATAATTGAAAGAAACACGTAACATAAATAAAATCCATGGCATTCATTCACAATTGGGAGTTTATCTTTATAATTTTCAAGCAATGGATGTTCCTCTCGTCCATAGACACTCTCTCAAGCCTACTCTTTCTTTGATAGAGGCCACCCCCGATATGGGCCTATAAATCCACAAGGGGTGAAAATATTCCCAAATATTTTACTTAAACGCACTTAATCTACCAAAAGGTGTAGAAACCCCCTCCACGGTTGTCCCCACCCTTGCACTCATTCCCCATCAATTTACACAACACAAGGGATGGGACTCCCTTCTTTGCTCTGCAGTCCCTCAGAATGTCCCCATCCCCTTCTATTGCCCCAACACGTGTCGACCAACAAGTCTCCATTTTAGGGTCCCAGGAAATCCAGTTGTAGGCCAGGTCTCTCTAACATGGGAACCAAACCCATTCACAACAGTCTACCAGGGTATTTTATGTGTGAATTTATGAAACACAAGTTTTCATTTTTGGCTTACCAACTAGAACTAAAATAGAATGAAGGATCCCCCTTCCTTAATGATGGAATGACTAAATGATTAATGAGTGAATTTCAAACAAGTTATATGCATGGTATTTTCTTAACAAGCAGATTTCCTAAAAGTGTCCACTTTTCCCCTCTTAAACCCACTTTAAGATAATTAATCCCATGATTATTTAAGGTGACACTCTATACCATGGTTAAATTAATTCGGGTTAAAAAGGTAAATGAAGGCTAAGGACATTAGAAAGTGTCATCACCCCTTAGCCCCTCTCACTTACCCCAATTGTGGACCATAGCCTCCCATCTCTTCTTCATCCTTCTCTGCTTGCAGCTATTATGAATTTTTATATTAAAAGTATGTATAATATTTACAATATCCATGGTATTTTGGACCATATAAGTTTAGCATATAGCATGTATATCATTACATACATATTCCCATCTTGGGGTAAAAAATAGGGTGTTACATTCCCCACCCCCTTAATGTATGCACCATCCTCTGTGCATAACAACACTATGTGCATGTATAAATTTTTACAACAAAATATTCCCGCATTGCATCCTCTAGATCCCACGTTTCTTCTTCAGGTTTCTAATGTCTACATTGGACCTTTACCTACCCAATTTCTTATTTCCTTAGCAATGTGACCTTCCTATTGAGGATGCGTATTGGTTGCACCAAAATATCTCCTTCCAGTTCCACCTGAATCACAACCCAATGAATAATGGGTTAGGATCAAGTATATATGCATGAATTGCATTATGCACATTTATGTAGGAATACAATGCAATATCATATGCAATAGGCCCAATACCCTAGCTAATATTTCAAATGGCTCGCAATATTTGGGCAATAGCCTAGGACAAATTCTGAGTTCCAATGAACTCTTATTCAATCCAACTTTCCAATACACGTGTTCACCAACTATGAATTCTCTTAATACTCTGCCCCTATCTACATCACTCTTCTTTGTGTCCTTTCAACCTTCAAATTTTGCTTGATCTTTACAATTTTCTTTTCCATATCCTTAAGAAATTTTGGCCTAATTACTATTATATCTATTGGACTATTTCAATTGATTGGAGTATTGCACTTTATTCCATACAAGGCTTCAAATGGACTCATCTTCAAATAAGCATGATATACATACTTGAAACTCCACCAGGTACAAATATTATTTCCATTTAGATCGTTGATCCATCACATACATTCTTAGAATATCCTTAATAAATTGATTCTCCCTTTCAGTCTACCCATCCATTTGTGGGTGATATGTTGTACTCAGATTCATATTTTTCCCAAATCCTTTGAACAGTCCCTTCCAAAAGTTAATTGATGTAAAATTTTGATATATGTCTGAGACAATGGCCTTGGTTATCCCATGCAATTAGCGATCTTAGAAATCTCTGTTATGTTAGTTTCCTTATGCATTAAATTGATTGGAATAAAGAGAGAGGCCTTTGTTATCTTGTCCACCAATACCTGTGAAATTCTGTAACACAGCAAATCATTGATCCTGGGAAAATATCATAGTGAAAGAATTAGCAAGGAAGAAGAATTGCAGTGAAATTTAGCAAGAATTGAGCAGTATAATCAAACATGCAAATAAAATCAGGTGTGCATCAAAACGGGTGTCATATTCCATTAATATGTATAGTAAAATAATATAGTACAATTGAGAGAATTCAATTATCTAGGAGGAATTTGAATCCATGTCATTCTAGCATAGGAAATATCACCACTACAGTACTCTGAAGGTTCCAAACTCAACTAATTGTCAGTGAACTGAAGCTATTGTTAGTTAATTGATCATGAAGGGCACATCAGTGGGTTTATCATGCAAAATTGGCTAGAGAGGGTGCATTTTATCACAGTCAATTGCAATCGAAGCTAAAACCCCCCACTAGAGTCATGAACTCAGGTGGACTGAACCATTTCATTGAGTTGGCTCCTAAATGTAGGGAATTGACTTTGCATGGCCTAAATTCATGAATGCAAGGAGCATCAAGTGGATAATGTGTCATATATGAAATTTTCACACCATTAGGGGGTCAACAAACATCATCCAATACTAGGAAAATGGAAATAATACTAAGGTGGACAAAGATTGGCGTATTAATTATCCTAACACCCCCCCTTAATCCAAACTTAGACAACATGGGCCTCGGTAACTGATACCAAAGGTCACCGATACAATCAATAATAAAAAAATAATTGTTCATGAAACTAAGGAAATGGGGAAAACCTCATGGGAAAAAAAACCCTCAAAAAATTAATAGCAGTAAACTCAAGCAACCTTCACACCAAGTAGGGATCTGAGATAGGAAATTATCTTATGAGTGAAAGACTTTTAAAAAATTTATGCATTCTTCTCCTCTGTAGGACAGTAATGCAATGTGTTGGTCCTTTTGTGCACTAGTTCCCTGATGTAGTGCATATGAACCTCAGTCTACCATCATGGATCATGGCAAGCCTCTTTGAAGTATTGTGGATCAAACCCCACCATCATGTAGCACCTCTCTGGGAGAAGTGGATCTGTATGGCATAGTGAAAGGTTTGCAACTTGATACTGAGATCTAGTTCTTCTATGGTCAGATGGATCCCCAGCTATGTTCCCAGTAGCTTCAAGGAATTGGGAGACCATGTTTTACTTGGCCATGGATTGGAAATAGGTGTTGGTTCTGGATCTGGATATGCTTGATCTTCATTCTCAACATCAAGATCTGATTCAACTTGGTCCTCATCAGAAGAGACATCATTCTAACCTTCATCAGGTGAAAATGGAGTAGGAAGATCGGATCTACCTTTTTCTTCAACTAACTGTAGATATTGCAATGGATCTTCATTGAACTGCACACTTCTTTCAATGAAGCATCTTCTGGTTGCAATCTCCATAAGTTTGTATGCGTTTGCATCTTCTGCATATCCGAGCATAATGCATTCACTACTTTGGGGTTGAATATATTTTCTTTTGTCAGATGGGATTATGGCCCCCTCGGATCCAAAAACCCTTAGGTCTGAGACATATGGCTTGTGTCCCTTAATTGCTTCGAATGGAGTGACCCCATCCACTAACTTGTGGGGTACCCTGTTCTGAATATATGAAGCATAATTCACTGCTTCTTCCTAGAGAGATGGTGGAAGATTCCTTTCTTCAAGCAAACATGTAGCCATTTCTTTCAATGACCTATTCTTCCTATCAGGTACACGGTTTATTTGTGGTGTGTATGGGACAAAATGTTGCATTTGGATGCCCTCAGAAGCACAAAACTGTTGCAACTCTCTCTTGATGTACTCTCCTCCATTGTCAGATCTAATTTCTTTGATATTCTTCCTAGCAGTGTTCTCAACTAAGGCCTTGAAAACTTTGAAAGTCTCAAATACCTCAGACTTCTGCTTAAGAAAATAGATCCAATAGAACTTAGATTAGTCATCTATGAAGGTCATAAGGTATCTGGATCCATTGATAGAAGTTGTGGGCATCAGTCCTGAGACATCACTATGTATCAAATAAAGTGTGGATGAAGCTCTCTTTGCCTTCCCAACATCAAACTTTCGCTCTGGATGCTTCCCTACCGAGCAACCTTTGCAGATTCCTTGAGAGAATTTCATGTCGGGAAATCCTTCAACCATATCTTCCTTGTGCAACTGTTGTAAGTACCTGAAATTTAAATGGCCGAATCTCTCATGCTAGAGTCTTCTAGTCTCGTTTGCATGGGTCAAGAGAGCACTTTGATGTGAATATGGAAAAAATAGGATAACGCATATGCCTTTAAGGCATGCTTTGAAATACCTTTAGCTATTAGCTTCCTAAATGAGATATCTGAAATATCAACTGTGTCAGGTCCAAAAACAAATTTCTTCAGTGAACTTGTGTGTATCATCTGATAAACAGATAATAATTTTGTTGCTAGAGAAGGCACATACAGAACATTGTTGAACTTTCCATGCTCCAGTTGTATTGTTCCCTTCCCTTCAGCAGAGATCTGTGAATCATCTCCCATGTGAATACTAGGACCATCAGTAAGATCTATAGAGGAAAAAGACTCTCTGGATGAAACCATATGGTTGGAGGCTCCATAATCTATGATGAAGGCTTGTGATTGTGAGAATCTAGCCTTCATTACATGGCATCTCTCATGATCATCTATCTCACTTACTGAACTAGTCTTCATTGCACCTTCTGGGAGGGAAATGTTGTGTTGTTCAAGAAGTTTGGTCATTTGATCTATCTTCTTCTTCATGCATGAACTCTCTAGATGGTTTCGTTTCTTGCAATATGTACACTTGGTCTTCTCAAACCTCTTTTGCTTATCCTTCTTGGATATGGAGGATCCTTCTAATGGATTAGGATTCTCCTTTGGCTTGGATTCAGATTTCTTCTTGTCCTTTCCCTTCTGCTTCCCTTTAGCATTCGCACTTTTGGACTCCCCAGCCATAAGAGCCTGATTCTTGGAGTATTTCATGGCTCCCATTTGAATCAGTTTGTCTTGTTCTTGGATTAGGGATTCTGTGAATGCATCTAAAGAAGGCATTTTCCAATTGGGGATTGACAATCTTCCAAAGTCGAAGGTAGACACAAATACTAAAAATTCAAGGCAAATATTGCTTAGGATGGATAACACTAGCTGTGTAATACCCCCATTTTGACCCTTAGGGTATTTTGGCTTTAAAATATATATATACATGTGATGTATTTTTTCCCTAGAGTGGAGCTCAAGGCCAAGGCCCCGCTAGTGGATGCTCGTATTTTATTTAAAAGGAAAGTATTTGATATTTTATTAGCCATGTGCCATTAAGCCATGGAAATTGTAAGAATGCTGCAAATAAATAAATATAATGCAATAAAAATACCAAAAAATCTGGCTATGGAAGCAACCAACAAGAGGGGGCCATGTGTATCCACTAGGGAGAGGTGAGGGGGTTGTAGGATCGTGGAACAACAAGAATCAGTTTCATGCATACACATCCCAACAGTGAAGGAAGAGGAAGAGCCGCAATTTTGGAAAAATCCACGCTGACAGAGGCATGCCAAAACGCCCAAGAAACTGGAGGTGGAGAGGATAATCGAACGGGGGAACCCTCAATAAAAACACAGAGGGAGGAAGATGCTGGGATTTTTGGAAAAAAGAGGAAGAAAAATCGTGACTTTGTGTAAATCACGAATTGCAAAGCCGAGTTTGCGCATGGAACCATGTGTGGGAAGTAGAATCGGTTGGGAAATCCATGGACCAAACCCTGGGGAAAATTTCAAAGCGTGAGAAGCTTAGTAAACCTGCGAGAATACCTTGATCTGATAGCAGAAGAACTGAGTTGCGGGATAGAGATCTGGTTGCAAACCTAAGAAGATACCAGCTAGGATAAGTGAGAAGAAGGCAAGATAGAGGTTGGATCTACTTGATAAACCCAGTGAAGCCTAAAGTCTCATGAAGGAAGCAGTTTCGACCTTTCTATGCCCACCCCGAAGAGCACTGGAGGGAAGGGTCCCTGAGGGTCTGTGCAGCAGAGAAGGGGGCCTTCCTTGTGTTGGGTGTGGTAGGTATTGTGGGTGCCATGACTACTGAATGGTTTGAGATGCATGTAGCTCTGTGGTTGAGCTCATTGTCTTAGCATCATCCTCCTCGTTTTCCCTTGCATGCTTGATAAACCCAACTATATGTTGGATTAGCATTAGTGTGAAGCCTTGACTGTGAAAAGAACCTATTTATCCCTCCTCAGTGGATCCACATCCCAACTTGGGGGTGGTCTCTCAGTTGAAATAGTATATTCTAGACAGAGACCTATGGTTGGGTGGAACGTTGCTCTCACTTAGTCAGTTGCTTGGACAGCTTCAGTTTAAAGATAAGTGCTCCTTGTGGTGTTAAATGATTATAATTCCCTATTTGATGTATACTTGTTATATTCAAGTTATGTGAATGAATGATTACATGAAAATGATCAGTAGGAATATTATGTATGATCCTGAGTATGAGGCAGAGGCATGTTTGATTGTTTCACCATTTGTTTGAGTTTAATGTGTTGCTAACCTTCCACGTTGTAGATGCATTGATTCGATTTAGTTTAATTATATGTGTTTTGTTATGTATTGCATACAATTTTAGATGGACTGCATGGCATCACCTAGGCTTGGGGAAGGAATTAGATATCCCTTGTTGTGTTTCATGGCCCTCTGTGGGTCAGCTGAAGGGAGAATCCATGGTAGCGGGGAAGCAGATATCCTTGCAGAAGGGTAAAGAAGCATTGAGGGATTTTGAGCTATGTTTCAATTGGAAAAAGCGCCAAGTCAGAGTACTCATATGTGGTAAGGGATCACACCAGTGTATAGAGATCTCCAAGATATTTCCAATTGTACCGGACTTGTCCAATTTGGTTTAAGGATGAAGAAGTTATCAACCTAAGAAGTTTGCAGGGGTATGTGGTCCCGACTTTCCGAATCTGAAATGTGGATTGTGGATTGCGGAGGCCGGGAACCGACCTTTGGAGTTGCGTGGTTAGAATTTCAACTTTCCAAGTTCGCAAGGCGGATTGCGGATTGCGGAGGTCGGGAACCGACCTTTGGAGTTGCGTGGTTAGAATTTCAACTTTCCAAGTCCGCAAGGCCGATTTCGGATTGCGGAAGTTAGAAGGGAAATTTCCACGGGGTTGGTGTGATGGATTTCTGACTTTCTACATTTGCAAAGCGGATTGCGAACTGCAGAAGTCGAAAGGTGGTTTTTCTCGGGTTACGAAATGAGGTTTCCGATTCCCGACTTCTGCAACATGGGTTGCGGATTCCGGAAGTCGGAGAAGTAAATTTTTCGGGACGACGATTTGAGGTTCCAAATTCTGAGTTCCACATGCGGATTGCGGATTGTGGAAGTCGGAAGAGTAATTTTTGAGGCTGTGATGTTGACTTCCGGCTTCCGACTTCTGCATTGCAGATTGCGGAAGTCGGGAGCATGATTTCATCATAAAGGTAAAGTTGGAAATCCGACTTCCGAATTCTGACTGCAGATTGCGGTAAGGTAGATTGTGGATTGCGGATCGGAGGCCATTGTGTCTGCGTGTAAAAACAGAGAGAATTTTTGAAAAAAAGAAAGTATCAGGTTGTCTCCCATCGCCTCTGAAGGGCACTGAGGGGATCAGGGACATGACAGAGTGGTATCAGAGCCCAAGTTCCATCACTGGGGCTGTTTGGGCTGAAGCATGAATGAAATTACAGGAGGGAAGTGTCAATGGCGTGATTTTGATCAACATTTATTATTTTTGTTTCCCGAATGAGTAATTTCCATATTTGTATGGATGTTTGTGTCTTATATGCATTCTTATAATGTCTAATAAAATTCTCTGTAATGCACAGTGGTTATAGATGTTAGTAGTTGAATTGTTACAGCAGAGGCAACATACTAGGAAAGCAATAAAATGGTGACCGTGAGTGATGCCCAGGATCCTTATGAACATGGTGAAGATGCACTAGGAGAAAATGTGCAAGCAGATCATGGGGATACTGAATCCAATGAGAGAAGGGAGAAAATAACTCCCCAGAACTTGGTTGAAACCATGATAAGCTTTAATGAAAGCTTGATAAAGGCTCAGGAAGAAAATAATCAACTCAATGCTACTATTTTGCATAGCCTCACTGTTATCGGTCAAATTAGCACTTCTCCGTCCATGATCATATCGCCTTGTTGATCACAAAAAAGGACACTATGGATGGAAGAACTTACTTGAACTTGGATTATTTGGAGCTGAATCCTTACACCTTCAGCTTAAAAACTTATTTTTCTGACACCTTCACCATAAAGCCGCGACTCCTATACTTGACACATCGCGAGTCACTCGTAGGTCTCTATATTGACAACCCGCGGGTATCAATTAAAATTTGCACCCATGAGTTGTTGATCCCATATGTTGCGAGTCACTCGCAAGTTGCTAGTTTTCATAGTCACGGGTGTCTTAAGGAAATTTTGAAAAATATATTAAAAACACGAATTGGGATTAGTTGAGTTAGGTATTCCAACTTCCCAATCAACTTCCTTTCGAAACCAACCTTCCTTGCCTTGCCATAAATGCAAGAGGAGGCCATGATAAAGGGACCAAGTCTAGAGAGAGGAGCAGGAGCATAGGGCCTAGTTACGAAGGTGCTTGATGCAAAGTCAGGTATAACATTTGTACTTTCTGCATTCGTTGACAATAAAAGAGTGAGATACTCTTCCTTTCCCAATAAAGTGTTAATCTCTATTGTGCTTTGATTATAATTTAATGTTCTTGTATTCATTAATGTCAATATTTATTTATAGTCAAACTGGTTTGAGGAAGGTCTGTGTGTTTTGCAGGTTTGTTGCTGTGGAGATCGAGAGAAAAGATTGGACCGACCGTCATAAACAAGGTACATTTCCTCTAAACCTTGATCTTATTTGTTTACAGTAATGTATGCAGAACCCTATGTATCTATCTTTCAACCCCTTGTATGTCATTAGTATCTATCCCCTACTATAAGCTAAATTCCCTATCAACAGAACTAGCGACTCCACTGGGGACACCTTCTTGTTTTTCTGCTTTGGTGATCTTTAGTTTCTTCAGTTTCATAACTTTTCTAGTATCTTTTGAGGTCTTTAGGGTTTCTTTTTAGATCCCTTTGTGTTGACTCAGTCCAGTCTGGTTTGCAAAGTTTCTTTTCTTCTTTTATCAATACCTACCCACGTGTTTCCTGTATATATAGGCATGCACTTTCTGTTGTACCCGGAAGTTTCATACTTTGCTACCCGCGCACAATCAGTTGAACCCGCGAGTTGTTTGCTTATACACACTCGCATTTGCTTTAATAGATTTGAACTCCTATTTTAGGGTTTGATCTAGGGTTGGTGACCTGGTTTTTTATGTTGCTTTGCTTTCTGGCACTTGATAGACATTCCTGTGTCTCTTCTGGGTCTGATTCAGTGGATTCTGTTTTCCATTCTTTCTTTTTTATGATTTTGAATCCCACCCACAAATTGTCATCATATACAATCGTGCACATTTTTCCCTAGCCGCGAGTTGCATGTATAGTTGCCCGCAAGTGCACCGCGAGTTGTTGCATATAAAAGTCACGAGTATTTCCTGAGTTCTGCCTTTTCAATTAGGGTTTGACTTCAGCAGGGTTTCCCTGTGGTTTTGAAATTCCTTGTCAGTTTGGATACCCTTGGGACATTGTTCTGAGTGCTCTAAATCTCCTTTGAACCTCTTTTATAACTTCTATTTGATTCATTGTGTTTGTAAAGTTGCCTTAGATTGCTAGCCCATCTTTTGTTTAGCAGATGCTTCTTTATTTTTTCTTCTGATGTTCAGGAATAATCTGGTCTTTGCACAAAGATCCTTCTACTTTTCCATCTTACGCATCAGTTTTTCCTTTTAGCATCTTGTTCCAAAACTTTAGTTACTTCTGTGAAGCAACTTTTTTTGGTTAAGTCTTTGTCGATCTTGCTTTAGTTCTATTTTTTTTAAGTCTTGGGCCATCTTTCTTTACTCATGCAGATTGATAAGTCTTGTTAGTTCATTATTTTCACTTGAATTTCTTTCATAGCTAGAGAAAAAGATCAAATTTGAAAAACAAAAGCAACTTTTTTACAAGATTTGTCATTTTTTTTCGAAGTAGGGTAGTTGTGTTGCTATTAACTTTGAAAACAAAACAAAAAAAAGGAAAGAAACTTTTTATGCTTAGATTTTCTTAGACTTTGCGTTTTGAATGAACAAACGAAAAGAAAAAATTATGAACTTACATTTTTTGATATGCACTTTGCTTACAGTTGTAACCATGCCACACACTACACTACACCTTGAGTAAGTAATAGCCCATAAAAAGAACTTAATTTAAAATTTATTAGAAACATTTATTTTTTTAGGGTTACATGACATCAACTAGCTTAGGCTAGGATTTCAGAATAGATCACACTTAAAATTTCTGAAATCATTTAAACTCTCAAATAATAGTGCAGACTATCTTCTAGTAAATCCATTCTTGTGGTTGTGTTCCGGGAAGCTCCACTTAAACCGGAGTTAAGCACAAGGTCGTGTGAGAATGGAATTGTTGGGGATACCCCCCCCCACTTTCCTTTTGAGCATACACCAGGGTTGATTCACGTATGGGGGTCCATTAGTGGCTTGTGCATTCTTGGATTTGGGGCTTAGCTACCCTACCCATGCGTTTTGGCTGGACCTATAACTGTCCCCCCGGACATTTTCTGCATTTGTGGTATCCTTAGAATATTGACTTTAGGGCTCTACGCAGGTATAGTGGAAGGTTATTTCCACTGCACCTAGGACAGAGACGGGAGGTAACCCTCTACAGTAATTTAGGGAGTGCGTTTTGGTGATTCAAACACTTGCACCCATAGAATGTGTATGTGGACACTATGTAACTGACCTTCGATATTCTACTAGTTTGTTATGGGCCCTTGTCATCCCAGAATTACTTTTGAGAGTATTATCTTTGTGTGCCTGGTCTGGATTACTTTAGGATATTTTTTAGTGGTTTGCTCTTTGTGCCACTTGTTCTTAATTGGCCTTAGAGATTTCTGGCTCGTTGAGTCAGAAAATATGGATAGCATTCTAGTGAGCACCAATCAAGGGACCCCTAGTCAAGGGGCCCCTTGTGCTTTCCCATTCATTGGGAACGTTGGTACTCCCTTAATGGCTACCAGTTTGGTTTTTTTCCACTCTGAATGCCTTGCATGCTCTTGATGCTTCTCAAGGAAGCACTTCACATCAAGAGCATCAAAACCCTATGCATTATTCTCTAGTAACATCTTCTCCTCCTCCTTCTACCTCATGTGGTGAAAGTAGTGATACTAGTAGCCAGCAGTCTAAAAGGAATAGATGGAGGAAGAGTAGGGAAAAGATGCCAAAGCAAGGGGGAAGCCACCCAGCCTCTAGAGTTCACGCTGGGGGCACCTACCTAGCCTCTGGAGGTCATGCTGGGGGAAACCACCTAGCCTATGGAGGTCATGCTGGGGGCACTTACCCAACCTCTGGAGGTCATGCTGGGGGTAAAATTTCAGTCACTACAAATCATATTGAAAGTATGTCTTCAACCATTGTTGGTCATGTTGAGGACACGTCATTGATCACTACTGGTCATATTAATGACAAGTCACTAGTTACTGTGATTCATACTGGAGACACTAAATCAACCACTGCAAGTCATTCTAAGAACGTTGACATTGTCGAAAAACCTAATAAACAGAAGATTAAGTTCCCTTGCAAGTTTTTCGAGGGAGACTACCTAACCTATTTGTGCCATGTACTTCCAGAAGTGCAAAACGTGTGGTTTCGTATTTCAAACGTCTTCTTCTTCTTAGCAACCAACCACTACAATTCATGCTGGGGGCAAGCTGTTAGCCAATTCTAGTCATGCTGAGAGTACTGTTATTGTAAAGGAGTCTAAGCTTATAGGACACAAACCAAAGTTCCCTTGTAAACTTTGTAAGGGATATCACCTTACTCACCTATGCCCTATTATTCCAGAGGTGCGGAGAGTGTGGTCCATGTCTAAAGGATCCTCTGCTCCTAAATTGTCTATAGATTCCCAATAGCCTAGTAAACCTTTGGTTGATAAAGTGGTTGAACCAAAGCAGTCTTTGTTCAACCCTACTCTTCCTTCGGAGAGTGAATTGATCGAATCGATGCAATCTTCGACCGATCCCATCATTCCTTCGGAGACTGATGCACCTGTCCCTCAAGTCTTTTGCATTACCATTTTGGATGTTTTTGAAAATGGGGGCACTTCATCTGTGCTGAGTGAACCCATACCAAGCGATGGGATCATTTCCTTTGATTGGAATAGTCTAACTGGGCATCTCCTTCCTTCTTTTACACCTTTCCAGATAAAGGTTGATATCGGAAACCATGCGGTTCATTGATGTATTGTAGATGAAGGAGCTTCTATTAGTATCTTATCCCCTTATTCTTGGAGAGATTTATGTTTCCCTAACCTTGTTCCAATTGTTAATTGGACATTGACTTTCGATAGAAGACCTAGTGAATCGTTAGGATTCCTCCCTCAAGTACTTGTTACTTTGGGTGGAAAAACAGTCTTAGTTGATTTTATGGTTTTAAAGGACCCTATGTATTTTGATATGATCCTCGGGCGTGATTACGTATATGCTATGCACGCTGTGGTGTCTATGCTCTTTCGTGTGATGCATTTTCCTCACAACAAAAGCATTGTCACTATCGATCAGCTCGCATTTGTTGATCCCTCTTATTACCCAACTATAGACCAAGTATATCCCTCGTCAATAGGCACCACCATGCCATAGGAAAATTATGTTTCATATTGTTCCTTGAGTCCAATTGCTACTGAGAATAAGCCTCTGAATTCATGCTTACCTTCTCGGGACTGGATCCCGACAATTGACAAGGTGATACCTCCATCTGAATGTTTTGATATGTGTTCTATCTGGGATCATATACTTCCTTCCGATGAAGTTTTCCTAGAGTCTATAATGCAGTCTGCCATTCATTGGATTTTGATCCAGTTACGAGCATTCTTCCACCTTTTCTTCGAGCTTGTTAAAAAAAGTAAGGAGGCTATGAGCATTCTTCCATCTCTCCTTTGAGCTCATTAAAAATAGTAAGGAGGTCACGAGTTTACTTTTTTGGGCTCATTAAAACATTACGAAAAAACACTTTTATAGAGTTCTTTCACGTTCTTGTTAGACTCTTTAAATGTAACAATATTTCCGAGTACACTTGTCTTGTTCAGACTCGTTAAAGGAATTGAACAGTCATCCACTTAGGTATAATTTTACCCCTTTTTCGGACCTTCGTGGATTAGTTACGAAAAAGGTATACTCTAGTCATGCGTGGCTAGAAGAGTTCTTCTCTCATTGTTTTACACTTTTTCGGGTGAGGAGACTAACTATACGAAAAAGGACCTCTTGGAGTCTTCTTTAGGGTTTTCAAACTCTCGAAACATGAAAACACCAAGCGAGCATACACTAACTCGGGCTCAATGTGAAATCCACGAGTCAGTATATGGAGTTCTTGTTTAAGTTTTTCAGACTCCTTAAATATGAAAACACCGGCGAGCACAAACCAACTTGGGCTCGATATTAAAATCCACGAGTAGGTGTATGGAGTTATTGTTTAAGTTTTTCAGACTCCTTAAATTTGAAAACACCGGCAAGCAAGAACAGATCTCGGCTCGATATTAAAATCTAGAGATCAGTGTATCGATTACTAGTCTATCTCTTCTTCAAAATCGTTAAAACATGAAGAAGGTCTTTAGTTTCCCTCCCATGGACTCATTAAATTACACATGGTTGGACTTCTATCAAGTAGTATTCTCCCTCTTTCTTAGAGCTTGCTTAAAAAATGAAGAAAGACTATTGAGTTTTCTTTCTTGGACTCGTTAAAACCAACAAGAAGGATATTCTTTAATAAAAAGAGAAAAGGGAAGGGAAGGGTGTCCACTATCTTTTTGATTCAAAGGCAGCAAGTCATTCATATCCTTGAACGAAGCACTTTTTGAATCTATCAAATAGTTGGGCTTTAGTTTTTGGCTTTACGATGAACCTGATCTTAGAGTGTTTACTCCTCTGATCAGTTACTCTTCCTATCATATGGAGAATCTGTTAATGCCTCCTACATTCCAGATTTATATCATGTATCGTTGTGTCAAAGTTTCCTTGTCCCTCCTCTGACTTTGGATTGTAATGTATTTCGGCCATCGTTTCCCTCTGACCTCACAGTAGGGGATAGATACGACCAACATACAAGGGGTTGACAGATAGATACATAGACTTCTGCATACATTAATGTAAACAAATAAGATCGAGGTTTAGAGAAAATGTACCTTGTTTATGACGGTCGGTCCAAGATTTTCTCTCGATCTCCATAGCAACAAACCTGCAAAACACACAGACCTTCCTCAAACCAGTTTGACTATAAATAAATATTGATATTAATGAATACAAGAACATCAAATTATAATTAAAGCGCAATAGAGATTAACAGTTTATTGGGAAAGGAAGAGTATCTCAATCTTTTATTGTCAAAGAATGCAGAAAGTACAAATGTTATACTTGACTTTGCATTAAGCACCTTCGTAACCAGGCCCTAGGCTCCTGCTCCTCTCTCTAGACTTGGAATTTCTTCAGCATAACAATAGATCTCACCAATTGGTCCCTTTCTCATGGCCTCCTCTTGCATTTATGGCAAGGCAAGGAGGGTTGGTTTCGAAAGGAAGTTGAATTGGGAATTTAGGGAAGTTGGAATACCTAACTCAACTAATCCCAATTCGTGTTCTTAATATATTTTTCAAACTTTCCTTAAGACACCCGCGACTATGACAACTAGAAACTTGCGAGTGACTCGCAGCATATGGGCTCAGCAACTCACGAGTGTAGCTTTTAATTGATACCTGCGGGTTGTTAGTATAAAGACCCGTGAGTGACTCACGATGTGTCAATTATAGGAGTCACGGCTTTATGGTGAAGGTGTAAGAAAAACTAAGTTTTAAGCTGAAGGAGTAAGGATTCAGCTCCAAATCATCCAAGTTCAAGTAAGCTCTTCCATCCATAGTGTCCTTTTGTGTGATCAACAAAGCGATATGATCACGGAGGGATAAGTGCTAATTTGACCGATAACACTCACTGATATGCAGTAGAGGGTAAACCTTGGGTCCAACCCTAGAAACGTAGGTAAAGAAGGAAGGGGTGCAGAAAGTCACTCTAGAGGTCATTCTAGGAAGAGGACTCCAATCCCAAGAAAGAGCTCTATGAGAAAAAAGCACAACACACCCTCCTCAAGATCTTATTCCAGCAGGTCATGTGACTCAAGAGGGCCTCGAAGAATCCCAAGGCATACTTCTAGCAGGTTTGATGGAAGAAAGAAATCCAAAGGACTGCCAAAGGGAGAATTTAGGAAGGCAATGCCTCCCACATTTGATGGAGAAAGTAAAACTGGCCAAGAGGTAGAGGCATAGCTTCTAGGGATGAATAAATACTTCAGGATCCATGACTACTCAGGGAATGAAAAGGCCATAATTTCCATTTAAAATCTAAGTGTCAGAGCTTCAATTTGGTGGGAGAACCTCATGCAAGTGAAAAGGATCAGTGAAAGGAGGATCAGCTGGGAGAGATTCAACAAGTATTTCAAGGAAAAATACCTATCCGCTAGTTATTATGACAACAAGAGGAAAGAATTCAATGAGCTCATGTTGGGACAGAAATCTATGGATGAGCATGTCCATAAGTTTTTGGAATTGTTGAGGTATGTGGACTATATCAAGGATGATAGGGTTAAGGTCCAATGCTTCCTTGGAAGTCTACCTCAAAATTTTAGAGATAGGATTGAGTTTTTTAATTCACCAAGCCATGATGAAGCCATTAGGATGGCAATGCATTGTTATGAGCAGAGCAAAGGAAAATCAGAAGTTCACCCAGCAGGGAAAGGAAATTCAAATGGGAGGTTTGATCAAAGGAAAAGTGGATTTAAGACACCATTCAAAAATCAGCCAAGATCCTTTCCACAGGTCCAGCAAGCACGAAGTGAGAACAAGCCAGCAGTAGCAGTAAAAAAAGAATCAAAAGGGCCACTTCAGTGTTGGGGATGTGGATAAAACCACATGCTTAAGGATTGTCCAAATTGGAGGGAGAATCCTTCGATCTTGAACAACTTAAAAGGGGCAGCTACAGTGGAGGATATGGAAAGGGAAACACCTCGAATCTATGCAGCATTGGATGATCATCAGGCAGACAATCAATCAGCAGTGGTGGAAGTTGAAGGTAAGATTGCCAAGAAATCTATTTCTGTTTTGATTGATCCAGGGTCTACTCATAGTTATGTTTCTCCAAAAGTAGTTGAAGGTTGTTCTCTTAGAAAAATGAAGCACAGTAATTCTTGGCTAGTTCAGTTAGCCACAAGAACCAAGAGAAAAGTGAGTGAAGTAGTGATGGAATGCCCCATGGAGTTGAATGGATTTCTCACAAAAGTAAATTTGAATGTCCTTCCATTAGGATCTTATGATTCTCTAATTGGTATGGATTGGTTGGAAATGCATAGAGCCAATATAGACTGCTATGAAAAGGTACTTTAATGCATTGATGAAGAGGGAAGGCCAAGGTAGGTAAGAGGAATTCCCAAGCAAGTTTCAGTAAAGCATATTTAAGCCCTGCAATTGAGAAAGTTTTATAAGAAGGGTTTCCAATTGTATGCAGTTCACATATCAGATTCATCAGAGGACCAAGGACCCAGGATAGAATACTTCCAACTGTTGCAAGAGTTCAAGAATGTGTTTCCAGATGAAGTACTCAGGCTGCCACCAAAGAGAGTGTAACATGCCAAAAATTCGTAAAAAAAAATTGTATAGTTTGATAATGATAATTTAACCTTTTCAATTTAGCAGATTAGTTATATTTATAGTGGCAACACCTATTTTTTTTATAAAACCTTCGTCCTTTGTTTAGAAGTGTCAAAATGTTGTGATTCTATAATTCCTTTATTTTTGTCGTAATATATCTTTGAAATAATTTCATCTATCTTTGTTGCCTCAATGTTTGCTTAATAGCATTTATTATTTATGTGATAAATTCAACGATCTTTATTGTTCTAAAGATGTACACTTTTATATACATTGATGACATTGATTTCTAACCTCTTTCTTTCTTTTATTGAAGGGGTCCTAATAGTACCACGAGGCTTACTTAGCTAACGTTTAGCTAACGCCAATTACTACCTTGTACAGATCTCAGGTAAAAGTCTATTACCAGAAAAGAAGATTGAAAGTTGAAGAATTATATTTTGTACGTCAATTTTGGCTTACTTCCCTCACGCTAAAACTTTGTTAGCATGCTTGCTATTTGTGCTTAGGGTAAAGCATACCCTAGATACAATTCAATTACTATAAAAATATAGCAATGACTATGCAATTAGTCCTATACTAATTTATAACAAATTCCTCCATTAGCATGCTATCTTTACATCTAGTTTGGATTTGTAATACTTCATAATCCATACATGTTTTACATACTCTATGTTTATTGTCTTTATAACTAACACATATGAATATATGTCAAACTTCGGAATTATTTATTAATCAAATGAATTGTTTGGAGGTTAGTGGTGTCATTCACCACTTCGACCATGTGTAAGGTCTAGTTAAGGAGTAAATATAGCGATGAGTTTTTAAGCGTCCTGACTTTATAAACTATACAATGCATAGACCAAAAATGAAACTTAGTGGAACTCTTCATTGGCAGGTGTACTGAAGTTTGACAGACTTAAACTTAAATGTTAAATAAATACGACCATGGTGGAATGCACAATGGCAAACCCCGTGGCATGGATTCACGTGATGGCGTTGGGTTTTGGGATAAACCATAACCGTGCATTGAAAGACTACCATACCATCGTAACTCATTTCATTTGGCATTGTTAGTGGTAGGGGAGACCAACAGGCTCCCGCATGTTTATGGTTTGAATGCTTCTAGTGTTTTCAAGGTTTCGAATGGTGGTTTCATGGCTTGGAATTGCTTATGCGAAAAGGAGGTAAGCTATCCTGAATTTTTACAGTGTTAGTTCTTCTGCTTTTAATGCACGCTTGCATCATTGACTAAGCACATTTCTTGTTGCTTGGTTTTTTATGTTGAGTGACAGGTTTGCTTCTTGACAAATCTTGCCTCTGTGAGAAGTGGGATCTTACTTGTTTAAGGTGACGATACGCGAAAGGACCTGGTAAGCCTCGGTGGTTCTCTTAGACAACCTAGTCATGACTCTTGATGTAAAATGATGATGATAGGCATTGGTTCTAGTCTGTGTATACTTCGTCGAGCTGTGGTTTCAATCTTAAGTTTGGTTTTAATGTTATGTTTGGGCAAATTGTAAACCGTTTGGCAACTCTGTAAAGAAACCGTAGGGTATCAAACCCTCGAGCTACGGCTCTTGTAATTCCTATTTGGAAAGATAATTTGGTAATGATATTTGAGTTTGGTTTATTAAATTCTTGTATGTATCAATCCTAAAGCATTCAGGGTTGAACCCTACAATCGTTCTATGTGTAAAATCTTGGGTTCTCGGGCATAATGCCAGCCCTCACAAATTGCAGTTTTGTTTTTGAATTTGAAATGGAAATGTTTTTGGTTTACATAGGGTTTATGCCATGAGCCTATAATTTCTTTAATTTAATTATCGACTGTAAGCATTAAAACTAAATGGATTGAATTTAGGGCATTACCCCAGCTCCACCGTATTTCTGCGTTTTATTGCGTTATTTAGTTACTATTGTTTATTAATTGGTTCGGAGTGCAATTTATGGTTTCCATGGTACATTTGAATGTATTGGAATTAACTGGCCGATATGCCCCAAGTTTATGAGCTCGGTTCTTGTATTAAAAAATAGTTAATGTTGGTAATGGGTCACAGGTGTGAGTTTGCCTGGATTTATATTAAATGCTATGGGTTGTTTGTATTGACTTCAATCACTGTTTAAAATTGTATTTAATTACGGCCTTGTTCTATTGTTATAACGTTAGCGTAAAATTCTTTGTAATCTACTAGTGATTACCTACAGGGTTTGGACCCTTGTCATATTTTAATAATGTTATAGACTAGTTACGGGTTTTAACCCTAACTGTTCTTTGAACTATTAATGTTGTTTATAAAGGTAGCATGTCGATTCTGTAAGGTATATCGAGCATAATAAAATGATTTCAGTATTTAATTTAAGTGATATTTGTTTTTATAACAGCATTGGGAAGACTCTGTTTCCGAATATTATATTTATACAATATTGTTTACTTAGGAAGTTCGAAAGGGAAAAGGATATATAATACCTTTAAGTTTGTACTTTGCTTACGGGATATAATACCCGTAGGGTTTATATAGAGGTATTTTTAAATGAGGTTTATTTCAATAAAAGATAAGAGTTATGTTTATTAATCTTGTTAATGATCCCGTAAATAGTGATAATAATGACATCATTTGATACTCATAATTATTCTAACGATGATTTATGATATAGAGATGATAAATAGAAGTATATATACTTACCTATTTGTTTATACAGTAAACATCTGGTTTATGCAATGATTAATAATTATATATTAATTGTTTGCTATGAATATGTACTTAGTTTATTGAAAATGAAACAATATGTGTTAACATATCTTCTAGCCATAGCCTTGTAATCGATATTAATTTATAGAAGAAAACAGAACTGTACATTTAGGTATCCTAAGTTTATTTTAGCATTCAAATTAATTTTTATATAATAAAGCAATATAGAAGTTTACTATTCTACTCATAATCATTCAATCTGTCCATAAATAATCATTCGAATCTATCTACTTAAATAAAACTTTATGTACTAGAGTACATCACGAAATGTGAGTGGAAAAATACATAAAGAATTTATATTCAATCATTTAATCATTCATTCAGAAATATTGTTAGTTTCGTATTTTTAATCTAGCAGTTAAATAAAACATGATTTTAGAAAAGATTAACAGCTGGAAATAAACAATATGAAGCAATGAAAAACCTGATAACTGAAGAGGGGTGCAAACACTCAAAGGATCCCGTTCCACCCAACCTTATCTTGAAGACAACCAAGTCACTTTCCTTAGGACCCCCGAGCCTGTTCATTGAACCACCAGGACGAATATGTTGTGTGGAGACTAGTATTTATCCCTCTGCAACTCAGCAGTAATACTTAATGTACTCAATAGTATTACATCAGCCTTTAGCAGTATTGAACTCTGCATTAAGCAGTACTAGTTCAGATATATAGACTTAGTTCTATCAATCACTTCCTATCCTTCCCCTCATCGAATCTCTTGTGCATTCTTATTTTTCTCTTTTCAAAAATTGTCAAAAGGAAAACTTAGTGAGCCTCCTTCTCAATTCGATGGAGTTAAAATATTGCCTAGGTCTTTGGTTAGTTTCATCATTATTGATCCACCTTCTCTGTTCCACTTTCATGGGGAACATGACCATAAATATAAGGAAGTTTCCCCATGCAATAGCTAGAAGTGAATGATGATGCTGCCAAGTGTCAGTTTTCTCTCCACCACAGTTCATTCCTCCTAGTGGGTCAGTGAACACTCTTTAACAGTCTCCTTTGGATATTTGTCTCCTCTTTTATTTATTAATAATAAAATATTAGAGTATTTAATTACAGTCATCCTTGACCCCACTTGGTCAATAATCATAAAAACTTTAAAATAACTCATGACATAATGTTTTTCTCACAACATAAAATGTTCATATTTTGGGTATGTGACAGAGATATATTGATTTTACCATTGATCTTGTTCCAGGAGCAGCACCAATTTCCAAATATCCTTATAGAATGAGCACCCTAGAATTGGTAGAGTTAAAGATGCAGCTACACGAATTAATGGACAAGAAATATATCAGGCCTAGTGTATCTCCTTGGGGAGCACCAGTGTTATTTGTCAAGAAGAAGGATGGAACATTAAGGTTGTGTATTGATTACAGGAAGCTCAATAAAGTGACAGTCAAGAATAAGTATCCATTGCCAAGAATTGATGATTTGTTTGATCAAATGAAGGAAGGTAGAGTGTTTTCAAAGATTGACTTAAGGTCTGGCTATCATCAAGTGAGGATAAAAGAAGAAGACATTCACAAGACAACTTTCAGGACAAGATATGGCCATTATGAGTTCACATTGGTGCCATTTGGTCTTACCAATGCACCTTCTACATTCATGTGTCTCATGAATAGTGTCTTCAACAAGTATTTGGATAAGTTTGTGATAGTGTTCTTGGATGACATTCTTGTTTATTCAAGGAATTAAGAAGAACATGATGAACATCTAAGAATGGTGTTGCAAGTTCTTAGAGAGAACCAACTATATGAAAAGCTGAGCAAGTGTGATTTACATCAAAGGAAGGTACAGTATTTGGGTCATGTCATCTCAGAAGAAGGAATTGCAGTGGATCCAGAAAAGATTGAAGCCATAATGGATTGGCCTACTCCAAAGAATGTTCCAGATGTTATATCTTATATGGGTCTTGTAGGCTATTATAGAAGTTTCATTGAAGGATTCTCTAAGATAGATCATCCAATTACATCATTTGTTAGGAACCCATGTCTTTACTTTGTTAGTATGTTGTTATTAGACGCATATGCTTTGTAAGTCGTCCCGTAGTATTTGTTGATCAATAGTTTGTGTTATTGTTGTTGGCGCATATGCTTTGTAATTCGAACGTAGTATTGTTGATCCATAGTTTGTAGTGGCCCATGGTTTTGACCCATAGTATTGGTGCCTAGACTTGGTATATAAGCGTGTGTTGAGACCTATGAAGGCACCGTGAAGTTATTTGTATTGAGCTTTCTCATAGGAGGTTGCCCCCTCGAAGTGGCCTGTGATCAATATAAAAGTGATTCTGAGTTCTGTCATTTCTGCTATTTCGCATATTCGTATTAATTAATTGTTGCAGGTGCATCACATCATTGCAGAGGAAGAATGTTAAATTTGCATGGCCTGAAAAATGTGAGAGAATATTTCAGCAGTTAAAGAAGTTGCTTATCAGTGCTCTTGTTTTGAATATTGTTGATCCAAAGAAGGAGTTTGTAGTGTGCACAGATGCTTTCATTGAAGGGATAGGTGAAGTGCTCATGCAAGAAGGATTTGTGATTTTTTATGAGTCAAGAAACTTAAAAGAGCATGAAAAGAATTATGACACACATGATTTAGAACTGCATCCATAGTACATGTTCTCAAGATGTGGAGACATTATTTTTTGGGCATAAGTTTTGAGCTTAGGACAGACCACATGAGATTGAAATATTTGTTTGACCAACCAAACTTGAATGCCATGCAAGCTATATGGATGGAATTTCTCTGTGAATTTTATTTTGAAATTAAGCATGTGAAAGGAAAAGAGAATAAGGTTGCAGATGCTCTCAGTAGAAAGTTTCATGTTGCAACATTAAGTATGTGCAAATCAGATTTGAAGGCAAGAGTTCTTGAATCCCAAACCAATGATGGAACTTACCTTCAAATTAAAGATAAATTGCAACAGGAAAATATGGATGAAAAATGTGCAAGATATCATCTTGGTGAAGATGATGTTCTCTTTTATCAAGGTAAGAGACTGTATATTCCAGATTGTGCAGATTTGAAGAAGATTGTGATTGATGAAATACATCAAAAGCCATATTCTGGACATCCATGATATCAAAAGACAATAACAGCAGCTAGAAAGCAATACTTTTGGCATGGGATGAAGAAGGGCATAGCATAATACATTTCTAGATGTCAAAAGTGCCAACAATTCAAGGAAGAACATCAACATCCAACAAGGTTATTGCAGCCTTTTCCCATTCTGGAATGGAAGTGGGAAGTAATTTCTATGGATTTTATAACAGGTTTTCCAATGACAGTGAGAAAGCATGATTCAATTATGGTAGTGGTGGAAAAGCTATCAAAATTATCTCACTTTATCCCATTCAATTCCACTCATAAGACAAATGAGATAGCAAATATTTCCATGAAGGAGATATTCAGATTGCATGGATTTCCCAAGGCAATAATTTCATATTGAGATGCAAAGTTCACATCCAATTTTTTGAAGGGATTATTTCAGGAGTTAGGAACTCAGTTGAATTTTAGTACAACATATCATCCTCAAACATATGTCCAAACTGAGAGGGTGAATCAGGTTCTTGAAGACATGGTTAGAATGTATGTGATGGATAAACCATCCAAGTGGGAGGACTACCTACACTTGGTAGAATTTGCATACAATATTGGAAATCATGCATCATTGGGGATGATTAATTTTGAAGTATTGTATGGAAAAGGATGTAGGACTCCAGTTAATTGGGATAGTCCAATGAACATGGTAGTGCTTGGGCCAGATATGGTCAAGGAAATGGAACAAGAAATTGTTAAAATCGGGCAGAATTTAAAGTCAGCTCATGACATGCAGAAGAGTTATGCAGATTTGAAAAGAGTGCACAAGAAATTTAAGATTGGGGATCATGTTTACTTGAGGGTGAAACCAAGGAAAATTTCCCTAAATTTGGGGAGTTGTGCCAAGCTGGAACCAAGATATTGTGGGCCATTTGAATTCCTTGATAGGATAGGACCAGTTGCATATAGAATTGCATTGCCTGATAACATGAGAGTTCATAATGTTTTCCATGTTTCTTTGCTTAAGAAGTATGTACATGATCCTAATCACATGATTGATTAGAATGTGATACAGGTGGAACCATAGGGAGAGTTCCAAGTGGAGCCTATGCGCATCCTCAACAGGAAGGTCACATTGCTCTGGAACCAAGACATCGAACAGGTAAAGGTGCAATGGAAGCACCTTAGTCCCGAGGAGGATACATGGGAACTGGAGGATGCCATTAGAGAGGAATTCCCATTTTTGTTCAGTTTTGAGAACATCAAGGACGATGTTGTTCTAAGGGGGAGGGGATTGTAATACACCCATTTTGACCCTTGGGGTATTTTGGATATATATATGAGATGTATGTTTTCCCTAGTGTGGATCTCAATACCAAGACCCCGCTAGTGGATGCTTGAATTGTATTTAAAAGGAAATTATTTGATATTTTATTAGCCATGCGCCATTAAGCCATGGAAATTGTAAGAATGTTGCAAATAAATAAATATAATGCAATAAAAATACAAAAAAAACTTGCTATGGAAGCTACCAACAAGAGGGGGTCGTGTGTATCCACCAGGGAGAGGTGAGGGGGTTGTAGGATCATGGAACAACAATAATCAGTTTCATACATACACATCCCAGTAGTGAAGGAAGAGGAAGAGCCGCGATTCTGGAAAAAGCCACGTTGACAGAGGAATGCCAAAACGCCCAAGAAACTAGAGGTGGAGAGGAAAATCGAAGAGGGGAACCCTCAATAAAAACGCAGAGGGAGGAAGATGTCTGGATTTTTGGAAAAAAAGAGGAAGAAAAATCGTGACTCTGTGTAAGTTACAAATTGCAGAGCCGAGAATGCACATGGAACCCTGTGTGGGAAGTAGAATCAGTTGGGAAATCCATGGACCAAACCCTGGGGAAAATTCCAGAGTGTGAGAAGCTTAGTAAACCTGTGAGAAGATCATGATCTGATAGCAGAAGAACTGAGTTGCGGGATAGAGCTCCAGTCGCAACCCTAAGAAGATCCCAACTAGGATAACTGATAAGAAGGAAAGACAGAGGTTGGATCTGCTTGATAAAGCCAGTGAAGGCTAAAGTATCATGAAGGCAGCAGTTTGGACCTTTCTATGCCCACCTTGAAGAGCACTATAGGGAAGGGGCCCTGAGGGACTGTGCGGCAGAGAAGGGGGCCTTCCTTATGTTAGGTGTAGTAGGTATTGTGGGTCCCATGACTGTTGAATGGTTTGAGATTCATGTAGCTCTATGTTTGAGATCACTGTCTTATCATCATCCTCCTTGTTTTTGTTTGCATGCTTGATAAACACAACTGTATGTTGGCTTAGCATTAATGTGAAGCCTTGAATTTGAAAAGAACCTATTTATCCATCCTTAGTGGATACACAACCTAGCTTGGGTGTGGTCTCTCAGTTGAAAGCGTATAAGCTGGACAGAGACCTATGGTTGGGTGGAACATTTCTCTCACTTAGCCAGTTGCTTGGATAGCTTCAGTTTAAAGATAAGTGCTCCTTGTGGTGTTAAATGATTATAATTCCCTATGTGATGTCTACTTGTTATATTCAAGTTATGTGAATGAATGATTACATGAAAATGATCAGTAGGAATATTATATATGAGCCTGAGTATGAGGCAGAGGCATGTTTGATTGTTTCACCATTTGTTTGAGTTTAATGTGTTGCTAACCTTGCATGTTGTAGATGCATTGATTAGATTTAGTTTAATTATATATATTTTGTTATGTATTGCATACACTTTTAGGTGGACCGCATGGCATCACCTGTACTTAAGGAAGGAATTATATAGCCCATGTTTTTTTTCATGACCCTCTGTAGGTCAGATGAAGGGATAATCCATGGTAGCGGGCAAGAAAATCTCCTTGCAGAAGGGTAAAGAAGCATTGAGGGTGTTTGAGCTATGCTTCAGTTGGAAAAATGGCCAAGTTAGAGTACTCAAATGTGGTAAGGGATCGCACCAGTGTATAGAGATCTCCAGGATATTTCCAACAGTACCAAACTTGCCCAATTTGGTCTAAGGATGAAGAAGTTATCAACCCGAGAAGTTTGCAAGTGCAGGGGTATGTAGTCCCGAATTTCCGAATCTACAATGTGGATTGCGGATTGCGGAGATCGGGGACCTACCTTTGGATTTGCGTGGTTATACTTCCGAATTTTTGAGTTCGCAAGGCGGATTTTGGATTGCGGAAGTTGGAAGGGCGATTTCCACGGGGTTGGCACGATGGATTTCCAACTTTCCGCATCCGCAAGGCAGATTGTCGATTGCAGAAGTCGGAAGGTGGTTTTTCTCGAGTTATGAAATGAAGTTTCTTATTCCCGATTTCTGCAATGCGGGTTGCGGATTGCGGAAGTCGGAGGAGTGATTTTTTTGGGACGACGATTTGAGGTTCTGACTTCTTAGGTCCGCATAAGGATTGCGGGTTGTGGAAGTCGGACGAATAATTTTTGAGGCTGTGAAGTTGACTTCCGGCTTCCGAATTCCACATTGCGGATTGCAGAAGTCGGGAGCACAGTTTATTCGGAAAGGTAAAGTTGGAAATCCGACTTCTGAATTCTACTGCGGATTGTGGTAAGGTAGATTGCAGATTGCGGATCAGAGGCCATTGAGGCTGCGTGTAAAAACAGAGAGAATTGTTGAAAAAAAAAAGTTAGGTTATCCCCCATCGCCTTTGAAGGGTACTGAGGGGATCGGGGACGTGACAAGCTGCTCATTCTTATTGCAATTCCACTTTTTTGCACTACATAACCAAGGACTTGAAGTTTGAAAAGAATTGTTGTGTGGTTTCAAAACTGTTGGGTTGAAGAGAAATTAATTCATTCTCCAAAACGTGGCCTCTCAGCTCATCTTGCTTTCCAAAGAGAGTTTCAAGCTTCTGCCAAACCTCCCTTGTTTTTTTCAATCCATCAAGATGGAATATAAAATATCTGAAGATGTGAATACACATAAAACCAAAAGCCTCATATAACTTGTTTAGGTAATTTGCTTTCTCAACACTTTCATGAGGCTCTAACAACTTGCCCATTATGACTCTATACAAAATCTTGTTGCGCAACACAATTTGCATATCTTCCCTCCAATCCAAATAATTTAAGGGTGTCAAGATTCTTGGTGTCAAAGGAGCATTCGAATTCTCCATCTACGACTACTGGAGTGAATGCAAACTGCTACTGCTGCACTGAAAACTGCTCAAAATCCTGCAGAAAACTCTCAAAAAGAAGATAAAACAGCTCTACTGAGCTCTGATACCATGTGAAATTCTGTAACACAACAGATCATTGAGACTGGGAAAATCTCACAGTGAAAAAATTAGCAAGGAAGAAGAATTGCAGTGAAATCTAGCAAGAATTGAGCAGTAAAATCAAACATGCAAAGAAACTCAGATGTGCATCAAAACTGGTGTCATATTCCATTAATATGTATAGTAAAATAATATAGTACAATTAAGAGAAGTCGATTATCCAAGAGAAATTTGAATCCATGTCAACCTAGCATAGGAAATATCACCACTATAGTGCTCTGGAGGTTCCAAACTCAATTGATTGTCAATGAACTGAAGCTACTTTCAATTAATTGATCATGAAGGGTGCATCAGTGAGTTTCTCATGCAAAATTGGATAGAGAGGGCGCATTTGATCACAGTCAGTTTCAATCGGAGCTCAAACCCCCCTCTAGAGTCATGAACTCCGGTGGACTGAACCAAATCATTGAGTTGGCTCCTAAAATGTAGGGAACTGACTCTGCATGGCCTAAATTCATGCATGTAGGGCGCATCAAGTGGATAATGTGTCCTAGATGACATATGCACACCACTAGGGGGTCAACAAAATCATCCAATACTAGGAAAAGGGAAATAATACTAAGGTGGGAAAAGATTGGAGTATTAATTATCCTAACAATACCGTGATGGAATCATGTTGTTTCACTTTCCTAGGAAACTTAGTGATGAAATCATTGATCATCACATCCCACTTCCACTATGATATTGGTAGTGGATGTAGAAAACCTGTTGGATGTATGTGATCCACTTTTATCTTCTGGCATTCCATGCAATATACTCATTAATTTCTTTCTTCATTCATGGCCAAAAGCATTAACTTCTTACTAATGCAATTGTCTTTTAGTATCTAAGGTGTCTTTCATATTGAACTTTATGCATCTCATTCAATATCGGTTTCCTTAATTCAATAGAATTAGGAACATGAACTCTATTTATATGCATAATAATTCCATCATCTTCCAACATATAACCTTCATATTTTTGTTATACATTTTCCTATTGCAATCCTTCTTTTTCCCAAAGGTAATATTCATCTGATATGATAGCCTCAGGAATTTTGGTTATTAAATATGAATTATACATGCTAATGGTTATAGCATGCATTGCATGTACTCTTTGCATCAACAACCCAATTTATTTTTTCCTTAATATGTTTGATATCAAAATCAAACTTGCAAAGGAATTCTAGTCATCTTGACTGCTTGGCATTTAAAATTTTCCTTTCAAACAAGTACTTCAAACCACTCTGATCTATTTTTATCTCAAACCTCCTACCCATGAGATAATGTCTCCACATATTCATTGCATATTCTAAGCCATGTGTGACAATTCTTCTCACGCTCCTTCAATTTTCCAGATTCATAACAAATCACATGCCCATTTTGCATAATCACTCCACCAATTCCTTCTGTGTAAGCATCTATGCATATCGCATAATATTCATTTGGATCAACAATCCTAAGAATTGGTGTACTAGTGAGCAATCCATTTAGTTGTTGGAAACTTTCTTCACAACATGGTGTCCATTCAAATTTGACTCCCTTATTTTTCAATGATGTAATTTGGTGTGCCACTTTTGAGATGCCTTCTATAAATCATATGCAATAAACAACCAATCTGATTCATTATCAAAGTCAATCTTGTGTTTCAAGATTGAGCCTCGTGTGTCGAGGTGGTTCCTTATAGGAGCCTGAGTTGGACTCAGGTAACTTGGAGAAAAATCTTGAGTTGGACTCAAGAATGGATTAGCTTCATGGGTTGAGGCAAGTGTTTTGTATGTCAAAGTGATGATCTTTTACAGTCTTGCTAGTCAAGGCTAAGATCTTGTGTGTCAAGATAGATCCTCATGTGTTGAAGTGATGCTTTGGATGTTGAAGCATGTATGGTGTGTGATGTACTACTAACAATGGTCGAGCTATTAAGTCTCCTCTAGATACTAGCCACCTCTAGAGTGAATTACTTTAGAATATAACCACTTGGAACGATAGAAGAACAATATGATCACATCATTGGGAAAATATCCTTAGTATATTTGATATGATAATTAAGCTAGCACATGTGGACCATGCAGATAAGACAAGAGATAAATATAAAATAAGATAAGATATGAGAGAATTTGAATTGCACATAAAGAATCAATTAAGTGAAATTTTGAATTGTTAAAATTCAGTAAATGAAAGGAGAAATCGAATTGATCACTACAATGAGGTTAACAAGAAAGAATCAGTTAAGAGAGTTAACTAAGTGATAATAAAGAAGATCTAGTTAACTAAGTGTTATTGCATGACGACACTTATGTTAAACTAAAATATGACACTTGAGTTGTGACACTTAAGTTAGCCACCTAACTAAGTGAGCAAGATTTCAGTTAAGGGGTGAGTTCATCCTAAGAGTCTGTTCAGTGAGTTAATGCATTGCATGAGAAGTGGGGCGCACTTCTTCATGCAAGGTTGATGCATCCAGTTAGAGGGCAAGTTTATCCTGAAGTCAGAAGATAAAAATAGAAGTCCATGCATGAGAATAATATATGAATATGTTATACGAGATTAATGAATCCAATGTGAAGCGAATTCTCTTCTCTCTTGAAGGAAATGCATTTTTCTTTGTGCAGGATATTATTCTGAGTCTCTCTTCTTTATCTTTATCTTGCTCTATAATTGCACCGGGGGTGCTTGATGTAAAATACATTCTCTGTTATCTATCAATATAATAAGGAAATTTTTGTTGGGGTTTTCTCCCTGAAGTCATAGAGGGTTTCCCTAGGGTAAATTCATGGGTCGAATGTGATTGATTATGTGTATGATTGTTAATTGATTTCAAGTATTATTGTAGCTATGAATTAAAGATAAAAAATTAACATGGTATTAGAGCTCAGGGCGTGAAAGAGCTAAGTTCAGCAATCAAGCCTGAGCCTACATAGATCCTGAGTGAGCATAGTACTTGAAGAACAATGGATTCAATCTCAGTAAGACCGAAAGACCGTCTTCAAGGAACTTCGAACTTCAATACTTGGAAGGCGAGGATCCTAAATATCCTGGAAGAGAATGATTTGGATGGATATGTATCCAGTGTTATTGAAGAGCCTAATTCTAATGCAGGGTGCATTACCTTCAAGAAGAATCAAGCCAAAGAAAAGATAATCATTTATGATTCTATGAAAGACAACTTGATGCATGTGATCACTCCATTGAAGAACGCAAAGGAATTCTTCGACACTTTGAAAAATATTTATGAGAAGAAGGCGCCCAGTCAAAAGAGAGCATTGAAGAACAAGCTTTGAAATATTAATATGGAAAGGATGAATATGTGGCTTCCTTCTTCACAAAGATTTCTCAAGTAAGATATCAAATCATGAGCATTGGTGTGACGATTGATGATGATGATCTCATTCAGAAGGTTGTCGATGGTCTTCCATCCTCATGGGAGACATAGTTCTTAGATGCAGTAAATGGTCAAGAATTGCAACCTAAATTTGAGAGACTGTGGCATGATTTCCTACAAGAAGAAGGACGAATCCATAGAAAGTATATTGCCTCCAAAGAAGAGAACCTCTCTCTTGTGGCACAAATGAAAAGATGTAATAAATGTCACAAGAAATTCTCTCATCAAAAGGAGAATGATTTCAAAAACTTTAATAAGTCTAAAGTTAAATGTTTCAATTGCAATAAGAAGGGTCATTATGCAAGAGAATGCCGTACAAATAAAAGACGAAATTTCAAGGGTAGGTTTCATGCTTCTACTGCTACAGAAGATGAACCTACAAGAAAGAATCCTTATGATGATCAAGAGACGAGGAAGGAGTACTATCTTGTCTTATCCCTTTCTAGGTCCATTACCACTAGTGTTAAGACATGGCTGGTAGACAGTGGTGCATACAAGCACATGACTGGATATAGGAGTGCTATAACAGATATGAAGGAAAATATTTTTTCCTGTAAGGTGGAGCTTGGAGATAATACCACATATTCGATCCAAGGTATTGGATCCACTTCTTTTCATTTGGATTCAAGATATGTACTGGATGTGGATGAAATTATGTTTTTCCCCAGATTGAAAAAAAAACCTCCTGTCTGTTTCAGTTCTAGAAGATAAAGGATTCAAATTTATCTTTATGGACAACAAAGCACTCATGCGTTCTAAGCATGAAGACTTGAACTCTTCATCTGTGATTGGAGTTAGAGAGGGATTCCTCTACAAAGTTCATGGAAATCTTATTCAAGCCATGATTCATGAAACATTCAGTCAAGGTGAGTTGTGGCATAGAAGGCTTAGTGATATCCATTTCAAAGCACTACCTAGATTGCAAAAGATGGTGAAAGGTATGCCCATATTTAAATCTTATTTTCATAATGTTTGTAGAGGTTTCACTCTTATCAAAAACATTAAGAAGATTTTTCCAAGTAGTACCAAAAGATTCAAAGGGATCCTTGACTTGATTCATTCTGATCTATGTGGTCCTATGTCTACACCCTCCTTGAGTGGTTATTTGTATTATGTGCTTTTCATAGATGACTTCTCTCGCAAGTCATGGGTTTATTTTCTGAAAGCAAAGAGTGAAAATTTCAACAAGTTTCAAGAGTTTAAAGCACTGGTTGAAAATAAAACTGGAAATCACATTCGTGCTTTGAGATATGATAATGGAGGAGAGTTTGAGTCCCATGTAGTCAATGAATTCTATTGAGATGTAGGAATAAAAATACAGTTGACTGTACCCTACAACCCCTAGCAAAATGGGGTTGTTGAAAGAAATAACAGAACAATAGGTGAGGCTGCAAAAACCATAATGTGTGATCAGGATATGCCCACATCCTTATGGATAAAATCCTCAATTACTACTGTTTATATTCAGAACAGAATCCCTCATGCTATCTTGGGAGAAAAGACTCCTGAAGAATTTTTCACTGGTGAAAAACCAGATATTGGACACTTGAAGATTTTCGCTTTTCATGTCTACATTCATGTACCAAAAGAGAAGAGGACAAGGATGTAACCATCTGGAAATAAAGGAACATTTGTTGGATATAGTGAATCCTCCAAAGCTTACAAAATCTATGTTCTAAGACAAAGAAACATTGAAGTCAGCAGAGATGTAACATTCCATGAAGAGGGTGCCTTCAACCGCTCAAAAGAAATTCAGTTTGATTCAGATATGGGGGAGCATCAGACTCCCTTGATGGAGGATCCAGTTTTCTATTCTCCCCTTCCAGATGTTGAGAGGGAGAATTTAGAAGATTCCATAGATCCACTTGATCCTAAAGAGCCAGAAGATCTGATAAAAATATCACTCAATGAACCTCCCGCTAAGAGGATATTTACATGGTGTTAAGACATTCTGCAAGAGGAAGAAAATCATGGGGCACCTCCAGGCTCATCCAGAGAGCGAAAATGTTGGGCAATAGACCTGAAATATTTTTAGGATATGCAATTATTGTACAGAAAAATTTCCTAATGAATGGGGTTAATAGAGGTCACCAACATACTGTCACATTCAAGCAAAAAGCAAGGAATTTGCATACATGAGACAAGATATTATTTATGAAAGAAACCAGGCTTTGAAAGTTGAGCATTAAATACCTTATACCAATGAAGGTCAATCCAAGCTCTTCAATCCTCAAGATTTACCTCCAAATATTGTTCTAATACCTGCAATGCAAACATAACCCTCCTCAAATATTTGGATTGCAGATGGATAAATAATCAAATTGAAAGTACATAGGCATAGAAAATATCAAACACTTTCAAATATCCAATTCAATCATCAAATTACTAGCAATTTGGGAAAGTGAAGATATTTTTATTCATTGCAATAATAAAAACAAGTATATTTCACCTTGATCTGCTCAAGCACCTTATGAAACCTTATCTGGATCCTTTTCTCCTCTCCTCTACCAAAATTCCTCCAGCATAACTTTGCAAAATGAGTGTGTTTCCCTCTCCTATGGTCTTCCCTTTGTATTTATGACAAAGTTGGGAAAGTAGTTTCAAGAGAGGATTAGTTAGGATAGGTAGGGAAGTTAGGAAACCAAATCTAACTGTCTCTAATTCAAATTTATTTTTTATTTTTTGTGATTTTGGAGGAACACGCGGGTGAAGAGTGCACTACCCGCATGTTAAGCACTAGAATGTTTAATGCAACATGCATGTGCAACATTTAGGGAAACATGTGAGTGGTAAAGGGACCACAAGCGAGTAACACGCAATTTATCAAGCATTCAACAGTGTGTATGTCCTAAACCAAACACACAAAAAGGAGGTAAACTGGAGAAATAGGGAATGGCTAGGGCCACATAAATCAAAAGAAAGTCCAGGCTTTTCCATCGATAGTGTCCTTTTGTGTGAGAAAAAATTCAGTATCATCACGGACAAAGAAGTGTCGATTTGATGGATAACATATTCCCCCTAATGTATGAGGTCAAAAGGGTAGATGATGGTCGAAATACATTATAAAAGAGTGAAGTAGAGGAGCACGTGAATCACATAATCAAAGTTCCAATCAGGTACCTGAAACAAAACAAAGGTCATCTTACAATATAATCTTCACACATAATGCCATGTTCAGATAAAACGTGATCTCCAATACATATGTATAGTTGATGTATATATCATGGCCACTAGAATACAAGCGTGGATCCATGTCTTAAGTGGAGAACATAGCCATAATGAACAAACTGGATCTATGTCTCATGAAGAGCCAAAAATGAGTGTGGATCAGTCTTGCGCAACTTGGCCAATAATAAAATGTGATGATGCAATTGTAAGCTCAAGGTCTTCAAAATCCAAACCGTCTCAAGGTACGAATCCTAACCATGTGCATAAATGAATTGGTGTCAAACATGGAGGATACCATTTGATTATCGATCATTGATGTGAACCATTAACAAACGCAAGGGAACCCACCAATAATGAAAATGGGACCCAAGATACCTAGTGCATTCTTACAAGTGTGAATAAGGGGTCTTGAAGTCGAACAGTTGAAGAATCTATCGAGTAAGATACATTGAGGTATTCTCGTAACTCAATAGCGAGAGAATCTACCACTAGTGACTGAAAATATCAAGGTACTATCGATGAGTTGAAGTTGATGGGAAGAGACCTGTGATAAGGATTGCATTAATGAATCCTCCATCATCTCACACAAGGAAAGACTTGGAGACTGAATTGATATGAAACAGGACTAAGTACAAACTAATATTAGGGATGGCTGACATAAGAAGTCAAGGCAAATTGTAGAATGGCCGACATAGGTTATATCCTTGAACAGTGAGCATGACACAAGAGTAACTTAGGTAGCTTTGAACATAAAGGAACAACGATATAAATATGGCATGTAAGATACATAACAGATTCTCCATGTGATTGGAAGAGTAACCAATACGAGGATTAAGAACTCTGAATCAGGTTTACCCTAAAGCCAAAATTAAAACCCGTTGATTGAACAGACTCAAGACTACTACTATGTTCAAGGGATATTTGGACTTGTTTCCATAGATTCAATAAATGGCTGAGATATTTCCTTTCCCTTTCTCTTTTTAAGTATATTTTCATCTTTTTAACGAGCATAAAAAAGATAACAGGAAGCTCGATAGTATCTTTCTTGTAAAATTTTAACAAGTCCAAGAAAGTAAACTCAGTACCTTCTTCATTTTTAGACAAGCTCGAAGAAGAGAGAAAAGAATGCTTGATAGGGATCCAACCAGGTTTAATTTTATGAGTCCATGGAAGGGAAACTCAACACTTTCTTCATGTTTTATGAGTTTGAAGACAATATGGACTATTACTCCATAATGCACTGATCCATGGATTTTAATATCAATCTCGAATCTGTTCGTACTCATCGATGTTTTCATATTTAAAGAGTTTGAAAAACTTAAATAATAACTCTATACACCATCTCGTAGATTTTATATCGAGCCCGAGTTGGTATATGCTCGTAGGGGTTTTCATGTTTAGAGAGTCTGAAAATCCTAAAGAAGACTCCAAGGGGTAATTTTTCGTAAAGTTAGCCTCCTCACCCGAAAAAGGATAAAACAATGCGAGAGAGAACTCTTCTAATCACAATGAACTAGAGTATTCCTTTTTCGTAAATAATCCACAAGGTATGAAAAAGGGTTAAACTTATACCTATGTGGATGTCCCTTAAAGTCCTTTAACAAGTTTGAAGTGAACAAGTAGACTCGGTGATCTTGTAAATTTTAAGGAGTCTAACAAGAGCATGAAGAAACTCCATATAGATGGGATCTTTATAAAAGGGTGGTCAGCAAGTAAGAAAGAGGGTATGCAGTTCTTCTTGCAAATCACAATAAACTAAGAAAGCTCCCAAACCTAGCAATTGGCAGCATGGGCACTGATATGGAAAAATGTGTGTTAACTAAAGTGTCACATGTAATGTAGGCACTATCCATGGAAGAACAACGACGATACTAGGAGACAAGAAGGTTTAATGTCACATACCATGGATAAAAAGGAGTCTTATGGCATAAAAATATGGTAAGGTATCAGTGCAACGTATAGTGCAATGGTAACCTAACTTATATGCCATGATCATCAAACTTGTTTCAAGTAGGAATGTGGACAAAAACCTTATAAAAACATCTTCTTACTGATTGACCTAGTCAAAACACCTTCATTATTAGTCACAATAAAAATATGACAAAAAATATATATTAGACTATATAACTTGGGGATAAAAATAAAAGTATTTACCACAAATAGCCAAAAAGGTGTAAAAACTAAATTATTTACCATTTTACCATAGTAAAGAGCCAAAAAGCCTTAAAAATTCCATCACCAATTATGATCAAACTAGTGGAACATTCTTCATTCCGTCAGTTGCAGGTAATTCATCTCCTTTTTCTCTTCAAATTGCATGTAGTTTTAGTGATTTTTGGTGAATTTTTTGAGTTTTTATTAAGCATTTAAATTTAAAATTTTGTACCCTCGGGTGAAAAGTATTACACTAGCATGTTTGATGAAAACACGCGTGTGAAGAGACTTCACCCGCAAGTAGGATGCTATTATTATAATTAAAACTCATGGGTAGCGCAGTTTGATTTTAAAAACTCCACGCTCATCCAAAATAATGGTTTGCTTGCAGAGATGGTGTTAGTCTGGAGGGAACGAGAGCATGGATAGAGATTCCATGGCAGATCCCTTGACCTCAAATGCATTTCACTGGTGTGGATTGTTAAAAAAAATCAAACGTCAAATATGAGGGCACAATCCAAACTCCTTGAGACTCTAGTACATCTTTGGGATCCCGGCCAAGGGGTTTTCAACCTTCATGGTGATGTTAAATTTTTAGAATTTACTTCAATCTGATCTAGGATCTTAACTGAGAGAACAACATGTACAACATATCTACAGCATATTAATCATGGACACAATAATGCAAGCACACAAGAGACACAGAGTTTACTTGGGGAAAACCATAAAGGTGAAAAACCCCAATAACTTCCTCAGAGATAGATAGAGCAATGATACAACCAGAATACAAGAGATAGTCTTCTCCTAGCAGCAAAGCCTCCTCCTCCACAAGTGCGCCACTTTCCAAAGTGTGAGTGAGTGAATAGAATGGTAAAATAGAGATCTCCCGATCTCTATTTATACTAGACTTGACTTGCCTAATAACCTTTCCTAGGTCGGCCTTAACTTAACCACATAACACAATGCTAACAGGGCCGACACCCAATATGGTGGTCTAATAACCCTTTGACCCACATGGCCGACCCCCACTAGGGTGGTCTAATAACCCTTCGACCCACATGACTTATACAGGGCCGACCCCAACAAGGTGGTCTAATAACCCATCAAGTATAAGTTACGACACTTACAATATAAATGACGACACTTCCGTATAGAGGAATAATAACATCTCTATAGGAATACAATATGCATATATGTGAAATACATTCCGAAGTTAGATATACATCAACACTCCCTCTTAACTAGGAAGGTATTTCTCGACACAGGTCTTCTAGCACAAGTCATCTTCTGTGGATCATCATCACTGGATAATCGTCATCGAGTCGTCATCATCGTCACTGCTGCTGCTATCTCAATCAATCTCTGAATCTACTCGTCATAGGAGTTCTACAGAGCCAGTCCTTTTTCATACTGGATGTAGGCCCACCACCTGCAGGTCTTCATCATCTGTGCAAACGGTCTGATAGAGGTGGCCTCTCAGGACTAATTTTATGTGCGGATGCAATACCGGAAAGAGTATCCCAGGAACATTTATGTGCCTAAGCACGACCGACAAGATCTCCCAGGACTGATTACATGCATATCCTCCACAATACCTTTAAAGAGCATCCCATGAACATTTATGTGCCGCAGCATGACCGACAAGATCTCTAAAGAGCATCCCAGGACTTATTACGAGCACACAACTCAACCTCTCGGATCTCCAGGACTGATTACATGTGGATAGACAAAACCTTTAAAGAGCATCCCAGGAACATTTATGTGCCGCGGCACGACCGGCAAGATCTCTAAAGAGCATCCCAGGACGAATTACGAGCACACAGCTCAACCTCTTGGATCTCCAAGGCTAATTACATGTCTCCGTAGTAATACCTCATCCCAGGACTGATTACGAGCACACAGCTCAACCTATCGGATATCTGAGGACTGATTACATACTACATAGCAATACCGGAAAGAGTATCCCAGGAACATTTATGTGCCACAGCACGACCGACAAGATCTCCCGGGACTGATTACATGCTATTTGCACAACCTGCCACATATCATCTCTGACCTCCAAGTATCAACCTGATACTCATGATCCAATGGATCATCATCGCACAAAGCATCATCCTGATGCTCATGATCACACTGATCATCATCATTGTACCATCCTGATACATATCATCTGGAGCAACACCCTGAAGCTCGCCATCATGATCATCGTGATCATACAATGCATCCACCTGATGCATACCAAGTATCTACCTGATACATATCATCATACATGATCCACCTGATCATACAGTGTATCTACCTGATACAAATACAAATACATGATACATATCAACATACATGATCTACCTGATCATACAATGTATACACCTGATACATATACAGATACATGATCCAAGCATCCAACATGATACATATACAAAATACATACAAATGATCCAACTGATCATATCCAGCATCAAACATGATGCGTACATATACATATACATATAAATGATCCAACTGATCATATCCAGCATCCAACATGATGCGTACATATACATATAGAGCAGTAACTGGAGCATCGTCCAGATGCTCATCATCCATGATCATCCTAATCATCATAGCATCGTCTTCTTCAGATCATCTCATCGTCCACGAAGCACAGCCCAGATGCACATCATCCAGTACTTACACCACCGACATGGGAGAACACATATACCACCATTCAGGGAAGGCTCCAACCCTTACTTTTTCACCATGGGAGAACACATCTACCTCCATGTGAAAAATGGCTTCAGCCCTTACATCTACACCATGGGAGAACACATCTACCACCATGTGAGAATGGCTCCATCCCTTACATCTACACCATGGGAGAACACATCTACCACCATGTGAGAATGGCTCAGCAATTACATCACAACCATGGGAGAACACATCAACCATGTCAGAAAAGCTCATGTGCATCTGCATCTTCCGGACTCATCACTTCCCTTTGGAAGGAACCTCGATCTAAAGTGCACCAAGCCTCTCTCTGAAGTACTCAAACTGCACTCTGGCCAATGGCTTGGTCAATACATCTGCAACCTGCTCATACATCGCAACATACTCTGCTTCAGCTGTACTCAGTGCTACGCAGGACTGCTTCCTTCTAAACCAAGAGATCACACCTGATCCCTATCAGCAGCATTGCCTGCCCAATCTGAATCAACATAACCCTGCAGGTTAAACTTTTGATTCACATCATACTTGAGCCCATAATCAACTATACCCTTCAGGTACCTCAGAATATGCTTTACAACAAGCAGGTGAACACTCCTCGGATCCGTCAGGAACTGGCTCAATGTGTTCACTGCAAAGCAAATATCTGGTCTCGTGTTCGTCAGGTACATCAAGGACCTAATCATCTGACAATACATAGTGATATCAGCCGGCTCAGATGAAGCATCACACAGAAGCTTTAGGTTCGATGCCATAGGTGTCGCCATATCCTTGCAGTCCATCATCCCGAACCTCTTCAGGATCTCTACTGCATACTTCCCTTGTCCAAGGAAGATTCCATCTGCACTCTGCCACACCTCCTTGCCAAAAACAAATAGTGCATCATCCCCAAGTCCTTCATCTCTAACTCGGCAGCAAGCTTCCGCTGCATGTCGACAATCAATCTATCCTCACCTGTAACAAAACAGGTCATCCACATACAAAAGTAGTATCACTAGATTGCCTTCCTCAACCTTGTAGTAAAGGTTGGAATCCGCTTTACTCTTGGTAAAGCCCAAACTGGATAGAAAGTTGTCTACCATACCAAGTTCTGCACATATATGACTCCCTGTCATGTGTCTCTGAACCAAGTGGCTTCTCCACGTACACTTCTTCTTCAACTACACCATTCAAGAAGGCTGTCTTGAAATCCATCTGGTGTATCTTCCACTTCATCACTACAGCCAGAGCAAGTACGGATCTAATGGAAGTGTATCTTGCTACAAGAGCAAAAGTTTCTATGCTACCACATGCAACATGCTTGATCTTGTAGATCCTCTTGGAAGTCACTACAGACTACCCTTTGGGACTGCATCCCAAACATCTTCATGATCGACTGATACTCCTTGATCATGGCATTCTTCCCAGATCTTGGGAACTTCAATATCTTCAATATTTTCAACAGATAACTTTGTTGCTAAACAAATGTTGTAGTCCTTCTTTTGTAGGTGATGGTATACAATCTTTCCTACACAATAAGTTAAATTGCATGATTAGAAAACATCTCATAGTTTTCAGAACAAATTCTTACACATAAAGAAATATTTCATACAGTCGTGCAATTATCTTTAGCCAATGCTTCAATACAACATTTATCCATATCCCGTAACTTTATAGATGCCTTCCAATCTCTACCAGAACATTGTTAAGAGTGTGCACAACTCCCAACATCTCATCAAAGAGGTTTCATTCTAGATAAGTAGCAATGGAATGTTGTACAGTTCCATAGGCCACTTACCCATGTATATTAGTAGTATACTGTTCGTCAATGCAACTATTCTAATATACATAATACACAACCTAATTGTAGGAACATCAGTATATACATTATTGAATAACCTTATTTAAACAAACAACTATGTAATAAATGACAATTCAAATACTTATCTTTGTTTGATTGTTGGGTCGACTCCCTCTCAGTCTTTGCTTCTTTTCTGCAACTCCATTCTGATGTGGATTGTGAGAAGTGGTCAACTCCCTATGAATATCTGTATCCTTGCAGAAACTACTGGAATTTGCTCCCTCTTGATATTTGCTTCCCGGATTACCTGTCCTGGAACTTATATTCATTCTCGATCCCTGTGCATGCTTGTTAATATCATCATTGTGTTATCCTCTAGGTCTCATAAATAATCAAACATTCATTATTATAATCTTAATATTATCAAAACACAATAATCTCAAGCATGTATAGTCAGGATCATTTCAAACACAGAAATAATAAGCATTAGTATTCAAGGTTTATATAGGACTCTAATGGTTAGTCATATCATAAATTAAAGTAAGAAACATAATATGCCTAAACCTGTGATTACTCAAACCTATACCTTCATGATTCTTCTAGTTAGTCATATCATTAATTATGGTAAGAAACATAATATGCATACAACCATGACTATTCAAACCTATGACTTCATGAATAATCATTATCAACAACACAACAGTATAAGATCCTAACACAAGGTAGGATTCTAGCTTGATATAGGAAAAACATACTTGGATTAGCATTCTAGCTAGTTATGTCTAACATACCCGCATAATGTCTTCTGGTTCTCTTCAGTGACTTGTGCTAGTAACCCGCATGTCTCATAAGTTAACCATTGTAGAACCAAGTTATACATACCTTGTAAGTATATCTTCTATGTGATCCATGACAATGGATGAATCTTTGTCTTCATGTCACCATGATCATATTTTCTTGAAGTAGAACATGATTTGTCTTTCTTGGTGTACCTTTTAGCGAACAACATAAACCTCATACAACATCACAATGCATTAGTATAATCATAAGTGTCAAAACCTTAATCAATGAATATATTCTATTAAGGTGATACGACAAGTCTAGTAATTAATCAAGATTGTACTGTAATGATATGAAGACAAACATATCATGAACTTAACCATGAACAGAATTCGAAACATACCTGTAAGCCATACCTGTCAAGATTGCTTGTAATCTTCTTATGGAAGGCCTTAGCCTCATCTCCCTCTGAGACAGGAACTTCTTCACTTATACAGGTGACCAATCCATCTTCTTCTAGGATTAACCCAATCCACTTGATTTGCAAGAACTGGATCTGGAGCTGGATTAGGGTTTGTCAGAGAAACCCCAAAAATTCAAACTTTGAATTTCAGACTTTCGAAATGATAGAAATATGTGCCTTGATGAGCTGATCAAGCTGGTATGTTCAGAATTTGAAAACTGCAAAGTTTCACTCTTCAATTTTTCCTTTGAAACTTCCGGATTCACTAGACGTGACCCTGAACTAGGGTTTGATGAAGCCCACTCTTCTTCCCAATCAAAAGGTTTGATCCAAATCTCTAAGCTTCTATTTTTCTGAGGAGCTTCCAGCCGTGGTCACAGATTTCAAAAATTCCCATTTTTACAGAATCCCTAATTTTCCACTTTTCTGATCAAAGTCCCGAACTAGGGTCTGATCAAGCCCGGCCTTCTGCCCAACCAAAAATTCTGATCTTGGTGTCTAAATTTTTATTTTGATGAGTATCATTCAGCTGTAGTCTTTGATTACAAAAATTCCAACTTTCTCCGAAACCCTAAATTCCGGAAGCCATGAATGAAGGTGCTAAAAAATAATTTTGTTTTGACAGAAATATGTACCTAATTGTTTCTGGTGTAAATATGAACTTTTCGATCCCTGAGGGTCTGAAAAATGTTCCTGAGATAGCTCGACCTGTCATCTTTCCATCTCGATAGGTCTGACCTCAATTGGATTCTCTGAGAGATATTTATGCCAAGTGTCGCAGCGTGACCTGTTTATGGGATAAACCAGGAGAGAAAACTTGTACGGCATGCCACGTGTCACTGGTTCAACTTCGGCCTCTGAAAAAGTTTCCTGAGATAGTACAGTCTGTGTTCTACCTGTCAATTTTTACTAAATTTCATTTGGAGCTTCTTATCCCAAGTTATGACCTTTTTTTCCAAGGTCACCTATTTTTGACTCAGATCTAGAAGAGGCAGAAACCCTAAATTGTACAGATCATAAATCACAAATTACAATGAATTAGAGGTTTTTCTTTGGAAAAAAGGTACATGGGGATCTGATCTTTGACCTGTAAAAGTTTCAGATCCTAAAACTTCACCAAAATGGAATTATAGTGAAAGTGCTACGATGACTGGTTTTTGCTATATCAAGCCCTAGCATCGTAAGTGCAACAAGTGTCATACATGCCATATCATGCCTTCTTTCAGGCTAGCTCTGATACCATGTTAAATTTTCAGAATTTACTTCAATCTTATCTAGGATCTTAACTGAGAGAACAATATGTACAGCATATCTACAGCATATTAATCATGGACACAATAATGCAAGCACACAAGAGACACAGAGTTTACTTGGGGAAAACCATAAAGGTGAAAAACCCCAATAACTTCCTCAGAGATAGATAGAGCAATGATACAACCAGAATACAAGAGACAGTCTTCTCCTAGCAGCAGAGCCTCCTCCTCCACAAGTGCGCGACTCTCCAAAGTGTGAGTGAGTGAATAGAATGATGAAATAGAGATCTCCTGATCTCTATTTATACTAGACTTGACTTGCCTAATAACCTTTACTAGGTCGGCCTTAACTTAACCACATAACACAATGCTGACAGGGCCGACACCCAATATGGTGGTCTAATAACCCTTTGACCCACATGGCCGACCCCCACTAGGGTGGTCTAATAACCCTTCGACCCACATGACTTATACAGGGCCGACCCCAACAAGGTGGTCTAATAACCCATCAAGTATAAGTTACGACACTTACAATATAAATGACGACACTTCCGTATAGAGGAATAATAACATCTCTATAGGAATACAATATACATATATGTGAAATACATTCCGAAGTTACATATACATCAACAGGTGAGATATTAGAGCTCACGGTGGATGATGTTTATTTTATTACCGGATTATCCCGCCATGGAAAGGTAGTAAACCTCAAGGGTACATTCCGTGAAGTTGGTACATTCTGTGAAGTTGGGCCTCTCTCCATGCAAGACTACGTCAACACTTATTGTGTAGCATGAGCGGACAAAAGTGGAAGCCAAATTGTAATAAGTCAAATTGATATCTTTCCACTAAAAGTGATTGTAAGCACTATTAACCGAGTGGGGGACACTGTGGCACTACACTTAGCGAGTCGCAACTACATGCAAATAGGTGTGGAATGCCTCCAAAATGTGATATTTGATTGGTGTACCGACTTGTTGGTGAATATAAAACACCAACTTACTGAATGCGGGACGAGAAAGAAGAACTTTGGGTATGGCAATATCTTAGCTGCATTATTCTTTGAGAGGGTTCCTATCTTGAGCCCAAGAGTAGCTCTTCCACCTATTGACCGTCGTGAACCACAATTGGTTCGATGGGGTGATGTATTTATTAGATAGGGAGGTGGAGATACTGAGACTTCATATGATGATGATGATTTCCTTGGATGGTGGAGCCGGGAGGTACCTTCCTTTGAGAAGTTCTCGTATGCAGGTTTTGTCTTCCGAGGATACAAGTCCAAAGAGACCCTGAGCTCATGCTCACTCCAAGAGCATCTTGGGGAGAGATAGGTATTAATTTTTGTTTTGTAATATTAATTTTTTATGAATTTTATTTGTAACTATATACATGTATATATTTTGGTGAGTTTGAGTACTAACAAAGTGTTTAATGCATATATCGAACTAGTGCGACCAGCTAAACACCCAAGGGTGTTTGTACAACCAGTTGAGGGAGGCAGAGCAGATTCCATGCTCAGGACTATTGAGGGAAAGATGAGCCAGCTTACTCATTATGTTCCTACCTTCCATATTGAGCGGATGCCTATGGACATGTAGGAACATGTAGTGGGAGTGCCCCCTGCATGGATTAGACTACTTCGCAAAGTATCTAGATTAGTCATATGTTATAGGGAGGTAGTGGTTGAGGTAGCTAAGGCTCCAGCCTCTCCATAGTGATACTTACATCATTTGAGGCTATAAGCCCAATTTTTGTATATTGATATGGATATGAATATGGAGACCCAAAATCATTTTATATCTTGGACCTATGTTAACGCCTAAAAATCGCACACATGCGACATTTCGACAATTCATCCAGTAAAGCATCATCAACATAAAGAATTCATCTCACTAGAAGCATCTTCAACAGATCCAAAACATAGCACGAGCCCACAAATTCCCATAAATAGTCAAAACAAAGGCTAGTGCAGGTATTACACAGGTTACCCGTGTTGTAGTGCAGGTTATCTAAACAATGCTCGCGCTACACCGTGCGGATTTTCCTTCGATAGCCACACTACTATCAAAATGGTGGGACCACTTCATCCCAGCGATGCATTAAAGGCTCAATCCTCCCAAAGGATCATAACTCAGCTCCTCACACACTTGGTGGCATTAATCAGCCCCCTTATGTACCTTGAAACTAGTTCATGAAGGAGGAGAGTTCACATTTGGATCTAGTTGTTTGTTGGCCACCTCTTGGCCTATAAAATAAATCCATTGGCATTAATCTTGTAAGGATAAATTAGAGAAAGGTTATGATGCTGGATTTGAGTTGGAGCTTCTTCATAACCCACCATTTCCTACCATTGCATGTATTTCCAATCTTACTTGCCACCTACCATCAAGGGGCAAGTGTTTCTCTCCATTGTTCTTCCATCTACTTAGCATTTAGTTTGGACAAGAAAGGCCTCCCTAAGGGATATTGTTGGATTCCCTTGAAGCCTTAAATTCCTAGGTGTTGTACAACTATTCCATTGGGAAATACAAGAGTGCTTTAGCACACCTTTGGTTGTTGTTGGAGTTTGCATCTTTCTCCCCATCTCTTTTATTTTATTTTCTTCAATATTTTCATGTTTGAATGTGAACTACACTAATAATATCTTGTAAGATCACTTGGAGGAATACCAACCATCCAAAAGGGGCTCCAAAGACTGAGGTCTTGCATCAACTTGCAAGGCTTATCCCCTTACCAAGTGGAAGAGTGCACTTGTGCAATTGTTTCCACAACAGTTCTAATGGCGACCATAATTATTTTTGTTCATTTCTTTTTAAACTAGGTTGTTTTATGCTAAGTATCTAATTATGGGTGTTGTTCACTTGCAGAGAGCGGGTATTCCAGCTCTTGCTTCCAGAATTTGGCCCTGTCACGGCCATAACTTATTTTTTCCCACAGTTGCGCGGTTCTCGGCTCTCTGCCACACTAATAGCACGGATTCGACTTGGACAGTCGCGCGCATAGCGCAAGTTACCAAAGTCACACCCGCGCTACACCACTCATTGCACCTGCGCGGAAGGTTAGTGTATTACCCGCTCTACAATGCGCCTATTTTGTATTAACCTGCGCGACAGAGTCTGGTTTCAACATGCTACTGTTATTTATTTGATTTTATCTACATAGCTTAGTTTGGAATCCCAATTGTTTCTTACTAGTGAACTTAAATTAAGGCTACTTCACCCAATTACTTAATTTTTTAGTAATTAGTGCACCTAGACAAATATTAGGAAGTAAAGAGTACGTCTCTCTCTAAACTTAACTAGGTAACCAACTTTGAGGCCTCCAACGGGCCTCATTGTTGTCACTAGCATTCAGTACCATTTCTTGTTTATGCATCAAATCAACATGTTGTTTTTAGTAGTATTGCTATTGTAGAAAACACTTTTTGCACACAATCAAGGACCTAAAGACACTTGTCGCCTGAAGTATGCTCTTCACCTCACACTTCATAAGAGCTTGGTGAATCAGAAAAAGGGTGAGAAGTGTGAAATACCTCCATTGCACACTTGTCTATTAGATAGATTAATTCGATTTTGCAAAGCACCATGAGCATACCTTAGAGTTAAAAGTACATATTGCTTGATATACTCTTTTAGTTAATTCTCCAACGAAATAATTTGTTTTATCTGTTATCACATGTGTTTTCTCCACTAGCACACAATAAGAGGCCTAAAGACTCTTCCAATCCAAAGTATGCTCTTCACCTCGCACTGCATGTGAGCTTGGTGAATCAGAAAGGTAGGAATTGTGAAATACCCCTCTTACACTCCATAAGTGAAAAATACAAACCCCTTAAAATCAACATTGTAATTGTCTTAACCAACTAAAATCCTCCACGGGAGGTCACAAAACAATATTTTAGTTAGGTTGGATTGATTGGGCTAGGAATCCATTAATGCCCACCAATCTAGTTTTATTAGGAATATTTTGAGACATATCATTGTTTTCCTCTAGGGTACTTACAAAATCCTTCTATAAGCAAGTGCTAAAAGAGAACTTGGATCATAAATGCTCCCTGACCAAGGAGGTGAACGTCAAGGTATAGATGCCCCGATCTCCCCTACAAGACACTCAGCTTGTTGTAGGGAGACGACACTATACCGTGCAGGCCAAACCACTGATCCACACTTGATGCAAGGTATCTTAGTGTCCCAACTTAGGATGTCACCAAGGAGAAATTATGAGTGCAATTGACTCCTAAAGTTATATATTTCCATTGGGAGGTGTTTTCAAGTCTTCTTGATTGGATCATTGTCCCCATCGCCAGTAGAACTAGCTCTTTGTTACCTCCACTAGTCGATTGGTAAGTGGATACCAGTATCACCATCAATAGTGCCTTTGGGAGGCCGAGATACATTTGAGAGGAAAGACGTTAGGTCAGCTAGGGAATTTACAATGATTTTCTTTTTAACTACAAGTTCACTAACTCATAATAAAAAGAACCTACATGTGGGAACTCATGCACTAAAACTAATATTGCATATATCACTCACTTGTCGCAACATTTTGCATCTGTAGTGGTTGGCATATTTTTGCATTTGCTCAATTGCGTTTATTCCATTATCACTCTAATATTGACACAAATCCTTCACCATTGAGGAACAAAACAACATTCTAAGAAAGTCTCGTAGACTGCAAGGCCTATCTCCTCTCTCGAGGGGTGTTTTTACACCTTCTCCTTCTATTCCATGTGGAGGGAATTCAAGTCAGAGTCATTCCCAGGTAGCTTGAGAGGGTCATCTGGTCGATACCAAACCTTGCCAGATACATTTTCTCCCCTCGGAGATTATATCAATTACACCACTTGTTCCCCCATCGGAAGTAGTACTCAACTAGCTTCTCCCCAAGGATATCCCTCGTATCCCTTTGACCATCCTCTTTTATAGGAGGTCAACCGTTGTTCACAACACCACCTAGGTCTCCCCCTCATGGAAATCACATCCCAAACAGAATAGAAAGATGTGTCGTCCCTAACTTACCATTTATGGATAGTTTAAATCTACCTGATTTGGCCAAACTGACAAATGACCCCATTGCTCATGATGCGACATGGTCGGCTATGCCATACAAGCTTCCTTCCGATATTCCCAAATTTGAAGGAAAACATGGAGATGATCCCGCCAACCATGTTATGTCTTTCCACTTATGGTGTCCATCTAACATCATAGTGGATGACCTCGTGAGGCTTCTCCTATTCCAACGTACCCTCACCAGAACAACAACAAAATGGTACGTAAACCTAGAAAGTGGCACCCATTCCACATTTGTGACATTAGCCACCGCATTTCTTACGTACTTTCAACTACCAATCCGACGTCATCTAGGCCTCGAAATTCTCACTGATTTTCGTCAAAATACTTCCACCCACATCGCGGACCTCATCCATGAGTGGCGTAGACACCACACACTATGTAAGATCGAAATACAACCTCCCTTTTTGTTGGATTGGTTTATCAAATATCTCCAACCCGCCATAGCTAAATATGTCTCCATCTCCATGCCACAAAGCGCAGAAGAGGATATTCTGAAAACATAACATTTTGACCTCTTATATGCACAGTCTGGATATCTTTACACAATCCTCCTTGATTCCCCTCGGCATAGGTCGTTGGATCCTACACCCTCGGGCTCGTCACATTCAGCGGATGGGATTATTAGGTCCATTTCTCATTTAGGAAAGGTTCCTCCCACCACATCAGTACCATTTAACATGGTACCATATTACCCATCCATGCCACTTGCGTGGGTACCCCCTGCACCGATACCAACACTATCAGTTGGTCAATTACAGTATGGACCATACAGTCCTACGTACCCAAACGTTAGCCAAGCAATGACAATTTCAGCACCACCAATGACGGAAGTCACTCCTACATCCACATATTATGGAGCACAAGCCGCATTTATCCCACCAGTGGGATATAACCCATATTACTCGTTTCCATGCCCAATTGATCAGCAATCTCCCCCCACATGGGGGTTAACCTAGTTCAACCTACTTATGTTCAACAATCCGAACAATTGAACACCGTGAACCCCAAGAATCCACATAATCGGGAGAAGAAGAAAGGTAATAACAGGCAGAACCAACAGTCGGCTCAAGGGGGAAATCCCCCTCCCCAGAAAAACTAGAATACGGGTGATCCAAATTCAGGGACTACCAATCCCCCCAAACAAGGGAATAATCCTCCATTTAGAACCAATTATTGATGCTCCATTTGTGGAAATTATGGTCACTACACACATCAATGTCCTCTTCTCCCCGAATGCCAATAGTTTATGGAAGCTAAAAATAAGATGGTTACGAACCCTCCTCAGGAAACGAATCCTTCCCAACCACAAACAACAATGTTACAACAACCCTTCTCCAATCAAGGGGCAGTTACACAAGAACAAGATCCGCTTCCACCTGGAAATGCCTCTTTCCAAAATATCTATACGTTGAATATAAACCTCCAAATGCGAACAAAGGGTTATGATGGGCCTTTCACCCCCCAAGTGGAAGATGTTCCTATCCCCTCTGGGGGCCCTCCACAAATACCATGCCCGAATACCGAAAAAATCTCACAGATTCTAAAAGTACCACTCAGGCATACCCCTAATAACCCTCATATGAAAGCCGCCCACAATTACAGTATTGTGAAATACTTGGCTCAATCCCCTGTGGCTATGTCCACATTAGAAGTGTTACGGTTTTTCCCAACACAACACAAGGCATTACCCAATGCACTTGGTGCGGTCGACCCATCTGACTCACACATAATGACCTTTGATATTGACAAAGGTGACCCGTGGCTACCATCATCAATCGCGTTCCAAGTTCCAGTTACGGTTAGAAATGTCATGATCCATCGATATATCATCGACGAAGAAATGTCCACTTGCGTTATGTCCGTAAAAATATGGAAACGATTAGGATCCCCCGATTTGGTCCCCCATCTATCGCTCTTCACGAGTATGATGGGATACCATCCCAACCAAGAGGATTGTACCAAAATTTCCCCCTGGATCTAAGAGGCAAGATGGTTATAATCAATATTGAATTTATCGATGATGAGCTTGATTACAACATCCTCTTGGGGCATAGTCACATGTACGCCATGAATGCGGTATCCTCCTCAGTATTCTATATCATGATGTTTCCTTAAATGGGAAGATAGTTACCCTCGACCAACTTAACTATTATGACCCTAATGCCACAAGAAATCTCAACAATGTCCTACCAACTATGCTGGGAGATGATCAATTGTATGTTGGCATCGCCCTCGGTACGTACAAGGACTCCAATTTTTTAGGTGCATATTCGGGACCACCACTGAAGATCCCTAAATCCACTGATGGCCTAATGTGCACAATTTTCACCACTGAAAATGGAGCCACCTCCACCTCAATGCCATCAACCGCACCATTGTTGAGCCACGGCATTGAACAAATGATAAGTCCATCGGTACCACCAATATTTCAAATCTCATTCTTGTATCCTCCCTCAGGTGTACAAGGGACACCGATTATGGCTCAGTTAACTCTGCCTGGGATAACCTTGGGAATCCCAGTGTGGTGCCTTACACCACCTTTCCCAGAGATGGCTTCCAAACTAGTCGCCCATTATGATTTTCTCCCTGTTTCGACTAGCACGACCACAAGGCCCGTATGACGTCCAATTATGACAGGCCAACCTATGACATCCGCAACTACCCCATAATTGGTCGTCACTAAGACCGCTAATGGGGGCACCAAACAACCAAAGTTGAAAGGTCCCCTATTACATAACCCAATAAATATGTCAGTCGAAACCACAAATCTTAAAGCAGGGGGCATCAACCATCAGGAGTTGAAAGCTCCAGTCATGTTCAATACCCCCAATCAAAGAGTCACACCTTCATGTGCTCTTTGCGAGCATCAAGGCCATGCAACCAACTTATGCCCTACGCTACCCAAGATAAGGAGTTATCTCAACACCATTGCGAGTACAACACACTCCCCTCCAACAGTAAAAGGGGGCACATCGCTCTCACACATATCCAATACATTACGTACAAATCACACATGTTCCATATGTGCTCAGAATGGGCACTATACACATCATTTCCCTGACCTCCCTCGCTATAGGGAGGCTCTGGAAACCATTCGCCTCACCATACCCTTCGAAGATACTGATCCAGATCTTGGGGGATGAGATCCGAAAGGCTTGAATGCTGAGAGAGAGAGGAGATTAAACATGAAAATATGTCATAAAATTCACATGAAAAACACTAATCTTGCATGAGAATAAGCATAAACAAAAACATATGAAGTGATTAGGAGGTGAGGCTCAAAGGGGAGCCCCACCTCTCAAATTAATTACCAATAAATCACTCAAATCTAATTAATCTCACAATGAACAATAAAAAATATGATAGAAACCAAATGAGTACCTTCTTATTATGAGAAAGCTTGCTAGGCCTTTATATAGCATTACAAAATGATATGTTGGACAAAGTCAAAAGGAGCTCATTAAATGAGTCTCTATTATTATAATAATAGATCTAACTAATCAACTAACTAAGTGGTGGTTGTTGGTTATTGAATGAGTCTCTATTATTATAATCTAACTACCCAACTAACTAAGTGGTGAAAAATAAAACAATATTAATGGAGAGGTGGGACTTTCCTTGACCCACATGGATTTATGATGAATAAGAGAGGGTGGCCTCTCCATTTAGTTCTTTTATGATAAATGGGAGATGATGGCCTCTCCATTTAATCTTTTTATGGCTTATACATCCGAATTTAGACCATCTTTCCCCTAAAATTCGGATCAGATACCTCCCTTTCCTCATCACCATAGGAGACACCTATGGTAACAGCAACGAGTGCCTCCCCACGGTGGGATGAATCCATACCCGACCAACAACTACCATAGTGCCCACAAAGCCCGACCATTGTTTTAAATCATACTAATGCCACCCGACCATGTCGCTCATGCAATTTAATGTCTCACCATTCATTCCAATGTCCTCTCGTCGCCGCATTTCTCACTTTGCGTGCAACCCAAAGTCGGTTGGATGATAACGTCACCCCTTGTGGAACCACCCTTCCCACTATCATCGAGGAGGACACCGAGCCTATAGAATCCAATGGTGATAACAACACATCGCATCTATCGGGTACCGAGAAAGAGTTTGATCCACCATCACCAATTTCCAGAGAGATTCTAGACCCCGTAATATTCCCTCAAAACGAGATCCTAGCCAATCTCCCAAAACTCCCTGAGTACCTTTACATCTTGCATCTTGATTCAATTTCTCTTTCATATCAGAATGAAGATCCTGGTTCTTTAGATGAGGATATGATAGAATAACATATCTTCACTACCGATGAAGAGATAATCGAGGCCATGAACACATATGAACCTACATGGGATTCTTTCCATCATAGATCCTCAGTAGCAAGTAGGAAGGAAACACACACACTCTCCACAGAACAATAGTATACCATTGAATCAAAAGATTTTTTACCCCCAAATCACATCGATTGGTTCAAAAATCATATTCTTGCCGTTGATGCATTTGAATATGGTAATCTTGCCAATATTTTCCCTACCATACAGGTTGATATATCTGTTACACCAGGTGTCATTGAAAACATCTCTATAGGGGTCGCCTTCTCACCGTAGGAAATCACTGATTTTACCGCTCTATTTAAAGAGTTCCACGACGTCTTTTCATAGTCCTATGAAGAAATGTCAGGTCTCGACCCAGCAATTGTCGAACATCACATTGACACTTGGCCCGATTTTCCATTCCTAACTCACATAAACAACGCCTGGTCCATGTTAGGAACCCGTGTCAACCCTTCTTTTTACTTTGTTAGTATATTGTTGTTGGACGCATATGCTTTGTAAGTCGTCCTGTAGTATTATGTGTTCCATGGTATTAATCCATAGTATTGGCGCATAGACTTAGTATATAAGTACATGTTGAGGCCAATGAAGGATACATGAGTTATTTTGTATTGATCTTGCTCAAAGGAGGTTTCTCCCTCGAAGTGACCCGCGATTAATAAATCTCTTATGTGTAATGTTATTTCTGATATATCATGCATTTTAATTAATTAATTGATGGAGGTTCCTCACATCTGGTGTCATAGCACTTTCTTGGGTTCGTTGGGTGGAATTTCTGCCAAAAAAAATTTCACATCTATCTTGTTCCTTTCAATTGCTGGTTCAGATCTGCGAATAATCCCTATTTGCTTAACTGTGGGAAGTAATTGGGCATAACCCTAAAAATCATTGTGAGGAGTACCACAGGAACCCCAAAGTAGTTGTCCCATTGAGAGGACCTGCCAGCGAAAAGGGCAACGACCCCTACCTGATTGACTAGTTCCCACCCGTGAGGTAAACCAAGAGTTGTCGTTTGTGGAAAAGCGGTTATCAGTTTTACCTGAGTCGTGGAGGGAGGGGTACTGCCCCAATATGCAAGTCGTCAAACGGCATTGGTGGCCGAGTGAATCCCCTGAACCGTTAGGCAGTCGAGCATACCTGGGATCCATATATATTGCCAGCTAATAAATCACATATTACATCTGTCCAGAACTGTTGCAGATCAATTCCAAGCAGTTGCAGATCCATTCCGAAAAAAAAAAATGTGTTTACACCATATCTTCTTTGTTTTAACTTCATTTCCCTTGAAAATTCACTGAATCCCCTGCAATCCCATTCTGCATATTTCATTCTTGAATACCCTTTCCCAAATTCTACTTCCCGAAGCTATAAATCTCACATTTGTCTATTTTTAGGGTTTGCCATAACTTCTTTGATTTTCACCCAATCGCCTTCATATTTTTCCACAATGATCATTTCTTATTTCTACTTCTTTGTCCCTCTTTGACAAATTTTCCCATTCTTTCACCCCGCTTCTGAAATCCCCATTTTCTGCTTCCCTATCCATTTGAAGGTGTCCAAAACCTAGTCAAACCCCAATTACCCATCAAAGTTTTTCCCAAATCCAAATTTTCCTTTACTAAAGCAGTTTCTGTTTTTGTTTTTCTACCCATTCAGAAACAAAACTCCTGATTATGGTTGTCACCCGATCAGGAGCAAAAACCATGGAGGAAGAAATTGCAGCCCTCAAAACCAAACTCCAAGATCTGGATGAAAAATTTATCGGCCTCCATCTTGAGCATTCATCCATGAACAATAAACAACAGCCAGAGTCTTCTGCAGACACTGAGTTCTCTTATTCCAACAATTTTCGTGGGCCGAAGCTTGATTTTCCTCGCTTCAATGGTAATGATCCCACTAGATGGATATACCAGGCAAAACAATATTTTAGTCTGCATAATACTTTTGATGTCAACAAAGTTCCACTTGCATCCTTTCATTTGGAAAAGGAAGCCCTTCAATGTTACCGTTGGTACATCAAGGCTCATGAAGAGCCAAAATGGATAGATTTTTGCCAACTCCTTTTGCAACGATTTGGTCCTAGTTCTTTTGATGACTTCACAGGAGCACTCACTAAACTTCGCCAAATTGGCACTGTGAGAGAGTGTCAAACGGAATTTGAGAAACTGGCCAATCACACAGAAGGATTTCCTGATGAATTCTACAGGAGTTGTTTTATCAATGGTCTCAAGGATGCAATCCGATCTGAGGTAAAAATGTTCTATCCCAACACAATGATGGAAGCCCTAGGGTTGGCTAATTTGGAAGAAGAAAATATCGCAGCCCAACAACGCTCCAAACCCACTTTTGTTCCCTTCGGAAATGTGGGTTCCCAGCGACCTCCCATCATGCTATCTCCTCGACCAACTCCTATCAAGCATTTTTCTGAAGCAAATATGCGAGAATGTAGAGAAAAAGGGCTTTGTTATAATTGTGATGAGAAATTCACTCAGGGGCATAGATGTGTTGAGCAAAAGATCTATCTCTTGGATGTGAATTCTCCACCTGCCTATGAAATTGGTGAAGAAGCTCCATATACAATCGATGACCAGGTCGACATTCAGCAGTCTCCTGTTGACCCTCCATCTCAAGACGACCACCCAGAGATATCTCTCCATGCTTTAGCCCGAGTCACCACCCCACAAACAATGCGGGTCAGGGGTTACTTCAAGAAGCTCCCTCTTATAATACTCATTTATTCTGGTAGCACTCATAACTTCATTAACCCTTGTATCGCCAAATAGGATGATTGTTTTGTCCATCCTTGGTCCAATTTTGAAGTCATGATTGGCAATGGGGGAACCTTACCTTGCAAGCGGAAGTGTCGCAATGTGCGTATCTCTATGGGAGATTATAACCTGCACTCTGACATGTTTTCCTTGGCCTTAGGTGGATGTGATGTGGTTTTGGGCTCTCAATGGCTACGCACACTTGGCCCCATCTTATGGGATTTTGTTGAACTTCGGATGCAGTTTTCAGTCAATGGGCACAAACACACATTGACGAGATTACAACCAGGGTCTCTCAACATCATTAGTTCACATCACATGGAAAATATCCTTAAGAAGAATTCACATGGTGTCATCGCTCAAATCCACTTCATTCAGATGTATCCATCAGCGGTCTCCAGCACTCCTTTGGATCTACAACGAATTTTGGATAGATATGCAGGTGTATTTGCTGAACCAATGGGATTTCCACCTTCAATACCAAAGGACCATCATATTCATCTCCTTCCTGGAATTGTTCCTCCCAACATCAGCCCCTATCGTTACCCATTTCAGCAAAAAATAGAGATTGAGATGCTCGTTCGGGAATTACTGAAGCAAGGTATTATTCACCCTAGTACTAGTTCCTTTTCTTCACTAGTTATTCTTGTCCGAAAAAAATATGGGTCATGGAGCCTTTGCATTGACTTTCGAGCACTTAATCACCTCACAATCAAGGATAAGTTTCCAATTCCTGTTATTGATGAGCTTCATGGTGCTCATTTTTTCTCCAAGTTGGATCTTTGTTCTGGGTATCATCAAATTCGGGTTCATGAGGATGATATCCCTAAAACAGCTTTCTGCACACATGATAACCACTATGAGTTTTTTTTCATGCCCTTTGGCCTCACTAATGCTCCTTCCACATTCCAGGCATTGATGAATAAAATATTCTAGCCCTACTTGCGGAAATTCATTCTGGTCTTCTTTGATGATATCCTCATCTATAGTAAAACATGGGTTGAGCATCTCCAGCATATGGATCTTGTAATGCAACTTTTCTATGATCATCAGCTCCACGCCAAACAGTCTAAATTTGTTTTTGGACAAGAGGAAATAGAGTATCTCGAGAATATTATTTCAGCACAAGGGGTTCGCATGGATCCTACCAAAATAGATGCCATGAAAAATTGGTCGCATCCTCAGACACTCAAGAGCCTTCGTGGTTTTTTGGGATTGATTGGCTACTACCGCAAGTTTGTCAAGGATTATGGGAAGATTGCAGCTCCATTAACTGCTCTATTGAAAAATGATGCTTTTACATGGACACATGCTACTGAGTGTGCATTTGAAAAACTGAAACAAGCTACGTGTACTACCCATGTTCTAGCTATGCTCGATTTTTCCAAGCCCTTCACTATTGAGAGTGATGCTTGCGATAATGGACTTGGTGTTGTTCTCCTTCAAGATGAACATCCCATTGCGTTCACCAACAAATCCTTGTCCGGTAAGAATTTAGCCGCCTCTACATATGAGAAGGAAATGATGGATATTTTGCATACAGTACAGAAGTGGCATCCATACCTATTAGGAAATCATTTATGCATCAAGATTGATCACCAGAGTCTGAAATATTTCCTGGAAAAACGAATCTCCTCCCCAACACAACAGAAATAGGTTAGCATACTCATGGGTTATGACTATGAGATCACTTACAATAAGGGTAAGGACAATCTTGTGGCGGATGCTCTTTCTCGCACATTTGATGACCAAGTTTCTCTTTCAGCTATTTCTATGCATGTTCCAATTTGGTTGCAATCTGTTCAACAGGGCTATGTCAATGACTCCTCATTATCTCAAATCATCCAACGCTTGGAAAACAACACTTTTGTTGTACTGCATTACTATTGGGATGGTTCTTCCCTAAGATACAAGGTTCGTCTGGTGCTTCTCCAGAGCACAAATATTCAACAGGCTGTCTTCTATGAACTCCATGCTTCTCCATCGGCAGGGCACTCTGGGCTCCTCAAAACATATGAGCAGGCACGACGTAGCTTCTTTTGGCAGGGAATGAAAAGGACAATTCAATAGATGGTGGTTGAATGTCATACCTTCCAGCACAACAAGGGTGAAATGACACTCCTTCCGGTATTACTCGAACCGTTTCCCATCCCTACACGGATTTGGACAGATATTTCTATGGATTTCATTGAAGGGCTCCCTAAATCTGGAGGGAATATAGTGATTTTGGTTGCGGTTTATCACCTCTCCAAATATAGTCATTTGTATGCCCTCATCCATCCCTATATAGCCTCCTCAGTCGCATAAATTTTCCTGGACCAGATATTTCGTCTTCATGGAATCCCTTCTTCCATTGTCTCGGATCGCGATGCAACTTTCACCAGTCATTTTTGACAAAACTATTTCTCCACACTGGCACCAAACTGAAGATGAGTTCATGGTATCACCCACAAACAGATGGTCAGACTGAAATTATCAATAAATGTTTGGAAACTTATCTTCGTTGCTTCACCTCCGAACAACAACATCATTGGGAAAAGTGGCTCCTCTCGTTGAATGGTGGTACAATACCTCCTACCACACTCCATCTAAAATGACTCCATATGAAGCAGTATATGGTTAGGCCCCACCAGTTCTTCTTCCATACACCCCCAGCAATTCACCAGTTTAGGTATTTGACACGGTTCTTCAAAACCGCGATCAGATTCTTCGCATTTTGCAAGACAATCTTCGCATGGCAAGAAATGAAATGAAACAACAAGCCGATCAGCACCGTTCTGAGCGCACTTTTCAAGCAGGTGATATGGTTTTTCTTTGTCTATAGCCTTACCAGAAATCCTCCTTGAAACTCAAAGGACGTCATAATCTTGCTCCAAATTTATATGGGCCATATAAGGTTCTTCAGAAGATTGGGTTCATTGCTTATAATTGGAACTTCCTCCTTCTTCCCGCATTCATCCAGTATTTTATGTCTCTTGTCTGAAGAAATTTCTTGGCACCAACATCAGAGGACAAACTATTTACCAGAACTGGATAACGAAGGATCCATCCTTTTGGAGCCGGAGGCCATCCTCAATAGGTGCACTCGTCAGCTTCGCTCTTGATCTATCACAGAGGTATTAATTCAGTGGCACAGAATGCAACCAGAGGATGCTACATGGGAACCACTCCTTCAGATTCAGCATCAATTTCCACATCTAAAGCTTTGAGGACAAATCTTTTTATAAGGGGGAGTGGATGTTAGGAACCTGTATCAACCCTTCTCTTTGCTTTGTTAGTATATTGTTGTTGGACACATATGCTTTGTAAGTCGTTTCATAGTATTATATGTTCCATGGTATTGATCCATAGTATTGGCGCATAGACTTAGTATATAAGTACGTGTTGAGGCCAATGAAGGATACACAAGTTATTTTGTATTGAGCTTGCTCAAAGGAGGTTTCCCCCTCAAAGTGGCCCGTGATCAATAAATCTCTTATGTATTCTGTTATTTCTGATATATCGTGCATTTTAATTAATTAATTGCTGGAGGTTCCTCATAGTCCACCCTTCTAAGGCCCCCACAATCAAATATGAGGTCTAAAAACTCTTGCAAGCCGGATTTATTTTTCCCATCACTTACACATCATGGGTATCTAACCCCGTCCCAGTTAACAAAAAGCAGGAAACTATTCGTATCTATACCGATTTCTGGGACCTCAATTTAACTTTCCCTAAGGATAATTTTCCTACGCCATTCATTGACCAAATCGTTGACTCATGTGCAGGTAGTGAAATGTTGTCCTTCATGGATGGGTTCTCTGGATATAACTGGATACGCATCTTCCCCCAGGATCAGTATAAAACGGAATTTACAACATCATGGGGAACCTTTGGTTATAAAGTCATGCCCTTTGGTCTGAAAACATCGGTGCCACTTTCCAGCGAGCAATGGCATAAGTTTTTAATGACTTGGCTCACATCATCCTCTCCTTTTCAAACGAACTCAAATCCAATTCCAAAAAATGATGCGATCACCTTCAAGACCTTCGTACCATATTCACAAGATGTCATAAGTATAATATACGTTAAACCCCTTAAGTGCATGGTTTTTGTCACCGTCGGTCGCCTCTTAGGATTCAATGTTTCCAAAGATGGTATTACCATCGACCCCTCCAAGTTCCAAGACATCTTGGAATTACCAGCACCACAAACATGACACCAGTTGCAGAGTGTCCAAGGTAAGGCCAACTTTCTTTGTCATTTTGTTCCCGACTATGCCACTCAGGCCCATGCATTTTTACGGCTTCTCAGAAAAGATATTCCATTTAAGTGGGATGACTATGCCCAAACTACCTTTGATGCCCTTAAACAAGCATTGTCATCATCCCCCCTCATCTCTCCTCCAGACTTTGACAAAGATTTCATCTTGTATATCTCTATGTCAAATTCTGTTGTAGTCGGCATACTTGTCTAACCGACCGCAAACCATCAGGAACATGTCATATATTATGTCATCAATACCCTCACCAGACCTGCACTCAACTACACCCATGATGAGAAGCTTTCTTTTGCAGTCATCCTTTCTGTACAAAAAATACGTTACTATATTTTTCTCTGAAAAACAACCTTCATCGTTGATTCCAACCCTCTGCAATTAGTAAATTTGCATGATGGATCATTATTTTACAAGAATTCGACATCGAGTTTGTGATTCCTAAAAGAAAGAAATCCATGGCCTTAGCCGAACTCATTACAGATCTTCCCTCCAACACCACCAGTGAATCCGTCCAAGACTAACTCCCTGATGAGAACCTCTTTCTCATTTCAACTGAAGATCCTTGGTACGGTGATATCCTCCTTTATCTCCGCACCCAGAAATTTGCTCCCCACTCATCCCGCGACGATCACCGCAAAATCCGTCACCAAGAACCGCGATACCTCCTCATCGGAGACGTCCTATATTGTCATGGCATCGACACTATTCTTCAATGATGTCTAACGCATGAAGAAGTTGAACAAGTTCTCAATGATTTCCATAGCGGTGCATGTGGCGACCACCTCTCTGGATTAGCCACCGCCCAGAAAATATTATGAGCAAGGTATATTTGGCCCTCCGTATTCAAAGATTGTTTTTACACCGTCAAAAGGTGCACCAATTATCATATATTTTCTTGCAAAACGCGCTCTCCCCTTGCACCCCTCCATCTGGTCATCACTGCAATCCCATTCTGCAAATGGGAAATTGATTTTATGGAATGTCGTCCAGCATCAGCCCAAGGTCACCACCATACCGTCGTCATTGTGGATTACTTCAGCAAATGGTTCGAAGCAATTCCCACATTTGATTGTAAAGCAATAACCGCTACACGGTTCTTCTTCAACCATGTCATCTCCCGCTTCGGCGTTCCCAAGCAACTTGTCTCCGACAACGGAATAGACTTCCGCAACGAAACATTTGAGGAACTATCTTGGCTTCTAGGCTTTAAACATGAATTTTCAACCTCTTACTACCCTCATGGAAATAGTCAAGTTGAATTCATTAACAAAATCCTCAAAACTATGCTCCAACGCACAGTGGATAAAAACAAAACCAATTGGAACCACATGCTCTTTCCATCCCTGTGGGCCTACCACACTTCCATCAAGACTGCCACAGGTTTTACACCATTTCACCTTGTACATGGAGTAGAATCCATCCTCCCAATCGAGTGTCAAATGCCTACCCTCCAATCCACCTTCGAGTTGCTACCAGATACCCCCGCTCTAGAACAACGCTTATTTACTTTGGAACACCTTGATCGGGAAAGACGTGACTCTCTTCAACAAAATGAAGCCATGAAGGTCCACTCCAAAGAACATTACTATTGACAAGTGAGACCATGCAACTTCACCGAAGGTGACTTTGTCATTTCTTTTAATTCCAAGAAAGACGATAAACCAAGACTCGGGAAGTTGGTATCTAAATGGACAGGCCCTTATGTCGTTAAGAATTGTCTCCCAAAAGGAGCCTATATATTAACCGACCATGAAGGTAATACCCTCAACAACTCGTTCAATGGGTTGTACCTCAAAAGGTTCTATCCTTGACTACAAAGTACCCCACAGGTACGCAATATTTTGGTTATATAATTTATGCATTGTTAATACCTCGGTTATGTCTTTTATTACACTTGGGTATGTGTGTCATGTGTGCAGCACCATGATCAGAACAACATGGAGACTCTTGTTTACCCATGATATGAATAAGACTCTGAAGCAACATGGGCCAAGCACCCTACCGCATGTATCATTCCGAAACTGACATATAGACACTATTTTTCCTCCATTTATAATGCATATCCCAGTATTCTCGTTGTTAACTATAGGGTACCCAGCCATGGCCTTGATGTACCATCAACATCACGCTCGTGAGTAGCATGTTACCCCATGGGTGTACGAACCACCGCCATCCCCGTCATCAAATGAAACCCATGATGTTGACCCCCCATAAGACCAAGGAATCTGACCAAAATCGAAATAACCCTCCCTTAGGGCATCATCTCATCATTACGCATTTACTCCACCAAGTATACACATGTCAAATTCCTTGGCAGAAATTATGAGACCGATTCACAAAGCCCCCTCATACCTCCATGAGCACTTTACCATTCACAATCCCTCTCGTATCATCGTCAACCCCAGCAAAGATACCTATGGGGCCTCCCAACCTCAGAAACCACCAAGTTATATTCAGTTATCCCGCAGGACACATTGCATAACATTTTTACATGGGGAAACTATCTTTGCATTTGTAATTAACCCTCACTTCATCATTATAAAGTGTCCCCCAATCCACTCAAAACCGTGGGGACCGCACCAACATTCTTTATGCACAAATTGTTCCCACATCAATTCACATTGCGATAACACCATATTATTTTGGAAGCAACCCTTGGTCACCTTTAATCAATGTATTTGAATCTCCATATGTTCAGAAGCGTTTGTTTTGTTGGTTACCATCACCATCCATTTTGTGTCTTCATCAAATCCCTTTCACTTACAGTTTGTCTCCTTCCATCTCAATCCGTGTCATCTTGAAAGAAAAAGTTGTCGTCCCCACTCCCCATGTTTACATCAATCAAAGGACGTTATGAGCCCCACGCTAATCAATCAGTCTTGTTCCAATTCTGTCCATCCATCACTCAATTACAATATGAGCCCAGTTCTCAAGATAGGACTCACGTCCTACCATGGACTTCACCTCTCGTCGACGCCAAAACACTACATTCCGAGAGTTGCAGTAGTTGCATATTGTACCTTGGGACCCCTTTCAATCACTATAGGGGTCACTTCAAACTTAATAGAGTCAATAGTGCTCCCTAACTAGGTGGTTTCCCTTATGCTCGACGTCAACACATCATTGCATCACGGGGAGACATACTTTTGAAGGTAGCAGTGTTCACATTTGGAAATAATGATAGCAGTCTATTTGGCACAGTAAAATCCCTCAGGCATGTTTACATACCACTACAGTTCCCCACCACAACGGGTTTATCATGGTCACCAGCAATTCCACTTATTCAACATTCCGCAGCAGTCTCTGGGGCATTTACTCAAACATGGATCGAAGTCGTCTTCATTCATGTCCCAGCAGTATAGTAGATTTGACACCTTTGTCCTCTCTTATTGTAATCTCGTTGACAACATTTCACGATCATGGGTATACCTGCCTTATTTGTATAAAAAACTATTCTTTATTTCAGCTCCAACGGTCATCATCAGCAATCTTCCCCCATGGGAGACCTTATTTTTTCTACACATGCTTCGTCCTACATAACATGAGAGAAACAACAAGAAACATGATGCATTAGCTGCTCTGTAGTACCCTCCAAACCTCATACATCAGGGGGCATCTGTTAACGCCTAAAAATAGCACACATGCGACATTTCGGCAATTCATCTAGTAAAGCATTATCAACATAAAGAATGCATCTCACCATAGGCATCTTCAACAGATCCAAAACACAGCATGAGCCCAGAAATTCCCAGAAATAGTCAAAAAATGGTATCGTGGGTATTACATAGGTTACATGTGTTATAGCGCAGGTTATCTGAACAATGCTCGTGCTACACTGCGCGGATTTTTCTTCGATAACCCTGCTACTGTCAAAACGGTGGGACCACTTCATCCCAGTGGCGCATTAAAGGCTCAATCCTCCCCAAGGATCAGAATTCAGAACCTCACACACTTGGTGGCATTAATCATCCCCCTTATGTACCTTGGAACTAGTTCATGAAGGAGGAGAGTTCACATTTGGATCTAGTTGTTTGTTGGCCACCTCTTGGCCTATAAAAGAAATCCATTGGCATGCATCTTGTAGGGAGAAATTAGAGCAAGGTTATGCTACTGGATTTGAGTTGGAGCTTCCTCATAGCCCACCATTTCCTACCATTGCAAGCATTTCCAAGCTTTCTTGACACCTACCATCAAGGGGCAAGTGTTTCTCTCCATTGTTCTTCCATCTACTTAGCATTTAGTTTGGACAAGAAATGCCTCCCTAAGGGAGATTGTTGGATTCCCTTCAAGCCTTCACCTCCTAGGCATTGTACATCTATTCCATTCTGAAATACAATAGTGGTTTAGCATACCTTTGGTTGTTGTTGGAGTTTGCATATTTCTCCCCATCTCTTTTATTTTATTTTCATTTTTGAATGTGAACTACACTAACAATCTCTTGCAAGATCACTTGGAGGAATACCAACCATCCAAAGGAGACTCCAAGGACTAAGCTAAGACACAACTAACTGAGAATCAATTCTAACCTCAATACATGAAACACCATGTAATAAAGCATCTATGAGTAACTCAATGACAGCACTATACTCAACCATGTTATTAGTAACAAGACCTAAACAAGCGCCTCCTGATGAAACTAACTGACATGTAGGTGAATAGATTACCCAAGCGGTTGAAGCAAGATTATGAGTGTGACGACTAGCGCTATCAGCAAATCCTACGAACAAACTAGTTGACATCTTAAACACCACCAACACTACATGAGAAACAAGAAAAAGAAAAGTATACACTACTGTACAGTTATTTACAGGGAAAAGCATATCAGCTAAGCATAATAATTCTTCAAGTAGAGCCCATTTCTAGGCTCAGGCAAATTGTTCCCATCATAATCAACCAACTCATATGCACCTTTCTTCAAGACTTTGGAGACTATAAAAGGTCCGATCCACATAGATTTAAACTTGCCTGCCCCTAAAGGATATTTGTCTTGGTCATAAACCAAAACAAGGTCTCCTTCAGAAAAAACCTTAGGTCGAACAGACTTGTCATACTAACTTTTGACTCATCTCTTATGTGCTTCGTTTGTTGTAAGTGTGTCTCGGCATTACTCATCAAGATGTTCTAAATGAAGCAATTGTTCTTCCAAAGCATATGTATTGGATAAAATTTGTATGGATAAATTTAATGACGGAATTTCACATTCAACCGGTGTGACCGCTTCCATTCTATGAACGAGTTGGAAAGAAGAAAATATTGTAGTAGTCTTTACAGTTGTTTGGTACACCCAAAGAGTTGGGTATAGCATGATGTGTCAGTTTGACCTAATAGCATTAATCGTGCATTGCAGAAAGATTTTCAAAGTTTTATTCACAGCTTCTACATGTCCATTTGCATGTGGATAGAAAGGAGATGAATGCTCATGTCTAAATCCAAGCATAGTGGTTAATTCATTCATCATGTTCTTTTAAAAATGTCTACCATAATCCATGAAAATATCTTTTGGGATACCAAATCTAGAGATGATCTGATTGAATACGAAAAAGGATGATGTTTCTCCATCCGCCTTCACGGTAGGCATTGCCTCTGCCCACTTAGTAAAGTAATCAACATCAATAATGATATATTAATGCCCCCCAGCAAAAACTGGGTTACATGTCATAAAATAAACCCCCCTCTTGGTTAAGGGCCCCACTGTGATGACAGGAAATAAAGGATTTGGGTGTGCTCGCATCTTTTTGGTAAAGAGCTGACAATACGGATGACAGTGCTTGAAAACTTCCACACAATCCTTAAATATGGTGGGCCAAAAATAACCAGCACGTAATATTTTCTGAGTTGTTTCCAACCGAGATAAATGACCCCCACATGCTCCTCTATGGGAATCATTTAACGCAAAATCATCCACTTCAAGAGTTAGGAAACGACGTAGAATGGAATCAACCCCTCTTCTGTAAAGAGTATCAACAATTATGAGTTTTCAAAGTCTGGAGATAAATTAAGATATCTCGATACCACAGATCAGAGGTGGATATTAAGAAGTTGTGTTCATCAGGGAATGAGTCATATTCGATTTTAGAATCATCGCCACTAGGGAAATCTGAAATGAGCTCAGCGAACACCAAATACTTTTTTGACTTAGCAGACTGAAAGGTAAGATCAAACTCTTGAAGTATGACAATCCATTTATTGAATTTTCCCCCAATTATACAGCAGATTAAAACATATTGAAATGGATTAACATCTGCAATAACTATAGTTGTTTGTAACAAAATGTAGTGGCGAAGCCTCTGAACGGCGTAGACAGTTGCAAGTGGTAACTTCTCAACATGAGAATACTTAAGTTCAGGTCTTAGTAAAATGCGATGGAGATAGTAGATGACATGCTCTTGGAGCTAGTCATCTTCCTGAACTAAGACTATGCCAATTGTGGAATCAGAAGCGACCAGATATAAAATAAAATCTCAAGTATAATCTGGACGACTCAACAAAGGGGCCGATAACAATGTTTTTTTCAAAGCCTCAAATGAGTTCTGAGCAGCCTCATCCCATACAAATGGGGTATCTTGTTTGAGTAAACGCATGAATCCTTTCGTTATCTTTTCATAATTCACTATAAAGTGTCTGAGGAAGTTAAACATGCCTTGTAGAATTTGAAGTTGACAGATAGTGCGAGGAGGAGGCAATTTCAAAATGGCCTCAACTTTTAATGGACCAACCGTCATTCCTTTGTTGGACACTATAAAACCTAGCAATCTTCCAGACTCGACACAGAATACGCATTTATGTGGATTCAATCGAATCTTGTAATGTCTGCATCGTTCAAACACTAGTTGTAAATGAGTCGGATGATCCTGTCTCTTTCAATATCACGCAGGAAGATCATCTAGATATGGTTCAACTATGTGTTTGATGTCTTGGAAATCGAAACTCATAGCTTGTTGGAAGGTAGCTCCAGCATTTTTTAGACCGAAAGGGCATCTTCCTATAAGTGAAGGTGCCCTAGGGACATATAAAAGCAGTCTTATGTTGGTCTTCATCTTTAATTTGGATTTGGTTGTATCCTGAAAATCCATCCATAAAAGAAAATATCTCATTACCCGCACACGCATCTATTATCTAATCAATGAAGGGTGTGGGGTAGTTATATTTAGGACATGCTTTATTAAAATCCCTAAAGTCAGTACAAACCAGGATGGTACCTTGCTTTTTATCAACAAGGACTGGATTAGAAACCCATTATGTCATGGCGATAGGATAGACTTGAAATCGACCTTTAAGAGCTTTTCTACCTCAGCTTTTACAGTCGCAGCTTTCCTTGGGTTGACTGAATGAATATTTTGTCGAATGGGATTGATATTAGGGTATGTTTTAATCTCATGCTCAACAATGGAAGGGTCGATGCCTGGCATCTCCTCATATGACAAGGAAAAAACGTCGCGAAATTCCTTAAACAGATCGGCATGAATCGAAACTTCCTCGGGAGAACAGCTCGCACTGATAAAGATATTTTCCACGGCATTAGGTTTTGTAGAGATGTTGATCCGCATCATTTCTGATATGTTGGCCATATTTCCTTCAGCAAAAATTCTCTGTTTCGCTAAATGATTAATGGGTTGATCAACATTTCCACTAAGTCTCACATGGAAATTTTCATTCTCAATCTTTCCCAAATCTGGAAGGAAGTAGGATCTATGATGCATATGTTCCCAAGGTTGATCAATTCATACCATCACTTACAAAATGGCTTTGTCATAAGGAAAAACTGTGTCTAAGCATTTAAAAGAATGAGCGAAGTCCACAGCCCATGCAAGCACATAATCAACATCCAACTCCTCGGAGGCTGAAGGATTAATAGAGATGGAATCTACGACGGTTTCTTGAAAATCTTGGTAAGCAATTTCTATCGCGGATAAGGGCGTTACTGGTTCAACTTGAGTGGGTAAGATCCAAGGATCCGTTCTATTAGAGATTGCAAAAAAATCCTCAGATACTGAAGTAGTGTTTTCAATACTCGTTGAACCAATATAGTTAACGGTAAATCAAATGTGCCCATAAGAGATAAATACATACCTACTCCCAAGTTTTCACTAGCTGAGCGTGTCTGATCAATCATCGAAATGTTTGATTCATAAGGGGTCGTGTTACTTTTCCGGGTAAAGGACAATTGGTCAACTGTGACAATCCTTCCTTCATGAGGAAACATTAATACCCGACAAACGGACGATGCAATGGCTTGCATGGCGTAAGTCCAACTCCTCCCTAACAACAAATTGTAATCAAGAGGAGCATACACTACCTCAACTTCTACTGAAACTACTTTACCTGCTAACTGGATTTCAAAAGAGGGTAAAATACTGTGAGGACGGAAATATCTTTCATCGAAAGTAGTAGACGGCATTATAGAAGGAACCAACTCAGGGGAGCCTAAAGCTCGCTAGAAAGAAATAGCCATAACACATGTAGATGCACCTTCATCTACAACAGTTTGTCCAATGGTATTAGCACCATGAACTACTCCGATTTGAAAGGCAACATAATATGGAAAACAGGGTTTGATATTAGACATGTCAAACTTTACCAACAGATTAGTAGAATCAATACTTCCTATAGCTTCCAAAAGTGCATTTCGTTGCGAAGGGAAAATTTGCAAGAATTCCAAAGCAGACATTGTCCATGGTGTTTGGGATAAATATTCCACAACAAAATAGTTAGGAGCATCCCTCACATTAGGATTATGTGAAGCCTGCTTCTAGACACCTTTTGGTATCTTTGGACTTGGGTCTGTCGGCCTCTCGATATCAAGAGGACTTGACACTTCAGGAGTCTCTTTATCTTTCTATGACGATTCCAGGCTATAATTCTTGGTTCTTTTTTGCAATAAAGTTTCTGAGCGAATCATATTAATGTATGGTTGATCGAATGACATTGAACCTTGATTGCCCCTAGCACTAAAACAACCAGAAGCCATATTTTGTCCCTTGGGAAAATGATCCAGCAGGACTGCAGGTTGTTGTTGTTTTAGTAGATTCTAATCTTGTTCCATTAAAGGGCATTGATGGGTTAAATGATCTTCCTTGGAAAGCTTACAAGGAAACTTTACTTTTTTCGTTCTTTATTTCCCCCCTCAGCATTATCATTAGACTTGGGCTTATTCTGACTACCCTCCCCCTTCTTTCCCTTATTCTTTTTACCACCGGGTTGCTGAGTACACTTTTGATTAGACTGGACATTGTGTACAGCAGTTTTTTGGGAAGAGGGAGTGGCAACCATAGTTGCCTATGTTACAGAATGTTTAACAGATAGCTCTTGCACTTACTTAGTTAAAGCTTCTACAGTATGTGTATCAACTGAACCAACGATGTCATCGGCATGCGGTCCAAGCTTAGGTTTTGGAGGATCAATGTTCGATCGCGGTGCATCAGGAATATTTTCATATAAGATCCCAGACTGAGAGTAAATCGGGTCCAGCTGCTGGGATCTAAGAATGGCTTCTTCCTCCATTGTGACCCCTGAAGTAGAAACATCCTTCGAGATGTAAGGGACAAGTGATTTCAAAAACCACTCTAATAAGAACTCTGCAGATATATCAGCGTCGATCATTCGTTTCCTTCTTCTCCACTCTTTAATAGGGTCGGAAATATTGGTGTCCTTATTCTTCCTACAGGTAGACAGAAGGTCTGTACTGGCATCATACCGAACAGGAAGTTGGAAATTATTGAGGAAGACTATTGCTAAATCGTAGAAATGATGGTAAGTAGCAGATGGAAACTCAATGTACCACTTAGCTGCTACATCGGTTAAGGTTCTATGAAAAAGTCTCAATCGTATAGAATCATAATTCAGTGAATTGGAGGAACAACATAAATAGAAATTAGTGACATGGTCCCCAAGATCTTCACCATACTTACCTTCAAACTTTGGAATGTCTGAGGACAATTTGGCTGGGACGGGAGGCCAAGTCGGATCATGACAAACTGGATCATTCATTAGTTTCGAAAGATCTGGCAGATTCAATGTTTTCAGAAAGGGTAAATGAGGGTCAAGCCAAAGGAAAATGTGTTTGGGAAGCTGGGAAATGAAAGTTTCCTGAACCAAATTTCCCATAAGGTTGGTTGGGGTTTCCCCCAGCCATCGGCTGTGAAGTGAAAGTGTTTTGAAATGGGCTCCACCCATATGCAACTGGATTACCTCCTTGGGGTCCGCTCCACTGAGGTTGAGAGTAACTTCCTCCAACTAAAACAACAGCTAAAGAGAAAGCAGTACTACCTCTTTTGCCAAAAAACAAAAAAATGAGCACTCCCTACAAGTACAGTTGATGATTGAACAATACTCGGTTGAAAACCGAAACTTGTAAAGGGATTCTGACTCGTAAAAGGTACAGCAGAGTGAGAAGGCGTAGATCCTACAAAAGGAGCAAAAGGAGCAATGTGTCCTCCAAACCAAGGGAATCCTTGAAAAAGTGGCACAGAACTGCTAAGACCAGTCTAGAAATTATAAAATATAGGGGATGATGTAAAGGGAACACTAGAGATCCCAGTGAAAGGTAAGCTAGATGACCCAGTGTTAGATCCAAAGGGTGTGGAAGTGCTAGCAACATGAGTGCTCGATGACCCTAAGGACGCTAAACTAAAGTTCAAAGATACAACTAGGGTAGAAGTTGATTGCATTGAACTAGGTATCTGAACACTAACATGAGGAGAGAACCCTCTAGACATTATAGCTGATGTGGGAGTATAAACATTTCCTGATCCTTCCATGTATTGTCCATAATGAAACCATATGTGATCCTATATGCACTTAAACCAGGTTCATCGAAATAAGTTACATGCACTAGTACTGGATCATGAGATCCAGTTAAAGGTGGGTTAAAGGGTCTTACAAATCCTTCAACTTGCAAATAATCAACCCTAGTTGTGTGTAAAGCAGGTGTAGTGTACCTGATGAGATCAGGTTCTCCAGGAATGTCAGTTGTTCTAGTTGTCTCAAAAGAGACACTTGTGTTTATCCGTCGTTGCTGAGGTGGCGGTGGAGGCTTCACAATGAGTGAAGGAAGGTTATGTAACCTTCTAGACCTACGAAGAGGATGATCCTCTACAGCTAAAAATTCAAAACAATGAAAACCTAGGGTCAACTAAACACAAGTAAAATAAACAGCACACCACCATGAAAAAATCCTAAGTAGTCCAAACCAGGAAAATAGATGGCCTTCCAAAGGAACGTCTGGGATGATGAGAGCCCAGAACAAACCAGTGAAGGAATGAAGAATAGTTACCCGGGGTCCACAATACATATACCTTGGGGCCAAGCGTTTGAATTACCAACCGCCTTCCCAAATCACTACAAGGGATTTCCTCCCACGTCTGTCCCAGGTACAATAGAAATAACCTTCTACCGTCACATGTGTATGAGCCCTAAAGTCAGGATACTAAGGTTACCAACCTTACAGAGAGGTTCTGGGGGGACATTCGCAGGTCGATTTAATACGCATGGGCAGGGTAACAAATCCCGAAACTCAACAGCACCAATGGTACTGATAAGTCCTCGTACGCACACCAACCCTAGGATATGCTCAATTGAATATTGGAGGGATATCTCATCTACTCAATCTCGCATGAACTCGTGCTTAACTCCGATGTGAGTGGAGCTTCCCATTTAACCTTCTACAAAACTGGATTTACCTAATGATAGGCCACTACATCTGAGTTTAACTACTTTGGACCGTTTAAGACAAACTCCTAGTCCAAAGCACTAGCCTAATCTAGTTGATGATCGTCCCTAAAAAAGAAAAATTACTAATAAACTTTAAATTAATGTTTTTTTAAGGGTTGTTATATACTCAAAGGGTAATGTTCGTGCAAATAGTGGTGTTCTGACTTATGCATGGAAATAACATGACAAGTGCATAGATAAAATTGAAAATATAATGTTTTCACTTTTCTTTTTATTTTCAAAACTAAAGGACTGACAATGCAAATTTAATGATGCACAAATTTTCTTAACTTTTCAAAAATGCAAGTATGCATATGCAACTATATTTTTTGAAAAATATGACTATGTCATCAAAGTAAAAATGCTTGCAATGGAGTTAACTTGTTTTTCAATTTTCTCTTTTAAACATGAAAGAAAAAAACTATTTATAAACAAGTACACCACACTAAGATGATAACAAAGTGTATCAAATATCTGTACCTATCCTATAGGATCAGAATTTCAAATCACTCAAAACACAGACAACAATACACTTGACAAGTCAACTCAAACAAAAAGTCAAGTTCAATACCTTTGGAATAAATGCTTCGATGAAAATATTGAAAACAAGAAAGGGATCAAGTAAGGAACCCTTCAGGAGTCTAAGCAACTCCCAAACAATCCAAAAATACCAAAAGAGGCTAACCAAAGCACAATCAATCCAAATAATCAAGTATGTAGGTCTAAGGCACAATTCTTCAACAAGATTTTAATCCAAAAGAGGTCTAAAGGAGAGATAAAAACCTTCAACAAAGGTACCAAAGTGTCTAAACATAACCTATAAAGAGAATTAACCTCAGAAAAACTCAAGACAAAAGCAAAATAGTTAAACCCTAGCAAGCAAAAATTCACCTACAGGATTACACGCGATTGTAAGTACATGAACAAGCACGTGACAAGCAGGTGTAAAACCTGTCACTTGCGTCTAACAGGGGAAAACATTGTTGCAGGCAAGGGAAACCAGCGAATACGCCTCAAAAATTTCAAAAAAAGAAGAAATTGCTCAATGAAATCAAATTTCGGGTTGAATTTGAGGGTACAGACCCCTATAGACTCCACCTAAGAACTATAATCACACTTAGACTGGAAAACAATTCAAGCAAAAGACCCCAAAGCAATAGGGATTCCCCAGCGGAGTCGCCAATTCTGTTGTACGGAAAAAGTTCCTGATGACTGGAGTTAATAGAGGTCACCAACATATTGTCACATTCAAGTAGGAATTAAGGAATTTGCAGACATGAGACAAGATATTATTTATGAAATAAATTAGGGTTTGAAAGTTGAGCATTAAATACCTTATACCAATGAAGGTCGATCGACTAAGCTCTTCAATCCTCAAGCTTTACTCCCAAATCCTGTTTTGAGACTTGCAATGCAAACATAACCCTCCTACAAGCTTTTGATTGTAGATGGATAAATAATCAAATTGAAAGTACATAGACATAGAAAATATCAAACACTTTCAAATATCCAATCAATCATCAAATTACAATTTGGGAAAGGGAAGATCTTTTTATTCATTGCAATAATAGCGACAAGTACATTTCACCTTGATCTGCTCAAGCACCTTCTAAAACCTTATCTGAATCCTTTGCTCCTCTCCTCTACCAAAATTCCTCCAGCATAACTTTGAAAAATGAGTGTGTGTCCCTCTCCTATGGTCTTCCCTTTGTATTTATGACCAAGTTGGGAAAGTAGTTTTGAGAGAGGATTAGTTAGGACAGGCAGGGAAGTTAGGAAACCAACCCTAACTGTCTCTAATTCGAAAGCCTCAAAGCAGCAAGTATGAAAAAATGCCATGGTAGAAAAATACAAATCTATCATGAAGAATGATGTGTGGGAAGCGGTTCCTGTTATGTGGTACCAGTACCAGTGCACCTTCATATGTGTCCCCGGGGAGAGAGGATCACTTTTTTCAGACCGAGGGAGTGATATCCATCATTTTCTGAGTGGAGGTTATGGCCAGACCTTTTGGTTCTTCTCCTAGGAGTACTATGGATTAGTGGCATTGTTGACTGCCTCATTAAAGGGCCTGAAGCCCTGAGGTTGGTGTCTGAGGCTCCTAGGGGTGGCATATAAAGTTTATTCATGCGCCCACCTCTTTATCTCACACACACAAACTATAGGTATGATGTTTTGACGTATATAGACTTCACACAGTTGTAAACCTCGCTCTATTGATTTACCTTCATTGCATAAAAAAATTATGGTGCCAGAATCATATATTATGTATTAGCATGATAAGGCATATTTTAGATTATTCAACATCATACAGCAGCTTTCAGTGCATTGATATCAGATGTCCAATCCAAAGGATCTTTTCCTCGCATTTAAGGATTGTTCCAGCATGTTTTATGAATTTTTACACCAAGACTTTAGATGGTTGGATCTCCTACGCTCTAGATCAGATTGTGGCATATGATATATGAATAGAAATCTTTTTCAGAGCCCTTTCCATTTCGAAATCTTAAACAATGCCTCTGCAATGTTATCGAACAAGTACAATGACTCCCTAGTGGAGGGCATACCAACCCCAAAACATGACCCCTCGCCTGTTTCATCACTTTGGTGGCATTTTTCTCGGCATTGAGGCTTTTGTCTCTCTTCTAGGTTACCACTAACACCTTCTTGGTCCCTCTGCATTACAACGCCCTCTCTCCTTGGGATTCTTCTCATGATGGCATAATCTCTTGTACCAGGACATATTGCATGATATGGGGGGGCGTTGAGGGATTTTCACTACTATTGGGGTTAGATGGGGCATGACGCCCCCCTACCTACTCCAACCTTCAGTTTAGAGTATTTTGCTCATTTTCAATCATTTTATTTTAGTCACTTTTGGGTAAACTCTGGGGAAAATACCCTAAGTTACCCACAAATTTGATTATTTTGTGTTATAATTTTAAGTTGACATGTTTCAATTTTAAATTGGCATTTTAAAGCATGTAGGCTTGGTTATTTTATAAAAAGTGAGTGTGAGATCATCTAAATACAATATCCTCACTTCATATTTACACACAACATATGGGATAAAATTCATTGTGTTACTTTTTTAACCCTAGAAGGGTCTTTTAGGAGTGATGCGCACCTCTTGGAGGAAGATCTTTTTGTCTCTTGGATGAAAGTTGGATGCACTATTTGTCTTGCAAATGCTATGTGGATGCTAGAATAGTTGGACTAACTCATGCAGAAGTAAGTCTTTTTCTTTCAAAGGTTTTCCTATTGAATGATAGGTAGGATTGAATGGTATCCATAGTGATGCATTCTATTTGAATATGGCCATTTATCTACTTTTCTATCCCTAGGCATAGTAGAAACACTCCCAAAAGGAGGTTCATGCATAGCTTAGCCTTGGAGCTCCAACTTGCCCTAGTTTAGGTTCTTGAAACCAGCCCTTGAGGTTGTTTCAATATGCCATAATCTAGTGACAATGAGATTTTCCATCCAAGAGGAAGGTTGATCACCTTTCTCTAAAGCTAGGGTTTGGGGTAACATCCATTAAAACCCTAAGTTGGTTAATCTTTTACCTAATTTCACTTGCATTTTCATGTGTAAATTTGCATTTTCATAGTAGAATTAAGGTTAGAACTAGGTCTGCAATTTTATGACAAAAACCCTAAAAATAAAAATTCAATTTTTGGCCTCCCTAAAATTTCGGCCCTCCTCCCTATAATTTCGGCCTACCATTTTAAGCCCTAAAAACAGGGTATTTTTTAAGGATTCTAATATTGTACTTAAGTATAGTATTCTAGGCGATTATTTTGGATTGAAAAAAACATATATATAGATAGGTAGGCGAATATCAAATATGAAACATACAATTTACTACTAAAATTTGTAAATTTTGGAGAAAATTATGGTTAAAAAACATATTTTATGTATATATATGCGATATTAGAGACTAAAATGACCAAATAAAGAATTTATTTTTTTGAAAAAAAAAGCCCGAAAAATAGCCAATTGGTGAAATTTCGCCCCTAAAAATTACCCTGCCTAAAAAACCTAGGGCGAAATTTTAGGAATCCCTCAAAACATAAAAATATTAAGAATTCCTAAAAAAAACCTAATTTGTAAATTTGTACATATTGTTTTAGCTTAGATTTTGATATTTTGTTAACTAAGTCTAATTTTCTTAATTTTGTACCTAATTTGTAAAACAAAAACCCTAAAAAAACCTAAAACCTAACCCTAAATCTGCCCTAGTGGCCTCCCTTATCCTTTTTTTCCTCTTCCTTTCCCTTCCATCCATTCCTTGTTTTCCTTTCAAAATTCATCCTCCTAAAAATGGGCCTCAGTCTTCCTCTCCCCAACTCCCCTGGCCTAGATCTCAACTCAGCTGCCTTTGAAGCCTCATTTGGGAAGGCTTTTTCAAGTCCTTGGCAGCCATAACTCAACCCTACTGCACTGTTGTACCAAGTCTGCATAAAGTGGGAAGACCTCCAACATCCTTCTCATTTTTACCTTGCAGCTGCATACGCAAACAAAAAACAGGGTTGGTTATTACTATAAACTGTGTGCTAATTAAATACAAGTCTATCATACAAGGAAGGTCTGAAATATGATCTAAACAAAGGTCTGAAGTTGTTATCACAGTCTGTTGTATTGATATTAAAGTTTGAGTTATTTGTCACAAGCATATATTTTGACCTTTGTTAGTTATGAACTCAACATTTATTAAAGATACCTTACTGTTGTTCCTTGTTACAAATTGTTACACGCTGCTATAATTTCTGATATAATTGTAATGTGTGCATGAAAAGTGAGAAGGTAAAGTTAGTTTGAAATATTGTCCCTATTGTTCTTTACTAGTTGGTGCTAACAATGTAGCCAATAATATCTCCTCCAACAAATCTGAAACAAGCATTACTTGACTACCATAGAAGTGGTTAAATACTGTGACTACGTACATTTGCTAGTTGTTCATCACACATAGGTGGTTATCCTCAATTGTTGGTATTTATACTTGTTTGGTAATCTATGTTATTGAATGTGATATTCATTGTTATGCCAAGTGATGATAGACTACCTTTACTCATATGTTGACTATATCGCTTATGGTAATTATATGTTTTAGTTGACAAGTGGTTTTCATTACTATCACTAATTAATGATTGGATGTTCTTACTCGTATGATAAGTGCATGACTTATATTTTCTAGTGATCATTGACATCCTAACTTCTCAATCTACATAGTATGTCTACTTCATTCGCATAAATATATTATCCAAGGCACTGGTCACTAACGAATTGTCAAGAAGGCATAGCTCCTAAGTGTTTTTGTAGATCACAGAAGGGCTCTCCCCTTAGAGGTTCTAACTCTCCAAAGAAGTTGGAGAAGTGGCTAAGGTGACAGTGGTCACTTCCTCTTGCATTTGTTCATCGGAGACTAGCCCTGCTAGTTCATCAGGTAACATTTTTGGCATCGTTGTTGGGGACACTTTTGAATTGTTTTAGGACAGTTAATGTGTTGCTCAGGTCATATTTTCCATCCCCTAGCGAGAACAACATTTGGTAAGAAAATTGAGGTAAGTCTTTGATTGATATTTGAAACTATTATTGTTAAGGACTAATGTTGCAGATCTTACTTGGCGACTCCAATTAAAAATAATTTTGCTAAGTTCGGCAACGCTGGTAACATTTTTTGGCATTGTTGTCGGGGACCTCTAAAATCAATTGAGGTGACTAATTTGTGCTTGAACGACACTTTGGTAAATCTAAGTTCGTCCTCGTTATCAATATATCGATAATTTTGTAAGGACTAACTTGACAGGTTTATCCGACGACTCCACCAAGAACTCAATCACTAATATCTCAGGTGCGTCCTTGTTTTTTGGTAGTTGGGTGAGATTTGTTGAGTTAACTTGGCAGGTCTTTCCTGGCGACTCCAACTGAAGAAAAATAACATAAGTATTCTGTAAAGACAAGGAAGCTAGATGATATGGCATCTTCTTACGAATTGTGAATGGATATATTGTATTTTTCATACATTCCGGGATATCCACATTAGTATGTCATTGAAGACGATGGGAAAGCACTTTTTCCATTATTTCACGAATATAGGTATCATGCAGCGATACATATCTGGGCGTTCCTACAATTTCTCCAAGGAAACAATATCATACATGAGGATATTAGAATGAAGCTTTTTTTGTTGTCTCTCAACTTGGAGGACAACTGGGATGTTAGAAATTGGTATGAAGGATTTCCTTGTAAACATTTCTCTTCAAGATGCTAGAAATTGGTATTGAACAGGATGAGATAATTCCATCTCTTCAAGATGCTAATGATGAAGATTGGGTCTTCCCTTTTGCCCTTACATTTGATGATGAAGTACCCCGAGATGTGGGTCCTCTTGCTATTATAGATGAGTTCCATATGTAGATGTATTACTATGATTTGGGGTCTCGTATCTCTGGTAATATCTCCGTGGATTCAACTCAGTTGTACCCATCCAACATCGAGGACAGTGAAGCATGTTATACAAGGGATTCTCTTGCAATTATTCAAAGCCCAGATTATCACTCCCAGTTGTGTTCCTCAAGCAGTATTCAAGAAGTTGTTCAGCCGTTTTTGTCCCGAATCGGTAAGTTTCCAACAATGCATTTCAGGTCAACCAATACAAGTATGTGGACAAGTATGACATTCTTCTCACATTGTCAGGATTTCTATTGTTTATCATTTTGCTTGAAATGTGAAGGCATAGATTATGTGGCTGAAAATTTAAAAGTTTTAAACATTATTGGGGGTATTAGCATGGTTATTATAAAGATGAACAATATGCTTGTGTCTCCAAAGAAATGTTTAAGCAGGTGCAGGAACAGGTTACAATTGACATACAAAGATTCGCAAGGTCCACTTCTAATAATTCCCTCCCAAGTTCAAAATCAGCCTACTAGTTTGAGCCAAAAAAAATTCTCAGTGCAGATGAATGATGAAGATGGCCCATACATAAGTCTAGTAGAAGCATGGATAAGTAAATCTTGTCGAAGCAATCCTTCTCCATTGCACCTGTATCAAAGCTTCCAGGTCCCCGTAGTCACCCAACCTTCGTCTCCTATCCTGATGGAGACCTTGGTACGTATTTGCTTTGTGATCCATGAGGTCTTATCATGGATTATTTCAAAAGACAAAGGTAAGGGACCAGGTATGAATTTCTTACTTAAATGGTTACATTGGTGGTATGATTTCATTTAACCCTTCCTGATTCTTATGTTTAGAATAGGTAGGTTTAATTTCATTTGAGTTAGGCATATATTGTTACCCATTGCATTGCATTTGTTGTTCCTTCATTTTAGTTGTTTACATTTTCATTATATTGAGCAAGGCAGGACAGAAGTGTATGCCTCATGATGTTGTTGATCTCCTTGTACTTTTGATGTGTGTGTAGGTCTACAGGTACCAGAATATTGACAGGTTCTCGAGGACTCTCGGGAAGAGCACTCGTCTCGCAATTGGATCCAGTGTTACGTGGTATCAATACCAGTGCACCTTCATATATGTCCCCGGGGAGAGGGGGTCATTTTTTTCAAACCAGGAGAGCTGATATCCAGCATTTTCTGAGTGGGGGTTATGGCCAGACCCTTTGGTTCTTCTCCTGGGAGTACTATGGCTTAGTGGCATTGTTGACTACCTCATTAAAGGACTTGAATCCCTGAGGTTGGTGTCCAGGGCTCCTAGGGGTGGGTCACTGAGTCACATGACCCCTCACCTGTTTCATCACTTTGGTGGAATTTTGCTCAGCACTTAGGATTTTGTCTCTTTTCCAGGTCACCACTGATACCTTCTTGGTCCCTCTACATCACAATGCCCTCTCTCATTGGGCTTCTTCTCATGATGACATCATCTCTTGTACCAGGCCGTACTACATGATATGGGGGGGGCGTTGAGGGATTTTCACTATTGTTGGGGTAATATGGAGCATGACATCCCCACTGCCTACTCCAACCTTCAATTTGGAGTATTTTGCTCATTTTTAGTCATTTTAGTCACTTTTGGGTAAACTCTGAGAAAAATACTAAGTTACCCACATATTTGATTATTTTATATTATTTTATATTATAATTTTAAATTGACATGTTTTAATTTTAAATTGATATTTTAAAGCATGTAGGTTTGGTTATTTTGTAAAAAGTGAGTGTGAGATCATATAAATACAATCACTTCATTTTTACGCACAACTTATGGGATAAAATTCATTATGTTAATTTTTTACCCTAGAAGGGTCTTTTTGGAGTGATACGCACATCTTGGAGGAAGATATTTTTGTCTCTTGGATGAAAGTTGGATGCAATCTTTGCCTTGCAAATGCTATGTGGATGCTAGAATAGTTGGACTAACTCATGCACAAGAAAGTCTTTTTCTTTCAAAGATTTGCTTGTTGAACGGTAGGTAGGTTTTGCATCTTGAAGGATTGAATGGTAGCCCTAGGGATGCATTCTCTTTGAATATGGCCATTTATCTACTTTTCTATCACTTAGCATAGTAGAAACGCTCCCAAAATGAGGTTCCTACATAGCTTAGCTTTGGAGTTCCAACTTTTGCCTAGTTTAGGCTCTTGAAACCAACCCTTGAGGTTGTTTCAAGAAGCCCTAATCTAGTGACAAGGATATTTTCCCTCCAAGAGGAAGGTTGGTCACCTTCCTCTAAGGCTAGGTTTTGGGGTAACATCCATTAAAACCATAAGTTGGTCAACCTTTTACCTAATTTCACCTGCATTTTCATGGTAGTATTAGCATTAGAATTAGGTCTACAATTTTATGACAAAAACCCTAAAAATAAAAAAATAAAATTCAATTTTTGGCCTCCCTATAATTTCAGTCTGCCATTTTAAGCCCTAAAAACCCTGTGACGAAATTTTAAGAAGCCCAAAAACATAAAAATATTAAGAATTCGTAAAAAACCCTAATTTGTAAATTTGTACATATTGTTTTAGCTTAGATTTTGATATTTTGTTAACTAAGTCTAATTTTCTTAATTTTGTATGTAATTTGTAAAACCAAAACCCTAAAAAAACCTAAAACCTAACCCTAAATTTTCCCTAGCGGCCTCCCTTATCCCTTCTTTCCTCTTCCTTTCCCTTCCATCCATTCCTTGTTTTCCTTTTAGACTTTGTCCTCCTAAAAAGGGGCCTCGGTCTTCCTCTCCTCAACTCCCCCGGCCTAGATCTCAACTCGGCTGCCTTTGAAGCCTCATTTGGGAAGGCTTTTTCAAGGCCTTGGCAGCCATAACTCAGCCCTAGTGCACTGTTGTACCAAGTCTGCATAAAGTGAGCAGACCTCCAGCATCCTTCTCATTTTTACCTTGCAACTGCATACACAAACAAAAAGAAAGGTTGGTCATTAATATAAACTATGTGCTAATTAACTACAAATCTATCATACAAGGAAGGCGTGAAATCTTATCTAAATAGAGGTCTGAAGTTGTTATTACAGTCTGCTATATTGATATTAAAGTTTGAGTTATTTGTCACAAGCATATCTTTTGACCTTTGTTGGTTATGAACTCGACATTTATTAAAGATACCTTACTGTTGTTCCTTGTTACAAATTGTTACATGCTGCTATAATTTCTGATATAATTGTAATGTGTGCATGTAAAGTGAGAAGGTGAAGTTAGTCTAAAATATTCTTCTTTAGTAGTTGGTGCTAACAATGTAGCAAATAGTATCTCCTCCAACAGATATGAAACAAGCATTACTTGACTACCATAGAAGTGGTTAAATACTGTGACTACTTACATTTGCTAGTTGTTCATCACACATAAGTGGTTATCCTCAATTGTTGGTATCTATACTTGTTTGGTAATCTATGTTATTGAAAGTGATATTCATTGTTATGACAAGTGATGATAGACTGCCTTTACTCATATGTTGACTATATCGCTTATGGTAATTATATTCTTTAGTTGACAAGTGGTTTTCATTACTATCACTAATTAATGATTGGATGTTCTTACTCATATGATAAGTGCGTGACTTATATTTTCTAGAGATCATCGACATCCTAACTTATCAATCTACATAGTATGTCTACTTCATTCGCATAAGTATATTATCCAAGGCACTAGTCACTAACGAATTGTCAAGAAGGCATAGCTCCCAAGTGTTTTGTAGATCATAGAAGGGCTCTCCCCTTAGAGATTCTGGCTCTTCGAAGAAGTTGGAGAAGTGGCTAAGGTGACAGTGGTTACTTCCTCTTGCATTTGTTCATCAGAGACTAGCCCTTCCCGTTCATCCGGTAACAGTTCCTAAACCTGACAGGAAGTCAATAATAACTTCCAAGTGGCTTTATAAAATCAAGCATGCAGCTGATGGAAGTATTGAAAAGTATAAAGCAATATGTGTGGCATGTGGTTTCTCACATAAAAAAGGGATAGACTATGATGAGACATTCGCTCCTGTGGCCAAGTACACTACTATCTGAACCATAATTTCCCTTGCTTCAGTTTTGGGTTGGAAACTTCACCAGATAGATGTGAAGACTGCTTTTCTCAATGGTGAAGTTGAGGAAGAGGTTTACATACAACAACCTGAGGGGTTTGTAGTCCATGGGAAGGAGTCCCATGTATGCAAACCTAAGAAATCCTTGTATGGGCTTAAGTAAACCTCAAGGGCTTGGTATTCGAGGATTGACAACTATCTTCTGAGCTTAGGCTTCTCCAAAAGTGAAGCTGACCCCAACCTATACTTCAAGGTTGTGAAGAACCATCCATTAATCTTGGTTCTCTATGTTGATGACTTGTTCCTTACTGGAGAGGCCCATCAGATAGCTCGGTGCAAGAGGGATCTCACTTCTAAGTTCGAAATGAAAGACTTAGGTCTTATTCACTATTTTCTTGGTCTAGAATTTTGACAAAGGAAAGATGAGATCTGTCTTTCATGAGGAAAGTACACAGTTGATGTGTTGTAGAGATTTGGTATGATGGACTGTAAGTCCATGTCTACTCCAATGGTGTCTAATCTAAAGAAGCTACATGAGTCAAATTCTGGATCGGATCTAGTGGATCCTACACACATCTCATTGGTTCCTTGATGTATTTGATACATAGTAGACCGGACATATGGTATGTAGTGAGTATCTTGAGTCAGTTCATGTCTGAGCCAAGACATAGACAATGGGTTGCTTCCAAGCATGTGCTTAGATACCTTCAAGGTACTATTTCTTATGGACTCAGATATGCTTCGAGTGGTGGAGTGATGCTACTTGGATATGCCGACTCTAACTGGGGTGGTAGTATTGTAGACCGAAAGAGTACATCCGGATTGTGTTTTAGCTTGGGATCAGCTATGATCTTTTGGTCCAGCGGGAAGCAAGGCTCTGTAGCCCATAGTACTATAGAATCAGAGTATATTGCAGTTAGTACTGCCTGTCGAGAATTTGTGTGGCTTAGGAAGCTACTTGTTGGGTTGTTCGGTGAGAAACTTGAGACTATTTTCGTTCGCTCTGTCAATCAGAGCTGCATTAAGCTCTCAGAAAACCCTATGTTTCATGATAGAATGAAACACATTGAGATAAAGTATCACTACATCAGATACATGGTCCAGAGAGGTGCCATAATACTTCAGCACATTGCTACTAGTGAACAGATTGCAAATATGTTGACTAAGCCTCTGTCCATGACGAAGTATAGGTACTTCCGAGACAAGATTGGCATGGCATAGAATGCCTCCCTCGCTGAGAGGGATTCTTAAAGTTACAGCATCATGAGTCATTCTCTAGGTCAATCTTGTGTGTCAAGATTGAGCCTCGTGTATCGAGATAGAGCCTTATAGGAGCCTGAGTTAGACTTAGAAAACTTGGAGAAGAATCTTGCTTTGGACTCAAGAATGGATAAACTTCATGTGTTGATGCAAGTGCTTTGTATGTCAAAGTGATGATGTTGTACAATCTTGCTCGTCAAGGCTAGGGTCTTGTGTGGCAAGACAGATCCTCATGTGTTGAGATGGTGCCTCATGTGTTGAGGTGATGCTTTACATGTCGATGCATGTATGGTGTGTGATACTATTAACCATGGTTGAGCTATTAAGTCTCCTCTAGAGACTGACCACCTCTAGAGTGAATTACTTTAGCATATAACCATTTGGACCGATAGTAGAACAATATGATCACATCATTGGGAATTTGAATGCTACAAAGAAAAATGTACATTTGGAAAGCATCACAACAGCATCATTATGGCGAGCTGGGACAGAGTCACTTTACCTTTGAAAAATGGTGGTTGGGGGATTAAAGATCTGGAAAGCTTTAGTGTGGCTTTAAGATTAAAAAGCTTTTGGAGAAGTCTGACAGGTTCATCTCTCTGGTCTGTAGTTTTGAAGGAAAAATACATAAAGGATGATCTTGTGAATTGGCTCAGGAATCCGAACAAACTCTACAAAAGAGCTTCTCCCTTCTGGATGGGTTTTTTAAGGGTCTACTATTGGATTGCAACGAATCTTCATTGGCAAGTGGGTGATGGTAAAAAGGTCAGAATTGGAATTGATCCAATCTTGGGTTTAGAAGATCATTATCATCTATCTGAAGGCACTCGGAATCACTTGATGAGTCTAAACTTTTACACCCTTGATCAGATTGCAAAGCATGGAGTGGACAATTACTGGTATACTTCAGAGGATTTGGGGTTATTTGGTCATGCAGCTGTTGAATGGAATCAATTCATTAAAAATCTCAATCTGGCTAGGTGCCGAATTTCCAATGTAAGTGATACCTTAGTTTGGAGTGGGAACTTGGCAACTGGGAAAGTTACAGCTAAATCAGCTTATGATGTAGTAATCAATCACAGATGTATATTTCCCCGTCATTGGTGGTATAAGAGCTTATGGATATGGCAGATTCCTCCAAAATTAAGATGTTTCTTATGGTTTGCTCTTCAAGGTTCTTTGAAGACTTGGGAGAATTTACAGGAAAAAGGCTGGAATGGTCCAGGTATATGTTATTTATGCAGAGTTAATGAAAAATCCATTAATCATATTCTAGTGGACTGTTCCTTTACAAAACAGATTTGGAACAGATGTTGTCTCTCTCTGAAAATCGATAATACTTGGGGGAATTATCACTGTTAGGTTGCCCAATGGGCAAATGAACAGATTGGCTTACACAGACCCAAATAACAAACACAAAGACAAATAGAATGGCGTGAAAGCACAATCTGCTCATTTGCCCATTGGGCAACCTAACAGTGGTATCAGAGCTTAATGAGCCCTGTGGCCTGTGCAAAGATTCTTCTAAATTTGCTTACCTGCTCCCTATTACCATTCGGCTCTTCGCCACATCTACAAAGGCGTTTTCTTGGCTGAAATCTGTTTCTCTACGTTGAAAATCATTCTAAGAAGTCTGTGTGGAGACTGAGATACTGTAAAGACTCATGCCTGTGAAAGAGTTGCGTGGATTCCATATCGAGAAGGTTGCTTAGACTGGAGTTGTCTCTGCGTTAAAGATTGGGGAGCTGGGCTAGACCACGTCCCCTTTTTATTGTTCCACGTATCTGGAAATGAAACGACTTGGGAGATGAACCGTTGGGTGTTGTTCTCTCTCTGTTGATGCGTGCTCCTCCATAGTGCTGCGCTACTGCATATTGTGCGTTGAAGACCGCCGGTGAAACCGTGGTGAAGCTGCATGTAATTGACGGTTGGTTTGTTGTTGCGCATCTTCTTTCTGAGATGTTAAGTGTGCTATCACCATCTATCTTGGTGCATGTGGGCTCTCCCACAGTGGGTTGTTATTAACTGCTTGCGACTCAGTTGAATACATTTTGAACGTGACTGGTACAACTCCTAGATGTATTGTGAGTTGTTTTGAATTTCTAATTAAATTTTGGAAGTTTGGTGGTGAGAACCATTGTTACATTGCGACTCCGTTGAATACATTTTGACCACTGTGGCATGTGTCAAAATTTTGCAAGTCTACTCTTTGTCCTCTACTTCTACTGAGATGACGTGACAGGAAATTACAATAAGCTGCACGATTTTGCCACATTGTGGAGCTGGGCTATACTACGCCCCATTTGGAGCCTGCGTTGACAAGAGTTGCGACTCCTCATTCAAAGATCTGCGTGGAGCGGCATGAGATTACACCCGAAGCTACTGTGTAATGTTAATTAGAGCTGTGTGGAGTATACTGTGGATTGCTCGGTACTGCCTCACTCATTGAAGTCGTGTTTGAACCTGTGATAGCTGCGACCTGGTGGTGTATTTTTTACCTGGTGCGACCTCCGTGTGAGCTCTGCTACAACGTGAATCCCCAAAGGAATCTGCAAAGCATTCTAACAGCAATTGAGAATTGCAAGGCAATGAAAATTACTTAGCGGCTTAGCGGCTTCTGCCCTGCATGTTATTTAAGGTTTTCTTGTTGAAAAAATGTTATTTAAGGTTTCGTGGCAGCATTTTCTGATGACTGCTTCCTCCTAGCCAAGCACCAAGTATCTTGACGAGTGGATGCATGGAACTATTATTGCGTGGTATGTTATTTACATTTTTGGCTCTCTTGGAGTGAACCTATGCGTATTAATGCATTAAAGACTAATATGGTATGCTGGAAGATAATCATTGTTTCATAAGCATGTCCTATGAGTTGAACTTTATGATATTTGTGCGAGCTGCCTGGAACTGCGTTCAACCACTAAGCTGTGAAGGCAGTTATCTCTCTTTGATATTGAGGCCTGTGTAGAAGCCAAAACTATGACTACAGCACAAATGAATTTTGTTTGAAGACTGATGCGTAGCTGCGTTGAAGAATGATGAACGTGGAGACTGGTGCGTTGAAGACCATATGTTGAAGACTATTGCTGCGTTTTGGTGGATGAAGAACCAGTGCGGTGAAGTGAATGAGTGAACTCGTCCATAGTTCTTGGCATTGGTAAGAACTGTATCATTTTCTAAGATTGCGAGTTTTTTTTGTGAATATATGTTGTGAAACCTGTGCATCTTTTCATGGTGAAAATATATCCGTCGACTGAGTGCACCCACCAAGCCAGCTCATGAGGGAGCGTGGAGTCTTGAAAAGCCAAGAAACTGAGTGTGAATATTTGTGAACACAAGACAGCTTCACAATACATTCAGGAAGAACACACAGAATTGATAGATTGCCTATCTGCCTACCGCTCATCTCTTGCATTGAAGATGTTAATAGAAGACATTATCTGTAGTTGTGCAAGCTTCCACACATAAGATCAGTCCACATAAGGAAGCTGAAGCGACCACGAATTGCTTCCCTTTGGCGAGCTGCCTCCCTTCTCTTTCTCGCTGCCTACTGCAGATTGTAGAGCACAATTAAAGCTTGTGTGATATCATTGCACAGCTGCAAAGAACATAGATTTGCCATAGTTTTTCAAAACTTGGGTATCGCTATTGCATAGTTTTTGTTGACCTCCATTGGCATCTATACTTGGTGATCATTGGCATTGACTTATTTGCTTTGTTGAGGGGGGAGAGTTTATGTATTCACTCAACAAAATCAAAATCAAAGGGACTCGGCATCATCAACTTATCCAGATTGTAATCAAGGAACTCAAAGCATCAACTTTGGAGCATAAAGTTGATTCAACCTCATAATCAGCAATTGTTGTAAGTACATTTGATTTTTGTACCTTGCAACTAGTTTTTTTTGTACCATTCAAAATTAAATTGAATTGAGTTGCATTGTACTTGGGTGCACTCTCGGTTGAACCCGACACCCTTCATCATTTGAGTTCAAAATCTTAGTTTTTTAGTCCTGTTGTAAAAGGGTGGAATTGCAAGAAGCCCTTTAGTATTTGAGTTCAAAATCTTAGATTTTTAGTCCTGTTGTAAAAGGGTGGAATTGCAAGAAGCCCTTTTGTATTTGAGTGAGTTTTCAATGGCGAGATTAAGTGGCCTTGTAGAGTTACTGAACACTTGACTATTTTCCTCTGTCAACAACACTGTCATGATCGACAAGAGCACTCTCACTCACATTCGAGATTCTATACAAGATTCACATGACACACTTCAGTTTCTACAGCTTGAGTTGAAGCTTAAGCAAGAAGAAAGACATTCTGAACTTGTTCATGTTCAAAATAATCCTCTTTATGATCCAGCTCTACAGCCTGCACAGATTGATGCCACTTCAGAAGCACATGAGCAAATCAGTGGCACGCCATTAGAAGTGAAAGAAAATGAAGATGAAGACATGCATGCAGAGGTTCTGCTTGCTCCTTCCAAGCCCATCATCAGACCTTGGGAAGATATCAGCCATAACAAGCACAGAACCGGCCTTGGATATGACAAGGAAGTGATAGTTCACATTCATGATTTCTCCAAGCCCATTCAGTTTCAGAGTGCTGGATTCATCCATGAGAGTCCATCTTCATCCACATCAATTCAGAGTTCGACATGCCAATACTGTGATCGAGTTGGCCATATGAAAGATCATTGTTTTGATCTTCACCCTTGTAAGCATTGTGGAAAACGTACACACGCATTAGACAAATGCTTCAGTTTGAAGAAACCTGCAAGAGAGAAGATTCATTATGGGTGGATCGCTTCTTGGCAATGGTCGTCAACAGCTAAGAAGATTTATAAGTCATACCGGAGAGCTCATTCACGAGTATTGACACATCTTGCAGTTGAGACATCTTCCTCTCCTCACTTTGTACCTGACAGGGGGGAACATGATGCCAGGCATCAAGTTCCGAAGCCTCCATCTAACAACAAGCAACCATGGCCCTCTACAAGTAAGTGAGATCAAACAAGCATGATCCACATCCAGTTTCAGAGGCCAAATTCAGTGATAGAGACACCCGGACAGAAGAACCATGACATAGAGTACTCATGTGTTTTGACACCATGAGACTCTCCTCTCCTCACATTGTTCCTGACAATGGGGAATGAAGACCGTCAGTAACAAGCGAGCCGGAACAAGCGAGTCGGAACAAGCGAGCCTGTGAAAAGCTATGTTCGACTGAGCTCCAGAGTTGGTGGTCATCCTTAAACCATCGGTATCAAGAGCACCTTCATTTAGCATAAGCATATGTAAGCTTCTAGCTAACTTGGCAAACAGTTGTCAAGATGGAAATGTTCAGCAAGTTACAGTTGTTCATTCCCTGTTTTCAGCTCTCCAGTTGGTTTGGTGTCATCCCATCCCAACCATTCCAAACAGAACCTCTGAGCCTTCGAGCCAAGTTCGAGAGTTTGTGGTCAACATTAAACCACACACATAGTAGAAGATTCCAACCTTCTGCTATCCTATTTCGGTTGATGGTCATCCTAAAAACCATCCCTTGTGAGATCCATTGTATATAGCAGAAGCATGTGCAAGCTTCTAGCTAACCTTCTTAGTAAAGGATGTTCGAGATGGAAATGTTCAGCTGGTGGTAGCTGTCCACTTCCACTTATTTAGCTCTCTTCTTTTTCTTGGACTCATATACACCCTTTGGGTTAAGGGGGGATTTGTTGGACACTAATCCGTCAGGTTGGGAGATGAACAGTCATCTTGGGAGTCCAAGAGATTCTTTGGAATACGAATCCAAAGGGTCACATATTATTGTATTTATATGTGCATATCTTAATGAAATGGATTGTGCTTTCACGCCATTCTATTTGTCTTTGTGTTTGTTATTTGGGTCTATGTAAGCCAATCTGCTCATTTGCATCTACCATGGAAGTCCTAATATTATTGCAAGTTGTGCAAAGATTATTCACTTGGTGGGGGGAGGAGAAACTTTATCTATGGTCCCAAAAATACGAAAGATTGGCCTCTTTAATCCAGAGTTTAACGGTCATGTAATCTTTTTTGACGGAGCATCAAATGATGGTATCTCAGCAACTGGTGGGGTAATATTTCTCTCTCAAGATCACCTCTTCAAGTTCAAACTAAACTGTGGAGTTGGATCTAATATGAAAGCAGAACTAATGGCACTTTGGTGTGTCTTGAAAGTTGCTTCTTATTTCGGGCTAGGGGATTTAAAGATTTTTGGTGACTCTATAGTAACAATCAAATGTGCTAAAGGAGCTTTTAATTTAAATGTGATCTCTCTTGTCCATTGGTGCAGAAGGATAAAAGTCATGCTCAAGTCTTTTAGAACAGTCACAATAGAACATATCTATCGTCAACACAACTCCTTAGCTGATAAACTCTCCAAAGCAGCTTTAGATTGTATTGATGGTGTCATTTTTTGGGAAGAAGTCTTGGATCAAACAATATTGTACCAAGGGGAGGTCCATATTTTTTAAATTAGAAATTTGTAGGCTTTTTTGAGAAAATAGAAGTCTGTTGTAGCTATATATCAAAGTTTATTGCAGAATAGATCATTTTTTATGATAAGCTATTTTGTAATGTATTGCGGATAAACAAGACCTGGGCTGGTTTATGAATCTGTCAATTTCATGTACTATTTGATTCATAATGAATATCAATAGTATGTTTTTTTTTGCTGAAAAAAAAAGTAAAGCATATGACGTAAATACAATACCACGTAATTTCCAGCCCATTGTATTGATATGCAAACCAAACAAACCCTGACCTGTAAATTGCAAATGTTAATACCATTCATTATGTAGAATAGGGATGCGCTCTCTCTTTCTATTGCAACTTACCCATGTATTTAAACTCGGAATTCTTCTTAGGGTGTGTAGCTTCCAACATTTTCATTTAATACTATTAAACTATCATGGCTTTAATACATAGGCTAATTACCTACAGGCCCTAATACCGATAATGCAAATGTACATTTTAGAACATAATGACATTCTACAGCCATATGGAATAAGCCTTTAATTTTTAGATCTACATTTTTTTTTACTGAACTATATTCTATTTTTATCTTAAAGAGAGGTAAATAACTCATTTTGGACAAGCATCACATGCTGGGTTTTTAGGTTTCTTTGAGAGATTTTAACAAACATTTTGTATGCAAATTCTGAAATACATTTCCAGCTTCACATAATTTCTTCTCCATTACTACAAAATTCTTAGTAACAATAATTTACTATTCAATTTCTATTAAAAATATAAAACAACAAATGTATAAAATTCATGGCACAATGGGTTCCAACTCCCAATTTCTTCACAAACTTTCTACATATTCGTACTATACTTTCTTAAGAATGCAAATTTCCAAAATTTAATTTCTAAATTTATTATAATACACACATTTATATAAACACATGGCATCAAATTTGACACAGACATTTAAAGAAACACTTGGTCTAAAAAGTCAAATAAAATTCCATAGCAGAATTTGAACAAGAAAACCATGAAATTCAAATCATAAATGAATTTCCACAGATAAATTTTCATTTACAACACAAATGACCAACAAACATAAATTAAAATTTAGTAACAAATACTTAGTTGATTTAATCTCACAACTCTCCCAGCTCTCTGCATTCCTCTGGCCAAAATTACCAAGCATCTCAAGGCAAAACTCTGCCTCATTCTTCGGCATTCTCTCAACCCTACAAGTTAAACTATTAATATTAGGGAAGCTCCTATGGTGAAGACCAAAGTGGTTCGAATGGCTCCTCTCACTTGGGTTGTACCCCCTCCTCTAGGCTTGAATCCCCCCTTTTACTCTTGCATGAAAAATTCCCTTTTATGAGAGACATTTGGCACTATTTATTAATTTAGTTTTATTTTAATTTTCAATTTTACCATTAATTTTAATTTCTTTTTTAATCTTACCCTAATCTTTAGGATAATCGATGAAGTTTGGAACTTTAGCAAGGATTAAGTTCTCTTTTTCCTTTTTATACAAGGTTTAGGGTCATATGATAAGCCCCCCTAGGCTAGAGTCTAGCCCCCTTAACCCTCACTGGCGAACTCAGGTGTCCTTTCTCTTCCACATTCTGCCATGCAGCCAATTGTTTTATATTATTATTGTCAGTTGCCATTACATAATACATTATATTTTTTGGTCTTTAGCCATCATTGACTTAACTGACAAGAGGATAGTTTCTGGGGTATTACAAATCAACTACGTTCTATCAACCTTGCCCATCTATCAAGGCTCTACTTCGTTGGGACCAGTTGAAATCATGCAACAAATTGAAGAGATATCCATAAGTTTATATGGCAAGGGGAGAAGATGAACACCAAAAATTATAGTTTTCTAAATTAGAAGAAAATGAGGGCATCACAAGAGAGAAGGATTAAATATAAAAGATCCCTTGCTCATGAACCTAGAGTTGGGAGCCAAAATTCTATCAACACTAGTATCTAGAGGAAGGGAATGGTGGAAATCAATTTTGCACAAAAAGTACTTCTTGTGCATTGGGATTAGAAACATGGACACTCTGCTTCGTAAGGTCAAAGGATCTTCCATTTGCCTTTTATGCAAAGTTGTTGCCCCTATTATCCAATGTCCCTTATCCCAAAAATGGAAAACAAATAAAAAATTGAGATGACAAGACCCTCTAGAGGCCAACAAATAAAAAATTGAGATGACAAGACCCTCTGGAGGCCACCTCTAAATCAATCCCCCAAGTTAACTGATGTGAAGGAATGGATGCATATCCAAGGTAGCATTATTTTTTTATTTATCTTGTAGGATCATTCAGATTTAGTTATTGGTATGGGATGGAAAACTTAATCTCCTTCAGACCCTAGTCTCAAGGACCAATGATCTTCACGTTTAGTCTCTTGAGAAGGGTTGCACCTCTCTGCAAGCATTCTCAACACTCCAAAATCTAGGAATCTAACACAGGGTCCTACTATGTCAAGTAGGTCTATGTCTTAAACTTGTCCAAGCAACCCATACCCCCCCACTGAGTGATTTGGAAACAAACTGGAGTGGGCACTATTTGCCCAAAGTGGGGATTTTCTATTGGACTCTCAATATGCCCTTTGTGAAGAAATGTCCTAGAACCTTTGGCTTCTAGCCTCTGCGGACTTAGGGAGAAGCATTGATATTCCTCAAGATTGGAGGGAAATGTTCCAACTACGGCATAAAAAACCAAGGCACCTTCATAAACAAGTAGATATTGAAAAGGATGTGGTCGACAATGTCTAAATATATATGTTGGAAGGTCTAGTTGGCTAGAAATAGAGCAATGTTCAAAGAAGAAGAACTCACCTCGAGAGCAACATCCTCTCAAGTTTGAGGGCTCCTTAATGAAACAATCCTCTCAAAGGATTCCATAATGTTGTAGTACGAGAGGCGAAAAAGTGGTTATGGCTAAAGGATGTGTTGGTGGGCGAGGTAGCGCCTCCTAAACCGTAGACAAGTAGACCTCAAAGGCCAATCTCTTGGCACCTCGAGTGTAGGAAGAAAGAGCTAGCATTGGCTCTCTCAAAGGAAGCGACACATTTTGTTCTTCGACAAAGCTTCAAAGGGAAACCCAAAGGAGGCAAGTGCATATTGGATCATTCTAGATCCCAAAGAAATTGAGGAATTAAGTTTTGCTCGGGGATTTGGGGCAAAGGTTAAGGGATTGTAAAGGCCATGGTATGATAGGAGATTCAACCATTATTTATGTTATATGCATAGTTATACAACGCCACAAGGCACTTGCTTAGGTTAGGTCACCTCATTCACAGAACACGAGTAATGGTGGAAAATTATGAAAGTATAAAGTACTTCCATGGTAGATGCAAAAAACCTAACGAAGTCATTGCTCTTGAAGTTGGAAAGCTTACAACAAAAATGGGGGATTGGTCTCATCTCAACGCCAATGAAACTTATATTACCCATAGTCTAATGCATTTGAGGCATAGTGCCAAGTGGCATTGCATGGGAATGGCGAAGCAATGTACATTAAACCTCCTAGTACCAAGTCATTCAATCCTATCTATAATGAATTATTTTATATCATTTCGAAGGGTTTGCCATTTCGAATGTGGCATTATGTTTAAGATTCTGAAGTCTACTCATTACATTCTTTTGTGTGCTCGACGTCGACTACAGAGTAGCAATCTATGGTGGTTTGTCTCTCAACCAACTTTGGAATTCTTCTTAGTTTGTGTTCTAAATTCGACGTTCTTTGTGGAAAATCTGTTGGCTTATGTGGAACCTTGTGTAGAAGGTATCTTGTTTGGGGAGTGGGGATCTTGCATTTGGTGTGCTAGTTCCAACATTTGGTACATCATAATCTTGACAAGCTGCCACCACCATTATGTTCATTGTGTACTTTGTGAAACCTCAAACTTACAAAGGAATGTGAGGTCTGAGTAATAGAGATCTGAAGCCCAGGAAATGCTTTCTCTTGCCACTTGATCATGGGAAGGATGGAAAGAGAATTGGGAGCACAAGGGAGAATTGGAATCACAAGTTCAAGCCAGGCATATCATCAACACATCTAGCCAATTGAAAGCTCATAAGGTCAAGGAAAAAGACTTCACGAAGGGAAAAACTAAAAGTATGAAAATCTAGAAGCCAAATTTGTCTCTTTATATGGAATGGTCTCAAATTTAGCTAATGGCTCACGTTTTCATGGAGGAACCCTGCAAACCTAGGCTTCCCCCCCAAACAATATCTCCATTAGTTCATTGTATATAGAGGAAGCTATGGTAAAAGAAGAAAGAAGAGGAGACAGTGCAACAAGCTCAAGGCGACATGGAGCTGGGATCAGCTGAACGGGAACCCCATTCTCAGGTTGGCATCAAGCAAGAAGCTCCTAGTGGGCATGATTCCATGTAACTCTTAGTTTTTTCAATGGTTTGCAAAGTAGTTCTTTTGTTAGCACAGTTTATTAGACAGTATACAAGTTAGGTCCATGGGTATATATTTACGACAACAGGCCTAACACAGCAGTTAGGCAGCAATTTTGAGTATTTTGGAAATCCTAAAGCTCTAGTATTAGACTTAGAGTTGCTATACTTTGTTTTGTATTAGCTTGCTGTATGGTACGGCTGCAGCCAACTTTTAATACAAAAGATATCCGTTTCTTCTAAGAATGTTCTATAAGTTTAACTCACAAAAATGCTTTTAAAATACACAAGTGTTAAAAAATCAATGTAAAACGCTGAGTTTTCCCAAGACTAAACTCGTGGAATTGGCATTGAATTTTTCAAATGTTGCTATCTTTCTTCGACACATGTTTCAACTAAACTAGTGCTGTACAAATTGTCATGTGCAGAACAACTAAAAGAAGTTGAAGATCCATCGTTTCAATTATAAGTTGATTTCATGGTTTGAACTGAAGAAATTTCTGCCAGCAATCCAATAGATGCAAATTCAACAATAGTGCAACTACTAGTAGAAAATGCATGTAAACAATTGTTTAAAAAATCAATCCAAAAAACTGAGTTTTCCAAGGCACAAGTGTAGGAATTACAATTGAATTTTTCAAAATGCTGCAATCTTTTTCAACACCATCGTTTCCAACTAAATTATTGCAGCATAAATTGTCATGTGCAGAACAGCTAAAAGGATTTGCAGATCAATAATTTCAAGTGAAAGGTGATTTAATCTATAAAATTGGCAGGGCTTGGCAGGAGTTCAAGCCAAAGACATTACTTCCAGCAACCAAACAAATGCAAATTTAACAACAGACCAACTACTAGCAAAAAACGAAAAGCATATCCTGACCATTTTTTAATTGAAGATAATCTCCTCTAAATGAAAGCACGTACGTCAATATCTTTAATTTTGGAGGCCCTTTAACAAAGGACGACCTCACAAGGAGCACTCTATGTGCTTTCATATAATACTAGGCATGCTTTCCATGACCTATCCTCCAAACTGATATCAAAATCTACCAGGATTATGACCTTTGTTACCCCTATTTTGAAGCTTGAATGGATAGGAGTAAACTGGAAAAAGAGCAAGGATCATCATGGCAATATCTTTGTGTAGAACGACTTTATTCCTGTGTTCATAAAACCCTAAAACTAGAAGACCTTAAAGATCAGACCTAGCTTTCAGTGCACAGGAAGCCACTCAAATATTCTACCAAAATCTGAACTCATATGTTGATATGAAAGTAATCATTCCTCTAAACCGCAAAAGAAAAAATGTGTTTCTGTTTTAAGAGCAATCTATTTTCAGGTACCCCCATACCCTTGAAATATGAACTAGGGAACTCCATAACACAAGCATGCTCCAATTTTCAGAGGTCCTATTTGAGAGGAGGTATTTTGAGATTCTAGGGCTTCCAGAAATAGGATCCTACTACAATTTTTTAGAGCCCCTAAACAGTTACAGAATTGTATCTAGTTAGTTGTTACATACCCAATACTTCAAATAACATAATAAACCTGCTTAGACACAATGTATACCAAACATAGGTTTGGAGCACATCTTCCAAAGTAATAATAATGATGAATTACATAATAACTCCTTATACATTAGAAGAACTCCAAAATAACCCCGAGTACATCCATACATCCAAACCATAAATCCATGTGTAATAGGGTCGATTGACCTCTATACTAAGTCACATGGTTCGGGTTCGAATTTTCCGATGAGGTTCGGATGAGGTTCGACAATAGGTTCGACTATATATATATATATATATAAACTTTCTTAATATACTTTTCAGTTACAAAAAAAAGCAAACATAGAATTATATATATATATATAGCACAAATAAATAATGCAGAAACATGATCAATAAATATTTACATCACATAAATACATGAGAGCTAAATATATATAGCATAAATAACACAACTAACAAAAAATCAGCATCAATATACATGATCAATAATTTAATAAACAAGAATAAGTATTGGTTGCTTGATTGCTGGCAGCCTGGCCCGCTCGCAGATCACAGGCCCCTGCTCCCAGTCGCAGCTCGCAGGCTCCCGCTCGCAGATCGCAGGCTCACGGCCACAATGAAGTGCCCACGGCCCGGTGATGGAGTGCACTGTGAAGATGCCGGATGCGGGGAGAAATCATGGCCCGTGGAGCCGCACACGCAGACTGCAGTCGGGGTCGCAGTCCGCCGCACTCGCAGTCTGCCCCACTCGTAGTCGGGGTCGACGGGTCGTAGACTCGCAGTCGAATGGAGGGCCGCACAGTGCACTAGCAATCGGGGATGCTAGCAACCAAATGGAGGGAGGTCATCGTCGGCCCGTTGTAGATGAATGGAGGGAGGTCGAAGACTGAAGTAATGGCGCGAGAAGGCGAGGAAATGAATGTTTTTGCCCTATGAAAAAAATCGAACCTTAAACAAAAAAATCGAACCTCAACCAAAAAATTGAACCTCAACCAAAAATTCGCTTTCAGGTTCGCCTTCAGGTTCGGGTTCGGCGTGGTTCGGGTTTGACATTAGGTTCGGAATTAGGTTCGCCTTTCAGGTTCGGCAAACCTGAACAAACTTCAAAAAAAATTTAGGTTCGCCAAACCTCGAACCTCAAGGATTAGGTTCGGCGAACCCTATGACTTAGCCTCTATATATACATATTCTCACTCATTTCCCATGTGGGGTGACTACCAGGTTGACCAACTATTACATATACATTTAACATGGTATATAACACCTTTAGGGTTGTAACATTAGTGCAGAAGATGCCCCATAAGGCTTCGCATTTTCTTCCACTATATTTGAGGACTTACTTGCTCTAATGAAACTTTCTCCCACATGCCAACTCTGGTCATTTTTTGTAACAACTTCGTTAAACACAAGCAGCCTCCTCACAAAGTCTTCTCTTCGTACCGAGGCCTTATTTCAGATCTTCGAAGAAAATTTTGGTCACACATCATTAACAAGAGTGTGTTAGGTAATGTTTCTGAAATCACTGTTTGTGCCTGTATCTGTGCCTCTGTCTCTATCTCTATCATAACACCAACCTCATTTGCAATTTCACAACATAGAATCAGAGAATCGTATTCAACAGAAATAGCAACGGCTTTGGAAAGAAACAAAACAAAAACTTGAAAAATCTAAGTCCTACATCTGCATAAACAGTTACAGCAGGAACCAAAGTCTCATTTAGAAACTATAATCAGACATTCAGCTCCACTCTCTGAGTCTATTCCATCTACATAAACTTAATTGTCAAATAGGGGCAGGGGCAACTAAAGCAAGCCTCACAATTCTCATGCACTTCACCTCCTGCTTACTTAATTACCAAAGAGAGTGAAACACATACCTTAATTTCTCACTAAATCTCACCATTGCAATACTGAAAAATAATCTCTACTTGAAGCTCTACCGATGCCTCTCACAATCTATTTCATCCAGTCACCCTTATTTTCATATACAATTTCAGGCACGCAGGCATGGTATTATATCCAGAGATAGATGCATGCTCTACAGTCAAAACAGTGGCAGAAGTAACCCTTGAAAAATGATGAAATGGAATGCTACAAAGAAAAAGGGTTTTGGACTATTCTTAATTATTCAGATCTAAAAGAGCAGCTCCACCATTGGCCCATCTTCCAAGAATTTGTTCACTTTCAAAAGATGGACACTTTGATCAGTGCTATCAAATGACTCCACATTGTCATCCACCCCAAGCATTGCAAAAGTTACATGAGACATTAACGCCTCATAATTTCCCATCTCCATTGTCCGAGTCATTATCCATATCTATAGGCATACTCAATTGGTGCTGTGACCAGTAACTCAGAACATTCCCTCTCTTTGCAATAGTTTTAGAATCTGCAAACAAGATCTAATAAGCTTGTCCCTGCACTTGTTATTTAAAAAAATAAACATTGTTTGCCAGCTACAACCTTCATGAATCTTTTCTATAATCAACCTACCTCCCCATAGACGTTAGAATGTTCAATAATTAACATACCAGAATCCACAAACCCCCACAAAACAGTATCTCTTGAAAAATATAAAAGAAATAAAGATGCAATCAGCCAATGCACAAAGAGAAGCAGTGAGTATCATCCCTTGCATCATTTTTGTTATAAGCATCTCCCAATTTGGGTTGGCAAGTTCCTTCATAGATCCATACTCAAGTAATGGCCCTGAACCCATTATTCCTCCTAGTATTGAAGCTGAAAGAGTCTTCTTGTATGATTTCTATGTTTAAAATAAAATCTCTTCTGAAGTTCCTTGTCTGGAAAGCTTCACTAGAACATTTTTTCAGTGTTACTATTGGTATTCCAAATCAACTTTAATGATTCCTAATTCACTGCCATTGACATGGCCCTTTGCCTATCCCTGGATTTCTGAAACAGTTCAAATGGAAAGTAAATTCTCCTCCAATGGCATTGAAAACTGTTAAACGCCTTGAATGCACTTCACACAATCTATGCATTGATACAATCTTGTGAGCTAATTTCTGGGATTTCAAGTTTTTCTCACAATCCATTATTTAGGCAAAACGTTTTTTCTCTCAATGAATAAATTATTAATAAATTCTCATTTTCAACTCAACTAACTCAGCTCCAGTTGTCCATTTTCCGATGAGATAGTCATTTTTCCATCACTGACCTTATTTGAGTATACGATGTCGTGACAAAAAACAAAACCTTAGAAACCTCGACTAGTAAAAAAAGAATTCTCAAAAACCTCGAAAAGTAATGCTATTTCATTAAGCCAATAAGATGTGGCCACATAAAAGAAGTTTTTGGACTAAAAGATACACCCTTGTCATTAAGCCAACCAATTAGGATACAATTAATGGTAAAATAGAATGTTATGAATCCAAACAACACACCCTCACAAAATGCCAAAAGAGTCAAAGACGTTAGGGAGCACAGAGTCCAGCATATGGCCACCGTTATCTGTAAACAACTCCATGAGCAGCAGTGTGGCAATGAAAAAGAAAGAGGCTACAACAAAACACCCAACATAAGTTCCACATATTCAGAGTTGCATCTCTACATTGCCATTCAGGCTGAGAACTAACAGTGAAACCTTTGGCTATAAGAGAAACCCATGGCCACTCAAACATTCGTTGCACCAGTAGAACAGTGCCACTAAAATTCATCCGTTTTGTGATGTTAGGAACCCTCGTGCTCGTCAAACTCAATATGTTGCAGTCACCACTAAATCATCCAAAACTGTAATTCTGGAAATAACTCACAGCCTTCATATATGCAAATACAGCCATGAAACAAGAGAACCCTCATGGAGAAAACACAGCCATAAAAGATTATAACTCCACACTATGTGCTAGAGGTGCCTAGGTTCTAGTCTCAACCCAATCAAAGCTACCTCCTTGCCTTTCCCAGTGTTACCGTTCAAACTAGCAAGCTAGGCTTGCAAGTGAAAAGCAATCACATAAGAAACTTGGACTGCTGTCACCTTTGTCCAATCTCCTAACTTCTTCGGGATCCAATGTTGTCCCAAGGGGAGAGCCCTTTAATGTACCTGCCAAGTAGATGCCAAATTCCTTCCAAACACCTTAAAACATAGATCAGTGCCTCTAATGGAGTCAAACACAGAGTAATAGAGAGAGTTAGGATGGTGCTTGTATAGTAGTTTTGGCAGTTTTGCAGGTCTATTTAGGGTTAAAGAGATAGGTCGAGGATTTCATGCCCGAAATTTTAGGGCCACGAGAATTTAGGGCCGAGATTTTGAGGTCACGATAATTTAGGGCCGCGATAATTTAGGGCCGGGGTAGATGCCAAATTCCTTCCAAACACCTTAAAACATAGATCAGTGCCTCTAATGGAGTCAAACACAGAGTAATAGAGAGAGTTAGGATGGTGCTTGTATAGTAGTTTTGGCAGTTTTGCAGGTCTATTTAGGGTTAAAGTGATAGGTCGAGGATTTCGTGCACGAAATTTTAGGGCCGCAAGAATTTAGAATCGAGATTTTAGTGCCGCGAAAATTTAGGGCCGAAATTTTGGGGTCGCGATAATTTAGGGCCACGGGAATTTAGGGCCAAAATTTTGGGGTCGCGAGAATTTAGGGCCACAAGAATTTAGGGGCGAGATTTTAAGGCCGCGAAAAATTAAGGCCGAAATTTTAGGGAGGCCAAAAAATGAAGAAAATTATTTTTTTGATTTTTAAGGTTTTTGTTATAAAATTGCAAACCTAATTCTAACCCTAATTCTACCATGAAAATGCAAGTTTAACCTAGCAATAATATTTACAAAAATTCAAACTAGGGTTTGATGTAGAGAAAATGGGCAAGCTTAGGGTTTTAATGGATGTTACCGCAAACCCTAGCCTTCCTCTTGGAGGCAATTATCCTTGCTACTTGGTTAGGGCTTCTTGAAACAACCTCTAGTGTCGGTTTCAAGCGTCTAAACTAGGGCAAAGTTGGAGCTCTATGGCCAAACTTTGTAAAAACCTCCTCTTGGGAGCATTTTTAGTATGCAATGAAGATAGAATAGTAGGCAAAAACCTTATTCAAAGAGAATGTATCCCTAGGTCTACCATTCAATCATTCAAGATGCAAAATTGACCTACCATTCATCAAGCAAACCTTAAAAATGTAAAAGACTTACTTGAACATGAGTTATTCCAACCATTCTAGCATCCACAAAGCATTAGCAAGACAAAGAAAGCATCCAACTTCATCCAAGAGCAAGAAGAATCATCCCTCCAAGAGGTGCACATCACTTCATAAGGCCCTTCTAGAGTAAAAGAGTAGCATAATGAATTTTATCCCATAAGTTGTATGTAAAAATGAAGTGAGGAGATTGTATTTATATGATCTTACACTCATTTTTTACAAAATAACCAAGCCTACATGCTTTAAAATTTCAATTTAAAACTAAAACATGTCAACTTAAAATTATAACATAAAATAATATAAAATAATCAAATATGTGGATAACTTGGGGCATTTTCCCCAGAGTTTACCCAAAAATGACTAAAATAGCTAAAAATGAATAAATCACTCTGAATTGAAGGCTGGAGTAGCCAGGGGGGGAACGTCATGCCCCATATAACCCCAACAGTGGTGAAAATCCCTCAACGCCCCCCCCCCAATATCAAGCAATGTAGGCCTGGTACAAGGATGACCGTCATCATGACTAGGAGCCCAAGGAGAGAGGACGCTGCAGTGCAGAGGGACCAGGAGGATGTGGACGATGACTTGGAAGAGAGACATAAGCCTCAGTGCTAAGAGAAATGCCACCAGAATGATAAAACAGGTGGGGGGTCATGTGACCTAGTGACCCACCCCTGGGAGCCCCGGACACCAACCTCGGGGCTTCAAGCCCTTTAACGAGGCAGTCAACAATGCCACTAAGCCATAGTACTCCCAGGAGAGGAACCAAAAGGGCCTGGCGATAACCTCCACTCAGAAAATGTTGGAAGACCCTTCCTGGTAAAAAAAAAATGGCCCTCTCTCCCTGGGGTACAACTGAAGGTGCGTTGGTATTGGTACCACGTAACACCTAGCAACCAGCATCCATCCTTCACATGCAGGAGGAACCCACCTTGGGTTTGAGGCAGGTGTTGTTAGGGTGAGAGGGAGGAAGACATCTCACCCTTTCCCTTCTGCTCTATCGCCCACGGTCTTGTATATTTCACCTGTATATATATATATATATATATATATATATGTATGTATTCTATTTTGATTTTTTTTCTGTTGTTTTCATATGGAAAACTTCATACTTCCCATCATTACTATTATTATCAGAAAGTAAACCCTTATTTAACCCATGCCCTATTACAACAAATGCAACTAGGCCACTACAAGAGGGAGGCAATGCCTCTTACATAAGGCCCCAAAGGACTTCCCAGCATCCAGGCATGGAGCATCCCCAACATGACTTGAACTTGGGTCATCGCTAAGGAAATGCTCCATGTTGCCATTAAACCACAGCCCAGCAGACAAACTACATGTGCGCACACACATGCGTGCACACATATATATGTTGTACATGCACACACATACATATTGACCATCCCCACCCCCTCACGAACCCAGGTTTGAAACCCCTGCACCCACACCTACACCAAGAAACCTAGGCAACTTAGCTATATGGTGACATCCTTGAAGATATCTTAGAAATCCATATAATTTTTGAATTTTTCCCTAGCTGTTGCAAACTTGCAAGCAGCAACCCGTAAGGAACAAGAGGATGGGGCTTGTAATTACTAGAGATTAGGGCTGGATCTAATCCCACCTTTGAAACTGCAATAGAAGCCTCATAGATTTAGCAGAATAACCATAACACAAAACATGCAATGCAACTCAAACATACCATTTAGATGTTCATTTAGCAATGTAAACCCCTTAAAAGTTAAAATACAAAGAAATCTCTGCAAAACAGAATTTCCCTCCTAACACTGTAAAACACTTGAGATAAAGCCACATAACCAGAATCATACCTCCAAAACACATGCTTTACACCTCTTACCAAAGTAGAAATAAAAAATTCATCAGAAGAATCCTTTAAATCTCAAAGGATGTACCAAATGGGCTTTGAATCTTACACCACAATGAAAATCCTCCAGAATTAGGCTGTTTTCTCCATTTCACTGTCAATCTTTGAAAGGAGGAACAAAATCAGATGCATGTGTTTTCTTTAAAACCAAACCATAGCATCCATCATTTAAACGCAGTAACATGTAGCCCTGACTTGATAAAGAGCTAGGTACAACAGGACAGACTCTTGACCATATAAATTAATGCAAAGGATTAATATACTAGAATTTATTAATAGATTAAGAAAGCAATAGCATAACACATGGTCATATTTTACTATAAACTGGTGCAAAGAATTTCAGCTCCATTATATAAGCACAGCAATTACCAATAAAGTAACTTAATAGATGGAAGCATAAACATACTTCTGTTTTGGATAAACAAACTTTAATTATACTATTGTATAGTACAATGTTGTCAACACATCATCAGATTATAGGGATTCAACATCAATTAACAAAACAATAATTTCCCAAGAAGGATGGATAAAGTTGCAATGTACATGCACTCTATCAGAATTACCATGTACATTGTCCAGACTCCATACAAACCAGTAAGATTTGTATTACCATGTACACTGTCCATGCAAATCACAGTGCAACAAGATGTGACATTTGCCTCAAGAGCAACTATTGAGTGCAAAAAGGAATCTGTCATGAGGAAATTTTGCATAACTAACAAGATATGTAGCATCATTAGCTGCTCAAAATCACAACCTGGAAATGTGCTATTATTGGACCCCAACGGAAACAGAAATTACTAAATTAAACATTGATGCGAAAATAGACACTGAAAATTGGTTGACTATCGGCTGATGCCAAACTATTACAAATAAGAAACTGATAGATGATATAAACGTTAAACATTTTATTGGATAATAACTATGACCATCAAATTGTAATGCTGATTGTTTTCCTACAAGAAGACAAAGCACAATATATGATCTATGATCCTACCATGCTTATAAAGCATCTGAAGAGTGTAACTTGGTTTATATGAATAAAGTTACGACTTTTTATGTGGAAAAAAAACTATGACCATCAAGTTATTGAGCAACTACCCAAATAATAAGAAACAACACAACATGAATCTGCATTTTAAATAGTTGCAAACCATCTACTTGTTTCTCAATGTTGAACTTTGGAAGCAAAATATGACACAACAGAAATGATAACATTACCACACATCAATGACTAGCTAGTAGACTGCCCCCTTTGGTACAAGTATTGAAATGTTTTATGGTATCAAATGGAAAGCATAACGTTTAAAATCCATCATCCTAAGGTTTATCATACAATGCTCTTTAAGAAATGCCCTCCACTTTAATTTTGTATATGAAAATTCAAGTTTGAAACCTGCTCTGTATTCCAAAAACTGCCAACAATAATAGGTTTAGCTCTTCTTATTTTCAAGTCTGAGCTCATGCTAATATTTTTCTTGAAATTCTTGCTCTAATATCTCAATATCAACAAACCTGTCAAATACTTGAATTTTGAGCTCTCCTAATTTCAATGTAGACTCACAACAGATTTTTATGAATATGTATATGATGTAACCAGGATATAAAAGGCATGAGGGCTCTTCCCTTTCCCATGTACATCATCTCTAGGACCATCGACTCTTCCAAATACAAAAATTTGTTTAACGTTAAGACTTCCATCAATCTATAGTAGGCTTGCTTTTCACTGTTATCAGGCTACATTCTTAATAAAAGCATTTGTTACACATTTTATTTGAATTTTGCCTACATATATTGCATCACAAAATAGAATACGCACGTAAAACACTACAATTTTTTTCTTTCTGTTGTTTTTCACCCTTTTATTCATTCTAAAAGATAGACCAAACTCAATATAAGCAATTTATATTTGCTTCACATCCATAAAAGTTTGCTTCTGTAAATGTACAAAAATTGCAATACAATTAAACACTTTGTTTTCCTTTTTCCCTTTCACATATAATTGGTACTAACCATACTATAGCATGCAAGCGGAGATTCTTTGTCTCAACATGGTTTCACTTGAACTCCAATATAAACTAGAAATATTCATTGACCGGTATGTGCAATGATGTCCTAGTTCAAGTTAGAACTTAGAATCATTCCCTTCCATGTCATATGGTCCTATCAGGGTGGGGGGTGATGACACAGAGGGCCACTCTGCTTCCACTTTGACCATTGCTACAGACATGTAACAGTACCGATCTCCTGTCTCAGTTTCCAGCATTGGTCTTCATTTGCCCTTGAAGGCAATTTATACATGTACTTGGGTCTTATAGTATGGGTTTACCCCCTCTCACTATGTTTACAGTGTTCACTTTGTTCACATTATTTTTAGCATCTTAGTGTTTAGATACTTTTTCAGTCCATAGAGATCTTTCTACCATAGTTATTTTCTATCCTGCTGGATGTAATTTCGAGTCCCATTGACCTTCTTTGGTCATTCATGGACATAAAAATAATTTCTTTCTCAGACTCTATTAAACTATTTGACTTGGGCTTTCATTCACGTGCCACAATCCATTCCATATTCCGAACTCCCTTTTGATTCTCTCTATGCTCTATGAATTTTTAGAGAAGGCATCCAGATTGGTTATTTATAAATATGGTCATTTGGTCTGGCATTCACTTCTATGAATGTAATTGCTAACAACTATGCAACAATCCTGACCATTTTGGGAAAATATGTCATATCCATTACTTTATAATAGTTACTAGACTATAAATTCTCCTCTTACCAATTACACGAAATGATGAACCATTAATGTAGCCTTCCTATTAACGGCACTCTATCATAAACAACTTTGAAGATATTTTATCAACTTGTTGATTTAGAACTTTAATTCCAAGTCTTTTAACATGATAAAAGGGCTTAGTTAGGGGAGGGAAAGTGATGTTCACTAACCCCTCCTCATTATGCAAATGAACACAGAAGCTACACTATTCTGCACCTTTCATCTAAAGCAATGGAAAACATTACAGCCTACTTCTTTCTACCAAGAAAATATATTATACTTCTAATCTTACAATATTCAGAACAAAAACAGTATCTCAATTGTTGATTATTGGAAAGCAAAAGCACTATGCCTGTGTCTACTGGCTGAGAAGAGATGCCAAGCCCACTCCAATTTTTTCTTTTGCCTGCTTGTCTAATGGATCTTCTCCAATATACAGATCAAACAAAGAACGACACAACAGCTGGCTCTGAATGCTGCCGACCTCCTTTTCATCAACTACAAGCAAAAAATGGAATAAATTAATTCTGCCACTTATGGTATTCCATATCTTCTGTATAATACATTAATTAACACTGAAGAAAATAGAATATATGAAAAGAAAGCATTTAAAGAGATAAATCAACACTCTGCAGGATACAAGAGGTCGCAAGGAATATTTTATGCAGTGGTTATCTTTGAACACGATCAAACTATGGTATGATGTAGACTTTAAGCTTACATTTATTGCGCAGTGTATCAGCAGCCAATATCCTAGAAACAAAATTTACTAAATCCAGTTGTTTTCTTTTTAGGAAACCAAAATACATATTCAAATAAATAGCTAGTAATCACAAGAGAAATGCAATCCACTTTGTGCATTTTGAAATTAACAAAGAGAAACACGCATGCCATTAATTATGAATCAAGTCAACATACTTATGTATAATCTGCAATTCAATGAGAACTATATTTTACAAGAGGGGTTACAAAATCATATGTATAAAAGAAGTCTAAACCAATGCTTCCTCTAACCAGCTCAGAACTTGCCTGCGACTTGCAGGACATCATCTGAAGGATCCAAACTTCATTGTAAAATGTGTAGAAAAACTAATAGGAAAACAAATTTTTCATTTTGAACACAAAAAGGTCATATTTCAGTTCTCTATTACTTTAAAAAAGTTGCAGTTAATGCCAGTGTGTTATATGGACCTGATCTTTCTTTCTGAGTGAGGAGGAGGTCCAATTAAAACGTTGAATGAGTTAAGTATAGATCGCTTACTTTTTGTTTGGAGAACGTGACCAGGGAGTCTAGTAATGTGTATTTTTGTGCCACGTGGTAGCTTGTGATCATCCTTAAACTGAGATGTGAATCTAAACACGAATAAAATATTTACGTTAGCACATAAATGTCTCATATGCAACCAATGAAACTGAATTAAATGCCAAGGGAAGGAATATAATCTATAAGACCTACCACACACAAGCTTAATTATCAAGCAAATAATGAAGGGAGATTGACCAGGATTTATCCTAAATATTGTGATCCAGACCTTAAGTTCTTAGAAAAAAAATCACCAAGAATAAAAGGCAATAGGATCTAAATTAGCATAAAAAGCAATGTTTGAATCTCTACATGTCTATTTGCCATCTTTATTTTTTGACCTTGCAGCTGCACCCCCAAATCAAAGGTTGTTTGCCATTAAAATCAGTAGAAAAGTTTTACTCATTGTCCTTCTGGACTTGGTCCAAAGATGCAGCCAAACCTTTTTATAGTCAACTGTTCCCAGATTTACACCTATATGAGAGGACTCTCAATGCTTATATCATTAGTCAAACAAGAATTTAATTGATAAAATATTGCAAATTTTCAATAAAGAACCTTTGCAATAATTCCTTATTCTGGCTTCCACTGAATTTCTGCAGTCGACTCCCAATTGATTCTTCAAAGGCACTACGCACTGAACCAATACTTAATTTCCCATACACAATCTCAAGCCTTACTGTCAAACTCAAATCATTTCCAATCACATCTTCATAAAATTCTTTACTATCCTTCAGTTCTGTTACTGAAATCTTCCCATACTTGTCAACAAACTTTTCCTTGAGACTGTTCTCGTCTACATATACACCTGCAGATAAAACAAAAGCATGACCTGGATTAGTCCAGAGTCCAGACAAAACGATTGATCTACAAATCTGATGTTTGGATCTAAACTGTAAGCAACCAGACCACTAAATCCATGCCAAACCTGCAGGAACTTAGAATTTTGATTCTTTGTCTAAACCTTGACAGAAATTATACAAAATTTCAACTGTAATACTAATAATTAAAATATGGCCCATCTAGCATGTCGAGGCACTGGCAAAAATGCTAGTCAGTGTATTCAAATTTAAAACACACTCCACCTTGAGTTAATAATATTTTCGAAGCAACCAGACCACTAAATCCATTCCAAACCTGCAGGAACTTAGAAATTTGATTCTTTGTCTAAACCTTACCAGAAATTAGACAAAATTTCAACTGTAATAATTAAAATATGGCCCATCTAGCAAGTCAAGGCACTGGCAAAAATGCTAGTCAGCGTATTAGAATTTAAAACACACTCAAAGAGTTAATAATATTTTCAGCAGAAACAAACTGTCCAATGTGAATATTGCCAAATTCCTTTACAGTGTCTTAAGCTGGATGCCTTGAAGCATGCCTCGTCTCTAGGTGGAAAAATGAGGTCTGCCAAACATAGTTTCCTTGACCAATTTGATTTAAGCATGTGATTATTTATGGTGCATACCTAACCACAACATCTTTATTGGGTATTAGACTCTATCTACATTAGCTACTTTGTATGTATGCTCATGATTTTGTAATAATGTTCTTGTCTTAGGCCTTTAGAGTATCATTTTTTAATATTTGTAAAAGGTTACTTTAATGTAATAAGGGCCTTGTCACTTTTATTAATGACTTAAGCTTTTAGTTACAGGTTTTGCCTTCTTTCTTGTATAAAATAGGGATTTCCCTCCTATCATTTTTAACTATTATTTTATCAACAAGTTTAGAGGAGATGTCTTCCTCCATTACTCAGATTTACAGGTGCAATCCACCCTTGGTGTGCAAGTGCCCCCACTATTTTCTCTGTCTTTGGCTATTTACTTTTGTTACTCTTAGTTTGTTTATGTTAAACCAAAAGTTGTAAGTAGTTCCACTTTGGATGTAGGAACACTACAAGTTGGTATCAAAGCTTCAGTCGATTTTCACCCTTGCTATGTGATTTCCAAAAAAAGGCGATGGGCAAATCCCAAAATGTGAAAGAAGAGCTAGACAAAAGATTCACAAAGATTGTAGAAGAAACAAGGCAATTGATGTAGCTACAAAGCCTAGGAAAAAGGATTAAGGACTGTTACCCTTCATGTACCATGAGGATTTTTTATCCAGATTGAGGACCCAACCCAAGCAGGCTGTGTGGGAATTTTATGGCTTCAGTCGACGTTCACCCTTGCTATGTGATTTCCAAAAAATGGTGAGAGGCAAATCCCAAATGTGGCTAAAGAAGAGCTAGACAAAAGATTCACAAAGTTTGTAGAAGAAACAAGGCAATTGATGTAGCTACAAACCCTAGGCAAAAGGATTAAGGACTGTTACCCCTCATGTAGCATGAGGATTTTTTATCCAGATTGAAGACCCAGCCCAAGCAGGCTGTGTGGGAGTTTAATGGCTTTGGGCCATAGCTTGCTATTTGATGCACAGATATCAGTGACTATTTTCCAGTTGGCATTATCCTTGTACAGGACAGACAGATGCATGATTGCTTGATGGAGCTTTATGGTTCATTAAGAGGCATTATTGTTTGTGAACATGCTCTCCTCGACACTTCCCTCATGACAGTTTATCTGTTGACCACCTTGGTAGGTGCCGAAGTGTCTTGAAGAGGGTGATCCATTTACATACTTGTTTTCCTATTGTTGCTGCCCCCTAGAGCACATTGGCGTGAGGAGATTACATTCAGTGGGTTTATTATGGGAGTGCCTAGGTTATATGATGTTTATTATCTTCATGTTGGCTTATTCATCATGGTTCATGGCTATCTTAGTTGAGTGCTCCATTCATGCACTCATTTCTATGGTGAATTTAGCCTCCAATGGCTATGATGGTGCATTGCTCATGGCACATTTCTGCTTGGTAGTGTAATGCCCTTGATTGCAACGAGAGTAGCAAGGTGCTCTACAGCCCAGTATGGGGGAGATGTTGTCACATTACTAACATTATGCTACCAAAAATAAAAAATAAAATAATTAAAAAAATTCATGTCAGCTCATAAAATAAAAAAATGAAACCAAATAAAAAGTGGGCTTGTAAAATAAAAATTTAAAACCAAATAAAAAGTTATTACAAAAATCCATGTTGGCTCATAAAATAAAATAAAAATAAAAATCATAGATCAATCTTAAACATGGGTCTATCAAGCGCTTAAACATGGATCTATCAAGCACAAAGAGGGATCAAATTTCTTGAGGTGTAATTTTTTTCTGAACATGTAAAAAGTTTAAGATTAAAGGAAATTGCACATCAAGGAATTGGATCCCTCTCGGTGCTTGATAGATCCAAGTTTAAGATGGATCTATGCTGGTGGTATGGACAGCTTGGTCTTGATTTAGAATCTTTTGAGGCAGTGACTACTTGATGAGATGGACATTTTTAAGCCTTTTACACACTCCGCCATTGGGCACATGCTCTTCGTATTTATTTAGGCCAGTTCAGGGTGGCATTTCCCTTGATTGGCATCTTTTCACATATTTGGAGGCATGGGAACTTTGTTTGCACACTTTTCTAGGTTGATCCACGTTGGCACCCATGGTTTGGAGAGTTGTTAATGGTATTTGCACATTGTTTCACATGTTTTCCCATGGTTTTGGGAGCCACTTTGTCCTTGCATTGGACATTGTTCTAACTTCATGGCACTGTCTCCTAGGACAAGTTGTTTATGATATTTCTTGGAGGAGTTTGGGCATTGGTACATGTGCATGTAACCACTTTTACACATATGTTGAGGTCGTTCCACTTCTTGAGTTTGATTACAACTATATGGGCGTTGGGCACACGTTCCTGTGTTATCTTCTTGTGGGACAAGTTATTGACTCCTTAAAGAGAGCCCCTTAGTCCTCTTGTGGCTTGTGCTATTTTTGGCACCCTTTGGTGGCTCTAGGGTTTTGACCCCTCATTATAGTGGAGCACCTTTTTATTTTTAGTATTGTGGCATGTGTATTGAGGCAAGGGTGATTATATTCAATATTGACATATTCCTCTCAAATCCTAGTCAGTTTTGCTATATTTGGTATGGATTATCAGTATCTTAGTGGAGCACTCCCCCTTTGAAGAGTATTTTAATATATTTTGGAGATTTCTTGCAGGGTGAACTTTTGGAGATTCATCGATGTGGTCCTATGAGGTTTTCTTTACATGGCCAAAATGCCCAAGAACAAGGAAGCATTTTTGCATAAGAGATGGAAATGTAGCATGCCCACTATTTGGTCCATTTGTTTATTATGGTATGCCCACTAATTGGTCCATTTGTTTATTATGGCATGCCCACTAATTGGTCCATTTGTTTATTATTTCATTGCTCTAGGGTTTTTGACTTGTCTTGAGTTAGTTGAAGGATATTATTTGTTTATGCCTCCCTCAAAGAGATCTAGGATCTAAATCATGGATAATATTATTTTATTTGAGCAGGTTTTGAGCTTGGACTCTAGATAATAGAAGCTCCTCCTACTATATTGGTTGTTGATGGTTTGAGGAAACTATAATTATTTTGGGTTTTGACTTGTTATGAAAATATTTGAATGACAATGTGATAAATGAAGTTTCATCTAATGTGTGGCATCCCAATCTTCCATACTTGGCTGATTTATATGCTGGAAATTTTGCTTCAAGCTGCTGCAATAAGGGTTTCAAGCTAAGGGGCAGTTTTGTCAATTTAAAAAAGGCTTTGGATGGGGTGCATTCTATCTAGCTCTTTAGTTGTTATTGCAAGTTCACACAAGGGCACCAGTGGAAGGGCCTTTCACTCTTATATTTCCTATCATTTTCAATCTGCAATCATTTGTAATTTTCTGCAAGTTGTAACAGCAACTATTACTCTCATCTATTATCTATAATCAGCCCTCTTTGTTGCTTTATGACTCCACATGCCCTTTGGAACATTTGGCACTAGTCTTGCCCCCATTAACCACCTTTAAAATAAACCTAATAAACTCATTTAAAGCAACTCTTCACTTTACCCAAACCTTCATTTACCTTAGGTCCTTAGATTTAGTAATCCTAACCCTAGGGATACCCCCTTGTGTGGAAGGAGAGCCATCCTTAAGGGAGAAGAGGTATTGTTTAGGTGACAGTGACAATCCTCTTGAGTTACCCTTAGGTTTGCACCCGCTCTTTGGAATTTGAAGCTCAAGTGCAAGAACAATGGGTAACAAGGACCATTGACTCTAAGCCAAATACTACATTTCACAACCCTAAAATATTTCAAAAGGAAAAGGAGGATGTGAACCCTGGGTGAAAGGGAGGTAACACCCCTCTAAGCTCCTTGACCACACAGAACTCTCACAAACCCACTTTCAACCTTCAATGAAAATCACACAATATGACTTTGGCAATGAAGTAGAATTACACACATGGCTAAGCAAGATGAAGTTAGGCTTCAAGGAGCAACACATTGAAAATCGTGAGCATATATTAACTGTGAGGCTGGAACCTTTGGATGGGGCAGTCTATACATGGGGTGAGAGATGGATCTCCGAAAAACCTAAAGGCGACTTCAGCAAGTTTATAAATCAGCTAACTCGGAGGGTAGATCGTAACTGAGATGAGCCCTATGATAACTCATGCACTTGTTCCAGAATGAGTTGGCAGTCAAAGAATACAATGAGAGGTGTAAGTATTGGAGTCAAAGGCCCAACTCTCCACAGATCTGGTGCAAAAGATCTACATCTCAAATCAGAGGTCAGAAATCAAAACTAAGGTAGGAATATTTGAACCTGATACTTTGGAAAAAGACATTAATATAGCAGCTAGCTAGGAGAGCAGACAGTCATCTTGAAGGATCCAGCATTGCAAACATTGTTGTCGGCACGATCTTGACCTTGAACATTAGAGAAAAAAATTGGAAAACCATGGCAAGTATTAAAAAAAAAAAAAATCATTTTTTTCAATTTGTTTAAATATAAATTAACAAAAACATTAAATAATCACATTGCCACATAAATATTTGAGAAAAAAATGCATATATAAGATGTATAAGTCCTAAGCTATGATTTTACCCTCAGAAACATTTTATGGTCTAAACTCCTAAGATCTACACCACTCAAACTTTGATATGAACTTGAGAGGACGCTCTCCTTGAAGAATTGGATAATGACTCTAGGCCACAAGAGTAATCCCCTCCACCATTAGAAACAAGCGAACCCTCAGTCTCCCTTGCCACAATGACTTGGTTAGGTAGTCTTAATACCTTCAAGTTTTATGCCTACATTAAAAGGCAAAGGCCCCTTATTTTGGTTGATCCTCTAGTAGAACATTTAACATTCTTGATAAGAAACGAGTTAAATGATTGGGCTTCCATCTTGATACTTTTGAAGGCTTTCCCATCGACATCCCAAACAATAAACACATACAATGTGAAGGTGTGGTGCACAAGGTGGAACTTACTAGAATACTTTACCCCCAAGATGAATTTTATGTCATAGAAATTGGAGGAGTAGATGTTGTTTTGGGTATTCAATCACTTATTTCCTTGGGGCCCTACTCCACTAACCACTAAGAAATTTCCTCTCTATCAACAAGATGGTCGTGAATACACTATCAATGGCCTTCCACCTAAAAGTATCCAAACCATTGACCCCAAACACATGTCCAAACTACTAAAGAATGTCCACCTTGTCTTCATGGCTTGGTTGTACTATTATGGATCCTTCTCAGCAAACTCATATGCCAAGCCTCTCTACCCTACCCCAAAAATATAAGATGGTCATTGAAGAGATGCCCATAGAACTTCTACCAAATAGGAGTATGCAATATGTTACTGAGCTTGACCCCAATAAAATCTCTATAGTTGCTCACCCTTACTGATATGGCCATTTTCAAAAGTTTGAGATTGAAAGACTTGAGGAGGAACTCTTAGTAGCTACGATCATAACTCCAAGTAAGATTCCTTGTGTTGCTCAAATTGCCTTGGTGAGAAACAAGGATAATTCTCACTTCCATTGTATTAATTGCAAAGCACTTAATCAAATTACTATAAAAAATAAGGTCCATGTTATCACACCATAGTAGCAGGGCTATTATTCTTGCTTAGCAGATATCTGCACATTTCAGAGCCTAGATTTTACAGAGTTTGGCTATGATGAGCTTGTATTTTGAGATCACTCATGATCAAAGCGGTATATTATATCAGACTTTTGTTAGACCTTGTGCCAAGGCTAAGACTTGGGAGCTCAGATTTGATGCCCGATGTGACCCTTTGTTCCATACAGTTTCAGTTCAATGCCCAGTGATGTATTGCAGCAGTGTTTCAGATGCTTTTTGATGATTATTATTATGATGTGATATGACTTATGGACTTCTGATTATTGACTATGGATTATTATCTTGTTGCTTTAGTCATCTTCACAGCATTAGCTTGGTATATGATTCAGGATGTGGCAAAACCATTTAAAATGAAATGAATTATCTTAATGTTGTTATAAATTGTAAAATGGACCTATTACTTGCACACTTAGGTTTTCAGACAAAACTCACTGGTTGTATTACCCTCCTATGCATAGATATGGTCTTTCTTGACATTCTTGTCTGCTAGCTTAGGCACCACATTCATTTGACTCCATCCATATGTGACCTTCCCGATTTGCCTTTCACCTTTGACTTGTCTCTCTTGACTTTTTGATACTGAGGACTTCCCCATTACTACCTCTGTGTTGGACCGCATCCATGTTTGTTAGTGTCTCGACTCTGAGTTGGTGACAGAACTTGCCTTTGGTGAGTTGGATTGTAGGCCCAAATCATTCTGGTCGGTTGTCCCGGTGTTTGGCACTAGCAGAAGTCCCCCTAGTCACTTGAGATGTTGTTGGCTAAAACTGAAAGCTCATGTACTACTTTATATTGGAAATCTTATAAATTCGCCCACGGAAACTATAAACTCTAGAATGTGTTTCTTAACACACGTGAGTAAAGGGCAAGAGAAATGAAATGCTAAAATACTCCTCGAAGAGTATAGAAAAGGTCCAAAAAGCAAATATTACTCAAAAGTTATATCTATTATCGTTGACCTTGTATATGTACATACATGCCCTGGTTGCAAGCTGCAATTAGTTGTGCTTCTTAGCACATCTGAAATCCAAAGGGTTATGTAGGCCAAAAAGGCCCTGAAATGAAATGAATGATCCTAATGAACCTGGATCAGCTTTATGTAGACATGATGCCTAAGTTGAATAAACACTCTCTAAACAACTTATCCATTTGTGAGGCACAGTCTTTCCCCTTGTTATTTGTCCGGCACAGAGTGTAGCTCCCCGTCTCCTCATCCAAAGTATCTTTTGGTTGAGTTTGGTCAAGTCACCCCCTTGCCTAACCTTCTTCTTAGCCTTCATCCTTAGCTAGTAGTTAGGCCATGTCCAATGGGTGAGTCTGTCATTTAAGCTATTGTGCAAGTAAATATAAATAACAATAAAATATATAGACATGATAAATGCCATTGAATGATGTTTATGCTTTAAGTTAAGCTGTGAGAATGATCTAAAGGAACATGTCTTAGTCTATTGATATAATTTGTCCTTGGTTATATTTTGACCTAGTCAAAGTTAGTTTGACTATTGTCATTCTTGGGATCCGTGATGATGTGGACCATGTATGCCTATGGATGATGATTGATGGTCCCACATACTCTTTTTGATGATGCCATATGGTGGACATATGATTCAGATGATGGTTGATGCAGTTCAGCAGATTTATTATTATTTCCAGATCATCAGATTATGCACAGTCTGGATATGGTTGGCCCTATTGTTGACCCCTCAGGTCAACCCATGGTGTATGAGTACACATTTCTAGTAGATTTGGGTCTTCCGGATCCATTGAGACACTTATCATTCAGTTCCGGGCACTTCTGACCAGTTTTGGGCTTGTTTTCCCAGCCTGACCAGCAAAGGCATGAGAGGCCAGTTCACCTAGGGCGTTGTATGAGGAGGGGGTGGTCCAGCCACTTGATTTTACCATTATACCCCCCTCCTAGAGAGCCTGGTGGGCTCAGTTTGATAGCGCAGGCACTCTGGGTGTCAGTTTGGGCAGCTTCACAGTAACCGAGGCGGATTAAAAATGGAATACAAGGGTCACTGAGGAATTCGATTTGGGCAACTGAGGCAAGGTTTTGGCACTTGGTCTTCACAGAGGTCTTCCAAGGTGAACCTCCCATCTTCCAGCCAGATATCATCAGTCAATGGGGTCCACAGAGGCCACAAGAGGCCTTTTACTGCATGTCTCTCACAGATTTTGAGGATAGGATTTGATCATTTGTATTATTTGGACATATTATTTTATATTATTGTGCCATGGGGATGAGCTAGTAAGGATTGATGCCTCCTAGCCCCACCATGAGCTTCTTGAGTCATGTCTATGTCATGTGAGGTGGTCCCATGTGTTTTAGCCACCTCCTAATGATGACGTCACCCTCCATGAGTCTTTTTGAGGGATGACGTCACCCTCTCTTTGAGTGATCCATGTGATATATTGTAGGCTCATCTTAGCCATTGATTTGATTATGAGATCTTTTAATCTCAACCACTCATCTTGTTGTATTGTAAAGTGGTTTTGAGATCTAGGGTTTTGGTCTTTATTATCCTATATAAGGAGGAGACCCCCCTCATTGTAAAGCACCTTTGAGCTCTGGAAAACTTGGAATGAAAATAATATTTTGGAGATCTACTTCTTGTCTTTGATTGGGTTACTCTTGTATATGTTCTTGCATCTTGTTTCTAGACATTCTTTGCTCTACAGGTGAAATCGACATCAATTGAAGGGAGGCGGAATTGCTTGAAGCTAGCTCAACGATTTGCTTTGTGGGAAGATTGTAGGGGTTGCTCACATCGCCCATGGGCAAGACGTCTTCATCTTGAGGGAGTTTTTCAATTGTGCTTTGTCCATTGATTGCTTCTTTGATATGACATGCTTAGATCTTATGGATTTGTGGATCAAATCTAACTTGATGTAGTTTGATTTACAGGTTTTCATGGGACATCTCTCCTCCTAGGGCTTGGATGATTTTGGTTGAAGACACTTGGATCAAGCTTGGAATTGTAACTAGAGCAAAAACTCTCCATATGCTAAGAGGCCGCAAGCTTTGAGGTAAGATCTACAAGGAACGTATTGATTTCGCTTGCTCTCCATCCTATTGGTCAAAAACTCCATTAAAATCAAAACCCTCATTTTTCTATTTTTTTAGATCTACTTGGATCTAGCTTGGCTTTGGGTATAATAAAAAGAACCCACCTCTGTAGCATCCACGGCAATCCAGATCTATAGTTTGGTGGCATTTGGCCTTCATTTGACCCCTCCCCCAAAGCACTTAGCCTTCCTTGGGTGAGGTCGCACTCCTTGGGAGGTTGAGTTTTGCTACTTCCAAGACATGGGTAGGTGAGATCCCACTTGATTTGCACTCCTCTCACTTGATAACCTACCCCTAGTGCTTCACTTCTTTGATTTTTGCCTTGTGGGCCCCATTCCTCATTTTGAGGGTTGTGCCCCACTTGGGTCATTGGGTGATGCACTTTCAACCTTAGTATGGAGATCTAGCTTACCTTGAGGCATGCCACTCAAAACCCACTTTGGTAATTGCCTTAAGTATCCCGATCTGCATTTTGGCATACTTGGGACTCCATTTACTTCTCCATTTCAAGGCACTAGTCTCCTTGGGTCGATTCGCACTCCTTGGGGATTGTGTCATGTGCTAGATCCCATATGTGGGTGTTGCCTAGTCTAACTTGGATCCATAGATCCACATCATCAAACACCCCTTAGTGCCATACCACCCCTAACTTCACCTTGTGGGTCCCATTTGGGTCATTTCCATATTTTAAGGAAGTGGGCCCCACTTGTGTTTCATGGTACTAGATCTATCTCTTTGATCTCCCTAGGTGGCCTAACTCATTCATTGGTTGAAACACTTATCATATCTTAAGCCTCTTCAACCATACTTAAACTCTTGGGTTCACCTAAGCTTGCATTGGTTTCCGTAACTCAATTTACACATCTCCATAGGAACCTTTGCTTTGGTCAATCTTCTTTGATTGGCTATAGGGTCTCCCCCTTGGTCTTGACTTGTCTGGATCTAAAGTGAAGAGTTACCTCGGTTATCGTGACTCCCAGCTTGCATCGAGAACCGTGGCATCTCTTGGGTCACCTCTTTAGTTGTCCATCCCCTCTACCGTCCCGGATGGGATACCTTCAGGGCTAAGTTCCAGGAAACGGGCTACCCCCCCACGTCCCCTATCCGTTTCCGTACGGAAACTCATTTTAGAAAACTTGAAACTCGTTTCAAAATCGGAAACCCGTTTCAAGTTCGTGTTTGGAAATTTCTCCACGTTTCTGGCCGTCAACACTCAGTATACCGAAATGTTAAGTTTTTAATGCATTTTCGATTTCCGGTTTAGGGTTTAGCAAGCCCGTGACTCCGTCCAACATTATAAATCAGCTAGCCCGTGACTCAGTCCAATCGCGTTATTCTTTAGCGAGTATTCATCTGAGTGTTGCTACGAGTGTGAGCGTATCTGCTGCGAGTGTGATGCTACGAGTGAACCGTGAGCGTTAGGGTGAGTGGGCTGAGTTTTGTGAGCGTGTGAGCGTTAGGGTGAGTCGTGAGCATTAGGGTGAGCCAGAGCCTCCATGAGCCTGAGTTTTTGTCAGCCGTGAGTTGAGTGTGAACCGCGACTGTGTGAGCCGTGAGCTGAGTTGGCATGAAGAAATCATTTCTTGTTGTCCTGGATCCGAGTTGATTGGCAATTATTTATAAAGTAAAACGCAATAAGTGTGTCCCAGACTGATTCCTCATTTAATCTTCGCGTGTAAATTCGTAGTATAGGCAAATCCCATATATGTAATTATTTGACATTCTTTCTATTACAGAATGCAAGATGGGGGGGCTACCAAAAGTTGATGTCTCACCCCACCCCCACTGGGGCTCCAGTTGTTTTATTTAAATTTAAAATCTAAAATATAAGTAAGTTCAATAAAGGCCATGAATTTAATTTAAAATAACTTCTAAGCCAAATTTTCACTAGTAAGCCACGGGGAAAATGTGTTAAAACCTAGAAGAAGCCCTATGTAGTGCAAAACTACAATGTTTCCATCATTGAAAGAAAGGCCATTATACAACACACATGAAACAGAATAATACAACCATGGTAATCCATCATTAGTTTGTCTGAGCCGTGAGCTGAGTGTGAACCACGAGTGTTTCTGACTTTTGATATATATGTTTTTTTGGCTATTTCCACTTGCATTATGGAATCGTTTATGGGTAAAATAGTAAAATGTGTTGTTTTTTTGGATATTAATACTTGCATTATGGAATCACTTATGAAATTATGAGTAAAATCGTAAATGTGATGTTACATGTATGACTATGACTATGATTTCTAATTTTGTTGAATTTAAAATTTAATCTGTAAATAATTATAAAATATATATATATATATCGCGTTTCCCCGTTTCCTAAATTTTGGGGGGTCACGTTTCCTACGCATCCCCATTTCCCCGTTTCGTGCAGCTTAGCTTTAGGGACAACTACAAGTCGTGTGATAACAGTCCCCATGCCTCATATTTATGAATCCATGGATGAGTAAAATGGTCCTAAGTTTTCTTCTAAGATTGGCTTCCACTCTCGCTATTTCCAAATCCCTATACAACTCTAGGGACCAAGACCAAGACTCCATCCACGACTCATCAAGGCCACTACCAATTCCAAATGATACCAATCAACCTTTGCAATGCTCCTACTACATTTCAGCCTTCAATCTTAATGAACAAAGTGTTTGCTAAGTGTCTTCGCAAGTTTGTCTCAGTCTCCTTTGATGATATCCTCATATATAATAAAATGTTAAGAAAGCATCTAAAGCATTTGGATCTTGTGTCTAGATGATATCCTCATATAACTACTTTAGCACAGCAAAAACTCTATGCAAGAGAATCGAAGTATGAATTTTTTCCATTACTTCCTTGGAATATCTTGACCACAGTATATCTATAGAGGGTATCAAATATTCAAGTCATTCAAGAGTGACTAGCGCCTACAACTATTAAGAAGCTTCAAGGATCTTTGGGCGTAGCAGGTTTCTATCATCATTTTGTAAAAAATTTATCTAATGTTGCTTGACCTTTGACTAGCTTAACAAAGAAGTATACATTTCATTGGTTAACTAAGGCACAACAAGCTTTTGATAATATGAAGGAAGCCCTTGCTTCAACTCCAATGATCATGACCCTTGCTTCAACTCCAATGATCATGACATCTGATTTCACCCATCCCTTCATCATTGAGTATGATTCTTCTAGGTTTGGACTCAACATAATACTCTTACAAGAAGATAGACCTATTGCCTTTAAAAGAAATAAGTTGAATGACAAGGAATGACACATGTTCGCATAAAGCAAAGAAATGTTGTCAATACTTCATGCAGTGCCCATGTGGCATCAATTTCTCCTTGGTAATAGATTCTTTATTAAAATTGATCACCTTAGCTTGAAGCACTTACTGTCGTTGTGGTATGCCTAGGCTGTCCACTTAAACTTTGAATCAAAGATACTAACATGCAAAATCAACAAGATAGAGTTAAAATGAACATTTTTTTATGCATGGATCCAAGGTGCATAATAATTCCCATAGAACTTGGGTGAAAGCTTCTAGGTACTCTTATGCTTGAGTGAGAGCTATTTTTATGGCTACAAACAAAGGAATGCCAAGTTCCCCAACCTAAAAGCTATGCTCTGACCAATGTTGGTTGGCTTGTTTCAATCAATTTTGAGCCATGACTAGAATGTCATTGATGGTACACAGGATGTCCTCCAACACCCGTAAAAGTGTGTCCATAGCCAGTACCTTAGACTTGTTTGGCAAGTGTGTTGTAACAAATGTAGTTTTTTGTCCATGTAACACCTCATTGGGTGTCATCTAGGTCACCCGATGATGGGTTGTACTATACAACCATTCAACAATGGGAAGCCATTTGGCCCATTGGCCTTGTTTCTCTAATGCAAAACACCTAGATAAGTCTCCAAACACTTATTAACCACCTTAATATGACCATCTATTTCAGGATGATAAGTTGTGTTCATTTTCAATTGATGCCTTGAGTTTGAACAACTATTGCCAAAAATTGCTAGTGAAGGTAGGGTAACTATCACTCACAATAGAAGTGAGCATGCCAGGAAATTTAAAAATATTATCCAAGAATACTTCGACAATTGTAGAAACTCGAAATGAATGTTGTAAGCCACAAAAGTGAGCATACTTGGAAAGGAGGGCAACGATTACCATGATGACCAATTTGTGTTCTGAGAATGGAAAACCTGTAATGAAATCCAATGAACTGTTGACCCAAACATGCTTAGGAATTGTATAGGTTACAAGGCAAAAGGATATCTATAGGGATGCACATTTGGTGGTTGACCACCTAGAATGGGGGAGATGCTATGATCATGCTCACTATGTGATGATAGTAAGCCATTGTGTTGTTCAAAGACCTGTTGATGTTTGTCCAAAATCAACTACAAGCAGGAATAAACTGATAAAGTGGATTCATCCAAAACCTAGATAGAATTGCATTATGCAATAACACCATAACAATTTGTATTCAAGATTTTTTCCATGCTATGAACATTGATGATCTCCAGGGAACCTATCTTTAGACCTATGAGTGTGTAATATTGTGGTCCTCCTTTTGGAACTCACGTATAACTGTATGAAATCCATGGTAACGAGGCCTAAGGTGCAAAACCATTCTACTCCCAAAACTATATCACACCTATTCATCTCAATGGTGGAATTTGAAAAGTTAGCCGCCCATGTGTAATTTTGCATTCATAGTGCCAATTTCATTATGCCACCATTAGCAATTATGATTTCAGAATTGTTGATCACGTGGAGATAATAGTGCATTTCTTTTGCCACTCCATAATGAACAAAATTATGGGTATTGCCACTGTGGATTAAGACTATCATCGTCTAATGCTTGATATACTCCACCAACTCCAAGGTCTAAGGGGGGCACAATCCTACTAAAGCATGAATGGAGATTAGCAGTTCCTCGTAAGGGGGGCTTCGAAGAGAGGACTTAATCCTACGTGGGTATAACCTCTATTTGACCCACAACTCGAAGTCTTCACCATCTAAAAGTTCCTTGAAATTAGTCAGTGGGTCAAATTGTCAATATCAGTGATAAATAATTTGTGCTCCTTACATTTATGTCCGAGAGGAAATATTTTCATCACAATTGAAGTAGATATTTCGACACTTGAAGTCGTCTAATTCCACAACAATCAACTTATGGACCTTGAAAGGTGGAGTGGGATATAGTGGTTGCTGAACAAAATGTGGGTGTTTAGACTAGAAAGTTGTCACCATTTGAGGATGACAAGCTTGTTGAGAGGCCTCCAACCATGTAACAGGTTTATTAGACATCTCCACTTGTGCCCAAACCTCCACATTGAGACCACTAATAAAACATTCCTAAAAAAATAGTCATCCAACCATTCTGTCTTGCGGGCCAATCACTCAAATTTCTCCACCATGACAATTTGTCATAATTTGGTTAATAGCACCACAAAAATAGTATCAGCTTCAAATTAGGCATACAAAGTTTTGACAAATTAGGCCCAAGAAATGTACCTTGAATATGTTTTTTCATGCCATTGCCACCATTACCAACACTCCCAATCCAAATACAACATGCCCAACTGGAGTTTCAATGCTTCATCTCAAACATATTGAAGAGAAGAATAGTGTTCCATCTAACCCACCCATCCTGCAAGATTAGACCCATCAACTTGTTCAAATCTATCTTGGGTAATCAATGCAACAGAGTGGAGTTATTGTCATGTGGGAATGATTGATGCCTCCCATCCCAACACAAGAATAGTCCCCAACATCCCTAAAAATTTAACCATGTGGTTCCTCAATTTGGGCGGTGGTATTTTGTTGAAAGGTGGTTTGAGTTAATTTATCTACTTAGGTCATACAATCCTCCATGGCCATTTGTCTAATGGTAGGCATGAAGTAAACTGATGTCAAATCAAGAGGATATCGACGTACTGTCAGAGGAGTTCCTTTGTATAGTTAGGGTGCAAGAGGCTGTAACTTTAAAATGGTCATAATTGCCTCAATATTGCTCTGAATCACTATTATGACCCCATTGGAAATGGCGCTACAACTCTACTTCTAATGACGCTAATCTAAAAGTAATCAAACGCACTTAAAAAAACTTGTGGCAACTAGAGTTTGGTTTTGCTAGGGTTTTCAGGCTACAATTTAAAATGGTTGTAACTTCCTCAATATTACTTAGAATCGCTACTATCACCCCAATCTAGAAATGGCACCACCACTTGACTTCAAATGGCACTAGTGTAACTGTGATTTGGTTCTCCCCAAGTAGGAAAACACCACCTCAAAACAGGGCATCTAAGTAATGAAGACCAAGGGAGTTTTAGCTTTATAGCTCTCTAATATACCATTGAGTTTCTAGCAATAATACTCGGTCGATCTTTCACAACACTAACTAAGGAGTAACTAAGGAGGATAGATCATACCCTTAGTCATACTACATGATTCCTTGGTACATGAGAGTGATCTCCCCGAGTACTATGCTCGGTATACTATAGATATAAATGATCAAAATGCTATCTAATGAGGTCTTAGTGATGCTTATGGGGATTTCAATATACTTGAGGGTACATGGAAGACAAATCCATAAACAAAATAGATGATATTAAGGGCTGAATTTTGTACAATTTTCATGAATCATCAAGTTTTGAATGCAATTCACGCAATATGCATGGGTCCCTTGCATATTGAATCTTACAAAATGTGTTTCATAACCCAACCTAATTATTAAATGCAATACTACTCGCCAAGTACCAACAAAAGTGTACAAAGGTTGTCCAAGGATGATCCCTCTTGTATTCTCTATGTGTATGCTTCCCAACCGCGATTTTACCAACTTAATGCCAAATCTCTATGTTTATAGACATCGAAACACCTCACTAGCCTAAAAAATTCTAAAATTTTGGTTCTTGCACTTGCACAAAGTGCTTCGATACCACTTGCAAGGTTCTTATCATGTAAAATGAACAAGATTAAGGAAATCAATATAAGCAAATAGCCAATCAAAAAGGAATAACAACAATTGAACATGTAAGATAAAAAACTTCTTGTTGAATGTTGGAATTGATAGCAATGTTCACAACACCTCTTCAAGGGGACAACCTTCCAAAAGAGCAAAGCTCAAATACAATACAATTACTTAACACCATTACATAGTTCCCTACTCCTATAAATAGCTTCTAGCAAACCCTAATCATAACCATTAGTAGCCCCTATATTAATGATTGGACCATATTACATTTATTGAATGCTTGCTACCTAGTGGGCATTCTTTAATGAAGCAACATTACATTATTGAGTACACATACCAACCACCTCGTGGGCTTTCTTTATGAGGCCATACTACATTATTGAATGCACACTTCAACTACCTAGTGAACCTTATGCAATGAGGATGGCCACCATAAATTAAGTGACAACGTAACCACCTTAACTAGAGGAGTTAAGGTGGGACCTGTTATCACCTAAACTGTAGCTACCCCTATGGATGTATCCACTCATGGATGGCAATAGGGAAGGGCAACTCAAAAGGTGCAACCACGATCACCTCGACCTCCAATATATGGTTGTCACGCCAGTCGAGGCAACCTTCACTTTATGTTATCTAGCCCAGACAACAAAGGGGGAGACCCGATCTACTCCCGATAGGAGAGATCAAAACCAAGACACCAAATCAAGTTAATTCTAAGTGAAGTAAGGTGTATGGTTTATCCTAGACCTTAGGATGAAGTCACAAGACAAGTGAGGGGTTCAATGAGTATAGCTTTGGTTCATTATTGATGTGAAAGTGACTTATGATTTGTGAAATAGGATCCAGGATTTATGTACTAGTTTAATGTGACAAAATCCACTGCCTTGGGGACCGTGTCCAATGCAGGGTAGTTTAAGGGTTGAATTGGGGCTAACTAGTACAAGTGACAAGCTTGATCATGATACATGATGACATCAAAGGGTTTAGCTCACCACACAAAGGTCAAACCACAAGTTAATCCAACAATCTAAGAAAGTCGAATTGACTTAGAGAGAAACCAGTGCCTTGGGAATTGGGATAATGGAGTCAAAGTAAGGTTAACTTGTGGTTAAGGACTCCTATTGCATGAGACAAGTGGGCAATTAAAGTTTTGATGGATGAATAGGTCTAGATCTAGAGATTCAAGGTTTGACCTAAGTGGACCACAATCCCTTAAAACAAAGAATGTTATCCCCAAGGTAAGATTTGATGAAGAGACACAGTAGACCTAGGTTTTGAATTACGCTTGTTCCAAATCCACTAAAATCTCAAGTACCCACGTCCTAGAAGTGGACCAACTCACTTCTCCAAGGTGGTGCGACTTTACCCAAGAGGGCTAAAAAGTGGGATAAATCAATCAAGACAAGTCCAACGGCATCCAAACTTTAGATCCAAGTAGTTTAGGCAAGTAAGGGTATGGATCTATAATTTCAAGGCAATCCGATGGCTAGATCTTACTAGATCTGAGTTTAAAGATAACAAGTGGTCCAAAAATGGGATTAAATCCCTTAAAATGTGGAATAGGGCCCACAAGGTAGAAATCAGAAAAGTGACAATCTGGGGGTAGGTTATTGGATGTGTAGATCACAAATCAAGTGGAATCTCAACTACCCACGTACTAGATCTAGGTCAACCCACCCAAACTAGGAAGTGCGCCCTTGCTTGGAGAGGCTAAGTGCCTTGGGAAGAGGGTCAAATGGAGGCCAATCCTCACCAAACTATAGATCCAGGATGCCGTGGATACTATAGAGGTGGGTTTTAAATCTCTTACCCAAGAAGCCACTAGATCTTAGTAGATCTGAGAAAATGTAAAATGGGGGTTTTGATTAATTAGGGTTTAAATGTTTTAGACAAGTGGATAGATCATGGAGATAGAACTTACCTTGAGATCATACCTGAGTGATGAAGAGAGATGCTTTGATGTTGAGGAAGATTCCCGCAGAGATCAAATGAGAAATTCTTGATTTTGCTTGCCAAATTGATGCCCTAGCCCACAAGTGCGCCCTCCTCTACTTGTCAATCCAAGGAAAATCGATTTCAATCAGAGAGGTCAAGTATGGAGGAAATACAAGTAAAATGCAATGATAACATAGAATAGAAGGTCCTGGGACAGTAATACTCCCTGTTACCAACGAAGAGATCCAAAGAAGAAGTAGGGAGAGTCTTCCCCTACCAATACTTCCTCCTTAAAGCAAATCGGCCTCCACCTGTAGATGCAAAAACGTGGTACAAAAGATATGGCAAACAAGATCTCCAATAACTCAGTGCAAAGGAAGAACCGACGAACGAACACCAAAAACATTCACCACAACACTGGAGATAGATGCGATAATAATTTTCTATTCCAATAATCCAGAGCCACAAGTCCCTTTACAATGAGAAGCTCTCTCCTTTAAATAGGAAGGAGAGGCATCAAAATCCTAACCACTTTTTGAATGAGTGGCTAAGATTAAAAGATACAAAAGTCTAATCAATGGTTGAGATGAGCTCAACAATAAAATACATGGATCACTCATAAAATACAACATAAGTGGACAAAATCGCCCTAGAAGAGGGGAATCCCACCAAATCATGATGACAAAATATAATAAGAAGCTTATGGTGGGTCCAAGGGGTAATTTTAGCCACCCTTGGTCAATCCCCATAGCATAATAATAATAAAATAGTCATCAATATACCAAATCGTGCTTCTATGGACAAATAGTAGGCCTCAAAAGACCTCAGAAATCATCAGAAAGTGCCATAAGTGATGGATGTGGGTCCCGATGAAGCTGAAACTGCTGGAGGAGGTGTGGAAGACATCAATCCATCATCACTGATCATCCCATGCCAAGACATTGCCTCAGTAGCCCAAATCGAATTCCTCAATAGCCATTTCTACCAATCCTGAAATGCCTCGGGAAGCGTGAAACTGCCCCAAACTGCCTCCTAGAGTGCTTGCGCTGTCAAGGTGAGGGCTCTAGTGTGTCCGGGAGGGGGGTAATATGGTAAAAACAAGTGGTTGGACCACCCCCTCCAAGCACAGCGCCCTAGTTCAACCGGATAAAAATCACATCTGCTCTGACGGGGTCTCCGACAGACCAAACTGCACTGGGATAGCCTGCTGAGGCTCAATCATCACTGTAAGTGCCCGGAACTGAAAACAGAATGTCTCATTGGACTCAGAAGGTCCAAATCTATCCAAGATGTGTACTCATACACCATATGAATCTCTGCATGATCATAAAATATATCCAATAGACCGGAACAGGTCAAATAATAATAATCTGTAAATGATCAAATACTACTGTAAACTATGAATTATCATCATAACCCTGTATCTACTGCATAGAATCATCATGTACATGTACATAGACCATATATCATCTATCCATATCATCACAAGGTCCAACCATCTCATGTCCTATGGTTGACCTTGGTCAAACTAAGTTTGACCAAGTCAACATGACCAAATATAACTCAGATCATCATCAGGAGCTGCTGCAAAGTGTCAAAGATTAATGCATACTTTACAACTTATTCAAATAACAATTATAACACAAAGTAATCATTACTGGCGATCTAAATCCAAATATATAATGTCATTAATTATTATTATTACTCAGACTAGACTTTCAAGACCATACTCACTTCATAGCTGTGATCAATTTGCTAGTGAAGGGTGAAGGCTAAAATAACTGGCTAGGCTAAGGGATGACTTGACTGACTTAACTTTGTGACACTTTGGCAAAGGGAAAGGGAATACACACCATAGTATATACTGAATGAGCAACAACACAGGGAATGGCGGTGTCTCACAAATGGATGAGTTGTTCAAAGAGGGTTTATTCACCTTTAACAGATGCGCACAATCCATAATACAAATAAGGCCAGCAATTGTTTTGATATGGCATTTAAGTTCCATTGCTTTTTGGGCCTGAAGTTTCCATAACCTTGATCTATGTGTGTTTATAAACACATTGCATAGATTTACATTTATTTAGGCTTTCTGCTGCAGGTGTGTTTTTAAGGCACTTGTTTACCTGAGCACTTCTAGGTGTGTCACAGACAGCTTGTTTACCTAGGTATTTACATTTCCAAAAGATATAACAATTTATTTTCATGGCCATTTTCATTTGGCATGCCTTTCATTCATGTGTGTTTAGAAACACATTGCATGAATGGGCTTTTCATACAAGATATAGCATTTCATTTTTTCCAGATTTTGTATTCATGGCAGCACTAAAAGTTTCGGGTTTAGCCAACACAACTTTAGTGACTAGGGGGAATTCCAAGGAACTCCAACTCACCATAGGTAAGTTTTGTCACCAACTCAGAGCCGAGACACAATAAACAGGGAAGCTCATCCAATACAGAGGCTACAATGGGGAAAAGTCCTCCATGCCACTAGTCAAGTAGTAAGTCAGGGTGATAAACTAAAAGGTCGGTAATGGATGGATGAAGACAATGAATAATGGTGCCAACACTAGCAAGCCAAGGTATGGTGGAATGATCACCTCTATTCTCCCTAAGGAGGGTAAAACCAATGAGTATGAATAATGAACTTCTAAGTCTGAGTAGGGACAATATAATATATATAATAAGCTCAACCAGGTCCACATATCTATATGATCGCCAGATCATGACACTAGGTGCTAAGACATGCTATAAGAATAAGTATAAAAGCAATATAACCATAACACAATGATATACCTGCTGAGTCATATACCTGAATACTCATCACCTGTACCATCATCTGTCCTCTGAAACTGCTACTGCAACTCTGGGCACTACTGACTGCTCTGTACAAATGGTATAATGGCTACATCGGTCATCTCTCTGAGTGTCCTGAGACTCAGTCATGGCATGAGGAATATATACTGCTGTCCAAAATCTGATAGTGATCCAATATAGATGCTCATCTCAGCATCTCAATGTAAGGTAACTGGCTGAATAGTGTACTGGAATCATAAAAATAATGTATGGTAGTCCGGCTACTATATATGTGATAACAGGACCCTAACATAAAATTGATTCCGAACAGCAAGTACATAACATTTTACACTTAGATATATAATTTTGCCTTTAAACACCTCAAATCAGCAAACTGTTGTTGCTAATCCATTGATAGAAGTGAAAACTCAGAATTTTCAACTATATGACTGGTATCCTTAAATCCATAGGGATATATGGTTGAATGGAGAATTAAGTGGGAGTGATTCCCAAGGTTAAGTAACTCAAAAGAATTCGAATAAAATCAATTAAACACAACAAAAGAGAAATTTGGCCACCAAAACTTAATACCTTTACTCCAGAGATGTGTATACTGTATACAATATTCGAGGTTACCGGTTTCAAACTCAAAGTACTCTAGGGGACCCAAGCTACTTCCAAAGCACCTTCTTCCGCCAAGTCCAGGGATTGGAAATCATGGATAGGATGAAAGGACTTCCAACTCTCACAAATTGGTATGCTCTCTCAATGTCAATTGAAAGAAATAGAAAAGGAACGATGACGGATGCACAAAAATTAAGGATCACACACCTCAATCACCTCTCCATCTCTTATAGAATGAGTACGGGAGTGTACATAGAAAACCTTCTCAAGATAAAATGAGAAAAGCAAGAGGAGAAAAGCTCCAAGAAAAGTGCACTAGTCATTAGAGCAAATTTGGGGTCTAAAATGGGCCTCATAAGAAAACGAACCACCTCATAAGAAAAAGAGCCATTGATGAGTTGGAATTCAAGAACCAATAGAATTTCAAGAAAAAGAGTCAACCATAATGGTTGACTTGGCATATTTGTCATAAAAAACACTTTTTTAATTCGCATATTCAACTTATCTCCCTATGGTTTTACTTAAATTTCGAGTGGGAGCACTTGTTCGATGCGGAATTATATTCCGCAATTCCGCATCCAACGAGTACCCACACTGCATACTTTTGAGGGACCCCACCCCACGAAAAACGAGAAATACATATTACATTAAAAAAGTTTTTTTAATGTATTTCTCGTTTTTCGTGGGGTGGGGTCCCTCAAAAGTATGCAGTGTGGGTACTCGTTGGATACGGAATATAATGTTGCATCCAACAAGTGCTCCCGCTCGAAATTTGAGTAAAACCACAGGGAGATATGTTGAAAATACAAAAAAAAATAGTTTTTTCTCTCTTCCTCCAAAATTCATAAATATCATTTTATTATTTTCCTTAGGAGGCCCATTTTAGACGGCAAATTTGATCTAATGTCCTTGTCAATCAAGGATGAAGAAGGATCCCTTCTCATGTATTGAAAAGCCAATAGTGGGGTGCCCTTCTCCTACCAATAATACCTTGTAAAAGAATTGAAAGTTGCCTGGAATACTTTCATGTCTGGAAAAAGAGGAGAGCAGTAGTCTTAAGGAGGGTGCACCACTTCTTTAGCCCATAATGGAAGGGAAAACCAAAACAAGAGGCTAAGAATCTCTCTTAAGCAAGTCACCCCACTTGTGGAAGAAAAGACAAAGGGGAAAGCGTGCTAAAAGTGGAAAAGTGGAATCTCCTAGTAAAGATTCCTTTTCTAAACAAAGGAGGCTTTTGCTTTGGGAGAAAAGTCAACACAGCTATGGAAGGCTTTTGTTTTTGGAGAAAAAACAATAATACAACTTTCTAAATGTGGAAAGCTTTTGCTTTTGGGAAAAAGACAAGTCAACTTTAAGTGGAATGCTTTTGCTTTTGGATGAAAGACAAATAAACAAGGCAAAGATTCCCTTCAAGGAAAGCATGTGCATGATTTCATGTATCCCTAAGTAAAAAAAACACCATGAAACATCATGTCAATAGGCCCCAACCCACTATTGCTTCTAGAACATGCATAAGCCTTGATTTTGCCCTGATTTAAGGTTTCTCAAAATTTGTTGAACATTGAAACCAACCCTCACTACTAGAAGGGGAACCCATGGCATGTATTATTTTTGGAAAAAGCACAAAAGCACATGTCCTTTGATCACCACCAAACTTGGCACAAATGCTGCCCACGGTCCACCATACTGGATACCCAAAAATGGTATGACCATCCTAAAAAGAAAAAAAAAAGAAAAAAACACAATTCTCCAGTCACTACCAAAACTAAACCACATGCACACCTCTCCAATGGGTATTTGATTCTATGCTTGAAGCTCGAGAAAGATAAAGTTTCTAAAATCATAAACTTTTCGAGATTGTGAATCTAAAAAATTTGAATGTACCCATATTTGGAGAACTCTCAATTGGGTGCTCAAAACTATAACTATCACCAAAAGTGGCAAGCTTCCAAAAATAGCAACTCAAGACTCTGGCACTGCCTTATAACCATCCCGCCCTACACACATATCCCCAAAAGCTACATGTCAATCATACGTAATGGGAAGCCTATTAGAGATAAAACTAGCAAGACTTACTAAAAATAGTAGTTGAGCAAGATCTACAAGGTTTGGCAAGGTACTCACGAACTTTCAATCCAAACCTGTAATGAATCTATGAACTGTTGATAACAAATCAGTCAAGATGGACTTTGGAAAAGCCCATCCTAATCTTGAATGTACTCACAAACATGCTAGAAAATAACACTTGAATTTGCATGGGAAAATTCAATGTTAACAAGCTCCATGGACTCCCTAGCCACATCATTAGTGACATGGATCCAATGTTTGTAAATCATTTTTGGTAAAAACTTTTTAAATTAGCAATGACCACTTTTAATATGAGTATTGCCTATCATCCTCAGACACATAGGCAGACAGAAGTAGTTATAATTGCTTGGAGAGATATCTTCAAATGTACAATGAGGATAAGTAAAGTAAATGGATAAAGTGGTTGCATATAGCTAAATATTGGTGTAATACTACTTATCACTCTACCGCAAAAATGACCCCATAAGCATTATATGGCTATGAATCCCCAACACCTAAGGATTGGATCATTCAAAATGTTAAGAGTCCTGACAACAACTAGAACAATACAACAAATGAAGAACATTTTCAATATCCTAAAGGACAGCTTATCCATGGTAACAAAAACTATGAAATTGCGAACTAACGAACACCACTCAAAAAGACAATTTGGGATTGAAGATATGGTCTTTGTTTAATTCCAACTATATAAATAGACAACTACATGGAAATAGAGTAAAAACAAGCTTCAACCCAAGTTCTATGGCCCATATAGAGTGCGAGCAAAAATGAAATAGGTGACTTATGCACTAGACATTACCAACAAGGGAAGGCTCTATGATGTCTTCCATGTATCCAATTTTAAAAAAAGCTAAGTAATTAAGTGGTTACTCAAATAGAGATCCCACTCATGAATGAAGAGGACAAGCTAACATTAGATCGTGAGGGCATCTTTAGGGTGAATGTGAAGAACCTCAGTGCTCTATAGAAGGTGAATCACAGAGTCCAAGATCAAATGAAAGGGCCTTCCAAATGAGGAAGCCACTAGTAAGCCAAGTATGACATCACCCCTCTTAGGTAGCCATCAACAAAGTTGAAACTACAAAAACCTATTTTCATACCTTAGACAGAATAAAGTCTTTTCTATAGTTGCTTGGCATAGTACTTTTGTAATAAAGTGGATTGAAGTTAAAATCTTGCTTGATATTATATAAGTAACTTAATCATAAAAGTGCACCCATCTTTTCTTTGTACGCACTCCTCAAAAATCACTCAGGATCGCAATATATGTTCGACACTACTAGATTTTGGACAATCTTATTTTCCTCTAGATCCAAAGGCATGTTCCTGCATATTTTGAGCTATTATATGACATAATTTGGAATTCTATTGAAGAAACAATGCATCTTTTCAATTAATTCAGCAATTTTTTACACCATTGATCTTTATTGTTTGATTTTACAGCTTTAAGAGCAAGTGTTTTTTAAGGGGAAGGGCATGTTGTGTACCTGCTAAGAAGAGCTCACCTATCTAATTAAAAAACCCAAAACTGCAAGGATAGGATGGGGCCCTCCTCCAAAACCCTAATTCTTCACTTACTTCACACCCTCATGCACTCAAAACAGTAAATCACCCTCTCATTTTTATCATTTCATTTCCAGCAGTGAAGGGAGAAACAGTCCACCAGTGAAGGGAGAGAACAGTGCAGCAGTGAAGTTGTTTCAGCGCTCTATTCATGCTAAAAATTTGTCAACAAGGATAGATAGTGAAAGGTGAAGTACAGTGCTGCCTTGGGTGATCAAATCTTCCATTGCAAGGGTATTTCAATGTTGTTCAATGTTTTTTGAACTTGCTATTTCATATTTGGATATAGCCCTTAAGAAAAAATTTAATGTAGTACGACATATGCACTTGCCACTTAGTTTAACTTTTTAAGACGCAAGAGTCAAGACCTATTAATGTCAATTTCAATTTTCAAATGATAATGATCAAGTTGATTGTTCAATGTTGTTCAGTGTTTTTCTAATCATTGTATGATTTTTCAAATCCAAAACTTCAATGAAGCAATGTGCATGTTTTTGTTGTTACTCGCTGAAAATGATATTATGCAATGTGCATTTTTTTTTGTTTTTTTTATAGTTTTTTCATATATGTTATATATATGTAATATGTATACAGTGTAACCCTGACAAACCCAAGTCCTTTATTTCAAAAAGTGTCATACCCATCCCTGAACCCAAGTCCTTTATTTCAAAAAGTGTCATCCCCATCCCTGAACCCAGGTACCCTGGCAACTTGGAAACTTAGCTTCAGACTCATGTCCCATGAATCAGCTAAAGGTATAGGATAAGTACATGTATTTTTGGATAGCAGATCCTTTGGGAATATATGCAAAATGCATCCTAAATGTGTAATCAAAGAACTAGAGGAATGCCCTCATGTGATAGACCTGGGAAACTAATCACGGAGATTATAAGAAAAAGAAAGCACTAGTATAAGGTAATCAAATTTAAATTATAAATTTACAAGTTATACTTGTAATCGTTTAATAATCAACAGGGGCACCAAATACAACAAATGGGTGAACCATGGCCAGCAGAAGGAACTCAATCAACTTCATTGCTTGGAAAGCTTTTCTCTCATGTCTCTATAAACAAATTCCATTGCCTGCAAGTGATAAGAAAAGTCACCAAAACTAGCGGCAATTGACAAATGGATACCAGAAAAAAATAAGCTTCCACAATGCTAAAGAACTTCTATACATACAATTGGATTTGGCCTTGTGGTCAGTAAGTGGCAACTGCTACCAAGTGATCAGGACTTTTATTACCTTGGAATTGTTTCTATTGCGCAGTGAGCACAGGCGCTAGAATCAAAGGTGAGTTATTCACCAACATGGTTAGGATTTCACTGGTAACATCTTCCTTTTCTTACATGGTTGATGGTTCTTTGAGGAATAGTAACTCTTCAGTTGCAAGACTGCTAAGCTAATCAAATAATACCGGGCAGCTGGTGTCCTTTTGAATAATAAAATTTTGGCATGTCGTTTCATTTGATTGACGGATTATTCAAAGCCCTTTCTAACGAGTTGAAACATTAAACAACCTTCAATGGCACTGATAATTAGTAAAATAATGACCAGGTCACCTAACTTCACCTAACTTATATGTAAAGTTGGACAATGGACTATGCATTATGCACTCTGGACATAATGAATGTGTGACATTTTTCAAAATTCAAAATTGAAGTTTGTAGAGTAGATCCCTCCACAGTAACAATTTTAGTATAAAAAAATTTAATAAGATTTTGAGTCGGCTAAGCTGGAAGCTCAAGTATAACTCCATGTTTATTAGGCACCTACATCTTCTATGTAGCTTAAGAGGTCTTAAGCCCAGCTCATAAAAAATGTAACATAGATTAATATTACAGAATAATAAGTCCAACGTTACATAAATATCATAAAATACCCTGAAATATAATAGCACTATTCAAAAGAATAGCGAAAAGTGTAATAAATAATGAAAAAAATACATAAAAGAGTGGGAAGCACTGCTTCTTCTAAAGAGATGACACCCACACTACTTGTCCTACATAGGTAACCGGGAGCACCTTGGCCCAAATTAGGTATTCCACGCCTTAGACCTGAAAACTCGTGAAGTATATATATTCATTTATGAATATAATCTTGAACTCAGAGATGATGGTCAGCCCACCCAAGCATTATAAAGTAGTTTTAAGAATCTCTAACAACATGACAGACCACATAAATTGACATTAATGATCCATTACATTGATTTACATACCATGACACACTTCTATGAACCCATATGACCCAATGGAGGGTCGCCCAAACATACTGAAATAGTATTAAAAGGGGGCTAACAACTTGACTGACCACATAAATTGATATTAATGATTCATTGCATTGACTTATATAACATAACTAAAACCAATTAACCCAAAGGACTCACTGGAGACATCATCTGGGCTAACAATTTGACTGACCACATAAATTGATATCAATGATTCATTACATTGACTTGTATAACATAACTAACACCAATTAACCCATAGGACTCAATGGAGACATCGTCTCCTATTTAACACATCTATTGTGTTGTGTTAGGGGAACAAGAAAATCGAGCCTAACAGTTTAAGATTTTTCAATCATCGTGGTTTATTGACTTATTATTTTGACCATTGTAACCAGGGATACTTACCCAAAAAGATGCAACAAAATCCATTAAAATTGGGGGCCATGGTAAGATCTCATTAGTCTCAAATTGGGGGCAATGGTAAGATCTCATTAGTCTCCCTCTATGTGCTTTGAAGAGGGCAGACCGCAGTCATAGAAGTGTTAGCTGGGTAAACGCTCACATCAAGGAGCTTGAACTTATTGTGGATATCTAGGTGCATTTAATTATGCTTTACTCCAATTTTTAAGGGAGTATCCACATACAGAAAACAAGTAGTGTTCAAACAAAACACCAACTGTGAGATCCAAAAGAAAAAGTAATCAAATTGTATTCAAAGCGAAAAAGATATATGGAAAAATTAGTGATTAAAAAAAACATACCAAATGCATATACATTGATGTTTTTGAGGCCCAGTATACTCTTCTTCCTCACTCCAACTCCAGCAAGCTGCTTGGTTTCATAGGATACAGATGGGAAGGAGACCCCAGTGTTAGGTTCCACAATGGTTTTAGTTTTCTCCATGTGGGCAACCTCCGTGGCCAATGACAAACAGGCCAGAGGACCCCAAAAATAGGAGGGTGCCCTTCTTTCCTGAGCGCAGACGTCACGAAGACTTTGGGCCACCCAACTTCTCTGCTTGGCAAGCTGGGGAGCCACGGCTAGACCAATTCCAATTCCCACGCCCAATGCCACTGCTAAACACCTGATAGATGATGAGGATCTAGACGAAGAGGGCGTAGAAGAATGCGGTGGGATGGAAGGAGAGTTTGGGTTTAATGACAGAGGAAAGGATGATGCCATTGCGGTTAGATAGCAATAGGATATCTCTGTAAATTCTAATAAACTGCTAACAATCAAATGAATCAAATCAGTGCATCAATTTATGGGGTAGATACGAAGTCTGAATCAATAACAGCCACTACCCACATGAAATTAAGGAGTGATTCTCGGAGGAAATTAATGAGACTGTAGTATGAGACAAAACGTCATCTTGGCGCGGGGGTTGGCGCGGGGGTTGGCTCGTAAGTAAGTTTTCTTTTTAAACAATTGCTCGACTTTTGTTTCTAAAGGGAAGAGACAGCCTAGTCCTGAAGTTCGATGAAATCGAAGTTTCCAGTCTGGAAAAGACTAACATTTTCCTGTAGAATGGGAAAGAAGTTAAGGAGGCGCTCGCTGCAATTTTCCAAGCCAAGCCGATGATTTCCCACACGGCCTTCCCAACTCAAACTGTTGCAATATTCATAAAATTGTTGAGCTACCTAATAAATTTCTCCGCACTTTGGTAGAGAACATTTAGCAAGACACTTGAATAGTATAGAGAGTGGGAAAAACGTTCCAGAGCCCAACTGTCAAGTATTAGGTGAACATCAACGTCATCCTTGCTTCTATATAGGACACAAAGATCCCACGTTAATCACAAAGAAGCTTGTGTAAGAAGGGGGCGTCCATTTCTTTCGAGAATTGTTTGCAATATAGCCAGGAAGGTTGAAGAGATTTTATCGTAAAGTTAATATTGTTAATAGTGATAACTTTAATTTTAATATTTATTTGTTAAAATATACATATAATTCATAGTAAAAATATATATATTTTTTCAATTAATTATTTAATCAGAAATTTCAATATATTTTCAATTAATTATTTAATCAGAAATTTCAATATATTTTCAATTAATTATCTAAGTAGAAATTTCATCTTTTAGTTAATTATTTGAAGCTCTTGGACACTCCCTAATTATATAATTATAAGGTGACAAGGGCAATCCTCTTATTTTATATCTATAAATTAAAAGAATATAAGATATATATGGGGAAGTCTAGACTAAAGGGTTAGCTCAAGTAGGTGCCATCAATGTTGTTGGGCATTTGGCTAAGCATCTCTTAGGTTTCTCTATGTTGAATTTGTACCTAGGAAAGTGTTCTCCTAGTGAAAGTTAGCCTAAGTCACAAAAGGGGAAAATTAACATGACCCTTGCATTAAATGACTTGAGATAAGCATTTAATTCCACTTTAGAGATTAAAGTGATTTTTTGGTAAATTTAATTAAAGTGTGTGAAATTAATTTTGGAGAGAATTAAATTAGCTTTTATTCTCATCCATCCATCTAAGTCAATGTGGGCGCTTGGATTAGATGTCTCTTCACTCACCCTAGCATCAAAACAAAACGGCAAGGGAAAGGCTTTACACACATTCATTCTTTCATGAGTTTTGAGAGAGCTGAGAGAGCTGAGAAAGCTGAGAGCAAATCGACTTCTTGAGAGGAGAAGAAGAAAAAATTTAGGAGGGAGGAGAAGTATAGTGGCACGAATTTCAAGAATCCGTACAGTAGGTCTGTACAGCAATTCTGGGCACAATTTTTTAGGAGAAAATCAGTGACAGGAATTTCCAGGTAGATGCATGAATTTCGAGGCAGGAACAGAAAAATAAATTCCGTACCATCCGTACATTGGCACGAAAATCGAGGTCTATGGTAAACACGATTTTCAAGGCAGAAAATTAATTTCTGGGCACGAATTTCGAGGTCCGTACATTCAGTCCATATAGTTCGTACATTGTTGGTTTGGCACAAATTCCAAGACAAAAATTTTGGGTTTTGTTGTTGAGATAAGTTGTAATTCTGTTGTTGCATTTTTTTATTTTGCTGAAGAAATAAAATAAAGAACTCTCTCTAACAAGTTTTCCCCTTGTGGGTTTTTCCTGGGCATTTGCCAAAAAAATTCTGAGTCTTTAAATTTCATGTAGTGCAATCTTTATTAAATTTTCTACCTAGAAAAAAAAAATGATGTTCATACTGTGTTTCTAAGTATGAAAAGATTGGTAAATTTTTCAGCACTCATCTAAATTGGGTTGGGCATTAAATTATCAAAATTTTGACTTTAAACCGGGTTGGGTTTGAACCTCATAAAACTTTCATGGTATCAGAGCTTGGGGGTAGAATAGTGAAGTGAAATTTTCAAATTTACAATTGGTCTTCTTTTGTGAGTGAGTAGCACCTTGTTGGATTTTGAAATTGCATTGAAATGGCTACAAGACTTGGGTTGGAAGATAGGCTAGATGGAGCAGGGAAATTTGTTCCATGGAAGGCTAGGATAGTGTTTATTTTGGAGGAAAATGAACTTTGGGATGAAGTGGTGAATAATACACAGACAAATCCAATTCTAGTTCCCGCATCCACCGATGTAGAAGCACTAGCATCTTTCAACAAAAAGGACATTAAGGTTAGAAGGATCATTCTAGATGCAGTAAAGGACCATGTTATTCCAAATATTACAGGAAAAGACTGTGCATTTAAAATGTGGGATGCTTTGACCAGCTTATACCAGAGCTCAAATGAGAACTGGAAAATGGTCTTGAGAGAGAAGTTGAAAAGAGTTAAGATGAACAAAGCAAGGGGAGTAACATCTAATCTTACTAGGATATCTCAAGTGAGAGATGAGCTTGCAGCAGTTGGAGAGGTTTTTTCTGGCAGTGAGCTAGTTCGGACAGCTGTGAATGGTGTAACCAAACCTTGGGTTGTTTTTGTGGAGGCTATAGTTGCCAGGGAGAACTTCCCTTCCTGGGATTGACTCTCGAATGACTTTGTGCAGGAGGAGACCCGGAGAGTTCTTGTGCAGGGGAGCTCTTCAAATAGTAAGGAGGATGAGGAAAATGTGGCTTTGACTGCAAGAGGGAAGAAAAAGTCCAAGAAGGGTCCCAAGCAGGGTGGGGCTAAGAAACAGTATCAGCAGTAGAGTGGACAGAAGAAGGATTTGAGCAAAGTCAAGTGCTTTGCTTGTCAGGGGTTTGGGCACTATGTCTCACAGTGTCCAAACAAGAAGAAGAAGAAGCAGCAAACTGCAGCTTCAACAAAGATTGACGAGTATATAGCTATGTTTGAGAGAGATTTTTCTCTCTATGCTAGACATATTGAGAGAGAGAGAGCTTCTATCATAACCAGCACTAATATAGAGATTGAGAGGGAGAATTCTTTGTTGACAGGTCATCCTATGGGTACTTACACCACCAACACCTGGTACATTGACAGTGGAGCCTCGAGCCATATGACAGGTACTCGAGAGATGTTTTCTAAGCTTTCACAGGCGGGCATAAATGTGGAGGTTGTGTTGGGGGATGACACAATTGTCAGAGTTGTTGGTCGTGGGACCGTTACATTTTAGAGGAAGTCTATGAGTCCCATGATTTTGAGGGATGCGTTATTTGTCACTGGGATGAAGAAGAAATTGATATCAGTTTCCACGATCAAGGATGGAGGACTTGGGGTTTATTTCCTAGATGGACATGTGCGTGTTTTCCCCAAGACTGTAGGACCATCTTCCTCTTTTGTCATTGGAGTCAGATGTGGGAAGTTGTACAAGCTCTTGTTTTAGCCCCAGCATGTTTTGGCACATAGAAGCAGCAGTGATCTTTGTGAGCTTTGGCATCAGAGGATGGCTCATCTACATCATCCAACTCTGAGATTGTTGAGGGACAAGGTTACATGTATGCCAGAGTTTAGCACGGAGCACAGTGATGTTTGCAGAGGGTGTGCTTTGGGAAAGTACACCAAGATTGTTTTTCCTAGCAATGACAGCAGGTCAGCAGGAGTGCTTGATTTGATTCATTCAGATTTGTGTGGCCCTATGTCATCTATCTCTTTGAGATATTTTGAGTACTATGTGACATTCATCGATGACTATTCCAGGAAGACCTGGATCTACTTCCTGAGGATCAAGAAATCTGATGAGGTCTTGCGGAGTTTCCAAGAGTTTAAAGCTCTTGTGGAGAACCAGACTGGGAGGAGGATTCAGGCTCTTAGATCGGACAATGGGGGTGAGTATATCTCCAAGGATTTTGATGAGTTTTGCAGATAGGAGGGCATACATAGACAGTTGACAATACCTTATACTGCTAAGCAGAATGGAGTGGCTGAAAGGAAGAACCGAGCTATTGTGGCAGCAGCGAGAGCCATGCTTCATGATCAGAGTCTTCCTTTCTTCCTTTGGGCCGAGGCTTGTAGTACAGTTGTATACCTTCAGAACAGGAGTCCCCATTGTGCCTTGGGAAGAAAGACTCTTGAGGATATGTTCACAAGCAAAAAGCCTAAGGTTGGTCATTTTCGCATATTTGGTTCTTTGACTTACTCGCATGTCCCTTCTAAGAAGAGGACAAAGTTAGAGCCCATCGCAGAGAAGGGCATCTTTGTGGGCTATGATGAGACTTCGAAGGCCTTTCACATTTATCTTCCTGCCCTGAGGAAGGTTGTTGTGAGGCAGGAAGTGAGATTTGAGGAGGAGAGAGTCTTCAGGAAGTCTAGAGATTTAGAGCATGAGAAGTCACAGGCTTCCACACCTTAGGCAATTACACAGGTACCAGCAATTCAGAGTACAGGATCACAGGTTTTCAGAGTGACTGGATCATAGGTTACATGCACAGGTTCAAGGGTTCAACCAGCAGGTACTTCGGGGCCAAGTTATGGGTCTCAGGTCACAGGTTCACCAGTAGCTATTTCACCAGCTACTATTTCACAGGTTTTTGGGCCATCTACTTTTGGCAATGCTTCAGAGGATGATAGACCAGTTTGGGAGCCAAATTCAGGGAAGAGGAATCCCAAGTGGCTTCATGAAACCTTGAAGGAAGCAGAATCATTTGGTGAGCCCAAGGAACCAGTGAGGACAGTTGTGATGCTAGACAGGTTGGGTACGGTATTGGTTGCTAGTCTTCGTGATTCAAAGCCTTCCACTTTTGAGGAGGCCTCTTAGCATCAGGTTTGGAGAGATGCCATGATGGAGGAGTATCATTCCATCACGAAGAATGATGTATGGGAGATTGTACCGAGACTAGAGGGGAAGTCCGTAGTGAATTCCAAGTGGATTTACAAGGTGAAGCATGCTGTAGATGGCAGTGTGGAGAATTTCAAGGCTTGATTTGTGGCACGGGGGTTTTCACAGATAGAGGGATTTTATTACAATGATACTTTTGCACCAGTTGCCTGATATTCCTCTATTATATTAGTGATTTCCATGGTAACAGAGTTGGGTTGGAAGATCCACCAGATGGATGTGAAGACCGCATTTCTCAACAGTCTTCTACAGGAGGAGGTTTATATGGAGTAGCCTTAGGGATTTGAGATCTATGGGAAAGATTCTCGTGTGTGCAGGCTGAAGAAGTCCTTGTATGGTCTGAAGCAAGCTCCTCGAGCTTGGTATTCCATGATTGATGCTTATTTGTTGGCGATGGGATTTCAGAAGAGTGAGGTTGATTCCAACCTTTACTACATTGTGGTTGGTGGTGATCCACTCATTCTTCTGTTGCACGTTGATGATTTGTTTATCACTGGGGAGGAGCACTTCATTGTAGCTTGCAAGAGAGATCTTGCTTCAGAGTATGAGATGATCGATACTGGGTTGATGCGTTATTATTTGGGGATGGAGGTTTGGGAGGACCCTGGTCATATTTTCCTGGTACAAGGAAAATATGCTGCAGATATTCTGAGGAGATCTTAGATGCAGGATTTCAGGCCGATGACCACACCGATGATAACCAACTGGAAGAAGCTTCATGCTTCTGAGGGAGAGTTGGTGGATCCCACTTTATACTGTCAGCTCATTGGTTCTTTGATGTATCTGGTCAACACCAGGCCAGACTTGTGCTTTGCGGTGAACTCTCAGTCAATTCATGGTGGATCCTAGGAGAGTGCACTGGATCGCCACGAAACATGTGTTGAGATACCTTACAGGGACAATGGATTATGGTTTGGACTACAGGAGGTCGGGTGGAGTTAGTTTGGTTGGCTTTACGGATTCAAATTGGTCAGGTAGTATGACGAACCAGAAGAGCACTTCCGGTTGTTGCTTCAGTTTGGGCTCAGCAGCAGTGTCGTGGTTCAATCGGAAGAAAAAGTCCGTTGCTTTGAGTTCTACTAAGGCTAAGTACATGGCAGCCAGTCAGGCTAGTTGCGAGGCACTATGGCTTCGCAAGTTGTTAGTGGATTTATTTGATCTTGAGCTTAGGCCTACAGTGATTTATTGTGATAATCAAAGTTGCATTCAGCTCTATGAGAATCCGGTCTTCCATGACAGGTCTAAGCACATAGAGATCAGATACCACTTCATTCGAGACTATGTTCAGAGAGGAGCTATGGAGTCGCGGTACATTTCCACTGATGAGCAAGTAGCAGACAGTCTGACAAAATCCTTGGGGCAAGGCAAGTTTGTCTTCTTTAGGGACAAGTTGGGAGTGGTGCAGAACACCTTCCTTGGTAAGAGGGAGTGTTGAATTTGTACCTAGGAAAGTGTTCCCCTGGTGAAAGTTAGCCTAAGTCACAAAAGGGGAAAATTAACATGACCCTTGCATTAAATGACTTGAGGTAAGCATTTAATTCCACTTTAGAGATTAAAGTGACTTTTTGGTAAATTTAATTAAAGTGAGTGAAATTAATTTTGGAAAGAATTACATTAGCTTTTATTCTCATCCATCCATCTAATTCAAAGTGGGCCCTTGTATTAGATGTATCTTCACTCACCCTTGCATCAAAACAAAAAGGCAAGGGAAAGGCTTTACACACATTCATTCTTTCACGAGTTTTGAGAGAGTTGAGAGAGTTGAGAGAGCTGAGAAAGATGAGGAAAAATCGATTTCTTGAGAGGAGAAGAAGAAAAATTTTAGGAGGGAGGAGTATAGTGGCACGAATTTCAAGAATCTCTACAGCAGGTCCATACAACAATTCTGGGCACAATTTTCGAGGAGAAAATCAATGACACGAATTTCGAGGAAGGCACAAAAAAATAAATTACGTGCAATCCGTACAGTGGCACAAAAATCGAGGTCTATGGTAAACATGATTTTCAAGGCAGGAAATTAATTTATGGGCATGAATTTCGAGGTCCGTATGGTCAGTCCATACACTGTTGATTTGGCACAAATTCCAAGACAGAATTTATGGGTTTTGCTGTTGAGATAAGTTGTAATTCTGTTGTTGCATTTTTTTTTTTTTGTTGAAGAAATAAAATAAAGAACTCTCTCTAACAAGTTTTCCCCTTGTGGGTTTTTCCTGGGCATTTGCCAAAAAAAATTCGAGTCTTTAAATTTCATGTTGTGCAATCTTTATTAAATTTTCTGCCTAAAAAAAAACTGATGTTCATACTGTGTTTCTAAGTTTGAAAAGATTGGTAAATTTTCCAATGCTCATCTAAATTGGGTTGGGCATTAAATTATCAAAATTTTGACTTGAAACCGAGTTGGGTTTGAACCTCATAAAACTTTCACTCTATTTCATTTTCCTTGGGAATATATATATATATAGAGAGAGAGAGAGAGAGAGATGTTGGGCATGTTAGTACAATGAAGAATTTGGTGTTCACAAGTGCTTGAGCAGGTGATTGAGGGCTAAATTCAAGTTTTACCTTAACGGAGTTAGTGCTCGAGCGCTAAAATATAACCCATGTTTTATTTGACTTAGCACCTGAGCACTAAAATTAACAAAGTAGGGGATTGCAAGTGAAGATCATGGGTTAAATCATCGTTAGAGGCATCGTACCAAGTGACCAAGTAGTGAAAACCACGAGCTAGATGATGGGGAACTAGATCGTTGATCGCAGACCGAATCAAAGGTCTAGATTCATTTTGCCCCAACGAGTTTCCCATGTTTCAATCCCAATTAAACGATGTAAAGTGGGCAAACCAAGATTTACAAGTGGAATTATTTCATTGGTTTCACATCGTACTAATGGGTTTCCAATACCACTAGTTCCACAAGCCACAACCACTCCACGTAGTGGGATACAATTGGCAAATGTGAACAAGGACCTAGCACCACCTAAATTAATCAGAAGGTGATGCATGGCCAAAGGACTCACCCCTTGACCGTGCACACATGGTATTGTTGATAGGACATACATGTGACATATGGATCAACTGCGGGGTGCCACATGGCCATGGGGCCAAGGTGATGTCAAGATGATGTCATCATATTTTTACGAATAGAAAGGTGCCACGTGCCTATGGGGCCAAGGTGTCATCATATTTTGAAGAATAGAAAGATGACACATGGAAAAATATTTTTTTTATAAAGGTCAAATAACGGGTTCATAGGTATTATTTTTTATGGAAAAATGAGCTATAGGTCCACATTGCTGCTAATAATAGATACCCCACGTGTTGCCGCAGACCACGAACACCTAAACTAAACTGGTAACCCCATCTAATCTTTATCCCCAGTTCTTTTTATTCGTTCAATTATCCCATTTGATCAACAAAATAGCTATAGTGTCAAGCACTAGTTTACTTTAGTCTTCTAAGAAAACCAACGCTAGTGATGAGCATTTGATAGACAAGGAGGTCGAGGTTTTTTACCCTGCCCTGTCCATACCCAACTTGTATCAATTAATTAAAGAAACCCAACTCAACTATAACAATGCTCGTGATTTCCTACATATGTGGAAATTTAGCCTAGCCCATGCCTCCATACGTCAAACCTTTCATTTTCATGAGGTTGTAACCTAGTGTGCTTCTCATTATTCAGTTAAGGACATGATAGTTATGTTTACTAATGGCTCAAGAACAATTTTTCCAATTAATAGAGAGTCAATTACTCAAATGTTGTTGTTTCCAAATCAGCCAGATTTACAGACATCGAATGATGATGCTTTGGCCCAAATTACCAAGCCCCAAATCAATCTAATAAAGAGAAGTTATTGATTAGCTACCTAACTAAAGATGTTGTTGGGCCTGGCCCAACTAAGGCATTTTTGGCAAGGCAGTTTTGGGGAGCTTAGAAGTCGAGCGCAGCGCAGTATCGACAGGGTGGGAACCGCGCAGCTAAGTGCCAGCTCCGTGAAGTGGTAGCACTGCGCAGTGCTAGCACGACACCTATTTTGGGTAAAGAATGTAAGGGAAGGTTGAGCAGCAAAAGCGACCTATTTTGAGTAACAAACTCAAGGATTCCCGGGAATGGATATGGAGCAGCGTGAAGGCGGATGAAAGCGACCTGTCAAGAGAGTGGCGGAAAACAGTTGGAAGCTAAGCCACGAAGCCGACAGCGACAGGCAAGCCAGAGGGGCGGAAAGTGACACTCCACGATGCAGTATAACCGTTTTATGAAGACTGCGGATGTCAGAAGGGCGTGCGAGCTGCGAGTGGTCCAACAAAATGGCCAGAAGCATGTGAAGCAGTTTTCAACTGCAACAGTCTGAGTCGGCGAGTAACCGCACCATTTTGTAACCTTAGGCTTTTGCCTATGCATTGTAACAGACGTGACCTACGGGCACAATCTCTATATAAAGGGAAATTTTGTAAGGGAAATGGTTAATGAATCTTCAAGAAATGTTGATTCTTGCTGAGGATTGATCTCTGTTGAGAGACGATTTTAAAAGGCTCTGCAAGCTGCATGCGCAAAACCTACTGAGAGAGAAGAGAGTCTGCAGCTGAGTGCACAGACTGGAACTATTGTACCCTTCCCATAAATAATATAACAACAGTTCCTGTGGACGTAGCTCCCATCCTGGCGGTGAAGCACGTTAAACTCTGTGTTATGTGATTGATTATGCGTTTATGTCTGTGTATTTGCTTATGTGAATGGTTAAGATTCTGTTTATGAATGCATGTGTTCTTGCTTGTATATGTATTCGCCATAAGGATAGAAGATGGAGATAATATATCAAGTAACAACATGTGTGAATGAATGTCAAATGCACCGGTATTTCTAAGTTAGATGAATGCATAAGTTAATCGGGTAAACACTTAGCCGACGAAGTCTGCGTAGTGCGATTCACTTAGCGCAGCACCGGAAGTGCGCAGTTACAGTGTATTTGTTATAGTATATAAGTTAGCAAGGCTTTCAACCCCCTATGTTGTTGAATGCATAACTTACACTAAGTAAAGTCCATTGAAGTAGTTAAGTACTGAAGAGGAAGCGCAGTCTCGGTGGCGATGTCCTGTTATCAAAGAACCATCCCGAGCCGCGCAGCCCTTGGATGCGCCATGGTGAAGCTTTACCCATGAAGGGATGAACTTCGCGCAGTCCCCAGTTCGCAGCGAGAGTCCTGTAGCGCGCTACTCACCAGTCTTTTAAGCACTCATCACCTGGTTGTGGAAACCTGATTCCGCAACCTCCCCATCAACTTCGCCTTAGGTGAGACCTCGGTCTGTTTGCAGGCTGTTGCTGAAAGGGCCAGTGAAAAGGGGTTTTGTTGGTTCCTCGAACCACGCAGAACTTGGGTCTTTCTAGAAAACCTCAAGAACAGTATAAGCAACCAATAAATGGTCTCGGCCGTCACAAAGAGATGAAATGCCGTTAAAACCACAGTTGACACTACAAGCATTTGACAAATGGGCTATTGATTTCGTGGGACCTAATAACCCACCAGGGAAGAGGACTGGTGCGAGATTCATTATCACCGCGACTGGTTATCTCACCATATGGGCAAAGGCTAAACCAGTGAATGACTGTAGCGCAGCTACTGCCACATAGTTCATCTTTGAGAACATCCTTACAAGATTTGGATGCCCGAAGATTTTAATGAGTGATCAAGGGACTCACTTTTTGAACATAACTATTGAAGCCCTTACTGAAGAGTTCCACATTTATCATCAGAGGAGTACACCGTACCATCCTCAAGCCATTGGAACTGTTGAAGCTTTCAAGAAGGTATTGGAGAATGCAATGACAAAAGTATGCAATGTGAACAGGGATGATTGGGATCTGCGCATTCTACTTGTGTTATGGGCATACAGGACCACTTGCAAGAAGTTGATAGGCCATACACCTTTCAGATTGGCCTATGGACAGGAAGCTGTGATGCCAATGGAGTATATTGTACCAAGCATAAGGATTGTTGCATTCACAGGCATGGAGGATGAAGATACAATAGAAGAAAGGCTTCTACACTTGGTTGGATTGGAAGAGGATCGCTTCATTACAAGCTTTCACCGGCAAGTGCAGAAAGATAGGGAAAAAGCATGGCATGATCACCACATCAAGAACAATTCTTTTCAGGTTGGTGACCTAGTCCTCCTGTATGATAGCAAGTTCATGAAATTTCCTGGAAAATTTAAAATGCATTGGCTTGGCCCATATACTGTTATGTATGTTACTAACGGTGGCGCAGTTCAGTTAGCCACGTTAGCCGAAGATAACTTACCAGGTTTGGTGAATGGAAGTAGACTAAAACCCTATCATGACAGTCCTACTTTGCAGAACCCTCAGCGATCCGAAGACAAGGAAATTTCTAAGTGCCAAGTACAGTTGAAATTGGGCACTAGAAATTCAAGAAATTCAAGTACAGTCTGATACGTGAAGTTTGATGAAAAGGAAAGAAAAAAGCGCACAATTGCGAAGCTCAAAATGTATTTGCGCAGATCAAATAGAAAAACAAAGATACAAAGTTCAGAAGTAAGAAGCACGACAACGTGAAGTAATCGCGTCGGGATAGAGACAACCCACCGTGCAATTTGACGCAACACTCTAAGAAACTAGCCGTTAAAATGTCGGTCGGAAAACTAGCCATTATACAGTGATTTTGCCAACGATCGCTTGAGGAGTTAATGAAGGAAAGGACCCGAATCCTAGGCAGATTCGGCTAACGGACATGCTAATTAATGCTTTTATAACCATTGATGGGCGTGGCTAAGGCTCAACTGCTCCTATAAATACCGCTATGCCTAAACTCGCGGGCGTTACCGAAACTTTGAAGTTTTTCTGCAAGCCATAGATTTCGTCTGTTTACAGTGAACGCTAAGAAATCCCGTGAGTTCACCGACAGATTCTAGTGAATGTCTAACGATTCCACCCTTGAGCAAGAATCCGCAGTCGAGCAGGCTGTGAGGGTGTTTAAGAAAATCGGGCTTGAAGGGTTGATGAGAACCCCTGCTAAGAAGGTTGTTACAGAACAAGGACAACGTTCACGTTGTTCGCCACAACATTCTACACAAATGCAGAGCAAGGGTAAGGAACCCATAGTTGAGAAAGTTAAGGTGAAAGTAATGAGCTCCAAGCTACCAGAAGTTCCACTAAGGGATAAGGAGCTACCATAAACCTTGACGCCAGAATATATCTCTCTGCACACAGGATGTTAAATTTTGAGCATTAATTCAATATACTCTAGGATCTTTACTGAGAGAATAACATGTATAGTATATCAACGCATAACAATCATATCAAGCATGTCACGCATCACAAGAATCAAAATCATGAGAGACAAGAGACACAGAGTTTCCATGGGGAAAACCCTAAGGTGAAAAACCCCACAACTTCCTCAGAGATAGAGAGAGCAATGGCTCAACCAAAGTACAACCAAAATACATTGAGATAGTCTCCTAGTAGTAGATGATCCTCCTCCTCACTAGTGCACCACTTTCTGAGTGAGAGAAGTGTGAGTTTCCGAGTGATCCAAATAGAGATCTCCTGATCTCTATTTATACTAGTTTGTTTGCCCAGTGACCTTATGGGGCCGACTTGTCTAGCTACGTACATCAACCATATAATATATATTTCAGGGCCGACCCCACACATGGTGGTCTAATAACCCATCGACAAGTACACACACCTGCGACACTTGTCAATACACATGACGACACTTCCTTATAGAGGAATAACACATCTTTTATAAGGGTACAACAAATATATATGAAATACATAGATGAAATACATTCCGAAGTTACATATACATCAACACAGGATGCACTGGCCATTAAGCTCTCTAGAAATGCGAAGTATGAGATACCGCTTCCACCCGTATCCAAACATGTAAAACTAGAAGCAACTCTGTTGGGTAAGATCGCAGACTGTAAGTTCGAAGATTACGACTTGCTACAGTAGCAGAAGGATCCAGACGAGCCAAAATACCCACAATTTCAGCCAGATAGATATATGTGTTGGAAGACGGACGTCAAGAACAACTGGTTGTTGGTTGCGCAGAGCTGGTTGTCTGAAGTTGTCGAATCAGGGTTGCTGAACCTATTGAGGCTTCCACACTTCGACCGAAGGCCATGACTTAATGTGGTGGTGCGCACACTCATATCGTGCACACACCAAGGCTACCTTTGGTTGGAGAGAAACGTCGACCTCAACATCGATCTGATCCATCGGATCATAGGGTTAAGCAAGCGAGGCGATGACCCAAAGAAGTTATTTGTTGGCAAAACTAGGGATAAGGAGATTAAAAGTGAGAGGAATTTGCCGTAGGAATTTTACAATTCAACAAGTTTCGAACCTATTAAGCACGTTCATCCTCAGGAGACAGGACACTCGAGGGATAAGGAGATTGTCGTGCAGATGAAAGAAGCTTACAGTATCCCCAAAGGCAAAAGAGGATTCGTCACGGACGATATAAACGATGATGCTATGTGGTTTGTAGTACAACTGCTAGCAGGAAAAAATTTGCGAAAGGCCAGACCTACAGAAGTACCAGCTGGCGCAGTGCTCCTTGGGGCAAAGGCAACGCAGGGCGGAAGATTTAACTAGTGCCAATATTTATTGAATGAGTTTGTAGAAGATATCCATGAAACTCAGGTCAACGACGCCGCGTTCCATTACACTTGGTTGATGGTATTGATTGCCTTTGTAGGCTGGAAGGACCTAAGGCACTGTGTTGGCCTCACCTCTGCCAGTAATGACTGTCGAGGACCCAGGTATGCGAATCTCTGGGCAAATTTGATGCCAAAAAGACAGCGCGCATCGAATGAAGTTTTCTACACATATTACGAGCAACTATGCAATGTCATTGTTCGCACACTGCGCATCTCCAAAGATGTAACATGTAAGTATATTCGCACTTTAAATTTTTACGCTGACATGCATTCCATCTACATTTTAGTGAAGGCACGGAAAAATAACCCATAATGGTTCCAAGGGAACTATCACATGGATGAAGTGGACATCGACCTCATTATGAAGGAGTGGCTAGATGAATGAAAGGTCGAAGGACCTATGATCATTAAAAGTGACTTTGACAAAAGTAATCCAATACCAACAATAATTGTCGAAGAGTCACCATCAAGAAAAAGGAAGGAGCCCGGAAGCTCGGTGCCAGAGAAAGTCCAGAAAAAGAAGCAGAGAGCTGTAAGGAACCCATCAGAAGCAAGGCTTCATGATGATGATCATGAGATCATCGCGTCCAGGGTTACTGTACATCTAGAAGACATGATGGCCCTCAAGGACAGTAAGAATGAGGTAATTCAAGCAAGTTTGCAACATAATCTCACCACGCTGCAAGGCATAACAGTGAAGTTTGAGCAGGTCCAACGTGACTTGGCCATGTCGCGAGAATCATAGTCCGAAGGAAGGTCAGGGGACACATTGCAGCCAAAGAAAACAACTTTATCCTTGACCTTGGCACCAAAACCGCACATCATCAAAATTGACCCGCTAAGCGTAATATTACTGTGCGATCAGTTAGCTTCGAGCACGCAGAGCATAAAGCATGTGGAGATTGATATCGCGATGCTACCAGTTGAAGGCCTACATAATCTACACCTGCAGGTTGTGGAGGAAATACATGACCGAAATATGGTCATTTTGAACCAACACCACGAATTACATGAAAATTATAAACAGTTGCAGGAATCAAGTGCAAAGAAGGGTAAGGAACTTGAAAGCGAACAAAAGCAGCGAAGAAGAATAAAGCAGACTGTCGCTTCAGTCTGCGCGGATATCCCAGAGTGCGAGGAGCATCCAGAGCTCGCGGACAATATAAAGAAGATCAGCTCGGTAGTCAGCGATCTTAAGTCTCAAATTCCAGACATGGAGATAGACTATAAGCAAATATTGTCGCCTTGGAAGCGGAGAATCAACCAAAGACACTACCAGATTAGGCAGAGCTCAAAGTAGTAGAAGCAAAGGCAGCCGCAAAGAGCATATCTAGTGAAGTAGCGAAGTGTCAAAAATTGCTGGACGAAGTTACAAGAGTGTTTAATGTGCTTCAAGAGTATCCTGAGCTGCTGCAGGTCCAAACCAGTTTGCAGGAAAAGTAGGCAACGTTAGATGCTCTAAACGTGGAGATGAAGACCCTACTACCTAAAGACAAAATCCGTCGATTTCCAGAAGTCAATCAATTAAAAACATAACTTCAAGTGTTAAGAGAACAGGAGGTTGAAGCCGGAGATAAGTCAAAGCCCCTGCAGGAGGAAGTCCATGCACTAACGTAGCAGATCGAAGAAAAAATGCAGGAACTCCACGATGCACATGCATCAATACAAGAACAAACTCAGGAAGATCTAATAACGGATGTGTTAGAAACAGTCAAAGCAGTTGAGGAGGATGTCAAGGATACAGTTGCGAAGTTGAGCACAACTTACCAAGAATTGGCTGCAAAAATAGCTCTGCAAGAGGAAGAGCAGAGTATGGAACCAGAAGTGGAAAGTGGCTCGGGGACGAGCCACATGTAAGTGTTAGGGGCATGTTGGGCCTGACCCAAGTAAGGCATTTTTGGCAAGGCAGTTTTGGGGAGCTGTGAAGTTGAGCACAGTGTAGTATCGGCAGGGTAGGAACCGCACGGCTAAGTGCCAGCTCCATGAAGTGGTAGCACCATGCAGTGCCAGCAGGGCACCTATTTTGGGTAAAGAATGTAAGGGAAGGTCGAGCTGCGAAAGCGACCTATTTTGAGTAAGAAACTCTAGGATTCCTGAGAATGGGTATGGAGCAGTGTGAAAGCGGATGAAAGGGACCTGTCCAGAGAGTGGCGAAAAATAGTTGGAAGCTAACCCATGAAGTCGACAATGACAAGCAGGCCAGAGGGGCAGAAAGTGACATGCCACAATGCAGTATAACCGTTTTATGAAGACTGCAGATGTCAGAAGGGCATGCGAGCTGCAAGTGGTCTAGCAGAATGTCCAGAAGTATGTAGAGTAGCTGTTGACCGCGACAGGCTGAGTTGGCGAGTAACCACACCATTTTGTAACCTTAGGGTTTTGCCTATGCATTGTAACAGACGTGACCTACGGGAACGATCTCTATATAAAGGGAAATTTTGTAAGGGAAAGGGTTAATGAATCTTCGAGAGTTGTTGATTCTTGCTGAGGATTGATCTCTTTTGAGAGACTATTGTAAAAGACTTTGCAAGCTGCGTGCACAGAGACCTACTAAGAGAGAAGAGAGTCTGCAGTTGAGTGCACAGACTGAAACTGTTGTACCCTTCCCATAAATAATATAACAACAGTTCCTGTGGACGTAGCTCCCATCATGGGGGTGAACCACGTTAAACTCTGCGTTATGTAATTGATTATACGTTTATGTCTGTGTATTTGCTTATGTGAATGGTTAAGATTCTTTTTATGAATGCACGTGTTCTTGATTTTATATGTATTTGCCATAAGGATAGAAGTTGTGGATAATATGTTAAGTAACAACATGTATGAATGAATGTAGAATGCACCAGTATTTCTAAGTCAGATGAATGCATAAGTTAATCGGGTAAACACTTAGTTGGTGAAGTCTGTGTAGTGCGATTCACTGAGCACAGCACCGGAAGTGCACAATTACAGTGTTGTTGTTATATTGTATAAGTTAGCAAGGCTTGCAACCCCCTATGTTGTTGAATGCATAAATTACACTAGGTAAAGTCCATTAAAGTGGTTAAGTACCGAAGAGGAAGCGTAGTCTCTGTAGCGATGTCCTGTTGTCAAAGAACCATCCCGAGCCGCGCAGCCCTTGGATGCGCCATGGTATAATATTTACCCGCGAAGGGATGAACTTCGCGAAGTCCCCAATTTTCAGCGCGAGTCCTGTAGCGTGCTGCTCACCAGTCTGTTAAGCACTCATCACTTGGTTGTGGAAACCTGATTCTGCAACCTTCCCATCAACTTCACCTCGGGTGAGACCTCAGTCTGTTCGCAGGCTGTTGCCGAAAGGGCCAGTGAAAAGGGGTTTTGTCGGTTCCTCGAACCGCGTAGAACCTCGGTCTTTCTAGAAAACCTCAAGAACAATATAAGAGGCCAACAAATGGTTCCGTTTCCACGCTTGAACTGGTGATGAGTACCGAAAACTGGCATCTAGACAAGAAATAAATAGGAAAATGGGTGGACAAGACATAAAGAGATTTTGCAAGAAAGGAGAATAGACATTGGCATCTCTCTAACGTACATTGGTTAAATAAATACCTGTGGAAGGATATTCATGAAAATTTCTGGGCAAGTTTTGGAAACGAGTTGCACGAGTGGTTGTCAAGACTCGTAGAGCGAAAGAACTGTTTCCAAGAAAGAGCATCTACCGAGTGGAATCCAAAGCTTATTCAGAGGCTTAAAGAAGTATATAGTCCACTCTCGTGAGCAGTCAACTTTTGGGTTGACAGTATTCTAGAAGGCTTCATGAGAGAGTTCGCTGTGGACACCCTGAAGTCCTACAACGCAGGAGAGGCAGAGTTCTTCAAAGGATTTAGAGGTAAGTACCTCAACAATCTAAGTTTATATATTAAAATGCTTTTAGCTGAGAAAGGAGTTTTAAGAATGCAGTAAGATTCCTAGAATTTTTTGAATCTGTAATGTTAGATAACATATATAGCGACTCTGACGAAGATACACACAATTTGAGAAGTGGAAAAAGATATAAGGTTAACACAGAAAAGAACCTGAACTCCGTGTAGAGACTGAGTTCCAAGCTGAGTCTGATAGCCAGACAGCACATCCATCATCTACCTATCAGCCTATCACTTCGTAGAACCCACCAGTTGAGAATATTACGCCTCCTATTTCACAGAATCCGTCAGTCTATAATCCTCCAGTTGTTAATATTCCTAATCCTCATAACGTCAATACCAGTAACACCGCAGGAGTGAGTACTCAGACTATTCTGATTCAGAATATTCCACGCAGTAGTATCCCTAACACCACTCAGAACAATGCGCCACCAAGAAGGAGAATGACTGACGATATTAAGCTGCCGATATTTAAAGGAACGGGTCTAGAAGACCCTGAGCAACACGGGTTTCTATGTGAAGACGTGTGGAGCGTCAAGCAAGTTCAGGATGATGCTGTGAAGCAAGCGCATCTCATTACTACATTCAGAGATAGAGCCTTGAACTGGTTCATGAAGTATTCTGTAGGACAAAACATAACCTTAGTGGATATTAAGGCTGCACTCTTAAGAGAGTTCAAGAAACCAAAGTCATAATCCCAATGTATAACATAATTAAAGGAGATTAAGCAAAAACCTAATGAGACAGTCTGGGAATTCGACCAGAAGTTTAAAGCATTGTTAGACCAAGTCAGTTATGATATTGCACCGCAACAACACCAAGAATGGTTCATACCTGTGTTGTTGCCCCATATTAGACTACCGCTGATGCAACAGAAGGTGGCTTCGCAGGCCGAAGCCCTGGAGATCACAATGAAGCTAGAAGCTTCACCGATAGGAGAAACAAGTCAAGGTATGGTCCAAATCCAGAATCAGTTGGCAACGTTGACACTTCAGTTACAGGACATAAAAAAGGGAAAAGAGACCAGAGAAGAGATATGGTGTACTAGATGTAAGGGAGAAGGACACCCGAAGGAACGATGTCCTTTGTTTCAAGATTACCTAGATAGTGGAGCACCAAATCCACTGAATCAGAACCAAGGGACATGGTGTGAGATCTGTAGAACTAGAGGACATTGGCCAGAATATTGTTACTTAATCCAGAAGTATGCGTGAACACCTAAGAATTTATATTGCACATTCTGTAAATCCGTTGGACATGATTATTCCAACTGTAGAGCATATGAGCTCATGATGGAAAGAAAGCAAGATATAGAGCAGATGCGTGGTGGAGTATACAGAGTTCAAGAAGAAACAACAAAGAACAAAGATAATGCGCAGTATGATCAAGGTGCATACAGAGGCCGTGGAGGATTCCGCGGAAGAGGAAGAAACATTGGCCCAAGACAAGGAAGAGGAAGAGGCCAGATGATTTGTTATAACTATGGCCAGCCAGGTCACTTATCTAGAGATTGTACCAATGCATGTACTACCTGTAGTTACTGCAAATATTTTGATCATGTCATTGAGGCATGCCCAGTGCTAGAAGCAGAAATGCAAAAGAGAAAGAAAGAAGCACCTAATCCAAACATACAGATGATCGCAACAGAGAAAAGGACTAGAGATCCACATATTAATGCTATGATGCGAAGTGGTGTTTCCACAGGAAAAGACAAAGAACCAGAAGCTTCGACTTCTGGAGATCACCAAACTAAGCAGACCCCTGCTGAAGCGGTCTAGATCATAAAAGCTACTAGGAAAACACTTGTTTTCAATCTGGAGAGAAACAAAGAAGCCTGTGAAGAAGCACGGGACATATTCAAAGAGCCAACACCTATGTCGCCAAGAATCCCGTTGCGAACTGAAACAACGCACATACAAGATATGCCAACAGTGTATGATCAAACCAGTACCGCAACAGAAACATGCACTTCTGTTGCGCAATTCCTACGGAGTTACATGAAATTATTGAAAAGCACAGATGCTGTAGTGGAGTTCCAGAATTTACTAAGCCAATACGAACCACGCAGTAAGATGGATACTGCCCAGAGTGCAGTTCACCATATCAAGAGCCATAAAAGAACAGGCCGAGAAATGAGGCTCAGTGCGCAGATTGGAGATTATGAGATGGATGAGATAATCCTTGATTTAGGATCAAAGGTAAATGTCTTGAGCAAGCAGACATGGCAACAGATGGGGAAACCAAGGTTAGAATGGTCACCCATACAGTTGAGGTTAGCGAATCAACAGAAAGTGATTCCCTTTGGAAGACTCGCGAATGTACTTGTGGACATCGATGGAGTCAAAAGCTCCATGGACTTCGAGGTTATCGAAATGACTGACGACAGTAACTCATATCCAACATTATTGGGGATAGACTAGGCGATGGATAACCTCGCCATCATCAACTTGAAAACCAAAAATATGATCTTCAAAGGGCAGGATATTAGGGTCATCGCACCCTTGGACCCTTCGCAAGGAGAAATATACAGTGAGCCAATTCAGGAAGAATCCAGAGCACAAGATCTTGATCCCATCTACAAGATGACCGCGAATCAGGATGACTACATCAATCCTACGGTGGATGGGACACTTGGTTGGCGATGTGATAGTTTTGCATGTTAGACTTCGACGCAGGACTAGAGAATTGGCGAAACCGAATGCATGAAGTATTTGCAAGAAGATGCGCGTAGATCACGAAGTCACTGTGTTGGATTGGCACAGAGGTAAGTCCAATCCCCACTTATGATGGTTCAACTAACGTCTATGCATTTATTCAAGAATATACTGTATCAGTTTTAGCTGAACATAGGATACCAACATTGGATATAGCACTGCGCGCTACACCTTCCAGATGGTGGGCCACGCATAAGTAGACTTTAACCACATGGGAACAGTGCAGACACATTCGCTCCATTGGAGATCACTAGGATGATGAAACGGTCGGGCAGATCGCAGACCTTCTGCATGAGTATCAAGATTTATTTCCAACAAAGTTTGTTGAAATGAAAGGCATTTTGTGTGACTTGGGGGTTATGAAGATACCTTTCAAGACAGGCGCGAAGCCTATAAATCAAAGGCCTTACAGATTGAATCTCAGATATAAAGAGAGAGTGAAGGCAAAGGTTGATAAGATGCTTGATGCAGGGATCATTGAGCCAATTGAAGAGTCTGAGTGGATAAGCCCGATGGTTATCCAAGATAAAAAGACAAAAGGTGAAATCAGGATCTGCGTAGATCTGAGGAAGTTGAATGATGCTTCGCTACATAACCCATTTCCTACTCCATTTACAGATGAAGTATTGGACAATGTTGGAGGAAATGAGGCCTATTCTTTCACGGATGGATTTTCTGGATACCATCAGATCAAGATTGATGAAACAGACAGACATAAGACCACATTTGCTACTGAATGGGGATCATATCAGTATACGGTTATGCCATTTGGGTTGAAGAATGCACTAGCTATATTTTCTAGAGTTGTTGTGGCTGCATTCAAGGAATTTATCCATAAGTTCTTAGAAGTCTATTTTGATGATTGGACTGTGTTTGGTTTACTGAAGAACCACTATGAGAATCTGAGAATGATGTTAGCTAAGTGAAGACAACATCATATTTCTCTGAATTTGAAGAAATGTATCTTTTGTGTGCCCTATGGAATTCTATTGAGACACATTGTCTGTAAACAAGGTTTGATAGTTGATCCTGCGAAGATCGTAGTTATTGTGAACCTACCAGCACCAAATTCAGTAAAACAACTTCGCACCACGATGGGACATACAGGGTACTAAAGAAAATTTATTAAGGGTTATGCACAGATAACCGCGCCAATGGAGAAGTTGTTGAAGAAAGAAGCGCAGTTCATCTAAAACGCAGAATGTGAGCAAGGCCTAGACACACTAAAAGAGAAAATGGTAATTGCATCGATCCTTGTGTTTCTAGATTGGGACAAGCAATTTCATGTACATGTTGATGCTTCATCTATTGCACTTGGTGTGGTGCTAGCACAACCAGGTGAGGGAGGCATTGACCATCCCATTGCATTCTCGAGCAGAAAGCTCTCATCAACTGAAAAGAACTATACGACCATATAAAGAGAAGGTCTATATATGGTGTATGCACTACAGAAATTCAGACACTATTTGCTTGGTGCGCACTTCTCAATGTTTACTGACCATTCTGCTTTAAAGTATCTGGTCAATAAACCAGTGTTAGGGGTGAGAATATGCAGATGGCTACTACTCTTCTAGGAGTATGATTTCAAAATTGTGGTTAAACTATACAGATTGAACCTAGGACCTGACCATCTATCAAGGATCGAGTCAGGCAAAGAACCTACCAATCTTGAAGACAATCTGCTTGACGCGTAGGTATTCGCTATACATGTCCTAGATGAGTATTACAAAGATACTGTAGATTGTTTGACTACAGGATTGGCACCTACAGAGTTCACTACGTAGCAGAAGAAGTAGCTGGTAGTCAGATCAACATACTTCACTATCATAGCAGGACAACTATACAAGTTGGGACTAGATGAAGTGCTGCGCAGATGTGTATTGGAGCATGAGAAGCCATTTATATTGGCTGATACACATTTCGGTGCATCTGGAGGTCACTACGCAGGAAGAGCTATTGCGCAGAAGATATTGAGAGCAGTGCTATGGTGGCCTACAATTCATAAAGATTCAAAGGAACATTGCCAGAGCTGTGATGTCTGTTAGAGGACTGGAAAGTCGTCTCAAAGAGATGAAATGTCATTGAAACCACAGTTGACACTACAAGAATTTGACAAATACACTATTGATTTCGTGGGACCTATTAACCCACCGGGGAAGAAGACTGGTGCGAGATACATTATCACCACGATTGATTATCTCACCAGATGGGTAGAGGCTAAACCAGTGAAGGACTGTAGCGCAGCTACTGCTGCATAGTTCATCTTTGAGAACATCCTTACTAGATTTGGATGCACGAAGATTTTAATGAGTGATCAAGGGACTCACTTTTTGAACATAACTATTGAAGCCCTTATTGAAGAGTTCCTCATTTATCATGAGAGGAGTACACCGTACCATCCTCAAGCCAATGGAACTGTTGAAGCTTTCAACAAGGTATTGGAGAATGCGCTGACAAAAGTATGCAATGTAAATAGGGATGATTGGGATATGCACATTCCAGCTGTGTTATGGGCATACAAGACAGCTTGCAAGAAGTTGACATGCCATACACCTTTTAGATTGGCCTATGGACAGGAAGCTTTGATGCTAATGGAGTATATTATACCAAGCTTAAGTATTGCTACATTCACAGGCATGGAGGATGGAGATACAATAGAAGAAAGGCTTCTACACTTGGTTGGATTGGAAGAGGATCGCTTCATTACAGGATTTCAACAGCAAGTGCAGAAAGACAAGGAACGAGCATGGCATGATCGCCACATCAAGAACAATTCTTTTCAGGTAGGTGACCTAGTCCTCCTGTATGATATCAAGTTCATGAAATTTCCTAGCAAATTTAAAATGCATTGGCTTGGCCCATATACTGCTATGCATGTTACTAACGGTGGCGCAGTTCAGTTAGCCACGTTAGCCGGAGATAACTCACCAGTTTTGGTGAATGGAAGTAGACTAAAACCCTATCAGGATAGTCCTACTTCGCAAAACCCTCAGTGATCAGAAGACAAGGAAATTTCTAAGTGTCAAGTACAGTTGAAATTGGGCACTAGAAATTCAAAAGAGTCTATACAGAGTTTTTGTCCGATATGTGAAGTTTAATGAAAAGGAAAGAAAAAGCGCGTAGCTGCGAAGCTGAAAATGTAGCTGCGCAGATCAAATAGAACAACAAAGATACAAAGTTCAGAAGGAAGAAGCACGACACTGCAAAGTAATCGTGTCAGGATAGCGACAACCCACATAGTTTGACGCAACGCTCCAAGAAACTAGCTGTTAAAATGTTGGTCGAAAAACTAGCCGTTATACAGTGATTTTACTGATGACCGCTTGAGCATTTAACGCAAAAATAACCATTATGAAGGAGTTAACGAAGGAAAGGACTCGAATCCTAGGTGGATTTGGCCAACGGACATGCTAATTAATTCTTTTCTAACCGTTGATGGGCGTGACTAAGGATCAACTGCGCCTATAAATACTGCTATGTCTGGACTCGCATGCATTACCAAAACTATGAAGTTTTTCCGCAAGCCATAGATTCTGTTTGTTTACAGTGAATGCTATGAAATCCCATGAGTTCACTGACAGATTCTAGTGAATGTATGACGATTCCACCCTTGAGAAAGAATACACAGTCAAGCAGGATGTGGGGGTGTTTAAGCAAACCGAGCTTGAAGGGTTGATGAGAACCCCTGCTAAGAAGGTTGTTACAGAACAAGGACAAGGTTCAAGCCGTTCGCCACGACATTCTACACAAATGCAGAGCAAGGGTAAGGAACCCGTAGTTGAGAAAGTTAAGGTGAAAGTAATGAGCTCCAAGCTACTAGAAGTTCCACCAGGGGATAAGGAACTGCCATTAACCTTGACGCCATAATACATCTCTCCGCGCCATTAAGCTCTCCATAAATTCCAAGTACGAGATACCGCTTCCACCCATATCCAAGCATTTAAAACTAGAAGCAATTTTGTTGGGTAAGATCGCGGACTGTAAGTTCGAAGATTACGACTTGCTGCAGCAGCAGAAGGATCTAGACGAGCCAAAATACCCACAATTTAAGCCAGATAGATATATGTGCTGGAAGACAGTCATCAAGAACAACCCATTGTTGGTTGCACAGAGCTGGCTGTCTGAAGTTGTCGAATCAGGGTTGCTGAACCTATTGAGGCTTCCACACTTCGACCGGCGCCCAGAACTTAACATGGTGGTGTGCACACACCAAGGCTACCTTTGGTTAGACAGAAAAGTCGACCTCAAAATCGATCTGATCCATCGGATCATAGGGTTAAGCTAGCAAGGCGACGACCCAAAGAAGTTCTTTGCCGACAAAACCAGGGATAAGGAGATTGCCGCGTAGATGAAAGAAGCTTACAGTATCCCCAAAGGAAAAAGAGGATTCGTCATGGACAATATAAACGATGATGCTACGCAGTTTGTAGTACATCTTCTAGCAGGAAAATTTTTGTGGAAGGCCAGACCTACAGAAGTACCAGTTGGCGTAGTGCTCCTTGGGGCAAAGGCAGCGCAGGGCGAAAGATTTAACTGGTGCCAATATTTACTGAATTATTTTCTGGAAGATATCCACGAAACTCAGGTCAACGACGCCACGTTCCATTACACCTGGTTGATGGTACTGATTGCCTTTGTAGGATGAAAGGACCCAAGGCACTATGTTAGCCTCACCTCTGCCAGCAATGACTGTCGAGGACCCAGGTATGCAAATCTCTGGGAAAATTTGATGCCAGACAGACAGCGCACGTCGAATGAAGTTTTCTACACATATTACGAGCAGCTGTGCGATGTCATCGTTCGCACACTGTGCATCTCCAAAGATGTAACATGTAAGTAAATTCACACTTTAAATTTTTACGCTGACATGCATTCCATCTACATTTCAGTGAAGGCACATAAAAAGAACCCAGAATGGTTCCAAGGGAACTATCACATGGATGAAGTGGACATCGACCTCATTATGAAGGAGTGGCTAGATAAATGGAAGGTCGAAGGACCTATGATCATCGAAAGTGACTTCGACAAAAGTAACCCTATACCAACAACAATTCTCGAAGTGTCACCATCAGGAAAAAGGAAGGATCCCGGAAGCTCAGTGGCAAAGAAAGTTCAGAAAAAAGAAACAAAAAGTCGTTAGGGATCCATTAGAAGCAAGGCTACATGATGATGATCATGATATCATCACGTCCAGGGTTACTGCGCATCTAGAAGACATGATGGCCCTCAAAGACAGTAAGAATGAGGAAATTCAAGCAAGTTTGCAACATAATATCACCACGCTGTAAGGCATAACAACGATGTTTGAGTAGGTCCAGCGTGACTTGGCCGTGCCGCGAGAATTAGAGTTGGAAGGAAGATCAGGGGACACATCACATCCAAAGAAAACAACTTTAGCCTTGACCTTGACACCAAAACCGCGCATCGTCAAAATTGACCCGCTAAGCGTAATATTACCGCGCGATCAGTTAGCTTCGAGCACGCTGAGCATAGAGCATGTGGAGATTGATATCGCGATGCTACCCCTTGAAGGCCTACATAATCTGCACCTGCAGGTTATGGAGGAAATACATGACCGAGATATGTTCATTTTGAACCAACAACACGAATTACATGAAAATTATAAACAGTTGCAGGAAGCAAGTACAAAGAAGGCTAAGGCACTTGAAAGCAAACAAGAGCAACGAAGAAGAATAGAGCAGACTGTCGCTTCAGTCTGCGCGGATATCCCAGAGTGCGACGAGCAGCCAGAGCTCACGGACACTATAAAGAAGATCGTCTTGGTATTCATCGATCTTAAGTCTAAAATGGAACACATGGAGATAGACTATAAGGCAAATATTTCCGCCTTGGAAGAGGAGAATCAACCAAAGACACCACTAGATCAGGCAGAGCTCAGAGTAGCAGAAGCGAAAGCAGCCGCAGAGAGCATATCCAACGAAGTAGCGAAGTGCCAAAACTTGTTGGACGAAGCTACGAGAGTGTTTACTGCGCTGCAAGAGGACCCTGAGTTGTTGCAAGTCCAAACCAGTTTGCAGGAAAAGCAGGCAGCGTTAGATGCTATGAACGCAGAGATGAAGACCCTACTACCTAAAGACAGACTTTGTCGATTTCCAGAAGTCAAACAATGAAAAATAGAACTTCAAGTGTTAAGAGAACAAGAGGCTGAAGCTGGAGATAAGTCACAGCCCCTGCAGGAGGAAGCCCATGCACTAATGCAATAGATTAAAGAAAAACTGCAGGAACTCCATGACGCGCACGCGTCAGTACAAGAAAAAACTCAGAAAGGTCTAACACCGAATGTGTTGGAAACAATTAGAGCTGTTGAGCAGGATGTCAAGGATACAGTTGCGAAGTTGAATACAACTTACCAAGAATTGGCTGCAAAAATAGCTCCGCAAGAGGAAGAGTGGAGCATTGAACCAAAAGTGGAAAGTGGCCTGGGGACGAGTCACATGTAAGTGTTAGGGGCCTATTGGGCCATGCCCAAGTAAGGCATTTTTAGCAAGGAAGTTTTGGGGAGCTACGAAGTTGAGCGCAGTGCAGTATCGGTAGGGTAGGAACCGCGCGGGTAAGTGCCAGCTCCGCGAAGTGGTAGCACTGCGCAGTGCTAGCAGGGCACCTATTTTGGGTAAAGAATGTAAGGGAAGGTCGAGCTGTGAAAGTGACCTATTTTGAGTAAGAAACTCTAGGATTCCCGAGAATGGGTATGGAGCAGCGTGAAGGTGGATGAAAGCGACCTGTCAAGAGAGTGGCGGAAAACAGTTGGAAGCTAAGCCACAAAGCCGACAGCGACAGGCAGGCCAGAAGGGTGGAAAGCGACACGCCACGATGCAGTATAACCATTTTATGAAGACTGCGGATGTCAGAAGGGCGTGCGAGCTGCAAGTGGTATAGCAGAACGTCCAAAAGCATGTGGATCAACTATCGATTGCGACAGGTCAAGTCAGCGGGTAACTGTACCATTTTGTAACCTTAGGGTTTTTCCTATGCATTGTAACAAACGTGACCTACGGGCACGATCTCTATATAAAGGGAAATTTTGTAAGGGAAAGGGTTTATGAATCTTCGAGAGTTGTTGATTCTTGCTGAGGATTGATCTTTGTTGAGAGACGATTATAAAAGGCTCTGCAAGCTACATGCGCAGAGACCTACTGAGAGAGAAGAGAGTCTGCAGCTAAGTGCGTAGACTGGAACTGTTGTACCCTTCCCATAAATAATATAACAACAGTTCCTGTGGACGTAGCTCCCATCCTGGGGGTGAACTACGTTAAACTCTGTGTTATGTGATTGATTATGCGTTTATGTCTGTGTATTTGCTTATGTGAATGGTTAAGATTCTGTTTATGAATGCATGTGTTCTTGCTTTTATATGTATTCGCCATAAGGATAGAAGATGGGGATAATATGTTAAGTAACAACATGTGTGAATGAATGTCGAATGCACCAGTATTTCTAAGTCAGATGAATGCATAAGTTAATCGGGTAAACACTTAGACGTTGAAGTCTGTGTAGTGTGATTCACTGAGCGCAGCACCAGAAGTGCGCAATTACAGTGTTGGTGTTATAGTGTATAAGTTAGCAAGGCTTGCAACCCCCTATGTTGTTGAATGCATAACTTACACTAGGTAAAGCCCATTAAAGTGGTTAAGTACCGAAGAGGAAGCGCAGTCTCTGTGGCGTTGTCCTGTTGTCCAAGAACCATCCCGAGCCGCGCAGCCCTTGCATTCGCCATTGTATAAGCTTTACCTGCGAAGGGATGAACTTCGCGCAGTCCCCAGTTCACAGCGCGAGTCCTATAGCGCGCTGCTCACTAGTCTGTTAAGCGCTCATCACCTGGTTGTGGAAACCTGATTCCGCAACCTCCCGAGCAACTTCACATTGGGTGAGACCTCAGTCTGTTCGCAGGCTGTTGTCGAAAGGGCCGGTGAAAAGGGGTTTTGTTGGTTCCTTGAACCGCGCAGACCCTGGGTATTGCTAGAAAACCTCAAGAATAGTATAAGAGGCCAACAGATTTTCCATTACCTATTGGTCCATCACCCTATAAGTCTAACATATTCCCTGAAATTTCAAGAAAGGATATAGTTATAATGTGTTAATTATTTGGTTATGATAATGATAAAGTTGTTGATGATACTTTTTTAGGGTTTATTGTTGCCCTGGGTTCTCCCTCTGATATAATGTTTGCTAAATTTGACTACTTCCAATTTCTAGCTAAAATTATCCATATCCAACTTGCCAATTTCTAGGTCATTAAATACATTAGATACCAATATTATCTAGTCTATCTCATGTTGTATCACAATTTCCTATATCTTTAGGGCCTAGAAATTGAGATAGTGTAGAGTATAGGTGCTATGTGGCATGTTATTGAATGACTCCAATAGTCAAGAAGTATCCAAATAATCATCGTTTCAATTATTTTGTTAATAAGCTCATGTGTGTTGTCTACTTTTTGCTACATGATGACCCTCCTCCTAGGGTCTTTCTAGAGTTCAAGACACTTTTACATTTGAGTTTTGATACCAGGTTAGGATACTGGTATCTTTTTTAAGACCATACCATTCTTAGGATCTATGGGTTTGAGGAAGAACCTTATCTCCTGCCAACATTCTTGACCCTTAGAATCTTTGCTTTGGAATACATAAGGAAAATGTTCGGGTCATATCAACTACACTTTGCGAAGCACAAACATTCAATCACATTCAAGCTGCCAAAGGAGGTGGGGCCCTTCCTAGAGAAGTCTAGGAAAGCTCAAACTATAGTATAGGAGATGTTGGCACAATTGAATTTGCTAAAGGGGTAGAAGTGGGTGTATGATCCTCGTCATGTGATTTTAAAGAAGACGCAGGAAAACAAAGCATATGCCTATGACCATGAGCCTGATGAGTGTTTGCAAAGGGTTGGCAATTTAGAAACATGGGAACAAGTCAGTAAAATGTTGTGTATAGATTCCCAACAATAGCCACAAGCTCAGGTAGATAGTCAACCACAAGCACCAATGCAGGGAATAGAGCAACAAGGGATAAATCTTGCACTAGAGGTTATTAATGTAGAACAAGCAGAACAATCAACAATCCAATCTATTGTGATTCAAACCCCATAGAAGCAGGAACTGGGGACCAAAAAAATACTTTCAGATGTACATTCTGATATGGACATTAATGACCCTCAAATAAAGCAATCTAGCAAGAAGACTAGGATTGAGGAATAAGTAAGCACACATGGTGCATTAATATATAATTTTGAAGGTCAACAAGTAACATTGGTTGAGCCTGGGACAACTTCAAGCAAGCCTGAGACAACATTAAGAGAGCCTATTATTACCATTGAGTATCTTACATCAACAATGTTGCCTACACTAACAACACAACAAGCTTCTATAACAAGGGGGCCTCTTAGTCACAACCTACTCTATTTTCTCAATATATGGATATTAAGCATCCAAATATAGATATTAGGAGAGATATATATCTTCAAATCTTGGGACAAAAGGCCCAAACCAAGTTGTTATCCATTGTAGATTACAAGGAAGGGACTTTCCATTTAACCATGTTGGAGCCAAAAGTCCCAAGGATTCAGACCTCAGTAGATTATAAAGCCACCCAAATCAAGTTCAAGTTAGATGAGATAAATCCAACTAATAGGGTGGGTGGATTTCCATAGACAAACCATTGAAATACTATGCAAATATGTGTTTCAGCCTTCTGCAAATGTAAAAAAGATGGAGACTTTGGTACATAAAATAGAAAAACAATTGAAGCATGAGAAGATAGCCACTAAGGTTAAACAAATAAACCTAGAGCATAAGATAGTTACTTTTGGGTGCATACCCTAATCACAATCGTTAATTCAGTAGAAAGACAATGATATTTAGGTGTTAAAGAAAAGCTTAAGCTAATAGATATAGACCATGTTCAAACACCAAAGTTGTTCGCCATGCAAGAAGAGAAGGAGAGGATATGTTAGGGTTAACTTTGAATGGGGAATGAGTCAAAGGTGGTTTAGGTTTAGCACATGGTTTTGGGCACATAGTTTCTTGCAGCCTATGGTATTGGCCAAAGGTATTGTATGTAAATAAGCTTTTATAAAGCTTGAGGAGGCTCCATTGTAGAGTGGCATCTTGGTGAACCGGTGAGCTCACTTAGTCAAATTAGCTGGTTATGACCTATGTGTCTCATTTATAGTTACTTCCTTGTGTTGTGATTATTTTATTGTGGCTAATTATGTCTTATTTTATGATATTGCGATCTTGTTTTTCTAACCATTGGTATAGATCCTGGTTGTGTTCGTTGAGGTTGTTGTTGTATACATATGGTGTGGCTACAGCATTTAAAGCGGGTGTGAGGCAAAGCACCGTCGGTCTGCCTGCTGAAGAGAGTGCTTCCAAAGAGCCACCAGATCCCCAGATCCATGTGTGAGAGGAGCCACTATCAAGGATCCGTCGTCTACAGTGAGTGCTGCCTGCCTGCGTATGAGTGGAGTCGCGGCCAGGTGATGATCAGAAGAGTTGTCACCACTAGCAGAGAGAACCATCATCGCTCAAGTGAAGACCGCCACGGAGAAGAGCGACCATATCTGGGCGTAGAGGCCACTGGTGTAGAGCCCATTGGTGTGAGGGCAGGTTGAGGACGGTCTCTGCTGCCAAGGAGGTGAGAAGTGATGCCACAGTAAGGGAAGGTGCTGCCACCTAGAACTTAAAGGGCTGCGTATAGAATGTGAAGCCCAAAACTGGTGCAACACATGGAAGCTATGTCCATGCAGAAAATAAAATTCACGTCTACGGAGTGTAGAAGAGGTCGAAATTTTGATGGCCGTGGTTTTGTAAACTCCGTGAGGGGCCGTGAGCTGTCCCGAGAAGAGAGTCGTTGCACTGGCGTTGGACGTGAAAAGGAGAAAGTTGCCACTAATTTGGAGCCGTTTTCAATATTGTTAAGAGACTGTCGTTCTGTTTGCTGAGTATTGGCTCTATTGCAGAGGCATGTGAAGAGTCGCCTGGAAGTTGCTCGTGAAGTGAAAGTTGCACATAAAGGAGAAAGGCCGCCGTTCAAAAATTGTTGTTTATGGTATACATTCACTCCTTTAGTCAAATGTTGCATACGTTGGATGTATGTCTAAGTAACTCCCTTTTTAAACGGAGTTTAAGGTGGACATGGGTCCTTAAAATAATATTTTAAGGTGGACATGCGTCCCAAGCTTTAAAAGGTTTAAATATTTCTTTTTTTTCACAGTAGATTAATGTGAAAAAAAAGAAATATTTAAACCTTTTAAAGCTTGGGACGCATGTCCACCTTAAAAAGAAATATTTAAACCTTTTAAAGCTTGGGACACATGTCCACCTTAAAAAGAAATATTTAAACCTTTTAAAGCTTGGGATTTAATTTTTAAAATATAAAATTTGTGAAAGATGACCTTTGGTAAAATATGTTATAAAAAGGTTTTACGGAGAATTTTTAAAAATCCATGTTATGTTTTAAATTAAAAAGTGGCTAAGTGGATTTTAAAATGAAAGACTAGTGGATTTTAAAATGAAAGACTATGGTATTGGTGGGATGATTGTTATTTAGAAAGGAATTATGTAAATGGTAGTTGAGAAAGAGAAAGACGTTATAGTGAGTGTATACATTCAAATACAATTTGATTATTATTTTGTAAAGCATTAAAAGTTTTTTTTGTATATGAGTTAAAAGTGTGTGAGGTGCATGTTTGCTTACCCAATACTTCAAGTGTTATAAAAGTATCAATATAAGGATTAACGTGTGGATTTACAAGGAGCAACATCTAGTTAATGTAGTGAAAAGATATTATAGTGAGTGTATACACCTAAATACAATTTGATTATTATTTTGCAAAGTATTAAAAGTTTTTGGTACATGAGTTAAAAGTGTGCCAGGTGCATGTTCGGTTACCCAACTCCCCAATGTTCGGTTACCCAACACCCCAACTGTATTTTTTTTGGTCCTTGTAAAACTTAGCTGTACATAAGTTTTGATTTCCCTGGGTGCTAGAAGCATAGAAAAAAGACATCCCTCTTATGCGTAGAGAATGGATGTTGCACCAGGTGTGGAATGAACCACTGGGTAGGTACAAGGGTGGCATGTGTACTTGTAGCCTAACTTCATGTGGCTCGGAGAGGGTGAGCCTTTGATTATGGGAGGAACGTGAGATGGTTTAATCTTAGTTTTGGACTAAGATTGATGAACCATGTATGTGAAGAGAATTCCCATAGAACTGGCGGTTACAGTGGTTGAGGACCCATGTATTCCAGTAGATGGATTCTTCTTTATATAGACGTCAATTACAGGATTTGATGCAGGTACAAAAGGACATGGCTAAAAATGAGCAAGAAAGCGAGGATGGAAAAGCGAGAGGATGAAGCAATGGATGGTGATGGTGTAGTCACAATGAAGACACATGAAAAAAAATGTAGTTTGCATGTAAAAGGGCATATGGTTGTAAGACCCGGTAAGGCCTGCATACCCCTAGTAACTCATTGGTAAAGTGAGGAGATAGACCTAGGTGATAGGGGTGTGTAAGTGAGATCCCCAAGTCAAGATTAAAGGGGGGATTGTTAGGGTTAACCTTGACTCGGGAATGAGTCAAAGGTGCTTTAGGTCTAGCACATGGTTTTGGGTACATGGTTTCTTGTAGCGCATGGTATTGGCCCAAGGTATTGCATGTAAATAAACCTTTATAAGGCTTGAGGAAGCTCCATTTTAAAGTGTCCTGGAGGTGAGCGGGTGAGCTCACTTGGCCCAATTGGCCGATTTTGGCCAAGGTAATGAAGATCTTCACTGGTTAGTTTTTCCCAACATGGGGTTTTCCAGGGTAAACCTATGTGTGGCATTTATGGTTGCTTGTGTTATGATTATTTTATTCTCGCTAATTATATTTTAATTTATGTTATTGTTCTATGATCCTGTTTTTCTAACAGGATCTACAAACAAATTATGGACTACAAGAAATCCATGGAACAATAAATATCAAGAGTTTCTAATTTGGAGTTACATATTTTTAGATTGGAGCTAGAAAATACATTCATCGCACCACATACTACTCTTCCCGACACATCACAAACTACTCCAATAGAGTTTGTTGAAGGATTAGCCAAGGTCATGGTTGACCTAGCTACTAAACAAGTTGAGGTAAGTGACCTAAAAAATCAACTCAAGGGAGGATGAAATTGGAACATTGAGTGATATGGCTAAAAATATAGAAGCCCTCATTAAAGAGGCTTAAAATGCAAAGGCTCAAATACAGAAAGATTTGGATCAAACTTCAAGGAAGCTCATCGAAAAGACTACACTAAAGGGAGACATGCATATATTATGGGATAATATATCAACAAAGATTTTTTAATTTTGGGATCATTTTGTGTTAACACGAGATGAGTTGGAGTTGGCTACTACTTCCATAGTAGACATCAAGGGGCTGGCTATTGAGTTAGAAAATAAACCATACATAGCCAAAGATGCGGTCAAATTTTTGAATAGCAAAACCAAAGCTAAACTACAAACATTGGGGATAAATAATAGAATCACTTTCATTATAGAAGCAGATAAGGCGGTGAACAAGAGGAATCTAATGAACAAAGCTCAATCAAAGGTGCACAATTTGTTGAGAGAAATTACTTCCTTCAAAGATATTTTTAATGATGTGTTGCAGAAAGGATTACATCACCAAGGGATGGACATTGAGACTTATGCACTCAAGAGAGGTATAAGGAGATGTTAGCTGAAAGTAGAAATAATGACACTGAGTTCTCAAACATGGAGACGCCTCTAAAGGGGCAAGCCATTGTGGATCTATTGTCTGATGAGTTTGGGCTCTAGCAAGTCTCAAGATTATCTTAAAAAATCTGCCACCTCCATTTTATGAGTAGTATAAAGGTCTAGATGAGGTAGTAAGGAATATGAATGCTCATAAGTATCCTATGAGGAAACCTTGGAACCAGATTGCTCAATTTGCCAAGGTAACTTTATCAATGCAGGGAGAAACCTCAACCTTGCGTTCAACTCAATAGGGTTGACTCAAGTGATTGAGTATTTACCATTGTAAAGTTTTCAAGATTCAAGAAGTAGTATCAAGAAGTGGTTTTGAAGGAAGGAGTAGCTATACAAGAGAAGCGAAACCCATTGCAAAAGGTATGCGGTTATTTTGGGAGAGACAGTAACTAGTTCTCAAGGGTGCAAGATCGCAATAAAATACTCTAGGATAGAGGGAAAATTATGAGAAAGATAGCAAACACAAAGATATTTAGCCTTCTATTTTGTATCAATCAATGAAAGCCTCAAGTGTTGTGTCCTTCCTTGTAATTCTATATACATTCAGACTGTGTAATCTATTTCTTATCATTAATAACAGCCTCACGTAGTAAACTATTTCATCATGTTCATAGTATATGTGTGATGTATATCTTTGAATGGGATTGATTTCATTTTAATGACCAATTTCCTTCTTCTGAATATTTAATGTATTTAATGGTTCTTGAAGAATTCACACTCTATTTGATATGTTAGAATTCTAGCTATCATTCGCCATATGCTTTACAAAATTCAGATTTACCTTTGTTAATTGTTGAATTCAATTATGCTCAGTACATTTTTCATTTCATAGAGATTGCAAGATTTATTCCCCTTAATACCTTGTATATTTCATCATGTTTCCTTATATATATTCTTCCATCCATCCCTCTTAAATTAAAATATAGGAATACAATCTATTTCATCACGTTTCCTTATATATATTCTTCCACCCATCCTCTTAAATCAAGATATTTGAATACAAATGGGAAATTCCTCCTGGGTTGCGAGTCTTACAGTCATCATGGTCTATATGTCTTGAGTATTTGACAAGATTGAGAGAAATCCTAAAGGTTTTGTTCCTTAAAAAGAAAAAGCCTTAAAATCCGAATCCAAATTTAGTTCCATGTTGCCTTGGCATAGTTCCTTTTATAGCCAGGAACATCTCAAGGGATAATAGGGCATGTAGTTAGTCTTGTGTTGATGGCAGTGCTTGGTTTGAATCCCCCTCGATGAGGAGCACTAGCCTATTACAACTAGTTATTAGGGATTCCATCCATGGATGTATAGAAGCATATCTTGGGTTTCTCCACACACACACACACACAAACACACATAGAGAGAGAGTTATATCTAGTCCAAGTGGGTGGAGGAATTGTTATCCTTCCCACCGAAGTTCAAATCTCATCTGTGACATGTTAAAACTTCAATGACAAGGTGTTATTGGATTAATGTAATGTTAGATTGAGATAAGTGTTTACTATCATGATTGAGAGTGCTTTATTTCCTTACCTTTGAGGTTTTCCAGCTATAAATGTTTTGTGTTCATTTTTCTCGGTTGCTTTACTTATTTATTGTTTGATGTGGATGTTTGTGACTATTAATTTGAATTTTAGATCAACTTTATACATGTGTTATTGGCCTATTTTTTTCATTTGAGTATTTCTATTGAGATACATCACCCTTCCATATACTATTACATTATGCATGCGATTACATCATCATATGACCTTTTAGTACCTTAGTTAGCCTAATCAAACCATCAATGGACTATATTTTTAGGCATGCAATTTATCCCTTTATATTTCATGTGTGTCACACAGGAAGTCCCTAGAGAACTATGTGACCCTCTTTAAAGAAAATAATGACTAGTTTGCAACTCATAAATGCATGTGTGCTTGCTTAGGCAACATAGTGGGTGCTTGTGGAATTTTTCAATCCCCCGCCTTCATTAACATAGTTTACTTTGCCTTCCATGATGCCCACTAAGCTTATGGAATCTCATTAATACATTGAGAGATTTCACATGAAGAACATGGCAACAATGATGGGTGCTTCCATAACCATCAAATGACTAAGGAAAGCAACCTAATTCTATATACATAGATCATTAGATGACTAGGGAAACTAACTTGACTCTATATGTATGGATTACAAGAATATAAGATATATATGGAAAATCACAGCCCAAAGGGTTAGCTGAACTAGTTGCTGCCAATGTTGTTGGGTATTGGCTTATTCTATGCCACTAGGTATCCAATTTGAATCACCCTGGGTTAATAGGGATTATTTTTTATGGAAAAAAGGAGCTATAGGTCCACATTTCCGTTGTTAACATATACTCCCACTCACTTCCCCATACCATGAACACCTAAACTAAACCGGTAACCTTGTCTAATATTTATCTCTAATTCTTTTTATCTGTTCAATTATCCCATTTAATCAACAAAGTGGCTACAATGTCAAGCCCTATTTTACCTTAGTCTTCTAAGAAAACCAACCCTAATGATGAGCATCTTATAGACAGAGAGGGCGAGGTTTTCGACCATGCCTTGTCTATACCCAACATCTATCAGTTAATTAAAGAAACCCAACTCAACTGTAACAATGCTCACGATTTCCTACATTTGTGGGAATCTAACCTAGCTCGTGCCTCAGTACCTCAAACCTATCATTTTCCATAGTTTGTAACCTGGTTTGCTTTTAATTATTTAGTTGAGGACATGATAGTTATGTTTACTAATGGCTCAAGAGCAATTTGTCCAATCAACGAGAGTCGATTGCTTAGATGTTATTGTTTCTGAATCAACCAGATTTATAGACATTGAATGATGACACTTTGGCCCCAAATTACCAACCCCCGAGTCAGTCTAATAAAGATAAATTACTGATTATCTACCTAGATAAAGATGTCGCATCACCTGCTGGTCCACCACCCTATAAGTCTAGCATATTCCCTGAAATTTCAAGAAAGGCTATAGTTATAATGTGTTAATTGTTAGGCTATGATAATGATAAAGTTGTTGATGATACTTTATTAGATTTTATGGTTTCCTTGCTTTCTCCCTCTAATATAATGTTTTCTAAATTTGACTACTACCAATTTCTAGCTGAAATTATCCATATCCAACTTGCTAATTTCCAGGTCACTAAATAATTTAGATACCAACCTTATCTGGTCTATCACATGTTGTATCACAATTTCCCATATCTTGAGGGCCTGTAAATTGAGATAGTGGACAATATAGGTGCTATGTGGTATGTTATTGAATGGACTCCAATAGTCAAGAAGTAGCCAAATAATCAGGGTTTCAGTTACTTTGTTAATAAGTTCATGTATGTTTCCTACTTTTTGCTATATGATGACCCTCCTCCAAGGATCTTTCTATAGTTCAAGACACTTTTATAGTTGAGTCTTGATACCAAGGTAGGAGACTAGTATATTTTTGAAGACCATACCATTCTTAGGATCTATGGGTTTGAGGAAAAACCTTATCTACTACCGACATTCTTGACCCCTAGAATCCTTTCTTTGGAATACATAAGGCATAAATTTGGCTCATATCAACTACACTTTTCCAAGCACAAACATCCAATTACATTCAAGTTTCCAAAGGAGGTGGGGCCCTTCCTAGTGAAGTCTAGGAATGCTAGTCAAACTATAGTATAGGACATGTTGGCACAAATTGAATTTGCTAAAGGGGCATAAGTGGGTGTATGATCCTCATCATGTGGTTTCAAAGAAGAGGTAAGAAAACAAAGCATTTTCCTATGATCATGAGCATGATCAACATTTGCAAAGGACTGGAAATTCAGAAACATGTGAACAAGTCAGTAAAGTGTCATGGACAGATGCCCAATAGCATCCACAAGCTCAGGTAGACACTCCTCAACCACAAGCACCAATGCAAGGAATATAGCAACAAGGGATAAATCATGCACTAGAGGTTATTAATGTAGAATAGGCAGGACATACAATAGTCCAATATACCGTGATTCAAACCCCATAGAAGTAGGTACTGGGGACCAAAAGAAAATTTTGAGATGTACATTATGATATGGAAATTGATGACCCTCAAACAAAGCAATCTAGAAACAAGACTAGGATTGAGGAATAAGTAAACACACGGGGTGCAATAATATATTTTGAAGGTCAACAAGCAACATTGGTTGAGCTTGGGACAACTTCAAGCAAGCATGAGATAACACTAAGAGAGCCTGCTATTACCCTTGAGTATCTTACATCAACAATGTTGCATGCACAAAAAACACAACAAGCTTCTACAGCAAGGGGGGCCTCTCAATCACAACCTACTCTATTGAATCAGTATATGGATATTAAGCATCAAAATAAAGATATTAGGAGAGATATATATCCTCAAATTTATGAGGGGACTTTCCATTTGGCTATGCTGGAAGCAAAAGTCCCAAAGATTCAAACCTCAATGGTTTATAAATCCACCTAAATCAAGTTCAAGTTAGATGAGATAAATCCAACTGATAGGGTAGATTTCCACAGGAAAAACCAGTGAAATGCTATGTAGATATGTGCTTCAGTCTTCTGCAAATGTCAAAAAGATGCAGACTTTGGTACATAAAATTGAAAAACAATTGAAGTATGAGAATATAGCCACCAAGGCTAAACAAATAACCATCAAGGAGCTGAAGCATAAGATAGTTACTTTAGGTGCAAACCCTAATAATCTTATACCATTACAATCCTTGATTCAACAGAAAGACAAGGAGATTCATGTGTTAAAGAAAAAGATTAAGCTAATAGATACAAATCATATTCAAACACCAAAGCTACTGGCCATGCAAGAAGAGAAGGAGAGGATCTACAAACAAATGATGAACTACAAGAAATCCATGGAACATTACATATCAATAGTTACAAATTTGGAGTTACAGATTTCTATATTGGAGCTAGAAAAGACAACCATCACACCATAGACTACTCTGCCTGGCACATCAAAAACTACTACAATAGAGTTTGTTGAAGGATTAGCCAAGGTCATGGTTGACCTAGCTACTAAAAAAATTGAGGTAAGTGACCTAAAAAATCAGCTTAGGACCAAGGAGGATGAAATTGGAACATTGAGTGATATGGATAAAAATATAGAAGCCCTCATTATAGAGGCTCAGAATGCAAAGGCTCAAATACATAAAGATTTGGATCAAGCTTCAATGAAGCTCATTGGAAAGAATGCACTAAGGGTATCCAAGCATATATTATGGGATAATATATCAACATAGATTTTTAAGTTTTGGGATCATTTTGTGCTAATACAAGATGAGTTGGAGTTGGCTACTACTTCCATAGCAGACATCAAGAGGACAAATATTGAGTTGGAAAATAAACCATACATAGCCAATGATATGGTAAAATTTTTGAATCGAAGAACCATAGCTAAACTACAAACATTGGGGATTAATGATAGGACCACTTTCATTATATAAGAAAATAAGGTGGTGACCAAGAGGAATCTAATGAATATAGCTCAATCAAAGGCATACAATGTATTGAGAGAAATTACTTCCTTCAAAGGTATTTTTAATGATGTGTTGCGGAAAGGACTACCATCACCATGAGATGGACATGGAGACTTATACACTCAAGAGAGGTATAAGGAGATATTAGCTAAAAGCAGAAATAATGAAACTAAGTTCTCAGACATGGAGGGGATCTAAAGGGGCAAGCTATTGTGGATCTATTGTGTTATGAGTTTGGGCTCTTAGCAAGTCTCAAGATGATCTTAAAATTTTTTCCATCTCCATTTTATGAGCAATATACAGGTCTAGATGTGGTAGTAAGGAATATGAATTCTCATAAGTATCCTATGGGGAAACCTTAGAACCAAATTGCTCAATATGCCAAGGTAACTTTACCAATGTAGGGAGAAGCCTCAACCTCATTTCCATCTCAGTAGGGTTTGCTCAAGTGGCTGAGTATTTACCATTGTAAAGTTTTCAAGATTCAAAAGTAGTATCGAGAAGTGCTTTTGAAGGAAGGAGTGGCTATAAAAGAGAAGTGTGACCCATTGCGAAATGGTTTGCAGTTATTTTGGGATAGAGTGTAACTAGTTCTCAAGGGTGCAATATCAAAGGAAAATACCCTAGGACATAGGGAAAATTATGAGTAAGACAACAAACTCAAAGAGATTTAGCCTTCTATTTTGTATCAATCAGTAAAAGCCTCATGTATTGAGTCATTCCTTGTAATTCTATATACATTTCAGATTGTGTAATTTGTTTCTTATCATTAATAAAAGCCTTAGGCAGTAAACTATTTCATCATGTTCATAGTATATGTGTGATGTATATCTTTGAATGGGATTGATTTCATTTTAATGACCAAATTCCTTCTTATGAATGTTTAATGTATTGAATGGTTCTTGAAGTATTGTGCTATCTGATATGCTAGAATTCTAGCTGTCATTTTCCATATGCTTTACAAAATTCATATTTACCTTTGTTAATTGTTGAATTAAATTATTATCGATACATTTTTCTTTTCGTAGAGATTGCAAGATTTACTCCCCTCAAAACCTTGTATATTTAATTGTGTTTCCTTAAATATATTCTTCCATCCATCCCTCTTAAATCAAGATATTTGAATACAAATGGGAAATGCCTCTTGGGTTGAGAGTCTTATAATCATCTTGTTTAGATGTCCTGAGTGTTTGAGAAGATTGAGATAAATCCTAAAGTTTTTGTTCCTTAAATAGAAAAAGCTTTAAAATCCAAGTCAAAATTTAGTTCCATGGTGCCTTGGCATAGTTCCTTTATAACAGGGCATGTAGCTAGTCTTGTGTTGTTGGCAGTGCTTGGTTTGAATTCCCCTCTATGAGGAGCACTAGCCTATTACAACTAGTTACTATGGATGTCATCCATGAATATTGTTGATCCTGGCCCAAGTGGGGCATTTTTGTGCAAGTCAAGTTTTGGAACTGCGAAGTTAAGCACAATTTGGTTGAATACTTTTTGGTGCAAGTCAGTTTTGAGAAGCTGCGATGTGAGCGTAGTGCAGTATCAGCATGATGGGAACCACGCAGTTGAGGACCGGTTCCGCGAAGTGCGAAGTGCCAGTAGGGAACCTGTTTTGGGTAAAGAATGAAGGTAAGGTCGGCTGGATGAAAGCGACTTATTTTTGGTTAAGAAACTCCATGATTACCAAATCGGTGGGTAAGTGGTAAGGAGGAAGGAAATTGACCAGTCACATGCATGGAGGAAGCACGACATGAACCGGCCGCATAAGGTCGTTAGAGAAGGAACGACCAGGTGAAAGCGACAGTCGACATGCAGTCGACAGGGCAGGCTGAAAGTGATGTGACCATGCGCAGAGGATGGCCACGATGGAAGAGTCGCTATCAGGGCCTAACAGTCTGCTTAGGGGAAAACCGCCACAGTTTGGGAAACCTTAGGGTTTTTGCTTGTGTATTGTAAAGACATGACCTACATGCATGATCTATAAAAAGGCACCATTTTGTAAGGGAAAGGGTTAATGTTGAAATGTAATTGCTGAATCTGAGTGATACTGTGTTGTATTGCTGAAAGCCATTGTAAACGCTCTGCAAGCTGTGTGCGCAAAGACCTATTGAGAGAGAAGAGAGTCTGCAACTGAGTGCACAGACTAGAACTGTTGGACCCTTCCCAAAAGACTAATACAACAACAGTTCCTGTGGACGTAGCTCCCATCTTGGGGGTGAACCATGTTAAATTCCCGTGTTGTGTGATTGTTTACATGTTTGCCTCTATTATTTGCTTACAATGAATGCTTAAGATCTTGCTTATCAGTTTATGTGTTTACTTTTATATGTATTCGCCATAAGGAATGCGATGGGAATAATATGTTAAGTTTCGCATATGTGGATGAATGCTAGATGCATAAGTATTTCTAAGTCTGAATGAATGCATAAGTTGGTTGGATAGATGCTAAGTCAGTGGATTTCGCACAGTACAACCCTCGTGAAGCGCATCACCGGAAGTGTGCAGTATTTTGTGTTCTGTCATGTTGCATAAGCCGTAAAATAACCTAAGACAATTGATAAATGCGTAAAACACTAAGTATAGCTTGTTGAAGCCGGTTGAGTCTAGAGAGGAAGTGTAGTTGTCAATTGCGCTATCTTGTTACCGAGATTCTGCTGAACCACGCAGTCCTGGGATGCGCAAGGTTTGCAAGCCTTCTGGCTTATAGAAGTATTGTCCGCGAAGGGGTTAAGCTCCACGAAGTCCCCAGTCCACAGCGCGAGCTCTGCAGTGCACTGTTCATTAGATTTGTTTAAGCACTCATCACGTAGTTATGGAAACCTGATTCCGCAACTCCCCCATTACTTCGCCTCGGGTGAGACCTCAGTCTGGTCACATATTGTTGCCAAAAGGGCTGGTGAAAAGGGGTTTCGTTGGTCCTTGAATCGTGAAGAACCTGGGTCTTTATAGAAAACCTCAAGACAGTTATGTAAGCCAACAAATGGTTCCATTGCCGCGCTAAGAATCCGTGATGAGTTATCGCGCTTGAAAGAAGTGATGTGCTCGAAATAAAAGGTTCCATTGATTGCAGAAATTTGGCATCCAGATAAGAAATAAATCTGGGCTTGGTGTGATAAGATAGAAAGAGACTTCGCCAGGAAGGAAAATAGAGATCTGCATCTCTCTAATATAGATTGGAACAAATACCTGTGGAAGGATATTCACGAAATTTTCTGGGCATCTTTTGGAAATGAGTTACACGAGTGGTTATCAAGGCTCGTAGAGTGTAAGAACTGTTTCACGCCAGAAATACCGACCGAGTGGACTCCAGAGCTCATTGTGAGGCTCAAAGCAGTAGATAGTCCATTCTCGAGAGCAGTCGACTTTTGGGTTGACAGTATCCTAGAAGGCTTCATGACAGAGTTCGCTGTGGACACATTGACGTCTCCTACAGTGCCAAAGCAGAATTTTTCAAAGGTTTCAGAGGTAAGTACCTCAACAATTTGAGTTTATATATTAAAATGCTTTTAGCTGAAAAATATGTTTTAAAAATGCAGTAAAGATTCCTAGAAGTTTTGAATCTGTAATGGTCAATAACATCTATAGTGATTCTAACGAAGAAACCCATAATTTGAGAAGTGGAAAGAGATACAAGTATAATACTGAGAAAAATCCTAGACCGCATGAACTCTGCGTAGAGACCAAAATACCATGTGAACTTAATAATCAGACCTCACCCCTGTCAGTCACTTATCAGCCTATTACTTCGCAGAATCTACCGGTTGCAAGTACTGCGCATCCTATTTCTCAGATTCCATCAGCTCAGAACCCCCCAGTTGTTAATATTCCTGATCCTCAGAGCATCAATACTAGTAGCACCGCAGGAGTGAGTACTTAGATCATCCCGACTCAGACCATTATGAATCCGACTATCCCATCTCATAACATTCCGTGCAATACAAACTTTACTTTTGCCACGCAGAACCCTCCGCAGAACACTACACCACCTAGGAGAAGGATGATTGATGATATTAAGTTGCTGATATTCAAAGGAACGGGTCTAGAAGACCCTGAGAAACATTGGTTTCTATGTGAATTCGTATGGAGTGTCAAGTAAGTTCAGGATGATGCTGTGAAGCAAGTGCAGCTCATCACCACATTTAGAGACAGAGCCTTGAATTGGTTCATGAAGTATTCTGTTGGACATCTGAGAACCTTAGCAGAGATTAAGCCTGCACTATTGAGTGAGTTTAAGAAACCAAAGTCAGAATCCCAATGTATAACAGAGCTAAAGGAAATTAAGCAAAAACCTAATGAGACAGTTTGGGAATTTGACCATAAATTTAAGACACTATTGGACCAAGTAAGTTTTGTCGTAGCACCGCAACAGCACCAAGAATGGTTTATAACCGTGCTGTTGCCCCATATCAGACTGCCATTGATGCAACAGAAAGTGGCTTCACAGGCAGAAGCCTTGGAGATCACGATGAAACTAGAAGCTTCACCAATTGGAGAGACTAGCATTGGGATGTCTCAAATTCAGACCCCGTTAGCTACCCTAACATTACAACTACAGGATATGAAGAAGGGAAAACAAGAGAGACAAGAAGTCTGGTGTATAGGATGTAAAGGAGAAGGGAACACTAGAAAGCATTGTCCTTTATTTCAAGAGTACCTTAACAGTGGAGCCCTGAATCCACTAAATCAAAATCAAGCACCATGCTGTGAAATCTGTAAAACGCGAGGTCACAGGCCCGGAGACTGCTATTTGATACAGAAGTATGTGCGCACCCCTAAGAATCTATATTGCAATTTTTGTAAGTCAGTTGGACATGATGAATCCAAATGTAGAGCATATGAGCTCATGCAGGAAAGAAAGTGAGACATGGAGCATATGCGCGATAGTGGAGTATACAGAGTCCAAGAAGCCACTCCGCAGAAGCAAGATAATAAGCAGTATGACCAAGGCACATATAGAGGCCGTGGTGGAGGATACCGCGAAAGAGGAAGAAATACTGGTCTAGGACAAGGAAGGGGAAGAGGCCAGATGATCTGTTACAAATGTGGCCAGGCAAGTCACTTATCTAGGGATTGTACCAATGAATGTACTACGTGTAATTACTGCAAATATTTTGATCATGTTATTGAGTTCTACTCAGTGTTAGTGGAAGAAATGCATAAAAGAAAGCAAGGTGCACCTAACCCAAACATTTAGTTGATCACAACAGAGAGAAGGCCTGCGGACCCAAGTATCAATGTAGTGACATGAAGTGGCTCTACCAGAGGGAGGGATAGAGGAGCAGAAGCCTCGACTTCTGGAGAGTTTGAAACTAAGCAGACTCCTCTTGAAACAATTTGGATTAGAAAAGCTACTGGGAAGACACCTGCTTTCAACTTGGAGAAAAACAAACAAGTCTTTGAAGAGGAGCGGGCATTTTCAAAGAACAAGCACCTAGATCACCAAGAATCTCGTTGCGCAATGAAATACCGCATATCGAGGATATGTCGGCTACTTAAGACAAAACGTGCCATGCAGTAGAGACAAACACCTCTGTTGCATAGTTCCTAAGGAACTGCATGAAATTGCTGAAGAGCCCAGATGCTCTAGCGGAATTACAAAAGTTGTTAAATCAATATGAACCACAATGTGAGAAGGAAACTGCTGAGAGCGCAGTCCATCAGATTAAGAACCATAAGAGAACAGGCCGAGAAATGAGGCTCAATGTGTAGATAGGAGACTATGAGATGGATGAGATCATCCTTGATCTGGGATCTGAAGTAAATGTCTTAACTAAACAAACATGGCAGTAGATGGGGAAACCAAAGTTGTTATGGTCACCTATACAGTTGAGAATGGCCAATCAGGAGAAAGTCATACCTTTTGGAGTTAGCCAATGTTATTGTTGACATTGATGGAGTGCGAAGTCATGCAGACTTCGAGGTTATCGAGATTGTGGATGACAGTCATCCTTATCCAGCACTGTTGGGAATTGACTGGGCTATGGATAACCTCACCATCATAAACTTGAAAATAAAGAATATCGAAGGAAAGCATATCAGGGTCATTGCACCACTGGACCCTGCAGACGAAGAAGGATACAGTGAGCCAATTCAGGAAGAATCCAGAGCACAGGATTTTGACCGCCTTTACAAGATGACTGTGAATCAAGATGACTATGTTAATCCTACTGCGAATGGAACACTCAGTTGGGGATGTGACAAATATTGCATCTCAGAATCTAACGCAGGACTGGAGAACTGGCAAGGCCATATGCATGAAGTATCTGCAAGAAGATGCGCGCAGCTTACAAAGTCACTGCGCTGGATTGGAAAGGAGGTAAATCCAATTCCCACCTATGATGGTTCATCCAATGTTTATTCCTTTATCAAATAATACACTGTATCAGTTGCAGATGCACATCGCATACCAGCATTATACACGGCATTGCGCGAGACACCTGCCAGATGGTGGGATGCACATAAGCAGACATTGACAACATGGGATCAATGCAGAATCAAGATGCAGATCAGGTTGGCTGAGAAGGTTGCACTAACCTTTGAAAAATATAATGGACAGACGAATCCAAGGGATCATGTCGAAATCTGTTCACAAGCATGGGGGTAGAGACCACCGACAGAATGGGTTCATCTGTTCGTGCACACATTGGAGGAGTAGACTCCAAAGAAGTGGTACCTAGACACGAAGTTGCATAGAGGAACCATAGATTGGCCGAACCTGACTGCAAACTTCCAGAGAACCTTTAGCTTTGAAGACGACAGTCCAAGTATAAACGAAGCTCTGCAGATGATCAAAGAAAGCATATTCAAAGCAGAATGCCCAAGTACAAACGAGGCATTGGAATAATTCAACGAAAGAGTGTTTGAAGATATAAAAGTATCAGAGAACCTACAACCAGAATGGAAGAAACAGATAGAGCACGCCCTTGGATTCTACAACCTATCTGAAGAGTTTGAAGATAAAGAAGAAAGAGATGAGGAGGATACATGCAACATCAATATACTTGAGTCCGAAGGTGCGCGTGATGTCGAGGGACCTCCACTAGAAATTCCAGACATGAGTGGACCTATGAAAACAAGGAAAGTGAACATTGGCGCAAGCAAAGAGCCGAAGTTCGCATCTATTGGAGACTACTGGGATGACCAGACGGTTGTGGAGATCGCAGACCTGCTACATGAATATCGGGATTTATTTCCGACAAAGTTTACAGAAATGAAAGGTATTTTGGGCGACTTAGGGGTTATGAAGATACCTCTTAAGCCAGGCGCGAAGCCTATTAAGCAAAGTCCATATAGACTGAATCCTTGATATAAAGAAAGAGTCAAGGCAGAACTTGATAAGATGCTCGATGCGGGGATCATTGAGCCGGTTGAAGAATCTGAATGGATAAGCCCGATGGTTATCCAAGACAAGAAAACTAAGGGTGAGATCAGGATCTACGTGGATCTCAGGAAGCTGAATGATGCTTCACTACATGACCCATTTCCCACTCCTTTTACAGATGAAGTGTTAATATTCAATATGCTAAGACATAAAATATTAGCATTACATTCCATTTCACAATAATAGCATATACAGAATCACTGAAAGAACAACAAGCACAACATAAACATAAGAGACACAGATTTATCCTGGGAAACCCTCATGGGGTAGAAAACCCAACAAAGCTTCCTCAATATAGATGACCACCAAATACAAAGATGTAATCCACAAACATGAGCTCCTTCTCCTCCATAGCGTATCTCTCTCTCACCTATGCACCAATCACAAGTGAGTGAATGTGTGTTAAATGAGGAACACACCTCCTCTATTTATACACAACTTAGACTTGACTTTTACACTAACTAGGTTGGCCCCAAATTAACCACTTAACATAATGTGACAGGGCCGACCCCACTAGGGTGGTCTAATAACCCTTTAACCCACATGACCCATACAGGGCTGACCCCCACTAGGGAAGTCTAATAACCCAAGTTACATTCTCCACAGAGGAATAAAACATCTCCGGATATACAATAAGGTCTTCACGGAGGAATGAAACATCTCCGGAATAATAAAGCACAAATATAATATTCTTAGAAGTTACAATATCTCAACACTCCCCCTTAATGAGAAGGATATTATAACAACATTTGCACGAGCAAGGATGCATCAACTACATGATACATGATACATCTATAAATCATTGGAAGATTTCTTCATACATCATCATCAGTAACTCAAACAGTTACTGGAACATAATCAATATTGGAACATCAGCATCATTGGTATTGAGTCTTCATCTTCTGCAGCACTCGATCAGCTACAACATCATCATCATCTGGATAACTCGATCAACAACCTCATCGTCTGGATCTACCGATCAACATAATCTTTTGGATCTCTCGATCAACAGCCTCATCGTCTGGATCTACCGATCAACATCATCATCTGGATCTCTCGATCAACAACCTCATCGTCTAAATCTACCGATCAACAACATCAACATATGGATCCTCTCGATCTCGATCAACAGCATCAACATCTGGATCCTCTCAATCTCGATCAACAACATCATCATCTAGATCCTCTCGATCAACATCTGGATCCTCTCAATCAACAACATCAACATAGCAGCATACTCTACAATGCAAAAGATCCTATTATGGGATGATCAACCCCTCTCACTTTAGGACATAGGTCCAAGGATGATACAATCCTGATCCACTTATGGGATGATAAATCCCTCTCAATTTAAGACATCTCTCATGTCTATGGACGATGCAATCCAGATCAACTTACAGGATGATCAATCCTTATCACTTTAAGACACCTCACCATGTCTAGGGACGATGCAATCCCGAATCAACTTACAGAATGATTAATCCTTATCACTTTAAGACACCTCACCATGTCTAGGGACGATGCAATCCCAAATCAACTTATAGGATGATTAATCCTTATCACTTTAATACACCTCACCATGTCTAGGGACGATGCAATCTCGAATCAACTTACAGGATGATTGATCCTTATCACTTTAAGACACCTCACCATGTCTAGGGACGATGCAATCCCGAATCAACTTATAGGATGATTAATCCTTATCACTTTAGGACATGAGTCCAAGGATGATGCAATCCTGATCCACTTATGGGATGATCAATCCCTATCATTTTAGGACATGAGTCCAAGGATGATGCAATCCTGATCCACTTATGGGATGATCAATCCCTATCACTTTAGGACATAAGTCTAGGGATGATGCAATCCCATCACGTACATTTTGAACTAAACGTTAAGGGACGATGCAGTCCTATCACGTACACTAGGGACCACTTCTCGGAGACATATGTCTACGGATCAATTCAAGACCGAAGTCCAGGGATTATACAATCCCTCCTCATCCACTTAGACAAATTCTAAGGACCATATATCGACCTCATCATCGGAACCGGTAACCTCATCATCGACACAAGTGTTCTCATCATCGATACAAGTATCCACATCATCAATACAGGTATCCTCATCATCAATACAAGTATTCTCATCATCGATACAAGTATCCACATCATCAATACAGGTATCCTCATCATCGATACAAGTATCCTCCTCATCGATACAAGTATCCACATCATCGACCTTACCGTCGATGTAGGCAATCTCATCATCGATACAGGTATCCACATCGATACTAGTATCCAAAAAAATATCATCATCGACCATATAACTCCCCCTTTCGAGGAGGGTCCTTCTGAACTACACCAAGCTTGTCTCAGAAATAATCAAACTCTTCTCGAGATAGAGGTTTGGTCAATACATCAGCAACTTGTTCGTCAGTGCTCACATACTCGAGCTAGATAACTCCTTTCTGCACCATATCTCGTATATAGAAATATCAGATCTCTATGTGCTTTGGCTTATCATGGAACACTGGATTCTCTATTTGATACAACTCTGGTTGTCACACAGGATCACAGTGGGGTCCATCTCTAAGTCAAACAATTCTAATAACAACTTCCGAAGCCATATTGCTTCACAACTAGCAGAGCAAGTAGCTATATATTCCGCTTCAGCTGTGCTGAGAGACACACTAGACTGCTTCCTGCTAAACCATGAGATCATGGCGGATCCCAGACAATAACATCCACCCGATGTGCTCTTCCTGTCTGATACACTTCCAACCCAATCAACATCTGTGTATCCATACAATCTGGAATCATGATCTCCAAGATAATATAGACCAAAGTCTATCATACCCTTCAGGTACCTCATCACATGCTTTTCAACTATTAAGTGAACACGTCTAGGTTCCACTAGATACTGACCCAAGGTGTTCACAGCAAAGCATATATCTGGCCTAGTGTTCGTTAGATACATCAATGACCCAATAATCTGTCTGTACAAAGTCACATCCACTAACTCTGATGAGTCATCATCTAGCAGCTTCAAGTTGGAGTCCATGGGAGTGGCCATGGCTTTTGCATTCCAACATATCAAATACTTTCCATGGATGAGAAATATTCCTTCTGGGCCTTTCTATACTTCCAGACCTAGGAAGTAATGCATCAATTCGAGATCTTTCATCTCAAATTCTGTAGCTAGCTTCTTCTTGCTTTCCATGATCTATTTCTCATTCCTTGTCAGAAAGAGATCATCCACATACAGTAATAGTATGACAGGTTCATCATCCATAACCTTAAGATAAAGGTTAGGATCAACTTTACTCTTGGTAAAGCCCAAGCTTGTCAAGAAGCTATCAATTCTCCCTCTGTGACTGAACATCATTCACACTCTGCATTGAGTGATCTTCTGCATATCTATCCATGTCATCTATTGTCAGATGGGTCTACTGATATGATCCTCAAGATCATTCAAACTCTGTGGTGAGTTCCTTCTTGCATCCATCTAAGAGAAGAATGTCATTTGTATATAGACACCATCTTCAACCTTGTAGCAAAGGTTGAAATCCGCATCACCCATGGTGATCATTAAACTCATCAAATGACTATCGATCCTGGGTACCCGTATAGAGCTTTCTCGATTCACACTTCTTCTTCAATTACACCATTAAGAGAATGGTCTTATCTATCCACTTGGAGCAAACAGCTTGTCATGATCCTCGTCCTCTTTCTAAGAGAATCTTCTAGCCACGAGCCTTCTATAGTATGTTTGATTTGTAAGTCTTCTTGTTGAACATCCATCACTTGTTCGGTGTTCATCATTCTTCATAATCTTTCCTACAAATCAAAGTTAATTACATGATTAGTAATACTTCATAATCATCAAATCATGTTGACATGATAACCTATTATGCATACAGATATGATTCACATGGTTATGCAACTATCTTGACTAATACTTTGGCACAACACTTTTCCATATCCTGTATGCATACAGTGGTTATCTAGATGCCTTCCATCTATACCAGAACATACTATCGAGAGCGTGCATAGCTCTCAGCATGTCAGCAAAGAGGTTTCATTCTAGACAAGCAACAATGGAATGTTTGTCCAACTTACCCATCATATGCATATTAGTAGTATAATGTTCAATGCTATATGAATGCTTACACTATGCATGATATATTATAGGAATACAAATATGCATACAACTATTACAAGCAATATCATTTCCTATTTCAGAGATTCAAATAACAACTCAAATACTTATCTTTTATGTTTGTGTGGTTGCCTCCCGCTTGATCTCTATATGTCTTTGAACTTCTATTCATTCTATACCACTATGCATGCTTAAGTGTGCACTAGTGTCATCCTCATGATATCATACATAAACATACATTCATTAGTATAATCTCAACACCATCAAAACATTATAATTCTAAATAAACTTAAGTATGTATGGTCATGATCATTTCATACATAGGTATACTTACCTAAGATCCTAACACAAAGTAGGATTCTAACTTGATAAAGGAAAACATACCTAGATTATCATGCTTGGTTATGTCTTAACATACCCAAACAATATCTTCTTTGTTCTCTTCAATGATTTAGAGACCTTGTGCTAGAATTTGCATATCTCATAAGTTAAGCATAGTAGAACAAAGTCATACATACCTCGTAAGTAGAGATTCTATATGGTCAAAGATTATGGATGAGTATTTGTCTTCATGTCATCATGGTCATAGAACTTGATTTGTCTTTCTTGATGTACCTGTATCTTTTTAGCAGACAACATCATCCTCATACAACACCACAGGTGCATTAGTACAATCATATAACCCTAATCAATGAATGTCTTCTATCATTCACATGCATTCATACTTTTACTAGGGTGATAAGACAATCCTCAGATTAATCAAGATTGTACTAACCTTAATAATATGAAGAAAAACATATCATGAACAGATTTCAACACATACCTGTATCTCCTCAAGTCATACCTGTCAAGATTTATTGTAGTCTTCTTATGTAAGGCCTTAGCCTCATCTCCCCTTGAAACTAGAACTTCTTCACTTATGTAGGTGTCCAATTCTCTTCTAGGATTAACCCAATCCACTTTGATTTGCTGAGACTGGATCTGGAGCTGGATTAGGGTTTGTCATAGAAACCCTAAAAATTCAAATTTTGAATTTAAAACTTCTGAATGGATGAAAAGATGTGGCTTGTTGAGCTGATCAAGCTAGTACACTTCAATTTTGAAAACTGCAAAATTTGACCCCTCAAAATTGCCTTTGAAACTTCCAGATCTTCTAGGCAGGATCCCGAACTAGGGTTTGATAAAGCTTGGTCTTCTACCCATCCAAAAGGTTCGATCTTTTGTTATAAACTTCAATTTTTCTGAGGATCTTCTAGCCGTGGTCACAGATTTCAAAAATTCCAACTTTTGTAGAAGTCCTAATTTTCCACCTTTCCGATCAAAATCCCGAACTAGGGTTTGATCAAGCCCGACCTTCTGACCAACCAAAAATTTCAATCTTGGCCTCTAAATTTTGATTTTGATGAGGAGAATTCAGCGGTGGACTCTGATTCCAAAAATTCCAACTTTCTCCGAAGCCCTAAATTCCCGCAGTAGTGATAAGCCAAGAATGAAGGTGCTCAGAATCCAATTCTGTTTTGACAGAAATATGCATCTGATTGTTTCTATAGCATCTCTGAAATTACGAATCCACAGGGTCTGAAACTTTGGCTTGTGGTATCCTGACCTGTCATCTTTCCAACCCCACAGGTCTGACCTCAATTGGATTTTTTTAGAGAGAGTTATGCCAAGTGTCGCAACGTGACCTGTTTATGGGATAAAACAAGAGAGCGAACTTGTATGACGTGCCACGTGTCACTGGTTCAATTTCAGCCTCTAAAAAAACTTACCTGAGAAACTACAGTCCGTTCTCTACCTGTCACTTTTTATGAAATTTCATTTGGAGCTTCCTAGCCCAAGTTGTGACCTTTTTTCCTAGGTCACCTGTTTATGACTGATATCTGGAAGAGGCAGAAACCCTAACTTGTACTGATCATAAATCACAAAGTATAACGAATTAGAGGCTGTCCTTTGGACACAAGGTACATGGGGATGCTATCTATGACCTATGAAGTTTTTAGATCCTGAAACTTCGCCAAAATGGATTTATAGTGAAAGTTCCATGATGACTGGTTTTTGCTATACAAAACCCTAACTTTCAAATTGTCGCAAGTGAGACAAGTGTCGTAAGTGCCATACATTGCCTTCCTTCAGGCTAGCTCTGATACCATGTTAAGATTTAATATGCTAAGACAGAAAATATAAGCATTACATTCCATTTCACAATAATAGCATATATAGGATCACTGAAAGAACAACAAACACCACATAAACACAAGAGACACAGATTTATCCTGGGAAACCCTCATGGGGTAGAAAACCCAACAAAGCTTCCTCAATATAGATGACTAGCCAATACAAAGATGTAATCCAAAAACATGATCTCCTTCTCCTCCATAGCAGATCTCTCTCTCACCTATGCGCCAATCACAAGTGAGTGAATGTGTGTTAAATGAGGAACACACCTCCTCTATTTATACACAACTCCAACTTGACTTTTACACTAACTGGGTCGGCCCCAAATTAACCACTTAACATAATGTGACAGGGCCAACCCCACTAGGGTGGTTTAATAACCCTTTAACCCACATGAACCATACAGGGCCGAACCCCACTAGGGAAGTCTAATAACCTAAGTTACCACATTCTCCACGGAAGAATAAAACATCTCCGAATATACAATAAGGTCTTCACGGAGGAATGAAACATCTCCAGAATAATAAAGTACAAATATAATATTCTTAGAAGTTACAATATCTCAACATGAAGTCTTAGACAATGTTGGAGGAAATGAGGCATACTCTTTCATTCATGGATTTTATGTATATCATCAGATAAGAATTGATCCAGCAGATAGACACAAGATGACTTTTGCCGTTGAATGGGGGTCGTTCCAGTATGCAGTAATGCCCTTTGGTCTGAAGAACGCACTTGCCATTTTTTCTAGAGTTGTGGTCACAGCATTTAAAGATTTCATGCATAAATTTTTAGAAGCATATTTTGATGATTGGACTGTCTTTGGTTTTCTGAAGAACCACTGTGCAAACCTCAGAATGATGCTAGAAAAGTGCAGACAACATCAAATATCCTTAAATTTGAAGAAGTGTGTTTTCTGTGTACCCTATGGTATTCTGTTGGGACACATAGTATGCAAATAAGGCTTGATGGTTGATCCTGCGAAGATCACAGTTTTTGTGAACTTGCCAACACCGAATTCAATAAAGCAGTTGCGCACCACATTGGGACATATGGGTTACTACATAAAGTTTATAAAGGGTTATGCGCAGATAACTACACCCATGGAGAAGGTGCTAAAGAAAGATGTGCCATTCATCTGGAACGCGGAATGTGAATAGGTCTTTGACACATTAAAAGAGAAAATGTTAACTATGCCGATCTTAGTTTTTCCAGACTGGGAGAAGCCATTCCATGTACATGTTGATGCTTCATGCATAACATTGGGTGTTGTATTAGCACAACCAGGAGAGGGAGGTATTGACCATCCCATTGCTTTTTCGATCAGGAAGCTCTCATCTGCAGAAAAGAATTATACGACCACTGAGAGAGAGGGTCTAGCTATGGTCTATGCACTGCAGAAATTCAGGCACTATTTGCTCGGTGCACAATTCTCTATGTATACTGACCATTCATCTTTGAAGTACCTGGTCAATAAGCCAGTGTTAGGGGGAAGAATCTGCAGATGGTTGTTACTCTTTAAGGAGTATGACTTTGAAATTGTAGTTAAGCCGGGCACATTGAACTTAGGACCTGACCATCTCTCTAGGATTGAGACAGGTAAGGAACCCACTAATCTAGAAGACAGTCTGCCTGACGCGCAGTTATTTTTTATACAGATCGCAGATGACTACTACAAAGACATTGTTGATTTCTTGACTACTGGGTTAGCACCGATAGATTTTACTACTCAGCAGAAGAAGCATCTGGTAGTACGAGCAGCAGACTTCACCATAATCGCGGGACAACTATACAAAATGGGACCAGATGAAGTGCTGCGCAGATGTGTATTAGAACACGAGAAGCCATTCATTTTGGCCAAGGCACATTTAGGGGTGTCGGTAGGTCACTATGCAGGAAGAGCAGGGCTATGGTGGCCTACTATCCACAAAGATGCAAAGGAACACTGCCAAAACTGCGATGTCTGTCAAAGGACAGGAAAGCCGTCGCGAAGTGATGAAATGCCTTTGAATCCACAGTTGACACTTCAGGCATTTGAGAAATGGGCCATTGATTTTGTGGGACCTATAAACCCACTGGGGAAAAGGATTGGTGCAAGATACATCATTACTGCTACTGATTATCTCACCAGATGGGCAGAAGCGAAGCCAGTAAAGGACTGTAGCGCGGTTACTGCCACGCAGTTCATATTGGAGAACATCCTTACTAGATTTGGATGTATGAATATTTTGATGAGTGATCAAGGCACTCATTTTCTGAATAAGACTATTGAGGCACTGATAGAACAGTTCCACATTTACCACCAGTGAAGTACACCATATCATCCGGAAGCAAATGGAACTGTGGAAGCTTTCAATAAGGTATTGGAGAATGTGCTAACTAAGGTATGCAATGTGAATAGGGATGATTGGGATCTGCGCATTCCAGCTGTGTTGTGGGCATACAGAACTACTTGTAAGAAACTGACTTGCCATAGACCTTTTAGGTTGGCCTATGGACAAGAAGCAGTGATGCCTATGGAGTACATTGTTCCCAACTTGAGAATAGCTGCATTTACCAGCATAAAAGATCAAGAGGCACTAGAAGAAAGGCTTCTACACTTGGTTGGGTTGGAGGAAGATTGTTTCATCGCAGGATTCCACCAGCAAGTGCAGAAAGATAGAGAAAAAGCATGGCATGATCGCCACATCAAGAACAATTCCTTTCAAGTAGGTGATCTAGTCCTCCTGTATGATAGCAAATTTATGAAATTTCCTGGAAAGTTTAAGATGCATTGGCTTGGTCCATATATTGTTGTACATGTTACTAACGGTGGCGTAGTTTAGTTAGCCATATTAGCAGGAGATGGTCTACTTGGATTAATCAATGGAAGCAGGCTAAAACCCTATCGGGATAGACCTACTTCGTAGAACCCTTTGTAAAATGAAGGCACAAAATTAAAAAAAATAAAAATAAAAAGAGAAAAGAAAAGAAGAACCGCCAAGCTCGAAGCTCAAAAAGGTAGCTGCACAGATCCAATGAAGCAGAGAAGGTTCAAGTTCAGAACCGAGAAGTGTGACACGCTAAAGTAACTCTGCTGGAGTAGTGACGACCCGCTGGGCAGTTCGACGCAACAATCCAGAAAACTAGCCGTTAGAATGTTGGTCACAAATATAGCCGTTATACAGTACTTTTGTCGATGACTGCTTGCGCATTTAACGTAGAAATAACCGTTCTGAACGAGTTAATGAAGGAAAGTACCCAAATCCGTGGAGGATTTGGCCAACAGACATGTCATTTAATGATTTTATAGCCGTTGAGAATCGTGGATGGGCCTCACTGCGCCTATAAATACTCCTGTATTTGGACTCATGGGCATTACCGAGACTCTAGATTTTTCTTGCAAGACATACTTTGAAATTGTTATAGTGAGCGAGCAGTGATCTTGTAATTCTGTAACGTCCATCTAGTGAATGTCCAAAATTTCATCAATTGAGGAAGAATTCAGGGTCAGAGAGACTGTGAAGGTGTTTCAATATGGAGGGATTGAAGCGTTGATGAGAACCACTGCCAAGAAAGTGGTTACAGAGCAAGGTCATGGCTCCCGAAGATCGCCAAGACACGCTACAGTTATGCAAGACAAGGGAAAAAACCCGACCATGGAGAAGATGAAGCCGAAGGTTGTGAGCTCCACAGAACCTGAAATCCCATTGAGCGACAAAGAAATTCCCTTGAAGTTAATGTCGCAGTATATCTCGCCGTGTACAGCAGACACACCATCCATTAAACTGCTCAGGAATGCTAAGTATATTATGATTCCACGGATGTCGAAGCATGTACAAGTAGAAGGAAATCTGTTGGGAAAAATCCTAGAATGCAAGTTTGAAGACTTCGACTTGCTTTAGATGCAGAAAGACCCGATTGAACCCAAGTTCCCAAAGTTTCAGCTAGATCAGTATATGTGCTAGAAGAAGGACGTAAAAGGAAACTTTGTGCTAGTCACACAGAACTGGCTAACCGGAGTAGTCGAGTCGAGGTTGCTCAACCTGTTGAGGCTCTCGCACTTCGATCGAACGCCCGAATTGAATGTGGTGGTGCGCAATCTTATGTCGCGCATGGACCAAGGATAGCTTTGGCTTGACCGTAATGTCGACCTAAATATTGATTTGATCCACATGATTACTGGGTTAAGGAAGAGAGGCAAGGACCCCAAGCAATTTTTCATACGCAAGAGCCGGGATAAGGAGGTCTCTGCGAAGATGAAGAAGACACAGCCCGTCGTCAAAGGAAAAAGAGGATTTGTCACGAATGATATAGAATATGAAGCTACGCGTATCATCACACAACTGCTAGCAGGAAAAATTCTGAGAAAAGCAAGACCGTTGGAAGTACCCGGGGTGCAGTTCTCCTTGGGGAAAAGGCCGCAATAGGAGGAAGGTTTAACTGGTGTTAGTACCTACTAAATGAGTTTCTGGAAGAGATGAATGACACACAGACACATGGTAGTAACTTCCAGTATACATGGTTGGTAGTGCTGATTGCCTTTGTAGGGTGGAAGGACCCAAAACATTACATTGGCCTAAACACCGACAACAGTGATTGCAGAGGATCCCATTACGCAAAACTTTGGGCGAATTCGATATCAGAAGATAACACGTGTTAGCTGAAGTCTTCTGCACTTACTATGAGTAGTTGCACGAAGTCATTATCGCTATGCCGCAGATATCAAAAGAGGTAACAGATAAATATATTCGCACCGTCAATTTCAAAGTTGATATGAATTCTGTCTTTATTTCAGCAAAGGCTCAGATGAAAAACCTTGAATGGTTCCAAGGAAGCTACCACACGAACGAAGAGGATATCGACACAATTATGAAGGAATGGATCCCTAAGTTCAAAGTCGAAGGGATTGTGGATATTGAGAGTGACTTTGATGAGAGTAATCCCATTCCTACACTTATTGTCGAAGAGCCGTGGATAGGAAAAAGAAAGGAAGTCGAGAGTCATGTACAACAAAAGGTACAGAAGAAGAAGCAGAAAGCAGGTAACGGCCCATCAGAAGCAAAGCTCCACGATGATGATTACGAGATGATTGCATCTACAGTAACAACGCAGATGGAAGACCCGATGACTGCCAAAGATAAAAAGAATGAGGTAATTCACAAGAGTCTGCAGAAGAACCTGACCACGCTGCAAGGCATTGCAGAAAAGATTGAGCAAGTAAAACGCAGATTACCCTTGCCGCGGGACTCAGAATCAGAAGGGAAGTCAGGGGGCACTTCGTAGCCGAAGAAAATGCCTCTAGCCCTGAATTTTCCTGCAAATTTGCGCATCGTCAAACTTGACCTCGTAAGTGTAAGGATACCACTATTGGAACAATTAATCTTGGGCGCGAAGGACTTAGAGTACATGGACCTCGACATTGCGAAGATGCCACTGGACGGTCTACACAATCTGCATATGCAAGTTGTGGAGGAGATCCATGAGCGAAGTGTAGTCGCTCTGAACCAGCACACTGAGCAACAAACAAGTTATAAGCAGTTGCAGGAATCCAGCTCGTAGAGGTCCATGCAACTTCAATATGAGCACAATCGATGAAGGATATTAGAGGCTACGATCGTTGCGGTAGTCGTGGAGATACCAGAATGCGACGAGCAATAAGAACCTGCGGACACTGTTAGTAAGATTGGCGAGGTGGTCAACGATCTTAAAGTGGAAATGAAAGATATGGAGATTAGTTATGAAGCAAAGATTGCTGCCTTAGAAGCGTAGAATCAGCCGAAGACACCACCTGATCAGCAACAACTTCGAGCAGTAGAAGTGAAATCTGCAGTAGAAAGCATAGCCAGTGAAGTGGCTAAGTGCCAAACTTTGTTAGATGAGGCCACAAAAACATTTACTGCCTGGAAGATAATCCAGAGTTGCTGGAAATCCAAAGTGCTTTGAAAGATAGGCAGGCTTCATTGGAACTGCTGGACGCAGAGGTCAAGGCCCTACTGCCAAGGGACTGAATCCGCAAATACCCAGAAGTTCGGGGATTGAAGAAATAACTGCAAGTACTGCGAAACAGGGAGAATGAAGTCGGAGATAAGTTGTAGCCCCTGCAAGACGAAGCCCATGAACTCACATAGAAAATTGAAGAAAATTTGAGGGAGATCCACGAAGGACAAGACTCTATGCAAGAACAAGCCGACAATGAAATAACAACTGATGTGTTGGATACCATCAAGCAAATTGAGCAGGACACCAAGGAAGAGGTTTCAAAGTTGACTACAACATACCAAGAGCTCGCTGTGAAGTTAGCTTCGTAGGAGGAAGAACAACTAGGAGAAGTAGAGGTTGAAGGTGGCTTAGGGACGAGCCACATGTAAGTGTTAGGGGCTTGCTGGGCCTGGCCCAAGTGGGGCATTTTTGTGCAAGTCAAGTTTTGGAACTTTGAAGTTAAGCGCAGTTCGGTTGAAGAATTTTTGGTGCAAGTCAGTTTTGAGAAGTTGCGATGTGAGCGCGGCGCAGTATCAACATGATGGGAACCACGCAGTTGAGGACTGGTTCCACGAAGTGCGAAGTGCCAGCAGGGAACCTATTTTGGGTAAAGAATGAAGGTAAGTTCGGCTGGATGAAAGTGACCTATTTTTGTTTAAGAAACTCCATGATTAACAAATATGCGGGTAAGGAGTATGGAGGAAGGAAAGTGACCGATCACATGCACAAAGGAAGCACGACATGAACCGGCCACATAAGGTCGTTAGAGAAGGAATGACCAGGTGAAAGCGACAGTTGGCATGCAGTCGACAGGGCAGGCTGAAAGCGACGCGACCACGCGCAGAGGATGGCCATGACGGAAGAGTCACTATCAGGGCCTAACAGTCCGGTTAGGGGAAAACTGCCACCGTTTTGGGAAACCTTAGGGTTTTTGCCTATGTATTGTAAAGACATGACCTACGGGCATGATCTATAAAAAGGCACCATTTTGTAAGGGAAAGGGTTAATGTTGAAATTTAATTGCTGAATCTGAGTGATACTGTGTTGTATTGCTGAAAGCCATTGTAAAGGCTCTGCAAGCTGTGTGTGCGGAGACCTATTGAGAGAGAAGAGAGTCTGCAGCTGAGTGCTCAGACTGGAACTGTTGTACCCTTCCCAAAAGACTAATACAACAACAATTGCTGTGGACATAGCTCCCATCTTGGGGGTGAACCACGTTAAATTCCTGTGTTGTGTGATTGTTTACATGTTTGTGTCTGTTATTTGCTTACAATGAATGCTTAAGATCTTGCTTATCAGTTTATGTGTTTACTTTTATATGTATTCTCCATAAGGAATGAGATGGGAATAATATGTTAAGTTTCGCATATGTGGATGAATGCTAGATGCATAAGTATTTCTAACTGAATGAATGCATAAGTTGGTTGGATAGATGCTAAGTCAGTGGAGTTTGCATAGTACAACCCTCGTGAAGCGAAGCACCGGAAGTGCACAGTATTTTGTGTTCCGTCATGTTGCATAAGCCATAAAATAACCTAAGACAATTGATAGATGGGTAAAACACTAAGTATAGATTGTTGAAGCTGGTTGAGTCTAGAAAGGAAGTGCAGTTGTCAGTTGCGCTATCCTGTTATCAAAATTCCGCCGAACCGCGTAGTCCTTGGATGCGCGAGTTGCACAAGCCTTCCAGCTTATAGAAGTATTGTCCCCGAAGGGGTTAAGCTCTGCGCAGTCCCCAGTCCGCATCGTGAGCTTTGCAGTGCGCTGTTCATCAAATATGTTTAAGCACTCATCAGGTAGTTGTGGAAACCTGATTCCGCAACTCCCCCATTTCTTCGCCTTGGGTGAGACCTCAGTCTGCTCGCAGATTGTTGCTGAAAGGGCCGGTGAAAAGGGGTTTTGTTGGTTCCTTGAACCGCGAAGAACCTGGGTCTTTATAGAAAACCTCAAGACAGTTATGTAAGCCAACAAATATGGAGAAGCATATATTGGGATTCTCCACTGCAATACACACACACACACACACACACACACACATAGATAGATAGAGAGAGAGAGAGAGAGAGAGAGAGAGAGAGAGAGAGAGAGAGAGAGAGAGATGAATATGGAGAAGCATATCAAGCATATATTGGGATTCTCCACTGCAATACACACACACACATACACAGAGAGAGAGAGAGAGAGAGCCCAAGGTGGGTGGAGGAGGAATTGTTATCCTTCCCACCCAAGTTCAAATCTCAAATCTCATATGTGACATGTTCACTCTTCAATGGCAAGGTGTTATTGGATTAATGTAATAGTAGATTGAGATTACTATCATGATTGAGATTGTTTTATTTCCTTAGCTTTAAGGTTTTCCCGCTATAAATGTTTTGTGTTCATTTTTCTAGGATGGTTTAGTTATTTTTTGTTTGACGTGGATGTTTGTGACTATTAATTTGAATTTTAGATAAACTTTAAACATATGTATTATTGGCCTAGTTTTGTTCATTTTAGTATTTCTATTGAGATACATCACCCTTCCATATATCATTAAATTATGCACCCCATTACATCATCATATGACCTTTTAGTACCTCAATTAGCCTAGTCAAACCATCAATGGACTATCTTTTTAGGCATGTAATTTATCCTTTATATTTCATGTGTGTCACATAGGAAATCCCTAGAGAACTATGTGATCCTCTTTAAAGAAAATAACAACTAGTTTGCGACTCATAAATGCATGTGTGCTTGCTTAGGCAACATAGTGGGTACTTGTGGAATTTTTCAAACCTCCACCTTCATTAATATAGTTTACTTTGCCTTCCATGATGCCCACTAAGCTTATGGAATCTCATTAATACATTGATAGAGTTCACATGAAGAACAAGACAAGCACGATGGGTGCTTCCATAGTCATCAAATGACTAAGGCAAGCAACATAATTCTATATACAAAGACCGTTAGATGACTAGGGAAACTAACTTGACTATATGTATGGATTAAAAGAATATAAGATATATATGGAAAATAATATCCCAAAGGGGTACTTGAACTAGTTGTTGCTAGTGTTGTTTGGTATTAGGTAGTTTTATGCCACCAGGTGTCCAGTTTGAACCACTATGGGTGAGGCACATTGGCCTATACCAACATGTCTCCTAGGGATGCCATTGATGAATGTGGGGAAGCATACCCCCCTCCCTCCGAAGTTTGTTCTACACATCAAGATATTTCTAATGGCACAAAAATCACCTCAATTGGAGTTGATATGTGGAAATTTTGTCTCCCACAAATTGATCTTTCTTGTTGACAACCATGGTATCAAGTGGATTCCATGTCATATTCCAATACTCACACATGTAGAGCTATTCATGTGTGGAATTTAAAGAACATTCTATAGTTCCCAAAGCCTTAACAATAATTGGAGGTTTGAGGCATGCAAAAACCCTAACCCTAACCTTAGATGACTATCAGTTTATGTTCAATAATGGGTAGCTAGGAAAAGAATGTGTTTCATTCTTATTATATTGTATATTGTTCCATAGTTAAGAAAAATATCTCAAAGTGGGATAGTGAAGCATGACAAAGGAAGTAAAAGATCCTGTAATAGCCATATTGGCCACAGAGTCCATGGTAACTCTATACTAAGTGAGTGCCACTTTTTTTGTATTTGCATTATGTTATCTCCTCAAATAATTTTTCTCAATTTACTTTCATTAAGTGATAGGAAAGTCATTAGAGGAAGCATTAATAAATTTTAAAGAGTCTTTTAGAAGAGATTTGGACTTATAGTTTATAAGAGCTATTGAGTCAGCTCTTCATTTGTAAAAAATCTCAAAAAACAGGTTTCGGTAGCTAAGCGCTATTTAAAACGGTCCCTAAGCTACCGAAAGCTCTGCTGCCGAGCTTTCGGCAGCTTTCGACAGCTTAAACGAAATTGTCAAGGCTCTCCTAGCTACCAAAAGTGAAAGGAAGTTTTGAAATGAAAGCAGATCATTTCAAAGCTTGAACTACCAAAGTGCAGCTTGGATGCCATGAGGAAGAAGCTCCAATACCATGTGTTCGAAAAATGTTACAGGGGCCAATAGATCAATTCCAATATCAAATTGATTGCAGCAAGTGGTTTTATTTGTAGAGTTTGAAATCTATTACATCAAGCTATAAGAGATTAAAGTTAATTATCCCAAGCTGTAAGTGTTGAGTTATTCACTATTCAATAAACCCTTTGTAAATTCATATGGCGCGCAGGCAGAGATCTTGTGGACAGAAGAATTTTCCACAAGTATTTGGCAAATATTGGAACGCTAAGGAAGGTTAGATTGTGAACTCATCAACAATTGTGTTTTGGGAGATTACTTCTGCCCTTCGAAATCAATCCAGAGATAATCAATGATATGATAGAACTATTTCTGTCAAAAGCATGCTTATTGCTGGGATCATTTATTTATGGAAACTTCATTGGAGAGTTTCAACTATGAATTCATTGTTGGTCAATACAACAAACTTTCACTAATTGATTTAAGCAGGGGTATGAATGCATCCAGCCACGAACATGTTGACTGTGAGAACTTCAATGGATGCTACAGGAAATACTAATGGCGTGCAGCACATTAAAGAGAGAGTAATGAATTATAACCCATATGATGGGTAAAGCTCAAGGATTATCATTCAACTGATGTTTGAGTAATGAAAGTTATCTCAAGAGAGAGCTTTCGATGGCTAATACAGGCTTTCACAGCTGTCTTAAGCCACCGAAAACAGAGCTTTCAGTTGCTTATGGGATTGGATTTTGGCTCTCCTATCCACCAAAAGCACAAAGCAAGACAGAATGACATCTCCTGCATAGACTCGAGTCTTGTCATTTCAAAGAGGACGAGGATGGTTTCAAAGTGAAGATTTTAATTGATAAGATTTGTTTTGAGATGCTGTTCCAGATTGAAAGGCGCCAGCAGGTAAGAAGAGGAATCTTCTTGTCTATTTTGGGAAAAAGATGGCCTGTCAATTCCCCAGGCGGCAGTTTCAACCTTACTCATAAGCCTTTGAAGGCTTGTTACAACTGTCGAGGTCATGAGGACTATCAAGATGGAGGCGAAAATGTTTACTGCAAAAAATTGGCATTTTTACTGTGAACAATCATCATTTTCAAATGACGATTCTGAGCAACTGGGGAGTCATTTTGAAAAATGATCGAAGGTTTTTGTTCCTAACATGCCATAGCACATTAAACTCTCTTTGTTTTTCTACAGGTGTTTCATATTGAGAGAATCAAGTCCGTCACTGATCCCCAATTTTTGGATCCCAGAATCTGCCTGTTTAACACATGTTTTTGAAAATGAAGGTCTCGAGTAAAGAAAGAGAATTTCAATAATCTGAGGGAGCTTTTTTCTCACAATGAGTCAATGAAAAATAACCTCTCTCAGTTTTCCTACAGGTGTCACAGATTGGGATAATCGAATCCATCTTTAAGCGCCATTTTTCAGCAGTTTGGTCAAGTTAAAAAATGATTTTTCCTGGTTTGTTAAGAAACGGTTTTCATCTTCTACCTTTAGGATTTCGAATCCAGCTTCTTAGGAGCTGGGGGAAGGTGTTGTAAAAGCTATAAAACCCTAGAGATTGAGATAAAGAAGGGGAGCAATCCCGAGGACTGTGATTTGACTTTGAGAATTTGCCCAACTCTTTGTAAACAGATATTTTGAGTATATATCAGGATACGAGATTCTTTCACTATGTTTTGCAGATCTTCATTCTTCTATCTTTTCTGTTCTTGTGAGTGATGTTATATACCTTTATCCATGTTTATCTATGACAGACAACTGTCGTCTTGTCTCTTCATTGATAGACTGGCCTCATAAGTGTTTCTTCCTTGTTATAACTGACCATTCGCATATGCTCTGTGTATGTTTTTCTGCTAGTATAATAAGTGTTCTTCATACATCCATTATATACTTAAATCATCTGGAAAATGTAGTAGAAAGCCTCGTTTGTCTGAGTATATTCATGTGTGTCTGAATGTTTGAGTTTGTGAGCAAGTTACTTGACTCGATTCATCCTTTATATTATTGAGCATTTAAGTTACCAGGCTCATTCCCATCACAGTCTGGGAAAGACTCCTGGAGTGATAACAAAATGGCGTCGTTGCCAGGGAACGAAAGTGAAAGCAGAGTTTCCTTGGGAGAACGACATAGATCTGTTCTTGATGGCAGACAAGAGATAGACATAATTTTCGACTGTAATTATTTGCCTGGCGACTCCACATTAAAGACTCCACTGGGAAGGACCCGGTTGATAAAAGATGAAGAGGTTGAATTCAAAATCCAGGTACCAGTTCATAAGTTTACTTTATGAACTGTTGTTATTCTTTATCAGCTCCTTTATACTTTTCCCTTCACATGTTAAAAGAATTATCCTCTGTTTTGTATATTTTGAAGATTATCAGCCATCTTTTATAAATCCATCTTTAGAAGAAGATTTGCAGCCTGCTTGTATTGTAGAAGTTGAATCAGTCTTTGTGCCTCAGCTCATTTATAAAAATGACTTTTGTATCCAAATTCCTTCTATTGAGCATCCATGTAACCTTGAGGAGGCAGAACTTGTTTCAAAACCTGTGCAGATCACAGCACCTTCTGCCCTTATCGCTGATCCTCCTTGTCAAACTATTAAGCCTCATGATCAGCCCACTGCTTTTCAAGTCAAAATCAGAAATAGGATGTTTAAGCCTTTGAAGCTGCCCTATCCCCTTCATCCTTATCCTGTTGACTGTTATGAATATCTCCCTTGGTTTTATGGAGAAGACCAAGTTTCAGCTGAGAGGCATTTGCAATCCTTTGAGAACTTTATTGATCGGTTCGAGTTTGTTCATGAAGATGTGATCATGAGACTTTTCTCTAAAACTTTGATCAGAGATGCTGCTGCATGGTTTAAGGGTCTGAGAGTTGATTCTATTGGCTCTTGGATCGAGTTCTCTAATGCTTTCATGAAGTATTGGGGTGAGTACAAATCACTAGATTCATATCTTGCTGATTTTTATGCTTTGAAGAGAGAGCAGGGTGAATATTTGTCCATCTTCAATCGAAGATTTTACAGTATCTACCATGACATGCCTTTGGAGGTCCGGCCTACAGAGACAGCTGCCATGATATATTATGTCATGGGTCTTCCTTCAGAACTCGTTTTTCTTCTCCTAGAAAGGAAGTCTTCATCCTTAATCCGATTGTTCGAAGATGCTCAAGAGGTTGAGGAAAATATCCATGCATCCAGGCTGATCCAAATGCAGGTTGACTCTAAAAATCTGCAAGCACATGAACAAATGAACTGTCAATACATTTCATATTTTGAACAAGGAAATGATTAGTTTGAAAAGGAAAAGACTGCTATTTTGGATGATCACAAGTGGCTCTCAAAAACACAAGAAGGGCATCAATCTTCCAGCAGAGGAGCAGTCATTTTTGAGCAGAAAGGTAATGACTATGAGGCAGTTTCAGGGCAGCAACAAGCAGCGAAATATATTTAAGATTGTGAATCAATTCCTTCAACATTTGCTGAGTGCTATAGAAACAGGTATGAGTCAGAATGTTATGAGCAGTTTGCTAATCTGGATGAGCCTATGACAACTGAAGATTGCATAGGAAATTATATGTTTTTAACTGATCCTTATTCATATGATTTTAACACTATTTTATCATTAGCTTCTGAGCACTTTTCTGAAGAGAAAGTTGTGATGATTAATACAAGATCTGAGCTCAAGGGAACATGAAGGTGGTCAGTCTTCTAACAGGGGAACTGTCATGGCCGAGCAAGAGGCTGCCATAGATGTGCAGCTGTTTCCAGAAGACCAGTATGTTTTTGATCCAGTGGCAGCATTCATGGAGTTATACATTTCAGAAAACTTGAATATTTCAGATTTCCTCAGCTTGCCATTGTTTATGGGTAAGAATGGTTTCCTGGATAAGTTCTTATCACTGCTGTTACATTTCAAACATCAGCTACTAATTAGTGATAAAGATGAGATTTCTTCATTTTTTAAATTGTTTGAATGGCTTTTATGGAAGTCAGCATTCACCTAACTTGATTGTAGATCCAGTTAGAGTAGACTAGTGTAGGGAATAAGCTTGTTGCCTGAGCATTTTGTTTTCTTCCAGTTTGCATCAGAAATAGCAGTTAGTTTGTGTGAATAAAGATAGCTCTTGAAAGGTGTTCAGAGGGTGGTTGTATTACTGACTCCATATCCCAATGGAACACTAGAGGACATGTTTGAAATTTTGTTTTACAAGAAAGGCATTGTATCTGTGGTTCTTGGAACCTCACAGGGAGGTTTCCATCCCCGAGTAGGAGCCAGATGTTATCTCCTCAAATAAATTTTCTCAATTTACTTTCATTAAGTGATAGGAAAGTCATTAGAGGAAGCATTAATAAAATTTAAAGAGTCTTTTAGAAGAGATTTGGACTTATATTTTATAAGAGCTCTTGAGTCAGCTCTTCATTTGTAAAAAATCTCAAAAAACAGGTTTCGGTAACTGAGCGCTATTTAAAACGGTCCCTAAGCTACCGAAAGCTCTGCTTTCAATAGCTTAAACGGAAATTTCAAGGCTCTCCTAGCTACCGAAAGTGAAAGGAAGTTTTGAAATGAAAGCAGATCATTTCAAAGCTTGAACTCCCAAAGTGCAGCCTAGATGTCATGAGGAAGAAGCTCCAATACCATGTGTTTGAAAAATGTTACAGGGGCCAAGAGATCAATTCCAATATCAAATTGATTGCAGCAAGTGGTTTTATTTGTAGAGTTTGAAATCTATTACATCAAGCTATAAGAGATTAAAGTTAATTATCCCAAGCTGTAAGTGTTGAGTTATTCACTGTTCAATAAACCCTTTGTAAATTCATATGGCGCACAGGCAGAGATCTTGTGGACAAAAGAATTTTCCACAAGTATTTGGCAAATATTGGAATGCTAAGTAAGGTTAGACTGTGAACTCATCAACAATTGTGTTTTGGGAGATCACTTCTGCCCTTGGAAAGCAATCCAGAGATAATCAATGATATGATAGAAATTTTTCTGTCAAAATCACGCTTATTGCTGGGATCATTTATTTATGGAAACTTCATTGGAGAGTATCAAATATGAATTCATTGTTGGTCAATACAACAAAATTTCACTAGTTGATTTAAGTAGGGGTATGAATGCATCCAACCACAAACATGTTGACTCTGAGAACTTCAATGGATGCTACAGGAAATACTAATGGCATGCAGCATATTAAAGAGAGAGTAATGAATTATAACCCAGATGATGGGTAAAGCTCAAGGATTATCATTCAACTGATGTTTGAGTAATGAAAGTTATCTCAAGACAGAGCTTTCGATGGCTAGTATAGGCTTTCATAGCTATCTTAAGCCATCGAAAACAGAGCTTTCGGTTGCTTATGGGCTTGGATCTTGGCTCTCCTATCCACCAAAAGCACAAAGCAGGACAAAATGACATCTCTTGCACAGACCTGAGTCTTGTCATTCCAAATAGGACGAGGATGGTTTCAAAGTGAAGATTTTAATTGATAAGATCTGTTTCGAGATGCTGTTCCAAATTGAAAGGTGCCAGCAGGTAAGAAGAGGAATCTTCTTGTCTATTTTGGGCAAAATATGGCCTGTCAATTCCCCAGGCGGCAGTTTCAACCTTACTCATCAGCCTTTGAATGCTTGTTACAACTATCGAGGTCATGAGGACTATCAAGATGGAGGTGAAAATGTTTACTGCAAAAAATTGGCGTTTTTACTGTGAACAGTCATCATTTTCAAATGACGATTCTGATTGACTGGGGAGTCATTTTGAAAAACGATTAGAGGTTTTTGTTCCTAACATGCCAGATCACAATAACCTCTCTCCGGTTTCCTACAGGTGTTTCATATTGAGAGAATCAAATCCGTCACTGAGCCCCAATTTTCGGATCCCAGAATATGCCTGTTTAACACATGTTTTTGAAAATGAAGGTCTCGGGTAAATGAAAGAGAATTTCAATAATATGAGGGAGATTTTTTCTCACAACAAGTCAATGAACAATAACCTCTCTCAGTTTTCCTACAGGTGCCACATATTGGGAGAATCGAATCCATCTCTGAGCCCCATTTTTCAGCAGTTTGGTCAAGTTAAAAAATGTTTTTTCCTGGTTTGTTAAGAAACGGTTTTCATCTTCTACCTTTAGGATTTCGAATCCAGCTTCTTAGGAGCTGGGGGAAGGTGTTGTAAAAGCTATAAAACCCTAGAGCTTGAGAGAAAGAAGGGGGAGCAGTCCCGAGGACTGTGATTCGACTTTGAGAATTTGCCCAACTCTTTGTAAACAGATATTTTGAGTATATATCAGGATACGAGATTCTTTCACTATGTTTTGCAGATCTTCATTCTTCTATCTTTTCTGTGCTTGTGAGTGATGTTATATACATTTATCCATGTTTATCTATGACAGATAACTGTCATCTTGTCTCTTCATTGATAGACTGGGCTCATAAGTGTTTCTTCCTTGTTATAACTGGCCATTCGCATATGCTCTGTGTATGTTTTTCTGCTAGTATAATAGGTATTCTTCATACATCCATTATATACTTAAATCATTTGGAAAATGTAGTAGAAAGCCTCGTTTGTCTGAGTATATTCATGTGTGTCTGAATGTTTGAGTTTGTGAGCAAGTTACTTGACTCGATTCATCCTTTATATTATTGAGCATTTAAGTTACCAGGCTCATTCCCTTCATAGTCTAGGAAAGACTCCTGGAGTGATAACACATTACATTACTGAGAAGAAATGAGCAGAGCATAAGCCTCATATTATAGGTGGGTTTTCCCAAGGTACATCTTGTGTTCATTGTGTGGATGGTGTGCTTTTCTTACTTCTTTAATTTAGTTTTAATTCGTTTCAATTTATTTTAGAATTAAGCGACTAATATTAAATCTGCAATCTAAAGTAAAACACTCCATAATAAGAGATTGTAGAATATTAGAATATTTGTTGTAACAAAATATTCTACTAAAATATCCTCGATAGTTTATAGATCACTTACAATCATTATGGCATAAAACCGATGGAGTCATTGAAAATAAGAAATGGGTCATGTTCAAAGGCACACTTGGGAAAGCAACAATGACATGGTATCAAACACATGAAAGAGATGATTTATTTAATACATGGGATAATCTTGAAACACAATTTAAAGATGTCTATGCATTCCTTGCATATAAGTGGTTATCTTTTGCACACCTTAGAGAAATAGTTCAATTGCAAGTAAAAATTGTAATCCATTGTGATATCAGGCTTAGAGAGATTTTTGAACAACTTGAATTTAATATCATAGAAAAAAAGATCTAATGGTTTATAAATAGACCACTAAATACCATTCAAGCACATGTAAGAACAACAAATTGAAAATGATATAAGGATGTAGTTCAAGCAACAAGCCACATGGAAAGTAAACTAGGAACCAACAAAAGACAAAAGAAGAAGCTGAAAGAAGGAAATGATAAGACAATCCATAAACCAAAGATAGATCTAAAGAAGTTGAAAGAAACCAAAAGAGAAGCCTAACCACAAACAAACGAAAACTTAGCAACATGAGGGAGACTCCAAAAAGTTAACAAGGTTTAATTTTTGCAAAGCAAATAATATGGTGGAACACTCTTCAAATAAGTGTCTTGACAACCCAAAGAATCAACAAAATCCTTAAGAGTAAGGTGTTAGCTTTTGGGGTTACTCCAAAAGCGATTACACCATTTTGGGGGGTGCTTCATGTGATTTCAGGTACATGGTGTATGATTGGTATGTGATGGATTTACACATGAGAGATGGTCTATGATGTATTTTCACATTGGATATGGATTATTTAGTGGTTTCTTGACCTCACTTGGGAGCTTGCTTGGTATTATTCCCCGGGGCATTGGACATCTCCTAATAGCTTGGATGACATTCTACATTATAGGTGCATAGAGATGGTTTCTTGCTTGGAGAATTACCTACTTAGGAGGAGGGGGATTTTGTATCCCAATGGAGGGAATTGGGCCCTAAACAAAATAGGGTATCTTGGATCCATGTATGGAGGCTTATATTTGGATCAAGAATGCTTGGGTTATGATAGTGTTCATGTAGGGAGAGTGGACCTAGTGGAGTACATGGCTTAGGAGGATTGATGGATTCTTTAGAGGTTTGTAGGAGGATTTTCGGACACACCTCATGTAGTGCCCTTTCATTTGGAGCCTTGCTTGTGGATGACATTGCTTTGGAGCATTGGCTATAACATACCCAATCCCCTTTGTAATGTTATTAAGGGTACGAGGCACTTAAAAACTAGTATAATTTGCTTTGGTACCATCATGTAACATACTCAATACCCCATGTACTATTGTTGGGCCTACATGGTACACTAAAAGCATCATAGAAATCCTCTAATACCATGTGATAATGTACCCATTTTCCAAATCAAGATTAAATCAAGATTAAGGCATATTATTTACATGCAATGATAATATAGCATTAGAAAGAAAATTTCCCATTACAATATCCTTCAATACCCTTATACACTTCAACCATTTTAAAAGATAAACAATGTTATCCGATTAAACATGGAATAACAACAATTTATATGTCGAGATTTACAACAACATACTTGTATAGTTATTTCCCTATTGTTTGAAGACACTTCATCTACGCATACAAGGACAAAGCTCTCTAATCTAAATGATGTAGATCTAGAACAAAACACAACAGAACATGTAAAATTTCCTAGATTAATCGAATTGCAAAGAGTGTGGAGGAATTACTTACCTCACTATTATGGCGATGCCCGCTCGTTTGACATAGTCTCCGATCTTTAGCTACAAAACAACATACAACAAACAAGTAGGAGCATGATAATAATAATATGCAATATTGATTAATATAAACATGCGGTCAAGGAAACAAGTTATAAATATTCAACACAAATAATATTTATGGAAAGAATATATATTACTATATCAAAGCAAGTACAAAGGGAGAGATTACAACCGTGCCTTGATGTCGCAACTTCTTCCAACAACCCTTTTTCCTCAAAGATCCAACCTTGTTCCTAATAGAGAAGGGAAATTTGGTTCTAAGATTATTTCAACAACAATTGGATGCTCTCACTTCTCCCCCCTATTCCACGAAGGTGAGCACGCATTTATAGGCCAAAGAGGATAGAAAGAGTTGAGGATTCTATGGAGAAGGTTAGGGGGTCATCCCAAAGGGATAGGGGTTCGATTTCCACTGTTGACGCAGAGTCTATTGACAGGGGTTCATTCCGCACTGTTGCCAACAAACTATCAACCTAACACCCTTATACACTGGCCCAGAAAGGTGTAACCCTTCCCAACAACACTTGCGGAGCAAGTGCAGTCTCACCCGAGGTGAATAAGAGGGCTACTAGAACCAAGTTTCCACAGTTGTGTAGAGGATATGCACACTTTACTTTCACACTCACCAGAGATTATAGCATTCACAACATATTATTAACTAATCATCCGCATCATAAATCATTCACGCATACATTTAGAACATACTCAACAACATAATAGCATTAATCAACAAAAAATATTCACATAAACCATTATTCATCATCACATCATTGCATAACAACATAATTCATATCATAACTGAACATCTTCATTAATTCATCAAAACCTGCAGAATAAACCTCACAGAAACTGTCAAGTCATCATATTGCAGATACAGAACGAACCCAAAAGATAGGATTAATCTCCAAAACTTCGATGCCCCTAGGCTTACAATCCTACTCTATATATATTCTTCTATTCTATTACAAAATGGGCCACAATGCCGACTTGAATAATCTAACAAATCTTATGCTTCCACAAAAACGACGAAAGGTCCTTTTTTCGCGGAATGACCCTTTCACATTTGTCGGCTTCTACACTTCTTGCGGATCTATCCCGTGCCAACAGGCCCCCAACACAACCTTATGGCTCGTTCCGAGCCACCTCAGCTGGACATTGCTGGTTTGTCCCCATCCGTCGCGGTGCTCAGTTTCTGAAACTGTTCTTGCTGTCTGGAACTCGCTGTCATGTACTTCTCGTGTTCGTCCGTTGATTTTTGGTTCGTTGTCATGTACTTCTTGCACTCATCCTCCAGTCTCTAGAAACCTTGATCATCTACCTCTTTGGAGTCTGTTGGTTTGCTCCATGTGCGTTCCAGACTGGAGAGAAAGTCGTCGACGTCGCCAAGGTGGGAAATAGGCCGGTTGCTCTGGCACATCTGTTTCACACCTTGGATTGGTTTCTACTGGGGCCAGGGGGTTGCCACCCCTGTTCTTCTGGTGGTCACTTGGGCCATGAAGCTTCAAACTACTACCACGTACTTAGACATCCTGGATGAAACTTCATCTCTATGACACCCAAGTGCCTATGATTCTTACTGCTCAAGGCGCTCATGCACACTCATCATTCTGGCCTGCAATGTCCGTGGTGTGCTACCGCACGAAATGAAATGGATCATTTCCACATCCTCCTTGGAATTCCTAACTTATGCAATTACCGGACGTACTCGCAGCATGCATTTTTTGCTTATGATAAATACCTCTTTGCTCCGCATAACTTCTGGTTCCTGTATTTATGCATTTCCATCGTCCGACATGCTTGCTTCGAAAACCCTCCGTGAATCCGTTCACCTAATGTGCTGATTCTGTCATCATTTCTCCTGCGTGTGGTGACCCGGCTTCCTACGTGCGTGATGGGTGACCATATTGCTCGCGGCTGCTCTTCGTGTCATCCCCGTGTGTACTATCATCCGTGGTGCCACCAACCATGCCTCCACGATGTGTTGCTATGTGCCAAACGTGCCTAACGCCGCCACCTATCCAGGCCAACTAATCATCATACTTATCAAAAAGACCTGTCACCCGAAAAAGTCCCATCTACTGCCGATTCAGAATACTTGCTGACTTGATAGGGTTGCAATCCTGTCACTGTCACAGGCCAAACCCCATACTGTGATACAACCCCTCCTTGTGCACATTCTTCTTTGGCTGGTGCGCCATCTGCCACCTCGTATCTTCTGCATTTTTTTTTTTTGATGTTGGTCCTCATCCGCTCTGCGTCGGATCATGGTGATAGGGCTTCAACCTACTCCCATCGACTAATTTAGGTAACATTACCCCATCCAAGCTTTGTAGCTGTACTGCACCTCCATTGGTGATAAAAGTGATAACATATGGTCCCAACCAGTGCATTTGCAACTGACCAGGGTGTTTCTCAAATATGCTATCATACAACAGAACTGTATACCCATTCTGGAGGTGTTTTGTCTTGACATGGCGGTTGTGCCACGCCTTCTGGCGGTCCTTTTCTACCTTCTGATGAAACCCTGTGATGAATCGATCTTCATCAAGCTGTATTAGTTATGTTAGGCATTCCTCCAACGCACCATCATTGCTCATCCCTGTTGCTGCGACAATGCATAAGCTTGGTACTATATATTCCATTGGCATCATTGCTTCCTGGCCGTAGACGAGTTTAAATGGAGTTTGGCTAGTTAATCGCTTGCATGTGGTGCGACATGCCCAAAGGACCGCTGGGATTTTTAGGTCCCAGTCATCATGGTTCACATTACACACCTTGGTGAGAGCATGCTCCAATATCTTATTGAATGCCTCCACTGTCCCATTTGCCTAAGGGTGGTAAGGCGTACTCTTCTTGTGCTGGATATGAAACTCTTCTATCATTGCTGCGATTGTTTGGTTGACAAAGTGCATCCCTTGGTCACTTAGCAAGCCTTTTGGGCACCCAAACCTGGTGACCACATTGTCAAATAGGAATCTTGCTGCAGTCACAACAGAACAGTCTTTTACCGGTGCAACTTTCGCCCAGTGCATTAAGTAATCTGTCACAGTGATGATGTAACGCGACCCCGTTCTCTTCCTAGGTGGGTTAATGGGTCCCACAAAATCAACGGCCCATTTGTCGAAGGCCTTTAGCGTTACTTGTGGTGCTAATGGCATTTCGTCGTGATGTGAGGGCTTCCCAGTGCGTTGGCATACGTTGCAGCTCTTGGCGTATCTGCAGCATCTCCATGCAAAGTTGGCCACCATAGCCCTGCTCGAAGGATTTTCCTCGTAGTTGCTCATCCACCGTAATGTCCCCTGGCAATTCCATCATGAGCTTCCGACAGAACCTGTTCCTGTTCATGCAGAAGGACGCATCGCTGCAGAATCTCATCTGCGCCCATTTTATATAATTCTCCTGCAATTAGCTGAAAGTCTGTGGCTCGGACAACTAGTTGCTTCTTTTGGCTAGCAGTGAGCTTATCCAGTGCCTCCCCTGTCGCCAAAAAATGAATAATTTCTTCATAGTGGTTATCGACCATGCCAATATTAAAATTGAGCATCTAACAATCCTTCATTGATGCTCCTTGGTTCCTCTCCTGACTCTATTCGTGAGAGAGTATCGAGTCCTGCGTTCAACCATCCCACCTTTTCGATGATCTCAAAATCAAACTCCTGAAAGAGTAGTAGCCAACGACAAATCCTCCCCCAAAGCCTCCACGTGGAGGTCCATATTGTTGGTACTGTGGTTTCTCATACTGCGGCTGCTGATACTGTTGCTACCCATACTGCGGCTGGCCATACGGTGGTGGTGGATACTGTGGGTGCCCATACTGTAGCTACCCGTATTTCCCTTGGTTGTATTATTGTGGTTGGATATACTGCGATTGTTGCTGCACCACTGATGGCTCCTCTCCCTTCATAAAATACGTGTCGGCTGTTCGATCTTGTAGCAGGTCATAGGCCCTGCATTCCTTCTCATCATGGCCAACTGATCGACAAAACTTGTAGTATAAGTTCACTAGATTTGATACCATCTTTTGCAGTTATACAGATTCCTCCGGTCGATTCCCTCTGGTTTGATAGATAGTACACCATGGCATGCCTCCTTGACGAAGGGGGTTTGGTGCCCCCGCTTGCAAATACTCACTGAATTCTGGGCAGTTGTCCTTATGGTGCCCCTCCCTTTTTCATTTGGTTCCATATGTCTCCATGGGTCTCCTTACCCTTCTTGATATCCTCCAATTGTAATGTTAGATTGGCCAACTATGCCTGAACTCTGTCCATTCCTATTCTTGCGTCGCCAATTGGTGAAGCCTCTAGCTTCATCGTGATTTCTAATGCTTATGCCTGTGTTGTGACTTTTTGTTGCATCAATGTCCCTCAGATATGCGATACCAGCCCTGTGATGAACCATTCTTTATGTTGCAACTCATTTATTGGAAAGCTCACCTTCGCTATCAGTGTCTTGTATCGCTGATCGAATTCCCACACTGACTCATTTGGGAATTGCTTAATCTCCTTAAGCTCAGTGACATATTGCGACTCAGATTTTGGTTTTTTTAATTCTTCAATCGTTGCTGTTCTAACTTGCACTAGTGTTTTGGCTATTGTTCCCGTTGGAACCCTCACAAAATTCATGTACCAGTCTAATGCCTGGCCCCTAAGGGTTGTCGCTAGCTGTCCCATCTTTATCGCATCATCCTGAACCTGCTTCACAGTCCAAAGTGCTTCACATATAAGCCAATACTATTCGGGATCCTCGGTCCCATTCCCCTGAAATGTAGGCATCTTTGCCTCATCTGCCATCCTAACTTTGCTAGTATTGTTGTTCACTAAAGCACTACTCTTGCTGCTGCACGTAGGGAAACTCTGCGAATAGTTTTTATTTCTTCCTATGAAATTCGAAGTAGTGCGTGGGGTCGAAGGTACGTGGTAACTTACGATCTGACCTCCTTCTGCCTCTGGGGTAGCCTGGTCGATGTCTTCTCCACAATGTGGTCGCCTCCTCCCCTGTGGTCCTATCTCGCGGTTCTCTGTTTCGGTCCTCTCGGGAGACTCTCTCTCAGTACTCCTCTTCTTCTTAGGATGCCGGAATATTGCTCCACTTCTCAAGAGACCACACTCTTCGTCAGCTTCCCTTTCAAATTCGTCATCGCTCATGTCCATCTACCACATCTTTCCGTCAGACTCGTATTTACGAGATACCTTCACCCTCACACACTAATTCTTCTACTCATCAGAAGACATCCTCAATATTCCTTTTTTGCAGACAAGCATTTTAATCCACAGTTTTAATGATGACAAAAATCTTCCCCTTGGTCCCCCGAAGAAATTTCTTTCGGCGTCGCTGTATGACTTGATAGCATCTACTGCGAACTCAGTTATGTACCCTTCGAGGATATTATCTACCCAAAAATCAACAGATTGCGATACCTTGTTATTGACCTGCTTCAGCTGTCACACCAAATCTGGGGTCCAACAATCCGGTTCAGTCTTTTGACAGTGGTTCTTGTGGAACGTCAACTGTGCTATCCACTCATGCAATAACACCGGGAATTTACAGAAAAATACTTCGAGGAATATCTGAATAAACGTATCTTTCCAACCAATCGGTTGCTGTCTGCTTAGGATCTTGCTTCTCACTTCCTGTGAATTCTTCCACCTTCTTATCGAACCACTCCTGGATCTCTGGTTTTGTCGGGTGCCACAGCATATCCTCTTTTCTTCTTCCTTAGGCTCCCAACAATGGAACCACTCTTGGATCATTGGTTTTGTCGGGTGCCACAACATATCCTCTTTTATCCACAATGCACATTGACAGGGATTCATTCTGCACTGTCGCTAACAAACTATCAACCTAAAACTCTTATATACCGGCCCGGAAAGGTGTAACCCTTCCCAGCAACACTTGCGGAGCAAGTGCAGTCTCACCCAAGGTGAATAAGAGGGCCGCTGGAACCAAGTTTCCGCAGTTGTGTAGAGGATATGCACACTTTACTTTCGCACTCACCAGAGATTATAGCATGCACAACATATTATTAACTAATCATCCGCATCATAAATCATTCACACATACATTTAGAACATACTCAACAACATAATCGCATTAATCAACATAAAACATTCACATAACCCATTATTCATCATCACATCATTGCATAAAAACATAATTCATATCATAACCGAACATCTTCATTCATTCATCAAAACCTGCGTAATAAACCTTGCAGAAACTGTCAAGTCATCATATCGCAGATACAGAACGAACCCAAAAGATAGGATTAATCTCCAAAACTTTGATGCCCTTAGGCTTACAATCCTACTCTATTTATATTCTTCTATTCTATTACAAAATGGGCCACATGGCCGACTTGACTAATCTAACAAATCTTATGCTTCCGCAAAAACAACGAAAGGTCCTTTTTTCCGTGGAATGACCCTTTCGCATCTGTCGGCTTCGGCACTTCCTGCGGATCTATCCCATGCCAACAGCCACCTATGCATATTTGTAGGGATAATCCTCCATGAAAGCTTCATTCTATAAGACTCTCAAAACTTCTCTTTTTTTTCTTTTAACCAATATTGATGTAGCCTGTCAACGAGCAAATTGCACCACTAAGGGGTGATGCATGCTGCATGAAGGCAATAGGATCCAGTGACGCACCCTGTCAATGTGCAAAGTGCGTCATCAAGAATCTGACGCTTCTTGTGAAAAGCCATAGTGCGTCGGTGCTCCAAAGCGAGGAAGGAGGAAAGAAAAACCTCACCTCAAGTCATTTGGCACTTGATACTTTAGGGATTGTTGTTAATCGAGAGATACACACCTCATTACCCAATTGATGACGAGATTTTGGTGTAATACCTATAAAAACAATCACATATCCTTCATGATTTTAGCCTCTTCTAACATATACTCGTATAGTCATTTTCCTCACATATCCTTCATGACATATAATTGTATAGTCATTTCCCTCACATATCCTTCGTGACATATACTCGTATAGTAATTTCCCTATAAAACAATCACATACCCTTCATGATTATAGCCTCTTCGGAGATACCCATAATACCCTTTCCATCCATTGTACATAGTTGAATATCAATTTACAAAACAAAGGCATAATTATACCATATGTGTTTCAAATAATGGCTATAACAACCTTTTAAATTTGTATATAGACATTTAATAGACAACCTAGATTGAACTCCTGATACAATGCTAATTTCCAGCCTTATGTGTTGAACAAATAAGCACATATTTCTCATTTACAACATCAACAACAACATTAGTCATCAATATATAACAATAAATATCAATTTTTTTATTTGCTATAGGATTGGACATGGTGAAATAACTCTATGGGAGCATTTTTCCTCCTAACCATAATCACCATCTCATGTATGTGCCACTTTCGTGACAGGTATGAAACAACAAGGGAAAATTTACATGCTATGGATCTAGGTTTCGTCAAACAACCCAATTCCCAACTATTACAACCAAGGAATTACATATCAACCCATTTTTATAACATCAATACAACTCACTAGGCTCCATTCCCCCCTCATCCTTACACAACACAAGGAATAGGGATCCCCCTTCATTAGTAAATAGTCCCTCGGACTATACCACTTCCCCCTAGTGCTCCCACACATGCTGGCCAAGAAATATCCAATGTTGGGAACGATGGAATCTCAACTATATCTTAGTCATTACCTATCAACCATGGCCTCTATATTCATTCATGGAAAAATCATCATGGTTTCATGCCTACTCTAGCACCAACATTATAGCTTACCCAACATCAACTCCCCCATGAGAGAATGGATGAATTTTCCCAAATATTGAGCGAAACTCATCCCAAAATTTTTCATTTACTATAATATTGCATGAGCAATATGTGCCACCCATAATCTTAGGAAATAAAACACATTGGCACATAAGACAAATGATTTTGAAACATGGGGTGATGACACTTGGCCTCCTTTGTAAAATAATATTTTGTTAACTCCCCTACTTCCCTACTAGTTGGTTCATTGCCCCCATGGTGTTCCTAGGCATTTATCATCCCAAGTGCACCTGCTATAATATTATTATTATTAAATATTAACTCAAATATAATCAAATGGTAATTTACTTACCCAACTTACCATATACCTACACATTACGATTGATGCTCATAAGGGGTATCACATTCCTCCCATCCTTAGAATAACACCATACTCGATGTTCTTCTTTCCAAGATTAAAACCATGTCTTCATTCTTTAGTTGCACCTATAACAATCATAAAAGAAAACAAGCATGCTATAGTTATTTTTATGCAACAAATTATCCCATTCACATGAATTTTCAATTCCACAATGTAAGCATGTATATTCATAACACAAAAATAAGTATGCAATTATAGCCCAATACTCATATGTATGAAAATTTCTCTATTTCACAGGGCTTCCATGGGAAAGAGATCAACTCATTTTCCTTTTTGACACACCCTTCTTGATTCCAACAAAAATGCCACATGAATCTCTCTCACAACAAATTCATTTAAATTGCTTCTTCCTTTCAACAATTGTTCCTTCTAGGATTAGGGATCCCATTCTCTGCTAAACAATTTCTTTGCAATCCATATTGCCAAGACTTGCACTTGCAAGAAGAGTGCCAAGTTATAGGGCCTTACTACCAAGCATCCCATTAGTAGCCTCTAATCAATCAATAACTTATGGCAATCATAGGGTTCCAATGTTATCACAATGGCCTTCTTCTTGGGAATTCCAACATACACTAGTCATAATTTTCCTTTGCTAGGTAGATTCACTATCCACTTATGTCATAAACATAAATATACAAATAATACGAGTCATGTCTCTATCTTTCAACCAACTTTTGAATTATTTATTACAATAATCACATTTCAAATAGTATAGGAAGTTCCACATAATACTTAGCTTTCAATTGTGTAGGCAATAGTCTTTGTCTTCAATATGGCTTACTTTCACTACCATATACGAGACATCCTTTTTGTGACTTTGTTCTCCCTACAAAACTTTCATGTAGTCCAATAAAACATGACTATTAATGCATATCACTCCTTCATTTCAAGATTCATAACAATTCATGAAATGATGTCAAAATTATAAGATTAAACATAGCACATGTATGCACTGACATCATGCAATCAAACATGTGTCAATAATGCATGGATGCAAAGTCTCAACATTTACAGAATTTACTTATGCACGACCACTTAATGCATTCTTGCATTGATTCGAAAATACAATATTCTCAAGTCATGCATTCCACCATGATGAACTGGATGGTCCAACCAATGCTTCAACACATTCAACCACCTCCCCAATAGTTGCTCCATCATTTGGACACCTTCTTCTTCTTCCAAGAAGGTTAGAGTCCATGACACTAACACAAGCAAGGATACCATTGGACACTTTACGACACTATATCATTTCCACATCCAACAATACTATGGCACTACAAATTACTATCTCACATTGCATCAATCTCATAATGGGATCATAAGCTTCATCTTGCCTTGGTTATTATTTCATATCTAGAACAATATGATACATTATTTTATGTCTAAGGCTTGATGCCTTTACCACACCTCACCTGGGTATCATGCACACAAATACATTCAAACAACATAAACATATTTATTTATGATAACTAATCATGACAAAAGGAATTCTTACCTAATTTCACTTCAACACATATCCAATATAAGTATAATTAATTATATACCTACATGGGTACTATAATCATCTTTGATGTTACCTGAGCCTTCCACCAACCTCTTGATCAAGACTTTCTCTTGTTCTTATCATTTCTTTACAAAGTTTACTATCATATGCAGTGGTATCATCAACATCATCAACAATGATATCCCCATTTTTGGCTACACAACCGCATCAAGCATATTTAATCACCATGCCATACTCAAGGCATATGTAACAACATACTAATATTAACCAATATCTATATGCCATATGCATTATTTCTCTATATGGCATATGCATTATTTCTCAATATGCTCACTAGTGCATATACATTCCAACTATTTTATCATCTTGTATTTTCATCATTCTCATGCATACATATAACAACTTTCTAATTCTTAAGAAATATAAACTAAACTACAAGACAAGTGTCAAGGAATTATCCTTTCCAATTCCTTTGTATAGCCTAGAACTCCATAACATAATTTTTTTTTTTCATAGGCTTACTACCAACCACACATCAAATTATTAGTTATGGTGTTCTCACCCAAGTAGCAATTCACCACATGCACATAAATTTATATATGCTAATATTAAATCATACAACTCTACTTCTATAAACAAAATAAAGTTAAAAGTGAGAAAAGCTACCTCATTATCATGTCTTCCTTTTTGGCCATGTTCACTAATTGCCATTGCAGCAAATTCATTAGCTTCATATAGTTTTCTAAACATCATTTTGCAACTTCCTTTTTTGTATTGGGTGTCAGGAACCCGTGTCAACCCTTCTCTTTACTTTGTTGGTATATTGTTGTTGCACGCATATACTTTGTAAGTCATCCCATGAGTATATTGTATTATCCCACATTCATGGGGAGTAATAGTTGTTTAGCTTATACTTAGTATATAAGTACGTGTTGAGGCCAATGAAGACATCCATGAGTTATTTGTATTGACCTTTCTCAAAGGAGGTTGCCCCCTCGAAGTGGCATGCGATCAATAAATCCCTTCTGTGTTCTGTTATTTCTGATATATCATGCATTTTAATCATTTAATTGCTGGAAGTTCCTCACATCTGGTATTAGAGCACCTTCTTGGGCTCACTAGGTGGAATTTATGCCAATTTTTTTTTCGAAGTGGCTTTCAGGCTTTGTGATTATTGCAGTAGTTCTTTTTCTTTGCATCTGTATTGTTCCTTTCAATTGCAGGTTCGGATCCAGGAATAATCCCTATTCGCTTAACTGTGAGAAGTACCCGGGTATAGCCCTAAAACTCATTGTGAGGAGTACCACAGGATCCTTGAAGTAGCTGGCCCATTGAGAGGACCTGCCAGCGAAAAGGGCAACGACCCCCACCTGCTTGACTAGTTCCCACCCGTGAGGTAAACCAAGAGATGTCATTTGTGTCAAAGAAGTTATCAGTTTTACCTGAACCGTGGAGTGAGGGGTACTTCCCAATACGCAAGCCGTTAGAAATCATTGATAGCTGAGTGGATCCACTGAACCTTTAGGAATTCGAGCATACTTGGGGTCCATATCTATTTCCAACCGATAAATAACAGATTACATCTGTCCAGAGCCGTTGCAGATCAATTCCGAACCTTTGCAGATCAATTCTGGGAAAAAAAAGCCCATGGAGGAAGAACTTGCAACCCTCAAGACCAAAATCCAAGATATGGATGAGAAATTTATCGGCCTCCATCTTCAACATTCAACCATGAACAATAGATGACAACCAGAGTCTTCTGTAGAGATTGGGTTCTCTTCTTCCAACAATTTTTGTGGGTCGAAGCTTGATTTTCCTCACTTCAATGGTGATGATCCTACTGGATCGATATACCAGGAATAACGATAGTTTAGTCTACATAATACTTTTGATATCAACAAAGTTCCACTTGCATCCTTTCATTTGGAACATGAATCCCTTCAATGGTTCCGTTGGTACATAAAGGCTCACGAAGAACCAAAATGGACAGATTTTTTTCAACTCCTTTTGAAACGATTTGGTCCTAGTGCTTTTGATGACTTCACAAGAGCACTCACTAAACATCGCCAAATTGGCACTGTGAGAGAGTATCAGATAGAATTTGAGAAACTGGCCAATCACAAGAAGGATTTCCTGATGAGTTCTACAAGAGTTGTTTTGTCAATGGTCTCAAGGATGCAATCCGATATGAGGTTAAAATGTTCTGTCCCAACACAATGATGGAAGCCCTAGGGTTGGCTAATTTGGTGGAGGACAATATCACAGCCCAACAATGCTCCAAATCCACTTTTGTTCCATTCAGAAATATGGTTTCCCAATGACCTCCCATCACACCTACTCCTAGAGCAACTCCTATCAAGCATTTGTATGAAGCAGAGATGCGGGCACATAGATAAAAATGGCTTTGTTATAATTGTGATGAGAAATTCACTTGGGGACATAGATGTGTTGAGAAAAATCTCTATCTCTTGCATGTGGATTCTCCATCTGCAACTGAAATTTGTGAACAAGATCAGGATACAATAGATGATTAGGTCGACATTCAGTAGTTTCCTATTGACCCTCCTTCTCAGGAAGACCACCCATAGATATCTCTCCATGCTTTATCCGTAGTGACCACCCCACAAACAATGCGGGTCAAGGGTTACTTCAAGAATCTCCCTCTTACAATACTCATTGATTCTGGTAGCACTCATAACTTCATTGACCCTCGGATCACCAAATAGGCTGATTGTTTTGTCCATACTTGCTCTAGCTTTGAAGTCATAATTACCAATGGGATAACTTTACCTTACAAGGGGAAGTGTCGCAATGTGCGTATATCTATTTGAGATTATTACCCTTAGGCGGATGTGATGTGGTTTTGGGTGTTCAATGGTTACACACACTTGGCCCCATCTTATGGGATTTTGCTGAACTTTGGATGCAATTTTCAGCCAATGGGAAAAAACACACATTGAAGGGCTTACAACCAGGGTATCTTAGTGTCATCAGTTCACATTGCATGGAAAATGTCCTTAAGAATAATCACATGGTGTCATCGCTCATCTCCATTCCATTCAGATGCACCCATCAGCGGTCTCCACTACTCCTTTGGATCTACAACAAATTTTGGATAGATATGCATGTGCCTTTTGATGAACCAGTGGGATTGACACCTTCAAGACCAGAGGACCATCGTATTCATCTCCTTCCTGGAAGCGTTCCTCCCAACACCAGGCCTTATCGCTACCCATTTCACCAAAAGACAGAGATTGAGATGCTCGTTTGGGACTTACCGAAGCAAGGTATTATTCGCCCTAGTACCAGTTCCTTTTCTTCACCAGTTCTTCTTGTTCGAAAAAAAGATGGGTCATGGCGCCTCTGCATTGACTTCCGAGCACTTAATCACATCAAAATCAAGGATAAGTTTCCAATTCATGTTGTTGATGAGCTTCTTGATGAGCTTCATGGTGCTCATTTTTCTCCAAGTTGGATCTTCGTTCTGGGTATTACCAAATTCAGGTTCATGAGTTTGATATCCCTAAAACAACTTTTCGCACACATGATGGCCACTATGAGTTTTTGGTCATGCCCTGTTAATTTTTCAATAATTTCATTCAATAGGATCACTAAGAGAATAACGTGCACAACATAACAATCATAAGAGACAATGGACACAAAGCATTTCACCGGGGAAAACCAAGAAGGTGAAAAACCCCGAAACTTCCCTAGAGATAGAATCAATACCAATACAAGGATCACAAAGATCAAACCCCAAAAGATAGATGTCTTCAGCAACTACTCCTCCTCCACTTGTGCGCACTCCTCTCTCTCAACTATGCGAGTTGGATGAGTGAGTGAATGAGTGAAATGAGAGAGACACACTCTCTATTTATACACTGACTTGACCTGCGTTTAACCCTAACTGGGCCGACTTCCTAAGGAGGCCTAATAACCCATCCACATGACTCATACAGGTCCGACCCCACCAAGGTGGTCTAATAACCCATCAAATACAAATGATGATACTTACAATGTAACTTGCGACACTTGCAAATACAAATGATGACACTTCCAATCGGAGGAATAATACATCTCCGTTGGGGATACAATAAAGTACACATGTAATACATAAAATATACAAGTGAATATATTCCGAAGTTACAAATACATCAACACTTCCTCTTAACTAGGAAGGTATTCTCTTGACACAGGTCATCAATACATATAGGAACAAGTCTTCAATTCTGGAGCTGGATCATCATCACTTGATCACGGAGCATCATCGTCACTGTTGCTGTACTCGTCATCTCGATCACTGGTGCTATCTCTCAATTTTTCTCGTCATAGGAATTTCTACAGAGCCAGCCCCTTTTCATGCTGGTTGCAGGCCTAGCTTCCTGTAGGTTTTCATCATATCTGGCCATCCTGTGGAATCGTCAGGGTTGATTACATGCGTCAACAAAACCTCGAAAGAGCATCCCAAGACTTTTATGAGCTTACTGCTCAACCTATCGGATCTCCCAGGATCTCTTACATGTGACCTTCACAAAACCTTAAAAGAGTATCTTGCAACCTGCAATATCTCTAAATAGCATCTCAGGATATTTTCCATGCCTAGCACAACCTGTCCGGATCTCCAAGATATTTTACATGTGAACTTGCAAAACCTTAAAAGAGTATCTTGCATCCTGCAAAATCTCTAAAGAGTATCCCAGGATATTTTCCATGCCTAGCACAACCTTTCCGGATCTCCAAGATCTTTTCTATGCGACCCTTACAAAACCTTAAAAGAGTATCTTGCATCCTGCAAGATCTCTAAAGAGCATCCCAGGATCTTTTACGTGCCTAGCATAACCTGTCCGGATATCCATGATCTTTTTTATGCAACTGCACAACCTGTCCACGACCACGGAGTATCAACCTGATACTTATGATCATACTGATGATCATCATATAGTACATCATTCTGATGCACATCATCATCACATGATCACCCTGATCATATACATAGCATCATCCTGATGCACATCATCTGGAGCATCGTCCTGATGCTCATCATCATCACATGATCATCTTGATCATATACATAGCATCATCCCGATGCACATCATCTGGAGCATCGTCCTGATGCTCATCATAATCACATGATCATCCTAATCATCATCATAGCATTGTCCTGATGCATATCATCTGGAGAATCGTTCTGATGCTCATCACACAACACTTACATCCATATCCATGGGAAGGATCCTCCTACCACCATGCTTGGAATGGCTCCTACAAATGTGTCCCATCACTTCCTCCTCGAAGTATCTTCTATCTGAAGAACACCAAGCCTCTCTCTGAAGTACTCAAACTTCACTCTAGCTAGTGGTTTGGTCAACACATCTGCAATTTGCTCATCTGTCGCAACATACTGGAGCTTCACTGCTCCTCTCTGCACCATATCCCTGATATAGTGATATTTGATCTCGATATGCTTCAACTTGTCATGGAACACCGGGTTCTCTGACAACTTTACACAACTCTGGTTGTCCCAATAGATACAAGTAGCATCTAACTAGAGATCAAATAAATCAGACAGTAGCTTCCTTATCCATACTGCCTCACAACTAGCCGAACAAGCTGCGACATACTCTGTTTCGGCTGTACTCAGTGCTACGCAGGATTGCTTCTTGCTAAACCAAGAGATCACACCTGATCCCATACTGAGGCAGCACCCCAAAGTGCTCTTCCTATCTGCAGCACTGCCTGCCCAATTTGAATCAACATAACCCTCTAGGTTAATCTTTTGATTCGCACCATACCTGAGCCCATAATTAACCATACCCTTCAGGTACCTCAGAATATGCTTTACAGCAATCAGGTGAACATGTCTAGGATCTGTCAGAAACTGGCTCAAGGTGTTCACCGCAAAGCAAATATTTGGTCTCGCGTTCGTCAGGTACATCAAGGACCCAATCATCTGACAATACATTGTGGCATCAACCGACTTTGATGAAGCATCACTCAATAGCTTCAGGTTCGATGCCATAGGTGTGGCCATGGCCTTGTAGTCCATCATCCCGAACCGCTTCAAGATCTCTACTACATACTTCCCTTGTCTAAGGAAGATTCCATCTGCACTCTGCCACACCTCCATATCTAGAAAGTAATGCATCATACTCAAGTCCTTCATCTCGAACTCAACAGCAAGATTCCTCTTCATGTCGACAATCAACCTATCCTATCCTATCACAAACAGGTCATCCGCATACAATACGAGTATCACTGGATTGCCTTCCTCAACCTTGTAGTAAAGGTTGGAATCTACTTTACTCTTGGTAAATCCCAAACTGGACAGGAAGCTGTCTATCCTGCTGTACCATGTCCCGGGTGCTTGCTTCAAGCCATACAAGGATTTCTTTAACTTACACACATATGACTCCCTGTCATGTGTCTCAAAACCGAGTGGCTGCTCCACATATACTTCCTCTTCGACTACACCATTCAAGAAATCTATCTTGACATCCATCTGGTGTATCTTCCATTTCATCACTGCAGCCAGAGCAAGTATTATTTTGATGGAAGTGTATCTGGCTATAGGTGCAAAAGTCTCTTCATAATATATCCCCTCTTTCTGGTAGAAGCCACGAGCCACAAACCTTGCCTTGTATTTCTCTATGCTGCCATCTACAGCATGCTTGATCTTATAGATCCACTTGGAAGTCACAACAGACTTCCCTTTTGGCCTTGGGACCACATCCCAAACATCATTCTTCATGATCGACTGGCATTCCTCAATCATAGCATTCTTCCATTACTGCATCCCGGATCCTGGGAACTTCAGATTCTTCAAAATTTTCAATAGATAGTTTTCTTGAACTTCGTTGCTGGAACAAATGTTGTAGTCCATCTTTTGTAGGTGATTGTACACGATCCTTCCTACAAGTCAAATTCAATTGCATGATTAGAAACTTTTCATAGTTTTCAGAACAAAGTATTACACATAAAGACATATGTCATATAGTCATGCAATTATCTTAGCCAATGCTCCAATACAACATTCATCCATATCCCGTATTCATATGGTAACTTTCTAGATGCATTCCATCTCTACCAGAACATTGTTTAAGAGTTTGCACTACTCCCAACATGTCAGCAAAGAGGTTTCATTCTAGACAAGTAGCAATGGAATGCTGTACAGTGCCATAGGCCAGTTACCCATCACATGCATATTAGTAGTATATTGTTCATTAATGCAATTATTCTAATATGCATAATACACAACCTAAGTCTAGGAACATAAGTATATACATCATTGAACAATATTATTTAAACAATCATATATACAAGAAATGATAATTCAAATACATATCTTTGTTTGTTTGTTGGGTGGACTCCCTCTCAATCTTTGCTTCCTTTCTGCAACTCCATTCTGTTGTGGATTGTAAGGATTGGTCTACTCCCTCTTAATCCCTGAATCACTGCATAGCTTCTTGAAGTCTGCTGAAGTGAATTCTTCACCATTGTCAGATCTAAAGGTCTTGATCTTCTTTTCAGTGTGGTTTTCTATCAAGGCTTTGAATTCCTTGAATTTGCTGAATACTTCATCTTTGTTCTTCAAGAATTAAATCCAAGTCTTCCTAGATAAATCATCAATGAAGGAAACATAATATACATACCCACTCAGAAAACTGGATGACATCGGATCGCATACATTGGAGTGGATAATCTCCAAGATTCATTTTTCTTTGCTTTCACTGCTTGGAAATTCCTTCTTTGTTTTCTTTCCTTTTGCACATCCTTTGCAAACACCTTCATGCTTTGACTGGATTTCAGGAATACCCTCTACTACTTTGCTTGCAATTGGTAGTACTCTATAGTGCACATGAACAAGCCTTCTATGCCAAAGTTCACTTGGCTCCATGGATTCATGTACCATAGCATGTTCAGATTGTCCCTTCAATTTGTACAATCCTCCCTCTTGCTCTCCCCTCACTACTGCATCATCTATGGTCTTTCCTTTTGGCCACATGAGTACTTGGCCATCCACTAATGTAACTCTCATTCCCTTTGCATCCAAAGATGATATGGAGACAAGATTCTTCTTGAGTCCAGGTACATATAGAACATCTTTCATTTTTAAAGACTTCCCAGAGTCTAACTTGTAGGAGGCTTAACCACTTATTCTTATAGGATATTGATAGTCATCCCCAAGTTTCACCTTGTGAGGTGACTCATGTTCAGATAGGTCCATAAGAGATTCTTGGAATCCCATCATATGTTTAGAAGCCACACTATCAATAAGACAATAATTACACCCATGTGTAATAGTACCTGTGAGAGCAGAGATTAGAACATATTTTTCTTCACTTGAAGAGTCTTCACTTTCTGCCTTGGTCTTCTTCCTGGGAGGTTCATCATCCTCAGCAGCATGAGCATGATATCTCTTCTTGTTGTTCTTGTTGAAGTCTTGATTATTATTGGGACATTCTGAGGCATAATGTCCCTTCTCATTACAAGAGAAGCATCTAATGCGAGAGAGATCTTTCTTCTTTTGATGGAAGTGAGAAGATTTATTGTGATGATATTTCTCCCTCTTGATCTTATCTTTCTTAGTTTGTGCTGTGAGAGATTGGTCTTCACTTCCCATCTTCTCTTCTCGGGCCACAAGCCTAACTTCTTCTTGTGAGCATTCCTCCCATAGTCTATTGAAGGATATCAATTTCTTTCTTGCACAAATACCTTGGATGAAGGAGTCCCATGACGTAGGTAGGCCATTCAATGTCATCATTACAATTTCTCCATTATCCACTACTTCACCCACAACTTCAAGTTGTTCTTTGATTTGAGATACCTTAGTAAAGTAGGATTCGATGGTCTCTCCATTCTGTATCTTTACCCCTTTCAATTGGTTTTGCAGAGTCATCTTCCCATTTATGTTCTTTCCTTCAAACAACTTGGTCAAGGAGTCAAACATCTCCTTAGGTGTCTTTAGGGAAGACACATGGGGAATGAGATGGTATTTGATAGAATCAACAATGATTCTCTTGTCCTTGACCAAGTTCTTCTTGTGTAAGGCCTTAGCCTCATCTCCCTCTGGAACCTCTGGAACTAGAACCTCTTCTTTTATGTAGGTGTTGAATTCATTTTCTTCTAGGATTAACCCAATCCTATACTTCCATGCTTGGAAATTATCAGCCCCTTCAAGCTTATCCTCAAGCTTGGCGTGGTGAGACATCTTAATGAGAAACTCAAATGGAAATAAAAGATTTAGATCTTACCACTTAAATGATGAGAACTGGATGAGCAAGTTGGTGTGGAAATTCCAAAATTTGACCTTCCAGAATTGACTGTAATGTTTCTGGTGTAACTCAGAAATTTCGGATCCTCAGGGTCTGAAACTTCTTACTGTGGTAGCTTGTCCTGTTATCTTTCCAACCCCACATGTTTGAGCTCAGTTGGATTCTCCAAGGGAGAGTTATGCCAAGTGTCGTAACGTTACCTATTTATGGGATGAAACAGGATAGCGAACGTGTACGGAGTGCCATGTGTCACTGGTTCAACTTAGGCCTCTGAAACCTGGACCAAGGAAACTGCAATCCATGCTCTTATTGACACTTTTTATAGAATTTCATTTGGAGCTTCCTATCTCAAGTTATGACCTTTTTCCCTAGGTTAACTGTTTATGATTGAGATCTGGAAGAGGCAGAAACCCTAATTTGTATGGATCATAAATCAAAAAGTACAACGAATCAGATGCTTTGCTTCAGACACAAGGTACAGGGGGATGTTATCTTCATCTTGTAAAAGTTTTAGATCCCGAACCTTTGCATAAATTAAGTTATAGAGAAAGTTCCAAGATGACTAGGTTTTTCTATTGCAAAGCCCTTCTCTAGTCTAGCCTCCTCTTGCCTTTGATGACTTGTGGAAAGAAACCCAAAAAACAAGAAGCCCTAGATTCTGCTGCTGCACAATGTCTTCTTCTTAGGTCAACTCCGATACCATGTTAAATTTTCAATAATTTCATTCAATAGGATCACTAAGAGAATAACATGCACAACATAACAATCATAAGAGACAATGGACACAAAGCATTTCACCGGGGAAAACCAAGATGGTGAAAAACCTTGCAACTTCCTCAGAGATAGAATCAACACCAATACAAGGATCACAAAGATCAAACCCCAAAAGCTACTATTAGAAAGATTTTGAGGTAAAAAAATGGCATCAAAACAAAGAAAATGTACTATAAAAAATAGCCAATCACATTCTAGTAGATGACATCATCCCCCATGGTTGAGGTGGCATTGCATGAGTTAAGAATGCTTATTTGTCAAATTTTCTATGGTGGATGAAAACACATAGTTAACCAAGGTAGTGGTGTAAGTACTTTTAAGTCGTAAAATAAAGTACTCATAATGATAGTCTTTTCATAAAATAATATTATTGTCATTTTCAAGTAAAGTACTCATAATGAATGTCTTTTCACACTTTCTCATAGAATAATATTATTGTCATTTTCAAGTAAAGTACTCATAATTCATAAAGAAGACCCTTTCACATTTTTTTATAAAATAATATATTATCATTTTTATGTTTTTAATTTTAAATTATATATTCACTCCATTCTATTTAATATCACAATGTCAAATATATATATTCATTTCACATTTTTTCATAAAATAATATTTTTTTCATTTTCATATTTTTAATTTTTAATTATACATTCACTCCATTTTATTTAATATTATAATGCCAAACTAATATATATATATATATATATATATATATATATATATATATATCCTTGTACTTTTAAAATAAATTAAATTCATGAATGATATTAATATAAAAAATGTATGTTAGTTATGCATATAAATTTATGATTTTGATATTAATTTACCAATATAGATTTAATGAATAAAGAATAATAATAGATTTAATAAATAAAGAAGATTAATAATAATGCAATGTGGATTATAATAATATTAATTTTACATGTAAATAAATTTTCAATTAAATTACATTATATTAAATTTATGAGAAAAAATACTAAATATAAAAAATCAACATAAAATAAAAAACAATAGCTCTTAAAAATGTTTTTTATTATTTAATTTCATTTGCAAGTTCAAGACAAATAAATGCTAAAGGACAATAAATTTTTGGGAATTTACAATGAATCTCAGTCACATCAATTTAGAGTTATTTTATTAATTTTATTTCTAGTGAATTTTGAAAAGTAACTCAACCATGGTTATTTATATTGTGCATAGAAAATAGTGTGGGAGGTGACTTGTCATATATGCCTACCCCATAAAACCCCCAACTCATAATATTTTAATATATCTCATATTTTTGTAGTACATCTCTTAGGAGGCCATTTTTAGTCATCAAAATCTCTCTAATCGGATGTCTTCAGCAGCTACTCCTCCTCCACTTGTGCGCACTCCTATCTCTCAACTATGCGAGTTGGATGAGTGAAATAAGAGAGACACACTCTCTATTTATACACTGACTTGACTTGCCTTTAACCCTAACTGGGATGACTTCCTAAGGAGGCCTAATAACCCATCCACATGATTCATACAGGGCCGACCCCACCAAGGTGGTCTAATAACCCATCAAATACAAATGACGACACTTACAATGTAACTTGCGACACTTGCAAATACAAATGACGACACTTCCAATTAGAGGAATAATACATCTCCGTCGGGGATACAATTAAGTACAAATGTAATACATACAATATACAAGTGTATATCTTCCAAAGTTACAAAAACATCAACATGCCCTTTGGCCTCACTAATGCTCCTTCCACATTCCATGCATTGATGAATAAAATATTTCGGTCCTACTTGTGGAAATTCATTCTGGTCTTCTTTGATGATATCCTCATCTATAGTAAAACATGGGTTGAGCATCTCCAACATCTGGATCTTGTACTGTAACTTTTCTTTCATCATCATCTCCATGCCAAACAATCTAAATGTGTTTTTGGACAAGAGGAAGTAGAGTATCTCAGGAATATTATTTCAGCACAAGGGGTTCACGTGGATCCTGCCAAAATAGATGCCATGAAAAATTGGCCGCATCCTCAGACACTCGAGAGCCTTCGTGGTTTTTTAGGATTGACTGGATACTACCGCAAGTTTGTCGAGGATTACAGGAAGATTGCAGCTCCATTAACCGCTCTATTGAAAAATGATGCTTTTACATGGATACATGCTACTAAGTGTGCATTTGACAAACTGAAACAAGCTATGTGTACTATACCTGTTCTAGCTATGCCCGATTTTTCCAATCCCTTCACTATTGAGAGTGATGCTTGTGACAATGGACTTGGTGTTGTTCTCCTTCAAGATGAACATCCCATTGCGTTCACCAACAAATCTCTTTCCAGTAAGAATTTAGTCTCCTCTACATATGAGAAGGAAATGATGGCTATTTTGCATGCAGTACAAAAGTGGTGACCATACCTATTAGGGAATGATTTCTGCATCAAGACTGATCACCAGAGTCTAAAATATTTCCTGGAAAAATGGGTGTCCTCCCCAACACAACAGAAATGGGTTAGAAAACTTGTGGGTTATGACTATGAGATCACTTACAAGAAGGGTAAGGACAATCTTGTGGTAGATGCTCTTTCTCGCACATTTGATGACCAAGTTTCTCTTTCATGTATTTCTATGCCTGTTTCAAATTGGTTGCAATATTTTCAGTAGGGCTATGCGAATGAATCCTCATTATATCAAATCATCGAACGGTTGGCCAACAACCCTTCTACTGTGCCGCATTACTCTTGGGATGGTGCTTCCCTGAGATACAAGGGTCGTCTGGTGCTTCCCCAGAGCACAAATATTCAACATGTTGTCTTCTATGAACTGCATGCTTCGCCATCGGCAGGGCACTCTGGGTTCCTCAAAACGTATGAGCAGGCACAACGTAAATTCTTTTGGAAGGGAATGAAAAGGACAATTCAACAAATGGTGGATGAATGTGATACCTGCCAACACAACAAGGGTGAAATGACACTCCTTCCGGGCTCGAAACCTTTCCCATCCCTACATGGATTTGGACAGATATTTCTATGGACTTCATTGAAGGGATCCCTAAATCTGGAGGGAAGACAGTGATTTTGGTTGTGATTGATCGCCTCTTCAAATATAGTCATTTTTTTCCCTCAACCATCCCTATACCGCCTCCTTAGTCACATATATTTTCATGGACCATATCTTCCGTCTTCATGGAATCCCTTCTTCCATTGTCTCAGATCGCGATGCAACTTTCACCAGTCATTTTTGGACAGAACTATTTCACTACACTGGCACCAAACTGAAGATGAGTTCAAGGTATCACCCACAAAAAAATGGTTAGACTGAAGTTATCAACAAATGTTTGGAAAATTATCTTTGTTCCTTTACCTCTGAACAACAATATCAGTGGGAAAAGTGCCTCCCTCTCGCTGAATGGTGGTACAATACCTCCTACCACATTGCATCTAAAATGACTCCATATGAAGTAGTCTATGGTTAGGAACCAGTAATGCTTCTTCCATACACCCCCAACAGTTCACCAGTTCAGGTAGTTGACATGGTTCTTCGAACCCGAGCTCAGATTCTTCGCATTTTGCAGGACAATCTTCACATGGGAAGAAATCGAATGAAACAACATCCGATCAACACCATTCTGAACGCACTTTTTAAGTAGGTGATATGGTTTTTCTTCATCTACAACCTTACAAGCAATCCTCCCTGAAACTCAAAGGATGTCATAAGATAGCTCCAAAGTTCTATGGGCCATATAAGGTTCTTCAAAAGATTGGATCTGTTGCTTATAAATTGGAACTTCCTTCTTCTTCCCGCATTCATCCAGTATTTCATGTCTCTTGTCTAAAGAAAGTTCTTGGCACCAACATCAGAGCACAAACTGTTTTACCAGAATTGGATAATGAAGGATCCTTCATTTTGGTGTCGGAGGCCATCCTCAATAGGCTCACTCGTTAGCTTCACTCTCAATCCATCACATAGGTATTAATTCAATTGCACAGAATGCAACCAGAGGATGCTACATGGGAACCACTCCAAATTCAAGAACAATTTCCACATCTAAAGCTTTGAGGACAAAGCTTTTCCTAAGGGGGAGGGGATGTTAGGAACCCATGTCAACCCTTCTCTTTACTTTGTTAGTATATTGTTGTTGGATGCATATGCTTTGTAAGTCATCTCGTGAGAATATTGTATTATCCCACATTGTTAGTATATTGTTGTTGGACGCATATGCTTTGTAAGTCGTCTCGTGCGTATATTGTATTATCCCACATTCATGGGGAGTAATAGTTGTTTATCTTAGAATTAGTATATAAGTACATGTTGAGTCCAATGAAGGCATCCATGAGTTATTTGTATTGAGCTTGCTCAAAGGATGTTTCCCCCTCGAAGTGGCCCGTGATCAATAAATCCCTTCCATGTTCTGCCCTTTCTGATCTATCATGCATTTTCATCATTTAATTGTTGGAGGTTCCTCACATTGGGTTGTCCTCAAATCCCATGCAAAATATCCTTTTGTTTCGAGTTTTCTTTGCATTCAATATGTATTTTTGAATTGTTGCTCCATTTTTATCGAGAAATTCTAACCAAACCCGACTTTCCATTCTTCATTACAACCATATCAATATTGCAACCACTACAAGGAAAACACCTTCTAGTGGAGGTTTTTGTGGAACCTCTCCAAAAAATGTCTCCTTTGTTTATTTATAGTAGAGGTTGCTAGAGGAGGTGGGTGACTATAGGTTTTAACAGAAAATGTTATTAATGGTGCATTTAAATGAGAATTAACACATCGATGCATCTCATTATATTGCGCCCTAGTGCATCATAAGTTATCACGCACCAAAGACAAATACCCTGATATGGGGGGGAACAATGTTTTCATTATTATTTTAATGCCTAATTTTTCTGGTGCATTTAATATGACTAAATGCATCGGGGCATAATGTTGTGAAATGCATTGAGTCCTATCATTTTTTTTATGGAATATGACACATTTTTATTGCAAAAATATATATAGATATAAACAATGCTTTAGATACATGGAAGTGCACCGGCGTGCCATTATAAATAGAACACTGATGTAGCTTGTTCGCACAACTAAAATGGTGCACTATAATTCCTATAGACCATTGATGCTCCATAATAAATGGAGCACCAAGGTAGGATAAAATAGTCAATAATATAAGTTTTTTAATTTTAAGTCTCTTTAAAACTTAAATGGTACATGTTAAATACTTAAATGCACCAGTGCACATTATAATATTTGAGCACTAAAATGTTTGTAGATGGAATACAAATATAGTTTGGTATTATTTAAAATCTCCACAAACTCCCATGTGCATTAACATTACAAAAATGCACGGGTGTGTTTTAAACAATTGTGCACCGATTCAATTACATAACACCCCATTAGCGATGCACTTAATGGAAACATTCACATTAGTGTGACATATTATAAAGTACATTAAGGTAGAGTAAAATAAAAAATTCAAGACCATAATTTCACTTTTACATTTTGATTTACTAGTTGAGAAGAGAGAGCATTGGTGCCAGAAAATCTTGTATACCCGTACCATATTATTCAGTGTTGCTTACTTGTCACATTCCCCTGCCCTTCGATTCACTAGTGGATAGAACACATTTTTCAATTGTGCAAAACAATTGGAAAAATTCATTTCTTTTGTACGTGAAAACCATGCCTCCTGATCCAAGAAGACACCGAGTAAAGTGTTTCTTACCTACACATTTTAAAATTTATAAGATTAAACTTAAAAATTTAGCAATAATTTGCCTATTTTTCATTTTCTTCTAATTCAATACAGTGTGTTCAGGTTGTTTAGATCACACTAAATAAGGTGATTCACTTTGTTTTTTTACAAAGTGCATCATTAACAGTGAGTTCTAGGGTGAAATAGTTGTCCTGCTAACAATGTGTTACAGTAATATAAGTGCACCGTTAACTAGGGAGAAATTTTTTCCAACGGATAATTGGTGCAGTTTTAATACATAGAAGCACCAATACATCTCCATTAGATTCTATCACTCACTCTAATGGAAAATTTCACCATTGGATAACCGACGCATTTAATACATCTCCATTAGAGTCTATCACTCATTTTCCATACATAACTCATACACTACATAGCTTTTCATGTTGTTTTTACCATTTCCAATAATTAGACTACAAAACTAACCATAAATTGGCATTATAAGAAGGAAATTGCAGACATAAGAGTGAAGAGGATGGTTGTAGGTGAGCATAGAGGTTGGGCAAGATAAGAACCTTTACCCATGGTTTATTTTTAGCTTCTTGTATGTTTGAGAAGCCATGAATTGATTTTATAGGAGATTCTATAAAAACCTGTAATAGGTTAGACTTTTTCTGCACACAATGAAGAGAACTGTAAGGGTTGCGTACTTTGAGGGACTGTTGAGTATAGAAAGAGTAGGCCTTCCTTGTATTGTGTGTTGTAGTGGAAGAGTGTTCCATGGACGGGATGGATACATGAGATGCTTGCAATGCTCAATGATGAGATGATTGGTTAAGCATGAGAGCAAATGGGTTGGGTTGCGAGAGAGTGAAGCATGTTGGTGTTTCCTTCATCTTGGAGGCATCATAGCTCAAGTTGGGGGTGGTATTTTTTGCTGATACGTATGGTTGGGCGGAAAATTTCTCTTACACAACCAGTTGCATGGATCTTCTTCAATTAAGAGATAAGTATGAGTTGTTATGTATGAATGTACATAGATTATATTTTCTTCATGTTATGAATATTTTTGTTTATGCATGATGTGTGTGTGAATATAGTTTTGATTTTGTTGTGTATATACCCATGCAATTGCACACGCATAGTTCTAAATTCAAATAATGGCCCTATGGGTGATATTTTGGATAGGTAAATTTGTAACTACCCCCTTCTATAGTCGGAATGATGGATGGGGATGCTATAAAGTTGTATCATGGCTCTTGGTTGCAACATTGGGGTTATATGGGCCAAACTTAGTATTTACAAGAAGAAATATGAGCTTTTAGGAAATTTTTTTCATGAAATGATTCTACGAAAATAATGGTTTTAACTATTAGATGGTGTTTTGATAGAGCTTAGGGATTAAATATTGTGGTTATCAATAAGAATGACAGTTTTGTAGAAGGACAATTTAGGAAAATTTTCAACATAGGTGAAAATCCTCATTCTATTAATTGATAGAAGCTTAGGTGACAAATTGTTGAGTTCATAGTGTTGTTTAAGAGTTAAAGGGTAACTAATGGTCGAGATCAAGTTAAACTCATTAGATCTATAGATCCAAACCATCCGTGCAAATGTGAGTCATTATGCATTAATGAGAAGGGTCACTATGCAAACGACCTAGATTAAATCAAGCACCTTCTCCCATTAGATATAGATTGTTTGCTCAAAGGTAAGTGCAAGTATTAACACAGGGACCCTTGCCTCGAATGTCTTAGATTGAATCGAGCAACTCCCATTGTCAAATTTGAACCCTTTGCACACAAGAACATAACCATAATATAACAAGAGAAGCATTGATGCGAATGGCTGGGATTAAATTATGCATATTGGATAAGTTGATCCTGAACATTTGCAAAAATCAAGATGATTGGGACTTAACTTGGGGGTTCATCACGAATGGATATGATCAAATCACGAAAGTTGGATCTTTAGATCTTGACCATTTGCACAAAATGAGGTGACCATGGATTAACAATGGGGATGATACAGTGGGGATGGATGCGATTTGACCATGTAGGTTAGATCAGTTGATCTTGACCATTCATGCATAACAAGGTGATCATGGGTTAATAATGGGGTTGATGTTGCGAATAGTTGAGATTTGATAATGTAAGTTGGATCAACTGATCATGACCATTCACACGAAACAAAGTGATTGGGTCTTATCACGAGGGGAACTACCACAAATGGTCAATATTCAATCACATTGATGAGAGAGACTGGTGAGTTGTAGTAATTCTTAGTATTGAGAACCAAGATGCACTGAGGTATTTACTTGAATTATCAAGCTGGGGACGTAATCTTGTGAAACTACCTGCACTATATATGCATTTCAGATCTTCACACTACTTAAGTAGTTTTCCTTCTTTTTTCTTTGGGGTGGTTTCTTCTTGAGGATGGTGTGTGATATTAATACTATCAAATTAAAAAAAAGGCGCAACAGTTACCACCCTGAGCCCATTCAACTAGATATATTAGTATACATAATTCGCAGAAAAGTATGCAAAGAAAATAATTGAAACCAAATTCCTATTTACTGGAATAATCCTAATCTCATCTAATTCAATCAACCAGTTTCAATGCTACAACTTGAGGTATATAGAATGAAATCGATGAGTGACACAATCATCAATGATGCAAAAAAAAGGACTAAATTATAATCAAAATCATCATGTAAAAGATACAAAAGATACATAACAATTAAGCTATAAATCTTAGAGCTACACGAAATATACACAACAACATTAACAAATAAGAGCTACAGGAAATATGATCAGTGGTTTTAACGAATAAAATCTACAAAAAATATGAATAACTACTCTAACACATTCATTCACAATAAATCTAAAAATAGCTACTAAACATATAACACTAAGATCACCTCGTGCTGTAGAGCAGGCCCTCACTTTGCAACACCGGTGATATAAACTCAACCGACAGTTATAGAACTTAAATAACAATCAACAAAACTAATTTTGATGTTTAAAAATAATGATCAACTCAAGGGAGAGCTTCCTTAGTTTCTCGCTCTTCTTTTTATACAAAATCTCCCTTAGTTAGTCAGTGTCTGTTTCCCTATGTGGCAACTAAAAATAAAGAGTATCTAATCAATTTTTAATATTGAGAGTCGATTCCTTAAAACAAGGAATGCAACAATGATGCATAATCAATGGAAAGGGCATGATCCAACATCGTAATGACTACTGTTGTAGTTGATTGATTGCCAGATGGAATTGTGTTGCTGGTCATGCTTCACTGGCCTTAACCACTGGTACAAGAAAAAGATTTGTTTCTTCTACCTTCCTATTGACAAAAAGTTAGTAAGAAAGTGAAGTAGGAAAAATGGTTGTCATCTGCTATAGAAAAGTTCGTTAACAAAACTACTTGAAGATTTTAGTGGCAAGAATCCATCCCAACCTATACCTGTAAAACAAGCTACTCCATAATTGCATGTAAACCTCGATTGTTAGCTCAATTCAGAGTATAATCTACTTATTTTAACATATAAGCGAGAATGCAATTATAATGTTTCTAAGAGTCAAGGATATGAAGGAAATATATGGAAATGGTTGGGAAAGACAGTGAATGTATCTAGATTGTTAGAAAAACAGGACCGTAGAGCAATAACAATAAACATAAATGCAAATATAATCACACATACACATTACAAGAGAGGCACAGATATATCATGGTTCACCCAACTTGGGCTACGTCCACGCTGAAGTTGCCAATCCTTATTATTATACCGTCCAACAAAGTGAAGGGATACAACCTACAACACAGCCGCTGCACTTCCTCTTCACTGTCTCACAGTCTCTCTTCTTGATCTCAGAGATATTTACAATGCATAATACCTAATACATCAACCCTAGTTGTGTTACAATGAATTTCTTTTATAAGGGAAATACAATGGGAAAATACCACGGGTTACCCGGACCCCCTGGGGATCGTGCCGGGATCATAACCAAACCTGGGGTACGGACACGGCTGAATAATAATATCTCTGAATCTGGAAATCAGGCTCCATAACCAACATAGATAACCATCAAGGATAGTGTAGGGAAATGGTCATTTATCATGCTCATCATACTCCCCAACTCAAGTTGTTACACGTCCCTGTGCAATAAGTTTAATCTGTCTCAGAGCCATGCTCTGATTCAAAATCGGGGGTGACAATACAAATTGATCAGAGATCAGATAGGGATACATTTGTGCTGGTTGTTCCTTTGTGGAATACCCTTACTTTCATTATATTTTTCCAACAATGAACTTCTTCATTATTATCAACCATGCTGTGCCATGGTGGAATAGGAGATAAAAGTACGAGGTAGAAAAACGAGAGAGATGATATGGAATATAATTTAGGGTAGTGATGCAAAGGCAATTGCGATAAAGTACTGCATGAATATTGGGTAGCAAATGAGGTGTGTTCGCAGGCTGTGACTGCTGAACTTGCAGAGTTGTTGTAGAATTCTGTAAAGATGTGAATTACTTTCGTTAAATGGTGATGTATTATTTCATGGATTCGATAATTGGTCATATGCTGGAAGTGTTTCTTTTTAACTACTAGGGAGGAGTATGCTTCTGGTCGAACCCATAATGGTTCTAAGATTTTGACTGCTTGTATTTTCTGCAACTCCTCGGCCCACTGAATTTCATTTTGAAGATATGATTGGAAATATTATATGTGGACATCCCCAATGAAATGATTAGGGTTCCACATCGTATTTCTAGTCATCGGGAAGTTCTAGAGATAGAATTAATAGAATATTTTTTTCCTGGAAAGGGGAAGTGAAAAGAAGATTTCGCATAAATCATTACCCACTTCTTCGAAGTTGTTAGGAAATTGTGAACTACGATGTTCGATATGATAACGAATCCACCGCCCCTTTATATAAACATCATATACTTTTGAGGGCTCACGATGTTATAGCTTTGAGATATTCTAGGGTTGCATCTAGAACAATGCAAAAGTACATCTGGGATCCAAAACCTCTTAGACAAATTTTAAAGATAGACTTTTCTTGCACAAAAATTGATCAAGAATAAAGGTTTTATTTCTTAAGGACACACTCAATTTCTGAAGGGAACATACACAATAGATAGGGAACTTACTTGCATGGAGGCATCATTTGTGAATATATTGGCTATTTGTAGGTTGTGAAGGGAAAAAACACAAATTAAAATGTTTTTACTACAAGACATTCATATTGAATATTTATGCATAATTTTTTGAGTAGAAATAAACTGTTGAGCAATGAAGATTTCAATAATCCATACATATATTGCATTTGAGATGGTTATCCATCCAAGACAATTTAGGCATGCAAAAGAAATCAATGACAAACATAAAATTTCACATTTTCCATGAATTCATTCCACATAACATGAAAGGAATTGATTATACATGATAACTTCAATTTAGTTCAAACATTCATCTAAAAATTATATTGTTGAAGATAAACTAGTAAAGTTGCATGAAGCTTTTATTATGCAAAATCTCAAATACAAAGTGGTGGAACTGATGTAAAAGAAGATGGAAAATATGAAATACTATAGAAAGAAAAACTAGTACACACGACAATGATGAATCTGCAATACAAGTTAGAATGAATATTTCATGTTGTTCCTAGAACCCACAATCATAGAAGGACCTGTTACATAAACCTTGCTTTTCTCTCAAAATTGCCAACCCATGGAATGGCTTGTGTTCTTCCTTAAATGGGTCCTTGATAGTTTTTTCCTTACCACCTTTGTATCCCTTTGATGATTTTGATGTAGTTGTTTCCTTTTATGCTATTTGGCATCTCTGCTCTGGCATCAAATCAAGATCTCACTTGGGATGTGCAGAGGTTGCCCCTTGTGTTTTTTGAGCCGTTGCTGATGTGGAACCCTATGCTTGCACATGCTTGGAAAATTTCTCATACTTGGCTATATCTAGCCAGTGCTTTCCCATGGGGTAAGAATATTCCCTCATCCTTATAAGTGCCACATCTAAACTTGTATAGTGTTCATAAGAGGGTAAGGGTAAACATTTTAAAACCACTTTGAATGTTTCCAACAACTCAAAGTCTTTGTTTAGAAATTCCACAATGTTCATTCCTGACAAGACAATTACCAAATGTGCAAACCCACTGTCATCATTTTTTCCCTAGGTAAGCATTTATTAATATTTTCTGGAGGAATATAAGTCACCATTTCCATCCCATGGGAGTAGTGTTGTGGAAAAATTGCTAGGCCTTGTATCCTGTAGCAAGGCCTCAGTCCTTGGAGCCCTTGTGGTGCGTGGTTGGTATTCCTCCAAGTGATCCTTGTTGGCTCAAGATATGTTCTTTAAGTTCAGAGAGGTAGACCTAGGTTCTGCGCGGTTCAAGGAACCAACAAAACCCCTTTTCACTGACCTTTCGGCAACACTCTACAAACAGACTGAGGTCTCACTCGATGCGAAGTTATGGGGAGGTTGCGGAATCAAGTTTCCACAACCGGGTGATGCGCGCTTCAATGGAATGATGTACTGCGCGAAGTTCTCCTTCTTCGCGGTTAATGCTTACGCTATCGCACACCCAAAGACTACATGATGCGGGAGGGTCGCTTTACAATCAGGATAACACAACTGAGGATTGCGCTTCCTCTTCAACACTTGTGCAACTTTGACAGACTTTACTTAGTGAAAAATGATGCATTCAACAACATAATAGATTGCAAACCTTGCAACTTAGACAATACGATGAACTGCAATGACTGCGCACTTCCGATGCTACGCTTTGGGGGATCGCACTATACAGACTTCGTTGGCTTAAGTGTTTACCCAATACTCATGCATTCATCTTACTTAAAAATACTTGCATCCAACATTCATTCATATGCATTCAACACTTAGCATATTTATTCCTATCATTCACTCGTAGATATGAAAGAAAAAATACATTTACTCATAAACAATATTATCAATGGGAAGGGTTCAACAATTTGGGTCTGAGCACTCAGCTGCAAACTCTCTTCTCTCTTCAGTAGGTCTTTGCGCACACAGCTGCAGAGCCTCTTTACAATGAGTCTCTCTCTCCACAGAGATCAATATTCAGCATTAACCAAAAGAAGATTAGAGATTAACCCTTTCCCTTACAAAATATGCTCTTATATAGATCATTCCCTTAGGTCACGTCTTTACATTCATGATGGGCTCAAAACCGTAAGGTTCCCCAAAACTGGTGCAGTTGCCTCGCTAACCAAGACTGTTAGGCTCTGATAGTGACTCATCGTCGTGGCCATCCTTTTGCACGTGGTCACGTCGCTTTCATCCCCCCTGTCGAGTGCATGCCAACAGGTCGCTTTCACCAAACCGTTCCTTCTCTAACGGCTTCATGCGGTCGGTTCACGTAGTGCTGTCTTTGCCCGTGTGACCGGTCGCTTTCCCTCTTCGCCACTCCTTACCCACCTGCTAGGAATCATGGAGTATCTTAACCAAAACAGATCGTTGATCGGTCCCATAGGAATTTATACCGTTTTCCATCCAACACTTCTGCCATGTTGCATCTTCGTGGAGCTGGCACTTTGTAGCACTGTATCTTCGCAGAGCTGCCTCTTCACGTCGCTGTATCTCCGCAGCGCTGGTATTCCGTAACACTGTAACTTCACAGCGCTGAGTCTCCTACCTTGCCGACACTACGCTGTATCCTCGTAGCTCCCAAAACTGTCTTATCCAAAATTGGCTTACTTGGGCCAGGCCCAACAGGCCCCTAACACTTACATGTGGCTCATCCCTAAGCCACTCACCATAGGCTCACTACGCTGCGCTTCTCTTGGATGATCTATCTTCGTAGTGAATTCTTGATAAGTTGCGGCTAGCTTCACAACTATTTATTTAACATCTTGTTCAACTGCCTTAACCATATCCAACACATCTGGTGTTAGATCTCCTTGAGTTTGCTCTTGTACTGTTTTCTCTGACTCTCGAAGTTCTATCAGTTTCTCCTCAATCTCTTGCGAGATAGCATGAGCTTCTTCCTGCAGGGGCTATGACTTTTCCCTAGTTTCATCCTCCTTTTCTCTTACACTTGAAGTTCCCTCTTTAGGTCTTCGACTTCCGCAAATCGGTGGAGTCTCTCTCTTGGCTGCAGATTCTTCATCTCCGCGTTTAGAGTGTTTAACACTGCTTGTTTTTCCTGTAAGTTGGTTTGGACCTGTAGCAGCTGAGGGTCCTCTTGCAGTGCAATCCAAGATCTACTCGCTTCGTCCAGCAAGCTCTGACACTTAGCTATTTCACCAGCTATGTTTTCTATGGCAGCTTTCATTTTTGCTGCTCTAAGTTCGATCTGATTTGGTGGGGTCTTCGGGACATTCTGTGCTTCCAAGGTTGCAAGCTTCTCCTTATAGTCTATCTCCATGTCCTTCATTTCATCCTTAATATTGCTCACTACTGATCCAATCTTAAGGATAGTGTTTGCGAGCTCTGGCTGCTCGTTGCACTCTGGAATGCTTGTGTAGACTGAGGCAACACTCTGCTCTATTATTCTTCGCTGCTCATGTTCGCTTTCAAGTGCCTTAGCCTTCTTTTCACTTGCTTCCTACAACTGTCTATAATTTGATAGTAAGTCCTGGTGTTGGGTCATAATGACCATATCTCTATCATGTATTTCCTCCACAACCTGTAGTTGTAGATTATGTGGCCCTCGAGGGGTAGTATTGCGATATCAATATCCACGTGCTCTATTCTCTACACGCTCGAAGCTAATTCATCGCGCGGTAAAATTACACTCAGTGGGTCAATACGGACAATGCATGGTATTGGTGCCATGGTTAAAGCCAAGGGCTTTGTCTTCTGTTGCAGTGTGGCACCGTCTCTTCCTTCTAAGTCAGAATCATGAACCAAGTCTTTTTGGATTTGTTCCATCTTCGCCGTTATGCTTTACAAAGTTGTGAGGTTTTCTGCTAGACTTGCTTGGATCCTCTCATTTTTTATGTCTTTGAGAGAAAGCGGTTCATCTAGATATTGGCTGATTCTACTCATGATGAGGTCATAATCATCATCGTGGAGCTTCGCCTCTAATGGCTCCTTTGTTTCTTCTTCGTTCCTTTTTCTTGCACAGAGCTTCCAGGCTCCTTCCTTTTTCCTATTGGTGACTCTTCAACGATCGTTATTAGTATTGGATTAGTTTCATCTGAGTCGCTGTCGATGACCATTGGTCCTTTGACCTTCCATTCATTTAGCCATTCCTTCATGATTAGATTGATATCCGCTTCGTCCATGTGATAGTTCCCTTGGAACCATTCTGGGTTCTTTTCCTGTGCCTTTGCTGAAATATAAATGGATTGCATGTCAGCTTTAAAATTTAAAGTGTGGATATACTTGGATGTTACCTCTTTGGAGATGCGTGGTGTTTGAACAATGACATCGCACAACCGCTCGTAGTATGTGAGGAATACTTCATTTGAAGCGCGCTGTCGCTCCAGTAGCAGATTTGCCCAGAGATTTGCATATCTAGTTCCTCGACAATCATTGATGTTAGAAGTGAGACCAACATAATGTCTTGGATCCTTCCATCCCACAAAGGCAATCAAAACCATTAACCAACTGTAATGGAAAGCAACACCATTGACCTGAGTTTCGCGGACATCGTCCAGAAACTCGTTCAGTAAATATTGACACCAGTTGAATCTGCCTCCCTGTGCTGCCTTCGCACCGAGCTAATTTGCTCCTGTTGGTACTTCTGTTGGTCGTGCCTTCCGCAAGATTTTTCCTGCGAGAAGTTGTACTACAAATCTTGTAGCATGATCTTTTAAGTCATCTATGACAAACCCTCTTTTTCCTTTGGGAATCTGATATTCCTCCTTCATCTGCGTGAGGATCTCCTTGTCTCTGGTTTTGCCGACAAAGAACATTTTAGGGTCGTCGCCTCGCTTGCTTAACCCCATGATCCTATGGATCAGGTCAATGTTGAGGTTGATGTTTCTGTCCAACCAAAGGTAACATTGGTGTGTGCGCGATATCAGTGTGCGCACCACCGCATTCAGTTCCGGACCTCTCGATGTGTGGAATCCTCAGTAGGTTTAGAAGCCCTGATGCCACAACTTCAGACAACCATCTCTGTGCTACCAGCAATGAGTTGTTCTTCACATCCATCTACCGGAACATATATCTATCGGGTTGAAACTGTGGATACTTTGGCTCATCCGGATCCTTCTGCATTTGAAGTAAGCCGTAGTCTTCGAACTTACAGTCTGTGAGCTTACCCAATAGATTTGCTTCTGGTTTTACATGTTTGGACATGGGCGGAAGTGGCATCTCATACTTGGTGTTTTTGGCAATCTTTACGGGTGGTGCATCTTGTGCATGCAGAGAAATGTACTCCGGGGTTAAGGATAATGGCATCTCTTTTTCCTCTAGTGGAAGTTCTGGTAGCTTGGAGCCCATTACCTTCACCTTTACTTTCTTATCTATGGGTTCCTTACCCTTGCTTTGCATTGGTTTAGAGTGTCATGGTGATCGGCGTGAACCCTGGCCTTTTTTTGTAACGACTTTCTTGGTAGGGGTTCGATCAACCCTTCAATCCTGGTTTGTGTAAAATCCCTCACAGCCTGCTCGACTGGGGACTCTTGCTCAATTGTGGAATCGTCAGACATTCACTGGAACTTGCTTTGTAGACTCACGGAATTACTTAGCCCTCACTGTAAACAGACTGAGACTGTGGCGTGCTGAAAAATTTGAAGGTTTTGGTAATGCCCGCGAGTCCAATGTTGACAATATTTATAGGCCCAGTTAGGCTTATCCGTGCCCATAAACGGCTAGATAAACATTAATTGTTATGCCCGTTGGCCAAATCCGTGTTAGGATATTTAGACACTTAGGAGTTAGTTAAGATCAACTTGTGTAATATATCCGTTAGGGAAAGTGTGTTTCTTTAGTATGCATTAGTATGCATTTTTAAATACTTAATCCGATGGTCACGATATGTTCCCGACATAGAGTGATCCGATGGCTCAACTTCTCTTAGATCCTACCTAACCTTGATCCATGGCTTAACACCTGATTGGTCCATGATCTCTATTTAAAGAGCATGGAGGGTCATTTTTTAGTTGATCGATTATGAGAAGCTCATTTGTAACTTTCTTTCTTTGCATAATAAATTGTCCTGTAGAAGCTATTTGGCCGGGGCCATGGAGTGTTTCCCTCAAGAGGGTTTAAATCACGTCAAAACATCGGTGTGTTGATCTGTGATCTGTTTGTGTGAAATGGTTGCTCTTGGTGTTCGGTCCTTTGGTAGTACCCTGTGTACCTGAACATGGTATCAGAGATTTTATGAAGAGCTGCTTCCGGTTATGATCTAGATCTTGAACTGTTGTTGCCGAAACTCGAAAGGGTTTCTGGTTTTAGTATTTCTGTGCATTTCTGGGCTGTGGGAGGTGTTCCATTGTGTCCAGAGCGTCGTTTCCATTGGGAAATAGTTTTCGTTTGATCGAAAACGGTTCCCGGTTGCTCCAAAAATGCGTATTTCATCAGATCTGAAGGTATAATGTTACATTGATGCATTTTTTTATTTTCTGTTTTTAAAAGAAAAAAATCTCATATTTTATCATTTTTTACTGTTAGATTTTTTTCGGGTTCAGATTGTTGCTTTCCCTGTCTGCGTATGCTCTTTGCCGTGCACCTTGAGCGATCTCGGCAAATCAGAAACAGAAAGGGAAAGGGTTTTTCTCGGCTGCGTATGCTCTTTACCGTGCACTTTGCGCGATCTCGGCAAATCAGAAGCAGAGAGAAAACGTAGACTTTCCGGGAAAGCTAACGAGATCTAACTCCACAAGTGTGGAAAAGTTTTTTTGTTTCGATCTGTGGTGTGTTTTGCAGGAAAAAGGGCAAGCACGAAAACCAAGCAGGAAGATAAAAAAAAAGCCCCCTTCCTCATTCCCATATTTTACATACCTTTTAATCTAGCTCACTTGGTTCAAAGTTGCTTTATTCCTTAATAGGTCTTGAGTTCAAGTCTTAGGAAGTTACTTTTAAAAGAAAAAGTACATGCAATTTATATTTTCAAGTTACTTTATTTAAAAGTGCATCTCACTTAAATAATAAAAAAAATACAAATACAAGTGAGTCACTTAAGTTTTTTTTTTATTGCTGCACTATTTAAAGTAAATCATTGTAAAAGTGAAATCACTTATTTTATAAAAGGGATTCACTTAAAGCAACTTTATTGTAAAGTGATTGTCAAAGATTCATCTTGGGAAGAGGGGGGTCCTTTTTTTTAGCTGGTCATTTTCTATCTGCCACGTCACTATTGGGGACATTTTCAACAGTTTCTTTGTTCAAGCATAACTTCATCATAGAGAGTCAGTTTTCAATGCCGTTTTTTTTAAACCGCCTATTTTTTTTAGCTCTTCACATCTATACTATTTGTTTATGATTTTACAACCATTAATTTACAAATATGGCCACCCCTTGTGATATTCTACTTACCAGTTCCAACTATTTCACATGGAAATCCCGTATGGAGGATGTTCTACGAAGTAGAGGACTTTTCAGAATTACCTCAGGGAAAGAAATAGAACCTACTGATGATGATAAGAAAATCAAATGGGCAAATAGATGTGACAAAGCTCGTGGATTGATTGGGATGTCAATCTCTACTGATTTGCGATTCCACATATCTGGAATTGATGAACCTGATGCTGCTTGGGACAAGTTGGAATCTGTGTTTGGTAAACACAATGAAATTCGAGGTCACCAACTCGAAAATGAGTTGATTTCTTTAAATCCAAGTGACTTTTCATGCATTCAAGATTATTTATCTAAGTACAAAACTCTTAAACTCTTATGTGCATAATGTAAGATTGCATTTATCATATTCTTTCCAAACTTGGACCTGCATATTCTGTTTTTGTATCTACATTTTACTCCATGAAAGAATCCTTGAATGCAGCTAGCTATCAAGAGCCTAGTCTTGAATCCTTTTGTGATTCCTTGATTAGAGAGCAAGATAAACTCATTCATCTTGGAATAATAAAAAATGCAGATACATCTGGGAAAGCCTTATTGTCCCAATAGAAAGAAAAGTCCAAGCCTCCCAAGAAACAAAATTTTTGCAATAATAAGTCAAACAAGGGTCCAAAACCCTCTTAGTCAGCTCCTTCTTTAAAAAATGACAAAGGATCCAAGCCAAAAGGCAAGGAGATTGAGCGTCATTGCAACTATTGCGGAAAAGATAATCATGATGAATCTAAGTGTTTCAAGAAGATGGCAGCCTTGGAAGCAGCAATGAAGAAGCACCACATCAGCCTAGATTCGCCTTCAGAATCTGACTCTCATGGACATGCACTTTGTGCTTCTCTTTATTCTTATAATGCATCTTCTTCTTCTACTTCAAATGAATGGCTCATTGATTCTGGAGCATCTTATCATATGGCTAAGGATCAAGCCATCTTTTCTACTGTGCATGAATGTAACACCAAACAAATGTTTGTTGGTGATGATAGATCTCTAGGTGTTGTAAGAGCTGGAACAGTTCCAGTAGATAATGGTCATTTTAGTGATGGACTATGTGTTCCAAGAATTTCCTGCAATTTGTTATCAGTCTATCAGATCACTCATTCTAGTGAAGGTAAAACTGTGACCTTTACACCTCACCAAGTTGTAATCAAGGATTTTAAAGATCCTCAACAGGTCCTAGCTACCGAAATTGTTGATGATATTACCAGGTTGTACAATTTTAACAACTTTGGGTCATCACCTTTCCCTTCAGTTTTTGTTGCTCATAGTGATAACTTGAACAAACTTTGGCATGAGCGATTTGGTCACTTAAATTATTGCTCATTGCAACAACTATGTAAAGACAATATGGTGACAGGTCTTCCGATGGTATCTTGTAGGGATGTTGTTTGTTCCAGTTGTGTACTTGGAAAACATCATCAAGATAGTTTTGACAAACATGCCTCTTGGCACGCCTCGATTCCCTTGGAGCTTGTGCATAGTGACTTGTGTGGTCCTCTTCCATCTGCTTCCTTTTCTGGTTTCAAATATTTCTTAACTTTCATTGATGATTACACCAGACGCACTTGGGTTTATTTCCTAAAACTTAAGAGCGAAGTATTTAACATGTTCTTGGCCTACAAGGCCCTTGTTGAAAAACAATTTGGTCATCAAATTATTAAGTTAAGATCTGACAATGGAGGAGAATATGTTAACAAAAAGTTCACTACTTTCTGCAATGAACAAGGCATCCAACAACAACACACTGTTCCATATACACCACAACAAAATGGTGTAGCTGAGCGGAAGAACCACACTTTAAAAGAAATGGCTAATTGTATGATCCAATCTAAGGGACTAAGTCTTCAATTTTGGGCTGAAGCCATTAATTGTGCAAATTATATAGTTAATCGCACCCCCACTAAAGCATTACAAGGTATAACACCGAAAGAAGCATGGAGTAAAACTAAACCTAATGTAAGTCACTTCCGTGTGTTTGGTAGTGAAGCATGGGCTCACATTCCGGATGAAAAACAGAAAGCATTGCAGCCTAAAAGTGAAAAGTGCATATTTGTTGGATATTCTGAAGATGTAAAAGGTTATAGACTTCTTCAACCACATTCTCATGATATAATCATTAGAAGAGATGTTAAATTTGATGAAAATATCTTGGCCTACGAGCCTAACTCGGCGATTGTACCATCTTTGGCCTGCGAGCCTGATTCGGCGTTTGTGCCTTCTTCTTCTTCTTCCAACTTCCTTGACAGGTTTCCAACTCCAGTTTCTGATGATGACAGTGAGGATGAAAATCCACCTCCGCCTGCTCATGTTCCTCCAGTTGCACCAACACAACTGCTTCCTCGATGGGTCCATTCAACATGTGAAGCAGCTGGTGATCTTGACGGTGATCCTAGAGATCAACGTCGAACACGTTTTCAGTTTCAGCGGGCCTCTTCTCTTTTGGCTCAAGTTTTCGAGAATCATGATCCAGAAACTTTTGCAGAAGCTTCAGGGAATACAGATTGGGATGCATCCATGGATGAAGAATATCGTTCCTTAATGGCGAACGATACTTGGGATCTTGTACCTCTTCCAAAAGGAAGAAAACTTGTCAGATATAAATGGGTCTACAGAACTAAGTATGCATCAGATGGAAGTGTTGAAAGACTTAAGGCAAGGTTAGTTGCCAAAGGTTTTTCCCAAGTTGAAGGGATTGACTACAATGAAACCTTTGCTCCCATCACAAAAATGAACTCCATCCGCCTTGTTCTTTTCCTTGCAGCCTTACATAACTGGGAAGTCCATCAAATGGATGTCAAGTTTGCCTTCTTACATGGTAATTTACAGGAGAAAATTTACATGGAACAACCTCCTGGATATGTTCAGAATAACTCTAGCTTTGTCTGCCACCTTAAGAAATCCTTATATGGCCTTAAGCAAGCTCCTAGAGCTTGGTATGCCAAAATGGATAACTTTTTCCTTGACACTGATTTTTCTAGATGCCATTCTGACCCCAATGTCTATACCAAGAAAGTAGGAAACCATCTCATCATACTTGTTCTATATGTTGATGACCTTATTCTTACTGGTAGTGACCCTAAGCTTATAACCCATGTGAAATCCAGTCTTAAACAAAATTTTGAAATGTCAGACTTAGGACATTTGCATTATTTTCTTGGTCTCCAAGTCCCGCAAACTAAAGAAGGAATCTTTCTTTCTCAGTCCGAGTATGCTTGTGACCTTCTTCGTCGCTTTCACATGGAAGATTGTACACCAGCCCCTTCTCCCTTCCAGTCTAGAGTCAAACTTTTTGCCACTTGTACTTCACCTGAAGTCGATGCCACCTTGTATCGTCATCTTGTTGGTAGTCTCTTGTACTTGACTCATTCCCATCCTGACCTTTCCTTTGCCGTTGGTCGTGTTTCCCGTTATATGCAGACACCTCATGAAAGTCACTGGAAAGCAGCTAAAAGAATACTTCGATATATTCGAGGTACAGTTCAGTTTGGGATTCATTACAGTACAGGGGGGAAACCTTTGTTGGTTGGTTTCACTGATTCAGACTGGGTCGGTGATCCTGATGATCGAAAGTCTACCGCAGGTTATGTTTTCAGTCTGGGATCTGGACCTATCACTTGGGATTGTAAGAAACAACAAGCTCTTGCTCTTTCTTCAGCAGAAGCAGAATATCGAGCCGCAGTTAATGCCAGTAAGGAAGCTTTATGGCTTCGACAGATCCTTTCAGAGTTTGGATTCGAGCAGCAGCAGCCTACTCCACTTTGGTGCGACAATCAAAGTGCCATCAAGCTTGCCAAAGATCCAGTTCTACATCAACGCAACAAACACATTGAGCTACATATGCACTTCATCATAAATCTTGTTCATGATCGTGTTCTTGAAGTGCTCTTTTGCCCTACAGATGATCAAGTTGCATACATCTTCACCAAGTCTCTTACAGAAGCAAAGTTTTCTAAACTTCGATCTATGTTAGGAGTTCAGGAACTTGTCATTAAGGGGGGATAGGCTCTAATGCTTCCTTCCTTGTCCTAATAGTGTCACTTTTGTAAATCCTTCAATCCTATCCCAAGTTGTTCTTAAGGGGGGGTGTTAGGATATTTAGACACTTAGGAGTTAGTTAAGATCAACTTGTGTAATATATCCATTAGGGAAAGTGTGTTTCTTTAGTATGCATTAGTATGTATTTGTAAATACTTAATCCGACGGTCACGATATGTTCCCAACATAGAGTGATCTGACGGCTCAACTTCTCTTAGATCATACCTAACCTTGATCCGTGGCTTAACACCCGATTGGTCCATGATCTCTATTTAAAGAGCATGGAGGGTCATTGTTTAGTTGATCGATTATGAGAAGCTCATTTATAACTTTCTTTCTTTGCATAATAAATTGTCCCGTAGAAGCTATTTGGCCGGGGCCGTGGAGTGTTTCCCTCAAGAGGGTTTAAACCACGTCAAAACATCGGTGTGTTGATCTATGATCTATTTGTGTGAAGTGGTTTCTCTTGGTGTTCACTCCTTTGGTAAAACCCTGTGTACCCAAACAATCCGCTGAGGATTTTGGTCCTTTCCTTCATTAACTGCTTCAGAAACGGTTAATTTTGCGTTCAATGCTCAAACGATGTGGGAAAAATCATTGTATAACGACTAGTTTTCAGCTCTAACGGCTATTTTGAGGAGCTGCGTCTAACTGTGTGGACTGATGTCACCACCCGTAGCACGATGCTACTTTTCTTCATACTGGTCTTCGTGTTTGTCTTGTTTCTTTTAATCTGCACAGCTGCCTTTTGATATTCGCAACTACGTGTTTCTACTTCTCTTTTCTTTTCTCTTTTTCTCTCTTTTTTTTTCCTGTGCAGCTTCACTTCTCTACTAGTGTTGCGTGGTTAATGCATCATTTCCATCAACTTCGCGTATCAGACCAAAAATGTGTACAACCTTTGTTCAATTTCTAGTGCCCAATTTCAATTGTACTTGACACTTAGAATTTTCTGCACTTCTGATCACCGAGGGTTCTGCGAAATAGAACTATCCCTGTAGGGTTTTAGTCTACTTCCATTAACTAGACTTGGTAAGTTGTCCCTAGCTAACGTGGCTAACTGATATGCGCCACTGTTAGTAACATGCATAACCGTATATGGGCCAAGCCAATGCATTTTAAATTTTCTAGGAAATTTCATGAACTTGCTATCATACAGGAGGACAAGGTCTCATACCTGGAAGATTTTGTGCTTGATATGGCGATCATGCCATCCTTTTTCTCTGTCCTTCTGCACTTGCTGGTGAAATCTTGCAATGAAGCGATCTTCCTTCAATCCAACCAAGTGTAGAATCCTTTCTTGCAAAGTTTCTTCATCTGCCATGTCTGTGAATGCAGCAATCCTTAAGCTTGGTACAATGTATTCCATAGGCATCACAACTTCTTGTCCATAGACCAATCTTAAGGGTGTATGGTCTGTTAGTTTCTTACAAGTTGTTATGTATGCCCATAATACAACTAGAATGTGCAGATCCCAATCATCTCTGTTTGTATTGCATACTTTGGTCAGTGCATTCTCCAACACTTTATTAAATGCCTCAACAATTCCATTTGATTGTGGATGGTATGGCGTGCTCCTCTAATGATAAATCTGAAATTATTCAGTTAGTGCTTCAATGGTTCTGTTAAAAAAGTGAGTTCCTTGATCACTCATTAAGATTTTTGGGCATCCAAATCTAGTAAGGATATTCTTGAAGATGAATGGCGCGATAGTAACTGCGCTATAGTCCTTTACTGGTTTAGCTTCTTCCCATCTGGTGAGATAATCCATCATGGTAATAATGTATATCGCACCAGTTCTCTTCCTTGGTGGGTTAATAGGTCCCACGAAATCAATAGCCCATTTGTCAAATTCCTGTAAAGTCAATTGTGGTCTTAGTGGCATTTCGTCTCTTCGCGATGGCTTTCCAGTCCTTTGGCATACATCGCAACTCTGGCAATGTTCCTTTGAATCTTTGTGTAGTGTAGGCCACCATAGCCTTGCTCTTAATATCTTCTGCGCAGTATCTCTTCCTACGTAGTGACCTCCAGAGACACTTGAGTGTGCCTCAACCAAAATAAATGGTTTCTCATGCTCTAACACGCATCTGCGCAACACTTCATCTGGTCCCAACTTGTTTAACTGGCCTGCAATGATAGTGAAGTCTGCGGCTTTAACTACCAGCTGCTTCTTCTGCTGCGTAGAGAACTCTGTGGGTGCCAATCCTATAGTTAAGAATTCTACAATATCCTTGTAAAAATCATCTGCGATTTGTATGGCAAATAACTGCGCATTAGGCAGATTGTCTTCAAGATTGGTGGGTTATTCGCCTGACTCAATCCTTGAGAGATGGTCAGGGCATAGGTTCAGTCTGCCTAGATTAACAATAATCTCAAAGTCGTATTCCTGGAAAAGTAACAACCATTTGCATATTCTTCCCCCTAACATTGGCTTATTGACCAATTACTTTAAAGCTGAATGGTCAATGTACATGGAGAAGTGCGCACCCAACAAATAGTGCCTGAATTTCTGGAGTGCGTAAACCATAGTTAGACCTTCTCTTTCTGTGGTCATGTAGTTCTTTTCAGCCGAAGATAGCTTTCGGCTTGAAAATGCAATGGGGTGATCAATGCCCCCCTCACCTGGTTGAGCGAGCACAATGCCCAACGCTATAGATGAATCATCAACATGTATGTGGAATGGTATATTCCAATATGGAAAAACAAGGATCGACGCAGTTACCATTTTCTCTTTTATTGTATCTAATCCCTTCTTGCAGTCTGCATTCCAGATGAACTGTGCTTCTTTCTTCAGAAGTTTCTCCATTGGTGCGGTTATCTGTGCATAACCCTTGATGAATTTTTTGTAATATCCGGTATGTCCAAGCTTTGTGTATAGTTGCTTAACTAAGTTCGGTACAAGTAAATTCACAATAACTGTGATCTTAGCAGGATCAACCATCAGGCCTTGTTTGCACACAATGTGTCCCAGTAGTATACCATAAGGTACATAGAAAATATATTTATTCAAATTCAAGGAGATTTGATGTTTCCTGCACTTAGCTAACATCATTCTTAGGTTCTTGTAATGGTTCGTTAATAAACCAAACATAGTCCAATCATCAAAATAGACTTCTAAGAACTTATGGATAAAGTCCTTGAAGGCAGCCACAACAACTCTAGAAAAGATGGCAGGTGCATTCTTCAACCCGAATGGCATAACTGTATACTGATATGAGCCCCATTCAATGGAAAATGTGGTCTTATGCCTATCTGCTGTGTCAATTCTAATCTGATGGTATCCAGAAAATCCATCAATGAATGAGTAGGCCTCATTTCCTCCCATGTTGTTTAGTACTTCATCTGTAAATGGAGTAGGAATTGGGTCATGTAGTGAAGCATCATTAAGCTTCCTCAAATCTACGCAAATTCTTATTTCTCCTTTTGTATTCTTGTCCTGGATAACCATAGGACTTATCCACTCTGATTCTTCCACTGGCTCAATGATCCCTGCATCAAGCATCTTGTCAAGTTCTGCCTTAACTCGTTCTTTGTATCTAGGATTTAGTCTATAAGGCCTTTGTATGATGGGCTTCGTGCCTGGCTTGAGAGGTATCTTTATCACTCCCAAGTCTCCCAAAATACCTTTCATTTCAGCGAACTTCGTTGGAAATAAATACCGATATTCATGCAGAAGGTCTGCGATCTGCGCGACCATTTCATCATCCCAGTAGTCTCCAATGGATGCAAACTTTGGCTCTTTGCTTGTGCCAATATTAACTTTTCTTGTCTTGACAAGGCCGCTCATGTCTAGGATTTCTAATGGAGGTCCCTCTACATTGTGTGCTCCTTCTGACTCAGGTATATTGGCATTGCGTGGATCCTCCTTATCACTTTCCTCTGGATATTCTGCATCTTCAGCAAGGTTATAACATTCAAGGGCATGTTCTATCATTCTTTCCCATTCTGGTTGTAGGTTCATAGGTACCTTTACATCTTGAATTATCTTGTCTTTGATTGCCTCTAATGCCTCATTTGTACTTGGGCATTCTTCTCTGAATATCCTTTCTTTAATAACTTGTAGAGCTTCATTTATGCTTATACAGTCATCTTCAAAGCTGAAGGTTCTCTGGAAATTTGCAGTCAACATAGATCATTCTGTTGTTTCTCTATGAAGTTCTGCGTCTGTGTACCAATTCTTTGGAATTTTCTCTAGTGTGTGAACAAACAGATGAACCCATTCTGTCTATGGTCTATGTATCCATGCTTGTGAGCAAGTCTCTATGTGATCCCTCAGATTTGTTTTTCCATTATACTTTACCATGGTCACGCAACTTTCTCTGCGAATCTGATTTGCATCATATGTTTGCACTGTTCCCATGTGGTCAAAGTCTCCTTATGCGCGACCCACCATCTGGTAGGTGTAGCATGCAATGCTATATCTAATGCTAGTATGCATTGTTCAGTGGAAATTGATACAGTATACTCTTGCAAAAATGTATAGATGTTAGTTGAACCATCATAAGTGGGGATTGGACTTACCTTGGTTCCAATCCAATGCAGTGATTTGGTGATCTACGCACATCTTCTTGCAGATACTTCATGCAGTCGGCCTTGCCAATTCTCTAGTCCTGCATCGGAGTTTGATACGCAAGAGCCGTTGCATCACCAACTAAGCGTTCCATCAGCTGTAGGATTTATGTAGTCAATGTGGTTTGCTGTCATCTTATATATGCAATCAAGGTCATGAGCTCTACATTCTTCTCTGATTGGCTCAGTGTATCTCGGTCCTTGTAAAGGGTCCAAGGGCGCGATGACCCTAATATCCGCCCCTTCAAATATCATCTATTTTTTCTTCAAGTCAATGATCGTGAGGTTATCCATCACCCAATATATCCCCAATAATGCAGGATATGGTTGACTGTCATCTACAATTTCGATAACCTCGAAGTCTACATGACTTCGCACTCCATCAATGTCCACAGGAACATTCGCTAGCCTTCCAAAGGGTATAAGCTTCTGCTGATTCGCTAGTGTATGGATGACCATGACAACTTTGGTTTCCCCATCTGTATCCTTGTCTGCTTAGTCAAGACATTTAATTCAAATCCTAGATCAAGGACGATCTCATCCATCTCATAATCTCCAATTTGTGCACTTAGCCTCATTTCTCGACCTGTTCTCTTATGGATTTTGATGTGGTGAACTGCGCTATGAAATTTACTCATGCAACTGCGTTGCTCATAGTGGTTCAACAAATTTTGTATTTCCACCAAAGCATCTTCTCTCTTTAGCAGCTTCATATAGCTCCGTAGGAGCCGCGCAATGGAAGTCCTTGTTTTTGCTGCAGTACTTGTTTGATCATACGCTGCTGGCATATCTTTCATATGCGCTGTTTCACTTCGCAATGGGATTCTCGGACTTACAGGTTCTGGTTCTTTGAAAGTTTCCCTTGCTTCTATGAAGGATTCCTTGTTTCTTTCTAGATTGAAAGAAGGTGCTTTCCCAGTAGCTTTTCTTATCCAGACCCCTTCAGTAGGTATCTAGTTAGTGTGGTGCTCTCCAGAAGTTGAAGCTTCTGGTTCTTTATCCCTTCCTGTCGCAATACCACTTCGTGTCACAGCATTGACGTTTGTATCTCTTTTCTCTGCTACGATCATCTGAACGTTTGGGTTCAGTGCTTCTGTTCTTCTTTCTTGCATTTTCGCGTGTAGCATTGGGCATGCTTCAATAACATGGTCAAAAGATTTACAGTATCTACATGTAGTAGGAGTGTTTGTACAGTCTCTAGAAAGATGGCCAGGCTGAGCGCAGTTATAAAAAATCATCTGACTTCTTCCTCTTCCTTGTCCTTGTGAGGTGTTTCTTCCTCTTTTGCGGAATCCACCACGGACTCTATATGCGCCTTGATCATACTGTGCATTATCATGGTGTTCCGGTGTTTCTTTTTGAACTTTGTAGACATCATGTTTCCTTTCTATCATTAGGTCCTATGCTCTGCAGTTCGAATCATCATGCCAACTAAATTACAGAAACTGTAGTACAAATCCTTATGTGTTCTCACATATTTCTGGATCAAATAGTAATCCTCTGGTTGATGTCCTATGCATTGATAGATTTCACACCATGGTCCTTGCTGCTGATTTATTGGGTTTGGTGCCCCACTATCAATATATTCTTTGAAAGCTGGACAATGTTCTTTCGAGTGTCCCTCTGCTCTACATTTTGTACACCGGATCTCTTCTCTAACTTCCTTTCCTTTCTTAATGTCCTGGAGTTGTAACGTTAAGGTTGCTAACTGGTTTTGGATCTGGATCATTCCTTGGCTTGTTTCTCCTATCGACGAAGCTTCTAGCTTCATCGTGATCTCTAATGCTTCTGTCTGCGACGCAACCTTCTGTTTCATCAACAATAATTTGATATGGGGCAACAACACAACTATGAACCACTCTTGGTGTTGTTGCGGTGCAATGTCGAAACTTGGTCTAATAATGCTTTAAAATTCTGTTCAAATTCCCATACTGACTCAGTTGTTTTCTGTTTAATCTCTTTTATCTCTGTTATACATTGTGATTCAGACTTTGGTTTCTTGAACTCTCTTAAGAGAGCAGCCTTTATATCTGGTAGGGTTCTATTCTGTCCGACATAATATTTCATGAACAAAGTTAATGCTCTGTCCCTAAATGTAGTGATGAGCTGTGCATGCTTAACAACATCATCCTGGACTTGCTTGATGCTCCACACGGCTTCACATAGAAACCAATTCTACTCAGGGTCTTCTAGACTCATTCCTTTAAATATCCGCAGCTTAATATCATCAGTCATTCTCCTTCTAGGTGGTACAGTGTTCGGCGTAGTGTTCTGAGTGGTGTTAGGGATGTTACTGCGCGGAATGTTCTGATTACTCACTCCCACGGTGTGACTAGTATTAACACTATGAGGATTGGGAATGTTAACAACTGGAGGATTCTGAACTGACGGATTCTGTGGAATAGGAGGCGCAGTATTGGAAATTGGAGGGTTCTGAGGCGTAATGCGCTGATAGGTAGCTGAGGGAGGTTCTTTCTGGCTATCAGTCTCAGCTTGGAACTCAGTTTCTACACGGAGTTGATGTTCTTTAAGGTTCTTTTCTATACTGACCTTATATCTTTTACCACTTCTTAATATATGAATTTCTTCTTCTATATCACTGTAAGTATTATCAACCATTACAAAATCAAAACAACTATGAATCTTACTGCATTCTTAAAACTCAATTTTCAGCTAAAAGCATTTTGATATATAAACTCAGATTGTTGAGGTACTTACCTCTGAAACCTTTGGAGAACTCTGCTTTTGCTACACTGTAGGACTTCAATGTGTCCACAACGAATTCTATCACGAATCCTTCTAGAATACTGTCAACCCAAAAGTTTACTGCTCACGAGAGTGGACTATCTACTTCTTTAAGCCTATGAATAAGCTATGGGTTCCACTTAGTAGGTTCTCCTTCTTGGAAACAGTCATTTTTCTCTGTGAGTCTTGATAACCACTCATGCAACTCGTTTCCAAAGGTTGCGAAGAAAATTTCATGGATATCCACCCACAAGTATTTGTTTAACCATTCTATGTCAGAGAGATGCAGATGTCTATTCTCCTTTCTGGAAAAATCCCTTTCAATCTTGTCCACCTAGTTCCATATTTTTGTTTTCTTAGGATTCCAATTTTTGGTGCTCATCACCAGTTCAAGTGTGACAACAAAACCATTTGCTGGCTCTAGATATGTTCTTTAAGTTCAGAGAGGTAGACCCAGGTTTTGTGCAGTTCAGGAAACCAACAAAACCCCTTTTCACCAGCCCTTTCGGCAACAGTCTGTGAACAGACTGAGGTCTCACCTGAGGCAAAGAGGTTGCGGAATCAGGTTTCCACAACCGGGTGATGTGCGCTTCAATGGAATGGTGGACAGCGCGAAGTTCTCCTTCTTTGTGGTTAATGCTTAAGCTATCTCGCATCCAAAGACTGCGCGATGCGTGAGGGTCTCTTAACAATCAGGACAACGCAACTGAGGACTGCGCTTCCACTTCAACACTTGTGCAACTTTGACAGACTTTACTTAGTGCAAAATGACGCATTCAACAACATAATAGATTGCAAACCTTGCAACTTAGACAATATGATGAACTGCAATGACTGCGCACTTCCGGTGCCGCGCTTCAGGGAATCGCATTATACAGACTTCGTTGGATTAAGTGTTTACCTAATACTCATGCATTCATCTTACTTAGAAACACTTGCATCCAACATTCATTCATATGCATTCAACCCTTAGCACATTTATTCCTATCATTTACTCGTAGATATGAAAGTAAAGATACAATTATTTATAAACAAGAATTTAACCATTCATCAAAGCAAATATACAGATGCAAACACATAATCAATCGCATAACACAATGATTTAATGTGGTTGACCCCCAGGATGGGAGCTATGTCCATAGGAACTGTTGATTATATTATCAATGGGAAGGGTTCAATAGCTCCGGTCTGCGCACTCAGCTGAAGACTCTCTTCTTGCTTCAGTAGGTCTCTGCGCACATAGCTGCAGAGCCTATTTACAATGAGTCTGTCTCTCCATAGAGATCAATATTCAACATTAACCAAAAGAGTACTAGAGATTAACCCTTTCCATTATAAAATATGCCCTTATATAGATCGTGCCCTTAGGTCACGTCTTTACATTCATGATGGGATAAAAACCCTAAGGTTCCCCAAAACTGGTGCGATTACCCCGCTAACCAGGACTGTTAGGATCTAACAGCGACTCGTCATCATGGCCATCCTTCTGCACGTGGTCATGTCTCTTTCAGCCCCCCTGTTGAGCGCATGCCAACGGGTCGCTTTCACCCCACTGTTCCTTCTCTAACGGCTTCATGTGGCCGGTTCACGTAGTGTTGCCTTTTCCCGTGTGACCGGTCTCTTTCCCTCTTCGCCACTCTTTACCCGCCTACTGGGAATCATGGAGTGGCTTAACCAAAATAGACCGTCGATCGGTCTCACCGGAATTTATACCATTTTTCGTCCAAAACTTCTGCCATGTTGCATCTTCGCGGAACTAGCACTTCGCAGCACTGTATCTTCGTGACGCTGTATCTCCGCAGTGATGGTATTCCGTAGCGTTGTAACTTTGCAGCGTTGAGTCTCCTACCTTGCCAACGCTGTCTCCTCGCAGCTCCCAAAACTGTCTTATCCAAAATTGGTGTACTTGGTCCATGCCCAACAATCCTCGAAGAGATTGTTAGTGTAATTCACATGCAAACAAATAAATATGGAAAAATACAAATAAAAGAGATGGGGGGAGAATGCAAACTCCAATAACAATCCAAGATATGCTAAACCACTTTTGTATTTCCCAATGGTATAGCTGTACAACACCTAGGAGGTGTGGGATTCAAGGGAAGAAAACAATCTCCCTTAGGGAGGCCTTTCTTGTCCAAACTAAATGCTAAGTCAATGGTGGAACAATGGAGAGAAACTCTTGCCCCTTGAAGGAAGGTGGAAATGGAGCTTGGGAATGCTCACAATGATAAGAAATGGTGGGCTATGAGGAAGCTCCAACTAAAATCCAAGAGCATAACCTTTCTATTTATTTATCTCTACAAAATGCATGCCAATGGATTCCTTTTACAGGCCAAGAGGTGGCCAACAAACAACTATATCCAAATGTGAACTCATCTTCTCGATGAACTAGTTCCAAGGTACACAAGGGGGGATAGTTAATGCCACCAAGTATGTGAGGAGCCGAATTCAGATCCTTGTATAAGATTGAGCCTTTAATGCATCGCTGGGAGTTAGTGGTCCCACCGTATTGACAGTAGTGTGACTATCAAAGGAATAGCCGCGTGGGTGTAGCGCGGGCATTGTTCAGGTAACATGTGCTATAACACGGGTTAACAGTGTATTATCCGCGCTACCCTTTATTTTGACTATTTTTTGGCACTTATGGACTCATGCTGTATTTTGGATATGTTGAGGATGCCTGTGGTGAGATGCATTCTTTATGTTGATGACACATTATTGGAAGAATCACATAAATGTCGCATTCGTGTGATTTTTTGGCGTTAACAAATGCCCCCTGATGTATGAGGTTCGGAGGGTACTGTAGAGCCGATAATGCATCTTGTTTTCTGTTGTTTCTCTCCTTTTCTGTAGGACGAAGCATATGTGGAAAAATAGGGTTCTCCCATGGGGGAAGGTTGTTGGTGATGACCGTCGGAGCTGTAGTAAAGAATAGTTTTTATACAAATGAGGTGGGCATACCCAAGCTCATGAAATGTTGTCAAAGTGATTACAATGAGAGAAGACTAGGGGGCCAACTCTATTGTACTGTTGGGATATGGATGAAGTCAACTTCAATCCATATTTGAGTGAATGAACTAAGAATTGATGTGGAGTGCTGAAGAAGTGGAATTGCTGGTGACCATGATAATCCCATGGGGGTGGGGGACCAAATAGAATGCTACCATGATTTCCAAATGTGAACATTTCTACCTTCAAAAGTACGTTTCCCCATGATGCGATGATGTGTTGATGTCGAGCATAGGGGAAACCACTTAGTTAGGGAGCATTAATGACTCTCCCTACTAAGTTCGAGGTGATCCCTTATAGTGATTGAAAGGAACCCCAAGTTACAACTACAACTCCTACAAATCTCAAAATATAGTGTCTTGACATCAACGAGAGTGGAAGTACATGATAAGACGAGAGTCTTACCTTGAGGAATGAGATAATATTGTAGCCAACTTGTGGATGGAAAGACCTGACATAAGGCTAGTTGATAAGCGCGGGGCTCATAACTTGCTTTGATTGATGTAAACATGGGGAGTGGGGACGAAAAATTTCCTTTTAGAATGACACAGATTGAAACAGACGGAGACAAACTGCAAATGAAAGGGCTTTGATGGAGACTCAAAACAAAGGGTAGTGGTAACCAACAAAACGAATATGACTGAGAAAATGGAGACTCAAAAACATTGATCAAGGTGACCATGGGTTGCTTCCAAAAGAATATGGTGTTCCTACAATGTGAGGTGAATGGGGGAACTGTTTGTACATAAAAAATAATGGTGGGCTACCCATAGTTTTGGGTGTGTCGGGGGACCAATTTGATGATGGGTGGATTCCTCACTGTTTTAAGTGGATTGGGGGACACTTTCCAAGATGAATTGGGGGTTAGGGTGCAAACTTCAAGACGGGTTCCCCATGAATCAATGCTAGGAAATATATGTTTGTGGGATAATTGAAATAGAACTAGTTGCTTCTGAGGGTGGGGGCCCGATCGGTGTATTCATGGGGGTGCTGATACGAAGAAGATTGCTGAGGATGAAGTGCTCATGGAGGTGTGAGTGGGATTTGTGAATATTTATTGTAATGTGAGTCGAGGAAGCTGATGGTGATTACAGAGTGGTGTAAATGTGCAATTACACAATGAAAAGCTAAGGGAGCTCTTTTCAAGTTATATTAGGCTCCTCAGACTTGTGTGGGGTCAACATCATGTGTGTCAATTGATGACTGGGATGGAAATGGTGCTCACACCCATGGGGGAACATACTATTCTCGGTAATGATGTTGATGTCACATTAAGGTCGAGAATGAGGGCCCTATGGTTATCAACGGGAATACTGGTAGATGCATTATAAACAAAGGGTAAACAATGCCTATATGCTAGTTTCAGAATGATATCTGTGTTAGGGAATTTTGTGCCATTTGATGAAGCATGGAGCCTTGTTCTTATAAAAACAAGGGTTGCGAACTTGTCATAGTTGAGATCTTGCACATACGATGCACATACCGAAGTGTAGTAAAGAACATGACCAAGGTATTGATAATGCAGAAATCACATGACGAAAACAAGGAGTACCTGTAGGGTACCTGAATATTAATGATAGAATTGTTTGAGGTACAAACCATTAACCGGGTGGTTGAAGGTGATACCTTAATGGTCGGTTAAGATATAGGCTCCCTTTGGGACACAATTCTTAACGACATAAGGGCCTGTCCATTTATATACAAATTTACCGGGTCCTGGTTTACTATCTTTCTTAGCGTTGAATAAAAGAACAAAGTCGCCTTCGTTGAAGGTGCATGGTCGGACCTGTCGATCGTAGTGTGCCTTGGAGCAGACTTTCATGGCTTCATTTTGTTGAAGAGATCACATTGTTTTTCATCGAGGTGCTCCAAGGTGAATATGTGCTGCTCCAGTTCAGGGGTATCAGGTAGCAACTCGACGATGGATTGGAGGGTCGGGATTTGACACTCGATTGGGAGGACAACTTCTACACCATGGACAAGGTAGAATGGGGTAAAACCCGTGGCATTCTTGACCAAAGTGAGGTAATCCCAAAGGGCACTAAAGAGCATGTGGTGCTAGTCAATTTTATTTTTATCCACTATGCATTGGAGCATGGTTTTGAGGATTTTGTTAACAACTTCAACTTGGCCATTTTCTCGAGGGTAGTAAGCGGTTGAAAATTCATTTTTAAAGCCTAAAAGTTGTGATAGTTCTTCAAATGTTTTGTCATGTAAATGTATTCCATTGTTAGAGACAAGTTGTTTGGGAACGCCAAAGTAGGAGATGACGTGGTTGAATAAGAACCATGTGACGATCACTACTTTGCAATCAAATGTGGACATCGCTTCATCCCATTTGGTAAAGTAGTCCACAGCAATGATTATATGGTGGTGACCTTGGGCTGAAGCCGAGCGACATTCCATAAAATCAATTTCCCATTTGAGAAATTGGCCAACAATGATGACTGGATGGAGCGGTGCACGGGGTGACTGTTTTTTGCAGGAAAAGACCTAACAATTAAAGTACTGTTTGGCGACATAGACACAATATTTGAATGCCGAGGGAAAAAATAGGATTTTTTTGGGCGGTGGAAGTCTGGAGAGGTGAAATCCACACGTGTTGCTATGGAAATCATTGAGAATTTCTCAGCCTCTTCATGTGTTAGACATCATCGTAGGATGGTGTTGATACCGCGATCATATAGGATGTCTCCGATGCGGAGGTATCTCGGTGCCTAGTGACAGATTTTGCGGTGATCGTTGTGGGATAAGTGGGAAGCGAATTTATGGGTGCAGAGATAAAGGAGAATATAGTCGTACCAAGGATCATCGACCGTGATAAGAAATAGGTGCTCATCGGGTAACTGGTCCTAGACAGACTCGCTTGAGGTGGTAGACGGAAGGTATGTGATGAGTTCGGCTAAGTCCATGGCTTTATTGCTTTTGGGAATAACAAATTTGAGGTCAAGTTCTTGTTAGATAACGATCCAACGTGTGAATTTACTATTGATAAGCCTATGGCTAAGTATGTATTGCATAGGGTTGGAATCATTGACCACAGTTGTTTTCCGAAGCAAAATATAGTGGCGTAGCTTTTGCATAGAGAGGATTACTGTGAGTGAGAGTTTCTCATCTTGAGTGTAGTTGAGTGCAGGTCCAGTGAGGGTTTTGTTGACATAATAGATGACATGTTCTTGGTGGTCCTTGGCAGGTTAGACTAGTACGTTGGACACAATGGAAGTTGACAAAGATATATATAAGATGAAATCTTTGTCAAAGTCTGGAGGATAAATGAGGGGATGACGAAAATGCTTGTTTGAGGGCATCGAAGGTGGTTTGGGCGTAGTCATCCCACTTAAATGGGAGATATTTTATCAAAAGTCGTAAAAATCTATGGGCCTGAGTGCCATAGTCGGGAACAAAATGACGAATAAATTTGGCCTTCCCTTGGACACTTTGCAACTGGCATCGTGTTTGTTGGGGGCGGGGTAATTCCAAGATGGCTTGAACCTTGGATGGGTTGACAGTGATTTCGTCTTTGGTTGGAGACAATGAATCCTAAGAGGCGACCGAATGTGACACAAAATACACACTTTAGGGGGTTTAAGCGTATATTGTACTTGCAACTTATTGTGAAGATGGTACGAAGGTCTTGAAGGTGGTCATATCATTTTCTGGATTTTCCTGTAAGGTCCGATAAAAAGGAAAGGATGATGTGAGCTAAGTCATTAAAACGTATGCCATTGCTCGTTGGAAAGTGGCTCCGACATTCTTTATATCGAAGGGCATAAATTTGTAGGCAAAGGTGCCCCATGGTGTGGTAAATGCGGTTTTGTACTAATCTTGGGGATGGATGCGTATTTGGTCGATGAATGGTGTGGGAAAGTTGTCCTTGGGGTAGGGTAAATTGAGGTCTCATAAATTAGTCCCGACACGAATACTTTCCTGCTTTTTGTTAACCGGGATGGGATTAGACACCCATGATGTGTAGGCAATAGGAAAAATAAATCCGACTTGCAAGAGTTTTTCGATCTCAACTTTGAATGAGGGGGCCTTAGAAGGGTGGACCGGGCGTTGTTTTTGTCGGATGGGGATGGCGTCAGGCCAAGTGTCAATATGATGTTCAAAAATTGCGGTGTCAATACCTGGCATTTATTCGTAGGAACATGCAAAGACATCACAAAATTCTTTGAAGAGAGCGGTAAAATCAGTAATTACCTATGGTGAGTAGGAAGCCCCAATGGTGATGTTTTCGGCGACTCCTAGTGTGATGGATATATCAACTTGGATGGTAGGAGAGATATTGGTGAGGTTTTTGTCTTAGAACGCATTAGGGGCAGGGATAGGATTCTTGAACCAATCGATATGACTAGGGGGTAGAAAATATTTTGACTCAATCGTATATTGTTGTTCGACGAGTAATGTGTGTGGATCCTGTTTACTAGCCGTTGAGGACCTATGATGGAAAATGTTCCATGCAGGTTCAGTTGTGTCCATAGTTTCGATTATCTCTTTGTTTGTTCAAAACACATACTCTTCTGGCATGTCATCATCTGAGGAGTAAGGGTCTTTGTTCTTGTTCGAAAGAGGGACCGAATTGAGGTGCATGATGTCAATATATGGAGAGGTGATTGGGGTGGGTGCTAGAATTGCATCTCGAGGAAATATTAAGGGATCCAATGCTTCACGAGAAATTGGTGATGGGGGATTAAGACCTCTGGAATTATCTAATGGGTGTGAGGTGTTCTTGTCAACATTATGCTCTATTGGTTTGGTATCCTCCTCTATTACCATAGGAAGGGTGGTCCCACAAGGGGTGAGGTTATCGGCTAATCGAATTTGGGATGCACACAAAGTGTGAAATGTAGTGACGAGAGGACATTGGAATGAATGATGAGACATTAAGTTGCATGAGAGACATGGTTGAGTGGCGTTAGTATGATTTAAGACAATGGCTAGGATTTGTGGACGCCACAGCGACTATTGGTCGGGTATGGAATCAGCCCACCATGGGGAGGGATTGGTCGGGGTTACCATAGTACCCATATTGATAGGATCCTCCTATGGTGATGAGGGCAGTGAGATATCCTCCAAGGGTTGGGTGAGGAAGATAGTTTCCAATTCCTCCCTGTATCGAGGGTGATCTAGGAAATGGTGTGTGTAGTGCCCATATTGAGAACACATGACACATGCATGATTCGTATGCAATGTTTTGGACTTAGATGTGGGTGAGGGAAATCTGCCCCCTTTTACCATCGGTGGAGCATGTGTTATGCTCATTGGTGTGTCGAGAAAATTCCTTAGCTCTGGAAAAGTAGGACATAGGTTGGTTGTGTGGCCTTGCTTCCCATAGAGAGAACACGACGGTGTGACCCTTTGATTGGGAGTATTGATCATAATTGGGGATTTTAACTCCTACTGGTTGATGCCCCCTGATTTAGGCTTAGCGGTCTCCATTGAATTGGATGTCGGGTTGGGTAATAAGGGAACTTTCAACTTCGGTTGTTTGGTGCCCCCATTGGCAATCTTAGCGACGACTGATTGTGGTTTAGTTGTGGATGTCATAGGTTGGGCTGTCGTAACTGAATGTGTTACAGGCCTTGTGGGTGTAGTAGTTGAAATATGGTCAAAATCCTAATGGGTGACTGGTTTGGAAGCCATCTCTGGCTAGGGTGGTGTAAGATACCACACTAGGATTCCCAAAGTGAGCCCAGGTAGAGTTAACTAAGCCATAACCGGTGTCCCTTATACACCCATGGGAGGGTACAAGAATGGGATTTGAAAAATTGGTGGTACCGATGGACTCAATGTTTGTTCAATGCCATGACTAAGCGATGGCACTAATGATGGTGTCGAGGTGGAGGAGACACCATTTTTAGTGGCAAAAATTGTGCATATTAGGCCATCGGTTGATGTAGGGATCCTTGGTGGTGGCCTCGAATATACTCCTAACAAATTGGAGTCCTTGTACATGCCTAGCGAAATGTCAACATATGGATGATTATCGCCTAGTATAGCTGGTAGGACATTGTCGGTATTGCTCATGGTATTGGGATCATAGTAGTTAAGCTAGTCGAGGGTAAATACCTTTCCGAGTAAGGGAAACATCATGATATAGAAGATCGAGGACGCCACTAAATTCGTGGCATACATATAACTACACCCCAAGAGGATGTTGTAATTGAGTTCAACGTTGATGAATTCAATATCGATCATGACCATCTTGCCCCCCACATATATGGGGAAATTTTGGTACAATCCTCTTGGTTGAAATGGTTTCCCATCATATGCACAAAGAGCGATAGACGAGGGGACTAGCTCAGGAGACCCTAATCATTTCCAGAATTTTGTAGACATAACACAAGTGGATGTGCCTTTGTTGATGATACATCGATGAATCATGATGTTCTTTACAGTTACTGGAATTTGAAATGCGACTGATGATGGTAGTCACCGAGCACCTTTATCAAGATTAAAGGTCATGAGGTGTGAATCAGAAGGATCGATGGCACCGAGTGAATTGATTAATGTCTTTCTTTGTGTTGGGAAATACTGTAACACTTCTAACATGGACATCGCTACAGGGGACTGATCCAAGTCATCCATAATACTGTAATTGTGAGCGGCTTTCATGTGAGGGTTATTAGGGGTGCATTGAAGTGGAACTTTCATAATCCATGGGAGTTGTTCGGTATTCGGTCGAGGTATTTGTATAGGGCCTCTTGAGGGGATAGAAATGTATTCCACTTGAGGGGTTGAAGGCCCATCATAACCCTTGGATTGTGTCTGAATATTTATATCCAGTGTGTAGATATTTTGGAAAGAGCCATCGCCAGGTGGGTGACGGTATTGCTGTTGTATAGCCACCCCTTGAGTCGCAAAGGGTTGTTGTAACACGACGGTTTGTGATTGGGGAGGGTTGGAATCCTAAGGAGGATTCATCACTGTTTTCTTTTTGGCTTCCACTAACGGTTGGCAATCAGGGATAAGAGGACAATGATGCGTGTAGTGACCATAATTGCTGCAATGGAGCTATAGTAATTGGTCCTCAGGTTGGGATTATTCCCTTGTTTGGGGGGATTATTAGTCCTTGCATTTGGGTTAGCCGTATTTTGGTTCTGCTGGGGAGGGGGATTTCCCCCTTGCTTAGGTTGCTGATTTTGTTTGTTCTTGCATTTATTCTTCCCCTGAGTATGCAGATTCTAGGGGTTGGCAGTGTTCAATTGCTCAAATTGTTGAGCTTGTTGAACATAAGAAGGTTGGTCCTAGTTTACACCCATGTGGGGAGCAGGTTGCTGGGAAATTGGGCATGGGAAAGGATAATATGGATTATAAAATGAGGGAGGGATAAATGTGGTTTGCATTCCACAAGAGGTGGATGTAGGAATGACTTGCGTCATTGGCGGTGTAGGAACCATTGTCACTTGGCTAACGTTTGGGTAGGTAGGACTATACGGTCCATACTGTAATTGACCAACTAGTGGGGTTGGTACCGGTATAGGGGGTACCGATGCAGGTGACATGGATGGGTTTTGTAGAGCCATGTTAAATGGAAGCAAACTAGTGGGAGGAACCTTTCCTAAATGGGAAATGGACCCAATAAGCCCATCCGTCAAATGTGACAAGCACAAAGGTGTAGGATCCAACGATCGATGTCGAGGGGCATTAGGAAGGATAGTGTAAAGGTATTTGGATTGTGCGTAAATGAGATTGAAATGCCTGGATTTCAGAATTTCCTCCTCCTCGCTTTGTGGCATGGAGGTGGTGACATCTTTGGCTATGGCGGGTTGAAGTGATTTGATGAACCATTCCAACAAAAAGGGTGCTTGTATATCGATCTTGCACAATGTGTGATGCCTGCGCCACTCATGGATGTGGTCCACGATGTGGGTAGATGTATTTTTCCAAAACTCTATGAGAATTTAGAGGCCAAGGTCGTGTTGAATCAGAAGTTGGAAGTAAGTAAGAAACACAATGGCCAATGTTGCGAATGTGGCATGGGTTTTGCTTGCTAAGTTGAAATACCATTTAGCTGTCGTGCCGGTGAGGGTACGTTGAAAGAGGAGAAGCCTCATAGGATAGTACACTATGCTGTTAGATGAACACCATAAGTGGAAAGACATGACATGGTTGGCGAGATCGTCCCCTTGCTTTCCTTCGAAATTGGGGATATCAGAGGGAATTTTATCTGGCATAGCTGGCCATGTCAGAACATGAATGATGGGATCATTAATCAACTTATCCAAATCGAGGAGATTTAAACTAGGCATGAATGGTAAGGTAGGGGCGGTTGGTCTTTCCATTGTGTGTGGGATGTGGTTTCCACGAGGGGGAGACCCAGGTGGTGTTGTAAATAACAGTTAACATACTATGAGAGAGGAAGGGTTAAATGGGACCGAGGGATCTCCATGGGGAGAAGCTAGTGGGGTACCTCTTCCAATGGGGGAAGAAGTGGTGTAATTAATAGTCTCTCCGAGAGGATAAAATGTTCCTAGCGAGGCTTGTCCTTGATCATATGATCCTATCAATGTAGCCTAGGAACGACCTCGACGAGAATATCTTCCGCGTGTAGTATGGGGGGAAGGTGTAAAAACACCCCTCGAGAGAGGGGATAGACCTTGCAGTCTATGAGACTGTCTCACGATGTTGTTTTGTTCCTTAATGGTGAAGGATTTGTGTCAAATGAGAACGGTGATAGTGGTATTAAACACAATTGAACAAATGAAAAAATATGCCAACCATAGTAGATGTAAATATGGTGCAAGAAGTGAGTGATATGTAAAAAGTCATTTTTAGTGCATGAGTTCCCACATGCAAGTTATTTTTACTTATGATTTAATGAAATTGTAGTTAAAAAGAAAATAAATGTAAATTCCCTAAGAATACCTAATGTCCTTCCTCTCAAATGTAACTGGTCCTCCCAAAAGCACAATTAATGGTGATAATGGTATCCACTCACCAACTGACTACTGGAGGTAACAAAGAGCTAGTTCTATTAACAATGGGTCCAATGTTCTAATCAAGAGGACTTGGAAAATGACTTGGCAACACCTCCCAAAGGCAATAGCTAACTTCAAAATTCAATTGCACTGACAATTTCTCCTTGGTGATATCCTAAGTTGGGCCACTAAGATAACTTACGTCAAGTGTGGATCAATAGTTCAGCCTGCATGGTATAGTGTCGTCTCCCTACAACAAGCTGAGTGGATTGTAGGGGAGAGCAGGGAAACTATCTCATCTTTCATATCCTTGGTCACGAGGCACTTCTGATGCGGGTTTTCTTTTAACACTTTCCTATAGTAGGATTTGTAAGTGCCCTATGAGACAACAATGCTATGTTTCAAAATATTGCTAATGAAACTAGATTAGTGGGCATTAATGGATGCCTATCCCAATCAATCCTACCTAACTAAAATGTTGTTTTGTGACCTCCTGTGGAGGATTTTAGTTGGTTTAGACAATTACAATGTTGATTTTAAGGGGTTTTATCTTCACTTATGGAGTGGAAGATAGGTATTTCACAATCCCTACCTGTTTGATTCACCAAGCTCACATGAAGTGCGAGGTGAAGAGCATACTAGGATGGGGAGAGTCTTTAGGTATCTTAGTGTGTGTTAGTGGTGCAAACACATGTGATGAAAGCAAAATCGATTATTGACAAATTAACTAGGAGAGTATATCAAGTAATACGTACTTTTAACTCTAAGAGATGCTCATGGTGCTTTGCAAATAAAAAATGCTAACTAATAGAAAAGTGTGCAATGGAGGTATTTCACACTTCTCACCCTTTTCTAATTCACCAAGCTCACATGAAGTGCAAGGTGAAGAGCATACTTCAAGAGACAAGTGTCTTTAGGTCCTTTCTTGTGTGCAAAAAGTGTATTCTACACTAGCATTGATACTAAAAACATGTCAATTGTGCAAAAACAAGAAATGATCTTCAATACTAGTGACAACATTGGGGCTCGTTGAAAGCCTCAAAGTTGTTTACCTAGGTAAGTTTCAAGAGAGATTAACTCTTTACTTCCTAATCTTGGTCTAGGTGAACTAATTACTAAAAAATTAAGTAATTGTGCGAATTAGCATTAATTTAAGATCACTAGTAAGCAGTAATTGGATTGCCAAACTAAGCTATGCAGGTAAAAAGAAAATAAACAAAGGGTAGTGTGGCTAAACCACACTTTGTTGCGCGGACCGTGCGGGTAAATTCAAAACAAGTGTGCTGAATAGCGCGGGTGGTACATTAACCAGCCACGCGGGTCTTGAACTGATTACCTGCGCTGACCGTGCCATTGTCAGAGTCATTTCTGCACTGGTAGCGCGACCGAGAGGACAGGATCCACGCTACTGTATAAAAATAAATTAGGGCCGACTTGGGTCCAAATACTGGAAGAAAGAGGTGGAATAACTGATCTCCTACAAGTAAAAAATACCTAGAGTTAATTACTTAGCATAAAACAACCTAGTTTAATGAGAAGTGAACAAAAATAAGTATGGTTGCCATTAGAACTATTTTGGAAAAAATGCACAAGTGCACTCTTCCACTTGGTAAGGGGATAGGACTTGTAGGTTGCAGTAAGGCCTCAGTCCTTGGAGCCCCTGTGGTGGGTGGTTGGTATTCCTCCAAGTGATTGTCACGTCCCCTCCCATCCTACCAGCTAGATGGAGAGGATCGTGATGTTAGACTGGGCATCCAGCCCCATACATTATTAAACAAGCATTCAAATCAAAACGAAAATATACATGTGGAAGTGCATAACAGACGTGATGCTAAACTGGGCGTCTAGCCCCATGAAACTTTTAACCATAAGCATTCACATAATATAACAAAGACGTATGGAAATGTATGATTTTAAGAACATCACAGCGGAATATTAAGAATTGCACATCCCTCACACATTTAAGATGTTCATCAAATAAGTAATTGAAAGATAGCACAAGAGGATACTTATCTTAATGAAGTAGTCCCAAGCAACCAGCTACGCTTCTGCAACGTTCCACCCAACCGTAGGCCAGTGTGCTCCTTAATCTCTCAGCACCACTGCCACCCCCGAGCTGGGCACGATCTCCACAAGGAAAAGGGAAAACAGGCTCTCACATAGCCAAAGATATGCCAGAACTAGCCAAGCCAACCAGCAGTTGGGTTTCTCAGGCTGCTAAGAGATGGGTAGAGGTGAATTACTAGGCTAGTGGCTCAAACATGGAGCTATGGAGACTTCATTGGGCTCATCAAGCCAAATCTGTCCTCTTCCCTTCTTGAAGCTCCTGCTCACAGGTTCAAATCCAAAACGGGGTGCACTTAACTACAAAACCACAATTACTGGGCATGAGGAAAACGATTTCCACAGTGGGATGCATGAGATGGGGTTTCAACTCACTCAGAAAAACGCGGGAACACACAAAAACGAAATGGGAAGATGGGGAACAACCCTGGGAAGCCAATCCGTTTTTAGAAAAACGTCCTTGGACATTCGGGGGCAAAAACGACCTCCATACAGTCCCCAAATCGTGGCCCTTTTCTTCCAAGCTACTGTCTATGCAAAAACAAACTCCCAGGCATGGAAAAATGCAGGATTTGGATGAAAAATGTGCAGGGGAAGGCCCAACTAACTCCAACTGCGTGAGTGAGAGAAGACTCCCTGTTCCGAATGGCTTTGGGCACCATTTCGTGGGTGTTTTCTTGCCCAACAAGCAAAAACACGAATTTTTAGGTTGATGGCTTGCCCATGCACGAAATTGGCTGCCATACTTCTTCATTTCCAAGGCATTAACTAACTTAACCAATTTCTTGGAAGAATTAAATGATTGGTCCATAACCCAAAATGGGTAGTTGAGAGTTCATTGGGCTTTCTCATTGACACATGGATTAAAACCATTGGCTCAAGGGTTCGGTTATTTTCCCTCCCTCTTCCTTGTAAAGATCATGCCCCCATCTCTTTTGTTGCATTGCGTAGCTGGTTGTGGGTTTTTCATTAAAATTGCATATTTACATGATGTCCGATTTTTGCATTGTGCACCGCTAGCACAAGAACCTTATGCATCTATTCTAATTGCCGATACATAAAACGATAAATCAGTGGTGGGGCCTTGGCCTTGAGCTCCTCACCATGACTAAATGACAATATTTACATCATTTACAATATTCATGCAATAGGGTCAAGCTGGGGACGTTACAGTGATCCTACAAGAGATTGTTAGTGTAATTCACATGCAAACAAAGAAATATGGATACATAAAAAATAAAAGAGATGGGGGGAGAATGCAAACTCCAATAACAATCTAAGATATGCTAAACCACTTTTGTATTACCCAATGGTATAACTGTACACCACCTAGGAGGTGTGGGATTCAAGGGAAGCCAACAATCTCCCTTACGGAGGCCTTTTTTGTCCAAACTAAATGCTAAGTCAATGGTGGAACAACGGAGAGAAACTCTTGCCCCTTGAAGGAAGGTGACAACGGAGCTTGGGAATGCTCACAATGATAGGAAATGGTGGGCTATGAGGAAGCTCCAACTCAAATCCAAGAGCATAACCTTGCTCTTGATTTCTCTCTACAAAATGCATGCCAATGGATTCCTTTTATAGGCCAAGAGGTGGCCAACAAACAACTATATCCAGATGTGAACTCATCTTCTCCATGAACTAGTTCCAAGGTACACAAGGGGGGCTGGTTAATTCCACCAAGTTTGTGCATAGACTAATTCAGATCCTTGGAGAGGATTGTTCCTTTAATGCGCCACTAGGGGTTAGTGGTCTTGCCAATTTTACAGTATCGCGGCTACTTGTAATGCACCGCTGGGATTTAGTGGTATCACCACTTTGACAGTAGCGCGACTATAGAATGAATAGCCGTGTGGGTGTAGCACAACCATTGTTCAGGTAAATTGCGCTATAGTGCGGGTTAACAATGTATTACCCGTGCTACCCTTTATTTTGACTATTTTTGGCACTTATGGAATGATGCTGTATTTTGTAGTTGTTGAGGATGCCTGTGGTGAGATGCATTCTTTATGTTGATGACACATTACTAGAAGAATTGCCGAAATGTCACATGTGTGCGATTTTTAGGTGTTAACAAGTGGCATCCCCTTCACGATGGCATCCTTGAACAAATCCTTGAAAATAGTCACCTCCCTCCTAACCTTCTTTAACATTTTCTCTTCTTTATCCATGAGGGATATTTTAGTGAGGATTTGTTCAACCTCCATTACTAGTATGGTCCTATTTTTCACTCCGAGTTGATTGAGATCTGATTAGGTCTTGGAGTTTAAGAATTTGATCATGATTCTAATAATTTCATGTTTGTTCGTTGATTCTTTCTTGAAAACTGTCACATCTCTGTTTACATTTGTAATTAATTCCAATTCATCATTATCCAAAACAAAATAATCCCAATAGACAAAACTCCCTCCAATGATGGAGTCCCAAGTCATGCACTTGGAATTTCTCATTGCTTCCTTTCCACATACTACTTTAAGGGACTGATCCAACTGCTTCTACAATTTATTCCTCTATGCATTAGAGGTCATGTTAAGTAATTGTTACCTTTTCTTGGCTATGTATTCTATGATACCCCTCTGTTCTTTTGAGTTTTTCAATTATGCCTATAGAGAGGAAAATTGACTTTGGGATGTGGCCAAATTAGTTCTCAATTGAGTCTGTTCTATTGTAGTTGTCTGAACTTCTAGCTGTGAAGTAAATGATTGTTCTTGGGATACTTACTGCTGCTTAGCTCCTAGGGTCTTTTCCTTCTGTAGTGTAGACACTTGGACCTCGAAATCGGTTTCCTTATGTTTACAATCCTCCATAACAAGTTTATGTTCTCTCACTTCACTTTGCAGCTTAATTTTTTCTTCTTCCAAAGTGGTAATTTCAAGAATTTGAACATTCTCAACTTCTAGGAGCTTCAATTTAAGGGCCAAAATTTCTTGGTCTTTATCCTTGATAAGTTTGCGTACAAGGGTTCCTTCAGTTGAGTTTGATCACATTTAATTTACTATATGCTCTAGCTCCTCGATCTTATTAATTCCAACCATGTTTCAGTTAAATCCTGCTTGATTTGCATGTCCAAATTGGTACTATCTGCTCTAGCTCCTCGATCTGATTAATTCCAACCATGTTTTCAGTTAACTCCTGCTTGATTTTCATGTCCAAATTGGTGATGGTTTTTTGTGCCTTCTTGGCACTAGTAGTGGACAATATCACATCCCTATACCTCACTAGTCTACCTATGTATCTCAACTAGATCCAAAGGGTTGGACTCTTTTAGAGGAACTTTGACCTTTGCCCCCCTATAGTATCCCGATGAGCCTACTCCTAATACTATGGGATCCAAAAGTGACAAGTTGAGGGTTTTTGTGTCAAAATCATAAGCTGCCAATAATTTAGTTTGACCCCATCATGTTCCCCAATATTCAACTGTTGTTTCTTTCCTCTTTTTAAGACCTTCCTTTTTTTCATCCACATATTTTATGAAAATGGTAGATTGATTCCCAAATGAAATTTCTCCCGAAATTCATGCTATGTCTAGTTGGATGATTGTCAAGGAAGGTGGCTTAGGCCTAGGAGCTTCATTGGGATTCTCCTCAAGCTCACTTGATGATGCTGTGTTTATGACAATTTTCTTTATGATTGTTGTCAAGGCTAGACTTTGAATTTAACATCTTCCATCTTTAGCCTTTTTGTTGTTCTATATTCTTCATCTATCTCCATGTCATCTCTTGTCTCTGACATGGCTCTTTCTCTAGCCCTCTCTTCAAATATATGCGTTTTCAAAATAGATGATTAATCCAATCTCTCGTTTAATTGATCAACATCAATTATCTCAGGGGAAGTTGATTTGGTTGGATGATTTCCATATTTGATGTTGGTTGAGTTTGTCCTTGGTGGTTGCTCTGTTAAGATTCCATTGGTTATCCTCCATCCTATAGAACTTGTTTCACCTACTCCCAAGATTCCAAGTTGGTAGTATTATCCTCCCTTTGATTGATGAACATATTCAACATCCTTGTTGTCCTTAATTTTTTTTGAAATAACACGGTGGGGGTCATAGATCCAAGATTCCCTTTCTTAAAATCTAGCCGAGAAATCATGTCTTCTGCAATTTCTTAAGCTTCTCTATATTTTATCAAGAATGGACCTACTTTCTATGGCAGTTTAAAAACTAAGGTCTGCTTAGACTGAAAAAAATGAATTCATTCAGAACTAAGTATTTGTCTTATATACTCAAGTGCAAACAATCTTGGGGTGAGAAAAAAGGGTAGCAATTATTGTTCCCCTTCAAATCCATAGACCTTGAGAACAATACAATCTTTAAATATTAACCAATCACCAAACCTAGACTCTGGACAGAGTTGTAATAAAAACTTAGATTCAGAGAAAATTATGGGAGGAAGGGCATTATTGATTACATAATGTATGATAGACATGAACTGATTTAAGTGAAAGGTAAACCCTTGATTGTTTGTATACCTCCTAGGGACATGGGTCCATTCATAAATTGGCCAAGGATTACATAAGACATCTACAAGGTGTATATCAAGATGATTGAAAAAGGCATGGTTTTGAAATAAATTGAGGTACACCAGGTATGACTGATATCTAAAACATTTGGTGGCATGAAAATCTACCAGCTATTGATGCATGGAATCTGCTAGGAATTGGAAATAGTCAAACTTAGGGAATATACCACTCTCAGTAGACAATAAAAGTGACAGAAAACCAAGGTGAATGAATATCTTCAATCTGCTCATCTTTATCACCTCCCAGAACTTGACACATGATAGCAAGGGTACGTCTTACAGGATCATTGAACATGGGGGTCTTGTAGTGAAAGGATTCTATAGGAAAGTGGGTTCCTTGAGGTAAACATTTGATAAGTAACTGATATTTGTCTTCTTGTGAGAGGCTATGGTACCGAACTACAAGCAAATAATTAAAAAAAGGAAGAAATTCCTGAAACAAGGGGAACTGGAGCATTTTGACAATGGATTCTTTGGAAATTGAGCAGATGATACTAGATCCATCTACTGTTAAGACCACTATGTTCTGGACTTCATAGTTGGATGAGCACCAAGTAACTATCTTTGGAAAGTGATAGGTTTGATGTATCACTGCACAGACAAGGTTCAATTCCCAAAGGCAGAAATGATTTGGTGTGGTCATAAAACTAACTTCAACGTCTTTTATAAGCTGGTACATGTTAGCAAAAGAGAGTTTAGGGTCAAAAATTTGGATGTCATGGTCAACTAGTTGAGTCTCGTCAATGGGGTTAGGGTTTCTAGGTGGTTTGGGTGGCCTAGTTTTAATGGGGGTGGTCATTTTGGAATAGGAACGTAAAATAGGCACAATTAAAAAGTGACCTGGTGGAAGGGATAGTGCTTACCTATGAAAGAAAGGCCCAACAGGTACCATTGGTGACTTGTATGGTGGGTTGATGATAGGTAACGGTGACTTGTGCAAGTGTTGGGTGCTCAAATGACGACAAATTCTCTCCTCAAATGAATATTTTAATCGAAACCCTATGAAAATATTTTTTAAAATTTTTTAAAATTGGGGCTCCATGTGCCAAATTGTGATTGGGGATGAAATTTTGAAAAAGTCAAATGATGTTAGCATGACATCATCATGACATCATAATGGTTTCATGCCCACGTGGAAGCTCTTAATTGGTCCCCTTGATGATTACCTATCCTCCTCATGCCCAGTTGGACAGATTCTGTAAAGGTGATCCTTGTACCACGCGGCTCTTCCATATTGGCCTATGTAGAGACAAATCACCCTAATCATATCATTGCGCAATGTGCAGCCTCTGGACACTTGTCTCCTTGTGATTGATTGTCATCTCCTCGTCATATTCTAGTTGGACACCACATATATTGGTTGAATTCAGGGAGCCTAGAAGGTGCTTTCGGGGGTGCCTCCTGGTGGTTTTGAAAACCACCTTTGTGCCCTTGGAAACAATACAGCACAAACCATCCTTCTCGACAATTTTGGTTTTGGGGGCATCCTTTGTTGTTAACGCATGGTCATTTCGGGTCCCCATAATCACATCGAACCATTAATATCTGGCAATGATCAACAGCTAGATCAACTTGCTCCACAACTTATTTCAACTAAAGAGCCATCAACTTATTTTCCTTGCATCTCCTTATGACCGTTGATCATGATGGAAAATGAACAGTGAGATTAGATCCTCCATGCAACTCGAGTTCTTAATGCCTGATCATTTCACTCCGCCAAAACACATTTGGGCCATTGATCATAGGATCAATCAATGGTCCATATCACCTCTCCCAATCACCTCAATGCATGACTTGGTAGTCCCATGATCCTTAGGTTTTATGTTGTGTGACCATGCACTAAAGCCCAAATAATACTTTTAGCTCAAAATTAGTGCTTGAGCGCGAGTTTTCTAAGGCACCCACCAACATTTATCTTCTCTACGGTGCTCCAACCTCATCAAAACTTCTAATCATGTTTTGTAATGTAGATCTTGGTACCAACACACGACATGAAAGTAAATCTGCACTTAGTTCCCTCATCTTGACTAATTATTGCTATAGGTTTTGAATATTACTTTCTTTCTTGTCCAATTTTTTTTAATGCTTTTGCTCAACCTTATCTAGTTGGTCTTCCAAGTACTTAATTTTTCGCTATTGGTGCCGACTGTAGTCCATTGCTTTGGATTTATGAACTTTGAGCATCTACGAGGAGATGTAGCCTTTTCTTCCTGTTGAATTGGGGCTACTTTTTCCTTTTGAAATATCTGCTCTAGTGTATCAGGAAGTGTCTCGACTTCTGGTTCAATTAGGAGCTCCTTTCCTATCGAAGCCTCCTAATGAGCACATTCAGATGTAGCAGAAGGTGGTTCAATTTCCACTGGAACTGGGAGTGCCTTAGTTTCCTCTAGTAATGAAGTTGCTTCAGGAACATTTTCTGTTGTAGTAGACTGATAAACGAGCTGCGATAAGAGAAGTAGAAAGGATAACAAAAATGGAAGGGTAGTTTACTACCATGTCTTGACCACGTTTCCATGTGCACAATCAACTATGGGCTCATAGTGAATTGCACACGCGCTGACTAATCAGTGAGTTTGTAATGGATGAGGAGGAGGTTATGTGGCAAGACGATTGCATGGAGAATGTGTTAATTCATCCTACAAGCACCATTGGATCACCCTCTCGACCAATGACATGCATGCCTTGACTTGGTTCCATGATTTGGAAAATCGTGATGATCAAATTCCTTTAGTTGATCACGCATTGCATTCAACCTAGGGACCAACCAAGCATGATGGTGATACTCATCAAGTGAAACATATTAAATGCATATGTACGTGTAGGATGCATTATTTCAATTTTAAAGTTATAATTATGATCTAAATGAGCAAAATGTAAGCTACAAATAACACTAATTATTGCAAAAGGATGAAAGTGACATTTTTTCATAGTAACATCCCCTTATTGTTTAGCTAGATTTGGGGACCTAGTTCTACCTAGCTCTCCCTATCCCATTCCTAAAATCTATTTGTCTCTTTGGATTGAGATTTGATATTTGGATTTAATGGAACTTATTACGACATGGAGGAGCCATGTAAATTAGGCTTACAAGTGGTAGTTCCAAGTGGGGTTCATATACGTGGGTGGAATCCACATCCACAAAGGAAGGGTGGATCAATGGTGGATAAGCCATGTGGTGATCGTAGGCAGATCTGTCGAGTTGTATCACCCCAAATATGAGGGTGATATTGTTAGAGATCGATGACCCATATTTATTGTAGGTTTACGATGTGATTCATATTTAATTTTTCCTCACCAACCCGCAATGATAAAACCACCTTTATATGTGGTAGTCCCATGGGCATTGCAGATCCAAAGGGAGGTTTTGGAAAGCCACTTTCTCGTCAACTTGATACTACTAATATCCAATGAGTGGTAAGTTCAAATGTGTTACAGGGTGACATGCAAGATGACATGGTTGCACCAGAGGATGATACATAGGACTCCACTACCACACAATTAGACACATGTCATGCCACGTCAATAGTACAGAAAGGTACAAAAATAAAAAATTAAGTGGAGCCATTTTCTTATTCTAGGCATAATAGTAGTTTTTATCGGTTTTCGAGAAAAAATTGGGGTTGGATCCATGGTACCAAGGGATACAAAAATGTCATTTGAGGGTGGATTCCTTCTTCAAATAAAAAATTCCAAAAAATTGAGGATTAATGCTTTTTCATGAAGACCCCGATCATAAACCCAAACAAGAGCCTTGTTCATGATCAAAATTGGATAGTACAGTTCATGATCAGACATACATAAACCCTTTTGAGCCTTTGACAAAATTCTCAGGCAATTGGAGTGGGGATTTAAAAACATGCCCAAATCCACTATTCCAGGCCACTTTTTGGGGAATTTGAAAACCTTGCAGGAGGGAAAAATGACCCAAGAAATCAAAAATGATTTTTTGTGATTTCAACATGTTACCTACTCATTAATATAAATGAAATTTATTAGAGGAATTTTTCCCAGAAATGCTCAATTTGGGAGATAACAATTTTTGGAAAATAATCTATCTGGAAGAAGTGCAAAAAGCAAAAGTAGTCAATTCTAGAAAATTATAAAGATTGACTGGGGTATCATATCATAGATATGAAAGTTACTGAGTAATACCTGTCATGAGTATTATCATATCCTGATAGAATATTATTTATGGTTCTCCTATATTTTATTCTACATGTTGCTGGAGTTGGTCTCTGAGATTAAATGCACCTATAGGAAAAGTGTAGAATTGGGAAAATTTATTAATTTTGAAGGGCTGTAACTTTTAGCTCTAAGATCATAACTGAGCATGGATATATGCAGTAGGAAGATGATTCATATGGGAAATTTTTTTCACAATATTATTCTGAATAGGTGTTTCATATATTCGAAAAAATTGAACATGAAAGAATCAGTAGCCTTGATTTGACAAAAAGTGTCAATATGGGTAGTTTCCAAAATGAATGAAAATAAATTCTATAATTTTCTTATAAGGATGCAATGCAAATAACAAGTGTGCTTATATGAGGAATTTTGTAGATACAATATCATATAAAGGACAATTATGCGTACATATTCAATATAGTGCAATTAGGAATCCTTTGGTCTTGGTTGGGGCAATAAAACTATTTCCATGGTTGATGCACAAGATCCTTATGAAAATGAAACATATGCCATGACATAAAATATACATGTTGTGAATTCATATACAAAACTACTGGCCATATAAACCAAGTAACTCCTCAATATATTGTAGAGACCATTAGAAGAGTAAGAGTGGAGTTTAAAAGTTGTAGAGTAGATAATGAAAGGCTTATTAAAGAGCTTCGGAAGAACAAAACCAACTGAATGTAGCCATGCTTAAAAGTTTTACATACATTCAAAGGAGAATTCATCATGATAAAATCTCAAATAGCATCCCGATGAGACATTCTCACAAGAGGTCTTCTAGCTCAAAGAGAATTTCTAGAGATAGGACATATACTCTAGAACTTTCTGCTAGTGAGTCATTTGAATCTAAAGACTCCACCAACAATCCAAGTTCTTCATCTCACAAGAACAATAGGAAGACACCTTTCAGGGACATCTCACATGGAAAATTTCAGAAGACCAAAACCCCTACATTTGACGGTGAAGTGAAATTTGGACAAGAATCTGAGACTTGGATTCTAGGGATGAGGAAGTATTTCCAAGTCCATGACTATGCTGGAAACATGAAGGAAATGGTGGCCATATTTAATTTAAATTGCACAGTATTAATATGGTGGGATCACCTTCGGTAAGTCAAGAGGACAAATGAAAGAAAAAATATTTGGAAGCAATTCAAGAAGTACTTCTAGCAAAAGTACCTCTTTGATAGGTACTATGATGTAAAAATAAAAGAGTTCCATGAGTTAAAATTGGGGAAAATGACCATGGATGAGTATGTAAATAAATTCTTGGAGCCACTAAGGTATGTTAAATATATCGAAGTTGATAAGGTAAAAATTCAACGTTTTCTAAGTGGTATCTCAGTCATCCAGGGACCGAATTTAGTTTGATGAATCTCAAACTCTAGATGAGACTATAAGTAAGGTCAAATATTGTTACAATAAAAACAAAATCAAGAAAAAATTCTACAAGGCATCGAAGGACAAGAAGAATAATAATTTTGACCAAAGGAGGAAATGATTCAAGCCTCCTCATTTAAAAAATTAGCCATGATCAGAATAAATGCAAGCCAAAATTCCACAAGGCATGTAAGGACAAAAAGAAGGAGAAGTTTGACCAAAGGAGGAAAGGATTCAAGCCTCCTCATTTCAAAAATCAATAAAGGAAACCATCACATGGTGAGGCTAAGATAATTATTCTTATGGGAAATTAGCCAAGGGATCCCCTTTAATGTTAGGGATGTGAAGAGAACCACTTGCTCATAAAATTCCCACATCAAAATAGGAGTTCCAAATATTTTCACTACATCCAAGAGGTTGAAACTATGGGTGATGTAGCAAGGATTGTCACTAAAATATATGCTTCACTAGAGGACCACCAAGCATACCATCAATCATATTTGGTTGATGTTGTATTAACATTGCTAAGCAATCTATTTCTATTTTAATTGGCCCTAGATCCACTCATAGTTATGTTTTTTTTTTAACAAGAACTGTTATGGAATTTATATTAAAAAGAGTCTTCAAAAAATACAGACATAGAGATTCTGGTTTTCCTTTGAGAGGGACTAGCATTCAAGTTTTCCTTGCCTGCTTCGCTAGTTCTTCTCTTAACTCTAATAGTTCTAAAGCTAAAGCTGTAAATCTTTACAAATTGTCCCAAGATAAACTTGCAGAAGCAATACATTACAAAAATTGGATATGGAATCCATTAAAGCTAATAAAACCCATAAAAATCTAAAACCACAGTTGCTTCTAGACTATAACAGAAAGAAACTATATAACCCACAAAAATTGTAGAACCAACAAGCTGTGTCATTTCTGGCGTGGTCGAGGAGGTTCTGGGCTCTCCATGGAGTCATCCGAGTTGGAGCTGGAGCCTGTTGTATCTTGGAACCCTGGGATGCAGCGAGCTAAATATTCTCAGAGCCTATCCACCTTGTCTTCTATGTCTGAGATGTTCTTGTAGTTGTCATCCAGCTTAGAGTCCACATTTGAGATTCTTTTTGTAGTGTAATCCACCGCTTAAGAGATGGAAGAAATTCTGCCATTCATAAGGTCATTGTTATTCCTAATCTCAGTGCTGAGGGAATGTAGAAGGGTGTACATTCTCATCATGTTCTTCTTGATGTCCGCCACCTCAATTCTTATCTTGCAAACCTGCGCTTCCATAATTTCCACCACTGAACCTTGTAGAGTCGAAGGGGGCAAGGAGTCGAGGGTTGCTATCTCTTCTTTGCACAGGCTGAGGGACGAGAGATCAACGAGCAGGGTGCATAAAGGCTCCAGGAGCTTCGCTTCAGGTAGAATGATGCCAGAGGGATATTGCAGGGGTTGATTGCAGAGTGAGTAGGAGAACGGTGGAGGAGACGGTACAATGCTGGCGCCCAGGGTGGGAGCAATACAAGCAATGGAGTGAGCATCCATACTCAGGGCAAGAGATAACAATGCAGAGGTATAGAAGCGTCTGGAGGAAGAAGCAAATGGAGCATGCGGGTGAGTGGGGTTAGGTGAGGAGAGGCCATGTGATGGAATTAAATGCCTCCATCGGCCCTCGTAATCAGTGACAAGTGTTTGTGGGGTTAGGTGAGGAGAGGCCATGTGATGGAATTAAATGCCTCCATCGGCCCTCGTAATCAGTGACAAGTGTTTGTGGGGTTAGGTGAGGAGAGGCCATGTGATGGAATTAAATGCCTCCATCGGCCCTCATAATCAGTGACAAGTGTTTGCATGTAGTTATGGGGGTCTTCGCGTTCAAAGGTGGCAAGAGAAGGGTGAAGGGAAGGTCGAGGGGTGGAGGAGGGAACACCCCAATCTAGAGAAAGGCTAGGGAACCCAACAAGGAAGAGGGAGATCATAATCTAGGGCTAGAAAACCAAAATTTAGGAGCACCCCTTTATTTTCCATTTCATCGACATGTTGATTGTTGGAGCAGAGAACATGGAGAAAATTGAAATCTCTACTGGTTAATTTAAGAATGTGGTGGTACTTACTTGAAGGAGTGGAACGTTTCCTGTTGATATTGCGAGCTTCTCGGACTATAAGAAGAGAGTCTCCAATGGCTATCAGATCTTTTATACCGACCTTGATAGCGACTTCCATCCCTTTAAGTAAGGCGAGCCGTTCGGCATCATTATTCGTCATGTTTCCAATTCCCCAAGCATAACTTTTCATTCTGCTTCCCCCGGGGTAAAAAGTGACCCCTCCCACACGTGCCAACCTAGGTGGGATGCAATCAAAACCAATTTAATATATAATTTAGAGTTTGCATCCAGCATATATGAAAGAAATCGACAGCTGATATATATACTCTATCCACTCATAGTTATGTTACTCCTAGAATATATGATATTTGTGCATTTGAGAAAAAAAATCATAATAAATCATGACTAGTCCAATTAGCCACTGGAACCAAGAGAAAAAATAATGAAGTCATGGAGAAATGTCCATTGGAGATGGGTGGACTCTTCATATGGGAAAATCTAAATATTTTTCAACTTGATTCTTATGATGTTCTCATTGGAATGGATTGGTTGGAAGCACATCGAGTTAAACTTGAATTTTACAACAAGAATTTTGAATGCATTGATGAAGAAGGAAACCAATGATAGTACATGGAATTCCAAATATGCTTTCTATTAGGAATATTTCATCCTTCCAGCTGAAGAAGTGCTTTAGAAAAGGTTGTCAATTGTATGTAGTCCATATATTAGACATAGCAGAAAATGAGGTTCCCAAGTTAGAGGGCTATCAAGTCTTGCAAGAATTAATGATGTGCTCCCTGTCGAAGTGCTAGGACTTCCTCCAAGTAGGTATATTGATTTCACAATTGATCTTGTGCGAGGAGCTGCACCAGTGTCCATTACACCTTATAGAATGAGTACCCCAAAATTGTTGGAGTTGAAAATGCAATTGCAAGAGTTGTTGGAAAATAAATACATTCGTCCAAGTGTGTCTCCTGTTTATGTATTTGTAACTTTAGAAGATATTCACTTGTATATTTTATATTGTATTTGTATTTTATTGTTGTACCTCCGACGAAGATGTTTATTCCTCAAGTCGGAGAAGTCATTATTGTACTTGGGTCATGTAAAGTCATTGAGGTCAATCCTCCCATGTATCTCGGGGCATTAGACCCTAGAGTTAAGTTATTAATGGGTTATTAGACTCTCCTAGAGAAGTAGGCCCAGTCAGTTCCACTTAGGGGCCAACCTATTTGGGGTTAAGGCTAAGTGGAAAGTAAAGTATAAATAGAGAGGGTGCTCCTCTCTATTTGATCATTCACACACTCACTCACTTCGCATTAGTGAGAGAGATGAGGAGTTCACACAAGTGGAGGAGGAGGAAGATGTTGGAGATCATCTACTTGTTTTGGGGTTTTGTATTATTGCTCATTCTATCTCTGAGGAAGTTGTGGGGTTTTCTCCTTTATGGTTTCCCCGATGAAATGCTTTGTGTCTCTTGTTTCTTGTGTTTTATATGCTGTACATGTTGTTCTCTCAGTTAAGATCCTAGATCATATTGAATTAAATGATGAAAAACTAACATGGTATCAGAGCTAGCCTGAAGGAAGGCATTGTATGGCATGTACGACACTTGTTGCACTTGAGACAAAATGGAAGCTAGGGCTTGGTATAGTAAAAAGTAGTCTTCGTGGCACTTTCGCTATAAATATGTTTTGGCGAAGGTTCAGGATATGAATTTTTTACAGGCTGAATATCAGACATGGATGTACCCTGTGTAATAATTTCAGCCTCATATTCGTTGTACTTTGTGAGATATGATCCGTACAGGTTAGGGTTTCTGCCTCTTCTAGAATGCAACCCTAAATAGGTGACCTAGGCACAAAGGTCATATCTAGGCTAGGAAGCTCCTAATGGAATTCTGTAAAAATTGACAATTAGGGCACAAAATCTACTTTCACAGGTCCAAGTTTCAGAGGCCGAAGTTGAAACAGTGACACGTGGCACTCTATACAAGTTCGCTATGCTGTTTCATCCCATAAACATATCATGTTGCGACACTTAGCATATCTCTCTCATGGAGAATCCATTGAAGCTAAGATCTATGGGGTTGGAAATATGACAGGTCATTCTACCATAGGACAAAGTTTTAGACCCTGAGGATCTGAAATTTCAGAGATGCACCAGAAACAATATGGCATATCTTTTTGTCAAAACAGAATTGGATTCTGAGCATTTTCATTTTTGGCTTGTCACTGCTGCGGGAAATTAGGGATTTTGACAGAAGTGGAATTTTGGAGTGCTCTCAGCATAGGATTTCTCTCCTCAACAAAATCAAAATTTAGAGACCAAGATCGAACTTTTTGGTTGGGTGAACCTCCGGGAAAGCCAAACCCTAATTTGATTTTTGGACCAGAAAAACCAAAAAACCAGATTTTGACAGAAGTTGTAGATCCGAAATTCGTAGGTCTTTTTTGGAGGGTCAATTTTTGGAGTTTTCAAAATCTGAGCACACCAGCTTGCTTGCCTCAGTCAATTACATCTCCCTATCCAAACATAGGTTTGAAATTCCAAGTTTGGATTTTTAGGGTTTCTCTGTCAAACCCTAGCCAACTCCAGATCCAGTTTTAGCAAATCAAGTGGTAAGACCTAAATATTTTATTTCCATTTGAGTTTCTCATTAAGATGTCTCACCACACCAAGCTTGAGGATAAGCTTGAAGGGGCTGATAACTTCCAAACATGGAAGTATAGGATTGGGTTAATCCTAGAAGAGAATGAATTGGACACCTACATAAGTGAAGAGGTTCCAGTTCCAAAGGGATATGAGGCTAAGTCCTTACATAAGAAGAACTTGGTCAAGGCCAAGAGAATCATTGCATATTCTATCAAAGACCATCTCATACCTCATGTGTCTTCTCTAAAGACACCCAAGGAGATGTTTGATTCCTTGAACAAGCTGTTTGAAGGGAAGAACATAAATCGGAAGATGACTTTGAGGAATCAATTGAAGAATGTCAAGATACAAAATGCAGAGACCATGCAGTCCTACTTTACAAGAGTCTCTCAGATAAAAGAAAAACTTGAAGCTGTGGGAGAAGATATAGAGAATGGTGAAATTGTGATGACCACCTTGAATGGTCTTCCTAGGTCATGGGATTCCTTCATTCAAGGAATTTGTGCTAAAAAGAAGCTCATCACATTCAGTAGGATGTGGGAGGAACGCTCACAGGAAGAAGCTCGAATTGTAGCTCGAGAAGAAAAGATGGATAAGGAAGACCAGGATCTCACAGTACACACCAGGAAGAATAACCACAAGAGGGAACATCCTCATCACAAGAAGGGTAAACACCACCACCAGAATCAGAGGGAGAACTTTGGAGAATCCATGAGAGATCTTTCTCACTTTTGATGTTATACTTGTGATGAGAAGGGACACTATTCCAAAGATTGTCCCAGGAACAAAAGAAGTTCCCACAAGAAGAAGAACAACAAGAAAAGACATCATGCTCACACTGCAGAGGATGATGAACCTCCAAGGAAGAGAAATAGGAAATATTCTTCAAGTGATGAAGAATATGTATTGTAATGAAGTTAACCAGCTACATAGGTTCCACCTCATAAGGTGAAGCTAAAGATGACTTTCAGTTTTACATGAAAGGAGTAGAAGAAGCTACTGCAGAGTTGGACTCTAGAAAACAAGTAATCTATGAAAGAACCTCTCATCCATTTTCAACATTGGTTAAGGTGCACACTATTAGAGACTCTAGTAGCTCCTGCAAGGAAGCAAAGATTTAGAGGGAGTCCACCCAACAACCAAACAAAGATAAGTATTTGAATTGTCATTTCTCGTATATATGATTATGTTGCAGATATTTCTCCCTATGGATAAAGAGAAATTCTCTTAGGATAAAGTAGATTAAGCTATCTCTAAGCTAAGACAAAAATGAAACAAATGTAATCTTGGATCCTAGATTGAACGAGTATTTCAAAGTTTTTACATTGGATAGAAAGAGAGAAAGTAACCCACCTCCATTCTCGGCGTTTGTCCTGCTTGTAACTTTGATCCCGAAGTCCTCGCGATAGACCTGTTAAGACAATACAACATACAAGCACATGCAATCTTCCAATGTCTCTGAATTACAAGTTAAATTCCAAATCTATATAGATATAATTCAGGAAACTGAAACATAATCAATACACATGAATTAGGAAACAAGCCAAGTTATATTATTAAGAAGCTTGACAAGTACTTACAAAGGTTGCTTGATGCCCAAGCCGATCCTCCAGATCCAAGTGCTTCTAGCTCTATCTATCTCCACAAAAGGTTTATGATCATAGGTTTGATGCCCCGAAAGTCCTCCCCCTGGCTCATGGAAGGCCTCTCTCTTATAGCATGTGGGAAGGTTAACCAACAAGAGAGAAGTGTGGATCTATGGAGTGTTTAGTGGATCAGGCCAGCTAAACAGAGAGGGAGTTAGGATCGAATCAAAGGAAGCAATCCCAACAAAATATCTCGAAGGTTGAGATCCCAAAGTTCATGGCAAAAAGGCTATAACTAGACTACCGCGCCCCTAAGCCTGAGCAGAACGCAGTAGTACCGCACCCTAGAGGAGGAGAAACATGCGATAGTACAGACTACCGTGCCTCAGTAGATGTGCAGGGCACGGTAGTCCTTGTAAACAGGACCGAGTGGGGTTGACAGATGGCAGAAAAAGGTTTGTCTTCAGTGTTCAGTCAATGGTCTTCTGTTCTGGTTGTTTATCAGTAGGAGGAAGTGTTGTCTATGTCATTTGGTGCCAAGATGCGACACTAGGTTATCAAGTGTAATATTGAGGTATAACAGATTACTTAAATGATGTTGTGCAGTCATACTTATGTTCCTAGATTTAGGATGTATATTATGCATTTTAGAAAACTTGCATTAATGAACAAGATACTACTAATATAGTAATAGGTAAGTGGTCTATGGTATTGTACAACACTCCATTGATACTTATCTATATTGAAACCTCTTTGTTGACATGTTGGGAGTAGTGCACACTCTTAACAATGTTATAGTAGAGATGGAAGGCATCTAGAAAGTTATGGGATATGGATAAATGTTGTATTGAAGATTGACTAAGATAATTGCATGACTATATGAACTATGTCTTTATGCGTAAGAATTTGTTCTGAAAACTATGATATGTTTCTAATCATGCAATTGAATTTGACTTGTAGGAAATATCGTGTACAATCACCTACAAAAGAAGGACAACGACATTTGTTCCAGCGACGAAGTTCAAGAAAACTACCTATTAAGATATTGAAGAATCCGAAGTTCCCAGGATCAGGGATGCAGTAATGGAAGGATGCCATGATCGAGGAGTACCGGTCGATCATGGAGAATGATGTCTGGGATGTGGTCTTGAGACCAGTAAGGAAGTCTGTTGTGACTTCCAAATGGATCTGCAAGATCAAGCATGCTGCAGGTGGTAACATAGAAAAATACAAGGCAAGATTTGTGGCACGTGACTTCTCCTAGAAAGAAGGGATAGATTATGAGGAAACATTTGCACCTGTAGCCAGATACACTTCCAGTACTTGCTCTGGATGCAGTAATAAAGTGGAAAAGGAAGTGTATTTGGAGCAACCACTCGGGTTTGAGACACATGATAGGGACACCCATGTGTCCAAACTGAAGAAAGCCTTGTACAGTTTGAAACAGGCACCCAAGACATGGTACGGTAGGATAGAGAATTTCCTAACTAGCTTGGGATTTACCAAGAGTAAAGCGGTTTCCAACCTCTACTACAAGGTTGAGGAAGGCAATCCAGTGATACTCCTACTGTATGTAGATGACCTGTTTGTGACAGGTGAGGATGGATTGATTGCTGATACGAAGAGGAAGCTTGCTGCTGAGTTCGAGATGAAGGACTTGGGTATGATGCACTATTTTCTAGGCATGGAGGTGTGGCAGAGTGAAGATATAATATTCCTTGGACAAGGGAAGTATGCAGTAGAGATCCTGAAGCGGTTCGGGATGATGGACTACAAGGCCATGGCCACGACTATGGCATCGAACTTGAAGCTATTGAGTGATGCTTCATCAGAGTCGGTTGATGCCATGATGTATCGTCAGATGATTGGGTCCTTGATGTACCTGACGAATACAAGACCGAATATTTTCTTTGCTATGAACACATTGAGCCAGTTCCTAACGGATCCGAGACATGTTCACCTGATTGCTGCAAAGCGCATTCTGAGGTACCTGAGGGGTACGGTTGATTATGGGCTTAAGTATGATGTGAATCAGAATATTAACCTGGAGAGTTATGTTGATTCGGATTGGGCAGGAAGTGCCATTGATAGGAAGAGCACTTCGGGGTGTTGCTTAAGTATGGGATCGGGTGTGATCTCTTGGTTTAGCAGGAAGCAGTCCTGCATGGAACTGAGTGAAGCAGAGTATGTCGCAGCTTGTTCAGCTAGTTGTGAGGCAGTATGGCTAAGGAAGCTACTATTTGATTTGTTTGATCTCCATTTGGATGCTACTTGTATATATTGCGACAACTAGAGTTGCGTGAAGTTGTCTGAGAACCCAGTGTTCCATGACAAATCGAAGCACATTGAGATCAAGTTCCACTATATCAGGGATATGGTGCAAAGAGGAGCAGTGAAGCTCCAGTATGTTGCGACGAACAAGTAGATAGTTGTTGATGTATATGTAACTTCGAAATGTATTTCACCTATGTATATTGTATTCCTATAGAAATGTTATTATTCCTCTATACGGAAGTGTCGTCATTTGTATTGACAAGTGTTGCAAGTGTCATAACTTGCTGTGATGGGTTAGTAGACCACCAAGTGTGGGGTCGGCCCGGATTAATGTAACCATGGGTTATTAGACTCTTCTAGAGAATTAGACCCTACTAGTGTAATAGGCAAGTCAGGAAAAGTATAAATAGAGAGCGGTAGATCTCTATTTGTTCATCTCATTATTCACTCCTACATCACTTGGAAAGTGGCGCACTAGTTGAGGAGGAGGATTAGCTGCTAGTAGAAGACTATCTCTTGTACTTTGGTTATATCATTGCTCTTTCTATCTCTGAGGAAGTTGTGGGGTTTTTCACCTTTATGGTTTTCCCTAGTGAAACTCTGTGTGTCTATTGTCTCAAGTGATTTCTTGGTGTGATTGATATGCATTTTTATACTTGATATGCTATACATGTTATTCTCTCAGTAAATATCCTAGAGTATACTGAATTAATGCTAAAAAATTAACATGGTATCAGAGCTAACTTGAGAAGAAGACATTGTGCAGTGGCGGAAACTAGGGTTTCTTGTTTATTGGGTTTCTCTCCACATATTTTGGAAAAGAATAAAGGTAGATTGACTCTACTCATCAAGGAGAATCTTTCTATCCAATCAGAATTCAATTATGAGCACTTTCAGTTTTGGCCCTAAAAATTAGGGTTTCCACAAAAATAGGAATTTCTAAAATCTGAAGACATAGCTGGAAGCTCCTTGGAAAAATCAAAGTTTAGAGCTTTAGATCGATATTTTTGGTTGGGTGAAGCTCCAGGAAACTCAAACCCTAATTCAGGGTCCTCCCTAGTGAATTCGGGAGATTGAAAAGCATTTCTGAAGGGTGAAACTTTGCAGTTTTCAGTTTCTAAATATACCAGGCTGATTAGCTCATCAAGGCGCATCTTTCTATCCTTTTATAAATTTGAAATTCACATTTTGAATTTTTAGGGTTTCTCTAACAAACCCTAATCTGGGACCAGATCCAATTTTCAACAAATCAAGTGGTAAGACCTAAAACTTTTCTATTTCCATTTGAAGTACTCTTTAAGATGTCTCACCACACCAAGCTGGAAAATAAGCTTGAAGGGGCTGATAAATTATGAGCATGGAAGTATAGGATTGGGTTAATCCTGGAAGAAAATGAATTGGATACTTACATAAGCTCTGAGGTCCCTATCCCAGAGGGAGAAGAGGCTAAAACCCTTCACAAGAAGAACTTGGTCAAGGCAAAGATGATCATTGCTGATTCTATCAAGGACCATCTCATTCCACATGTGTCATCTCTGAAGACACCCAAGGAGATGTTTGATTCCCTAACCAAGCTATTTGAAGGGAATAACATAAATCAGAAGATGACTCTGCGGAACCAATTGAAAGGGGTAAAGCTTCAGAATGGAGAGACCATTCAATCCTATTTCTCTAAGGTCTCTCAGATCAAGGAACAACTTGAAGCTGTGGATGAAGTAGTGGATAACGGTGAAGTTGTTATGACCACATTGAATGGCCTACCTAGGTCATGGGATTCCTTTATCCAAGGAATCTGTGCAAGAAAGAAACTGATCTCCTTCAATAGACTGTGGGAGGAATGCTCTCAAGAACAAGCTAGGCTTGTGGCCCGAGAAGAAAATATGGGGAATGAAGATCAAGCTCTCACAGCACATACCAAGAAAGGTAAGTTCAAGAAGTAGTCATCTCATAACAAAAGACCTTCATACCACCATCACCATAAAGATAAGAAAGATCTCAGATGCTTCACATGCAATGAGAAGGGACACTTTGCTGTAGATTGTCCTAAGAACAAAAAGAATAACAACAACAACTCTATCAAGAAGAAGAAAGTCAACAAGAAGAGGTATCATGCTCATGTTGCTGAGGATGATGAACCTCCCAAAAAAAAGGCTAGAGCAGAAAGTGATGACTCATCAAGCGAAGATGAATATGTTCTAATCTCTGCTCTCACAGGTACTATCTCTCATGGATGTAATGATTGGCTTATTGATAGTTGGGCTTCCAAACACATGACTGGGTTTAAAGAATATTTTGTAAATCTATTTGAACATGAATCACCCCATAAGGTGAAACTTGGGGATGATTATCAATATCTTATCAAAGAGAGTGGTGAAGCCTCCTACAACCTAGACTCTGGAAAGTCCTTGAAGATGAAAGAAGTACTATATGTACCTAGGCTCAAGAAGAACCTACTCTCCATATATACATTGGATGCAAAAGGCATGAGGGTTGCATTTGTAGATGGCCAAGTCCTAATGTGGACAAAGGGTAAAACCATAGATGATGCAGTGGTGATTGGAGAGCAAGAGGGAGGATTGTAAAAATTGAAAGGACAACCTAAACATGCCATGGTACATGAATCCATGGAGCCAAGTGATCTTTGGAACAGAAGACTTGCACATGTGCACTATAGAGCACTACCAATTGCAAGCAAAGCTGTAGAAGGTATTCCTGAAATCAAGTCAAAGCATGAAGGTGTTTGCAAAGGATGTGCAAAAGGAAAGAACATTAAGAAGGCATTTCCAAGCAGTGAAAGCAAAGCAAAAGGAATCTTGGAAATTATCCACTCCGATGTATGCAGTCCGATGTCATCCAGTTCTTTGAGTGGGTATGTATACTATGTCTCTTTCATTGATGATTTCTCTAGGAAGACTTGGGTTTACTTCTTGAAGAACAAAGATGAAGTGTTTGGTAAGTTCAAGGAATTCAAATCCTTGAGGGAAAATCAAACTGATAAGAAGATCAAGACATTCAGATCCGACAATGGCGGGGAATTCACTTCAGGTGATTTCAAGAAGTTATGCAGTGATTCAGGGATTAAGAGGGAGTTCACCACTCATTACAATTCACAACAGAAAGGAGTAGAAGAAGTTACTTCAAAATAGGGCTCCAGCAGCTCCTGCAAGGAAGCAAAGATTCAGAGGGAGTCCACCCAACAAACAAACAAAGATAAGTATTTGAATTGTCATTTCTTGTATATTCTACTTGTTTAAATAATGTTATTCAATGATGTATATGCTTATGTTCATAGACTTAGGTTGTGTATTATGCATATTAGAATAATTGCATTGATGAACAAGATACTACTAATATGCAAATAATGGGTAAGTGGCCTATGGTACCGTACAACATTCCATTGCTACTTATCTAGAATGAAACCTCTTTGCTGACATGTTGGGAGTTGTGCACACTCTTAACAATGTTCTGGTAGAGATTGGAAGGCATCTAGAAAGTTTCAGGATATGGATAAATGTTGTATTGAAGCATTGGCTAAAATAATTGCATGACTGTATCACATATTTCTTTGTGTAAGAATTTGTTCTGAAAACTATGAGATGTTTCTAATCATGCAATTTAACTTGCTTTGTAGGAAAGATTGTATACCATTACCTACAAAAGAAGGACTACAACATTTGTTCAACAACAAAGTTATCTATTGAACATATTGAAGATATTGAAGTTCCAAGGATTCGGGAAGAATGCCATGATCGAGGAGTACCAGTCGATCATGAAGAATGACATTTGGGATGCAGTCCCAAGACCTGAAGGGAAGTCTATTGTGACTTCCAAGTGGATCTATAAGATCAAGCATGATGCAGATGGTAGCATAGAAAAAAAAATACAAAGCAAGGATTGTAGCCCGTGGCTTCTCTTAGAAAGAGGGGATAGACTATGAAGAGAATTTTTCTAGTGTAGCCAGATACACTTCCATTAGATCAGTACTTGATTTGGCTGCAGTGATGAAATGGAAGATACACCAGATGGATGTCAAGACAACTTTCTTGAATTGTGTAGTTGAGGAGGAAGTGTATGTGGTGCAACCACTTGGTTTTGAGACACATGACAGAGAGTCATATGTGTGCAAGTTGAAGAAAGCCTTGTATGGATTGAAGCAAGCTCCTAGGACTTGGTATGGTAGGATAAACAACTTTCTATCTAGTTTGGGATTTACCTAGAGTAAAGCAGATTCCAACCTTTACTACAAGGTTGATGTAATGTCCCTTGTTAGGAATTTTATTAAAATTGCAATTTTCCACTTTTTTCCTTGGTTCGACCTTTGACTAGTTTCGATCTCTAGGTCCCAAATTTGCCCCAAATGAACCCAAATATTTTGAGAAGGTATATGAATGATATTAGAACATAAATATGTGTTTTAGGGATTCCTTTGTACCTTTAAAACACTTCTGCAAATACTCTTTCAATTCTGGTCAATGTAGGTAACTTTACTAGTGATTTCCCTTTGACTAGTATTGGTCTCTAGGTCTCAAATTGACTCCAAATGCCTTCAAATCTTCAAGGAAGGTGTATGAATGATATTAGGAATTGAATATGATGTTCAGAGATAACATATGGCCACCAAAAGACCTCTGAAAACTCTCTTAAGATTCTGGACCAAGTATGCAATTTTACTAGTAATTTGGGGTTCAAATCCCCCTAAGGTAAGTACTGAAAATGGCTTCCCAAATGCCTCCAAACCCACTCAAATTTATGAAAAGAGGTATGCAATGTGTTAAGTATGTTATTAAGGTCTCATATGCACCATTAATGGTTTATTAAAACTGTTCTCACCCTCTCCCATTCAACTGCAAAAATCACCAATTCGACCCTTGGGGAAATGGCACTATTTCTTCTCCCAATGCAATTAAACTGAGTAAAAATGCTTCAAATGCTCAAGTACAGTACATGAAACTTGTATAAGACATCCATGGAAGTATATTTATCACAAATATATCAGAGAATCATCCATTCATTCGAAATCATCATCAATACATTGGCTCACAACAAGGTAGTGGGGAAATGGCATTGTTAGGAATTTTATTAAAATTGCAATTTTCCACTTTTTTCCTTGGTTCGACCTTTGACTAGTTTCGATCTCTAGGTCCCAAATTTGCCCCAAATGATCCCAAATATTCTGAGAAGGTATATGAATGATATTAGAACATAAATATGTGTTTTAGGGATTCCTTTGTACCTTTAAAACACTTCTGCAAATACTCTTTCAATTCTGGTCAATGTAGGTAACTTTACTAGTGATTTCCCTTTGACTAGTATTGGTCTCTAGGTCTCAAATTGAATCCAAATGCCTTCAAATCTTCAAGGAAGGTGTATGAATGATATTAGGAATTGAATATGATGTTCAGAGATAACATATGGCCACCAAAAGACCTCTGAAAACTCTCTTAAGATTCTGGACCAAGTATGCAATTTTACTAGTAATTTGGGGTTCAAATCCCCCTAAGGTAAGTACTGAAAATGGCTTCCCAAATGCCTCCAAACCCACTCAAATTTATGAACAGAGGTATGTAATGTGTTAAGTATGTTATTAAGGTCTCATATGCACCATTAATGGTTTATTACAACTGTTCTCACCCTCTCCCATTCAGCTGCAAAAATCACCAATTCGACCCTTGGGGAAATGGCACTATTTCTTCTCCCAATGCAATTAAACTGAGTAAAAATGCTTCAAATGCTCAAGTACAGTACATGAAACTTGTATAATACATCCATGGTAGTATATTTATCACAAATATATCAGAGAATCATCCATTCATTTGAAATCATCATCAATACATTGGCTCACAACAAGGTAGTGGGGAAATGGCATTGTTCTTCCATTAAAAATGAGATTTATACATTTCTACTTGGAATTTCGACCTGAATTTTTTTGGAGATGAAGAACAGAGTATTTACTTCATATTACAAAAGAAAAGGGGCATTAGAAGCTCCCCCAAAGAGTACAATAGCTCACCAAAAACGCCCTCCCTCAAGGATCAAGAATATGCCATCAAAATTGGAAATGGTTGAAGGAGCGAGCTGCAATAGAAGAAACCATGAGCTGCCCTGTAGCTTACACCTGCAATTAAAGACTCCATTGAAGCTCCAAATGAAAGGTCTGAATGGCCTTTCCAATTTCCAACTTGGATGGGAATCTTTCACCCTCGAAATTGGCTAAGGCAAGAAACTAGTCATCCACTAGCTCTCCCTCTTCACAATTGCAATTGCAAATTCTAAAAATGATCAAAAGCTGGTTTCATTCTTTGTTATTGACAGTTATAAACTTCTAATGTCCTCCATGGGTCGAATTCCTTCCAAGAGACTCATGCCAACTCATGTTGGGAAGAGATTCCAAAGAACGCCACTTGTACAACAATTCCTAGTCTCCCACTTCCACCAAATCACATGTGGAAGCATCTTAGCTGCCCTAACACCCTTGAGCGCCCTCTTGGAGTCTATTTTTATCCCTGACATGTCATATGTCAGCCTTCAGGTCTGATTTGTGTCATAGGTTTCATAGCATCTTCATCATTGTTGTCATAGAGCTAGGGAATCTAGCCCAAGTGTCTCACTAGCTCCAAATTGCCTCTTCCTATTCCATGGGAGTTACTCTTCCTCTATATTTCGACCTTGGATGAGTCATGCAATGAATAATACCTTTTGGACTCCCCCAAGTATGTTACCATTCACCTTGAATTCGAATTGGTGAGAGAATGATGCCAAGTGTAGTGGGGAAATCTAGCCATATGTGAGTCCCACTTCCTCCATGTGTCTTCATGATGAAATGCCACTTTGATTTTCACTTGTATATATTTATTTAGCTCCTTTATTAAATATTTATGCCATTCTAATGTTCAAACATCATTTATTATCCCCATTATTCCAAATCCCAAAGCTTCCACCCCAAACCTAGGAAACTAGTAATTTTTCTCGGCAATTATTTGACCTTTAGCATCAATTTGACAAACTCTAATGAATAGGGCCAATGTGATTAGGCCATTGTGACCCAATACCAAATTTGGGACATGACAAATCCTCCCTTCCCAATATTGCTTGTCCTCAAGCAATTTTAAACGTGGGTGTTGAAGATCTGTATAATTCTTTGAAGTTGCCATTGAATTGCCCAACCTTGAGTCTTTGAGTTTCCATGAAGATTTTAGAGAGGAACCACCATGCTTGCTGCTGCACTACTCTGATTAAAATCACTTTATTAAGTGGGGAATCCATAACCCATACTGCTTGCTTCCCCAAAAAATATGAAACCAATGAGATAGAAATTATTCCAGGGTCCCATTGCTTGTATTGCACCCCACTAATTAAGAGTGCTCTCCAACCCACACCATTAGTTAAGAGGATTCCTAGATCCCATTTTCTTGTATGCATCCTTCCAAACATCATGAGTACCAAATATATATCATCAAAGTACATAACAACATAATGAAAATGTACATCAATGATATGCTTCATCAAAGAGTCATGAAAGTGCTTATACCTCCAAGCAAGTAGACGACCATTTTCCAAGTGCATACAAGCTTCAAGTGACCAATCAAATCTGCTCCAATGACATAGGTGAGGATCCCATGTCCTATAATTCTGCTCCAAAAGGATGTCATATGCATCAAAATATTCAGCCATGTATTCTTTCATCCAAGAAGTGAATGAAGAATCTCCACTAAAATCTGAACCAAATAATGAGCAGAAAGAACAAGGAGACTTCAAATGACTCAAAGAAGTCTCACCCATACATCCATGAATGTGAGAATCATAAAAATATAACAAAGTATGTGGCTGCCAACAAAAATGTTCTCCAATCATAAATCTATTCTCCCAAGTGTTGGATGAAGTTCCTCCAACATCAAATGAATCAAATGTTGAGCAAGAAAAACCATGAGTCTTCAAGTGACTCAAATGCATATCATAGGTGCAACCATGTAGATTTGCATCATCATAAAGTGACAAATAATGTTGCTGCAAATGTGAATAAGAATGTGCTCCAACCATATCACCATAAAAAGTAAATCTAGGAGTTCCATACTCCTCATGTGGCACCATAAAAAAGAACCCTTTCACCCATACTTCATTGAGACTAATGTTGCAAAACATGGAATTGTAGGATGTAGGAGAATGAACCAAATCACCCAAATGATCAAAAATTACAGAAGTTTCATCATGGGGAGGATCCATATGGGTAGTATCATGCAGCTCCTTCAAAAGTGTGAACTCTTTGTCATAGTTTGGTTCCAATGTAGAGGAATCATGCTCTTCTTTAAAAATTGCATAACCTTCATCAAGAGGCAATTCAAATTCCTCTTCCACCACCTCAAGTGTTTTGATCTCTTCAAGTTCATCTTCAAACACATCAAGAACATTCAAATTTTCACATTTCTCATGATCCACCATGTCATGAGAATCCTCCAAACAATCTACCATTTGACAATCTGAAACATAGGAGGAAAAACAAGTATCTTGCAACTTTTCAAGAAGTTGCTCATTTTGAATTGTGAGCTTATGAATATCCTCATTATTCTTCAAGTATGCATCATGTAACAATTCATTAAGCTCAAACAAATGGTTTCTATCAAAAAGCAAAGACATGAAATTACCTTTGATGTGGCACATTGCTCTTTGAATCTTCTCCATATCTTCAAGGAAGGATGTTTCCTCCAATGAAGTAGCTCTCCAACAAGAATTTGACACCAATGCTTGAGTGTCATGGAGAATGCTGAGGGACTCTTGGATCTTCTTTTCATTCATCTTTAAGGACCCTTCAAGAAAATGAGGCTCTTGCAAATGAACCTCCTCATCTTCTTCATTTTTGCTTGGACCAACTTCATGAAGCTCAAGTGGTGATGGGGGAGTTGATCTTGGTTCTTCTTCAACTGCTACAAGGTCTTCATTATAATGCTTAATGGAACTTGGGCTTGCAGCAACACTTTCAAAAGTGATCTCTATGTCACCAACATAGAGGTGTGAGCACCCATCAGTAGGTACTCCTTCATAGTTTAAGCATCCATCAGTAGATGCTCTTTGGTTCATGTCTAAGCTAGAAGGTGTCTCGAAATGATCTTCCATATTTTCAATAGAATATTCTTCATGCTCTTGTGATGTCTCTTCATTTTTCTCCTTCAAGCAAGCTGATTCATTTTTCCCCTTGTTTTCCTTAGGATCGGTATATTTGGAATCCCTTCTTGAATAAATCTCAAAAGCTCTCCTCAAGGAGGACATCATTTCATGCACACATATATGATACTCACTCCAAGGGTTCTTACAAGAAGGGCATAAACCTTTCTTCACTAACTCCACATCTTCATTTTTGGGCCTATTTTCAAAAAGATGTTAAGCATAGTACTCAAAAGACATGGCATTTTGTGTATTTTTGCTCGAAGCAAGATATTCTTGATATTTTTGATATTGTTGGGGCAAGGGTTTTTATTTTGCTCTCCATCTTTGGAACTCACTCATAGAATTATCCTTGGTTGGTGTGACACATTCATATTCATCAGATTTAAAGTCATAAGAATAATCTTCATTTCTTTTGAAATTGTAAGAAGTGTTGCATGATGGCACCTCTTCCTCATACCATTCACATTCTGCTTCATATTGCTCATAAGCATCTGCATATTCCTCATAAGAATTGTACTCATAGGATTCATCATAATAGTAAGACATGGCTGCCAATTATTCTTGAATGTATGTAACTAATAAACAGGTGCAAGGACCATGCTCCGATACCACTGTAATGTCCCTTGTTAGGAATTTTATTAAAATTGCAATTTTCCACTTTTTTCCTTGGTTCGACCTTTGACTAGTTTCGATCTCTAGGTCCCAAATTTGCCCCAAATGATCCCAAATATTCTGAGAAGGTATATGAATGATATTAGAACATAAATATGTGTTTTAGGGATTCCTTTGTACCTTTAAAACACTTCTGCAAATACTCGTTCAATTCTGTTCAATGTAGGTAACTTTACTAGTGATTTCCCTTTGACTAGTATTGGTCTCTAGGTCTCAAATTGACTCCAAATGCCTTCAAATCTCCAAGGAAGGTGTATGAATGATATTAGGAATTGAATATGATGTTCAAAGATAACATATGGCCACCAAAATACCTCTGAAAAATCTCTTAAGATTCTGGACCAAGTATACAATTTTACTAGTAATTTGGGGTTCAAATCCCCCTAAGGTAAGTACTGAAAATGGCTTCCCAAATGCCTCCAAACCCACTCAAATTTATGAACAGATGTATGTAATGTGTTAATTATGTTATTAAGGTCTCATATGCACCATTAATGGTTTATTACAACTGTTCTCACCCTCTCCCATTCAATTGCAAAAATCACCAATTCGACCCTTGGGGAAATGGCACTATTTCTTCTCCCAATCCAATTAAACTGAGTAAAAATGCTTCAAATGCTCAAGTACAGTACATGAAAATTGTATAATACATCCATGGTAGTATATTTATCACAAATATATCAGATAATCATCCATTCATTCGAAATCATCATCAATACATTGGCTCACAACAAGGTAGTGGGGAAATGGCATTGTTCTTCCATTAAAAATGAGATTTATACATTTCTACTTGGAATTTCGACCTGAAACTTTTTGGAGATGAATAAAAGAGTATTTAATTCATATTACAAAAGAAAAGGGGCATTAGAAGCTCCCCCAAAGAGTACAATAGCTCACCAAAAACGCCCTCCCTCAAGGATCAAGAATATGCCATCAAAATTGGAAATGGTTGAAGGAGCGAGCTGCAATAGAAGAAACCATGAGCTGCCCTGTAGTTTAAACCTGCAAATAAAGACTCCATTGAAGCTCCAAATTAAAGGTCTGAATGGCCTTTCCAATTTCCAACTTGGATGGGAATCTTTCACCCTCGAAATTGGCTAAGGAAAGAAACTAATCATCCACTAGCTCTCCCTCTTCACAATTGCAATTGCAAATTCTACAAATGATCAAAAGCTGGTTTCATTCTTTGTTATTGACATTTATAAACTTTGAATGTCCTCCATGGGTCGAATTCCTTCCAAGAGACTCATGCCAACTCATGTTGGGAAGAGATTCCAAAGAACGCCACTTGTACAACAATTCCTAGTCTCCCACTTCCACCAAATCACATGTGGAAGCATCTTAGCTGCCCTAACACCCTTGAGCTCCCTCTTGGAGTCTATTTTTATCCCTGACATGTCATATGTCAGCCTTAAGGTCTGATTTGTGTCATAGGTGTCATATCATCTTAACCATTGTTGTCATAGAGCTAGGGAATCTAGCCCAAGTGTCTCACTAGCTCCAAATTGCCTCTTCCTCTTCCATGGGAGTTACTCTTCCTCTATATTTCGACCTTGGATGAGTCATGCAATGAATAATACCTTTTGGACTCCCCCAAGTATGTTACCATTCACCTTGAATTCGAATTGGTGAGAGAATGATGCCAAGTGTAGTGGGGAAATCTAGCCATATGTGAGTCCCACTTCCTCCATGTGTCTTCATGATGAATTGCCACTTTGATTTTCACTTGTATATATTTATTTAGCTCCTTTATTAAATATTTATGCCATTCTAATGTTCAAACATCATTTATTATCCCCATTATTCCAAATCCCAAAGCTTCCACCCCAAACTTAGGAAACTAGTAATTTTCCTCGGCAATTATTTGACCTTTAGCATCAATTTGACAAACTCTAATGAATAGGGCCAATGTGATTAGGCCATTGTGACCCAATACCAAATTTGGGACATGACAGTTGAGGAAGGAAATCATTGTATGTGGATGACTTGTTTGTAACAGGAGATGATAGATTGATTGCCGACACCAAGAGGAATCTTGCTGCCGAGTTCGAAATGAAGGACTTGGGGATGATGCACTATTTTCTGGGCATGGAGGTGTGGAAGAGTGCAGAAGGGATCTTCCTTGGACAAGGGAAGTATGCAGTAGAGATCCTGAAGAGGTTCAGGATGATGGAATGCAAGGCTATGGCCACATTGATGGCATCGAACCTGAAGCTTCTGTGTGATGCTTCATCTGAGCAGGTTGATGTCACTATGTATCATCAGATGATTGGGTCCTTGATGTACCTGATGAACACGAGACCAAATATTTGCTTTGCGGTGAACACATTGAGCCAGTTCCTGACAGATTCGAGGAGTGTTCACTTGATTGTTGTAAAGCATATTCTGAGGTACTTGAAGGGTACAGTGGATTATGGGCTCAAGTATGATGCGAATCAAAACTTTAACCTGCAGGGTTATGTTGATTCAGACTAGGCAAGCAGTGCTACAGATAGGAAGAGCACTTCTGGGTGCTGCTTCAGTATGGGATCAGGTGTGATCTCTTGGTTTAGCAGGAAGCAGTCCTGCGTAGCACTGAGTACAGCCGAAGCAAAGTATGTTGTAGCTTGTTCGGCTAGTTGTGAGGCAGTATGGCTTCGGAAGCTACTGTCTGAGTTATTTGATCTCCCGTTGGATGCTAATGGTATCTTTTGTGACAACCAGAGTTGTGTGAAGCTGTCTGAGAACCTGGTGTTCCACGACAGGTCGAAGCACATTGAGATCAAATATCACTATATCAGGGATATGGTGCAGAGAGGAGCAGTGAAGCTCTTGTATGTTGTGACGGATGAGCAGGTTGTAGATGCCACTATCCAGAGTGAAGTTCGAGTACTTCAGAGAGAGGCTTGGTGTTCTTCAGATTGATGACACTTTAAGGAAGAAGTAATGGACACATTTGCTGGAGCCATTCCAAGCATGGTTAGAGGAGGGTCCTTTCCATGGCCGTGGATGTAAGAGATGGATGATGAGCATCAGGACGATGCTCCAGTTACTGCTATGTATATGCATCATGTTGGATGCTTGTTATGATTAGTTGGATCATGTATATGTATATGCATCATGTTGGATGCTTGTTATGATCAGTTGGATCATGTATATGTATATGCATCATGTTGGATGCTTGTTATGATTAGATGGATCATTTATTTGTGTATGTATTAGGTGGATACATTGCATGATCAGGTAGATCATATATGATAATATGTATCAGGTAGATACTTGGTATGCATCAGGTGGATGCACAGTATGATCAGGATGATCATGGATGACGAGCTTCAGGATGTTGCTCCAAATGATATGTATCAGGATGATGCTACGATGATGATCAGGATGATCATGTGTTGATGTACATCAGGATGATGTATGGTGAGTATTGGGATGATACTCTGTGGCCGTGGATAGGTTGTGCAGATGAGCATATATGTAGACCTGGGATATCCGACAGGTAGAGTAGTGTGCTCGTAACAACCTGGGATTCTCTTTCGAGGCATTGCTCTGGAGGACATATAAGTAGACCTGGGAGATCTGACAGGTAGAGCTGTGTGATCGTAATAGCCTAGGATGCTATTTCGAGGCATTGTCCTATGGCATATAAGTAGACCTGGGAGATCCGACAGGTAGATCTGTGTGCTCGTAACATCCTGGGATGCTCTTTCGAGGCATTGCCATAACCACATGTAATAAGTCCTAGAGATTTGGACAGGTTGTGCTAGTCACGTAAAAGGACTCATATGCTCTTTAGAGTTTTTTATTGACACTCTTTTAAGGTTTTGTGGTGGGGGTCACATGTAATACGTCCTAGAGATTTGGACAGGTTGTGCTAATCACGTAAAAGGCCTCGGATGCTCTTTAGAGTTCTTGCTATGCTAGACACTCTTTTAAGGTTTTGTGACAGTCACATATAAGTGGACTTGGGAGATCTTTCTAGTCGTGCTTCGGCACATAAATGGTCCTGGGATACTCTTTCGAGGCATTGTGACGCACGTAATAAGTCCTGATGATTCCATAGTATGGCCAGTGATGATGAAGACCTGTAGGTGGTGGGCCTAAATCCAGTATGAAAAAGGACTAGCTTTGTAGAACTTCCTATGATGAGTAGATTGGAGATTGATTGAGATAGCAGCAGCCGTGACGATGATGATGATTCGATCCAGTGACGATGATCCATAAAAGAAGACTTGTGCTAGCATATCTGTGTCGAGAAATACCTTCCTAGTTAAGAGGGAGTGTTGATGTATATGTAACTTTGGAATGTATTTCACCTATGTATATTGTACTCCTATAGAGATGTTATTATTCCTCTATACGGAAGTGTCATCATTTCTATTGATAAGTGTCGCAAGTGTTGTAACTTGTTGTGATGGGTTATTAGACCACCAAGTGTGGGGTCGGCCTGGATTAATGTAACCATGGGTTATTAGACTCTTCTAGAGAAGTTGGCCCTACTAGTGTAATAGGAAAGTCAGGACAAGTATAAATAGAGAGTGGGAGATCTCTATTTGTTCATCTCATTATTCACTCCTACATCACTCAGAAAGTGGCGCACTAGTTGAGGAGGAGGAGTAGCTGCTAGTAGAAGACTATCTATTGTACTTTGGTTATATCATTGCTCTTTCTTTCTCTGAGGAAGTTGTGGGGTTTTTCACCTTTATGGTTTTCCCTAGTGAAACTCTGTGTGTCTATTGTCTCAAGTGATTGCTTGGTGTGATTGATATGCATTGTTATACTTGATATGTTGTACATGTTATTCTCTCAGTAAAGATCCTAGAGTATATTGAATTAATGCTCAAAAATTAACAATAGACGATGTATTCAACAAGCCATTGGCCAGAGTGAAGATTGAATACTTCAGAGAGAAGCTTCTTGTACTTCAGATCAAGGTTCCTTCCAGGGGGAAGTGATGAGTCTGGAAGACGCAGATGCACATGGGATTTTTTTGACATGGTCAGAGGTTAGTCCTTCCATGGTCATTGATGTAAATTCTGGGATTTTTCGACATGGTTAGAGGTTAGTCCTTGCATGTGCGTTGATGTAAGTGCAGATCCTTTCCGACATGGTCAGAGGTTAGTCCTTCCATGTGTGTTGATGTAAGTGCAGAGGCTTTCTGACATGGTCAGAGGTTAGTCCTTCCATGTGTGTTGATGTAAGTGCAGAGCCTTTCCGACATGGACAGAGGTTTGTCCTTCCATGTGCATTGATGTAAGTGCTGATCCTTTCCCGGATGGTTGGAGGAAATTCCTTCCATGCCGGTGAGTGTAAGTGTTGTGTTGTGCACATCTGGGCTGTGCTCCGTTGACGATGAGATGATCTGAATATGATGAGGTAACAATATGGTACACAGGTTTTGCATAGGCATATAATCAGTCCTGAGATGCTCCTTCAGGTTTTGCAGTAGCATATAATCAGTCCTGGGAGATCTTGCAGGTTTTGCAGTGGCATATAATCAGTCCTGGGATGCTCCTTCAGGTTTTGCAGAGGCATATAATCAGTCCTGGGAGATCTTGTAGGTTTTGCAAAGGCATATAATAAGTCCTGAGATGTACTTACTTGATGGCTTGCTCGCAGAGATGATGAAGACCTATATGGAGGCCAGGCCTACATCCAACATGAAAAAGGGTTGGCTCTGTAGAACTTCCTATGATGAGTAGATTGGAGATTGATGGTCAAGATAGTAGCAATAGTGACAGTGATGATCCAGCTTTGATGATGATCCAGTGATGAAGATTTGTGCTGATGAACTGTGTCAAGAGAATACCTTCCTAGTTAAGAGGGAGTGTTGATGTATTTGTAACTTCGGAAGATATTCACTTGTATATTTTATATTGTATTTGTATCTTATTGTTGTACCTACGACGGAGATGTTTATTCCTTCGGTCGGAGAAGTCATTATTGTACTTGGGTCATGTAAAGTCGAGGTCAATCCTCCCACGTATGTTGGGGCATTAGACCCCAGAGTTAAGTTATTAATGGGTTATTAGACTCTCCTAGAGAAGTCGGCCCAGTCAGTTACACTTAGGGGCCGACCTATTTGGGGTTAAGGCTAAGTGGAAAGTAAAGTATAAATAGAGAGGGTGCTCCTCTCTATTTGATCATTCACACACTCACTCACTTCACATTAGTGAGAGAGAGGAGGAGTTCGCACAAGTGGAGGAGGAGGAAGTTGCTGGACATCATCTACTTGTTTTAGGGTTTTGTATTATTGCTCATTCTATCTCTAAGGAAGTTGAGGGATTTTCTCCTTTATGGTTTCCCCGGTGAAATGCTTTGTGTCTCTTGTCTCTTGTGTTTGATATGTTGTACATGTTGTTCTCTCAGTTAATATCCTAGATCATATTGAATTAAATGATGAAAAACTAACATCTCCATGGGGAACACCAGTTCTATTTGTGGAAAAGAAGGATGGAACACTTAGGTTGTGCATTGATTAGAGAAGATGAATAAAGTTACAGTGAAAAACAAGTAACCTTTACCTCGAATTGATGACCTCTTTGACCAAATGAGTGGGGAAATGTATTTTCAAATATTTGAGGTTTGTTACCATCAAGTCAGAATCAAGGAAGAAGAAATCCACAAAACAACCTTTAGAACAAGGTATGGGAACTATGATTTTGTTGTGGTTCCCGGTTCGATCTCACTAATACACCAGCTAAATTCATGTGTCTCATGAATAGTGTTTTCAACAAATATGGATAACCTTGTGCTTCTTTTTTCTGGATGACATTCTTATTTATTCTAAGAATGAAGAGGAGCATGAATAACATTTAAGAATAGTTTTGAAAGAGTTAAGGAAGCACAAGTTGTATGAAAACTAAGAAAATGTAATTTCTACCATAGGAAAATTCAATATTTGGGTCACATTCTTGTAGAGGAAGGTGTATGTGTGGATCCATAAAAGATTGAGTCCATTATGAATTGGCCAACCCCAAAGAATGTGACATACGTGAGATCTTTTACTAGTCTTGCTTGTTATTATAGGATGTTAATTATAGGATTCTCCAAGTTTGCACACCTTGTTACTTCTTTTCAAAATAATAGAATAAAATTTGATTGGGAAAAAGGATGTGAAGAAATATTCCAACTATTGAAGAAGCTTCTTACTAGTGCTCCAATTTTCAAAATTGCAAATCTAGAAAATGATATCATGGTACACTAATGCATGTAAATAAGGAATTGGAGTTCTTATGGAATACCATCATGTCGCATGTTATGAGTGAAGAAATCTAAAAGAACATATCCATGATTTAGAGCTTGCTTCCATAGTGCATGCTTTAAAAATGTGGATGCATTATTTGATGGGTAGAAAGTTTGAGCTTAAAATTGACCACCGTGGTTTAAAATATTTGTTTGAGCAACCAAAATTAAATGCAAGGCAAGCTATATGGTTGAAATTTTTATGTGAATTTGAAACCAAGCACATGAAAGGGGAGGAAAATAAACTGTCTGATGAACTCAACAAAAAAATTCATTTAATGCATGTGACAACCATTAGTAATTTCCAAATGGATTTAAGGAAAAGTGGTGTTAATTCTCTTGTTGAAGATGAACATTATGTGAAAATAAAAGATAAATTATATTAATAGAGTTTCGAAAAGAGGTATGAAGGTTATCTTTTGGAGGAAGATGGAATTCTTACCTATGAAAATATAATGTATATTCCTAATGCTGCAAATATGAGAAGAATTGTTATGGATGAAATCCATCAAATGCCATATTCTTACCATCTAGAATACCAGAAAATGGTTGCTACAATAATGAAGCAATATTTTTGGCTAGGAATGAAGAAAGATACTACCGAGTATATTTGTAGATGTATGAAATGCCAAAAAGTAAAGGCTGAACATCAACATACAACAAGTTTATTGCATCCTTTGTGAATTCCAAAATGGAAATGGGAAGTACTCACTATGAATTTTATCATGAGATTACCAACTACAAGAAAGCACGATTCCATCATGTTTGTGGTGGATAAATTATCTAAGGTTGTTGAGATAGCTAGAATATTCATGAAAGAAATATTTAAATTACATTATCCGACCGAGATAGAAAGTCTACATCTAATTTTTGGAAAGTTCTTTTTGCAGATATGGATACATAGTTGAATTTCAGTATTTCCCACCATCCAAAGATAGATGGGAAAAAAGAGAGAGTAAATAAAGTGGTTGAATACATGCTTTGCATGTACGTGATGACCAAACCATTTAAGTGGGGAGATTATCTACACTCGGTAGAGTTTGCATATAACAATGGGCATAAAACATCATTGAGAATGAGCCCATTTGAAGCTTCATATAGTAGAAGGTGTAGGACCATAGTGAGTTGGGATAATCCAGTGAATAAAATTGTGCTTACGCTAGAAATGCTGAAAGAAATGGGACAAGAAGTTACAAACATTAGGTAGAATTTGAAGGTATCCCAAGAGACACAAAAACTATGCAGATACGAATATAGTGCATAGAGAATTATGTTGGGGGTCATGTTTACCTCTAGGTGAGACCAATGAATAGTTCTTTGAAGGTAGGAATTTGTCCCAAGTTGTCACCCAAATATTGTGGGCCATATGAAATGCTTAACAAGATAGGGTTAGTTGCATATAGAATTGCATTACGTACTAACACTAGAGCTCATAATTTTTTTCATGTTTCTTTGCTTAAGAAATATGTACATGATCCTAACCATGTGATTGATTGGGATATGATCTAGGTGGAACCCAAGGGATAGTTCCAAATAAAGCCACTATGCATCATCGACTAGAAAGTAACATTGCTATGAAGCTGAGCCATTTGATATAGGTAAAGGTGCAGTGGAAGCACTTTGGTCTTGATGAGGCTACATGGGAGCTTGAGGATGCCCTAAGAGAGGCATGACCATTTTGTTTTGATTTTGAGGAAACAATGAGGATGGTGTTATTCCAAGGAGAGGGGACTGTAATACCCCCAAATTTGACCCTTGGAATGTATTGAATTAAATTATCTAAATTGATGTAAATATGCTAGTATGGAATCCTAGTGTGGAGCTCAATGCCAAGGCCCAATTAGTGAATGGCTAGGCATGTATAATGTAAATATTGTTATGGGCCATTTGGTTGTCTTGTCACGATGACTCAAAATCTATGTAAATATTATGTTGGAAAATAATAAAATGGTCTAAGATGTCTATATAAAGAGCACTAGAGGGGATATGATTCCACTAGAGAGGAAGAGGAAAGGGGGCCAATGGGATATTAAACCCTCTTTTTCCATGTGTAGGCCTTAGAACTCATTCATTTAATTCCACGTGCCTTGAATGAGAAAATTATTTTCTTTTGACATATTAAATACAATCATTGAATGCATGTGTGAGGTTGGTTCTTATGTAGTTATGAAACCATGGGATGAATATAGTACTTCTATGACAATTGTAAGAGCCATTCACTCTATGGTTAGAATTAATATTAGTTGTCATTTCACTAATACTCCCATCGCCTTTGGAGTTTACCACTCATTTTCTAGGAGAATTCATACACTATGTAGAGCCTTCATGCTGCTCTCTCCATATGCAATTGCCAGATTGTGAAATTAATCAGAAATTAGCAATGTGAAGAGAAAATTACAACATTAGAGAAAACATAATGGTTGTAGGTGAGAATAGAGGTTGGGAAAGATAGGAGGCTTTACCCATTATTTATTTTCTACTCCTAGATGCTTGGGAAGACATGAATTGAAGATTAAAGGAGGTTCTATAAGAGCATATAATAGGTTGTACTATTTTTTGCACACACTAAAGAGAACTATAAGGGTTGGGTACTTGGAGGGACTATTGAGTAGAGAAACAATTGGCCTTCCTTGTGTTGTGTGGGATAGAGGAAGAGAGTTCCATAGTTGTATGGTTGAATGAGATGCCTGTAATGCTCAATGGTGAGAAGATTGGCAAATTGTGGGATCAAATTGGTTTTGGGATAAGAGAGAGAAGAATGTAGGAGTTTCCTTTGCCCTGGTGGTCCCATATCCCGACTTGGGGGTGGTATATACAGTTGATACCTATGATTGGGTGAAAAATTTCTCTTACATATCCAGTTGCATGGATCTTCTTATATTAAAAGATAATTATTCTTTGTTGTGTATGAATATGCAATGCTTTTATTTACTTCCTATGATGAATGTGTTTGTTAATGCATGATATGGGTGTGGACATAGTTTTAAATCCGCTATGCTTTATATTCATGCACATGCACATGCATTTCTTAGTTCATGTTGCCCATGGTTGGCTTAAATTAGTTATGAATTCAAATAATGGCGCACGGGGTGAAATTTAGAAATATGAAATTTGTATCTATCCCCTCCTAGAGTTAGAATGATGGATGTGGATGTGACAAACAACACGTGAAAATTTATTAACTATACCTTTGGTTTTCCTAAAGCAACCCAATTACAAACTATTACAGTCAAAGAATTACATATCGACACATTTTTATAAGAAAAATCCCACTCACTATCCTCTCTTTCCTATGCGATATTTTGGATCACATGACACTTCTCTTTCTCGTTTGCACCTACCTTCATTTTCCTAGGGAAGCCCCTCCCCTTATTCCCCTTCCCTTTTCCTTATTTTTTCTAAGATTTATTTCGAATGTTCGAGATGACCTTTACTAACCTTTGTTGCAGATATTTCTCCCTACGGATAAAGATAAAATCTCTTAGGATAAAGTAGATTAAACTAGCTCTATGCTAAGACAAAAATGAAACAAATGTAATCTTGGATCCTGGATTAAACTAGTATTTCAGAGATTTTACATTATGGGGAAAGAGAGAAAGTAACTCACATCCACTCTCAGCATTTGTCCTGCTTGTAGCTTTGATCCCAGAATCTTCATGATAGACCTATAGAGACAAAAAAATATACAAGCACATGCAATATTCCAATGTCTTTGGATTACAAGTTAAATTCCAAATCTATATAGATATAATTCATGAAACTGAAACATAATCAATACACATGAATTAGGAAACAAGGCAAGTTATATTATTAAGAAGCTTGAAAAGTTCTTACAAAGGTTGCTTGATGCCCAAACCAATCCTTCAGCTCCAAATGCTTCCACCTCTAGCTATCTCCACAAAAGGCTTATGATCATAGGTTTGATGCCCCAAAAGTCCTCCCCTTGGCTCATGGAAGGCGTCTCTCTTATAGCATGTGGGAAGGATAACCAACAAGAGAGAAGTGTGGATCTATGGAGTGTTTAGTGGATCAGGCCAACTAAACAGAGAGGGGGTTGGGATCGAATCAAAGATAGTAATCCCAACAAAATATCTCGAGGGTTGAGATCCCAAACTTCATGGCAAAAAGGATATAAGTGGACTACCGCGCCTCTAAGCCTGAGCATAACGTGGTAGTACCGCGCCACCGAGGAGGAGCAATGCGCGGTAGTGCTGACTACCACTCCCTAGTAGATGTGCAGGGAGCGGTAGTGCTTGTAAATAGGACCAAGTGGGGTTGATAGATGGCAGAAAAAGGATTTGTCTTTAGTGTTCAATCAATGGTCTTCTGTTCTGGTTGTTTATCAGTAGGGGGAAGTGTCATCTATGTTATTTGGTGCAAAGATTCGACACTAGGTTGTCAAGTGTAATATTGAGGTATAACAGATGCCCCCTAAAGTATGAGGTCAGAAGAGACTGATGGCCGAATAACTTTACAAATACTGTGCAGAGATAGCATTGAGGGGAGCAACAAGGAGCTGAAACAGAAACAAAGTGTCAGATATACCACCGAGGTGGGCATTCCCATGCTCGAAAACAATTGACTCAAAGCATGGCTGCCGACCAATACATTGCAGATCCATGAGTACTGAGATCATATAGACTGTAGACAAATCATGGCTTCTATGAACAATCGTAGCTCCATGAGATAGTAATGACACAGCCATGACCAATACATAGGTGGATCTGTGTGACAATACAGAAGAAATATCCATCGCAACCTAGATGTAATCAAGACACAAAAAGGTGTCCAGGGTCTTCTTCTCGATCGCAAACGATACGAATCTAGCCATGTGATTACAAGGAGTTGAATTCGAACATGGTGGAAACCATTTGATTACCGGTCAATGATGTGAACCGTTAACAAATGCAGGGGAAATCACCAATGATGAAAATGATCCCCAAGGTATCTATAGTACATCTCAATGAAATGCGAATAAAGGATTTGATGTTGAGCATCCGAGAGATCATTCAATCAGAGGTCAATGATGAAAGCCTACTGTTGAATACGAGGAAACTTGCCATTGAGGCATGCAGATACCAAGGTACTAATGGTTTGAATCCTAAGCCTAATTCCTGGATAGTGATTTGATGTCGACAGGAATAGACTTGTCGAAGGTGGGCCATGATGATTCCCACATCATCGACACGAAATCAGATTGAGAGATAGTATGAAACAATGGAACAACGGAACATGTACTTGACACAGCGAAAGTCTTGACACAACAGATGAATTGGAACAATGTAAACCCTTTGAACATATAATGGCATGAAGCAGAACCTGGCAGCAGGGATTAATGATAGAAGAGGATAGACATAGGACAAGTAGACTCGTGGCCAAAGAGACGACTCGAGATGATGACCATAACTCAGTGAGAATAGATAAATACCCAAAAATAGACAAGGGACAGACACATGCCATGTTCAAAGGTGACGACTGACAAGCTGCCAATAAAGTAAACTTGACTCATTTCCCAATTTCCCCCGACAGGATGGACGAGTACCTCTTTGTTGTTTTACGAGCTTGAGGAGGATAACAGATGCTCGGTATAGCTCATCTCATAGATGAGTTCGATCTCACATGTTTTACGAACCTGAGAAAGGAGGGGTTCGTCCCAAAGTGGGTCCTTCGATGTTAAATTTTAACGAGTCCAAGGAAGGAAAAATCGGCAGTTTTTTACATTTAGAGAGCCTGAAAAACATAAAGAAGGCTCCAGGATGTACTTTTTCATAAATTTAGTCCCTCAATCCCGAAAAAGTGTAAAACAATTCCCGAGAGAACTCTCCTAGTCAAAAGTTGTTTGAGGTATTCCTTTCTCGTAAATAGTCTAGACGGGCCGAAAAAGGGGTAACCTATCACCGAATAGACGACCTTTCAAATACTTTTACAGGTGTGAAAGAGACAAGTGCACTTGACAATCTTTTCGAAACAAGGGAGTCTAAAAAGAGCTTAAAGAGAAGTTCGATGGTCTTTTTTGTAAATTTAAATCATTTCGGCCCGAAAAAAGAATAAAATAAAACCGAAATAATACTTTCCTCATCGTTTTACGAGCATGAGTAAAGTTGACTAAGCTTGACATTGTTTTCTTGAGTTTGACAAGCATGACATAGGTGTGAAAGGCACTTGGAATCTTTTTCAAGTTTTAATCTAGAGCACGAAAAAGATAAAGTCGGCAAAATGAAGGTCAATAAGCAGGAAAATGCTAGTGTGAATGCCTTAGGAAGATCCTGTCAAAAAGACTTGTGAAACCTCGAAAAGATATTAGTAATGTGAAAAAGAGTTTTAACCTAGAAAGATAAAATAATGAGCAAAAATAAATATGTGACTTATCTAAGCAAGGAGTAAAAATGAAAAGTTACCATTTCACCTTGGCTATTTTTCTCATAGAGGAATTTCATCTATTGAAGGGCGAAACTTCAAGTATCCATATCTGGAGATCCAAGGCATCATTTCGATATCCGTCTACGCCGGGTAAGAGCTCTCAAGCTCCTCTTTCAATTCATGGCTTAAAATCTTGATTTCAGTTCAATTTTTCTGGTTTTTGAGGAATCCCTATGGGGCCTTTTTTGCCTCTAGAACTACCGCGGGCTCTCTGTGTCGGGAAGCACGGTAGTACCACTCTGTGTAGCCACACTGGGGCACGGTAGTCCTCTTTACTGCGTGCCCAGCTTGATACCAGGCACAGTAGTGGCGAAAATATGATAAATATAAATGGTTTTTCTTCATTTTTTGGACTGAGATCAAGTTACTATTTTTCTCACGAGTGATTCTTTGGACTTTTTGCAGGGTTTTATACCTCATTTGAAGCAAAACGGTGGAATGGAAAGAGAGAGAGCATGAAAATGATGATTTCTTGGATGAAAATGACCAAGATACTCTAAATGCATTGCAGAACTGTGGGTTACTAAAATTCTTCAAGACCAAAGGTATTCGCAAGCAAGCCAAACTTCTTACCCACATAATACAAATGTGGGAACCTGAGATCCAAGCTTTTCGAGTTGGAGAGCATACCCTCGAGATTGAGCTCGAGGATATCTATTTTCTCACTAGCCTCTCAAAGAGAGGGGCACGGGTGAACTTGACAGGGTACAGGGCCTCGGAGGAGAGCACCGATGTCTTGATTGCTCATTATTGTCGTCAAGGTTCCCGGAAGAAAAGTGGGAAAGTGGTCATTAAGGACGTTCTAGATCTCCCAATGAGAACCGTGTTGTTTGCCATCACCCGAGCGATGGGTAGTACAAGTCCCCATCAAGCATCTCACACACAAATGAATCTTGTAGTGGAGTGTTTAGCACCAACTCTGTTCAACTGGTGCAAAGGGGTACTATCCAACCTCAAGGAGTAAATAACCAAGTGTAAGAATGGAGAGAACCGCCAGTTTGGTTATGGGAGCATTTTGGTCACCTTCTTTTTAGAGAGGGTGCCATTGTTGCGTCCGCAACTGACCATGCCTATCCGCTCTGTCACTGAACCGAGGATGGGTCGATGGAGTGAGTATGCAGGGCGACTCGGGGGGCCACAACATTTATCCTTTGGCGAGAACTTCTTCTCATGGCTCAAGGAGCAGATCGTGATGATCGAGGACTATCCCTATGCAGGGATGGACTTCCGCGAGGATATTGACTTGGAATTACCCGATGATGAGGATTGGGATGAATCAAGTATGACCTTTACCAATGTATTCTCAAATTTTTGGAATATGTAATTTTTAGTTTTTTTTGGAATGTGTGAAAAGACCTAATGTATGTACATGTGCATGTCGCAGATCGCGGACCAAGGAGACCTGCAGGCTATTCGTTACGCCGAGGCAAGGTCGAGTACCAGGTTGCTTCGGAGGAGGAAGAAGAGGAAGAGGAAGCAGAAGAAGCAGGAGGGGTTTGTGACATAGAGTAGAATCTGCAGGGTTTGACTTTCAGAGTACTAGCTATGAGGATGGACGATGTTCCCCTCAATCTTTAGCGGCACACTGTGGGTGTGCCTAGATGTATTGGCCTACTCCTCCATAGGATGGCTAGGGCTATAGTTTTCTACCATCAGCGGCGCGCGGAATCTGAGGAGGCTCATGATAGGTGTGCTAGATCTCCTTAGATAGTAGTACTTTATATTTTTGTGGCATGTACACGATATGTAGGCTTGAGAGCCAACTTTTGTATGGGAATGGATCCCAAATTTTGTCTTTTAAACACAAACTTTATGTATTCAGAAAAAACACTTTTATATGTGATGATATATACATATGGACCTACTTCCATTTACAATAACTTGCGTGTTTATTTTATGATGCACTTTTCATGTATGGGCTAGATGCCAATCCAAAATGTAGTTAGCTAATGATTCAACTACAAAATTGAATTCTCTTGATATATGTTGATATGAAATATAATCAAAAGATCGTTCCAAGAGGTGTACCCTTCGAAATAAGCGAAGCAAAATAGGATCGCGGATAGCGTAGATACGATTCAAATGGGATACCATGAGTTGGGAGTCTAGAAAGACTGACAAGGAGTCGGTTCCAAGGGAAGCAACCTCGGTTAAGAGTCCAATGACTGCATGGTACTCTGCAATATTGTTGGTTGCGGGGCCCAAGCAAGTGCCTCCTGAAGATACTAACTCACCGGTAGGAGAATAAATTACACATGCTGCGGAAGCGAGGTTCTGGGTGTGTCAGCTCGCACCGTCAGCGAATCCATAGTAGGAAGACATTTGCACATAGAAGCACAAGTCGAGGTAAATAGGGATACATGAGATAAGATCCATGTATACACACACAAAAGAAGAAAATGAAAACAAACTAAGTACATTATGTACAAAAATGTCTCGCGCAGGATAAACCTACGCGTAGAAGCGTTTTAGGTATAGCCCGTTGCGGGGCCGTGCCAATGGTGTGCCGCCATAGTCGACGAGTTCCTAGGCTCCTTTCTCCAATACACGTTTTACAACGAAGGGGCCGTACCACATAGAATCTAGCTTTCCTTTTCCAAGTTTGTCATGCATCTGGTCATATGTGAGTATGAGGTCGCCTTCGTTGAAAACCCAAGGTTGAACGGATTTGTCATACTGTGCTTTGACGTGTTTTTTATGGGCCTCATTGGCTAAAGCAGCGTCTCGGCGGGTTTCATCTAGCTTGGATAGGTATAGAAACCATTCCTCTTCAAAGGTGGTATTGGGAAGTAGCTCTATGGCTATCTTGAGTGACGAGATTTCACATTCAATTGGTAAAATGGCTTCCAGGCCATACACCAGTTGGAATGGTGTGAACCCGATAGCACTTTTCATTGAGGTTCGGTATGCCCATAATGCCAAAAAGAGAGCTAAGTGCCAATTAGACTTATGGGTACCCACAATGCATTGAATCATGCATTTCAAAACCTTGTTGATGGCTTCGACTTGGCCATTGGCCTGTGGGTAGTACGGGGTTGAGTTTTCATGACGAAAACCCAACTTGGCACTTAGTTATTCAATCATATGGTTCCTGAAGTGGGATCCATGATCGGTCACGATGGATTGTGGGACTCCAAACCTAGCTATGATATGGTTGAATATGAACTGTGCTACTGTTTTTCCGTCTTCAGTATATGTAGGCATCGCTTCAGCCCATTTTGTGAAATAATCCACAGCTACTATGACATCGCTATGCCCCCCAGCTGAAGTGGGCTTACAGTGCATGAAATCGATACCCCATTTGGAAAAGGGGCCGATAGCAACGATAGGATGGAGTGGAGCGGGATGCGAGCATGTCTTACTGTGGAAGAATTGGTAGGGTGGACATTTGTTGACCGTTTCAATGTAGTCTTTAAATATCGAGGGCCAGAAATATTCTGCTCGTAGTATCTTCTGGGCCGTAGCCATCCTAGAGAGATGACCACCACATGCTCTAGCGTGGCAGTCATTAAGAACGTGTTCAAACTCGTCTAAGGTTAAACAACGTCGAAGAACGGTATCAACACCACGACGGTAAAGGGTATCGTTGATTATAAGGTAGTACTTGGCGTGATGTCGGATACGTCGATGTTCATCGCGATTGAGATCAGGGCGAAAACGTTGGGTTTGGAGATAGAGCAGAATATCTCCATACCACGGGTCGAACGTGCTAATGAGGAACAACGATTCATCGAGAAGATAATCGATGGGCTCAGGTTGCTTAGTAACACGGGGCAAATTACAAATCAATTCTGCAAAGACCAAATATTTCTTGGATTTGGCTTTGGCGAAGTCCAAGTCAAGCTCTTGTAGGATAACAATCCAACGGGAATATTTTCCCCCAAGCACTTGATGTGTGAAGATGTAGTACATTGGATTGAAATTTGCTATGACAATGGTCTGGTGGAGCATAATATAGTGGCGAAACCTCTGGACAGCGAACATTGTAGCTAGAGCCAGCTTTTCAACATGTGAGTAATGAGTTTCGAAGTCAAGAAGACTCTTACTAAGATAATATGCTACATGTTCTATGCCGTTGGTGTCTTCTTGGACTAACACCATGCCAATGGTGGAAGTCGAAGCTGCGAGACATAGAATGTAATCTCGTGTATAATTGGGAGGTTGAATCACAGGATCTTTAGTTAAGGCTTCCTTTAGATTATTAAAGGAGCGTTGGGCTTCGTCATCCAAAAATAAGGGGGTGTTCTTCTTTAGAAGCCTCATGTAGCCTTTTGTTATCTCGAAAAAATTGCATATGAAACGGCGTAGAAAGTTTGCATGCCCTTGCAAACTTTGAAGTTCTGGTATGTTCATGGGGGAAGGCAGGGATAAAATAGCTTCTACCTTCGCGGGGTCCAATCATATACCGTCTTTGGAGATTATGAATCCCAAAATTTTTCCAGGTTCAACGCAAAAAACACATTTATGCGGGTTCAAATGAATGTTGTAGCGACGACACCTTGCAAAGATGGCACCTAAGTGATCGGGATGATCTTCCTGAGTTTGAGAATGAGCGGGAAGGTCATCAAGATACGGTTCTGCAATATGTTTGATATCGTGAAATGTGTATGACATCGCTCGTTGGAAAGTTGCCCCGGCATTTTTTAGGCCAAAAGGTAACTTTCGATATGCAAATATTCCCCATGGGCAGATAAAGGTTGTTTTATGCTAGTCCACTGGGAGTATCTCGATCTAATTATAGCCAGAAAATCCATCCATAAATGAAAAGATGACACTCACGGCGCAGTTATCGATGATATGGTCGATGAACGGAGTTGGGTAGTTGTCCTTTGGACAAGCTTTGTTCAAGTCACGGTAATCGATGCAGACTCTAATCGTACCCTGTTTCTTGGCTACGGGAACGATATTAGATACCCATTATGTCAGCGGGACAGGATAGATAAAACCAGCAGGCAAAAGTTTTTCGACTTCGGCTTTGATAGCGGCTGCCTTACGGGGGTGGACAGGTCAGAGTTTCTGCTGAACTGGTCGGGTGCCAGGAAAGGTTGGAATCTTGTGGACCATGATAGAAGGATCTATTCCTGGCATCTCTTCATAAATCCAAGCAAAAACATCGCGGAATGTTTTAAGTGGGCATTATAGAACTCCATCTCGGTGGGAGTACAAGTCTTGCCAATATGAATGTTTTCCATGACACCAAGCTTCACTGAAATGTCGATGGGAGTGGTCACCATGATATTGGCCAAGTTTCCTTTGGAAAATATTTCATCGAATGAAGTGGGAAACTTGGTTTGAACCATTCAGAGTGAAGTGCCGGCTTTAGTATCTGGCTCAACCGCCTGGATAGTGGGAAAAGAAGACCGATGATGGAAATCTCCCTAGGGTGGTTCATCACCACACATAACCTCCATGATTGATTCATTAGTAGGAAAAATCAATGTGAGAGGATCGATAAGTGGTGAGGATGAACTAGCCTCAGACGAGAGTTGTGCCACTATGTGATGGGTAGTAGGATCGACCTAATCGGTGGCTGACTGGATCGCCTCATACGCTACAAGGTTCCTGTTTAATGGCATGGAGTTGTCATAGTTTTCAATCTTGGTAGGACTCGGTATCACCCAAGAATCATTGAATGGGGTGATATTTGATGATATCATGTTGACGATCTGTACGGGGGATCCGAGCTCTGGAAAACTCCGATAAGGGAGGAATCCTTCATAAGACCAACGCCAACGTCTTGGAAACGGTACCGGGGTTGATCCAATAACGGGACAGTGTTAGCGGAGTTCGAATGAGAGTCTAAGATACAGTAATATAACTGGTCTATGGTGACAATCTTCCCTTCATGAGGAATTTGTATGAGTCAAAAGACGGTAGATGCTATGGTGGTCATGGCGTAGAACCAATTCCGTCCAAGTAGAAGATTGTAATCTAATGGCGCATCTATGACTTCGATGTGTATAGATACTGTTTTGCCCCCTAGTTCAACACTAATCGTAGGAATGAGTTCGTAGGGCTGAAAACCATGTCCGTCAAATACTCTGAGAGTAGTAGGAGAAGTTGTGACTTCGGGTGAGCCTAAGGCTCTCCAACAATTCAAAGACATAATCGACGTGGAAGCACCCTTGTCTAAGACAGTGCGATGGATTCTATTTCCATGGATTTTTGTATGAACCTGGAAGGCTAACTGATGGGAAAGCCAAGGTTTGACATACTCCAAGTTAAACATGATAGTGTTTGAAGTATCCGGGTCTACTGCCCCCAGTGTTGAAAGTAAGGTTCTGTGTTGCGTAGGGCAGTGTTGGAGAACCTTAAGAGTTGACATGGCGCATGGTGCTTGAGCTAAGTCCTCAACAATGTTGTAATTTTGGGCAGCTCGCGCATTAGGATTGAATGTCACCTTTCGGATGGTTCCTTTGGGTGGGCGTAGCACTGTGTCTGTAGGCGGTCTCTCGATATGGAGATGATCGTTGGGGGGAGGTATGAGAGGAGGATCTTCAACAGGATACTTGCTCGTGGCTGTCACTGGTTGTTTGTTTGAACCTGGGGGGTTATCGTACGTCTTCGAACGAGTGGTGATATGAATCTCTTCATTACTCATCATCATGATTTCACGATTTGCGGATGTCTCTCCGCGAGGTGGGTTGTTCAGATTGCCCCCTTGCAGGGGATCATGGGCAACCATCTACTGTTGTTGTTGAGGGAAAGGATCGGTTAACACTGCCGGGCGGGAGGATCCTTTGAAAAATTTATTGACTTTGTCCTTGTAGGGACAGTCATGTGTATAGTGATCCTCCTGGAAAATGAGGCAGGGGAACTTTGCTTTCTGACGTGGTTTGGGGTCGTTGTGAGTAGGTTGTGGCTTGGGGTTCTCCTGTTGGTTAGAAGTTTTCTTGGATTTTCCATGATTATTCTTTTTCTTTCCTCCGGATGGTTGTGACGTAGATTGAACTACGTTCACCTCAGAGGAGAGAGCAAGAGAAGTAGAAGCTTTAGGAGTAGCCTGGGGTGGAGTGGGGGAAGCAGGAGCTTGCTGCCCCAACGATTTAGTAGCAGGCTGGTCCTTGACTGAACCGACAATGCCGTCGATGGGGGGTTCAGTGGCAGGCTTGGTTCGATCAGTAGTAATGCGGGTGGCATGGGGAAGAAGCTCGTGTAGAGTTCCGGATTGGGTATATACCAAATCCATATACTGAGCAGAATAAATGGCTTGTTCCTCTGTGACTGATCTGCGCATGGCAATATCCCTGGCGATGGGAGGCAGGAATGACTTCATGAACCAATCAACGAGTAACTAGTCCGGAATGGGTGCCTTGATTAACCTACGGCATCGACGCCACTCATGGATATGGTCTGAGATGCGAGTAGAAGTGGTTTGACGTAGTGAGGTTAACAGTTATGTTCCAGTCTCGTACCGGATGGGGAGCTGGAAATAAGTTAGAAACTGCATGGCCAAGGTATTAAAATCGTGAAAGGAGTGTTGAGGCAGCTCGATATACCATTTTGCTACCGTACCGGTAAGCGTGCGCTGGAAGAGCCGTAACCGAATGGAGTCGTCCATCAATGAGTTTGATGAACACCAAAGATGGAAGGTCATCATGTGGTTCTTAGGGTCTTCCCCGGGTTTGGCATCGAACTTAGGAATGTCCGATGGAAGTTTGGTTGGAATGGGTGGCCAATGAGGTTCATGCTAGATAGAATCGTTGATGAGCCTCGACAAATCGGGTAAGTCTAGCGTGGCCAAGAAAGGAAGTTGACGATTGGGCTGCGGGTATGAGTAGTAGTTGTATGGCGCAGAGATGCCTGTGGGGCCTTGCACAGCATACTGCTGCGTTTTGTACCCATACATGCTTCCCGCGGGGTATTGCTGGAAGTTCTAGGGGTAGTATACCATCTGGTTAACCGGTTGTGTGTTCGAAGTCATGGGATTTATTGTCTGATTAGGAATCACAGTGGTAACCGGTTGTTGGATGTTCTGCTGAGTGGGGATGGCGGATAGCGTAACCTAGGGTTGATGTGTCCCAGGAATGTTTCCTGCTCCTTGTTGGGGTATGGTTCCCTGGGGTTGTTGGGTCCTAGGAATGTTACCACTACCTTGACTGGGTGGAGGATTTCCCATACCAGGGTTAGGGGGTGGTTGCAAGAATGGCGTCCATGGAATATGGGTTCCACCCTGATGAAGAGGTGGAGGTTGAAGGGATGGGTTCCATGGAGTGGTTGCGGCTGAAGGGTAGGGAAAGCCGGAGTTCAAGTTGGGGGAAACAAGAGGTTGAATAGGTTTCCCCCTAGCTTGATTCTAGTTTCTGAACAATGAGTATCCCCCGCTCTGTGGGATTTGAGATCCCCAAGAAGGAAGCATGCTTGACAAGGGATGTTGAGGGTAAATTCCGGTTGGAATACCGACATAAGGTTGTCCGATACCGGGTCAGTTATACATGCCTAACTGAGCAGATGCTGCTGGTTGAGAGGATTGTTGAATGGTGCCAGTGGGGGCGTTAACGAGTGGGAATCCTCCAAGTAAAGGGCCTTGTTGAGCCGATGGAAAAGATGGAGGTGTTGGTTGAATTGCCCCACTTTGAATGGTACCAATGGGTTTCCCTCCAGCAGGTGGATTGGATGGTCCAATGGGAGGGGGTTGGTGACTAGGAGTAGTGTTCCCAAAAAATGGTTGTTCCCTTGTAGGATGGGTTGATGGTCCGCCTGGAGGGGGTTGGTTGTTGGGATTAGTGGTTCCAGTAGTCGGGTTGTCCACCTCTTGAAATGGTGTAGATGGTGGCCGAAGATGAACCTCCGGTCAACATGGATGAGCCAACAATATGATTTGATGTTCTTCCGACACTAGAAAGGTGAGATAGTGTCAATTAGCCAATGGCGCCAAAGGTGCCAATTTGTGGAGGGGGTCTTCCATATGTTACAAGCGGGGATGGAGAGAATACTGGGTTATCCCTCATAAGTAGTGTGTCCCTGGAAGATACATCAAACATACTTGGTGGTAACAAATGTGGGGAATTTAACTGAGGGGTATCAGGAGTTACGTTCATAGGGTCTTGAAAAGTAGGAGGACCATCGAGGGCTTAGACCGGATTTGTATCTTGTAAGGGGTTGAAAGTGTGAGTTGGGTGTTTGGGATCCAGAAAGAAATGAGGTATAGTAACATTTGAAGGTCCGGAGCCGTCGGCATAGGAGTGATGAAACTTTGTACTAGACGGAACGTTGGGAGCTCGGTAATTAGGAGGATGGGTAGCAGGGGGATATCTAGAAGTTGTTGAGAGCATTTTCTCTGTATCATGTTTAAACTGTTCCAATGCTAAAGGGGAGTTAGAAAGACTAACCATGCTATATTGGATCAATGCCATGATTTCTTGTCTTGAGGGGAGATTGGGGAGGGACACGGTAAATGGTACGTTGCTAGAAGAACCAGTTTCCTGAGTGTGAACACTTGACGGCATAGTGATGGCAGGCGGAGGTTCCACCTGGGAAGTAAGAAAGTCAAATTCAGGTTCAAAAGGTGTATTAGGTAGTTCAGTTTCTTCGATAATTTCGACGTATCCGTCTGGGACTACAATCAGCTCGGACACATCTTCATCTGATCCTTCCGGAACATCGTAGAAAGTATCTGGTGGAAGGGTAGTGCTAAAATCTGGGAGGATGATAGCCTCCGGTCTAGTATCGTGGGAAGTACTAGCTTCAGCCACTGCAGTGTTGTCCACTGTGGCAAATATATCTGGAATAACAGTGGGTGAAGTGACAGTCGAAATCTCAGGTGTGTTACTAGTTGCAAAAACTGTAAGAGGTTCTGAGACCGTGCTGTGAGTTATAGCTACAGGCGGAACTGAAGATGTAGTGCGGATAGGGCGTGGAACATTCCCCCAGCCAGCAGGGGTAGGAATACGTGATGTAGGTGGACTAGAAGTCTGTGGTGGTGGTGGTGGGATTCATCCCTGTATTCTCCGTGATCTCCGTGGATCAGACATAATGGTAGGAATACAAGTTCTGGGGATAGTCTCGTAACAAAGAACTCAAAAACCCTAATGCAGTCGAGTGTGCAAAAGGGGAGCTAGAAAAAGCAAGGCTCACAGGCCAAAACGCAAGCTCTAAAAACTATGCTGAGACTGGCGTCACAGTAAGCGAGCTGAAAACAAAAGTGGCCAGAATGCCAACAAGCAATCACTAAGAAGAAAAATGACCCTCTAAGAAGATGAAATAGCAAGAAAAACCTCCTAACTAAGAGTTGGAGACCTCAACAAGTTGTATCCTTCGTAAGGTGATGAAATCCAAGTCAAACAATCTAAAATGAGAGACCAATAATGGAAGGATATCCCTCTACCGAAAGGGATCCTGGGTAAAAGAGCCCTAGTAGAAAAGTCACTAAGCTACCTCGTTCATGACACGTTGGAAAAGATTTTTGGCGCTTCTGCCTTATCACCCTCGTATCACCAGTATGATGGCTGGAGAATACAAGGAAGACAATGATTGATGTTGCCTTAGGGCTAAGTGGAGTACAGCATTCCACAGAGTCCGTCCGGTTCTCGATCTCGCGACGGTTTAACCCTTGAAGCAATAGGAGACCCCTCCACAAACTGGTGTATGACCGTGTCAACAAATACTAGAGGATTTTGGTACCCTAGAGGACAACAACTATGTCTCAGATGATAATGACAAGGGGGAATTATTTGGATGCCTATCCCCAGTGTCCTATCTAACTAACAAGTTCTTTTTCTCCTCAAGTGAGGTTATGATGTGTTGAGTTAGGGAGTGTAAATTTTAGTGGTTGTATTACTCAATCAGGTGAATGGACGTGAAACTTGGTGATGGTGTGATGACCCAAACCATGCAAATGAGAATGAATCGAAATGATCCTTTTATTCAATGAAATCTAGCTAAAGTAAAGAGAGAGTTCTTCGATCATAATGCATGAATTTTTCAAAGGAATGAAAAGAAAACCACTCCAAAAACAACTTTTTGTTTCTTTTTCAAATAAGCCAAACTAAAATAAACACTACTTTCAAATGTAACTGATCCACAACAATGATGCTTCAAAATGAGAATTTATGTGGCAAACAGAGATGAATGATTCACTTCCTAATATGCAAAAGTATGACTGGATCTTTTCAAATAAGAAAAACAATGTTCTCGAAAGATAATTTCCAATATTGATTTTAATAGCAGTAATGGAAAAGATAATGCTTGTAAGAACGATGTAATGTTAAGAATTATATAATCAAGGGAAAGAAAATAGTGACAAAAACTTGATTATGATGAAAGGATCAAGCTAATGCAAAAATAATGAAGGGGTGATCAAGATGCAAATGATGCCACTAACTCAAAGAATACAAGCTTAAACCAAAAATACAAACAAACCAAAGAAACTTGCAACTGGCTAACAATAATAGGGTATGTAGACAAGAATCAATTGGGAATAAAGAAGTAGATATGATGATAATTAAGGACCATAAACCCAAAGTTTTGAGAATTTTCTACAAGGATTTACACAATAAAGTGGAAGCACGGTGCTGTGGCTAAGCAAGTTGTAGGGTTCTAAGGAGCAACAGGAAAATCAACCCAAGGCAGAGAAGGTCATAAATGACCTGTAGGAACCAAACAAAGTAAGATAAACAAAAATTTATAGGGACTACCGCGGGCTTTCCATAACTCCATGCGCGGTACTGGTAAACTACCGCGTTCTAGACTGTGTGAACGGTGCGGTACTACCGCTCTGTAGGCAGTTATGGGGGCATGGTACTGGTAAAAGGATGGACAGGGCACTACTTTAAGAAAAGTTCTAGACATTTCAAGGGTGTGCAGACCTAGAGGAATCAATGATCAAAGGTAGAGAGCTAATGCAAAGGGAAGGGGGGTGAATGGAGGTCAAAAAGACCAAAATCCACTACTGGTTTGAAGGAAGAGAAAAATCACAATCAAGGATGACTGGAAGTGAAAGAACTCAATCAAACAGGGTTCAAACCAGCGGAGTTGCCAGTCTTTGTTGCAAATATTTCTCCCTACGGATAAAGAGAAACTCTCTTAGGATAAAGTAGATTAAACTAGCTCTATGCTAAGACAAAAATGAAACAAATGTAATCTTGGATCTTGGATTAAACTAGTATTTCAGAGATTTTACATTATGGGGAAAGAGAGAAAGTAACTCACCTCCACTCTCAGCGTTTGTCCTGCTTGTAGCTTTGATCCCAAAATCTCCGCGATAGACCTATAGAGACAAAACAATATACAAGCACATGCAATCTTCCAATGTCTTTGGATTACAAGTTAAATTCCAAATCTATATAGATATAATTCATGAAACTGAAACATAATCAATACACGCGAATTAGGAAACAAGTCAAGTTATATTATTAGGAAGCTTGAAAAGTGCTTACAAAGGTTGCTTGATGCCCAAGGCAATCCTTCAACTCCAAATGCTTCCACCTCTAGCTATCTCCACAAAAGGCTTATGATCATAGGTGTAAAATCTGAATCATAGCAGAACCTAGCTACTATGGATTCCTCACTAGTGAAAGGATTGCAACACATTTACAAGAATGAGCATAAATCTGTAAAATGAAGAATAATTAACACATGAAATGGGTGAATAATGTAAATATTATTGACTGTCCAACCTCAAAATAGGTTAAGAACATCCATTTATACAAATCTGGAACAATTCGAATCCATCTGGAGTGTTCACACTGATCTAGCTTAGAAATAGCTCAAACCCCCCTAGGTTGACCAAAATATCCCAAACCATCCCAAACTGGTTCGAATGACTGGACAGGCCCATGTGACCTCACACATGTGGAGAATCTGGTTGGTTAGAGGTTAGGTAGCAAGAATTGGCTAAAAATGGGCAAAGGAGGCAAGTTTGTCCACATTCTGAGCATGTGCGCCCTTGGTCAAAGAGAATCCCACAAAAAAAGGAGCAAGAGCACCCTGGGCATGCAGGAAGCAATAAATGATTGGGAGGGCGCACCCAATAGCTAGTTTGACTTGGCACAATACTCAGTTTTGTCCACATTGCCAACTGGTTCAAGCTAAATGACCATTTACTCACTAACCAACTTGGGGATGCAATTATTAAGCTGTTTGGTACTAATTAACCATCAATTAATAAATGATTAATGTACATAGGTGTAATAATGTTCTAACACCCCCCCTTAAGCTATACTTAATGAAATATCAAAAATAAGGCCTTGGCAACTAGGCTCAAGTCACCTTTTACATCATAAGAATATATTTGTCCATGTAACCAAGGTAAGGAGGAAAACCACATGGGAAATAAAACCTCCCCTCTAAAATGGACATGTGGCATATATCAGAATACACCAATCATCACCATGCATCACTCACCCCAAGCAAATATCTAAGGTGAGTGAAGGTCTTCTCGGTAAAACACTTGGTGAAGATATCAACAGTTTGCTCACTGGAAGGGAAATACTGCAATGCTATGGTCCGGTCATGCACCAAACCCCGAATGTAATGCATGTGTATCTCTATGTGCTTGGTCCTTTTCCTCTGAACTGGATCAGTAGAAATCTTGATTGTACTTTGATTATCACACCAAAGAATAGTGGGTGAATAAAAAACAATCCCGAACTCTGCAAGAATACCTTGCAACCAAACACATTGTGTGGCTGCATTAACTGCTCCCCTGTACTCGGCCTCAGCTGAAGATAAGGAAATAGTATTTTGTTTCTTGCTTGACCAGCAAATAGGTCCATGTGCAAGCATAAAAACATAACCAAAAGTTTATTTCCGATCAATGCAATCACTAGCCCAATCAGAATTTGTAAATCCTACTAGTTCAAGGGATGAACCGACAGCATAATGGATACCAAAGGACTTAGTACCCTGAAAATAATGAAGGATCCTCTTGGCTGCCTTCCAATGGATCTCATGAGGTTCTTGCATGTGCCTAGCAACAGCCCCAACATCATATGAAAAATTTGGTCTAGAATGAGTAAGATATAGCAAGCTTCCAACAAGCTGCCTATACAACGAGCTGTCAACTAGTGGAGAAGAACCCCACTCATTTAGCTTAACTCTTGAAAGAAATGGAAATTTTGCAGACTTACATTCAGCCATCTTAAATTTCTGCAGCAAATCTGAAGCATACCTTGACTGAAATATAGAAATTCCATTCACAGTTTGGTCTATCTCCAAACCCAGAAATTGTTTTAGCAATCCTAGATCGGTCATGGAGAATGCACTGTGCAATGCTCTCTTAACTGAGTCAAGTTCTTTGGTGCAGATACCAGTGAACAAAATATCATCAAAATATAGTACAATAATCAATATCAGGTCACTAACATGCTGCATATAAACATTTGGATCAAACTTACACCTCTCAAACCCCAAAGATAGCAGAAAATTGTCCATTTTTGCATACCATGCTCTAGGAGCTTGCTTGAGCCCATAGAGTGACTTGTTCAACCTGCAAACAAGTGTATGATCAGAAATAAAACCTTCAGACTGTTGCATATATATATCCTCATTCATATCCCCATGAAGGAAGGCACTTTTTACATCCATGTGATGAACCTCCCATCTCTTGGAAGCCCCAATGGCCAAAACTAGTCTTACGGAGTCCATCTTTGCCACTGGTGCAAATGTCTCTGTATAGTCCACTCCTTGAACCTAAGAGTAACCCTTAGCCACCAACCTGGCCTTATACTTCAGATAAGAGCCATCAGATCCAACTTTGGTTCTATAAACCCATTTGCATTGCACTAGTTTCCTCTTGGGAGGAAGAGGGACCAAATCCCAAGTTTTTTTCTCATGGAGTGAGTTCATCTCTTCTTGCATGGATGATTGCTACCTTGGGTCCATACATGCTTCTTAATATGAATTTGGATCAGATCCAACCATCAAATAACATGCCTCACTCAGATCATAATTATCACATTCAAAGGAATTGTGAAATTGAGATCTAGTTTTCCTAGCATCTTGGGGATCTCCCACAAGCTCTTCGACACTTTGAATTGTTTTCTCTTCCCACTTGGGCCTTGAGGGAGGGATATGATCAGAATACATATCAACATCATCTTCAACAATATCAGAATCAGAAATATCAGAAGAAGAATCACTACTTACTTCATCATCAAGAAGAGGAAATGTGCATTCCCCATCACCTTGTTCACTAGCTTGCAAAAACTCTTCTTCTTCGAATTTGACACTTCTTTCGATGAAAGTTTTGAGAGTGGATGGATAAAAGAGCTTGTAGCCCTTGGAATCCTCTGCATACCCAACCATGATTGACTCCTTGCTTTGGGGCTGCAAGGCCTTTCTCTTCTCCGGTGGAATTCTGGCCCAAGCCCTTGAGCCAAAATTTTTGAAATGTGAAACATTGGGTTTTTGGCCCATCCATGCTTCAAATGGAGTAATTCCATGCAATTCTTTGTGTGGTGCTCTATTCTAAACATATTCTGCACAATTCATAGCTTCAACCCACAATTTAGGAGACAAATCCCTTGCTTGCAACATGCAAGTTGCCATCTCTTTCAGTGCTCTATTTTTGCGCTCTGCAACACCATTTTGTTGTGGTGTGTAGGGCACTGAGTGTTGCATCTGAATGCTATGCTCTTGACAGAGCTGCTGCAGATTCTTATTGACATACTCTCTGCCATTATCAGTCCTCAAAACCTTCATGGCCTTCCCACTGAAGTTCTCAACCATACTCTCGAAAATTTTGAAACATTCAAAGACTTCAGATTTTTGCTTAAGGAAAAATAACCAGCAGTACCTTGAGTAGTCATCGATGAAGGTGAGCACATATTTGCAGCAGCCATAGGAGGGTGTGGGGAGTGGACCTATTAGATCAGAATTCACTATCCCAAGTGGCTGATCAGCCCTCCTTTCCTTCCCTTTGTCATACTTCTTCTCAGGATGCTTCCCAACCATGCAACCCTTGCATGTTCCATTGGAAAAACTGATTTGTGGCAGCCCTTCTACCATCTCTTCTTTGCTCAAATCTTGAAGATATCTGTAGTTTAGGTGACCATACCTTTGATGCCATAGCTTGCTGGTCTCATTCCCATGTGATAGAAGTACACTTGGTGAAGAGAACTCGAGAAAGTGGGAGAACTTGTACATCTTCATATCATGGTCTACAACACCCATTGCAACAATTTTTTCGGTGGAAATTTTTGATATCTCCACATCATCCTGAGTGAAGAAAACTTTCTTTGCTGCTCCAGTATGTGTCATTTGATATATAGAGAGAAATTTTTCTGTAAGATTTGGTACATACAACACATTAGAGAAGAACCCATTCTCCATAGAGATTTTCCCAATGCCATGAGTAGGGATTTCTGAGTCATCTCCCATTCGAATGGAGAGACCACTGTAGGGTGCAAGTTCAGAAAACGAATCTCTTGAAGAAGCCATGTGCCTTGAGGCACCTGAATCAATGATGAAAAAGCGTGACTGAGATGTACAAGCCACCAAATCATGGCAACTCTCCTTGTCTTCAGAAACGCACTCCTTCTTCTTGGAACTTTCAGGAAGAGGAATATTGTTTTTTTGTAGGAGATGGGTCATCATGTCTATAGTTTTCTTCATGCATGAACTCTCTGGGTGAAAACCCCTTTGACAATAGCTGCATTTTGTCTTCTCAGCGTTCTTTCCCTTGTTCTTGACGGGATTTGAAACCCCCTTAGAGGATTTGGGCCTCTCATCCTTCTTCTTCTTCTCTTGAGGTTTCGACCCCTTGGGTTTTTGCTTGCCTCTTCCATTTTTTGAATCTCCAGCTGCAAGAACTTGGTCTTTTTGCTTGATGGAGCCTGTCAAGACCAGCTTGTCTTGCTATTGAGTTAGCATCTCCATGAAGTCAGCCAAAGGTGGCATCTTCCAACCTCTAACTATGAGCCTTGTGGAGTGGAAGGAAGACACAAAAACTGAGCATTCAGAACCCAGTTTGGAGAGAATGGACAACACCAACTGTTCTTCTTTCTTCTCTATGCCACATTGTCTGATCTGCAAGACCAAGTTCTTGAACTTGGTGAAGAAGTCCTAGATGGAATTGAAATTCCCTAGGCTCAGTGAAACAAGCTCATTTTTGAGTTGGTGGCCTCTCATCTCATCAGTCTTTCCAAACAAGGTCTCAAGCTTGAGCCACACTTCATTTGGAGTAGCTAGACTTTCTACATGAAATAGGAGGTCTCTTGAAATGCTAAGACAAAGGAGGACAAATGCCTCATCTATTCTGTTAAAAAACTTGGATTTCTCCATAGTTGAGTTTGGCTCCACCTCAGTGCCCATCGTAATTCTGTAGAGACCCTTAGATCTTAGCAAAATCACCATTTTTGCCTTCCAATTGAAATAGTTGAAGGGAGTAAGCACATTTGGGTGAGATGGCTCCATTCTTCTCTGCTGCTCACGCACTTGCTGACAATGTTGATCTTCAATACCTGCAAACAACTCTCAAATCACTCAGGAGGGATCTGCACTAACAGATTCGAACCCTATTTGATAGTGGGTGCATTCGGGAGAGCATCACACCTGAGAAGAGCCACTAGATTTCTCCAATGAACTCAGGCAATGGCCTCAGGAATTATGTGGCTTCTCCACTGCTTCTAGCAAGCCACTAAAACAGTCTTACTAGTTTGAATGGTAGCTCCAAGATCTCTAAAACCATGTAAAATCTGAATCACAGAAGAACCTAGCTACTATGGATTCCTCATTAGTGAAAGGATTGCAACACATTTACAAGAATGAGCATAAATATGTAAAATGAAGAATAATTAACTCATGAAATGGGTGAATAATGTAAATATTATTGACTGTCCAACCTCAAAATAGGTTAAGAACATCCATCTATACAAATCTGGAACAATTCGAATCCATCTGGAGTGTTCACACTGATCTAGCTTAGAAATAGCTCAAACCCCCCTAGGTTGACCAAAATATCCCAAACCATCCCAAACTGGTTCGAAACTGCTATGTGAATGCTGGGAATGATTGGACAGGCCCATGTGACCTCACACATGTGGAGAATCTGGTTGGTTGGAGGTTAGGCAGCTAGAATTGGCTAAAAATGGGCAAAGGAGGCAAGTTTGTCCACATTCTGAGCATGTGTGCACTTGGTCAAAGAGAATCCCAAAAAACAAGGAGCAAGAGCGCCCTAGGCATGCAGGAAGCAATAAATGACTGGGAGGGCGCACCCAACAGCAAGTTTGACTTGGCACAATGCTCGTTTTGTCCACATTGCCAACTGGTTCAAGCTAAATGCCCATTTACTCACTAACCAACTTGGGGATGCAATTATTAAGCTGTTTGGTACTAATTAACCATCAATTAATAAATGATTAATGTACATAGGTGTAATAATGTTCTAACAGTAGGTTTGATGCCCCAAAAGTCCTCCCCTTGGCTCATGGAAGGCCTCTATCTTATAGCATGTGGGAAGGTTAACCAACAAGACAGAAGTGTGGATCTATGGAGTGTTTAGTGGATCAGGCCAGCTAAACAGAGAGGGGGTTGGGATCGAATCAAAGATAGTAATCCCAACAAAATATCTCGAGGGTTGAGATCCCAAACTTCATGGCAAAAAGGATATAAGTGGACTACCGCGCCTCTAATCTTGAGCATAACGTGGTAGTACCACGCCATAGAGGAGGAGCAATGCGCGGTAGTGCTCATGACTACCGCTCCCCAGTAGATGTGCAGGGAGTGCTAGTGCTTGTAAACAGGACCAAGTGGGGTTGACAGATGGTAGAAAAAGGATTTGTCTTCAGTGTTCAGTCAATGGTCTTCTGTTCTGGTTGATTATCAGTAGGGGGAAGTGTCGTCTATGTTATTTGGTTCAAAGATGCGACATTAGGTTTTCAAGTGTAATATTGAGGTATAACAACCTTGAAATGATCCCATTTTTTAACATGGTTTTATCAAGTTCAAGGAAGCCTCTGCCATGAGGGGACCTTTGTGGGGACAACTTAGACCTCCCATATTCAGTTGTATCTAGTTGCTACGTGGTAGTGTTCAATATTATTTATCTTTACCCTTGTCTTCTCCTTCTATGAGTATTATGTTCCTTTCTTCTTCCTCTTCTACTCTCCCTCATATCTTGTACACTCAAGGAAATATTCTCCCCTTTATTATAGTGCTTCTCTCTCCCTTTTCTTTGGTCACATTATCGATAGGTGGGTTCCCTCTAGGTCATTATCTCTCTTTCTAGTTAGGATCAATTATTTTTTCTTTGGTCTTTGTCCTAAGATGTCACCTTAGTTGTTTAAATTCCATAACCTACACTTATATATCCCCTTTTATAGTGGCATCATCTCGTCACCTAGTTTCCTTTTCCTCTACTACTATACCATTGACATTGATCTTTTTTTTTTTTTCTTTCATTGAATTTAAGATGATATATGCCATCTCCCATTCTCAGACTAAATCTAGGCTATCATATGTTCCCTTTGTGCTTGTGGTGACTCATATTAGTGTATGCCATCTCCTCCCACTTTTAAGCAAAGGCTCCCTCCTTCCTTGTCTCTTCTCTTGTTTTTATCCTTTGGTCTATGGAGTCCTCTTCTTGCCCTCTTTCTAGATCCTACTTCCCTATCTCTGTTCATATTTGGGTTGACAAACTCTATCCTCAAAATGTGTCTAATTTATCTCACCTCACCCATATGAGTATTCCTAACATGCCATATACTTGTAATTTGGGTACTCACAAAACAATTCCAACCCAACCTTGTAACATAGGAGGGCCTACCTCATACTATGTGATCTAGGTTAACTATAAATGATATCCACCACTTCCTACAACATGAAACCATTTGATAGTCCTAACCATGTTTATCATATGAATCCTTTCCCTCCTAACCAAGAAAACATATAATAACCTACCCATGCAGGACCTGCGATGAATTTGCATAAAAATCGCACACGTGCGACATTTCAGCGATTCAACCAGTAAAGTGTCATTAACATAAAGAATGCATCTCACCATAGGCATCCTCAACAGATCCAAAACACAACATGGGTACAGAAGTGCCAAGAAACAGTCAAAACAAAGGGGTATCATGGGTATTACATAGTTAACCTGCGTTATAGCACAGGTTACCTGAACAATGATCGCGCTACACCCATGCAGATTTTCCTTCGATAGCCACGCTAGTGTAAAAATGGAAGGACCACTCACACCCAAAAGCACATTAAAGAATCAATCCTCCCCAAGGATCAGAATTAATCTCCTCACACACTTGGTGGCATTAATCAACCCCCCTTGTGTACTTTGGAACTAGTTCATGAAGGAGGAGAGTTCACATTTGGATCTAGTTATTTAATGGCCACGTATTGGCCTATAAAAGGAATCCATTGGCATGCATTTTGTAGAGAGAAATTAGAGCAAGGTTATGCTGTTGGATTTGAGTTGGAGCTTCCTCATAGCCCACCATTTCCTACCATTGTGAGCATTTCCAAGCTTGTTTTCCGCCTACCATCAAGGGGCAAGTGTTTCTCTCCATTGTTCTTCCATCTACTTAGCATTTAGTTTGGACAAGAAATGCCTCCCTAAGGGAGATTGTTTGATTCCATTGAATCCTTCACCTCCTAGGTGTTGTAAATCTATTCCATTGGGAAATACAAGAGTGGGTTAGCATACCTTTGGTTGTTGTTGGAGTTTGCATATTTCCCCCATTTCTTTCATTTTATTTTCATCAATATTTTCATGTTTGGATGTGAACTACACTAACAATCTCTTGCAGGATCACTTGGAGGAATACCAACAACCCAAAAAGGGGCTCCAAGGACTAAGGCCTTGCAACAACCTACAAGTCTTAGCCCCTCACCAAGTGGAAGAGTGCACTTGTGTTATTTTTCCCATAATAGTTATAATGTCGACCATACTTGTTTTTGTTCATTTATTTTTAAACTAGGTTGTTTTATGCTAAGTATCTAATTCTGGGCATTGCTCACTTGCAGGAGAGCAGGTATTCCACCTCTTGCTTCCAGAATCTGGCCCCATCATGGCCATAGCTTATTTTTTTCCACAGCCGTGCGGTTCCCGGTATCTCTGTGCGCTGATAGCGTGGATTTGATTGCAAGTTTGTTTCACCAAGGCCTATGTGACCATGTTATCCACACACTCTCAATGTACGATTTCCCAAATTGGACCATTGAATACAAAATTTACATTACCTCTTACTGATCAAAACCCTAGTTCTCTAAATTGATGAATAAAACAAGAACCGAGCCATGGAACCATAGGGTCAGGGGTGCATCATCAATATTTGGATGCCATGAATCCAATGGAGTTGATAGTTCATTGTCTGAATCATATTTTTTTATTTTATTTCAAGTTTCAAGTTGTTTTCCAAACTCATTTGCAGACCCTTGGTAAACTTGTCCCAAGGCCAAAAATAACCTATTGGAGGAGCATTTTTTAGTGTTGTAAGTTGCTGCAAGTTTGTTTGGGAAAGGCCTATTTGACCATACGATCTGCATGCTCTCAGGGTAGGATTTCCAAAATTGGACCACTGATCAATACAAAGTGTGTAATGTGTCTCTTATCAAGAACAAAACCTTGGCTCTCGAAATATATGAATGAAACAAGTGTTGAGCCACTTGTGTATGTCTAGTGAGACACTTGTAGTAAGGAATTCTCAAACACATAAGAATAGATTTAACAATCCTTTAGATATTATCTTCTTGTGGTATGTGAAGGTGAGTGGCATCATATCAGATAAAATATTATATTCATATGCCCTTGTGCAACCCATGTCTATCGATATGCAATGATAATACAATTAGAAAAGTATTGCAATTAGGAATAGACTGAAAACAAAACTAAACTTTACATATATATAAATAATGCGATACATAAGAAAACCACAACAAAAGAGAACAGTAACGAATGAGCCATGATGAACAATATGGGAAGCATTATACAATTGATGTACAATGGTTCTAATTTTTACGATGTAAAAACTTTTCAGGTGGAACCTTATTAGTTTTTTATGACATAAATAATAAATTTATCATTAATATATTTTGTCAAATACTTGACATGAATCATTGATTCCAGTCTAATTAAATGCAATTGATTTTCATATACTTTGAGATTGCAATACACATGTCAAGACCCTTTTGCAGCAGAATAATAAATAAATCAACAAGTAATCACATAATAAACACTGTAGATTTTGGTCAAAAGACCCAGGAAAAACTGTGAGAGGATCTTCTTTATTATTTGCCCGAAAATTCATAAACTTAGAAATTCCTTTTTGTCACGGGGTCTTCACTCAATAAACAGCTATCATAGCACGTTCGATCATGGCATATGAAACAATACCCCTAATTTCACTAAATATTGGAAAATACCTTCCAAAATTGTTTTTTTTAACTCCCTCCCAATATGCCTTCCCAATTTAAAAAAACCCCGATTTTCACTAGATATTGTATGTATCGTTTCATTAACATTTTATACACTCCTTTATATTTCTACCTAGTATATTGATATGATACCCCTCTTATGACCCCACATGCATTCTACAATGCACCTTACTTCTTTCGATGTATATCGTGGATGCTCATTACTTCACCCACAATGCAATTACTCAACCACATATCATTATGATTTGCAACATCTCATGGTCTAATGAAGAGATAGGAGATCACTTCTTGTATGTCCCTAGAGCCAACGCACATAGTACAACATTTAGATTGCATGTTGCAGTTCCCCAATCGCTGACTAAGCCTGTTGTGGGCTAGGTATCCAAGCCCCCAGGGCCTATAACAAGATCTAGGAGGTTGACTAAACCTCCCAAGGCCTGTAATAGGCACGAGTGGTTGGGTATTCAAGCCCCCAAGGCCTATCGAGGGCCTATAACAGGCCCTGGAATCTTAGAACCTCCCAAGGCTATTGGAAACAACTGGCTGAGTGTTATTGGTAACAATTGGCTGTCAATGACCACTGTCTCTCGACTATGATCGAATCGAAACCCACTTCACCACGAAACCCCTGGCCTCAAGCATGCCTCAAGACGTGATTTCTGTGCGTACTGGGAAGCCCGAGCCTTGCCTCAACCCGATTTCTCATCCGGATGTGATCCCGCCATCTCCATTTGGCCAATATTTATCGTCTCGCCCATATAAAAAAGACCCCAAAGTATTTTTGTATTGTTACATTAAATAAATAAAAAACCCTTTGCCCCTTAATATATAAGCAATATAATTTTTAGGTTTTCATGAATATTTAATACCGCAATATGAATGAACGTGATATTATATTACCTTCTAGTGAAGCACCCATGATTTTTGTACAGTACAAGATAATTAACAACATATTTAAACTACAATAACTCATTGTTTTTCATCTTGAAAAACATGTAGACAACAATAAATGATGGGTATGGCCTCCTGTACGGACTATTGTTTAGGTTATTATTCTCGAAAATTGTGCCCAACACTCTGCAAATGTTGAAAATTGTGTACAACACTATGCCTTGGGTTTTGTGCCAATGCTTAGCACCTGTATGACCCAATCTGGTTGTTGTACGGACTACTTCGAATTCTGTGTAGGCTATACGAACTGGTTTATTGTTAAAGTTCTCTCTCTCTTTGTTGTACGGAAATATTTATCTCTATCACATGAGTTTCACACTCAAGGATTGTCCCAAAGATGTCTCTCTTCAATGTATTTTTTATCTTTCATAATGACTAAACCCTAACTACTCATTAACCACCCAATATCAATGGATGAGATTAGATCTTAGCATCCTAGGGATCTCATTTAATATCACATTAATTTTTTTTTATAATTCATTAATGAACAAATTTATAATATAAACTCATTTCATAATTATAAAGTATTTCCTCGTTAATTACATTGAAGACATTTATTAATGTCCTTTATACTTAGACATCATAGTACAAAGGACATCCTAAGATACTTTTTCAACACGCCTAAGGAAAATCCCAATCTAATTGTAGACTAATATTCAACCTTGAATAAAAATTAGACAGTGCAATACATACAAGTGATAAGTGTCTATATTCAAATGAACCAAATTATTTGAATGTTTTTATTTCCATTCTTCTTTCCTTTGAAGTTTTTAGTTAAGAACATGATTGAGATTCATATTTAGAAAATATCAAGCTTCTTCCACCCCAACATATTACTATATGGAATGGGTAAATACATACATATAATCCAAATCCACTTTGTTAATAGAGATTTAGTTGCTCATGAATGGACACAAGTGGCTAGGTACTACCACTCCTCCATGGTACATACATATATGTTACACCATAATACACATGACCAAACCTTCCAATCATCATTTTTTGTCAAAATCAAAGTCCCTTGATACAAAAGACAAATTTACAATTAACATCTAAACTTAGAACAACTACAACCTCATAAGAAGTTGGAATTATATTTACAATTATGCAATCTAGCTCGTTGTTACTCAAAATGTACGTGTAATATCTAGTATAGATGCAGTTTTTTTTAGTTTTATAGAGTTATTTGTATTACAATTGTGATTTAACCACATATGCAGACCTTTGTTCTTGGAATTACACAATTGGGAAAAAAATTGAAATATGATCATATCCGAAACTTGGTATTACAAAGAAAAACTAGTTCAACTTGAATAGATATTGAACAAAATGCATACGTTATTGATAGTTAAATACTTGACAACACAATATACATGTGGCATGTGGTTTCCATGATACATGGACTAGTGACAGGTCAGTGTTTTAGAATACAATATACATGGGAAGGCATGTGCTTCCCCTTAGTACATCTATCATCCAAAATCTATCTTCCTCTTGTTTTTCCCTGACGTAGGTCGAGCATGCCTACATCTAGGATCGATTTTCATATCCAAAGTCTACAAGTCAAAGAACATTTTTTTTGGATCAACTATTTGATTGATTTCATTAACATTAAAGCAAACTCAAGAAATCATTTACAACTCAATCATTTATATCAAACATTCACCATGTCCATACAAGGTATGGGTAACTGTGGAATCCTCCTTCTCTATGAACTCCTCTATGTAATTGTCCTCTACAAAAATTATAGACAACCTATCATTTTACTCACCAATTATGAACATGCTTGAGTAAATTAAATAAAACACTTCAACTCATTAGCATACTCATATATACTACATGAATATGTCTTACCATAAAAAGTGACTATGGATAAGGAGATTGGTCTCCTTGGGAAGGAGATGAAATTGATGGATGAACATCAAGCTCAACAACATCCACGTTTGAACTAGAGGGACTAAGAACTCCTATTGGAAATGGCTATAGAAACAAAATATTTCAAAATAATTAGATGTATATGCATGAATCATTAATCTAATGGATGAATTATTTGGGTAGAAATGTTGAAATAGTTACCTAAGTGTGAGATGGTTCCATCTCTAATAAAACAACAAATTCCTTGTTGAATACCCTTGTTAATTCCTACGTAGAGGGATCTCCAAGAGAGCACTATAAACGCACATGAATGAGCATTAGATAAATATTACAACATGTGCAATGAAATGTACGTTTTAAAAATAAACAACTATAATTTAAGGCTAGATAAATTGCATCTCTCTATTTATCTCCTTGGTCATCCCCACCCTCTTTCTTTCAAGGAGTGGACCATCTAGTAGACATGTCCAACAAATGTGGTTTTCCCATGCGGAGAGGCAATTGCATGATGGAGGCTAGACTTTCCTAGCACGAACTACAATCAACAAGTGCTAAAATAGTTAAAGACATGCATTCAATATAGAACTAACATGAATTAATGATGTAACATGTTGAAATATATACCTATGACTGATTTGTTCTAGTGAACTCAAACACATTTGTCTTTCCATTCAAGGGCACATCAATGTTCTCCTTTGTCAATTCCTACAAACACCGAGTACTCAAATAGTTAAATACATGCATTCATTAAAAAGCTAACATGAAATAGTGATGTAACATGTTGAAACAAATACTTTGTCTAAATTGTGCCAATGAACTCAAGCAAATATTTCTCTCCATTTTAGGTAGCGACAATGTTCTCCCCTAGTGAGGAATGAGTAAACATCTACATGTTAAGAAAAGAAAAAGATGAAGAAATTAGATATCTCGATGAATCATAAGGAAAAATTGTTTTGAATAAAATATTTAAGTGCCATGCACTTACTTGGTGCAAAAAAATCATCATGAGATAAATTTCCTAAAAAACCATAACCAATATGGCCACACAATGTGCAAATATGGAAAGAAAGTCCTGGAGCTAATGGTTTTGCCTAACCTAGAGCCAATGGTCCTACTTGACTTGGATCTAATGGTACTTCATGATCAATAGAGGCTGAACTTGTCTGGTCAAATCCCATAATAAATGTGGCATGAAGGGTCGTCACGTGGGTCAAATGCAACAATGCATCTTGTGTTTGTGAAAGAAATTGTTGTGTGGGGTCAAATCTGACCTGGGTAATGGCCTATGCGGTGTAGAGGCTTGCAAATTGGCATCTTGATGCCTCACATTGGATCTATTTTGAGGCATACCCAATCCAACACCCTAGAATTGAAAATAATGAAAGTAGCTTACATGCTTACCCAACACAAACTCATCACGCAACTTCCTAAGGAAGTACAAAGGGACTTCCCTATTGTTGTAATGGGGCACATCGTACACCATGTACCACCTATCAATACAATGATCAATGAATGGGTGTTAGGTACACCACTCAATCAATATGTGTGGATGGTTGATGTTTGGTATTTCACCTATTCTAGGGTCTCTGAATAGGGAAAATATGCCCTTTCTTATCTTTAGTTTTTTAATTGCATAATGATCCAAACCATCAACGTATTTTTGACATTTTCTCTCTCTGCAAGATTAAATGTTATACAAAGCCACATTGGATTGCCTTATTTTGTCTATTATTGCATCAACCTTTTCTACAAGAGAGCACCAAATTGGGTATCCACTCCTAAAGACATATCTCATGGCTCTAAGTGATGCAATTTATCTCAAAATCTCAACATTTCGATCCATATCTGCAATAAAACACACTAAGAATAAATCATTAGAAACATATCAATGACAAAGTTCAACTCTAATACTCCTCATCATTGAATAAATTATAACATAAGGCATACATAGTTTATATTTCTTTAAAATCATATAAGAGAAAACATTATGGTCATATGCCCTTATCTTCACATTCAAAGTACCGTTTACTAATTTATGCATAGAATATTCATGACATTTTTATTTATGTAAAGGTTATTTGACATCTAACTTGGGATTTTAGTGCCATTATAAGGTTTTAAAGAAGTGTAGGTTGGGGGTGTAAGGGGGTGTAAAGTATTTCCTTAGGGCATAGTGCTAGCCTTTAGGGATTTGATGCCATGAGCAATACCATGCAAGACCAAGTTTTAATGGATCTTTCTCCCTTAAGTGTAGATTTGGGAATGAATAGGACATCATGAGCAATGGATACATGGGTCTTAGGGCCTTGGACATGGTTCCTTTCTTGAGCAAAAATAAATATTAGTGTTAGGAACCCATGTCTTTACTTTGTTAGTATATTGTTTTTGGACGCATATGCTTTGTAAGACGTCCCATAGTATTTGTTGATCCATAGTTGTGTTATTGTTGTTGGGCGCATATGCTTTGTAAGTTGCACGTAGTATTTGTTGACCCATAGTTTGTATTGGACCATGGTTTTGACCCATAGTATTGGTGCCTAGACTTAGTATATAAATGTGCGTTGAGGCCAATGAAGGCACCGTGAAGTTATTTGTGTTGAGCTTGCTCAAAGGAGGTTGCCCCCTCGAAGTGGCCTGCGATCAATAAAAGCGATTCTGAGTTCTATTATTTCTGCTATCTCGTGTAATTTCATTAATTAATTGTTGCAGGTTCTTCACATCTGGTATCATAGCACTTTCTTGGGCTCGTTGGGTGGAATTTCTACTAAAAAACATTTCCGCATCTATTGCAGGTTCGAATCTGGGAATAATCCCTATCCAATTAACTAAGGGAAGTACTTGGCCATAAGCCCTAAAACTCATTGTGAGGAGTACCACAGGAACCCCAAAGTAGCTAACTCATTGAGAGGACCTTCCAGCGAAAAGGGCAACGACCCCCACCTGATTGACTAGTTCCCACCCGTGAGGTAAACCAAGAGTTGTTGTTTGTGGCAAAACGGTTATCAGTTTTACCTGAGCCGTGGAGTGAGGGGTACTTCCCCAATACGCAAGCCGTCAAACAGCATTGGTGGCCGAGTGAAAACCCTGAACTGTTAGGAAGCCGAGCACACCGGGGTCCATATCTATTTTCAGCTAATAAATCGCAAATTTCCTTTGTCTAGAACTGTTGCCGATCACTTCGGCATTGTTTCAGATCTATCTGTTGCCGATCACTTCCGTGTCATTTCAGATCTATCTGTTTCCGATTCCTTCCGCGTCGTTTCAGATCCATCTGTTTTTTATCCTTTCCGCATCGTTGCAGATCCATTTGTTTCCGATCCCTTCTGCGCCATAGAAGATCCATTCTAAATAATAATAATAATAATAATAAAAAAATAAAAATAAAAAATTCTGTTTTTTCGCCATATCTCCCTTGTTTTCACTCTGTTTCCCTTGAAACTTCACTGACACCCCTGTCATCCCATTTTGCATCTTTCATTCTCGAGGACCCTATCCCAAATTCCACTTCCCAAAGCCAGAAATCCCACATTTGTCTATTTTTAGGGTTTTCCCTAACTTCTTTAATTTTCACCCAATCGCCTTCCAATTTTGCCACTGTGTTCATTTCCTATTTCCGCTTCTTTGTCCCTCTCTGACAAATTTTCTCATTCTTTCCCCCTGCTTCTGAAATCCCTATTTTATGCTTTCCTGTCCATTCGAAAGTGTCCAAAACCTAGTCAAACCCCAATTACCCATCAGATTTTTTCCCAAATACAAATTTCCCTTTACTAAATAATCTCCTATTTGTGTTTTTCTACCCATTCAAAAAAAAAAATCATCGTTATGGTTGTCACCCGCGCCGGAGCAAAAACCATGGAGGAAGCACTTGCAGCCATCCAAACCAAACTCCAAGATTTGGATGAAAAATTTCTCGGCCTCCATCTTGAGCATTTAGCCATGAACAACAAACGACAGTACAAGTCTTCATCAGACAATGGGTTCTCTTCTTCCAGCAATTTTCGTGGCTTGAAGCTTGGTTTTCCTCGCTTCAATGGTATTGATCCGACTGGCTGGATCTATTGTGCATAACAATATTTCAGTCTACATAATAGTTTTGATGTGTTAATTTTGAGCATTAATTCAATATACTCTAGGATCTTTACTAAGAGAATAACATGTACAGGATATCAAGTATAACAATGCATATCAATCACACCAAGCAATCACATGAGACAATAGACACACAGAGTTTTACTGGGGAAAACCATAAAGGTGAAAAACCCCACAACTTCTTCAGAGATAGAGAGAGCAATGATACAACCAAAGTACAAGAGATAGTCTTCTCCTAGCAGTTGATCCTCCTCCTCACATGTGCTCCACTTTTCGAGTGATGGAAGAATGAGTAAGTGAATGAATCAAATAGAGATCTCCCGATCTCTATTTATACATGCCCTGTCCTGCCCAATAAACCAGTGGGGCCGACTTGTCTAACTTAGCCTAACATCCCATGGTTAACTTAATCAGGGCCAACCCCACACATGGTGGTCTAATAACCCATCGACAAGTTACGACACTTGTCAATACAAATGACGACACTTCCGTATAGAGGAATAATAACATCTCTATAGGAGTACAATATACATAGATGAAATACATAGGTGAAATACATCCTGAAGTTACATATACATCAACACTCCCTCTTAACTAGGAAGGTATTTCTTGACACAGATCTGCTAGCACAAGTCTTCTTCTCTGGATCATCATCACTGGATCATCGTCATCGAATCATCGTCACTGTTGCTATCTCAATCAATCACCAATCTACTCATCATACGAAGTTCTACAGAGCCAGTCCTTTTTCATACTGGATGTAGGCCCACCACCTGCAGGTCTTCATCATCACTAGCCATACTGTGGAATTCTCAGGACTGATTACGTGCATCAACAAAACCTCGAAAGAGCATCCCATGACTGATTACGAGCTTACTGCTCAACCTATCGGATCTCCTAGGACCTTTTACATGTTGAATTTCACAAAACCTACTCAGAGCATCCCAGGATATTACGAGCACACCGCTCTACCTGTCTGGATATCGATAGAGCATCCCAGGCTGTTACGAGCACACTACTCTACTTGTCCAGATTTTAAAGGATCTTTTCTATGTGAACTTTCGCAAAACCTACTCAGAGCATCCCAGGATGTTATGAGCACACCGCTCTACCTGTCTGGATCTCGATAGAGCATCCCAGGATGTTACAAGCACACCGCTCTACCTGTCCGAATTTTAAAGGATCTTTTCTATGCGAAACCATAGCAAAACCTACTCAGAGCATCCCGGGATGTTACGAGCACACCGCTCTACCTGTTTGGATTTTAAAGGACCTTTTCTATGCTACCTGCACAACCTGTCCACGTCCATAGAGTATCAACCCGATACTCACCATACATCATCACATGATCAACCTGATCATCATCATAGCATCAACCTGATGTGTATCATTTGGAGCAACATATTGAAGCTCGTCATCTGTGATCATCCTAATCAAACAGTATATCCATCTGATGCATACAAAGTATCTACCTGATACATATCATCATACATGATCTACCTGATCATACAAATGCATCCATCTGATATACATAATGCATCCACCTGATACATACATAAGTACATGATCTACCTAATCATACAATGCATCCACCTGATACATATACAAAAAATACATGATCCACCTGATCATACAATGTATCCACCTGGTACATAAATACATGATCCACCTGATCATATCAAGCATCCAACATGATGCATATACAAAATATATCAAGCATCCAACATGATGCATATACAAATATATCAAGCATCCAGCATGATGCATATACAAATATAGGATCAAACTGATCAAAGCATCCAACTGATGCATATACAGAGCAGTAACGGGAGCATAATCCTGATGCTCATCATCCAGTGCTTACATCCATAGCCATGGGAAGGATCCTCCTCTCACCATGCTTGGAATGGCTCCTGCAAATGTGTCCATCACTTCTTCCTCGAAGTGTCGTCAATCTGAAGAACACCAAGCCTCTCTTTGAAGTACTCAAACTTCACTCTGGCTAGTGGTTTCGTCAACACATTGCAATCTGCTCATCCGTCGCAACATACAGGAGCTTCACTGCTCCTCTTTGCACCATATCCCTGATATAGTGATATTTGATCTCAATGTGCTTCGACCTGTCATGGAACACTGGGTTCTCAGACATCTTCACACAACTCTAGTTGTCACAAAAGATACCAGTAGCCTCCAGCAAGAGATCAAATAACTCAGATAGTAGCTTTCGAAGCCATACTGCCTCACAACTAGCCGAACAAGCTGCAACATACTTTGCTTCGGCTATACTCAGTGCTACGCAGGATTGCTTCCTACTAAACCAAGAGATCACACGTGATCCCATGCTGAAGCAGCACCCAGATGTGCTCTTCCTATCTGCAGCACTGCTTGCCCAATCTGAATCAACATAACCTTGCAGGTTAAACTTTTGATTCGCATCATACTTGATCCCATAATCAAGTGTACCCTTCAGGTACCTCAGAATATGCTTTACAACAACCAGGTGAACACCTCTGGGATCCGTCAGGAACTGGCTCAATGTGTTCACTGCAAAGCAAATATCTGGTCTAGTGTTCGTTAGGTACATCAAGGACCCAATCATCTGACGATACATAGTGACATCAACCGGATCAGATGAAGCATCACATAGAAGCTTCAGGTTCAATGCCATAGGTGTGGCCATGGCCTTGTAGTCCATCATCCCGAACCTCTTCAGGATCTCTACTGCATACTTCCCTTGTTGAAGGAAGATTCCATCTGCACTTTGCCACACCTCCATGCCTAGGAAATAGTGCATAATCCCCAAGTCCTTCATCTCGAACTCGACAGCAAGCTTCCTCTTGGTATTGACAGTCAGTCTATCGTCACCTGTTACAAACAGGTCATCCACATACAAAAGTAGTATCACAGGATTTCCTTCCTCAACCTTGTAGTAAAGGTTGGAATCTGCTTTTCTCTTAGTAAATCCCAAACTGGATAGAAAGTTGTCTATATTACCATACCACGTCCTAGGAGATTGCTTCAAGCCATAAAAGGCTTTCTTCAACTTACATACATATGACTCCCTGTCATGTGTCTCAAAACCAAGTGGCTGCTCCACATACACTTCCTCCTCGACTACACCATTCAAGAAACCTGTCTTGACATCCATCTAGTGTATCTTCCATTTCATCACTGCAGCCATAGCAAGTACTGATCTAATGGAAGTGTATCTGGCCACAGGAGCAAAAGTCTCTTCATAATCAATCCCTTCTTTCTGGGAGAATCCACGAGCTACAAATATCGCTTTGTATTTCTCTATGTTGCCATTTGCAGCATGCTTGATCTTTTAGATCCACTTGGAAGTCACTACAGACTTCCCTTCAGGTCTTGGGACTACTTCCCAAACATCATTCTTCATGATCGACTAGTATTCCTCGACCATGGCATCCTTCCATTCTTTCTTTTCCGCTACTTCTTCATAACTGGAAGGTTCTTTGTTCATAATGTCACAGAGTAAGGCAACATAATTGGTATGAGATCTAGTTCTCTTCCTTGCTCTGTGTTCTTCTTCTGGAATGCCATATCTGTCTACATCTTGAATGAGCTCTCTAGCACATGCAAGTTTCCTCTTGTGAGAGTTCTCCTCACGAGGTGGATCTACAGGTATTGTGGATCTTCAACTTCACGATCTGCTTCTGGAATTGCTTCATTCATGGTGGTGTCTTGGAATCTGTTTTCCTTTGGTTCTTCATGATCTTAAACAGGTGTCTTCCTTGACTTGATGAAAGCTGAGTTTTCATCAAATGTTACATCCCTGCTGACATCAATCTTCTTGAACCCTGGAAATTATATTCTATAAGCCTTCGAGCTTTCACTGTAGCCCACAAAGATACCCTTCTTTCCTGAAGGATCTAGATTTGTCCTCTTTTCCTTTGGAACATGTGTATATACTGGACAACCAAATATTCTGAGATGGCTAACTTCAGGTTTCTTACCAGAGAAGACCTCTTCTGGTGTCTTGTTGTCCAATATCTTGTGAGGTGTTCTGTTCTACACATATACAGTTGTCCTAGATGCTTCTACCCAAAGATGGATAGGTAGATCCTAGTCATGCAACATTGCTCATGCTGCTTCCATGATAGTTCTATTCTTCCTTTCTGCAACTCCATTCTATTGTGGATTCTAGGGAGCAATCAACTCCCTCTTAATCCCTTGTTGTTGCAGCAACACCCCCCCAAAATTTTGTACATATTGGGGCCCCTCCTTTCTTTTGTGTAGAAAGTTTGCCTTAAGAAACCATCCCAGCTGTTATCTTTGTTTTTCAACAGAAAATATAGTTTCTCAAACATAAATATTTTCTATGAAGTCTTCCTGAAAAGTCATAGCACGATTTGATAAAACCCCGCAGTGGCGGAAGCCTTCGTTTAAACTCCCGAAAGAAGACTTAGAAAATTTCGATTGGAAAGTCGCGGAAACCATTGGGCAATCCTTCCCGAAACGGCGGAGCCCTTCGTTCAAACCTTCCGCAACCACGGAAGCTTTCAGGCTTTCCCCCCGAAATGGCGGAAGTTGTTTGTATTAACCTCTCGAAAAGAACTTGAAACATTTGCCCAAAAGGTTGCGAGAGAATTTAAGGGAACCGCCCAAAACTCGCGGAGGCCACTCACGTAAGTTTCCCGAGACCGCGGAGAAATTCACGAATTCCTTCCGAAACTGTGAAGAGACTTAGCAATTTTCATTGGAAAGCTGCCAGAGCCGTTGGGTAATTTTTCTGAAACGGCGAAGCTATTTCGTCGAAACTTTCCGCAGTCGCGGAGGCATTCATGTGTTTCGTTCGAAACGGCGAGCGCCATTCGTCAAATCTCCCCGAAACTTCGGCAAGAAACTTAGAATTTTTCTTTGAAATTGCGGAATCCTTCGAGCTTCTCCACCCGAAATTCGCGGAAGACATCCGTCAAATCCTTCCGCAACTGCGGAAACCTTGGAGTTTTCATTCCGAAGCTCACCGAGAAAATGTTGCGGAAGCCTTCAACATTTTCGTTCCGAAACGGCGGAAGCCATTGGCGAAAGCTCTCCGCAATTTCGGAGGCCATCGCGATAGCATCCCGAAAAAGTTTTCCGAAGGGATTAAAACATTCACATCCTTTTGCGGAGACCGTTCATCTTTCTCTCCTGAAACCGCAGAAAAGTTCGCCCTAACTTGCCGAAACGCCGAAACGCTTAGGTCGTTCCGGAACAATCCAAAGAAGCCGCCCGCAACCACGGAAACTTTCAAGTTACCCTTCCGAAACAACGGGGAGCATTCGCTATATCTTCTCGAAACCCCGCGAGAGTTAGAAATTTTTCGATTTGCGGAAGCTGTTGGCGAGTGACTCCCGAAACGACGGAAGCTTTGGCGTTATCCGTCCGCGACGCGGGTTTCTTTTGCGGAATGCTGTGGGTTTTCCTTCCGCGGCACGTCCAGAACGGTGGAAACTTTCGCCTTATCTTTCCGCAACGACGGGTAAGATTCACTAGTTTGTCCCGCAGGAGGCAGTTGCACGCAAACCGAGACGGCTTGATTTGACGTCGACGTACCGGTATTTAAACCGCGTCTAATTGCACCACCCACCAAATTGAATGCTCGAACGTGCCTGTTCTATTTAAATAAGCGGTGGGGGGTACGAGCCAACGCATTGTTAATTCTCCATTGGATGGTTTGTTGGATGCTGCGCAAACTGCTCCAGCTCGGATTTGCTCAACCACATTCACGGCCACCTCAGTTAGCATTTCTCGTCAGTGCCAGGTAGGATCTTAACCTTAAATTTGTCCCTTGTACACGTCATATTGCTATTGGTTTATCTTTCTTTTGAAAATGATAGGCATGGGTTTGAATGTCGACGGGAAAAATGCCCGTCATGGGCTGTTTTTTGCCCGTCGAATGCGGTCTAAATTCGTATTTCCTGTCGTTGGTATATTGATTAAGGAAAAATGATAATTTGGACGGACAAATTTATTGTTTTCCCAAGTTCCTGCCGAATCCCCATAGACTTTCCGTGTCCCCAGCCGAAAGGCAAAGCCGTAGTCACCGGGGCTTTACCATAAACCTCAGTCCTGGCGTAACCTCTACTCAATTTAAAACTCGAGACAGTCGCCATCGCCCCTGATCAGACCAGCCGTAAAGACACCCCGTCAAGTGTTATGAATAACGACAGTGTTTGGGCTGAAACCCCTCGCTTATGTGTCAACGCAGGAGCTCCTCCCTGGTTAAACTTGTTGCTTTTTCATGCTAGTGTCTTTTGCTTTGCTTAGCTCCTGGTAGCATTAGAGGTCTTCGGCTTTATTTCATACTTAACAGAGGTGGGTTAGGGACAAAGTAAAATTGGAAGGAATCCCAAATGGGGGTACTACCACCTATGCTCCCGTAACTGGTGATTCAACCTTTTCAAAGTCACCAATCATATGCCTCGGAACTCCTCAACACCAAGTTTCTTTATAAAATGCGTGCATATTTGAGGACGGTCTTTCGGATCGATTTGGCTGTCTTCCCCACCATTAGCCTTCGAACCGCAGCCAAGACAAAAGTTACCCTTTTCCCCAGAGCTAAACCGAAAGCCGGTTGCTTCCGCAATACGCTTATCCTCACAGGAGCATTCCACACCTACCCCTTCAAAGAATTAGGATGGCTAAAAATTTATAATTATGTTCCTGTTGAAACGAAGGTCATCTTTTCTCCTAGGGCCAGCCCGGGAACAGATTGTTCCGCGACACACCTATCCTCTTAGGAGCACCCCAAAACTCATCCCTTCAAAAGATTCAAATGTTTCAATTTATGTTTCATGTTGAAATAGTGTTTTGCTTCCTGAATATGCAGCTTCATTGTACTTACCTCATTAACATATTAAAACAATGATGCTCTCTGTTAAAATCTCACAGTATGTTGCTCAATATCATGATGACTTGTATGTGGGTGCTATTAGGGATAAATCAAAATGCCGAAAGTTGGTAAGAAGAAGGCTAAAATGACATAAAAGAAGCCTGCGCCACTTAAAACTGAGACCTCACTCCAGGATACTAGGTGCACCACTGGTGTTCCTCCAGAAATCAGATGGGGTGACATTTACAGAATGATCCGGGACCAAGAGATCCAGATATGTTGCTAGAGGAAGGGCCAATCTATCTCAATATCAGAGCCTCGGGCATAACTAGAGCCGCTACCCGTCCTGAGCTGTTCCCCTGTGCTGGAGTGATCAGATGGATACTCCAGCATGCCGATGCTGAAGGGAGAGTGATAAATGACAGCGGGAAAGTGGCCATTGCCTCATTTCAACCCGCGTATCTTGCGGCAGCCTACAAATTTCCCCGGGTCCAACAAGCTCTGACTGATGAATGGCTGAGCCAGATGAACAACATCGAGATGGCCAAAAAGCTACTAGTAGTAGGCAAGCATCTAAGAAAGAAAGGAAGCGACGAATATGACTTACAGAATTTGAGAGCTCCTTTCAGATTGATCGCTTTAATGCTGTGCAGAATCTTCGGCATGCTCGATGGCACAGTGTATAAGATTCAGTGGGTCCCTATTATCCACTACGTGGCATTCAAGGGAACTGTGTTTGACTGGGCCACTCTCCTGTCAGATAGTTTGGCCTCGATGATAGTTGCTGCTAGAGAAGGACTAGCCTTGAAGAAGGCTGAATTTTTCATGTCCTCATATCTGATTGATTGTATTTAGCCAAGATAGACTTCCCCAAATTGGGCTGCACATGGGATAAGGTCACCACCCCGGTCTATATCGCTTTCAGGATGTTGTGGGCTCAGAATTACAAGCCCAGCTACAAACTCATCAGCGAGGGGTTCATCTTGCCCCTATATGAGAAGATATTCAAGGAGGAACCCAACTGCCTATCAGAGAATGCTTTGGAAGTCCTTAAGGATTACGGGGATTTTTATTTTTCAGAGCAAGGTACCTACCTCAGAATGTTTGGAGGGACTAAGCCCCCATACATTTTTCCGCAGTATGCCATAGATTATGTGGTCCTCAAAGAAGTAGTAAGACAAATCTTCCTGGACGGAATTGGGGCAATGCTCCACAAACAGCATAAGGCTTCCTTTCCTCCTCTACCTTTCTGCATAGGTGCTTACAAGTTCGCAGGGGTTGCCTCAGCCGAAGAATTTGTTCAAGAGCTTAAAGCCTTTCACTTCGGTGAGGTAATCTTCCATAGGAATGACAGGAAGGGAAGAGTTGCTGAGCACTGTAAGGAGATTTATGCTCACTTCGAGTACTCTCACTACCCTAATGCCGAGGAAGAAACATTCAGGGACATCAGCAACATGACTGAGCTACGGGTCTGCCGCCAAGGCACTGGAGCAAGCTCTAGCTCAGCCAAGGCCCAGAAGACCAGCCAGTAGCAGGAGAAAGAAGCTGAGGATGCCCGAGCTCAGGAAGAGCTCAGATTAAGAGAAGAAGCGAGGTTACTCCAGGAAGCAGAGGAAGCCAGATTGCAGTGGGAGGCGGAGGAAACCAGGTGGAAGCAAGAAGCTGAAGCGGCAAGAAAGCAGCAGGAAGCTGAAGTAGCAAGAATGCAGCAAGAAGCTGAGGATGCCCAGCAACAGAAAGAAGCTGAGGATGAAAGGCTACGGAAAGCAGAAGAAGAACTGAAAGCAAGGGAGGATGCTCAAGCAAGTGGGTCCGGTGTCCAAGACATGGAAATATACACATCTCAAGTAGGTGGCTTTGGTACCCAAGACAAGGGCGTAGATCCAGCTCAGGAAGTCTGGACCCCACCTGCTGAAGAAGACATACACATCATAAACCGACCAATTGTCCCGTACACGCCATCAGGAAAACATACGGTGTCCAGATGGAATGAGTTTGTCTATGACAAGAAGAGGAAAGCAATGGTCCTCAAATCAGAGGAAAGGATCAAAAGTACTTTCCATGAAGACATCGTTACCCACCGAGAGGTCACTGTAATGAAAAATACAGATAAGGATCCCTTTGCTATGGCATCCACAGTTGTGGAAACAGCAAGAGCATCACTGGACAATGTGGGTGTGATAGTTAGAGAAAATCTTTTGACAAAGAAGAGAGCTCATTCGCTACAACAGACTGTGGCTAATGAGCAAGCCCAAATAGATCTGGTAGTGAACAAGTATAATTGCTTGTACGCTGAGCATAAGGAGTTGTCAAACAAGTACAACCAGCTGGAGGAGGAAAAGGACCAGCTAACACTCCAAATGATGATTGTGGAAGCGGAGAAGAATGGAGCGGAAGAAAAGGCATCTCAGCTAGAAGCAGACAAGCAGGCATTAGCTGAGCGGTTAGAGCAAGCTGAGAGCAGAACAATGGACATGTCTCCCTTCCATGAGTTTTCATGCAACATCCTGAAGCAAGTGTATGACACTCAGGAGCTAATCACTGATGAGGTTTGCAAGCTCAAGGCCATGGTGGTTAGGTTAAAAGAAATCAATGCGGAGGCCCATAGGCTCAAAGCGAAGAATACCCGTGTCAAGGCAAATATCATCAGTCAGATGGCATGGAGAGAAGGAAAAGGGGGTTTCCCCATGCACCTCCCATTTAAATCTGTGGACGGTTTCAATGAGGACATAGCCCTTTTGGAGTTTGGCAGAAACTGTGCCAGTAAGCTGATAACCAGTGTGCAAAGAACAACAAACAAAATTAACAGTCTGTACCAAAGGCTCCAAGGGGTACACGACAAATGCACATTGAGTTTCCCTCAGACCCTGGAGGACTTTCCGGAAAAGGAGCAGCGTTTTTCTCAGCTAAAGGAAGAGCTAGGCGTCCAAGCGGAGTATGTGAAAAGGATTGATGTTCTGGCTATTGATAACCTCCAACAGTATGTTGGATTGTCATCCCTCCACAACCATCTGCTGAAGGAAGTGCATCAAGCTGCAGTAGTAGAAGTCCAAAGCATTGGAGCAGAGCTCAGGAAGAATGTAACCTCTCAGAAAATCTTGTTTCCTGCTGCAGCAAACATAGTCATAAGGGACACAGGTGTGTGGTATAGCTACATAGCGGAAGAGGAAAAGAAAGCTGCAGCAGTATCAGGAGCATCAGCAGATCCAGAATCTTCTCTCCCAGCAGCCTTTCCAGCAACAAAAGTGGGCTCGATTCCCTCTTCCCCAGCAGTGGCAGAAAGTCTGTCCAGCTCAATCCCTCCTTCCCAATTAGAAGCAGCATCAGCAATAGATTCAAGTGTCTCTTCCCAGGCAGCATCAGCAGCAATTAACTTGGGCGATCCTCTGCCAGCAGAAGCCCACGCACAGGATTGAAATCGTTGATTTCAAAGCATTATTTCTGTTATTTTGTATTTGACTCTCAAATGTGTAAAGCGGATAAACTGTGGGACAGCTGTCCCTATTTTCTTTTAAATAATTTTTGTAAATGAAGGGAATCTCATTTTTGTCTATTTTAGGAGAGAATTTTCTGAGGATGACAAGTGGAAGGTGCTAGGTGGCAGCCCAAAGGGCAGATTTGTAATTATAAATAGAAGCTAGGAAGAACAGAAAAATGGACTTTTGGCAGGGAAGGAAATTTTGAAACCTTTACGAGCTATCTTGTATCGTTTCTGTAAAATTGAATTTTCTAATAAAAGCCACGGGAGATGGACGTTTTGCATGGGAATGTTGGACGGATGTATGTTGGACTATTCTAATGATTGCGGTTCTATAATGTGAGATCATTCTTACCATCTAAACTATTTCTTTGTATCAATGATTTTTGCTCCTTCCTGTGCATGCGATTTTCTTTATTCTGTGAACAATGAATGCATTTCATAGTGAATCAGGAGCTACCTGTTGATATATTTACCATTGCTGTAGAATTCTCTTCTAGATTAAACGGCTAACTGTTCTTTCTTCAAGATAATTCGTATGGCTCATTGTCCATGCCTTTAATTTGCTCCTTGCAGGGATCTTTAAATTTAATTTCAGTTTGTTTACATTTAGATCTGTTTCTGCGTTCTTGCTATTGAGATTAGATATTTTCGCTTCCTTTTCTATTCCGTGAGCAATAGATGCGTTTTACATTAAACTAGAAGCTATCTTAGTAAGATCCTTTTATCTGGCTGTAGCTTTACCTGAAAGAATTGACAGCTACCTGTTCTTTCTTTATGTTATCTGTTACAGACCATTGCTCATCCTTAAAACGTGTTCCCTGCAAGGATAGGTAGATTTATTTCACTTTCTAGACTTAGATCTGTTTTAGTTGCATCTAGATCAAATATTAACTAGGCACTTGCATCTCATTTAAAAAACATAAAACCCAAAAGAAAGTTGGATCGGGCCATAATCGATACAAACGGATTTAAACTCCAAACTCATGGTTGCCGGAACCGCTAACCGGACGGATTCCCTACACCAAACGGGAGATAATCTAATTGGGATCATCTCTCGGGGAGAATCCCTTTCTGATTGATGCTACGATATTCGAGGCATCAACATCCCTGAATTACTGCATAACTTCTTGAAATCACCTGATGTGAATTCTTCGCCATTGTCGGATCTGAATGTCTTGATCTTCTTATCAGTTTGATTTTCCATCAAGACTTTGAATTCCTTGAACTTATCAAATACTTCATCTTTGTTCTTCAAGAAATAAACCCAAGTCTTCCTAGAGAAATCATCAATGAAAGAGACATAGTATACATACCCACTCATAGAACTCGATGACATCGGACTACATACATCTAAGTGGATAATTTCCAAGATTCCTTTAGCTTTGCTTTCACTGCTTGGAAATGCCTTCTTAATGTTCTTTCCTTTTGCACATCCTTTGCAAACATCTTCATGCTTTGTCTTGATTTCAGGAAAACCTTCTACAGCTTTGCTTGCAATTGGTAGTGCTCTATAGTGCACATGTGCAAGCCTTCTATGCTAAAGTTCACTTGGCTCCATGGATTCATGTACCATGGCATGTTCAGGTTGTCCCTTCAATTTGTACAATCCTCCCTCTTGCTCTCCAATCACTACTGCATCATCTATAGCTTTACCCTTTGGCCACATTAGGACTTGGCCATCTACAAATGCAACCCTCATGCCTTTTGCATCCAATGCAGATATGGAGAGTAGGTTCTTCTTGAGCCCATGTACATATAGAACATCTTTCATCTTTAAAGACTTCCCAAAGTCTAGGTTGTAGGAGGCTTCACCACTTCCTTTTATAGGATATTGATAGTTATACCCAAGTTTCACCTTATGGGGTGACTCATGTTCCAATAGATTTGCAAAAGATTCTTTAAACCCAATCATGTGTTTGGAAGCCCCACTATCAATAAGCCAATCATTACAACCATGAGAGATAGTACCTGTGAGAGCATAGATTAGAAAATATTCATCTTCACTTGATGAAGTATCAATTTCTTCCCTAGCCTTCTTCTTGGGAGGTTCATCATCCTCAGCAGCATGAGCATGAAACCTCTTCTTGTTGTACCTTTTCTTCTTGTTGAATTTGTTGTTGTTATCTTTCTTCTTCTTGGGACAATTTGAAGCGAAGTGTCCTACCTCATTGCAATCAAAACATCGAACATGAGATAGATCTTTCTTCTTGTGATGAGAGTGAGAATGATTCTTGTTATGAGATCTCTCCCTCTTAAACTTGCTTCCCTTGGTGTGTGTTGTGAGAGCTTGATTTTCATTCCCCATCTTTTCTTCTCGGGCCACAAGCCTTGCTTCTTCTTGTGAGCATTCCTCCCAAAGTCTACTGAATGAGATCAACTTCCTCCTTGCACAGATTCCTTGGATGAAGGAGTCCCATGACCTAGGTAGGCCACTCAATGTGGTCATGAAAACTTCACCATTGTCCACTACTTCATCCATAGCTTCAAGTTGTTCCTTGATCTGAAAGACCTTAGATAAATAATATTGAATGGTCTCTCCATTCTGAAGCTTTACCCCTTTTAATTGATTCCGCAGAGTCATCTTCCGATTTATGTTCTTTCCTTCAAACAGCTTGGTCAAAGAGTTAAACATTGCTTTGGTTTTCTTTAGAGATGACACATGTGGAATGAGATGGTCCTTGATAGAATCAACAATGATCCTCTTTGCCTTGACCAAGTTCTTCTTGTGAAGAGCCTTAGCCTCTTCTTCCTCTGGGACAGGGACCTCTTCACTTATATAAGTGTCCAACTCATTTTCTTCTAGGATTAACCCAATCCTATACTTCCATGCTCGAAAGTTATCAGCCCCTTCAAGCTTATCCTCAAGCTTGGTGTGGTGAGACATCTTTAAAGAGTACTTCAAATGGAAATAGAAAATATTTAAGTCTTACCACTTGATTTGCTGAAAATTGGATCTAGTCCCGGATTAGGGTTTGTCAGAGAAACCCTAAAAATTCAAAATGTGAATTTCAACTTTCTGAAAGGATAGAAAGATGCACCTTGATGAGCTAATCACCCTAGTATATTCAGAATTTGAGATCTGCAAAGTTTCACCCTTCAGAAATGCCTTTTAGGATTCCCAGATTCACTAGGGAGGACCTTGAATTAGGGTTTGAGTTTCCCAGAGCTTCACCCAACCAAAAATCTTGATCCAAAGGTCTAAACTTTGATTTTTCCAAGGAGCTTCCAGCTATGTCTTCAGATTTCAGAAATTCCTATTTTTGTGGAAACCCTAATGTTTAGGGCCAAAACTGAAAGTGCTCAAAATTGAATTCAGATTGGATAGAAAGATTCTCCTTGATGAGTAGAGTCAATATACCTTGCCTCCTTTCCAAAATTTGTGGAGAGAAACCCAATAAACAGGAAACCCTAGTTTCCACCATTGCACAATGTCTTCTTCTCAGGGAAGCTCTGATACCATGTTAATTTTGAGCATTAATTCAATATACTCTAGGATCTTTACTGAGAGAATAACATGTACAACATATCAAGTATAACAAAGCATATCAATCACACCAAGCAATCACATGAGACAATAGACACATAGAGTTTCACTGGGGAAAACCATAAAGGTGAAAAACCCCACAACTTCCTCAGAGATAGAGAGAGCAATGATACAACCAAAGTACAAGAGGTAGTATTCTCCAAGCAACTGATCCTCCTCCTCACATGTGCACCACTTTCCAAGTGATGTAAGAGTGATTAAGTGAATGAATCAAATAGAGATCTCCCGATCTCTATTTATACATGTCCTATCCTGCCCAATAAACCAGTGGGGCCGACTTGTCTAACTTAGCATAATAACCCATGGTTAACATAATCAGGGCCGACCCCACACATGGTGGTCTAATAACCCATCGACAAGTTATGACACTTGTCAATACAAATGACGACACTTTCGTATAGAGGAATAATAACATCTCTGTAGGAGTACAATATACATAGATGAAATACATAGGTGAAATACATTCCGAAGTTACATATACATCAACATGATGTCAACAAAGTTCCACTTGCATCCTTTCATTTGGAACAGGAAGCTCTTAAATGGTACCGTTGGTACATTGAGGCTCATGAAGAGCCACAATGGCTAGATTTTTTCCAGCTCCTTTTGTAACGATTTGTTCCTAGTGCTTTTGATGACTTCACAGGAGTCCTCACTAAACTTCGCCAAATTGGCATTGTGAGAGAGTATCAGACAGAATTTGAGAAACTAGCTAATCACACAGAACGATTGTCTGATGAATTCTATAGGAGTTGTTTTATCAGTGGTCTTAAGGATGAAATCCGCTCAAAGGTTAAAATGTTTTGTCCCAACACCATGATGGAATCCCTGGGGTTGGCTAAGTTGGAAGAAGACAAGATTGCATCCCAACAGCTCTCCAAACCCACTTTTTTTCTCTTCTGAAATATGGGTTCTCAATGACCTCCCATCTCGCAAGCTACTCGACCAACTCCTATCAAGCATTTGTTTGAAACAAAGATGCAGGCATGCAGAGAAAAAGGGCTTTGTTATAATTCATGTGATGAGAAATTAAATCAGGGACATAGATGTGTTCAACAAAATCTCTATCTCTTGGATGTGGATTCTTCTCCTGCCTCTGAAATTGGTGAAGAATCTCCAGATACAATGGATAATCAGGTCGACATTCAGGAGCCTCCTATTGACCCTCCGTCTCAGGAAGACCACCCAGAGATATCTCTCCATGCTTTAGCCGGAATCACCACCCCCCAAACAATGTGGGTCAGGGGTTACTTCAAGAAGCTGCCTCTTACCATACTCATTGATTCTAGTAGCACTCATAACTTCATTGACCCTCGGATCGCCAAACAGGATGATTGTTTTATCCATCCTTGCTCCAACTTTGAAGTCATGGTTGCCAATGGGGGTACCTTACCTTGCAAGGGGAAGTGTTACAATGTGCGTATCTATATGGACGATTATATCTTGCGTCTTGTCATGTCTGCCTTGGCCGTAGGTGGATGTGATGTGGTTTTGGGTGTTCAATGGTTACGCACACTTGGACCCATCTTATGGGATTTTGCTGAACTTTGGATACAGTTTTCAGTCAATGGGAAAAAACACAAATTTACAGGCTTACAACCAGGTTCTCTCCACATCATCAGTTCACATCGCCTGGAAAAACTCCTTAAGAAGAATTCACATGGTGTCATTGCTCAGTTCCATTCCATTCAGACTCACCCATCAACGGTCTCCACTACTCCCTTGGATCTCGAACCAATTTTGGATAGATATGCCGGTGCCTTTGTTGAACCAGTGGGATTGTCGCTTTCACGAGACCTTTCTGGTAATAATTTAGCTGCCTCTACATCTGCGAAGGAAATGATGGCTATTTTGCATGCAGTACAGACATGGAAACCATACCTATTAGGGAATTCTTTCTGCATCAAGGCTGCTCACAAGAGTCTGAAATATTTCCTGGAACAACGGGTCTCCTTACCCGCACAACTGAAATGGATTCACCAACTCCTGGGTTATGCCAATTGTTAGGATATTCCTATATTCCATCCTAATCCTACCAGCATTTTCATTATTTGCATTTTCAGCCATGCATGCATTCTTGCATGCAGCATGCATTCTGCATGCAACCCAGTCATCAGTCCCAGCACCTAGCCTCAGTTAGCCATCCCACAGGAGCTTCTCTTAGATTAGTTTTATCCCTCCTAGAGCTTAGTACGCCCTTCCTCCTTGAATTAAGGAAGCCAATCGCCCTCTCTCACCTACCATTCATTTGTACTTCAGTTAGTTGAGTTATCATCGGTTCTTTCCTTGATTTAAGGCTAGAATGACTCTCAACTGACTGTATCACTCCGATGGACCTCCAGTGAGACTAGACTACCCATTCTGACTCCAGTTAGCTCCTCATGCGCCCTTCACTGAGCCTCCTTCATTCAGTTGGTGCCAGTTACACTCAGTTACACCTACCACACTCAGTTAGACTCATTTTTATTGATGGTTGACAGTTACTTGAGCATTGATGACTCCACTGATGATGATGAATACTTCTAGTTGTGCTCCTATGACACTCCAGTGATCTTTTGATCACTCCATGAAGGCTAATTCGAATTGCCACCTTGGAATTCGAATCCTCATGCATTGTACTACTTATTTGTCCATATGGTGATTAATTAATTAGTGTGTGTGAATTTATTCTGCTTCTATCCGAGTTCTATTGTATTATTATTCTGTTGCTCATTTTACTGCATTGACCACTCTTAATCTTATTCCTAAATTCTTTCATTGTGAGGTATACATCAGCTCTTAGATATGCTGTGAGGATTTTCACACCAATGAAATCACTTACATGAAGGGTCAAGACAATTTGGTGGCAGATGCTCCTTCTCGCACAATTGATGCCCCATTTTCTCTTTCACCTATTTCTCTGCTTGTTCCAAATTGGTTGCAATTTGTTCAACAGGGCTATGTCTTCTCTGAACTCCATGCGTCTCCATTGGTCAAGCACTCTGGGTTCCTCCAAATGTATGAGCAGGAACAACATACCTTCTTTTGGCAGGGAATGAAAAGGACAATTCAATAGATGGTGGTTGAATATGATACATTCCAGCTCCTTCCGGGATTGCTCGAACCTGTACCCATCCTTCCACGGATTTGGATAGATATGTCTCTAGAATTCATTGAAGGGCTCCCTAAATCTGGAGGGCAAGCTGACATTACCAATAAATGTTTGGAAACTTATCTTTTTTGCTTCACCTCCGAACAACAACCTTCGTGGGCGAAGTGGTTCCCTCTCGCTGAATGGTGGTATCCTACTGTATCTAAAATTACTCCATATGAAGCAATCTATGGCCAGGCACCGCCATTTCTTCTTCCATACACCCTCAACAGTGCACCAATTCAGGAAATTGACACAGTTCTTCGAAACCACGATTAGATTCTTCGCATTTTGCAAGACACTCTTCACATGGCTAGAATTCGAATGAAACAACAAGCCGATTAGCACCATTCCGAGCGCACTTTTCAAGCAGTTGATATGGTTTTTCTTTGTCTACAGACTTCCAAGCAATCCTCCCTGACACTCAAAGGGCGTCTGCTTATCTCTCGCTCTATCATAGAGGTATTCATTCAGTGGAATGACATGCAACCAGAGGCTACTACATGGGCACCACTCCTTCAGATTCAACATCAATTTCCACATCTAAAGCTTTGAGGAAAAGCTTTTTCTAAGGGAGAGGGGATGTTAGGAACCCATGTCTTTACTTTGTTAGTATATTGTTGTTGGACGCATATGCTTTGTAAGACGTCTTGTAGTATTTGTTGATCCATAGTTGTGTTATTGTTGTTGGGCGCATATGCTTTGTAAGTTGCTCGTAGTATTTGTTGACCCATAGTATTGGTGCCCAGACTTAGTATATATGTGTGCGTTGAGGCCAATTAAGGCACTGTGAAGTTATTTGTATTGAGCTTGCTCAAAGGAGGTTTCCCCCTCGAAGTGGCCTACGATCAATAAAAGCGATTCTAAGTTCTATTATTTCTACTATCTTGTGTATTTTCATTAATTAATTGTTGTAGGTTCTTCACAATTAGGTCATAAATCTCGTATTAAGAAAATATGCTTCTAAGGCAGATGAATGCAACTTATTTAGTGAAATATTAACATGAAATTGATGAGAAATCCATTAATTGCATTAAGAGATACTTTATGTTGTTTTTACCTGTTGGAATCTATTTAATACTAAGAGGGGGGTGAATCAATATTAGCACAATTATGAATCATTTTTACTTCTTTAACAGATTAATCTGAACTTAATATTGATCTTCAATTATGCATCCATCGTAAATAAAACATTCATCCACATATGCACCAAAACAGAGAACACATAACACATAGAATTTTTACGTGGAAACCCAAATGGGAGAAAACCATAGAATTTTATTTTATAATGAAAATATTATATTCAAGGAAGCATCGACTTCCTGTGTTTACTAGCACCAATTTGAAGGAGGCACCAACACCCTAATTTTACAGGCACTGACCTGAAGGAAGCTACAACTCCTTGAGTTCTCTAGCACCAACTGGAAGGAGGCTACAACCCTCTGCTACTTTCCATGTCCTGCCACCCAGATATACAAAATAATATATTTCCTTGTAGTACTTCTGATACACGCACACTTCGGATCTTCATATGTTCGTTCTGCTGTGCGCACCTTCTGTATGTTGTAGTATTGTGTCACTTTGCTGCATACATCACTTAACTTCTTATTCCACTCAACACTTCACTTTAATTGACGTCGCACTTCATATGATGTGCATTGCTTCATAAATTATGTAGTCTGCTCCAAGGTTCAGTATTTATTTTGTTCTGCTACTGCACATATGCATGCTTCAATTAATATTGCACATCAACTAATAACTTTATGTTCTGATATTGCGCACTAATATCAGATGAAACTGCACACCTTCTAAGATGTGTCTGTTCGGTTTAAGTGCCATAGTCTTTTAGAAAATTTGAGACCTTTTTTGAATCATATGATTCGTCCTTTCAATTTAACGCACTTGTCTTAGATCATCCTCATCATGACGTGCATCCTTGATTCTACTTCTACTTTGTCTTTGCGCATATGATGGACTTATTTACTTCACACACTTCAACTCAATCTTTGTGCATCAGTTAAACTCCTTCACTTCGTGCATCTTCTGATATACTTCAGTTCTGTCTATGTGTTTCTGTCTTAGAACACCCGTGACTATCTTTGTGTTGTCTGTGATACTATCATTCAGTCCTCACGCACCTATGCATCTTCTATAATTCTGCCTTTTTGTATTTGCACAATCATCACAGATTCACAACATCATTCTGCACACTATCAACTATCTCATTCCTCTGCTTGTGTGCACAAGGCTCTTTGTTAGATCATGTTGTTCTAGTTCCACGAGCCCTTGATGCCCCGAATGTAAATATGCATCTTCCACTTACAAGCTCTTCATACTTGGTATCAAGCTTAATTCAAATCTCCAACTTCCTTCTTATTTATACATGTCCTGCACGGATTGTATGTCCACAAGTTGGTTGTGGCATTCCTTCTTATTTGCTTCACGGTTTGTGCTTCTGCCACTTTTCATGTTCTGCGCCATTGATGTGTCATCTCTTATGGGTATTGCGCACACATGGTCCTTAACTTAGTGTACTTTTACCCTTGAGCTACCATCAATTATGGGTCTTGCACATTCGATGTATCATCGACTGTGAAATTTGCGCATATACCATCTTCAACCGCTACACCCTTTTTGGAACTTGTGTGCACTTCAACATCTAAAAGCTTCTTTTGATTAGTGTGACTTGCACGCTTTTAGGACTTGCATAAATGCTCGACCATTTCTTGTTCCAAGCTTCTTGCGCACTTGAACCTAGTCCAATCAACTTTTAACTTGCTTGTGCACTCTTCAATCTTTTGTCCAACCAACTCTTTAACTTTCTTGCAAACTCCCAAACCTTTTTCCAGTCAACACTTTAGCTTGTACATGAGGGACTATGACTGAATGGACTTGATACCTGCTCAATACCACATGTAATGGATATATTCCTTATGTACTTCTTTGAAATGGATATGCATGGTGTACATATGAACATACTTCTCCAAACTGGATGCACTTCTGGGTATACTTCTTCATACTAGCATCCATATCCTTCTCCATCTTGCTTGCGCATATACCTCTTCAATGTGGATTCCATATACTTTCTCAAACTGCCACATGAATATACTTCTTCAAAGTGGCCTTTCTATATTTCTTCAAGCCGACATAGGAATACTTAATCCTCTTTGAAATTAGTTGACATCCTCTTTGATATTAGTTGACATCAATGACAACAAACCGAATCAGTTGGCATCAATGAAAAACAAATTTCAACAATATCCCCCTTTGGCATTGATGTCAACACATTATGAAGTTGTGCATAATCATCTCCCAAATATTGTATGCTTCATTTTTTCTTGTTGTGGTACTCCCCCTACGTTCTTTTCCAGTATGAACCTTTGACATCTATGCATTATGTTGACACTTTTTTTCTTCTTTCTGTTACTTTTGCACAGACCTCATGCTTCATGATTATTTTCATTGCGTTGTTGCATGCTTTATTATTAGCTCCATGCTCCTTTAATGTTTGGCTTCATGTTCTTTATCCCCTTAATCAACTTCATGCTCTTTATTATCAGATTCATGCTCAGCTTCTCAACTTCATGCTCTTTCTTATTAGCTTCATGCTCTACTTCTCAGCTTCAATGCTATTTCTCCCTGATCAGCTTCATGCTCTTTCTCCCCCTTTGACATCAATGGAAAATAGGTGCCATTACTTCGCAGTTATATGATCTTATTTCTTTTGGTTTGCACTGGCCTTCACTCATCTTCTTATAGGGATAACTCCCCCTATCTTCATGCTTCATCCTTTCGCTGAAGTTTTTGCGCTGATATCTTGTAGTCTGTAAATTGTTTTCATAACCATCTCTGATGTGCTCCCTCTGTACAGTTTCTATCTTCTTTTTGTATCTTGATTTTCTGTTTCTGTCACAATACTTCATCATTCCTTGCTTCAATCTTCATGCACTCTTTATGTTGTGCCAACTACGCAGTACTGAATTTGGTCACTTACTAGTCTTGCACTATCTTTCTATTGATTTCCTTTTGCGTTTGATTGTTCCACTTGCCAAATTTACTGCGCTGTCACCAAGCCTTGTCACCTTTACTGATGTCACATCCCTTGCCATGACAACCAAATATTTGGCATGTTTTTCATCTATCATCCAACTCTACATTAAAGTGGATATAACAATCAGTTCATGTGGAAACCATGGCGTGTCGCATCCATACTCAATCCTTTTGGGGAAATCATCATTCATCACACAAAGCAATGTATTGAATTTTTGTACTTTTTCCCAAATTCATTAATTCCAACATTTAGTTTTGGTGACTACATCACCTTCTTCAAATCTTGCGGTCTTGAATGCACATCTCTTCATATTAACTCCATGTGCGCAAAAACATATGTTCAATTCTATAATATTTTTGTGAAATGCTTGCTTCATAACCTTTTTCTCTACTACCCTTCTACATTGCATTCCCTCCAGAATTCTCATATTTCTTGTCAATGGCTTCCTTCTACAAGAGGATGAATGATTCCCTTGACAATGTGCATTGTGTTGTCCAATATCAGCAATATGATTTTACTTGCTTGAGAGTTGACATGGGATTTTGGTAGATCCATATGGAGGAATCAACATTCAATCACCAGTATGCTCAGTTGCAGGTGAATTATGGGCATGATGAACAATTGATTCGGCTGAGCAATTGGGTCGACATCCTGGAGCGGCAACAATAGAAAATTCTGGACGAACTGTCTTCAATTCTGTCTGAGCATTCTGGACAGTTGTCATCTGAAACTCTGCAGCTTCTTCCTTTGCACCCAACCTCTGAGTGTAATGTCCTGGTTCTAATGGACTTGGAGGTTTGACTCACACATCAACCAGATGTGGAACTGGACCTTGAATTGCAGCTTTATACAATTTTGCAATTCTCAAACTTGCCATCTTCAATAGTTTTCTTGAACTTGCCCTTTTGGCCTTGGCATGAAGTCTCTTTTGATATTCACTTTGTAGAAGACTCATGCATTTTGTAAAAACACATATTTTGAATATAATGCAATATACAATTATGTATCTATGTTTATGCGAAGACACATGTTTTACTTCACAGTACCATCTGTTTATACTTTTCCTTTATTTCCATCGCATGTATGTGCCTTTTGTGTGATACTTTGTCTTTAACATAACTCAACAATTAACTGAATATATACATGCACACATCTTTACTTATCTGAAATACAGAAGCTCTTTTCTACAACAATCTAACTTAACACACATAACCTTTTGCAACTTTAATAATTAATGTGACAGACGCCTTCAAACTATAATATTCACTAGCATACTCCTTGAATTCCTAATATGCATCGTGTTGAATTTAAGGGTCTCACTTAATCTTCTTGAGATCAGTAAGAGGGGTAGCAATTGCTTGTTGCTTTGAATGTACCTGGATTGTCTGCTTCTTCCACACATTTTTGAGAAGATTTCCTTACCCAAGTTTTCACGTGAGCACTTCTATTCTAATTCTGCGTTTGAATACCTTCACTATGAATCCTTGCATTGGGATTGCTTTTGCGTAGCATGTCTTCATCAGGACAGTTTCACATGCAAATCCTTATGTTTGAAACCATCACATGGATAGTATCTCACAGTTTGGAAATACTTTGCAATATGACCAATGCGATTTCACCTTGAGCACTTCCTTCTATTGATCCTTCATTGATTAGTGTAATGAAAAGAGTTGTAATCATTGAAGGAATTATCATACCTGAATGAATTCAATTGATTTGAACATTTTTTACTGTCACAAACCTTCTTTGGTGTTTTTTCATAATTAAGTCCAAACTTGTCTTCTGGTGTTCTCTGATTATTCAGAATCTTATTTAGAATGTATGTGCTATCTTTGAATTTTTTCAACACTTATTCTTCAGATTCTTCCTTGTCACTTTCAGAATGTGCGCAAATTGGAGTATCACTTGTGATATGCACTTGTTTCTTTCATTTTATTTTGAGCAACTTGTCTTCTAAACGGGATATCTCTCTGTCTTTCAGTTCGAGTTGAATTGTCGGCTTCTTAATTTTTTGCACTAATTCTCCCAGAGAAGTCTTCAACGTGGATCTTTCTTCTTCAAGTATCTTGATCTTGTCAACTGCACAATTCAGTTGTTTTTCGTAATCTGTCACCTTTTCACTGAATTGTTTGTCATGAGATTCTCGAACCTCTTTTTCTTGCTTGTCCTATTCTTCATATTTCAACAGTTGTTCTTGCAAGAGCTTGCTCTTCTTTCTTGACTTATTCAATTCAACCAAAGCACTGATCAATTCACCTTCCCAATCAACTTCTGCAACTTCTTCTTCTTCAGATTGTGATTATTAGTCTTAACTTCTACAACTATCTTTGGACGTGTATTGAAGGACCCACTAAAGAAGTATTTATCTAGTGATCATGGTTTGCTTTGCGCAACTGAAGTATTCTTCTTAATTGATGAGCACCTCTTCTTCTTTTCATCACTACTTTATTCTTCCACAAAATCCATGAATAGTACTTATTTTGGTTTTTCGTTGCAGTCACTTTCTTCAGATACATTGTTGTCTTCCTCAGTATACAGACTCTTCCTTTGTTTTAGAATATTCTTTTTATTTTCATGAGAACTAGCTTATTCCTCATTGTCGTTATCTCCATCTTCCCTGTGAGGACACTTAGAAACAAAATTGCCTATTCCTCCACATTTGAAAGGAAATTTGTTCTTTTACTTACCTTGTCCTCTTTTCAGCTTTCTTACAAAATTTGACTCCTCATCATTTGATTCATTGCAAGAGTCATTGTCATGATCATGCTTAGCCTTTCTAGTGGCTTTAAAGGTCCCTTCCTTCTTGATGGGATTTTATTTCTCATCCTTATTTCATATGCAGTCGGGATCCCTTGAAGCTCGTCCTTCTTCAGGTCTTCAATATTGGCTATATCTTCTAACATCGATACTTTTGCATCAAATATTGAAGGGAGCGTTCTCGATATATTATGTACTACTAATTCTTCTTCTAGAGTAACTCCCATACTCTTTATGGCATTAACTATCTCATCAACTCGCAAGAAGTAAGAAGTAATATTCTCTTCATATTTAATTTTCAAGGATTCAAACAACCCAAAGTAATTCTGCAGCTTTTCCTTCTTTACCTTTTCATCACCTTCATAGACACCTTTGAGCTTATCCCACACTTCCTTTGTTGAGGTGCAATGCATCACCTTGATAAATTCAGTGTATTTCAACCCACAAAGTTGTGTGTTTCTAGCTCTTTCATTGCACTCATATAGTCTGTTGGGCACCATTTTGACCCCTTTTTGTCATCCAAATATCCTTCATTCTCCTCCATAAAACCTTCATACTATCTCATAAAGCTTTTTAATTCACCACAGACTTTGGTTAAAAGGTATAAATGGCATTGCTTGTTAACAAATTGAATTTTGAGATTTTTAGAGCATTTAAACTAAGGTTTTATTCAGAATTACAGGATGTGCTAACTTCCTGTAATGTCTCCAAAGTTGAACACTTGCAGGACAACTAGGCATTAACTGAAAGATGGAGGAAAGATCCTCAGTATCCAAGGATGGATGAATTTCCAACGAATAGATGATGTGGCTCTCACAGGTGGCAAGTCAAAGTCGGTCAAAGATGACCACCTGTGCTACCACTCAGCACAAAAGCAGGGCAGTTTTGATTTTGTTGAGTTTCACGATTCTGAATGAGGATCTCAATGGCTATGTTCATTAATTAGTTTACAGGATTATAGCATTTCCAGTTTTCTTTTTGAATTTGTATAAGTACTTCACAAAACATTAGATCGTTAATCACGATTTTGGGAAGAACGCATATTGCTTCTGAACTGCGTTGTTTTTACTGTGTAATCGATTAATGGTGAATACATTTAGAGTTTCAGTTCTGTAAATATTCAATTGTGTGTGGAACGAGGCATTGGAGGGCCCCCATTGTTGAGTTCGCACACCCTTACATTGCCAGTGAATGTGATTTAGATGTTTGCAGCGATTTGATTTGATGCATGCGATTTAGATTGTGCCATTGGTATGTGTTAATCCCTGTAATATCTAGTTTATTATTGCAGAACAAATTCAGTTGGTTTTCAATTTGTTTTATTACAGATCTGTTCTCATTTAATAGTTCAAGCTACGACTTCATTATGCTACACATCACTTACCTTTCTATGAGCTCTGTCTTCTATTTTGTTAAATGTTAAAAGAACGGTTCAGACTATGATTTTACTATGTCATACATTGTTGCTCATTTGAAGATAAAGTGTTTAGAACAATTATCAATTACGAACAATGTCCTGTAAGGGAATTTAATGGTTAATTGTTCATTCAGCAGTGGGATGTCAGGCAGAACTTTGTAGTCTGTATCTTAGGGTTAGAATTATTGTTAAATTGCTTTCACTATCTCAGTTCTTTCACCAATAGATTGCTTTCCTAAATAGATTGATGTGTACTTGAAAAGAAACAAACGAAGTTATCCCTGTAAAAGGATTTTTGTATCTTTAAGTTATAGTATTTCTCATCTGACAGTAGATTCAATTCACAGAGAATTAAGTTAACCAAACAAGTCTAGCTCTAAGTCCTAAAACTTGGATATGCCTCGAAGCTTACTGACCCGGATTGATATAAATTTAAGGTTCGATCTGCATTAGTGGATTGAAGTCCAACATAGTATTCTTTCAGTTGGTTCAATTGGTGCAACTGCTAGGACATTGTAGCCATCCACAATAGATTTCCAAACATCAGCTCCTAGTGATTGCAGATAAACTTCCATCCTGACCTTCCAGAAAGTGTAGTTGGTGCCATTGAACATTGGGGCTTTGTTAGTGGAGATATATTCCTGCTTGCCCATATATGCGCATAGATCTATCTTCCATATGTTAAGCTGTCACTGAAGACACTCGCTCTGATACCAATTGTTGGAATCTATTTAATACTGAGAGGGGGGGGTGAATCAGTATTAGCGTAGTTATGAACAATTTTTACTTCTTTAACAGATTAATATGAACTTAATATTTGTCTTCAATTATGCATCCATCATAAATAAAACATTAATCCACATATGCACCAAAACAAAGAACACAAAACACATAGAATTTTTACATGGAAACCCAAATGGGAGAAACCACATAATTCTCTTTTATAATGAAAATATTACATTCAAGGAAGCATCGACTTCTTGTTTTTACCAGCACCAACTAGAAGGAGGCACTGACACCCTGGATTTATAGCCATCGAACTTAAGGAAGCTACAACTTCCTGAGTTCTCCAACACCAACTAGAAGGAGGCTATAACCCCCTTCTCCTTTCCCCGTCCTACCGCCCAGATATACAAAATAATATATTGCATTGTAGTACTTCTGATACGCTCACACTTCAGATCTTCATATGTTCGTTCTGTTGTGCACACCTTCTGTATGTTGTAGTATTGTTGTCACTTTGCTGCATATATCACTTGACTTCTCATTCCACTCAACACTTCACTTTAACTGACGTCACACTTGGTATGTTGTGTGATGCTTCATAAATTCTGCAGTCTACGCCAAGGTTCAATATTATGTTCTTCTACTATGCATATGCACTCTTCAATTGATATTGTGCATCAATTGGTAACTTATTGTTCATATATTGTGCACTAGTATCATATGAAATTGCGCACCTTCTAAGATGTGTCCATTCGGTTTAAGTGCCACAGTATTTTAGACAATCTGTGACCTTTTTTGCATCATATGATTCATTCTTTTGGTTCAATGCACTTGTCTCATATCATCCTCATCATGACGTGCATCCTTGATTCTGTTGCTACTTTGTATTTGCGCATCTGATGGACTTATTTACTTCGCACACTTCAACTCAATCTTCGTGCATCAGTTAAACTTCTTCACTTCATGCATCTTCTGATATACTTCCATTCTATCTACGCACTTCTATCTTAGAACATCTGTGACTTTCTGCGTGATGTCTATGATACTGTCATTCATTCCTCACTCACTTGTGCATCTTCTATAATTCTACCTTTCTATATTAGCGCAATCGTCATAGATTCACAACATCATTCTGTGCACTCTCATTTGTCTCATTCCTCTGCTTGTGCGCACTCGACTCTTTGTTAGATCATGTTGTTCTGGTTCCACGAGCCCTTGATGCCCCGAATATAAATTTGTATCTTTCACTTACAAGATCTTCATAATTTCTATCAAGATTACTTCAAATATCCAACTTGCTTCTTATTTATAAATGTCTTGCACGGATTGTATGTCCACAAGTTGGTCGTGACATTCCTTCTTTGCTTCGCGGTTTGTGCTTCTGGCACTTGTCATGTTCTGCGCCACTGGTGTGTCATCTCTTGTGGGTATTCCGTAGACATGGTCCTTAACTTAGTGGACTTTTACGCTTGAGGTACCATCACTTGTGGGTATTTCCCATTCGATGTATCGTGATGATGGTCATTGACACTAACTTTTATCTATGGGACCTTAAGAAAGGTAATGAATTACATGGTTTGATTTATAAATTATAGTATGGAAATGGTTATGGGGTCCTTCATTTTTAGATATAAAGAGGTAGTTGTCATATTTCGATCCTAGGAAGGAAACAAAGGCTTCACACCTTATATGGTTTAAGTCGTATGGGCTCCCCAAGGAACGATAGGCCCTAAAGGAAATTGGCAATGAAAAAAAGAAAATTTTCAAAATTTATGGTGTTTTTGGACCTTTATCAATGGATCTCATGAAAGATGGAGATAGAGTGGGGAAAATGAAAATTCAATCAAATATTAGACTACATGAATATTTTGTTAAGGTGCCAAAGTTGCAATCCAATTGGGATTTTCTTCTTTAAATTCATGTTGATGAAAAGGAAGTTGGAATAGAAGAAAATTGAGGGCTTGAGGGTTTCACTACATATCTTTTCAAAAAATAAAGGTGTGATGTCTAATCCAAATAAGGAATTCAAAATCATTATTTAATTTTCAATCTTCAAAGGATTGTTGACCAATTTTATGCATTATGTTATATTGATACAAAGGATTGGTGAATATGTAAATAGAATTGGAAATGGATATCTACCTACTGAGAGGGATTTGTAGAAGCAACTATAGGGTGATGGTGGTTTTCCACTAAATTGCACTCTTGCTTAGTTCACGGTCATGGTCATTTCACATTGGGGCTGTCATAATGAAATGAGAAGAGGGAAGGGTCATATGCCGGTATCAAAAACAACAGAGGATATTGTATGCACGATATCTAACTCATCAATGAGTTACATATCACACATGTAATATGTAACTAATTGATGAGGTGCATATCGGGCACATGATATGTGATCATCGATGGGTTACATATCACGTTTGTGCTGAGTTATATATCGCGTGTGTGAAAAATTATGATTTGTCCATTTTCGAAATGTCGGATTCCGTCAAACATTTTTTGAAAAGTTAAAATAGTCTAATAGTTATGCAACCCCATTCTAAAACTGAAACTGAAATGAAAGAACTAGAGTGCAAGTCTCTCTCACTTCACTTCATTCAAATTTGGACAAACATTATTTTTATTTTTTATTTAAGCATTGATTTTATGTTTAAGCATCAAGATAGACATAGATTGAAATGTTGTAAAAAATGTATTCTTTACATTTAAAAATTAAATTACATAGATTTAAAATGTTATTTATAAATAATTTTATGAAATGTAAAAAGTTATAAGGTTTGTTAAAAAAAAAAATTGTAGTGTTAAATAGATTTAGGTTAATTTTTTAATAGGCTTTAGAGAATTTATGGTATATATATTCCACAAATCCATAGATATGGCCATCAAATCCTTACTCCTCTAATTCATATAATACCCAAATAACCTTGTTCACTTTTTTCAACAATAAAGCACCCTAGCGTGAATGTTATCATCATTTATTCATTTAACTGATACTTCACTACCCCTATGTTATCATTTGTTTCTCAGTTAGTTCAAACCATTGTGGTCAAGGGGACCCACTAGTTTCAGTTCGTCTATCGCCACTATCATGTTGCACCAACCTAGTTGTCTTTTCATCATTAAAGAGATATCTAGATCAATCGAATCGAACTTGCCTATGTGAAACTGTTATTCTATTTCCGCACTTGATGTTGTAATCATTTTAGAGCCTATGCTACCCCATGTGCACAGCTCCATTTGTTTCCCTGCAATCACATCCATGTGACTAAATCACTCAGCAATCCATCATTACCACCCCTCGCATGTTTGATCCAATGTCCTGTATCACAAACTGTTACACCTAGATCAGACTGTGACATGTAGGGACTCATGTTGACGCAATCATTACGATTTCCACCTATCACTGGATCTTTGACACATCATTTCTCTATCCATTCCATGCACCATGAAATGCCACCCTACAATCATTCCTTTTATTTATAAAGGACCGCATCTCCTCTCTAATATGTTATACTATTTTGCTCAGTTTTGTCCTTGCATCCCACCCTATGATTGTCATGAAGATAGTTCCCTCGTCCTCCCTTCTTATATGTCTCTTGATCTATGAAGCTTATTATCCCACCAGTCAGTTCTCTATTGATCTCATGAATGCCACCTCCCAATCGATCTGGACCACGTTGCATGACATAATAATACTTTGATGAATAAATTTGTGCAAGAGCTTTTGCCCTTTCCACGAACACCACTAGGAAGATCGAGCTCGGGCATTTTGTCTTTTGCGTGCAATGGTGTTCATGCTACATCCTCATTGCTTAGTCTCCTTGTTGTCATGGCCGACTGAAACACTTTCTCAAGGAGTTTGGTCTCTTGTTGGAAAAAATACAATCGATTTTCTGACCATGATGACACCTCCAAAGATGTCATTAGGGACGAATATTTTGAAGACTAAGTGGCACTAGTTGGTGTTTCTCCTTATAATGCCACAACCAAGAGACAAGCAACCTTTCTTAGAGGCATTACTCTTCTTTTCAATATGTAGTAATTTTATTGGGTTTCCTTGATATAGAAGCTAAATATCAATTGTGCTCAATACAATATGTGGTACTCCGATGATGTTCAGTACAATAGTTGTGTCCTTCATTTGAAGAGCCAACACCAGATGATGCACAAGCTTCAAGAATGTAGCCAAGTTGACTCGAGGGTGAGTCAACACTTGTGGACGGGGCTGATTGGATCCTTCTTTTTTGTAAAGAACCCTAAATGATGGAAGGAAGCACGAGGTAAATGAGCAGGAGTTGTGGAAGTCCCTAACAGCTGCAACGGTTTAAGACCCGCCCCTGCAAGTATATAAATAGGTATGAAGAAAGAAAGAAAAAGATGAAAAGAAGAAGCGAAATTAAAGAGAGAGAGAGAAACATAAGGAAAGAAAGATGCAGATAAAATACCGAGAATCAAAGCTACAGTAAAGTCTGGTTTTATATCTGGGATCATGGGTAATGTAATTGGGTTATGTGTTCTCTATTCTGTATTATACTACGATGGATAATTTTGTGGTTGTTGTAAGGCTACAGAGCCATAGATTTGATATGTAATAGAAGTTATTAGTATTAGAATTGAAGTAATACCCCCCCTTAATTTACCATGTATGGTTAACTTGTATTATGTTGTTGTCTAATGGATTGACTATGTATCTATTCCTTGTCTGCATATTGTGGTTAGTAAAACTCTGTTGCACTACTATTAAGATGAATGCTATTGCAGTATGAATAAAAGTAACCCCTACAGATGTATCCTTACAATTAACTCTCCTTATCACACACAAGTCTTGGTTGTGCTTTGATTTAGACCTTCTCCTCCAGGAGATTGAACATTCTATCACACTAGACTACAATAGTGCATTTTGTTGGCCTTTTTGCAAGAAGCCAGTCTCTAATTTTTCACCATCATGCATCACATTTTGAATCAAAGCATTTATTATTTATTTCTCGATTATGATAAGCAATAGTCCATTTAGATAACTCACTTTTAAGGGATCTAAGGACACTTTCATCTTCCTAGATACACTTCAAAGTTCTTCGATGCACTCAGGTTAGTTGAGGTAATGGGGTTGCATATGTATCATGTAACACTTCACCAGTAGGTCATGACGATTTAACATGAGCTTGTGGTTGTTCATTCCCTTGTTGGTATCTAAATGGAGGCATCTGGACATCCTCATGGGTGGTCTCAACAACATTTACTTTTTCAACAATAGGTCAGAACTTAGGAAATTAATCACCAGAATGCTCTTCACGATTTGAATCTAAAATTTCACAGCATGTATAACCACAACAAGCCAAAAGTGTTTATGTTTACTCATCTAGTTGATTTTTAAATGGTGGTACCTATTGTTGTTTCCTATGGGGGTCGATGATACGTTTCTGTCGAAGATTGTGTCACTCTTATGATTGTCTATTCAAAGAACCCTTCATCGAATCCTGATGTGAAACCTATACACAACTTACGGTTCCAAAATGTAACCATTCGAAAAAACAAGAAGAAACTGAAGGATTCTTCTGAGGAGGCTGAAGTTGATGTTTATAAACCCATCTCTATTAGAATTGATGATTCCGTTAAGGAAAATTGTTTTTTTGGTTCTACCCAGACACTTAGAGCTTTGAATCCCTCTTAGCTTCTTGATTAATGCCTTTGTTGTCCTTAAACGTTAGGGGTTTGGGGAAGGCTAATAGGTTTAGGGCCTTAACCAAACTGATTCACTCTACTAGCTCGGATATTATACTTCTGCAGGAAACCATGTGTGAGGATTCTAAAACGGTGTTGAAAATTTAGCAGTCTGCCAGGTTGGGAACTATCGATGGTTAGTGCTTCTGGGCTATCTGGTGGTCTTTTAGTGGGATGGAACCCTCGTTCATTACTTTTTCGTTCTTATAAGACCGATTGGGGAATTTTACTTGATGGTTGGAGTAGGGTTCATAATATAAATATGTGTATTATGAACTGTTATGGACCATATAAGGGGAGGCTTTCCTTCTGGAATTCATTTAAGTCTTCTAATTTATTGAGTTTGGAAAACCGTAATTATTGCATGCGATCTAAATTTTACAAGGTCCGCTTCTAAATTATGGGGACCCTTGACGAGAATGGATGATTTGGCAGACTTTTTATCAGAACTGTTGGTTTCTTTGACCTAGTGGATGTTTCTCCAAGTGTACTCTCTCCGACTTGGACAAATGGAAGACTTGGTGGAGATGGAATACGTAAATGATTATATAAGTTCTTGGTTAAAGGTCCCTTTCTGCAGTCTTTCTAGCGTCATAGGACATGGGTTGGGGCGGCCAAACTCTCAGATCACTAGCCTATCTTTTTTCAAATTGATGATACCAAAAAACCTCTGAAATATCCGTTCAAATTCAATTGTTCCTGGTTAAAGAACGATACTTTTTGCTCCATTATCTGAGATTTTTGGATAATCTATGTGTTAGTTGATGAATGGAATCCTATGGATTCCTTTGTTATCAACCTAAGGAATTTAAAATAGGTGGTTACCAAATGGATCAAAAAACAAAATATGTTGGATCCTCAGGAGTATAAGGAGTTGGAGGAGCAGATTCAGGATTTTCATATGAGAAATTTTGAATAGAATATGGAAACTGATGAATTAGACATGTTAAAATTACTTGAGCAGAAAAAAGAAAATATTTTGAAACAAGAGGAGATGGATTGGAGGCTCAAAAGTAGAGCTCTCTGGATAGAACTAGGGGATAAGAATACAATTTTTTTTCACTCTGCTTCCTACTGAAGAAATAATAATGCAATATGGGAACTCAATGATGAGATCGGAAACATGGTTTCTGGACAGGAAAAACTTCAGGCATCTACTAAAAATTTCTTTAGCAACATATTTTTAGATTCGGGTCAATGTGATGTTAGTGCTCAACTGAAAGTGGCTAGATTATATCCCAATTTATTCAATCAGAAAGAAGCTATGGATTTGGGCAGAAAAGTCACATTGGAGGAGGTTGAAGAAACTTTGAAACATTTTGCAAAGGATAAAAGTCATGGGCCTGATGGCTGGACTGTTGAGTTGTTCTTGAAATTTTTTGATATCATGGGTGATGATATTCTAAAAATGGTGAAATTTACCAGAACTGAAGGTGTTATTTCTGGGGCATTGAACTCTACTTTTCTCACACTGATTCCTAAATGCAGCAAACCTAAAACTTTTGAGTTTTTAGGCCAATTTCCTTATGCATTTTTTACTACAAGCTCATCTCAAAGATTATTGTTGTTCGTCTTAATCCTACTCTTTCAAAATGTATTTCTTCTGAACAATTCAATTTCCTTCAGAATCGCCAAATTCTTGATGTTATTGGTATATCTCAGGAGATTATTCATACAATTAAAAAGAGGAAGAAGAAGGCATTATTGCTAAAGATGGACCTAGAGAAAGCTTATGATAGAGTTGATTGGGTTTTCCTAAGAATCATTCTAATACAAATCGGAATCCCTCCATTGGTCTTAAAGTGGATTATGGCTTGTGTGTCTTCTACAAATATTGTTGTGTTGATTAATGGAGCTCCATCATAATTTTTCAAATGCACCAGAGGAATCCGACAGGGATGTCCCCCGTCCCCTCTCTTATTTTTTCTCATCATTGAAGGCTTCAGTAGACTGATAAACAATGCTAAAACGAAAGGTAAAATTAAGGGTATTACATTTCCTGTTGATTTATATCTCTCACATCTGTTGTTTGTAGATGATGTCTTGTTAGCAGGATCAGATTCACTTGATGAATGGGCAAGATATAAGGAAATTATTAAAATTTTCTATGATGCTTCAGGAATGCGGGTTAGCTCTACTAAATCCAGTTTCTATCATCACAAAGTTGAGGATTCAAAGCTTGATGATATTAAGATGACGTTGCCTTATAATTTCTATCATCTAAAGGATGGTTTTAAATACTTAGGATACTATCTGAAGCCTAATGATTATAGGATTAAAGATTGGACATGGATTTTAAAAAAAGTTGAAAGCATAACCAACTAGTGGAATTATAGACTATTATCTATTGGAGGGGGAGTCACTCTTGTTAAAGAGGTTTTGACAGGGATACCAATATACTGGTTATCCCTTTCAAAATTTCCTTGCTCTATCATCAATTCATTAAGAAAGTTTTTTTTCAATTTCCTATGGTTTGGAGGAAAGGAACACAACAATCTGGTTATGGCTAGCTGGGAAAAAATTGCTTTACCTAAAAGTTGTGGCAGTTGGGGGATAAAAAATATTGACACTTTCAGTATGGCTTTGAGACTTAAGAGTTTATGGAGAGGTATTTTTGGCACTACCCTCTCGTCTAGAGTGTTGGCAGTGAAATATATCAAGGAGGACAAAGTTAATTGGATTAGAAATCCAAAAAAAAGGACCAGGGGCACTTCTGGGCCTAGAAGAAAATTATAAACTGTCTGAGGATATTCTAATTTTTCTGTAGGAAAATTAACTTGTTACTCTTGATAAAATTAAGAAAAAGAAGGATAGATTGGTTCCAAGTACTTACTGGTTGAGTGCTAAGGATTTAGGCTTCACGGGATGGACATCTTTTGAATGGGATCGCTATATAAGTTTTTTAAACTCTGCTTGCTGCAGACTTTCACTGGAAAAGGATACTCTCATCTGGAATGGAAACTCTACCTCAGGGAAGGTGACGGTTAAATTTGTATATGATACATTAATAAAGGATAGGTGTTATTTCCTGCAACATTGGTGGTATAAACGTCTATGGAATTGGAGAATCCCCTTGAAATTTAAGTGCTTCATGTGGTTTGCTTTACAAGGAAGATTAAAAACATGGGATAATTTCATGAAGAAGGGTTGGTATGGCCCTAGTTTCTGCTCCTTATGTAAAAACAATTATGAGACTACTTACCATCTTATTGTGAATTGTGAATACACAAGGAATATATGGAACATTTGTTGCTCCACTCTGAAGATTGATCAGACCTAGGGTCAAGAGAATTTTGGTATATGTACTCTTAATTGGTTCGGGAACTGTAGAGCTCACTCTATGTTACCAGTGTTTATTTCGTGGTCAATTTGGCATTCCAGAAACAAGGCAGTTTTTGAAAACATGACTCCGAGTGTGCATATTTCTAGCTTTTAGATTTTGAATTTGTATAAGACCTTCTTTTCGGATTAGGAGCCTGTGAAGTTTCAAAAAGTCAATTATTTCAATCCACTTATTACTAGCCCGTTTCTTTTCCTTGATGGAGCGGCCACAAACGGTATTTGTGCGGCAGGTGGAGCAATATTCATTAATCACGCACAATATTTTACCTTGAGGCTTAATTGTGGAACTGGAACCAACATGAAAGCTGAGCTTCTTACTCTTTGGTGTGTTTTAAAAGTGGTCAATATATTTGGGCTTGATGACTTGAAAGTATTTGGGGATTCAAGGGTCACTATAAAATGGGCACGTGGAGGATACAACTTAAAATTTATTGCTCTTCTACACTGGCGTACAAGGATCAAAACATAAATACTTATCTTCAACAATATCTCTCTTGAGCACATCTATAGACAACATAACTCCTTGGCGAACAAACTTTATAAACAGGCTTTGGAAGGAGAGAAAGGGATCTTAGTGTGGGAAGAATTTTAGGATTCTCATATTTGTGATATGTGAACAGTGAGGTTTTTTGTCTTTTTTGAAATCATAGGACTGGGAAGTTTGCTTTTATCAATTTTTTTTTAAAGTCTTTTTTCTGAGAAGGTTCAAATATGATATGTATTTTTGTTTAATTAGTCTTTTAAAGACATGAACATCTATGTACTATTTGATTCTATATGAATATCAATAGTATGCTTTTTTCTGTTGGAAAAAAAAAAAAAAAAAACATTTCATTAAATATCATTATTATAAGAGGTTATGGTGGAAAGGAAATCGATTAACATTATTTAAAGAATTAACCATATAATTATATTTAAAAAAAATACGATTACAAATATATAAAATTATAAAATATATAAATATATAAAATTAATTTAAAATCACAAGGGATTTACTTTAATTAAGTATTTTATCAAAATAATTAAAAATATATATAAATATACAATGATTAAAAATATAAATATAAAAATCCATTATATAACCATCAAAATATCAAGTACTCTTTTCCACTCAGTAAAAATAGTTATACTTTATTTATAAAGTATAAGAGATTACAAAAAAAAATTGTCTTCCACAAAAACAACCAAGTAACCAACAACCAACAACACAAAAAACTAGCAAACCACACAATAATAACAAGGCTGCCCCTAGCCAAGAATTATAATGGATATGCAAAAACAAACGACCAGCATATGGTCAAAGAAAGATCCCACAAAATAGATCAAAAAAGAGTCAAAAGAGTCATCGTGCAGATGCTTCTCAAAGAGCAAAGAGTGCAAATCATCGTCCCAAAACTTAAAAAAAAAAGAATTTTCCTTCCTTCGTTGTAAGGGCCCGTCTCGAAACGGCATTCGCTTGAGAGTTTTATGCACGAAAGATATGAAAAAAATGAATCCCATGCTGATCTTGCAAAAGAAGACGAATCTTGTCCAACCATAGAGAGAGAGAAACTACATGGATAGAGCCTCTCCCATTAATCCAATTGACAACAACCTGGGAATCCCTTGCAACTTGTAAAAGGTCTAAATTTTTGAGATTCACAAAGTATAATAGGATCCAAAGAGCGCAAACTATATAGAAAAAAAAATCATTATATTTTAACTATTCATTTTTTTCATTACATTTTATCCATATTCATATTTTGTTTTGTAATTATTAATTTTATATATTCAAAAGAATTTCTCATATAATCTTAAATATTCATTTTAAAAAATATTACCAAATTTATATTCAAAATTTGAATGTATTACTACGAAGTTAATGTTCACTTAAACATTTCAAGATGTTTCTTTTTAAGAAAATGAAACATATTAAAAAAGGAATAAAATTTGCTTTATAACTATTTATTAAGAATGATTTTGATTTATTATATTTATTTCCATGTCATGAAAATAAATGACTGCTCATTTTGCTTACCACTCTATCCATTTCTTTTGTATTTTTTTGCAAGTGATAATTATATTGTTAGGGTTAACCTTGACTCGGGAATGAGCAAAGATGTAAGTGGTTTTAGGTTTGGTATCTCGTGGTTTCTTGCTAGTTATATTTGCATGTAAAAAACCATATTTATAGGGTTGGATTCGTCCATTGTAAGATCAGGGACCAATAATAGATCAGGCTCATGGTTTCTTGGTGGCCTTGGCCTAGTTTGGCCAGGGACCAATAATAGATCAGGCTCATCTTTGCGGCCTCCCGTCGGCTCCTCCATCAGAACGTAGACGAGGGAATTCTGCTCACGGCTTATTCGTGGCTATTTTCACGCAGAAGTTTTAATTTCATCAACCACATCTTCTCCAAATATAGTATGTTTCTTCTTTTAATTCATCGTATCATCAAGAGCAGGTGCAATGTGGATCACATGATCTCTAACCTCACGCAACTAGGTTTTTCTCTTCTACTCAGATACATAAGCACAAAACCAGCTACCACTTATTAACCATCTTTTGCAGCACGACTTTGCACAGATCTACAAATTTATGCACAAGAAACAATACATAATAATATCTCCATTCCTTATAGAAAATCTACACTTTAACTAGTTGATCTGCAATTTCTCCTTACAGATCCAAGTGTTGAAGCAATAGATCTGCCATCTTCCTTCGTGCACCTTCAAGCAGTCTCATCTACATACTAAGCAATAAACCATACCAGGCTCTGATACCAGTCTTAGCAATAAAAATATGCGAAAGAATAAAATATAAATAAGAGCAATCAGAATAGAAACAACAAGATTTATCATGGAAAACCGCATAGGGAAAAACTAGCCATCAATAATAGATCTATTATTGGTCCCTGGCTAAACTAGGCCAAGGCCGCGAAGAGCATTTGCCTTGCTCAAATTGAAACCTTACAATGGAGGAATGATGTTTTTTACCCTAGATGGTGTAGTCACCATGAAGACACATTCAAAAAAAATGGAGATGACATCTACATGTAAATGGGATTCCTGAGTACTCTAGTTGTTTTTTGGGGGGTTAGATCGGAAGTAATGTCCCAATTCAAGTTTAAAGGGGGATTGTTAGGGTTAACCTTGACTGGGGAATGAGCAAGGATGTAAGTGGTTTCAGGCACACTGTTTTGGTAGCCCGTGGTTTCTTGCTAGTTGTATTTGCATGTCAAGAACCCTATTTATAGGATTTCCATTCCTCGATTGTAAGGTGTCAATTTGAGCAATAGATTTATTATTAATGGTTGGTTTTTCCCTACGCGGTTTTCAAGATAAATCTTGTTTTTTCTATTATAATTGCTCTTATTTATATTTTATTCTTTCTCATATTTTTATTGCTAACATATACTTGTTCTATCACAAATTCAAAGTCCCTTATATTTGTTAAAAATCGCATGAAGTAACAAGTTAATCAACATTGCTTTGAGCATTCTTACATTCTTTTGCAAAAAGAGAATTACTTGTTTATTTACCTTCAAACTTATAAGAAAACCTCTCTCCCTCATCTAAATTTCATCGAAAGGTCAAACTAAAATTCTATGAAGCCTACAAATTGACTAATAACAACATAGTCCAAGATCCATCTAATCTAAAGAAGGTCATGGGGATGGGGTCAAATAGCAAGGACTATTTGACTCCAACCAAAAACAATATTGTTCACCAAAGAGCATAAACTACACAACAACGATTTTACACTATGAAAGGGAAGTCCATCAAAAAGTTGAGTTAAAATTGGGTAGTGTTGGGAGTTTTCAGAGTTCTTATACGTTACTTAAAGAAATGTTCAAGTAACATACATTAGTTAATCAACATTAAGGTCATAAGTTCATACTTATTATTTAATAAAAAATAATATAAAAATAGTTCAAATATTTATTTGGCTATTTTTTTCATCATATTTGTAAAATTCTCAAATATTCCAATATGTCATTATGAGATGATAGATCTTAGAAGAAGGCATGAAAACAGTAAACATAAGTTCTTTATTAAATCCAGTCGAAAAGAATGGAAAGATTTCAATTATTTTCTCACATTCCATTGAGTTCCGAGTTTGGGTATTCAACAATCTCAAAGCAATGAATGCTGCTCTGTTCTTTTGTTCAGTAGATTTGTGATCACTAGATTGATGGCTGCAGTAGAAATTGATGAAGCGCTAGTGTTTGAGAAGGAGTGGGTTGAACGAGTTAAAGAGATGGTTTATCATACGAAACCTCTAGCAAACACTGGTGCGATTCCGCGTGTGGCGACTGGTATGCTGAAAGTGAAACCTGAAGCTTATACTCCACAGTTTCTCTCCCTGGGACCTTACCACCATTGGAAGCTGGAGAATGGTAATTATCAGAATCGTGAGCTGAAGATGTCAACAGCGGAGGCTTCCAAAGTAAAATCCGCGGCCGCGTTCTCGAAGAAATTGCTGGACAGTGGCAAGAGATTGAACGACATAGTTGAAATGATCGAAAGTATGCAGCCAGAAATTGAGCTTTTCTATGACTGGAAAATCATGGACTCTAACAACTTCGTTCTCATGATGGCCGTCGATTCGTTCTTTCTGTTACGTTTCTTATTCAGCCTCTCTGGCCATGAGCGCGATGATAACAGCGCAGACATCGATTTGAGTCCGCTTCATGTCTGTATAAAATGGGACATTCTGAAGCTGGAGAATCAGATCCCGCTGTCTCTACTCAGAGAAGTTTTTGACAACGTGAAAGAGGCTGCTTTATTTCATCAAGATTTCAATCAACTGTTGCAGAATGCGTACACGGAATTGTCTCCTTTCGAACAGTTCGGCATAGATGTAAACGTAGCGACGGATCAGTCGCATTTGCTGGGATGCTTTCAAGGATTCGTTTCGCCTTTGTTGAAGATACAGGCTGTCGAGATGGAGAACGGGCAAAAGCCGACCCTATTACAAAGTATGAAACACTTTACCGATGGGGTTATTGCAACAGTGGTCAGTGTTTTCATCACTCATCCAACTAATCGAGGGCAACGTGATTTAAACTCATACACACTATACCTTCCGCGGTTCACATTATCCGACATCGAGACAGAAGTGTTCTTGAGGAACATGCTTGTCCTAGAGTTCAACGACGCCGCTCGTAGCAACTCCGTGACGCGCTACGTCGGGCTGATGGATTGCCTGATAGACACGCCCGATGACGTTCGGCTGCTGAGGAGTTCTAATGTGATTCGTCGGCGAAGTCTGAAGTTAACCGACGAGAGCATAGCGGAGATGTGGAATGGCATGTGTCAGCCATTCTTTACAGGCCAGCTTGAGCCTCCGGAGGAGCTCAAATTGGTACTGGAGGAAGTGCTGATCACTGAGTATTACAAGAGCCAAATAAAAAAGGTTCTTCACGAATTCTACTAGGGAGCATCTGTCGAGTCCATGGAAGATTGTAGCTCTATTGATTGGGTTTTATGTTCTGGCGATGACGGCTGTACAGGCCTACTGCAGCATGACCGAATGCAGCATCTTTCCTCGTGGTAAGTCTAAGCCCCGGAAATACGTATAATCCAGCAACAGACGCAGCAGAAATACACATGTATTTCATTATCAAGACTCGCCTCGCCATGGATTGAAAAGTTTATACATCACCGCTATGGTCATACCTACCGTAATTGTATTGGTATATTAGTATATTTTGTTTTATCCATTCCCGTTTGAATGCCCTTTATCTTTGTAGGTTTCGTCTGATAATATGACATTATCGCTGATTTCATATATGCAAGAGTTTGACATATTTATTGTTTTCCGGTTGCTTTCACGTATTTTCTAGGTTAAAATACAGATGTTTTTTCTGGTTATGATTTCAACATGGGTTTCAACAAGGCTGTATGGCAGCGGATACCTGCCGAAAAGCATTGGTTGAAAACGAACTTACCATAGCGATAGCATTTGAAAGGCTTTTGTAGATTAAAAAAAGTATTGGTTAAAAACGTACCATAACAGCTATAGCATTTGAAAGGCTTTTGTTGGTTAAAAAAAGCATTGATTAAAAAGTACCATAGCTATAGCATTTGAAAAGCTTTTGTTGTTCGTGTGCAGCATTACATGCATATGAATTTGAATGGAGCAAAGCGGGTTGAAGCGTTTTGTGCTCACCTCACAAAATCCGAAATTGTTTAATATTGTTTAAAATAAATAGGATGAACAAAATCTACAAATGAAATAAACAAGTTTTTGCATTGGATTGAAATGGGATATAATTAATTACCATCGTACAGATAACTTACATTACTGATGGTTCTTATGGAAATCATAAATTTTCTTATATAATAAATTTTCCTATATAGGGAATCATAAAACAAATGTGGCATGTGTGAGCTGTAGGTGGCCTCCAATGGGTCGGTCTAATAAATAAGTCTTCAAGCAAAGTTTGACAATTTCTAACTGTAACAAAAAAATCATAATATTCAAGTTAAATAGTTTAATTTGAGAATACAATTTAGAATGAAAATTAAAATAAAAAAAATGTAAAAGTATTTGCTCATTTTTTTAAAATTAGTAACATCGATATACATATTATTCTCCTTTGAACGTGCGATTTGATTGATCCCCAATAGGTTCCTTCAGGCTACTGGGAGGTCCATCCCTCATATCTGCTGGTCTGCTCGAGGCATAACCATACAACTACCATGGTTGCAAACAACCTAAGAAAGAAAGAAAGCACAATATTTGGAGCTTTGTTTAGCAGGTGTAAATGTAAGGGACTGAATACACTTCCAACAGTTTAAACCTTATTTTTAGACTAATAACTGATGAGAAATCATCAAATGAATTTGGATCCTGGATTTTAACAGGAAAATTTTAAGCATAGAGAAATAAAACTTGTATTCCCTACCTGGTGGGAACCTTCCAACCCGTATTGAAATATGATATGGTAGCTCGAAGGCCAAGGCTAGGATGTGTTTTGCATGCTTGAAAACAAGAAGCAACAAAGGTTGAAAAAGTACAAAAGATGGCTTACTCTCTGAATGTCGCCAACGCTGGCCGTAAATCGTTTTATATGCAGATAGTGAAAAAGTTCCCATCTACAACTATCTATTTTCAAACTTTGGCAGCGGACTATGATACTCAGCCCTGCTCTAAAATTTAGAACAAGATGGTGGAACATTGCAATTGGCTATAATGTGTGGCTGTTAACCACATAGTTACTGTAGAAACAATGAACAAGCAAATAAAATATCAATGGCGGTCTTTTAACTAAACGGAGTTTCGAATTGATTTTAGATTGAAAGGATTGAGAGTATGAATGTGTAACCTTAAATTTAAAACTTAAACTCTTTACAATGACGCCGCCGTATCCGGGAAAACCATCATCTGTCGACCGTGGCAATTGATAGCAGGGTGGAAATTGCAAGAACTGCTCCAAATAGAACAGTTGAATGCAGGGAAGCATTTGCACCAAAGCCCAAACTCTCGAAAATATCAGCTGCATAGAACAATATTAATACTATTGGGCATTTCACGAATGAACATCCCTCCAATGGTTATTGAAAGTGCAGGAATTGCTGCAAAGATCCCAGGAGTTGTTGCCAACTGGTCAAATAGTGAGGATTATTTTTCATTTGCTAGCTCAGATTATATAAAAATCCCTCACAAGTTCTACACCGACAAAAACTAGACACAGTCAAAATGGACAACTTAACAAGGAGAAGCCCCTATGCTACCTCTCTGGCTTAACAGGTCACAAGTGTTATGTATCAGAGCACACGTGCTTCTCCCCAAAAAGACATCGTACCCATTATAATATTCATTAAATACATTTAAAGCTAAAATAAAATAAAATTAAAAATTAAAACCATGCTGCTACGTTTAAGCCATGCATGATTAGTCCCGAAGCAAACCACCAATGTTGTCCCAATTGTCGAATACCTCATGACATTTGGACTAAAAGGTGAGCAAGTGTCTCTCAACCTGGAAAAACATGCAATTGAGTAGATTTTCAAGCTATCGAGCTACCAATGACAACATGCTAAAGGAACCATACACTCTTCGGAAGGGGGTCTTGGTCCTAGCCTGAAACTGTGGTAATACATTGCATTTGCATGTCGTGTAGGCCTGGTCACCTCCTATATGGGGAAATTCCCATCTAAATTACTTTGATCGGGGAATTGTCTGGGACGTGTGTCAAGGCCCACTGCTTTGTTCCTTCCTTATACTACCTCGAACTACCTCGAGTTGCATACAACCTTACAAGTATTATGAATTTTAGGGCAGACAGTTAGATCCAACAACACACCAACGATTTAGCTTCATAGCACCAGCGAAAGAAAAGTTTTAAGGCCCTAGAATCGCTGGTTCTAAGTAGAACCTTATGCACAGGAGGATTTACAGTGTACATAGAAGAATACAGAATTAACGCTAGTACGTGCAGGCATCCAGGCAAGTAAGGTAAGTACAACAGCTAGAAGTTTCTGTTAATATATACTTTTGGGACCTAGAACTTCTGGCACATTGTATCCATTGCCTGTCCCGTAGAGGGCCTTCCCAAAACCACTAGTTAAGTAATATTATTTAGCTTAACAATTTTACTAAGTGGCTGTAATTTCACCTATAGAAGATTTGGTGGGTCTTTATTTTGTTCGATTTTAGGTCGAGTAATCTATCAGGACCGAGCAATAGGATCTTGGTGTAGTGACAATGATTAGCTCTTAGAAGCTATTGTACAGCAACCCAATGCCCAATTTTAATATTACAAAGCATTCTTATGTAAATCCACAAACGTGCATATAGTAATTCTAAAAATGTTATCCTTATTCTTTGCAAGATAGTTCTGCATCATGAATATTTTGATTACTTTAAGATATTTGTTCACAATTAACAACAAATGCTCACCTGCCTAGCTATGTTATGTCTATTTCACATATTTGGGCAATAATAGTCTTTGAAATATCATGTACAGGTAGGACTCTAAAACCATTGCTCATTAGAAGACAAGTATAAATTTAAATTTCTGAAATGAATTTGTGTACTATGGCATCTGTAAAAACCAAGAAGAACAAAGGTTTGTAAAAACAAAAGAGAAGGACACTCGATTGGGATGGATTGACAAAAAAAAAGCTCACTTTGTGCATATAAATAGCTTCAAACAACAATTGCTTACTCTGTATATGTGTTTATACAGGCTTCTCCAAGACCGCAACTAATTGGGACAAAGCTCCTTCAAAGCATGAGAAAGAAGCCTGAAGTGTGAAGATTTTTGAAGACAAGTTATGAGGATTTGAAGATTTGAAAGTCATGATAAAGAAGTTATCATGAAAAATTGTATAAATAATTTGTATAAATAGCTACCAGCCAAAGGTTTTTCTATCCATTGTGGTTGCAAGTTGGTCAGTTAGAGGTTCCATGCCAACAGTTGCAATGAATACACTGGTGGTAAGGCGGCCAGCTAGAGGTTCCATGCCAACAGCTACAATGAATGCACTGGCAGCGATGAGAAGCATGAGGCGGTGCAACGATGAGAAGCATGAGGCGGTGATGAGAAGGCTTAGGTGCAAAAAGGCGGTGCAGCCCTGCAGTGCAAGAAAGCGGTGCAATGATATGATATATAATTAGTATGCATTCAATGCTTGGAGTGGATATCAAGCATTCTGCCGTCGGTTGGGCAATAAGACTTCACTATTTCAGCCAATAGGAGCAAAGCTCAATATCCTCAAACAAGGATAGTAGAGACATATAAAATCATCAATTCAGAAACTTTGGTTAAAGCTTAAAAAAGTTTGGTTAAAATTTAAAAGAAAAACTTAACTAATATGTAGTTGACCAAATTAATATCAGTCAATGCATATCGATTACAATGATACACTCCCTTCAGCAGGTATAATAAAGGAAACTTATGGTATTTGTTATTTGGGTCGATATGTGTCCTATTTCAAGTCATTGTTCATTTAATCCTTGGAACTCATTGTTCATTTAATCCTTGGATGAGGGATTAATGGCAATCCTTTCTTCTCCTTTTAATAATTTTAACCATGATTATGATTTATGAGGGAGGTTTACTCAACATTTTTATTTAGGCATAGTATAAGGGTTAATAAAAATTTTGCCTTCGGAGATTTGAGTAGTTTTAAAATCGGGTATTTAGTTTAGGATAGGCAATTACAATTGCTGAAATTGTAAAATTGAGGAAATCGCAATTTCCAGGAACAATTTTGAGTTGTCTTTTATCCTACTCCTATTTATGAGAAAGCAAAGTGTAGTAGAGATGCCATCAAATTATAATTATAATGCTCATTCAAATTCGTAGGTATTTATCAATATTTAGTAAAATTTAGTAAAATCTAGAGTATTCTTTAATATTTATTAATGAAAAGACTATAGTATAGTTTCACTGACTGAAAACCTTATATTGTTTTCACTCCAATACTAAGTTTGCATAGAAAATAAATATATTATTATTTTGATATAAAAAGTTAAATCTTATAAGAAAAACCAAAAACCAAAAGATAGATATAATAGAAAAAGGCATACAATAGCATCCAAAATGTCTGCAGCACAAACAAAGTATGCCAATCATACCTTTATACCATCAGAAATAGGATATGAATTTTGACTACAATGACATGGTTTAAATAAATTTGCATTCATGCTTTAACTTTGGGAAATGGTATCATAGTTTAAGTTTGGCTAAATCAATTTTGTTTAAAAATTGAATTTTGAGTATCTTGCATGGTTTAGTATGATTTAAAACATAGGTATTCTTCTGTTTTAAACGGTATCTCATGATTTAAAACTGGATTAATTTAATAGTTTAATTTTGGGGAAATAGCATAGTAAAATGGTAAGATTTACTATAGTTTATTTAAAATTGGATAAATTTCAGGGAGAAATTTGGAAAAATGGCATGGTTTAATTTTGAGAAAATAACATGACATGATTTAGTTCTCACAAATTATTTATATGATTTCATTTCAGTTTTAGTTTTATTCATTATTAATATGGCTCCATGCGTTCTCTCTTTCATGGATTCCATTGTTGTAACAATTAAAAAAACCTCCACTCTTCCTTTTCAAGAGTATAAATCCCTTCTCTTCCACGTATCGGACACAGCAATACTCCTAACCCGGGCTTTTGGATAAGCTGGTGCAACTAAATCAGAGTATTACTTCAGTATCAAGATTTTAGTTTTGTAGACATTATTACTTTTAAGTATCTAGATTTTAGATATGAGCAAGATGTTCATAGCATTCATTTTTTAATTTATTTTTCAATGTATTTATTATTGGTTTTCTTTTTTAACTTATGTAATGATTTTAATGATGCAAAGTTCGTTATTCATATAATCATTTTAATTTTAATGATGCAAAGTTGGTTATGTTAACTTATTCTTGGACTAGGTTAAAAATGTATTTTGATGCAAAGTTAGTTACACATATAATCATTTTAATGATGCAAAGTTCGTTAGGTTAAGTTATTCTTTGTTTAGGTTAAAAATGTATTTTCAAATATATTTAATTTATGTAGTATTTATTTTTTAATATATTATTAAAAATGTTTTTTTTTATTAGTTTTAATATATATAAACTTTGTGGGCTGAAAGGGTTTTCCATCTTTGTGAGTCTATGAGTGTTAAGGATGAAAATCATTTTCTTTTAGAGTGCACTGCTTACACCCATATTAGATCTAAGTTTCATAGTATTTGCAATAATACAAACCTTTCTAACGTCCTTACTTGCCAAAACTATAGTGAGCTAGGAAAGCTTGGCATAGAAATAAAATTTTAAAGCAAACCAAATAATACTCTTCTTAGGATTGTATAGACCAAAGTTGGTTTCAATGGACATTAATCTCTCTTTCTCTCTCTCTCACACATAAAAATAATTAACTTTTTAGTTTTAAATTTTGTATATTATTTATATAAAAATAAATAATCATAATTAAATATTTTTTTTTTTATTTTATCAATTTTATTCTAGTAGGTTTAATGATTTTTCAATATACCACTTTAATTGTAGATTTTGAAATTAGAGATTTACATTAAAATTTTATAATTTTTTTTATAGTTGCATTTTATACTAATAGAAAAGAAAAAGTATTAAGAACCAAATTAAAATTCTATAATTGTGTTATAATTGCAAAAGTTTGTAATTACATCTTATATAAATTTATAAAATAAAGAAGTATTAAGACCCAAATAGAATATAAAAGAAACATTTTAATACTTAAATATGAGATCATATTATTTTTAAATTAATAATCATTTTTTATTTTATACTAATAATCATAATTAATTTTGAACTAATATTTATTTTCTCTTTCTTTCAAAATTTAAAACAATAAGTTTTCAATCATATAAAATTAAACATTTATACTACTTTCACGTAGATTTTGTAATTTTGTATATGTATACATTTCAAATAAACATTTCTATTTGAATTTTTTAATATATATATATATAATATGTAATTGTAGAAATGTTTTCGAAAGGAATAAATAGTCTTTCTACTAGAAGTGCTAATGAGCTTTATGGTACCACCAAAATAAAGAGATTGTAAATCAACATAGAAGAGAAGCATATTTAATAGAAAAAGAACCTCAAGGTTTTCTAGTGAAAGTAACTTACTTCATAGTCGTAAGTATGACACTTTGGATGCTATCATGAAAAGGCCATTTCCTATTAATGTTTCTTTAGAAGATTCTTTTCAAAATGACATTGTTAATAATATGCAACAAAACCCAACAATAATTTTTTTGTTGGGAATCATTTTCATTCTTTGCAAGATCATCAATTACATTATTTACATCCAAACCGTGAATGCAAACTCTACTTCCAATGCAATTCCAATTTTGGAGGAAGTCCACTAAGGATGGAAAATAGGCAAAATACTAATGTTGTCCAAGAAATGGCATCCCCTGAAATGGTGGGTGATAGTGATATGCTTGCACGATTGATTGATAATGTGACATCAATTGATGTCAGCATTGGATCTACTTTCAAGATCCATCCATGTTAAGACAATGTCTCCCACTCACATGATTATCTAACCCACAAACTATATCACTTGGGACAACAAAGGTATTAATGCATTTAATTTCAAGTATCTTTCATAAATCTTTAATGCTTCAATATATAGTTCAAAATGCTACATTTTTACATGTCATTCCATTTCTCCATTTTTTAGGAAACTATTCAATGCAATCAAAGGACCAGAATGAACACATGTACTCTTGCTAAAAGCATTCATGTCCTTCAATTGAACCAAGACCTTCAAACTGGTAAGCAAATGTAAATGTTGTACATATGCTTTCTTTGTTTTATTTATATTTTTCCACTTATTATTCTTTTCATTCCTTACCCATTGATTTAATACTATGTTTTTCTCTCATCGAGAGACTATACAATGCAATCAATTTAGAGAATTGCAATGCATAAATTCTAGAGGAAGCAATGTTCAAAGTGTTCAACCATCTCAGCCTTTTCCAAATGTTGCACACCACGGTATTAATATAGATGATGTACATTATAGGAAACAAATTACTCCTCTAGATTATGCAAATCATAATCCCCTACCTACAGTTCCTATTCATACAAAAAACATCATATTCTTGACATAGGAATGATTCCTTTTCATAAAGCTTTTTGTGACAAGATTGATAAGTTGTTATTTATCCAAATGTGTCATATTTGTTAGGAATCATATCCTGGTATCAAATTTCTCATAGGGCATGAAGGTCTTATTCGTCAAATATGTAAGAGTGGGAGAGGTTGTCACCGTTTCTCTCATTGGAATAACATGGATCCTAGTGAGCAAGCTCATTTTCTTAGAGTGCTCACCCAAGTTAAAGAGATGTTAATTGCATGAGTCAATCCAATTTTACAACTGATGCATGCTCTTGGTAGACAATATATGAATACATCATGGCCACACTATTATCTTCCCATAAGATATTTATGTTATTGCCAAAAACCTTCCATGTTGTGTCAAAGATTTGGACATTATAATTGTCAAGAGACGTGGCCCACAATCTACCTATTATGATTGTTATGTCAAGAGGTCATGAGTGATGGATGCATTATGTTACAAGATTTAGATGGATAAATATTATAAGGATGTTGAGATTGATACACGATTGATAGAGATTCAGTTGCTGCACTTCTAGAAATGGCAATATATGTCTCCAATAAGATTAAGTTTGTTGATTCTTATATTCAAGAAATAGAGAGAGACAATGAAAACATTGAAGGCTTTGACCATGACCATTTGCACTGACATCCTTCATCTTTTGCTATTGTTCATCCTAATACATGGAGAGAAGTGGAAGAAATAAGGGCATTTATTGAAAATATCCAATCTACATATGTTGAAACAATGCAATGGCCAAATATTGGTTTGTCCCTATCAATGAATATAATATAGAAGGATTATTTGATATGGAATTCCCCACATTATTCCCAATTGTTGTTGTGGATTGGTTGCAACCACGAATTTATGACATTCAACTACATGAACATGGATTACATCCGCTAAGGTATTATGACAGTAGGTTTGGAATTCATCATCGCTTTCAACATCCTTATTGAACATAATTTTCCATCATTATAGCCAAGCAACTACTTTAGTATTTATACAAAAGAACATACATGATGATGCACATACAACAATTGAAGACTTACAATGACATCTTCAATTTCCTGAAAATAAGTTGGAAGAGAGTTTGATTCATTTTGGTTCATATCTTAGAGGTACCATGGAATACTGGACAAAATGTCACAATGAACTCTTTGACATGATTACATAGTTGGGTTATTCGACATTGTTCTTTACTTTGAGTGCAACAAACACGAAGTAGCTTGACTTACATAAGCTAATAATAGGTATTACAGAAAATTGTCCATCAAATGAGCATTGTCAAAAAATAGAAAATGTTATCAATGATCCACACATTGTTTCCATGTATATGCATCAACAGTTCACTATATTTCATGAGGAATTACTCTAGAAGTATCTTAAAGCAAAGGATTTTTGGTACATGTTAGTTATCTTTCATTTATGATATATATGCATTAGCTTTTTCTTGATATCTTTTACATTATTTGTTCTTTCTATTTGAACGATGTCTTAAAATTAACTATTTCTTTATTTCAACTAGCTATGAGTGGAAACATAGAGGATTGATACATATTCATGGTTTATTATGGTTGGAAGGTGCTCAAAACATGGAGATTCAAGATTGGAAAAACCCTTCGAGTGGGGATGTAGAAAATACTTTTTTGATAGATATAAACAACATGGAATCCATGTGACGGTCATCATAGAAACATAATGGTTCCTTGTGGGATGATCCATGCTTATTAGAAACAACAAATTTTTTTACTTCTGAACCCATTCAAGATTATGAATAGTTGTTGAATCGTGTTCATATACATACAAAATTTAGTGTGGATTCTTGATTGTGAAAGAAGGATTCTATTCTCACTTGTCATTGCACTACTCCATGAAAGATTCGTGATGATTCTAGACTATTCATAAATGATAAAGGGTAGAAGAAATACAAGCCTTCATGTAATGATGATAGGCTAAATGTTCATAATGTCACTCTTCTTGCAATGTGGTGTGCTAATGTTGTTTATCAACCAGTTCTTTCTTGACATGCAATCCTCAAGTACATTGCAAAGTATGCTGCAAAAGCATATAAAAGGTCAGCAAAATTATAAATCTTGGTTAACTATTCGATATTTACATAGTTTTTTAGGATGCACAAGGACATAAGATGTGGTTAACTATTCGATATTTACATAGTTTTTTAGGATGCACAAGGACATAAGATGTGGTAGTGTTTCACTTATTTTTCATATATTTTTCATGTAGCTTTTTGTGAATATTTGGATTCCCATAATATATTTTTGAAAAAAAATCCTATCACAAAATGCTAATCCAAATTCATATTTTTGTCTACGCATAAAAGCTATCAGGATATGTTGACAAGAATATCAAATGCAGGTGATTCAAATGATCCATCCTTGTTTGCACATAGAAGGTTTCTTGCAGAACAATAGTTGATCGGGATATTGGAGCACAAGAAACATGCCATATGTTGTTAAATCTCCCACTTGTTGTTTTCAATTGTAAATTTATTTCTTTGAATGTAGGAAAAAAGGTTCTCCACATGCTATCCGGTGATCCCCATGAATTTGTATCATCTACCAATTTTATTTAGTATATATACAAATTGACCAAATTTTCTCGACCATTTTTCTATGATAGATAGTGCACTGTCTTGGAGTTATGATCCTAATAATAAGAAATAACCATGGAAACATAAAGATCTCCCTGCAATTGTTCAAGATTGGCCACGCTATCTTTCCATTCCAAAAGAGGATTCTAATGAGTTTGAGGGTTTTTTCTTTACTGAATTACTTTTATACAAACATTTTCACAACATTCCAATAGATATAGACCTTTCAAGTGAAATAATTATTGAAAATTGGAGGAATTTTCAATATCAACCATGGCACATGTTAATTTTCTCCTCTTTTCAGTTGATAATGTTGAAGAATGTTAAGATTTCCATGATGAAGCACATAATGTGGATGTGAATTTAGATGAATGGACACATTTGTCTCATTTAATTCCTCCTAATCATGTTCATGTTAATGATCTTCACACTCTTCACTGAAGGGACTTTGATTTGAACTTCAATTGGGAGCAAACCATGGATTAAGATGGTCTTCAAGATGAGGCTGCAACATTCATAAGTACTTCTCATTCAAGGGGTGAAATTATTGACAATTATCAAAACACATTTCCATCTCCATCTTTTTTATCAGAGAAACAAAGTCTTTATTTTGACATCGTTTTTCACCATTCAATTCAATATGAAAGTCAACAACCTCTAAAAATGATTATTCAAGGAATTGCTAGGACAAGGAAGTCTTATCTTATTCATTGTATTTCACATGCTCTTTCTTCTTCCTTTTCCAATCAAGAGAGTCATTTTTTGTTACTTGCTCCAACTGGTATAGTTACTTTTAATATACATGCAAGGACAATACATTCAACTTTGAAAATACCAATTAAAAATATGCAACCACTTCGTGGTCAATCTCTAGTAGTATTTCAAGAGGAAATGCAACATATTAAATATGTTTTGATTGATGAAATGAGCTTTATAGGTCCATGGTTGTTCATTCATATTGATTCTATATTACAAGAAGAATTTCCAGATAATAAAACATATTCTTTTGGTGGTAGATCCATCATTATTATTGGAGACCTTGATCATTTACCTGTTATGAGGGATAAGCCTATATATGCAGGGAACATAGCTAGAAAATATTCAGCATTGTTGTCACTATGGATTCAATATTTCGTCAACAAGGTAATGATCCAAAACAATATGGTTTCCAATAACTATTAACAAACATAAAAAAATGCTAAAACATGTTAAATTTTGAGCATTAATTCACAATAATGCTCAATGCATAACAATCACATAAGCATATACAGTATATCAATGCATAACAATCACAATAAGCATCACAAGCATCACAAGAATCAAAAGCATGAGAGACAAGAGACACAGAGTTTCCGTGGGGAAAACCCTAAGGTGAAAAACCCCACAACTTCCTCAGAGATAGAGAGAGCAATGGCTCAACCAAAACACACTTGAGATAGTATCCTAGAGGAGATGATCCTCCTCCTCACTAGTGCGCCACTTTCTGAGTGAGAGAAGTGTGTCTTTTTGAATGATCTAAAATAGAGATCTCTCGATCTCTATTTATACTTAACTTGTTTTCCCAGTGACCTTATGGGGCCGACTTGTCTATCTAGATACATCCACAATATAATATATATTTTAGGGCCGACCCCACACATGGTGGTCTAATAACCCATCGGCAAGTACACACACTTGGAACACTTGTCAATCCACATGACGACACTTCCTTATAGAGGAATAACACATCTCTTATAAGGGTACAATAAATATATATGAAATACATAAATGAAATACATTCTGAAGTTACATATACATCAACACTCCCTCTTAACTAGGAAGGTATTTCTCGACACAGTTCTGTTAGACAAGTCTTCTTCTCGGGATCATCGTCATTGATGCATCATCATCATCATCTTCACTGCTTCTGCTATCTCAACCAATCTCTGACTCTACTCGTCATAGGAAGTTCTACAGAGCCAGTCCTTTTTCATACTGGATGTAGGCCCACCACCTGCAGGTCTTCATCATATGTGCGAACGGTCTGATAGAGGTGGCCTCTCAAGACTAATTTTATGTGCGGATGCAATACGGGAAAGAGTATCCCAGGAACATTTATGTGCCTAAGCACGACCGACAAGATCTCCTAGGACTGATTACATGCATCTTCTCCACAATACCTTTAAAGAGAATCCCAGGAACATTTATGTGTTGCAGCACGACCGGAAAGATCTCTAAAGAGCATCCCAGGACTTATTACGAGCATACAGCTCAACCTCTCGGATCTCTAGGACTGATTACATGTGGATAGACAAAACCTTTAAAGAGCATCCCAGGAACATTTATGTGCTACAGCACGACTGGAAAGATCTCTAAAGAGCATCCCAGGACTAATTACAAGCACACAGCTCAACCTCTCGGATCTCCAGGACTGATTACATGTCTCCGTAGTAATACCTCATCCCAGTACTAATTACGAGCACACAGCTCAACCTATCGGATATCTGAGGACTAATTACATACTACATAGCAATACCGAAAAGAGTACCCCAGGAAAATTTATGTGCCGCAGCATGACTGGCAAGATATCCCAGGACTGATTACATGCTATTTGCACAACCTGCCACATATCATCTCTGACCTCCAAGTATCAACCTGATACTCATGATCCAACGGTTCATCATCGCACGAGGCGTCATCCTAATGCCCATGATCATACTGATCATCATCACTTGTACCATCCTGGTACATATCATCTGGAGAAACATCCTGAAGCTCATCATCATGATCAACCTGATCATACAATGCATCCACCTGATGCACACCAAGTATCTACTTGATACATATCATCATACATGATCCACCTGATCATACAGTGTATCCACCTGATACAAATACAAATAGATGATACATATCAACATACATGATCTACCTGATCATACAATGTATCCACCTGATATAGATACATGGTCCAAGCATCCAACATGATGCATATACAAATACATACAAATGATCCAACTGATCATATCCAGCATCCAACATGATGCGTACATACATATAAATGATCCAACTGATCATATCCAGCATCAACACGATGCGTACATACATACAAATATAAATGATCCAACTGATCATATCCAGCATCAACACGATGCGTACATACATACAAATATAAATGATCCAACTGATCATATCCAACATCCAACATGATGCATATACAGAGCAGTAACTGGAGCATCGTTCTGATACTCATCATCCAGCACTTACATCCACAGCCATGTGAAGGATCCTCCTTCCAACATGCTTGGAATGGATTCAGCAAATGTGTCCATCGCTTCTTCCTCGAAGTGTCGTCAATCTAAAGAACACCAAGCCTCTCCCTGAAGTACTCGAACTTCACCTTGGCTAGTGGCTTCGTCAGCACATCTGCAATTTGCTCGTCTGTCGAAACATACAGGAGCTTCACGGCTCCTCTCTGCACCATATCCCTGATATAGTGATATTTGATCTCTATGTGTTTCGACCTGTCATGAAACACTGGGTTCTCAGACAGCTTCACACAACTCTGGTTATCACGGAATATACCAGTAGCATCCAATGGGAGATCAAATAACTCAGACAGTAGCTTCCATAGCCATACTGCCTCACAACTAGCTGAACAGGCTGCAACATACTTTGCCTCAGCTGTACTCAGTGCTATGCAGGACTACTTCCTGCTAAACTAAGAGATCACACCTGATCCCATACTGAAGCAGCATCTAGATGTGCTCTTCCTATCTGTAGCACTGCTAGCCCAATCTGAATCAACATAACCCTACAGGTTAAACTTTTGATTCACTTCATACTTGAGCCCATAATCCACTGTACCCTTCAGGTACCTCAGAACATGCTTTACAGCAACCAGGTGAACACTCCTCGGATCCGTCAGGAACTGGCTCAATGTGTTCACCGCAAAGCAAATATCTGGTCTCGTGTTCGTCAGGTACATCAAGGACCCAATCATCTGACGATACATAGAGACATCAACCGGCTCAGATGAAGCATCACAAAGAAGCTTTAGATTCAATGCCATGGGTGTGGCCATGGCCTTGCAATCCATCATCCCAAATCTCTTCAGAATATCTACTGTGTACTTCCCTTGACCAAGGAAGATCCCACCTGAATTCTGCCACACCTCCATACTTAGGAAATAATGCATCATTCCCAAATCTTTCATATCGAACTCAGAAACAAGCTTCCTCTTAGTATATGCAATCAATATGTTATCTCCTGTTACAAATAAGTCATCTACGTACAGAAGTAGAATCACAGGATTCCCTTCCTCAACCTTGTAGTAAAGGTTGGAATCCACTTTACACTTGGTAAAGCCCAAGCTAGATAGGAAAATGTCCATCCTACCATACCAAGTTCTGGGAGCTTGCTTCAAGCCATACAAGGCTTTCTTCAATCTGCACACATATGACTCCCTGTCATATATTTCAAAACCAAGTGGCTGCTCCACATATACTTCCTCTTCAACTACACCATTCAAGAAAGCAGTCTTGACATCCATCTGGTGTATTTTCCATTTCATTGTTGCAGCCAGGGCAAGTACTATTCTGATGGAAGTATACCTGGCTATAGGTGCAAAAGTTTCTTCATAAACTATTCCCTCTTTCTGAGAGAAGCCACGAGCTATGAATCTTGCCTTGTATTTCTCTATACTGCCATCTACAGCATGCTTGATTTTGTAGATCTATTTGGAAGTCACAACAGACTTCTCTTTAGGTCTTGGGACAACATCCCAAACATCATTCTTCATTATTGATTGGTATTCCTCAACCATGGCATCCTTCCATTCTTTCTTTTCTGGTGCTTATTCATAACTGGAAGGTTCTTTGTTCATAATGTTACAGAGTAAAGCAACATAGCTGGTATGTGATCTAGTTCTCTTCTTTGCTCTATGTTCTTCTGGAATGCCAAATATTTCTGCATCTTGAATGAGCTCTCTAGCCCATGCAAGTTTCCTCTTGTGAGAGTTATCCTCGCGGGGTGGATCTACAGGTTCTTGCGGATCTTCAAACTCACGAACAACTTCTGGAATTGCTTTAGTCATGGTAGTGTCTTGAAATCTAGTTTCCTTAGGTTCTTCATAAACTTCGATAGGTGCCTTCCTTCATTTGATGAATGTTGAGTTTTCATCAAATGTTACATCCTTGCTGACATCAATCTTCTTGAACCCTGGAAAGTATATTCTGTAAGCCTTCGAGCTTTCACTGTAACCCACAAAGATACCCTTATTTCCTGAAGGATCTAGTTTGGTCCTCTTTTCCTTTGGGACATGAGTGTATACTAGACAACCAAATATTCTGAGATGGCTGACTTCAGGTTTCTTACCAGAAAAGACCTCTTCTGGTGTCTTGCTGTCCAATATCTTGTGGGGTGTTCTGTTCTGCACATATACAGTTGTTCTAGCTGCTTCTTCCCATAGATGCATAGGTAGATCCTGATTGTGCAGTATTGCCCTTGCTGCTTCCATGATTGTTCTGTTATTCCTTCCTGCAACTCCATTCTGTTGAGGATTATAAGGAGCAGTCAACTCCCTCTTAATCCCTGAATCACTGCAAAGCTTCTTGAAGTCACTTGAGGTGAATTCTCCACCATTGTCGGATCTGAATGTTTTGATCTTTTTGTCAGTTTGATTCTCCATCAAGGTTTTGAATTCCTTGAACTTATCAAACACCTCATCTTTGTTTTTCAAGAAGTATACCCAAGTCTTCCTGGAGAAGTCATCAATAAATGAGACATAGTAAACATACCCACTTAGAGAACTGGATGACATAGGACCACATACATCTGAGTGGATGATTTCCAGGATATCTTTTTCCTTGCTTTCACTGCTTGGGAAAGACTTCTTAATATTCTTACCTTTTGCACATCCTTTGCAAACACCTTCATGTTTGGTCTTGATTTCAGGAAGACCCCCTACAGCCTTGCTTGCAATTGGAAGTTCCCTATAGTGCATATGAGCAAGACTTCTATGCCAAAGTTCACTTGGCTCCATGGGTTCATGCACCATAGCATGTTCAGGTTGTCCTTTTAATTTATACAAACCTCCCTCTTGCTCTCCAATCACAACTGCATCATCTATGGTCTTTCCCTTTGGCCACATTAGGACTTGGCCATCCACAAATGCAACCCTCATACCTTTTGTATCCAATGTAGAGATGGAGAGTAAGTTCTTCTTGAGCCCAGGTACATAAATGACTTCTTTCATCTTCAAAGATTTTCCAGAATCTAGGTTGTAGGAGGCTTCACCACTTCCTTTGATGGGATATTGATAATCATCCCCAAGTTTCACTTTATGGGGTGATTCATGTTCAGACAGATTTACAAAGGATTATTTAAACCCAGTCATGTGTTTGGAAGCCCCACTGTCAATTAACCAATCATTACAACCATGGGAGATAGTACCTGTGAGAGCAGAGATTAGAACATACTCTTCTTCACTTGATGAGTCATCATTACTATCATCACTTTCTGCCCTAGCCTTCTTCTTTGGAGGTTCATCATCTTCGGCAGCATGAGCATGGTACCTTCTTTTGTTACCCTTCTTCTTCTTACTGGAGTTGTTGTTGTTGTGGTTGTCCCTTTTGTTCTTGGGACATTCTGAAGCAAAGTGACCCTTCTCATTACAAGTGAAACACCTTAGATCTTTCTTGTCTTTGTGAAAATGATGAGAATATTTCTTCTTGTGATGGGATGGCTCCCTCTTGAACTTGCCCTTCTTAGTGTGAGCTATGAGAGCTTGATCTTCATTTCCCATCTTCTCTTCTCTTGCCACAAGCCTTGCTTCTTCTTGAGAACATTCCTCCCATAATCTATTGAAGGATATTAACTTCTTTCTGGCACAGATCCCCTAGATAAAAGAGTCCCATGACCTAGGTAGGCCATTCAAAGTAGTCATAACAATTTCACCATTTTCCACCATTTCATCTACAGCTTCAAGTTGTTCCTTGATCTGAGAGACCTTGGAGAAATAGGATTGAAAGGTTTCTCCATTCGACATCTTGACCCCTTTCAATTGATTCCGCAGGGTCATCTTCCGATTTATGTTCTTTCCTTCAAATAGCTTGGTCAAAGAGTCAAACATAGCCTTGGGTGTCTTTAGAGAAGACACGTGGAGTGTGAGATGGTCTTTGATAGAATCAACAATGATTCTCTTTGCCTTTACCAAGTTCTTCTTATGCAATACCTTAGCCTCTTCATCCTCTGGGATAGGGATGCCTTCTTTTATATATGAGTCCAACTCATTCTCTTCAAGGATTAACCCAATCCTATACTTCCAAGCTCGGAAGTTATCATCCCCTTCAAGCTTATCCTCAAGCTTGGTGTGGTGAGACATCTTAAAGAGTACTTCAAATGGAAATAGAAAAGATTTAGGTCTTACCACTTGAAATGCTGAAAACTAGATCTAGTCCCGGATTAGGGTTTGTCGGAAAAACCCTAAAAATTCAAAATGTGAATTTCAACTTTCTAAAAGGATAGAAGGATGCGCCTTGATGAGCGGATCATCTTGGTGTATTCATAATTTGAGATCAGCAAAGCTTTACCCTTCAGATTTGCCTTTTTGTCCTCCCGGGTTCACTAGGGAGAGCCCTGAATTAGGGTTTGAGTTTCCCGGAGATCTACCCAACCAAAAATCTTGATCCAAAGCTCTAAACTTCGATTTTTGCAAGGAGCTTCCATCTATGTCTTCCGATTTCAGAAATTCCTATTTTTGTGGAAACCCTAATTTTTAGGGCCAAATCTGGAAATGCTCAGAATTGAATTCTAATTGGGCAGATAGATTCTCGTTGATGAGTAGAGTCAATCTACTATAATTCTTTTCCAAAAACTGTGGAGAGAAACCCAATAAACAAGAAACTCAAGTTTTCGTCATTGCAAAATGTCTTCTTCTCAGGTTAGCTCTGATACCATGTTAAATTTTGAGCATTAATTCACAATACTCTTGGATCTTTACTGAGAGAATAACATATACAGTATATCAATGCATAACAATCACAATAAGCATGACAAGCATCACAAGAATCAAAAGCATGAGAGACAAGAGACACAGAGTTTCCGTGGGGAAAACCCTAAGGTGAAAAACCCCACAACTTCCTCAGAGATAGAGAGAGCAATGGCTCAACCAAAATACACTTGAGATAGTCTCCTAGAGTAGATGATCCTCCTCCTCACTAGTGCACCACTTTCTGAGTGAGAGAAGTGTGTCTTTTCGAATGATCCAAAATAGAGATCTCCCGATCTCTATTTATACTTAACCTGTTTGCCCAGTGACCTTATGGGGCCGACTTGTCTATCTAGATACATCCACAATATAATATATATTTTAGGGCCGACCCCACACATGGTGGTCTAATAACCCATTGGCAAGTACACACACTTGCGACACTTGTCAATCCACATGACGACACTTCCTTATAGAGGAATAACACATCTCCTATAAGGGTACAATAAATATATATGAAATACATAGATGAAATACATTCCGAAGTTACATATACATCAACAAAACACTTTTTGATGATTAGAATATTCTTATGGAATGGGATCACGTGTCTTTGCATCCTACGGAAATGATACAGTTTGATTCAGGGATCCACCTTTTTCCAGCAAATGAGTTAGTCATGCTACATAATAGGTGCATGCTAAAAACTTTAAATTATCCAATCATGCAATGTGCTGCTAAACATATCAAGTGTTCTGAAAATCCTACTGGTGATGAACATTTGTAAGCTGAAGTCTTTCTATGCCTTGGAAAATGTGTCATGCTAACATGCAACTTGTGGGTTGAAATTGGTTTAGTGAATGATGCACTTGGTTATGTTAATATTGTTTTATATCTAACTAGTTCAAAACCTCCATAACTTCCATTGTATGTTATAGTTCTTTTTGATAGGTACATTGGTCTTCCTTGGGACTTATGTAATCCAATCCTTACACCAATATCACCTGTTTTTAGAGGAAATTGTAAGCAAATTCATCTAAAAAGGGCATGGGCCCTCACTATACATAAATCACAGGGATTAACATTAGAAAGGGAAACAATTGATATTGGAAAAAATGAGCAGCAAGGATTGACGTTCACATCCATTTCACGTGTGAAATCAATGGATGGCTTATGAATATCTCCACCTTTTACTTTTGAACGTTATGCAAAAATGAAGAATAATGCATATGTTACAATTAGAAGGAAAGAGGAGCAACGCATAAAAGATCTATCGTTGTAACAATTTATAATGATAATTTCACATATTATAGCAATGATGTCTCATCTTTCATGTTAATATTATAGAATTATTAACCTTTTTTTCAAAAAAAATCATTTCCCATGCTAGTGCTATCACTATCCATGTTATTGTCTTTTCCCATATTCTTTCCTCCACTATCCATGTTTTCATTTATCATACTAATGTTAATGATGTTGCAACTATTTTCTTCTATAAACGATTTTATCAGCCTCTAACAAAGCCTTATCAAATTAACATTAAGTAACTCTCACAATTTCACATAATATCGAAACTAGATTTTTACATTAATATTGCATAAATGCTGCTATATTAATATTAATATTAACATCAACATTAATGATAATGTTAATGCATAATAAAATTAACAACATTAATAAAATTAATCTTTGATAATATTGATATGGAATAATAATTTATAATCATTAATAATACTAATGGTTCTATGGCATAATGCTAATATTAATGTCAATAGTATTGTGGCTATATGGAACAAGTAAATATTAATGTTAGTATTCATTTACATACTCGTATTAGCATTAACATTAATGTTGTTGTAAACAATAATATTCACATTAAAATGACTATTAATACTGAAGATTATTAAACATAAGGTTCCAATACGACATAATCATTTATGAACATAGCAATCTAACATAATAATATTGATTTAATGATAACATAACTTAACATAACATAACTTTCAACCATAATTAATATCAACTTCAAACATAACATAACCTTACAAAGTAATACTTATTTATTTAAACATTTAAACATAATTCTTTAATTACTTAAATATTTACATAATAAATTTTAAACCATAACATTACACCATAACATAACCTTATACAATATTTAACGTCAACCTCAAACACAACATCACCTTATCAAATTGATGTTAATGTGAACATTAATATTTTGTAAACATCAGTGTGAACTTTGCAATATGACATAACATATAACAATCACTGCAATCCAACATGACACTTGGGAAAGTTCCAATGTCACCTATTTAAACCATAATTAAGGATTCATTAATGAAACCATAGTTACACCATCACATTACATAACCTTATACAATAATTCACATCAACCTCAAACATAACATAACTATATCAAATTAAGGTTAATGTTAACATTAATATTTCATAAACATCAATGTGAACGTTGCAATCTAACATAACAGATAATGATCATTACGCTGGTGCAAGGTAATGTTACCCAATTTTGATACGTTAGTTGCAATGGAATTGGAAACCTGTAAAAACAGAAATTTGATCACTAAAAATAAATATTAGAGGTATCTGGAGAACGTTTTAGAACATGGTGTAAAAAGATGAAATGTAGAAAATCAAGTTACCTTCGAGAATATATAATTTTTATTTATGGAAAATTACTATATGTCCAAGAAAATGGTGTTCTCTTGATATTGGTATGGTCTTTTTTTCTAAAAATAATGCATATGTTCGCATTGAGCCCTCGGTTTGGTATGTAAACACTATTTTTTTTAAATTGCAGAGTTGTAGTTAATGCGGTTCTTGTGCAACACCATTTTTCTATAATTTTTAATGTTAATTTTTTTTTTTAAATTACCAAAGTTAGTGAAGCCCTAAAATTAGAAGGTTGAGGGTTAGGCCTCACTATGAGAGTCTTAACACAATCAATGAACTTATTTTTTTTTAGTGTGTAGGTATTCATCTGCACTTGTGCAGGTTCTTTTTCATTTTCAAAATAGGTCAACCAATCAAAATTTACATAGAAAATAAGAAATCTACATTTTTTGCAAATTTGACATATGACCAAATATAAATAAATGAAAAATATAAAACAATATTGTTTTCCAAACACACACACACACACACACACACACATGGAATCTGAGCATAAATCTCTATAAGTTTAGCATATGTAGAATCGAGTTTGAAATACAAAGAATTGAAAATGGATGTTGTTTGTTAGTTGCAAGCCGAAATCACGGGTTTTCCATTTGGCAATCTGAACCTAAAACCAAAGTGAACAACTCATCCACCACGTAGGTGGAAAAATTCATTCGTGCCAATTTTTTTTCAAATTTGGAACTTGCACACGTTAATAAAATGCACATGTTTTATACAAAAACGAACGTGTGTGCATTATTTTAGACTACATTCTATTTTTTCTTCTTCCCTCTTCAATAAATCACACATATTTTTATACAAAAATGAATGTGTGCACATTATTTTATTCTACCTTCTGATTTTCCTCACTCTCTCTTTCTCCCTTTATCTCTCTCTCCCATTTTCCTTAAGCCCACTCCTCTCTAACCCCCCGCTCTCTCTCATTCTCTCTGTCCAACCCCTATCCTCTTCCCTCCTACCACTAACCATCCCATCTATGCCAAACTCTCCCCATTCCTTCCCTACCCCTAACCCTATCACCTCTCTCTATATCTCTCCTCACCCCACCCTTAACCCCCACCTCTCTCTCTCTCTCCCATCCTCCCCCTACCCCTAACCTCGTCGCCTCTCTCTATCCTCCTCTCCCCACCCCTAAAACCCACCTCTCTCTCTCTCCTCCTCTCTCTCTCTCTCTCTCTCTCTCTCTCTCTCTCTTCCCACAACCCCCCTCCACCCCAAACCCTTAAACCTCTTGATCTGCCTCTCTCTTCTGCAACCCACCTCCACCCCTACCCCTAATAATCCCCCCCATACCTCTCTCTCTCTCTCTCTCTCTCTCTCTCTCTCTCTCTCTCTCTAAACCCCCTATCTATATATCTCTCCTAATATCCCTTTCCCCTTCCCAGTAACAATCCATGCTCATCTCTTTTTCTCTCTATGTTCCCCCTACTCGTCCCACTACCATTAACCCCCCCTCCTCCCTGTCTCTCCCCTCTTCCCCATAACCCTTAGTAACCCCCTATCACACTCTCTCTCTACCCTACTCCTCCACGTACCCCTAACCCCCTTCCCTGTCTCTGTTAGTCAACCCACCAACCCTCCTTTCTCTCTCCTAATACCCCTCCCCCTATCACTAACCACCTGCATTCTTCTATATCTCTCTCTCTCCATATCCCCTACACCCCCCCACCCTTAACCACCCAACCTCCCTCTCTACCTCCCTCTCTCCCAAACCCCCTCTCCTCACCCTCCTACCCCTACCCCTACCCCCCACTTTATCTCTCTATCTCCCCTACCACTAACCACCTCCCCATCCCTCTCTCTATACATATCCATCTTCCCCCTATTCCCCAACCACCCTTAACCTCTCTCTCTCTCTCTCTCTCTCTCTCTCTATGTATATATATATATATATATATATGATTTCATTCAATATCGATATATACCAAGGGAATTCAATACAATAGTTGATTCATTAGCTAATTCCGTGTTGGATTAGCATCTAGCACATACATGGACCATCATAAAAACATGTAAAAAAACATAGAGAACATAAACCATCATGTGGATAATACATCTAGGAATAGCAACCGAAATAAAATCCATGTAAATATTATAGAAAAAGTTTTATCACATCATAAATCTCAAAAAGTACATAAGGGAAAAATTGTGCTACATCACCCATACATATGTATATGCCGCAAAAACTAGGGGACTACTCGACAAGCTAGATCCTACTCCTCATCATGAGGTGCATTGTTCTCATGATAACACATAAATTCCTAGACCACTCGGTGTAGGAAGTGACCAATGCTCTCTGGAACCCCTACGGTTTGCCTCTGATAACGGTAAGCAACCTTGCACATCCTCATGGGAGGAATGCCCATAGTCATTCCTCTCAAGTTCCTCTCCACATCACAAAGTCCCCCGACCTCGGCCTCCTCTACCTGGTAGACCTCTTCGTGTCGATGTAATGGTAATGAACCCACTGGCCATGTTGGTCCTCGATTTGTAACATAGAACCAAAATATGTTTAGATCCCTTTTGTACAACAAAAAAATTGAAATATTTAAAATCCAAAAATGCAATTGCAAATTCAAATTATTTAGGAGTGTACCTATCAAGTCCCATCATGCTCTTTCTGGAAGCACTAGGTCCCTATCACCCCTGAAATCCATCCATGTGTGTGGATAATCTTCTATCATAGGAATCTGGTTCCTCCACCATGCGAAGAAACCAACATCATAGGAGAGCACCTAGAGACCACCTAATCGACTTGCATGACTATTCCATAGTTCCATATGCGGCTTAGATGGAGGTCGGATGGGCATATCTATATGTGGATGCAACAAAGGGATTCGCTCTAAGATGAAGGAAACTAGGAGAGACCAAACTGCTTCTGTTTTCCTATCCTGCATTTAGTGATATGATCCCTCATGTTTACCAACACACCCCCACACCAGTTGAAAATCCCAGGCTCAATACAGTCAATGGCATATACCATTTATGATTTACTGTCATAATGAGGTCATGTGCTCCCGACCAATTTTGTGATAATGAGCAAAATGGTATGCAAGGGACGATCGACAACATCTTTGATCGGGATCTTGCCGCTAGTCTTATGAGTCCCTTCCCTGCAAAATTGGGCTATGTAATCCTTTGTAATCTCTTCGGTACCTTGATGACTGGTCAAATTAATTGGTGCTCCTCGCTTGGAGAGTCTAGTAAAAAAGTAAATGTCCTCCAATTCAATTTCAAGAGTGCAAGGACCGACATTGAAAACTTGGTCATTGGCATTGCACATGCTAACCAGATGATTCAAGAGGAGTACTTGTTTCCTCATGCTTTGAGTCCAGAAGAATTTCAATAACCCATGGTTTCTTAGTGCATCAATGGTGTTTTGGTCATGGATGCAAGCCATGTCATAACCCTCATGCTCACGCTCTTTCCACTCAATCATTTTGGATTTCTTGGTCAATAATCTCCTATAGATCACATGAAAGAGTCATGGTCAAAATTTGAGCTTCAAATCATGCAAACTGAGAAGATCCAAGCTCAAAATTTCCTTCATGAGTGTTTTATCGCCCCCCCAGAGTGGTGTACAAGGTGATAATTTCACTTTTCCAGTGTTGGGGGAGTGATAAATCCCCTTTTCATTGCCCCTATCGATTTGTTAGGGGAACGATAATTTGGGAGGGGCATTTTTGAATCCCTAGAATGGCTCAAATCCCCAAAAAATCATCATGAAAGTGATGGAAAAGACCATCAAATGAAAGAGTTGAGTGAGGCCACCAACCTAATTCAGACAGCTTGAAAAACGATGTCCTGGATCTCCCGCAATCACTTGAAATTCAGCTTCCAAAGAAGGCAAAATCTCCCTCAAAGTAAAATGTTGAGGTAAAAATGAAATTGTTTTCACTAATTATCTTTTTACTCTCACAAAAACTAGTTATTTTATCCTTGTTCACATCAGGCACCTTTTTTTATAATCTATTTTTATTTGATTTAGGAATTCTGGTGAGATTCTAACACAATTGGTGGTAATACATGACAATTTTTTGCAAGATTTCATGAGGAGGATCTCTCTATGTCCTAGTAACTTTGTAATCATGTGCACATGTTTTATTTTAAATCACATTAAAACCATGAAGAGACATCTCTCAAGTGATAATTTATACCATTTTTGGCCTCGTTAGACTACATATGAAAAATAAATATTTGGAGTTTCCTTCAAGCTCTTTTCAGACTCCCCAAATATGAAAAAATTGTCGAGCGAGCTTGCTTTCTTTCATGCTTGTTAAAGTATTTGAAAGGACGTCTGTTTGGTATAATTTTACCCATTTTTGGGGCCTAATGGACTAATTACAAAAAAGGTATACTCTAGTCAACCATTGACTAGAAGAGTTCTCCTTCGTATCGTTTTTTTTTTCCTTTTTGAGCGTAAGAGACTAAATTTACGAAAAAAGACACCTTGGAGTCTTGATCTTTAGATTTTTTTCAAACTCTCTAAACATGAATAGACCATCGAGTTTATCTTCTTTGGACTCGTGAAATAATGCATCGAATGGCCCATATGGGGTCGAACCCCTCCTTCTTCATGTTCATAAAATATATGATGAGGGACTAATTTAAGATGATCTACATCGCACATTTGTTATCCTCCTCAAGATCATTAAAAAAAAAGAGGTACTCATCGATCATGATGTGGGGGGAATTAGGAAAATTAGGTCAGTTTTACATTATGCCAGCCATTTGTTGTCTCCCTTGAACATGGCACCTATTTGCGTCTTGTCTTATAGTTGGGTAATCTATTTTCTTCCGAGTTATACCAATTCCATGAGTCATCTTACTCCTTTGTTCTATCCAAAGAATGCCTCAGTCATTGTTGCATTATGTTTTGGTACCTATCTTGTTGATTCAATGATGCCAAGTCTTTTTTGTGGCATCTGATGTACAAGGGAAGTTAACCCGAGTCAACCTTTTTGGAGTCCTATCAACCTTCAACCTTGTGTTAGTCTATGCTCATTTGATCTACCACTTTACATCAATTTCATGTGTCAGTTTTGTGTCAATGATGTGGGATACATCATGGAACTCCTTTGACAAGTTTGTTCCTATCGACTTCAACACATCATCCAGGAGTTAGACTTAGAAACCAATTAGTACGTTGGAACCTGCATACCTCAATGACAGGTTTCCTCACTTTCGATACTAGGTTTACATCATTGGCCTCTGATTGAATAATTCCATGAGTGTTTGACTTTAGTTCATTTACTCGCATTCGTTGGAATGTACTAGGGTACCTTGGGATTCATTGTCATCATTAGTGATTTCCCTTGCACTTGTTAATGGTTTAAATCAATGACCGGTAATCAAGCACTTTCTACCATGTTCGACTTCAGGACATCTATTCACATGGTTAGAATTGTACCATTTTGGAATTGAGATGAAGACCTTGAGGACCTTTGTTATGTACTTTACCCAGGTTGCAATGGATATTTTTTTAGTAGGTTCTAGTATGGACATCATGCTGGTACACTTGTTGATATGTATACTATCACACAGATCCACTTTGTATTGGTCCATGGTTGTGTCATTATTATATCATGGCTCCACTTTATACTTTTTGTGGCCATGATCTATTTGAGTCATGTAGGTACAGATCCATGTTGTATGTTTGATGGCCGTATCTTGAGTTAATACTTTCATGGATCTGCAATGTATTAATTGGTTGGTAGCCATGCTTTGAGTCAGTTTATTCTGAGTATGGGTATGCCTACCTCAAGGATGATATTGATATACTTTTTTTAATCTTGATTCACAACATTTTTCTGACTCTCTTCTTTCAGCACCCTTGACACATATATATTGATAAAGTGTTTCAGCCATCATATCCCTTTTGACCTCACACTTTAGGGTGCACCTGCTACACCTCAAATTGTCACCTTCATGTGTCATTGTTGGTTTTCATGCTTCATCACCTTGAGAATCATGATTTTTATGCTCCCTAGGTGTGTTAGGACCCTTCTTCATGTGGTTAGTTCACTCCCTAGACAAATTCGGGAGAGAATCCTATCATTTGGGGGTCGAAACCCACCTTCCCAAACTCTAGTTTGAGCCTTGGAAGAGAATTATCGCCCCCCCTCCCCTTGTTATGGAAGCGATAATTTCGCTTGTTATCACTCTATGGCCTTCCTTGGTGGAGAAATAATTTTGTCTCAGCCACTTGGCATGAATCAAGGAGCAATATTTGGATGATATTTTGAAGGGATAATCCTATCATTCGAGTACCATTCCCTTCTCCATTCTAAGCAAACCTAAGCTTTCATGATGAAAAATATCATCTCTTTATCCAATCCTTTCTCCAAGTATATTGGCCTCCCAAATCCTATAAATTGAGCTCATTATTTGGATTTGAGACAGGGAAAGAAAGCTTGGAGATGTCATCCTTATGCTAGCCTAAATATCAAGGGGTTTGGAAGGAGATCTTGAAGGAGATGCTACCATCAAGTCAGGTATAAACTTGTATGGTACAAAAGAAGGATGGGACATGGCCTGAACAAAATCACTGTAGAGAATTGATACCTGATCTCCTAGATTGATGATCTTCTTGATTAGATTAATGGTTCTGATTTCTTTAGTAAGATTGATTTGAAGTCGGGTTACCACTAGGTCCTGATTGAGAAAGTCATTGTATGGAAGACAACCTTCAAGTCTAAAGAAGGCCTTTTTGAGTGGTTGGTCCTGCCTTTCGGCTTGACTAATGCTCCAATGAAATTCATGTGGATGATGGATGATATCTTGAACCCATTCACAAGATAATTTGTGTTCATGTATCTGAACGACATCCTGATCTTCAACAAAACTTGGGTGGAACACCTGCAGCACATTGAGCAGATCCTTAGTACCTTTCGCCAACACAAATTATATGCCAATTTGGAGAAATGATCATTCATCATAAAGAAAATTCAATACCTAGGATACATCGTGGATGAACAGGAGTGCATGTGGACCCATCCAAGATCCAAGTCATTCACGATTGGACATCCCCAACAACTCTAATAGAGCTTTATCATAGGTTTGTGTTGGGGTTCTTTCATATCGCTTGTCCCTTAAGCCAAGTGACCAAGGGTGGAGCCAAATCCAAGTTTTCTTAGGGTGCATCATGACATAAATCCTTTGAGAATTTGAAACACCACCTCTTCTCGGTGCTAGTCCTCACTCTACCAAACCTACAACAACCTTTTGAGATTGAGACAGATGCCTCTAACTATGATATCGATGTCGTCCTCACTCAGTATGGACATACAGTGGCTTATAATAGTGACAGAAACTCTGATTTTGTTCGTAGGTATCCCACCTATGAAAAGAAGATGTACTCAATTGTGCAGGCCCATCATAAATGGAAACATTACATATTAGGAAAGGAGACCATCATCTACATTGATCACAAGCCCCTGCAGTTCATGCAGACATAGGGAAATTTACAGAATGACCTCCATCAAAAGTGGTCCACATACCTGTAATAGTTCCATTTGAACATAAAGTATAAAAGGGTAGCACCAATCATGTTGTAAATTGCCTCATTCGAACTCCGATTGCTATGCTAACTACCATGATCAACTCTTGTGTACATGAGACATCTAGGTGGCTCAAATTGTATGATAGCAACCCTGAATTTGATATTTCCTATCATACATTACAAGAAGGAAGATTTTTATGTAAAGTTCATCTCCGAGATTAACTTTTATGCCATCTCAACCACCTCTGTGTTCCTTCAAGTGAGTGTAAGAAGTTGATTTGGGAGGCACATTATAGTTGACTGGTAGGGTATTTCAGTGTAGAGAAGAGAGTCAGTGTTGTATAGGTACTTTTATTGGACGAAGCTCTGACAAGTTGTTGGTAGGTATATTCGATCATTCACCACATGTGTCATTTCCAAAACTGCCATCAAGAAGCAAGGATTGTACAATCCATTTCCTGCCCTGGGTAGGCCCTAGGAGTATGTCTCGATGGAATACATGTCTAGATTTCCTTCAACCAATCATAAGAATGATTGTTTATTTTTTGTTGTTGATTGGTTCTCTAAGATGGCAATTTTAAGTCCTTGTAAGAAGAGCATCACAATAGAGGCCACTGCTTATAAGCTCTTCTTCAAGCATGTTTGGGTTCATTCTAGCCTCCCACAGACCAATATTTCATATTGAGACAATAGGTTCCTGAGTACCTTCTAGTCGAACCTATGGTCAATGATGGACACCAACCTGACCAAATCGACTTCCTTCCACCCCAAAATAGATGGGTAGACAGAGGTGGTCAGCAATATTATTGTGCATATCTTGAGGTTGTACAAATACAAACATCCTCACACTTGGGATGAGAGCCTTACTTATGTTCAACATATCTACAATAGAGTCCTTCCTGGTTTTATAGCCACAACCATTTTGAGCTATGCTTGGGATTCCATCCATTGGCCCCAATTGGTGTAGCACTACTCATTGCATATACACAATAAGATTCCTCCCATGCTCAAAATGAGTCTAATTAGGCATCCAAATTTGTTGAGTGGATCCACCACATCCAACAACAAGTTCATGATATCTTGTAGAAATCCAATGCCAAGTATAAGCAATGACATGACCACCATCGAGTTCCACATAGGTTTCAAGTTGGTGATAAGCTCTAGTTACATTTATAGAAAGAGCACCTCACAAGGCCCCATCAGAAGCTCTGCCCACTTCAATATGGAACTTACACCATTACCAAGGAGGTGGTTGAGAATGCTTCTTAGTTAAGCATTCCCCCTTTTATTGGCTTACACTCTATCTTTAATGTGAAGCTACTTCAATTGTATTTTCCACCTCTCTTGGAAACCTTAAAGGTAGCGGAGCACTTGGCCTTAAGGAAACTCAATCCTGAGTGCATTGAGAAGGATAAAATCGATCGAATGGATTGACGGGCCAATGAATTGCATCTATAAAACTAAATCACTTGGACCATTACTTAAATTATCAACCTAGGAGTTCTTACAAACTTAAGAAGTGTTGTGCACTGTATATGCAATAAAAAAAAAATTGTTTATAAGCAAGAATGAAATCTATTCTAACAATAGAAATGAAACCTAATATAATAAAAAAGAAATGAAATCTAATTTAACAACTATAAACTTTAAATGATGTCTAAATATAGGTTGCAAGAGTCTAAGATCCAAATATTTCACTTTGCAATTAATTCCTCATTAGTTCCTAGAGGGGGAAAGCATAGGGTGATCTTTCGCATTCAGTTGTAATGACCTTCCGTGAAATTCCCCCTTACACTTCCTTAGGGATACAATATGCAGAATTTGAGAAGCTACAAGTTCCATAGGACTGTATTCACTACAAGAAGAGGGCTATCATTAACCAAGTTGAGATAATGAATTCGTACATAAAATAAGTGGCGTATGGAAAAGTAAATGCTGAAATAAATTTTAACTAAGGGTTGCAAGGGACATGAATCTCATCATTTAACCAAGCACCTATTCCTTTCTCAGTAGTCTCAGAGACAATTTTTAAGGATCTCTTCGCCTAGGTTTAGACAAACCTTTTAAAGGACTCCCTAATATATCCTACCATCAACATACATAATACATGCATTTAGTCACCAAGTGTTGAAATTGAGATCATATGTATGAAATAAATGACATTAACAACATAAATGTAAGTTAATCTAATAAACATGAAATAAATCTATTCTAAAATAGAAAGGAAGTCTAATTTACTCCTAAAATCCTAAAGAAAGAAAAGATGTGCGAAAGAAAATGTTGAAATAAAACGTCCTATAGAAAATTGCCTACCGAATGTAGAACTTCTACAGTATGTTGCAAAAACTGCAGAATTTCTACAGCCACTGTAATCCGAATTTATAAATTAAAAAATGAAATGCACGACTAAAAGGAAAGGTATGAAAGGGTACAAATTAATTCCATTGAGTGGGCCCAACTCAAAGGATCTACTCAAACCCTTGCTAAAGTAACTAATTCAAAGATAAACCGAAACTAGTTTTTTCATTAACAATCTACCATTAAAAACAGGGCAGCAAGATTCCTATTACAAATTCTCCTTGAATAGCAAGGGATGAATGGGAAAATGTTTGAGAGAAGAATAATAATTGGGGATTCCCCTCCTACTATCAACTTTACTAGCATTTATACAAAAATAACTGAAAACTGCCCATGCAATCAGCTCCTTGATTTGTGGAAGTTGTCCCAATTAACTAGAACTTTGCATGCAAGTTGGTGGGATCGATTTCCTCTTTAGAAATTCGACTTGGCCTCCACGATTTTGAATTGGAATGATGTTTGTTTCTTATTCCTTGTGGTGGCATATCATGAGAATAATCGGCACTTGAGAAAACTGGCCATTCAATCAACTCCTTGATTAAAGGAAATTCTGTCAATTAACTAGAAATGTGCATGTTGATTTTGTGGGATTGATTCACCCTCTTATCAATTTGACTTGGACTTAATAATTTCATCTTTGGATGAGCATGAATCCTTCTTTATGCACTGGAAGTTGATGAGAATCAAGAGGGGACATAATCCCTTAAATTACTCCACCAATCTCTAGTTTTAACTAGTAAACTTATTGAAGGAGATTGAGTTGATTTTGGTGACTTGATCTCTTTAACTTAGCTTTTCGATAAACTCCACCTACAACTCAATCACAAATGAATAATACTTTGGAAAATATTAGCTCATTATCTCAATAAATAAATCAAATTAATAAGCAAATTAAGCAATCATTACTAATCAAATGTCAGATATTCATTAAACAAACATGCATAGGCTTTTAGGAAGAATGTCATAAAGTTAAATTTATCCTTGCGCATTTTAATTATTTATTCCTCCTCATAAGCCTTTCATGTTCCATTAGATGGGCCAAGTAATGTGCCTTTTTAGGGGCCCATCACGGATCATGGACACTGAGATGAAGGGAACTCGCTAGCAAAACATTCAATTATATGGATCGTCAAATCAAGGCAGTTTCTTCACCAGGGAAAGTGGCTCACCAGGAGTTAGATTCCACAAAATTAAAGTTTCCTCATCTAATGAAGAAACTTGACGCAATGGGAACCATTTCTCCCTGAGGGGGGGGGGGATTGATCTAGGTAGATACTTGTGGCCACCCACCTATTCCATCGAGTTACAATGATTCTCCATCTTCTTGGAAATTTTCTATGGTTTTTTAGGGCCCAAAATTCTAGGGTTTTTTTGAGGCCCTAAATGATGTTTTTTGTCCAATAGGGGGGACAAAGGTTTACATGGCATGCCTAGGCCCCTTGAGAATAGAAACACTTAGAGTGGTTGATAGAATGCTTGACCAAATGAAAATTTAGCCTACGACAGCCACTTGATATATGAGTGGAATCCAAGTCTCCTCGAATTCTATGACATCTTTTTCACCATATAGATTGTTGACTAATACCATTGTCTATCTATAAGGTAATATGAGGTTTGATGTGGGGTAGACATCGTTGTTCCTTTCTCTGAATGATTTATCTTTGATTCACCATATGCTACTTAGAATGTCCTGATAGATCATGTTGGTGGCAAACCTAGTTACCCACTCCTACTCATGTTTATTTCTATATTTGGAAAATCATAGTATATGTCCAAACTAGATGGTTAGAATGAAGTTATTGTCTTCTCACTTTCATTCTTAATCAACTTATTGTCAATATCTGCATGCCTAACTAACTAGGAAATTGATTCTTTTGTTGACATCAGAGATGGTTTGGATGCTACCCAGTGGAAATGATGCCTCCTTATTGATTGGTATAGTTTAATATCAGATTCTACTAGGTAACTCTCATTTTTTAAGAATTGATAGATTTCACCCCATTGTAGTTGTTGGTTTGTAACTATATTATATTATGTCACCAAACTGTGGTTTGAGGAATATCCCCAATTGTTGGCTCTATGGAATTTCCTCATTATGTACAAGACGAGGATCTTTTCACTTGTCTTTGGACTTCTTTCTTGGTGCCATCTTATTAACTTGTGTCTCACACAACCACTTCACTCATTAATAATGTTAGTATAATTAATTGGAATGAATCTATCACTTTTATGTATTTTCTAGTATGATTTGTTCATGAAGGAAACTTGATGTCACAAATTGTGTTTGAATTCTTCCATTTCATTGGGCCATTCCAATCCTTCTGAAGGTATATCTATCATAAACTTGAATCCCGTCAATACTCTAAAATAGATAACTAATAAAGGCCATGAAAGTCACTCACAATACCATAGAAAGATCTTGGCAAAGATATGTGATTCTTCTAAAAGGATACTATATATGATTCGAATGGTTATTTTCTGATAAATAGGTTTGGCCATAGTTCTAAAACAATAATCCCATGGCATGCTTGTCCATGCCTCCTTATTTTACAAATAAGGCATTGCAAATAGAAATAACCCTAGACTTTGTTTGAGGGATTTCCTTCGTTGAACTCAAAACAATAAAATAGTGGATCGCTCCTATCACCATCGTACTATATAATTTACTTTGGAGGCGATCCCTAGAAGATAACGATGATTGGTTTTCTAATGGTTCATTCTAAATGTGGTCTTTATTCTTGCACTTTCTCAATTCGATCCAATTGCATTATCAATACACATTGATTTTATCAAAATTTACCACATGATTTTGGAAAGGGCGTGCTTACCTTTTGGATAAGTGTCATGGTGTAGTGTTATTTTTAAACTTGTTTTGTTTGCTCGAAATCAGGTGACAATTGTGTAGTTTTCTCTTTCTTTAAAAACTCAAAACCTGGCTTTCGACTTCCAAGGTGATGGTTAATGATGGGGCTCCAACTGTGAAGTCTAATATTCAAGGATCACAATAGTTATCATTCTAATTGGGATTTATCCTTTTTATCATTACAATTTTTAAAGCTTTCAAACCCGTGTGATGACATTAATTGTCGAAAATTTTATAGCTTAAGAAACAAGTTATCGCATGAATCTAAAACTAGTATCATATGCAACGTACATTATTTCATGGAATTTTTATTTGGTGTGCTCGTTCATGGCGTGTGATAATTGGCACTCAAATCGCTTCTGCTGGTGATGGAAAATTTCAAATCGTTTCTGCTGGTGATGGAAAATTTTCCAGTGAGGCACAATTCCACTCCTTCTCGTTATTTTTGGGGAATTTTGACGATTTGGGTCGTTTTAAAATAGGCCAAAACCCTTAGAGACATAGTTCCATGGCATAGTTCCACAGTAAATGGATGGAACTATAATTCCATCAATTTTTATAACTAGATCTAGGAAACAAATCACTAGAAAAGTGAGACAATTTGAATGCCAATTATCCCATGCCCCCATTCATCACATTGATACAACTTTAACTTTCAAAGCCAGAGTATGTCATCGCTAACGATGAAACTTTGTGTCCTCGTGATTTCATCACATCCCAATAAAACTTTCATTTCATGTGATGCAAACCATGTTAATCACAATTTGCTTGCTATGTGAGATGTATCACATGCTTTTATCTTTTATCAAGACTATGAGGACCAGCATACTCCTTTAATATTTGGAATTGATGTAATGTGAGGCCACCCCCAATGGAAAACTTTGCTTCATCTCGATGTAAGGAAATTTTGTTTTAGCGCAATATAAGAAAACTTTGTTTGAGCGTGATGTTAGGAAATTTTGTTTCATCATGTAGTATGAAAATTTTGTGCAATGCACATTATGAAAACTTTATTTCAGTTTGCAGATAGAAAATTGAGTTTGGCTGTGAAGTATGATCGCATGGTTTCAAATCTTAGGCTTTGTGTGATGTATTGCATCACGTTGAACTTTAGAACGTGCACACTAAAAGGATTCTGAGTGTGAGATTGTCTTTTCTTCTCCTTGTATTTCCACCAAATGTATCCCACATCCCAAACCATCCATTAAAACATTAACATCCCGCATCCCAAACCATCCATTAATGGGGTGATGACTTTGGACATTTTAAAGGCAACATCACTATCGACTATGCAACCGTTTTTCAATTTATATGTGCCAAAGTTCTAACTTTATAAATGCAAGCCATGAATATTTACAGCTGAAGGGTACCTTAAGTTTTTGGAAGAAGAAACAAAAAGGATGGATCCCCAAACCTCATCATGTTTGGAGAAGCTATTTGGCTCAATAATTGGTGACACACTAGGTTAAACCAACTCCTTAAAGCCTTCCATTTGATTGTGATCATGGAGAGTGGAGGATATTTCCTTTTGCTTTAAGTATATAAGTTGTCACTTTGTATAGTCGGTTCTTGTGAGTTTTTCCTCCATGAGGTTAATAATCATATATCCACCCTAGTTTAAGACATTTTCCCTCTTATATTGAAAGACATTTATAATGAGATTCATTTCCATAAATTCTAGATCAATGATTAAGATTAAAGTCTTCACCATAAAGGCCTAATAAGTTTGGGGATTAAAATGATTTTCACTAGAACACACTATAGAATCCCTCAAGTGTTTCTCCATTACCCATAAGCATCCATAGCCTTGGTGGAGTCACCATGACATCACAGTCATCGCATCACTACTAGCCAGTGTATATAGCCCCAATAGAATTAACTATATTTTCCTTTTTGAATTGTACTTCATTTCCCAAACCTTTCATTTTGTTTTTGGAAATCTACTTAAGCAAATAATGGATGGGGGAAGCAATGACTTTATGTACTTACAAGTAGTGACTATATTGATTTTGGGAATTTTAAAGATATGTGTCTAGTTATTTGAGTAAATTCCCTTTTATGTTATGAGAATATAGACTTCCAACTCTTCACACTTTCTCGTGACCTACTCTTTTAATGTGTAAGGGTGGATTTTTTAGTATATCAAAGTTTCTCCCAAACTTGAGTGTAAGTATGGCCATTTCCTACTATCTAGAAGATTCATGGTCCAACCACTTCACATCATGTATTTATATGCTTTTGAGTTGATGTAAAGTTCATTTTCTTCCTTGGGTCGCATACAATCATTGACATTTTGAACTCTATGTCCACCCTATGTTGATGCCAACTATGTCATTTGAGACATCATCACTCAATAGATCACAAATATATTCATCCAACCTCTATTTAGGACAAACAAAATGCCATTATTGATAACAAATGTAAAACCAATACTTAAAACCATTTTCCAAGAAATCTCAACAAAATTGAATTCGATACTTCTTAGAATCAAAGAAAAGAAAATAGCATAACCTACAAAGGAAAATTTTCAAAAGGCTTGAAATACAAACTAGAAATTCTTATATATAGACTAGTTGCCTTGGACAAATATTCAAGTAAAATACCTCTTCAGAACATAGTTGTTGATAGGAAGCAGTTATATTTCTCCTTCCATATTTTGCAACCTATATGTGCCAATGCCAAGTTTTCCAAATAACTTAAGGATCCAAACCATAAGTTCTAAAACTTACTGCTTTACTTAAAGCTAATCTAATTTGTCCCATTTCAAAACTAGATTCCTTACCTCAAACACCTTGCATTGTATAGAGTATTTGTCGAACCATTTTTTACTACCTATTGATGGGTAACAATATTTTTTCCCTTTTATCTCTCCTCATCTTAATGGAGAAAGATGTTTATGTGATGTTGTATGGTGGATTTGATTTTCCTTCAAGAATATTGTGCCAACTATAAGGCCGGTAATAAAACACTATAAGGTAAAATGGATTCCTTTCTATATACCAAGAAATATGGGGAGGTACCTAGAGAAACTTTGGGGGCAACCCTTTCTACAAACAAAGTCTTACCCCCTAGCTCAATGGGGAGCACAAGGATAATTCCATGAGGAGTAAAAATATTCCCATCAAAATATTTTAGGATTGTAGGTGATGGTGTTATATCATGTGAGTCGATAGCTTTCCAACTTGACAAGGACATGACACAAGTGGAATCTCCCTCATCCACTATAGTCTTGAAAGTGTTCAATCCTTGTGTTGAAACATGAATAAAAAATGCGACATAAAGACTTCTATTTTTTCGATCAAATGTTATAATTTGAGATTCCAATGGGGTCTAAAGTGACAATAGTTGATAGCAATGTCTTTTGCTATGTGGGGCAGCTCTAGAGAACTTCTGAAATAGAAATCATGCACAACGCTTGGAACATATATTCAACAATGTTATATTTTTTAGTGGGCCTAGCATTAGGGTTGTGCTTCAACCTCTTTTCAACAAACATTTTGGGATGTGCAACATTGTATCTTTCAACGGCTTCTCGATATGCAAAGGGTTCAACATTTCATAAGTAGACAATTCTTTTCCCTTGGAACTAGACTCAAAAGCATTGTAATTACGATCTCTAGTCTGTATATTTACTTCCCATTCACACATATAGACATTTATATTTGATGGGTTCCCCTTTTACAAGGAGGTTCCCTAGTTGCCCCCTGTGGGGCTGTAAATTTATGAGGGACTCCAGCAACCTTTTGTTGGTTTTGTGGAGGAAAATGGTTTGTAAGAATAGAAGGTTTTTGATGGGCATCTTGATTCTTGTTGCACCAACAATCATTGGGAAACCTCCAAGTTGGGGAAAAGATGAGTTAAGTGGTCCACCAAGCAAAGCTTACATGAAAACTTGGCCTTCTTTTTCTCTTTCTTATCCCCACCAACATTATTATTATTATTTGTATTATTTCCCCATTCCCATTCTTTTTGTTTTTTCCTTTCTTTTTCCCTCTTAGTTGTTGGTTCCCTAGTTAGGATCTAATGTTTGTACTGACATGACATCGAAGGATTGAGTATGAATGGGGGTGTTCGAGACAATTTGCACAGTCACGGGCACATTTGCATTCAATAACTTTTTGTCCCATTTCGTTTATAACCTGATTATCTACAACATTTGTAACATATTAAATATTTAATTATTGAAGTGTCATTAATTGTATTAGGTCATGTCATCTAGTGAAGAGTTATGTTCTTTCACCATTAGTGAATATAAATGTTGGGCCTATGTTCAATGTAATTTAGACTGATATACTAATAAATATATATTTTAAATTCATTCCATTTGTTCTCTTGCAAGTGGTAACAAATATTTTGGTTGTTGCATGAAGAAGTTTTGTGTCGACAAGATCTCTCTCATCCATCACTCATCACTCAACTTCTCTTCCTCTCAGTCACTCATCTCCATTACTCCACCTCTCCCACGCCTTCATTTCCTATTACCCACGCTCACCATCCTCTTCTCCCTCCTCTACATTTTCTCCACTCCACATTCCCTGCTTTCCATAACATTAGTTGCTCACATTCGCATTCGCAATCCATCCACGCTACACTTTCTCCTCATCTCCCATATCTCCTTTACTCTAGCACCCCATTGCTTCCTTCTCCACAATCCAATTAGCTTCCCTAACTCCCTACACCTTCATTTGCTCATACGTGTTCCCAAATCGTTGCTCCTCCCACTCCATTCATTCACTACCCATGCCAACCCTCCCTCCATGCAATCCTCACTTCTTCGCATCCAATTGACCCTCCATGCAGCCCCCCTCTCATCGCATCCATACCTCACGTTGCTACCTCATCCATATTCCTCTCACCTCACCTTCCAAAGCTCGACCTTTATGCACCTCCCTCCGCCTTTATTGTTGTAAATCGCTCCTCCCTCCAATTCCATTCCACTACCGCCCCTACTCTCATCCTTCATGATGCACTCTCCACCCCTTATGCACTCTACATCCATCTCTCCATTAGCAGCTCTTGTGTGCATGTTCTCACTCATCTTCCTTCATGCCTCTCCATCTCCAAACCATGCTCCAATCCACTCCATACAACTCCTTTGCTCCATCGCCATCACCATACTCTATTCATCTCCACACCTAAGTTTTAAAACCCTAAATTCCTCCATTTAAAAATATATATATAATAATATTATTATTATTATAATATTTTAAAATCCCCTAAAAATCTATTAAAACTATAAACACATAATAATAAAATTATTATTTTTATAATAATAATTATTTTTTAATAGTTAATTATTTCATATCCTTAAAACCCTTCCAGCCATGAATACCAGAAATTCAAAAAAATCAAGGAAGGCATCCGCTGCCGTTGGCAGTACATCATCTAACACAATCAATATGTCACCCAACAAACAATTAAATAACGAGATAAATGAATTAAAAACATTGGTGGGTGAGATCTCTAACAAACTCAGTGGTGTAGATATAAAATAATTAAAAGCCTCAATGGATGAGATCAATAGCAAACTCAGTGGTTTAGATAAAATCTATCCAAAAAAAAAATGAGATGGATGAATTCGCGAGTGAAAACCACGACGAGCTCAAGGCCCAAGTCACAACATTGGAAAACGAAAATAAGGAATTGAATAACCACAATTCCCATGGTTTAAATAACATTTTCAAAAAAATCAATGAGATGGATGAATACTCCAGAAGACTTGGTGACGTGGAACAAGGATTGAAAGCGTGGGATGAAAACCACGATGAGCTCAACTCAACGCCCAAGTGGCAGCATTGGAAAATGAGAATAAGGAATTGAAAACATTATGAATGTTCAATTTATGCATGTTCCTTCCATCAAACATTTGCAATCCTATGGAGACATCTACAAGGAAACCATCCCTCCGATCGTGCAAAGAATAATAATGTTCAATAAATAGGAGATAACCATGCAATAATGTAACTGTAACATGCTTCTTAATGAACACATTCATTATGTTGTCAATTTTCTTTTTTGGCTGCTTCGGGGCTTTCTTCAAATGATATGTTTACTCAAATGATATCACATGGAACATTCCATGGCTCCCTATGATCTTTGTTGACTATATATTGATCGTGGTTCACCATTGAGAAATCACCAAGCACGAGGATGTCGGTCTAGATATCCTCATCAATACATTTTCCACGTTCAGTTTCATCGAATCGGATACCACGATCATATGAAACTCCTAAAAAACATATTAGTGTCAAATGCAACATCATCTCCCATCCTTGTTGAGCCATTTCAAAACCTCTGTATAAGTTGTATGCAAGACAAATTTGAATGCGTCGACAAATTTCCCCATTGCGCAGACAAGTCTCACCGCCACTCGGTTGTCAAAACATTGCACACAGATGCCCAAGTCTGAAGGAAACACAAGATAATGAATCTAATTTCTCACATTCTTGAGCTTCATTTGACCTTTTTTCATATCTTCTTTAGCATCGATCGTAGCGCAAAGTCTGAGAATTCCACCACAATTCGCTTTAGTTCTTGAGCCTGCTCCATTGTATAAACATGCGAAGTCTTCACCACCTCAAAATTATGTGGTTTTGCTCCCTCATTGTTTTTTCTTCACCAATTCTTGATGAACCATCCACATTCTTGATTTCTGTTATAGCTGCAAATGCCCCAAAACACCACGAGTGCCCATGTTTTCCAAATTTATAAGGATTGCATCTCCTTTTTAACAAAATTCAACTAATTTCATATCAATAAAATATGCACATGGTGAATACTTATTTACCTCATTACTCTTTAAAAAGGGAACAATCCAATATTTTTGAAGTCTGTCATCAACCATAAACTCTGTCATCTTCTTGCACACCATTTTGATAGATATATGCAAGTTTTCAGACCACAAGTTCCTCCAATTGATTTCCCTCACCCACCGATGTTGCCACCCGAGAGGGGAAGTCATGTTCTTCCCGACTAGAGCAAATTGTTGGTCATTTCTAGCCAACAAAGATTAGACATATATATTCATTCATAAACAAGAAGCAAGAAAGTCAATTCACATTGAAAATGTAATAGAATCTGGATTCTCATTCATATTAAAGCAAAAATGTATAAATCCCTCCTTGCCCAAGAAGCAAGGAGGAAAAGACTCAAAACCCTAACTAAGTATCTCAATCCCAAGTGCTCAATACAGTCCAAGATAATCTCAATTTTTCTCTCTATCTCCCATGAACAACCTTATAAAGGCTCTAAAAACAGTTACAAACATAACTCCTTCTTGACCTAATTTTCCACTTTCTTCTAAAATACCTTAAATGAGTCATTAATTACTCCTAAACCATAATCTGAGTCGATATTACATTGAGTACATTGAAAATAAATAAATAAATGCAACCCACAAATAGGGTGCCAACACTCCTTAATCATGACCCCTAAAAATAGGACGTATTTTGTAATGTAAAGTAACAAAGACTTTATAAACCAGTCCACCAAGCATTCATTAGGTATTTGATCCTTAATCAATCGATGTCTCCTTTGCCACTCATGAATGTGGTTAGAGATATGAGTGGACTTGTCCCATTGAAAGGATGTGAGAAGCTCAATTCCTATTATGTAGCAAACAAGCAATTGGAAGTGGATTAAGAAAGTCATTTCCAAAGAGTTGAAATACTGAAAAGAATCTCTTGGGAGATTAATGTACCACTTTACCACGACCCCACAAAATTTCTCTAGAAAATACTTAACCTAATGCTATCATCCATTAGTGAGCTCAATGAACACCACAGATGGAACATCATCACATGAGTGGCATGGTCTTCCCCATATTTCTGTTCGGACTTGGGTATATTTGAAGGTAACCTTTTTAGGACAAGAGATCAGTTAGGATTGTGCTAACTAGATTGTTTGTTAACTATGTCAAATCCAGGAGATTCAATGTTGTGAGAAACGACAACTTCATTTGACCAAATGAATTCCAACTTCTAGGAGCATGTCCTAATAATTGGTTTGTGTTGATGAAATAATTTTACCTAGTGTATAAGAACTACTAGGCATGAAAGGAGAGTTGACCTGATAACTAGGGTTGTGAGGATAACCTAGTGGAACTTGCACATAAGGAAAGAAAGCTTCGATGGTCATGCCTCCCATTTTGGGTAAGGTCATGCTTCCTTGAGGCGTACTAAATCTCGTGGGAGCTCCAATTCCTATCAAGGGAACAATTAATGGAATGCGTCCACCTCCAAATGAGAAAACGTTAAAGAGGATTGATGAGATTCCTACCAACATATTAAAGTTCGACAATGTAGGATAATTGCTAATAACCATGTATGAAATCCTGAAAGAAAAAGGGTTTCTACCCTAAGGAATCGATGTCGAAGTTCTTGCTCCACTATTAAGAGTTATCACTAAGGGGAAGGGTCCTCCCATATATACTCTAGAGATAGAGGGGAACAAACTAGAAGCTATACAACTCAAGACCGTCATATTTACTCCTCCCATAGGAGCACTAGAAGTAGGAGCATGGTTTCACCAGCCCCTGAACTCCCACCATTGTTACTCATGTTAACCCAGTGGTATAATGGATTCGACTACGTAATGTGAGTCCTTTGATTACCAAATTTACACCTATGAGAGAATGATGGACTTTGATAACTAATGGAGGGTATGTTAAAATTTACAATAGCCACGAGGTATGTTAGGTCCTTGATCTCAATTAAACCAAGATTTTCTAAAATGGGAGGGGAGTCAAGCCTTATCCATCTCATGCCTCCTTAAAGGAAACTCCGCACTCTCTAGTGAGAGACCTATAGTCATTTTGGACCTATGAAGAGGTTGTTCAACCACTTTGACTCAAACAAAATTAGAACAAAGGAAATCTACAATATAATGTTCAAAACAACCACACTGAACTATAAAATTTCCTTGAAGATTCATTCAAACAATACTACTCTTCCAAACATAAGCCCAAGGTGGTTAAAACCTGGAACAATATTAGTAAAGGGATGATACAAGCCTTCCAGTGGTCATCCTAGGATGATTAGGGCCTAATTCCAACCAATAAAGGCTCTAGAGATAGTTACAGTAACCCTCACACAACAATCACACAAGGTGTAATTACCCTCGTGAAGATTGGAACCCTCCAAGGGAGATGAGGCAGATGTTAGGTGTTTGTATCAGGTGCCACAAGCACTTCCCACTTGCAATCATCCGGGTGAAACCTAGGACAAGCGACTATGGCCACCACTTCACAATTTACAACTGGGTTGAATAGTTATGGGTCAAGTGTATGCAAATGGGCAAGGAACATAGAAACAAGTTTTAGATATGAAACTTCAAAGAGAAGTGTTGTCACCTCATGGACTTGCCTCTTCACCTAAATCTACCAAACACGCATAGACCATTAAGCATCCAATGAGGGGATAATATCAATTTCGTACTTAGTTTGACCTCGTGCTTGACACACGTGTGGGGCATGCTTTCCCAACAAATGCCTCCTTCTACTAATGGATTTTTTCACAACTAGTGAGATCCTAGTTTCGTTTTAGTGGCCTTGGAGAATTGAGCACTCTCCAAACATATTACCAAGGCCCTGGACCTTTACTATTGTTGGTATGCTATCAACAAAAATGAGTCTAGTTCATTTTAATTAGATTGCTCTTAATGATTTAGTATTTTAGTCAGGAAATTATACGTGACAAGGGGGTGTTCACAAGATGCAAAATGATTAGGACAATAAGAATATTCAATTAGTGTTCAACACTTTCATTCTTATTGGGAAAATGGTATCCAATTCAATTTCAATGAAAAAATCACACAAGCTCAGTATAATATCAAATCACTCCTTTACTTTCATTTTCAGAAACCAATAATCATTCACTAAATTAACTCGCTAGAATGGAGAATGCAAACTACAAACTATCAACTACAATGCAGGAGAATGGGTGAAAATAATAACAAACAAACTATGTTTTTCTTCCTCTTACCTAATGAAACCGACCAATCACTTACTTAAGCACTCTAAGAGGGGTAAATACCCCTTAACACAGACCTACAACTTTCTAAAATGACTTATGATACCAAATGCAATAGTAAATGGGGCAAGAAATTCCTATTTCATAGGCCACATATGCCTACTAGGAAGTAGAATTGCATGCACACTGTAATGCCATGTATGTTAAGCCCCATACATATGTAATAATTGTTATTATTATTGTGGCACAAGGTGTCGGAACAAGGTTCTTTAAGGACCTAGGGACATTATTATTATTATTTGTAAATAATTAATTAATGAAAACAACCGGCACCTTGGAGACCACAAAAGAGTATGGGAGGCCTAGATTCACAAGGTGAGTGGCGATGGGACATTCCTATCATATTAGAACTCATTTGGTATAGCTTGGTTTGTATTTATGCTTTGGCGACTTTATTGTTGATGGTCACCCAAACATTGTATAATGGACCCAACTTTTGATTATTTTAGCCTATGTTGGTACTATTGAGCCTAATTCATGGTTTAGTGGGACTTCCTTGGTGAATGCATCCTCCTTTCTGCTTGGATGGATCCCACTTGTCATTTGATCCCCTTTGGTGGTTTTGTAACTCCTTTTTGGAGGTTACACTTGGTTTTGTAACCCCCATTTGCACAAGTGTGCCCTCACTGGATATTTTTAGCCTTGACACCTCAAAGGTTGGATAACTCCTGATTTAACCCCTCCTTTGTTATTTTGGGAAGATTCCTTTGTTTGTGTAACTCCTCACCTCGCTAATTTTGATTCCTCTTCATGGATGATGTGTCCACACATGAATTTGATTTGGGTGGAGTGACTTGGAGCCACTCTCCTTGAAATTCAAATTGCTTGGGTTGGATTTGAATTAGCCTCTTGTGTTTGAGTTACCCCCCTTGGTTTGACTTTACCCTCTTGGGTTGCAATTACCTTCTTTGGTCTATAAATCCATGGTTTATCTCCTTTTTGATGGTTGGGGGGATGGTTCTTTTGGATGGTTGATTATTCTTTATTGTTCATACCATTGATGGTGAGAGCGTGGTAAGCTTTGATCTTTGGAAGCCATGTATGCTTTTGTATGTGAATGAGATTTGTGCTTGAAGAACCATGATCTTTTATGGTGTTTGTGGCAAGCCTAAACAACTCAAGTATAGTTCCTCCATGTCCACTACTTGTCTCCATCCTGGACCTGCACATAAATCCTGGTGGTTAATGGCAATGTCCCGAGGGACCTAGGGGTGAAGGGATTACCATTGCACCTAGTAGTGAGGTGGAGGATAAAGTAGGTGGTTATTAATTGAGTTGTGTCTTCTCAAAAAAATACTTGAGCTATTCTTGAGTTCACCTTTTCTCGTGGATCGGTGGCCTCAGCTCGGGGGTGGCCTGTCCAAGAGGATTTGGCTTGGCAGTGCCTATGGCTGGGTAGAATGTGGTCTGGATGATGCCAGTTGCACATTATTAAGATACGTGGTTTATTTTATGTAAATTAATATGTTTATATTATGTTTCCATTTCTGATATAGAGTCGTTGATGGCTGATCTATTCACATTTAAATGTATATGGTTTTGTATCAATGATTGGATGCAGATTTGATGGTTTAACTGTTGGAAACTTGTACATTTTCCCTGACTATGAGATATGATCTTGATGGAAGCTTGACATATGTGATTTATGCATTTATTTGATGTATCTTACTCTATAAATGTGACCTCTATGGTTGATCATATCTGTAGATGAATTCACAATTGAAATGGCTTGGTTTTTGGAACACTAGTTAAGGAATCTTGCTTAGAAATTGGAGTTTTCTCCTTGTTTTGATATCTGATATTAATGGCATATTTAAATAAGCATGTGCATGTCTTATTTGTTGTATACTCTGCAAGTGTGCCCTCCATGGTTGATCAGATCTATTATAAGATCCACATATGAAAATACTAAGTTTTGATTGTTAGAAAGTGGGTGTTTATGTTAGAAAACTAGATTGAATTGATAGTTTCTTTGGGGAATTGAATATATGTTGTTGTATGGTTGTATGTGAATTATCTAGTGTGCCCTTGGTGGCTATAAAGTGACCCATATAGCCGGTTTTATTTTTATTTGAGACTCACATTTGGTTTTGTAGGGATTTGGATGCTTATCGGATGATCTAGTAGTGATTTTTATAGCAATAGTAGATATGATCTTTGTACGAATTAATGGATGTATATGATAGCTCTCTATTTTCCATTTTACATTATTGAATGGATGTAATTGTTAATTTCATATATGACCTGATAAACAATGCAAAACTGTTAATAAAAGTGTCATAAATTGGATTGACGGGAGTGCCATAAATTGCATAGTTTTATGGCTGAAAGATCTAGTTTGTAACTGTTTGGAGAGAATTCTGTAAAAATGATCAGATAGCATTATTAGATTGATTATGGTCACCTTTAATGTTTTAATAATGCTAAGGGAAAATTTTATTAAATTTTGTAAATCTAGTTGCATTATCATGTTTGCACGGTGTTGCACCTGCATGATATTTTGGGGACTTTTATAATTGTTTTTAAAGTATCACATTTATATTAAAGGTCGTATGTTTGATTTAATTGGCTTGATGGTATGCCAACATAGCCTTTGGTTAGCCTTAATCCGTTGTGCTATACCTTTTGTTAACACCCATATATTTCCCTACAATATGCATTTGAATGGAAGTAGCGGAGAGTCAAAATGTACCTGGTAGTGAAAACTGAGATATCCTCCATGCTCCAGTGCTAGATGGTAATGGGAAGGACTAAGGGGTCTAAAGAGGGACAAATGTGCAAAGGATGAGAAGATGTTGGAGTATAGGAAAAAATAAACAAGAAACATACTTTATAGCCTATAGTCCATCGGTCAAATCATGGGAAGCTAAACACCACACCTGTCTACGCCGTTGATTTGGCGCAGGGGTCAAATCCACGGCCTTATATGGGATACCACACAGCTAAGTTGCGAGGGATATAAGAAAAGGGTGGATGCGATGAGCTTTCTCCGCTAACCAGGTGTCAGCAGCAGACGTCATCGCACGAAGACAGATCAAAGGGCGGTATGTAAGAGCGGGCACATGCGATGGCATGAGTTGGTGGAAATATCCACAGTTCGGAATGCAAAATGGATATACATCAACGATGCTCGTAGCAGCTCGCATAGAGAAGTAGCACATCGGACAAGAAAAGGATGGATGCGATGAGATTTTCCCGCCTGCCAGATGTCGGCTCCGGAGTCCGTCGCACAAAGAAGGGAAATCATAGTAGGGACCACCCGGGTACATGCGAGGCCCATCTTATGGGGAAATGTGGACAGGAAGGACGGCATAGGTGGAAAGTTAAACCAAATTCGATGGTGAGGAAGAATTGAATGTCAAATCAAGAGATAAAGAGGCAACAGATCCGACGAAGGAAAACTAGCATGTGGGAGATCAACGGTTGAAATTAACAAACAACCTACCAAGAGATCCAGCATTAAGGAGACATGGCTTTATATATGAAAACACCCTTCAAAGTTTGCATTTTTACCCTTTCCAGAACCTGTCTGAGCAGAAGGGGTTTTTTCAGAGAGTAAGGTTCTAGCCCCGGTATAGGAGTTTGATGGCTGGTCGCCAAGCAGTTGAGTCAGAGTGTGAAAATATCGCGGTTGTGCCCAAGGAGGTCCCCGGAGACCCTGTATCAGTTTCAGTCCGGGCCATAATGGCTTATGGAGAAGCTATCTTTCACGACCTCAGCATTTTGGGCCTGGAGGTCATCTCAGGAATAACAGTGGTTTCCTTGTTTCGTCAAAGTCCATCCAAAGGTCGTTAGACCTTTGTAATTCACCGCCACGGGCCTGACCTGGGCATTAGGAATAATTCCCATGACTTCTTGAATGTCCAAAGTAGCAGTTGGTCTGTCCGAAAGCATAGGTGGGTCAAGACTAAACCTCGATAGGAGAGAATTTCTAACCAAAGGTATCCTTCCACAGGTAACATTTTCCCCTGGTACTAATAGCTTCTGGCCCAGTTTCCGGATAAAGGAGAAGGATTGGAGCAAGTAGGTGAAGAAGAATTAGGTCCCAGCCTTACTCGGGTGATGGCTGAAGTTTTCATAAGTTTATAAGCATCCTAAAGGTGTTGGATGCTTATGACTGAGAAGTTGGAAAGCGAGTGAAGGCCGAAAAAAAGTCTGTAAAGGAGGTGTAAAAAAGGAAAAGTCCCTTTCGTGGATTAGAGGTTGGTTCGAAAGGTGACGGAAGTAATGTTACCCATGTCTTTCAGACCGTGCAGGAAAAAACGAGATTAAGTATTGTCGCATGAGAGACGTCAGAAGGACGAACCTGCAAAGCTGAACGATATCCCAGAGGATTATCGGTATGATGGAAGGCACTTTTTGCATCATCATTGGCTACGCCGTCTATCTAGGACAACGTCGCTGAGCATGCGGATGGTCAATTCAGACCTCAAATCATTACGGTTACCTGACTGCATATGTCTAATAGAACTATCATGACAATCACAACCACTTATAGCTGCCGTCATCATCGCAGCAGTTATGGATAAGGTTCTCACGTCTTCTATCTAAAGTCGGTGAAAGGGAAAGATGGTGCACCTGGCGGTTCGACCATTTTCTCTGTTACTATTCGCTCATGGAGAAAGGGCGGAAATGCGAAGTGGTATTCATGCCAGAGAAAGTGTGGGATGAGATGGAGGAAAATTCTACCCCTCCACCTCTTATGGTATTTGACCTCATAAAATCCAGTTCTTTCGGCGAAGACGAGAAACCTGATGGACGACAAGTGTCCAAAGGAAACTAGCAAAGAACGAAGAAGGAGAACCACGGAATCAAGCAAAGTGGCCAACCGGGTGCAAAAATAATTCATGATTTTGTACTCTCCACAAAGGAAACGACACCTATCCTGCCGGGTGAGGCATCACAGGCTAACAGCTCATTGAAAGTGGAATATTTCTTTGACTCGCGAGGTCACTTATGAACCCAAGGTTAAGGCGATCCTTTGTCTATAATATTTCATTCCTTGTCTTAATCAGTCTGTTGGATACTTGACACATATGTAATATTTCTGAATTTTTGGGTGTAATGAGGTGTCTTTCTAATATTCCCATTATGGAGAGAGATTAGGGAAAAAAGAAGGCTCCGGGCATATATATATGCGATGTAATAGAATGAATAGGGGTTGAAAATCTTATGTTGAAAGCTTTTGGTAATTTGAGGATTAGTCTGTGAGACATTTTTGAGCTGTTTTAATAAAGTTTGCAGAGCTGAAGCCTGCGTTTTGACAGGGATTCCTGTGTAATTGGTCTGGTAGTCTATATTTTCTCTCTCCCATGTGTAATTGTGTTTTCTCTCTTTGTAACCCCATTTTGTGTAATTTCCTTCGTGCTTGGATCAGGGTAATGATTAAGTGGAATTCATAGAGATTATGCTCTGCTTAGTCTTTTCCAAGTATTTCACCAACATATTCTACTAAATTTGATGTAGGTTTCATCTTGGTATGCCTTACATTGATGGACTGTTTCTTTTCTCTTCTGTTCCACAAAATTAAACTCGCTTTGACTACTAGTTGCTTGCTACCTTGCCCTTGTGAATGCGTTTGCAGAATCTTTGTGAATGATGTTTCATAGTTTGTTAAAGGTGACTCCATTGCCCAAACTAAATTTCATACGTTTTCAACCAAACAATGCGTGAATCATTTTTATTTCCAAACAGAAAACTGATCTTATGTATAATCGTTGTAATTGAATATCTTGGCCGTGAATGCTGGTGTTTCTTTTTCATTATTGACAATCTTGATTATTCCAGTCTTTTCATGAGATTTTAGAGAGAGCCCTCTCTGTCTGTGTTGGGTCAGTAGCACAGGCCAAAGATTGGTTAGTGGTTACCCAGAATTACCCTCTTTCAGCCTTGGGGGTCAATTTCAGTGTTAACAAATTGGCGTCGTTGCCGGCGACCGAAACTGGTTTGCGATCCTTGCGAGAACGACAAAGTTCAGATCTGAGTGTTGATGGTGAACAACGATCAGACATCAAGAAGGTTGTATCATTCACCTGGCGACTCCACTCAAGAAGAAATTTCAGTATGAAGGTGGCCCCACTAGGGAGATCTGTGATCTTGCAGCATAATTGAGATATTGAAAAATTCTCATGACGACTCCACTGGAGAACGGACACATTTTCCTTAAACATGAAAGAATCAAGATTCAGGTATCAGAACACTAATCTCTTCAAAGAAATCTTGTTCTTCTGTATTAATCTCCTTTTACCTTTATGTATATATATCAAGAAAATTTTGTCCCACCGAATAGCTCTGGGTCACGATAGACCTTCCTTTGTATATCCCTCTCTGGACCTTACAAATGCATATCCTCCTTTAACCCCTAGAGCTGATCCCATCCCTTCTTCCGGATCTCATAGGATCCATGCTAAGCTTTGCGAATCCCAAGACGATGAAGTTGAAGACGCTCCCCCTGCACATATCCCTTTGCCCTCCAGATCTCAACTGAGATATAATCCCTTAAAACCGCCACCTATTGTACATGACTACCCTCCCAAATACCATAAATACCTTCCCCGATTCGATGGAGAATCCGAAAGCCTCACTGTTGAGAAGCATCTCCATAGCTTTGAACACTTTTTGGATCTTTTTGAGGTAGAGCATGATGACATTTTTATGAGGGCTTTCACCCAGTCTTTCCAAGGAGATGTGAAGAAATGGTTCATCCATTTACAGCCGAGATCTATAGACAATTGGAAAAGGTTTTCTGATGTCTTCCTAGAATTTTGGGGAAAAAGACACTCATGGGACCTGATTCTTTCAGAATTTTATTCCATGGAAAGGCAAGAGGGAGAGGCCATATCTAGCTTTAATAGAAGGTTTTCGAAGTTTTATTATGATATGCCAAGGGAAATTCGGCCCTAGAGAACGCTGCTAAGTTGCACTATGCATCTACTTTCCCCCCCGAGTTATCCTTACTCCTGTTGGAAAGAAGGTCTCCGAATTTGCAACGAATGTTCATTGATGCTTTGGAGGTCGAACACAATATTAGGATGTCTGGGAAATTATCAAACGAAGGTAGGGTTGCAAGGATTGAAGAAGAAGCCAGATTTGAAGAAGGGTACGAGCAAGGGGAAGTTGCACCGTGTCCTTGTTTTTCCCTGGACGCACAGGAATATGATCAGGCCAGGGAAATACCAGAAAAAGATAATCATGATAGGTTTCATGTAAATTGCGATACACTGGCTAAAATTCCTGTCGATAATGTTTTTGAAGAAGAATTCCGCCCACCTAAATATGACGAATATGAAGGGGATTGCTCGAAAAACTTCATAAGTTTTTTCGAGATTGATGATAAAGAGAAAGAACAAGCGTGTGATCCACCCCAAGAGGCAGAAGCTCATCAAAGAGAGTCAGTTTCACTTGAGGTTGATGAAAGGATTAAAGTTGTTTTGGTCGCCTCTGACGATGAAAATCAAACCCTAAGTGCTGAGGTTTCAGATGAAATTGGCAACGACTGTCGTATCCCTCCTCCAAAGTGGGATGGGAATTTTTTTCAACAGTATCGGTTGTCATATGATCCGGAAGAGCAGAAGAAAGGTCGAGAAGAGCCTATCCTGGGAGCCCTCACGGCTGGTCCTAGAGAAATAAGAGTTCTTCATGTTCTGATAGACCTTGTTGCTAATTTTTTGGAAAGGTCGGAAACGATAGGGTTTATATTGTTCTGGGAGACTAAGATTAAAAGATATATTCGGATGGAGATATCATTTAGTGCGTTTTTCCCCGCGACAGGAGGACTAGAATGGAGAATTCAGTCAACGAGTCATTTGCTTGATTGGCTTCATTGGAGGTATGAAAGTACTTGAGTTACCCTTGTGCCAAACAAGTAGGGTAGGAACACTTGTATATAAATAAGCTTGCAGGTCAAGCAGTTGCATTTATTTCAATTAGTATGTTTAGTTGTTCGGCCCCAAATGTTCGGTTGCAGCGTCAAGATGAAAGGCCTGCCGCAGGATGTTGCTTATGATAGTTAGGGTTTAGAAAATTGACCCAATGGATCAGGCACTTAATCTATGGAGTTCTTCGCTACCTCGCAGGGAGGATAGCATCCCCTTTGGAGCCAGTTGTTAACACCCATTATTCCCCTACAATATGCATTTGAATGGAAGTAGCGGAGAGTCAAAATGTACCTGGTAGTGAAAACTGAGATATCCTCCGTGCTCCAGTGCTAGATGGTAATGGGAACGACTAAGGGGTCTAAAGAAGGACAAATGTGCAAAGGATGAGAAGATGTTGGAGTATAGGAAAAAATAAACAAGAAACATACTTTACAGCCTATAGTCCATCGGTCAAATCATGGGAAGCTAAACACCACACGTATCTATGCCGTAGATTTGGTGCAGGGGTCAAATCCACGGCCTTATATGGGATACCGCACAGCTAAGTTGCGAGGGAGATAAGAAAAGGGTGGATGCGATGAGCGGGCACATGCGATGGCATGAGTTGGTGGAAAGATCCACGATTCGGAATGCAAAAGGGATATACATCAACGACGCTCTTAGCAGCACGCATAGAGAAGTAGCGCACCGGATAAGAAAAGGATGGATGCGATGAGAGTTTCCCTCCTGCCAGATGTCGGCTCCAGAGTCTGTCGCACAAAGAAGGGAAATCATAGTAGGGACCACCCGGGTACATGCGAGGCCCATCTTATGGGGAAATGTGGATAGGAAGGACGGCATAGGTGGAAAGTTAAACCAGATCCGATGGTGAGGAAGAATTGAATTTCAAATCAAGAGATAAAGAGGCAACAAATCCGACGAAGGAAAACTAGCACGTGGGAGATCAACGGTTGAAATTAACAAACAACCTACCAAGAGAACCGGCGTTAAGGAGACGCGGATTTATATATGAAAACACCCTTCAAAGTTTTTTCAGAGAGTAAGGTTCTAGCCTCGGTACAGGAGTTTGATGGCTGGTTGCCAAGCAGTTGAGTCAGAGCGTGAAAATATCGCGGTTGCGCCCTAACAAGGAGGTCCCCAGAGACCCTGTATCAGTTTCGGTCTGGGCCATAATGGCCTGTGGAGAAGCTATCTTTCATGACCTCGGAATTGTGGGCCTGGAGGTCATCTCAAGAATAACAGTGGTTGCCTTGTTTCATCAAAGTCCGTCCAAAGGTCGTTGGACCTTTCACCGCCACGGGCATTAGGGATAATTCCCATGACTTCTCGAACGTCCAAAGTAGCGGTTGGTCTGTCCGAAAGCATAGGTGGGTCAAGACTAAACCCCGATATGGGAGAATTTCTAACCAAAGGTATCCTTCCACAGGTAACATTTTCCCCTGGTACTAATAGCTTCTGGCCCAGTTTCCGGATAAAGGAGAAGGATTGGAGCAAGTAGGTGAAGAAGACAGATCAAAGGGCGGTATGTAAGAGCGGGCACATGCGATGGCATGAGTTGGTGGAAAGATCCACGATTCGGAATGCAAAAGGGATATACATCAACGACGCTCGTAGCAGCACGCATAGAGAAGTACCCTCTTTCATCCTTGGGGGTCAATTTCGGTGTTAACACCTTTATTCAACCTTCCTTCGGGTTTACATGTGCTCGTGACCCTGGTTTCGGTGTTGGGAACATTACACACACAAACACTGTGTTGAAGGATAAGAACGTGTGAATTCTCCTATACCTTCCATAAGGAGCATGCATTTCATGTAGCAGCATGAAAAATAAAAAAAAAATAATAAAAACTTGTACTTTTTCAATTTGATTCAGGGTTGGACACAATTTCATAGATAAATTGGTTTCAAGGCACTCAATCAAATCCAAAAAAACATTCCTGAGGCCCTACGGATAAGAATTCAATGGATTCTTCCCCAGTGGAGTCTCCAATTCTATTGAGGATAAAAACTCTTGAATAGTTAGGGACAAATCTAATAGAGTAAATGGAGAGACAACAATCCAAATTCCTTAGGATGACTAACCTACATTCATGTTATCAACCAAAGAAACAAGGAAAAGGAGAAATCAATCAAGAAGAAGGGAAGATGAGGCACTTTGATACAATCATTTGTCCTGTATCTTCCTCTCACATATGAATCCCAATGCAATCCAATTGATGAATTTGGAACTTTCACATAAGAAAAATAACACCTTCCTCAAATCATATAGAAAGATAACAACATGGATCAAATCATATATCAAATTTATCATTATGTAATCCTAATTAATCTATCGAGAAGACTAATCCCTAATACTAATAAGAATCAAAGATAACAAGCATTTTAAATTTGGCAGGGGGGGATCTCTATTGATCAACGAAATAAAAACAAGTACAAATCACCTAACCTTGTCGTTGGCACCTTCCAAAACCTTTGTTTGGGTCCCTCTAAGCCCAAACCACTAATGGATTGATCTTCCTAAGCCTTAAATCTTGTTCTTGAACACAATGTAGAACCCAATAATGAATGGGGACCTCACCAATCAAGGGATGATGGAATCCCATAAACAAGGTTTTTTTAGTAGGGAAAGGGCATAAAAACTCAGGAAAATTGAACCAATTCTTCCATCATAATGATAACATGAGTGCTAGATGTTGGAATGTGTAATTTTATTATTACATGTGTAATGATGTCTAGTATGGTATTGTAAGATGTATTATCTAGCATTGGAAGGCAGAAATAACTATAATATTATGTAAAAGGAGTTACCTCACATGCATCATGGAGAAATATGCTCATATTACCATTCATTATATAAAGAGGTGGAAAATCATTATTCCCACATGTATTTTGGGATGTTATTCTTCCATACCTCTCGGTATATAACAGAGGTGAAGTAAATCCTTTGGGCACATCTTATTGCGCCGAAGAGATGCATTCTACAACCCAGTAGGGGGGATGTGTAACTCCTTCCATGCTCATCCTGGAGTTGACACATGTCCCTTTTAAAAAATTATAAAAAATTAGCATGTCGTCTCAAATTAGATTTAAAACATTTACAACAACATATATATAAAACTACACAAATTAGACAAATTAAAACGCTTCCTCAACATTTGCAATCTAAAAAGGGGTTTGCACCTCAAGAGATTTGATGCCTCTCAGCACTTGGTAGATCCCATTTTAAGATGGATCTATGCTGGTTATATTGCATATATTGTGGATTGCATTGTAATGCTATTGTAAAGCTGTGAAATATCTATGGGGTGGAGCTCTCTTGTAATATTGGATATTTCTAAAGAATAAAGCAGACCAAATATTCTCGCTGATCTTTCCCCATTTGGAATTTTACCATGTATATTTGGTGTATTGTTCACTTGTTGTCTTGTCTCTTATTTCTTACATGATTATTGTTGCTTGTATGGATAGAACGATAAACTAGTAGATCTTTGTTATTGATTTACATGTTAGTGTAAATGTATTGTTGTAGGTTATGCACATTCTCAATATTATAACACTAGATGTGCATATATCTTCCATGAATGCCTTATTTATACATTATTTTGCATGGTTGATATAGTTAGAGGGTGGTTTCGAGGAGTTACAACCGAGAAACTCTTGTTCCAACTATTCAAATTCATGACTTATATATATATATATATTTCAAGGAACACACTCCTTCCTTGAAGGAAAGGAGTGCACACATGCCCCGCTCCAAAGAAAGGTGTGTGAGACCCTCAAAACCTTGTTTTTCAATGACTTCTATGTTGGATTGAGCTGATAACTTGTCCCGTGGTGGGACCATCAATTATGGAGGGCCATGATATGTCATTCAAGGCCTTTAGCAGCTATTAGGGACTCTCCAGATGACATTAGGGACATTTGGAAGTCAATTAGGGACATTTGGATGCGATTAGGGATGCTTGGATGCCATTAGGGTCACTCAAATGCCATTAGGGTCATTGAAGTGCCAATTAGAACTATAACACTATCTTCAATGTTTCTACATTTTTTAGAAATTTTCAAATTCACTTCAATTTTAGTTGTTTCTTTTGTATTTTCCATGATGCTTTGGAAAATGAAAAGGGGCATTTTGATGATGAGGAGGAGGAAATTCATTGCATCTATTTTATTGCTCTCTTTTTCACTTCATCACATCGAATTTACTTTCCATTTTTTCCCTTTTGGCAATCCTTTGCACCTTCTAGGATAATTGCTAGTTATAACTTTGGTGTTGAAAGAATGATAGCTATGATAATATTAAAGTTCTCCCCATGTTAGGAAAAACCGAGTTGAATAAGAGATGACATGACAGATTGATAACACTAGCAGAATTTCCTTCCCTAGTTCACTTTATTGATGCTACAAGTCTAAAATTTAGAACTATTAAGGTCATGTATTGAGCACATATACCAATGACGGCATTTAATGTTATGCATTAAATATAAACAATAACTCAATTGCAAGGAGTAATGAGAAGAGAAAACACACTCACTATACTCTCCCACTCATAGTTGGTATATTGACAAATATGCTTCAGTGCTACTTAAAGTGATTCGTTGATGTTTGCTAACAAGAGTGATACATTTACATGTTAGGAACTTAAAATCATATGGTCGATAAACATGAAGGCGAAACCATTGTACATCAAATGATTGCGTGATGGTTTTATGCCATTGTATATATGATCCTAATGGATATCGATGGCCACCCACCTATTCTATTGGCTCAAAAATAGTTTTTCTAGTTTGGCAATTTTTTGGGCCCAAAACTTTCGGGGGCGTTTTGAGGCCCTAAACGACATTTTTTTGCGGTGCCATGGTCCATACATAGATGAAGGCAGTTTGGATGGGTGAAATTTGTACCTCTTGGCTAGACCTTTCCAACAGGCTATCGAGCGCCTAAACGAAGATCATATATAAAAGTTATGTCCCTAGGAAGTTGAAACATCAACTAACCACCTCGGGGATTGCAAACCTTTTTACAGTTCATCTCCTAGGGTTAGGTTTTTGGATGTTTAGGTTTTTTTCCTTCATGCTTAGGGTTTTTTCCTTCGGCCTCCTTTTGTAATTATCTTGTCATGAGTGAGAGTATCCGCCACATCTCTTCTCAGAGATAAAGCTATCACCATTCTAATTGCTTTTATTTTACAATCTATTCTATTTCATTCACTTAATAAATTTGAGTTTATTGTATCGCTATGTTCCCTACAATATATCTATATATGTGGTTCTATATATGCTCTTCCAATTTTTTTCTCACATAAATATGGATCAGTGGTATCATATTAACCTGCTCTTTTGTTATTTCTCCGTGCATGTTCTTGACGATTTCAGGATATAGACAATTGGGTCTTGAACTAGTTGAGCTCGAAGAAGACCTCCCTTGGAATCTCAAGCTACCTCCCATGGCTAAGGAAAAGATAGAATATGGATTAGGAGATCATATCAATTTATTGCTTGAGGAATCCCTTGCGCGACAGAGGAATGAGCTGATGGACAATTTCTACCAAATCCTTCTACGGATGGCGACAAAAATGGAGGGATCATCAAGCAGTCACTTTGGAGGAGCCAAACCCTTCAAGGTACAAGTTAAATTTGATATCCATTTATTTGAATTCCAGGTCGATGATGATTCCCTAGATAAATGGTTGAGTCTTCTGTAAGGGTATTTCCTTTTCCACGATTTTTTCGACGGGGAAAAGATCACCTTTTTGCTCCTTAAGGATATCCCTCATGTCAAAACTTGGTGGGAAACTTATTGTGAGAAAAATTTAACAAAGGAGTATGGAATTTTTTAGGCCAATCCCACTTGTGCTTCTTTTATAGATTTCGTTAAGGAAAAATATTATCCTCAGCCCTGTGTGAAACTATGACAACCAATACATGAGATGGACCACACTATGTCAAGAGAGGGACCAAACAATGTCAAAGTTCACAAATACTTTCCATACCTTGCACACCAAGTTGGGTATCAAAGACTCTGAGTGGAATTTGGTTCTAAAATATCGTGTTGGACTACATGGGTACATAGGGACCACACAATGTCAAGAGAGGGACCAAACAATGTCAAAGTTCACAAATACTTTCCATACCTTGCACACCAAGTTGGGTATCAAAGAATCTGAGTGGAATTTGGTTCTAAAATATCGTGTTGGACTACATAGGTACATCCAAACCGAAATGGAGTTTCTAGATATCTTGTCATTGGGGGCTGCTTATCAATATGTTGTTAAGATCAAGCAAAAATTCAAGGAGAAGAACAAGTGGGATTTTGGGCCTATAAATTTGATGCATAAGTAAGGCAAGAGTAACCATATATCACATAACAAAGGACAGAGTAAGGAAAACCAACCCTAGTACAACTAGTCCAATTCATAAGCAAAGAAGCGGAACAGGAAAACAAACAAGAACACCGGGGAATGGTGCGAGTTCCATAAGATCCCCTATGCACGCCGAGGAACCTAATTTCGATAGAGGCCATCAAACGATTGAAGTTTCCAACAACACCACACCCACAATAATACAAAATTGGGTGGCTCAGTCAGGGATGAGACATCCACATCATTCAATAGTGCCTCCTACCCTATGGCATCAATCCCTTCAAACATGAGGTAATGTGCGATGTAGCCCCACTCAAAGTTTGTGATGTTCTTTTAAGACAACCATATTTTTGGAAGCATCATGTTGTGTATGAATCTAGACCTCATAGTGTCATTATTACTTTGGGTAATCAACTCTATAGGATACCAGAGGAAGTCCCCCCTACTGTAGTGTCTCTCATCACAGCTAAGCAGTGCAGGAAGGTAATCTCCCAAACTAGGAAACTTTTCCTCTTCATGATTCACTCTAAAGGTGAACAAAATATCAGAGCGACATCCACCACCTCAACACAAGGTCTCTATATATAGAAGAAGTAGGTGGACATGAAGCTCGTGGAAGCACACAGAGACATCTTCACGACACCTATCAGGTGCCACTACATTTCTAGGTCAAACACTCAATTGATTTGATACATGGGGCACCTCTACCTAATGGGATAGTATACAGGAATTCCCTCATGGAAAATGAAGAAATCAAGCGACAAATTCAAGAATTAATCCAAAAGGGGCACATTTGATCGATTTCCTCACCTTGTGAAAGCCCAATTGTGTTGGTGCATAAGAAAGATGGGACTTAGCGACTTTGTATTGATTACAAATATCTAAACAAAATCACAGTCCGAAATCGGTATCCCATTCCCTAGATTGATGACCTTCTCAACCAACTCAAGGGTGACAATTATTTTAGTAAGATTGATCTGAAGTCCAGCTATCATCAAGTTCCAATTGATCCAACCGATGTTTGGAAGACTGCCTTAAAATATCAGGAGGGCGTTTTTGAGTGGATATTCATTCCTTTCGGCTTGACTAACTCTCCAACAAATTTCATGAGGATGATGGATGATATTCTCTATCCTTTCACCAATTCATTTATGGTTTTATATCTATATGAAATCCTCATCTATAGCAAAATGTGGGAAGAACATTTGCAACATATTCAACAGATCCTCAGTACCCTGCAACAACACAAGTTATATGCCAATCTAGAGAAGTACTCATTTAGCATGGAGAGAATTCAGTAAATGGGATACATCATGAATGACTATGGTGTGCATGTGGATCAATCCAAGATCCAAGCCATTCATGACTAGCTGATCCCGATGACTCTCACATAACTTCGCAGCTTCCTAGGCCTTTCCAACTTCTATAGAAGATTTGTGTTGGGATTCTCTCATATTGTTTGGCCCCTTAGCAAGGTGACCAAAGGAGGATCTAAGGCCAAGTTTGTTTGTTCCAATTCACAACAACTAGCATTTAAGGAGCTGAAGCAATGCTTATGTTCGATACCCATCCTTACCTTACAAGATTTGCAACAACCCTTTGAAATTGAGATAGATGCTTCAAACTATGTTATTGGTGCAGTCCTCACGCAACATGGCCATCCAGTGGCCTATCATAGTGAGACATTATTAGATGCAGTCTGAAAATACCCCACCTATGAAAAGGAAATGTATTCCATTGTTCAACTTGCAGCCAATGGAAGCATTACATTCTTGAAAAACAGATGGTCATCCACACTGACCATAAGTCCCTGTAGTTCATGAAAACACAAGGGAAGTTGCGGAATGATCGCCACCAAAATTGGTCCACATACTTGCAACAATTCCACCTGAACATCAAGTATAATAAGGGTAGAACCAATTGATTCCTCGATTTCCTTAGTCGACCTTTAGTCGCATCCTTGACTACGATGCTCAACTCTTGTGGACATGAGACCTTCAGGTGGTCTCAACTATATGATAATGATCTCGGTTTTACTTCCACCTATTGAGAATTATGTGCATGCACACTAGTGGTAGGATTTCATCTCCAGGAAGGACCGTTATGCCATATCATCCATCTCTATGTTCCTTCAAGCGAGCGTGCAAAGTTGATTTGGGAAGTGCATTACAATTGGGTGGCAAGGACTTTGGCATAGAAAATACCGTAGTGGTATTGCAGAAGTATTTTTATTAGTTAAAACTCCGACAAGACGTTGGCAGGTATATCAGATCATGCACTTCCTATGGAAATGTGGAACATCCCATTAAGAAGCAAGGGTTTTGCACCCCTTTTCGTACTCCTAATGGGCCTTGGGAGTCCATCTCCATGGACTACATATCAGGACTACCATCAACAAAGCATGGTAATGACTGTTTGTTTGTGGTCGTGGATCGCTTATCTAAGATGGACATTCTGACAGCCTACAAGAAGAGCATCACTACTGAATCCACTTCTAAGCTCTTGAACATGTTTGGGTTCAATTTGGGATACCATACACTATCATTCAATTTAGGACAACATATTCTTGAGCACATTATGGTCTAGCCTATGGTCACTAGTGGACACCAAACTCACCCAATCATCTTCTTTCCACCCCCAAATCGATGTACAGACATAGGTGGTCAATAGGATGACTATGCATATTTTGAGGATGTACATTTATAAACATCCCCGCACATGGTATGAGAGTCTTCCATATATTAAATGTAGCTACAATAGAGCTCTTCACAACTCTACTGGACACAACCCTTTTCAGGTGTGCTTTGGATTCTAATAATTGGCCCCAAATGATGTAGCTCTACCCATTTCATCGGCACAAGATAAATCTACCCATGATGGCACCGAGGTACACAAGGCCACTTGATTCGTTGAACAAATTCAACACATCCATCAGCAAGTCCATGAAATTTTGGAGAAATCCAATGATAAGTACAAGTAGCGACATGACCAACATTGAGTTTCACACAAATTTCAGGTGGGTGTTAAGGTTTGGTTGCATTTGTAGAGAGAATGGCTCGCGTAACCTCATCGCAAGCTTCATCCACTTCAATATGGGTCATACACCATCACCAAGGTAGTTGGTGAGAATGCCTTCGAATTAAGCATTCCTCCCTTTCTTGGCCTACACTTGGTATTTAATGTGGAGCTCCTTCACCCATATTTCCCACAGTTGTTGGACACCTCAAAGGTGGCAGAGAAGTTTCCATCATCAGGACTCAACCATGACTATTTGGAGTAGGCTACAGTTGATTGGATCATGGATACGTAGGAGAAAGGAACTTGCTAACAACATGTTCATCTCTATCGAGTCGTCAAAACATGGCAATTTCTCCACCAAGGTAAGTGGCACACTAGGAGTCAAATCCAATAGGCGTTTCCCCATCTGATGTAGGAACTTAATGCAATGGATATGATTTCTTCCTAAGGAGGAGGGACGATCTAGATGGATATCAGTGTCCACCCACCTATTCCACTAGCTCAAAACAATGTTTCTAGTTTGGTGGTTTTTTTATAGTTTTCCAAGCCCAAAACTTATAGGGACGTTTTGAGGCCCTAAATGATGTTTTTTGGTGATGCTACAGTCTATAAATAGTCAAAGGTAAGCATGGACAAGTGAAATGTGTATTCTCGACTAGACCTTTCCAACGGGCTACTGAGCACACTAAATCGAGATCGTATGCAAAAGTTATGCCTTTGGGAAGTTGACACATCAACTAACCACCTCGGGGCCCACAAACATTTTTACAGTTCATCTCCTAGGGTTAGTTTTTTGGATGTTTAGTGTTTTTTCCTTCATGATTATGATAAAAGGTCCCTTTGGCATCCTTTTGTAATTAGCTTATCGCAAATGAGAGTAGCCGCCACATCTCTTCTCAGAGATAAAGCTACCACCATTTTGACTGCCTTTATTTTATAGCTTGTTCTGTTTCATTCACTTAATTGAATTTGATTTTATTGTATCATTGTGCTCCCTACAATATATTTGTGTATGTGGTTCTATATTCTCTCTTTCATTTGGTTTCTCACATAAATCCAAATAAATATAGGGAACTCAAATAACTCCATATCGTCAAGAATATGGTATACCAATAATTGTGGGAATTTAAATAGACATTGAATTGATTTGAGTTTATTCGAAGATGCCATATTAATATAAGATCGCAATTTATAAATGTTGAGAATGTAGATTCCCAATGAGTATATTTTTACAATTGAATTCAAGTCGAGTTGTTATTATAATAACATTCAAAAATAGGGGTGATCTTAGTTCCCTTTATCCCACCCTGGTTTATATAGGCTTGAGAACACCTTGCTATACATCTCTGACATATAACTTTCAATGCGACGACAATTGCCATCATGCCATACACAAGAAAATAACCTATTAAATTTATGAATCCAATATCTCAAAGACATGGTCTCTATGGATCTTAAGAGGATTGCACTGGGTAGTACTAAACTGATATTCATGGGAATTCCAATGGAAATGTTTAACTAGTCACCATGTGTTGTTGGTTCAACTATGATTGTAAGTTGGACATATCCTCTAGCCCCTTTATTAAAACCCATTTTTTATAGCACTTCACAACATATCCATATTGTTCAAGGTTTAGATGCATAATAAGAAATGAGAAAGGTGATCATATTAACCATGCCAAATATCCACAAATAACCATGCCAAAATACTTGGCCTTCGTAATCACTACTTTAAACATGTTCAATGAATTTAGATTAAGTCTCTAAGTATTAAGGGTGACTCACAACCTATCATGACAAAGGGGTAATAGATCTTTTAACAGAATCAATATTGGAAGCCTTCAACAAATTGGTGGCTATTGCCTTCTCTTTAAAGGACTTAGTACATGTTCAACAAACAAAATTAGTTTAAGTGGATCTTAATAGTTTAATTTATATTTTTATGTATGACATCTCACATTCATTGAAATGGTAATACAATCATTAATGATTTTGATTCCTTGGGATGACCTAAAATGAGAGTAAGTTAATAAGTGAACAAACTCAACCTTTTTCTAGTGGAAATTCTTCCTTCCCCTAATGTGGTAGGAATTTTGTTGAAAGTTATAGTTCCACTAAATTCATGGGAACACTTGCCATGAAACTTTGTCCTTAAAATTTTGGCCCATTTTAAAATAGCCCAAATTATTAAAATTTGAAAAAAGATGTTAGTAAATTATTATGTCCCTGTGGGGACATATATCAACCGCAGGGAGGCATTAGTTTCCATCAGAGGATTAATTTCCTTTCATAACCCAATGTTCAACTAATGTTTTGGGATGGCGATGGATATTGGTTTCCGCGCATATGTTTTAATTTTTGTCATACACCGAGGTTCAAACTTATGTTTTGGGTCATTGTTGGTTGATGTGAGAGGTATTGGGGGTGTCATCCGACACCTGTCCCACATGGTACATGCTCTTCAATGCAGTTAACTGTCGGAGTTGAAGCCGAGGGTGGCTCATAGCTTCCACTTGTTCCACATGGTACATGCTCTTTAATGCAGTTAAATGTTGTATGCAGTTGTGTTTCAATCCTGACAGGGATTCTTTCTTGTACATTGTTGAGCTAGATTTCCCTTGATAATGATTTTGTTATGATTTTCAAGGTTCCTTCTATGTCTTTCTGCATGAACTTTCAGGGCTTGAATTAATGGAGTTTGAAACTTGGTGGATGGTACATATGCATATTGTTGTTTTATAAATGTTGTGTGGCTTGAGAGTTGAAGTCATCGTGCATGTGATATGGAAAGCTCATGTCGTTGGTTCTGCTTGTAAATGATTGCATTAAAGAGGAACCTTCTATCCATTCCTTTCAATCTGGATGACGATTTGATTTATGGGGCACGTGCAATTTGGACGAGGTGGAGTTCAATGCTTTTGGCGCCAGAGCTAGAGACCTGGGCTTATGTCAGTGGGGATGGATGGAGGTTGTTTATAAATCATCGAGTTTTCATTTAGATGTGTTGTGTCTTGGATCTGTTCCTCGACTGCTTTGGCTGTGAGAGCATTTTGGAAGTGTAGTTTGTTGGGAGGGGATTGTTGTATGTCTCCTTTTGGCGGCAGTTGCGAGTGTGAGGAATCGATTAAGCAGTGGCTAGTCCGGTGTATCCAGGTGTTATAGGTCAAATATGCACTTCTCCGTCCGTGATCACATTGCCCTGTCGATCACACAAAAGGATACCATGGATTGAAGAGCTAGGTTGACCGAGATGTGTTATGGTTGGAATTACACTCTGTAGCTAAGAATCTTAATGTTTCTTCTAGTTTCACAGCATGTGCGCTACTCTTTGCACAGTAAACCAGCGCATATATTGAGATGTGCGCTACTTTGCTCAAGGACAACCAGCGCACACCTTAAAAAATCTTGCAAATGCTTGTTGCAAAGCACAAAAGTTGCTCTCTGTGCGCTACTCCTATTGTATGAAACCCATGCACATTAAGATGAAATCAAAAAATATATTAAGATTACGAATTGTGATTAGTTGAAGTTGGTTCTGCAACTTCCCCAACCTCCCAATTCAACCACCTCTCGAGTCCAACTTCCTACCTTGTCCCATAAATACAAGAAGGATCCATGAGAGAGGGACCTAGAAGGAATGCTTAAGTGTTGTTACGCTGGAGGAATTCCCAAGTCATTGTGAAGAGCAGGAGCCCAGGAGTCGGTTGCAGAAGCATCTTGACCAATCAAGTATATTTGTACTGATTCATGTTTCTTTGACAATAAAAAGGTGGAAATACCCTTCTTGTCCCAAATCGAATGTCTATTGGATTGTATGTTCATTTGGTTTAATATCTGACTGTAGTTGATGTTTCTTCATCATATTTATCGCAGTCAAGATACGTTGAGGAAGGTTTCCTTTGTGTTGCAGGTTCATCATAGCGGAAGACCAAGCGAAAGCTAGGACCAGCCATCAATAAAAGGTACATCTTTCAATATCTTGATCTCTTTCATTTGTAGGAACTAAATGCAATGCAATGAATGTATTTACCTGTCACCCCGCCCAAGTTGGTAGTGTCTTATCTTCACTATAAGGTATTAATCCTGCACAACAGACTGGCGACTCCGCTGGGGAGTAACCGATAGTTTTTCTGCTCTAGGAGACCTAGTTAGGTTTTTTTCTAGTTCTTTTCAGTCTTTTTGATTCTCTGAGAGGTCTTATAGGTCATTGTTACCTATTCTTTCTTGCTTGATTCATCTCAGTTACTGTAGCAAATCCTTTTTGTGTCCTTCTGAGACATGTGTGTTGGTTTACCCGACTTACAGTAGCGTATTTTACTTGATAAAAGCTGCTTTGTACACTGCACAGTAACGCATCTTTCCTAGTGTGCGTTGGTTTCTCTACCACACAGTAGTGCATTTTCCTGTAGATTCCAGTTTTCTATTAGGGTTTGATTTCCAGTTGTTTGGTTTCATTTTCTAGCCTTTTGCTTTGCTTCCCTGTTGATCTTTTATCCTTTCTCTCTGGACAGACCCGGGCTGGCGGTAATCTTTTAGACCAACAGAACCCTTAGCTCACTGGCCCTTTCGGCAACAGGTCGCAGAAGCAACCTGAAGTCTCACCCAAAGTGATTCTAATGGGAGGTAGAAGACTCAAGTGTCCTCAGCCAAGTTCCGAGGCATCCAGGGTGGTTAAACCCTCCTTAACCCCTTTCACAGAAGCTGTCTATCTCATTCCATTACTCCGGCTACGCCTCTGTCTTATCGCAGTACGCAGGGAATGCGATAAGTCTTTCCCTATGTGAAACCGTCTAGCGATACCCAAGATATCGTAGGTGCGATATCTTCCCCTTCTAGTTCCTGCGGCAAGCGAACTTTGACCGCTTCCTGGGTTAATAGGTGGTCTTAGCTATCCTTATCCTGGTACTGCAGTTAGCAACAACATTCAGCCTACAAGCCTAACCCTCACTACTGAACTCGACCCTTGATATCTCGCAACACGTAACTAGGTAGAACATTACTTTGCGCAATGTCTAAATAAACCATCCATGCCTCATATTCAGTTCTTACTCGCACATTAACCTCTGTTTAACAATTATCTAGTTCGCAAAGAGGTTAGCTACGATTATCGCAATTGTTATACATCATTCAGAAGTTAACTGACGACCGTGTACATTACTTATAACAGATTGAGCATTCATATATAGCACAAACACGTGAATGAGAACAAGGGCTACACAATTACAATAGTGCTACTTAGATAAGCACATTGATACTCCCAGGGCAAAGACTACGCCCAGGGGAACTGCGGTTCTTGTTTACAACTCTGGGGAATAAACACAGCTCCGTTCCACTCTTTACAACAGGGGTCTTCTGGGAAACTCCACATCAGGGGGAGCCCTTCTCTATAGACCTCTTTTCTCTTCTTGCCTTTACAGTGCACTCTCTTCCTCTCGCAATCCCTGCGGATTGCACTCTCTCAACAGGTCGGCCCTTGTCTTCTCAGGGATGTTCAGGCTTGCAACAACAAAAGACTTGACTAGCATCTACCTGATGTCTCTATCGCTATGTGGCCAACCCCTTATCCTATAAAAAGACTACTATATATAGATGGCCCGAAGGTCTCATCGCAGTTACAAAACTGTGGGCCTTATCCCAACAGTGACTCAACCCTAACCACTTACAGTCAACTGGCTGTACTTCCATGGTCGCCTTCTGTCTCGTCGCCGCTTCCTGCAGTCCTTAGTCTTTAATGCATCGGCCCGTCGCTTCTTCTTGGTTCAAGCAACGCTGACTGTGGTCCTTCTTCTTTAATGAGGGTAGCTGAACCCTCTCTTCATCTCCGGCGCCTTTATTGCGGTGGTTGAGCTCTCCCTTCGGCCTCTTCTTTGTACCACATGCTTGATTTTTCTGTACCTATCGCCGTGATTCCCGCCGGAATTTGTGCTACGGCGATATCTTTGTCTTACCGCCAAAATTGGTACTTTATCTCCAAAATTAGTTATCCTTCCCAAAATTAGCAGCTTCCTAATTGCTGCGGAAGTTCTCTCCAACAACTCCCCTAACACTTACTTGTGGCTCGTCCCCGAGCCACTTGCAACAACAGCCTGATTCATCTGCCTAAGCTTATCCTTTGCTGCTCGTGAGATTGCTGCGAATTGTGCCTTAAGCGCTTTAATACTTTCATCCATGTGTGTTACTTCTTCCTGCGCTGCGCTGAGCAGCTCAGCGGTTACCAAGGAGTCCTCTGTGCCCTCAATGACTCCTTTACTTGAGGTGAATCTTTTCACCTTTTGCTCCAGTTCATCAACCAGATGTGCGATTTTGCTTTCATGCGGGCTAACTTCGTTAGCCAGGTTGATCTGCTGTTCTCTGTATTTCTGCACCTGCTGCTGAATTTGTGTGATTTCTCCTTTCTTTCTTATCTTCGCAAGAGCACTCAAGCCCTTGTACTCTTCTTCAGCTCTCGATATCACATCTTCATAGTGCTTAATGTGCTGATCGAGCTCGGCTTTCTGTGGGAGCTCCTCTAGCTCCAGCCATGTCTTTGATGCATCCTCCAGGATGGCCTCTGCTGCTTCCACCCGACAGTGCATCTGTGTCTGTACAACTCTGAAAGCTTGCACTCTTGCTTCTTGGATTTCCTCTGGAGTAGGTGGCTTATTTGCTTCTAGTGCAGCAATCTTTGCTTCGTATTCTTCCTCCATCTTTCTCTTCTCTTCATCTAGAGCCTTTGCTCTTTCCGCTATTTTTCTGATCTTTTGAGTTATTTCTAACTCAGGCCTGATATCGCACTGCGGAAGCTCTGCTGCGATATTCTTTAAAACAAGAGAGACATCCTGCTCTCGCTGAACATATTGCGTCAACTGGGCACTCTCTGCCTCATGCTGCGCAATGAGCTGCACATTGTCGTTAGATAGCAAAACATTTTGCTCATATGTGACTTGTTCTCTGTGCCTCAGCTCCGTGCCTATCTGTTGGAAAATTTCGTACAACTGATCCATAGGTACTTCTGGTAGGTTCACCTCAAGAGGATGAACCATCTGCACCTCCATAGGTACAGGGAACTTAATACTTCCTGGCGGTATAAGAACAATGTTCGTGCGGTCCCTTGCAATGCTTTCTTCTCTGCTCTGTGGAGGGGGCTGCGAACTTTCTGCGACTGCAGTTGGAGCTGGCTGAATCTGCATGGAAGCAGTCTTCTCAGTGATTGCCTTCAACTCTCGCAATTTGTTGTCAAGGCTGATGCGCATACGATCCTGCGATGACTGAATCGCAGCGAATTTATCCCGCATCTTCTCCTGTATTCGGCTGGCGATGAGATCATACTCATCCTCTGTCATGACTGGTGCCTGCGGTTCGTCGGAAGTAACCGCCTTTGTTCTCTTCTTCTTTGCTCGCACCGGAGAAGGGCCTTCAATAGCCTTTCTCTTAGAACCCATTGGTTCTTTCTCTTTGTCTTTAGGATCTACCTCCTGAACATCTTCTGGGTCCTTGGCTGGGGGATCAACTGGAACTAGGCCAGAGGATAGATCATCATACATTTGTTTCATGTCCTCGTCGAAACAGTTCTTAATGGTATCTTCGACCTGTTGGATTTCCATGCGATATGGGCCGGGGGCCCATTCGTTATGTTTCCTGAACCCTTTGGGTCTGATGTAGGTTTTATCCCTGTCGACTTTAAATTCCATCTTGGACTGATAAAGATCAACGACCGGCGAGTCGACACGCGGAATCGTTGCGACGGATTCAAGCAATAGCGTATAATATTCATGGAATACCATTGCGTTATTCTTGTGCTTCTCTGGGTGACTACTCGCCCAAAGATTGGAGTACCTTGACCCTCTGCATGCCCCTGGCGGCAGTTGTGGAAACTACGAATTGGGCGGCTCTTTCCATCCAATGAAAGCCATAAGGATCAGCAGCCACGAGAAGTGGAAGCTGTGAAGTGGATCCTGCTGCGCCTGCGCACAGTCTTGAAAGAAACTATTTAACAAAAATAAACTCCAGTTGTAAGGTTTACCGTTTATGACTTCGATCGCTAGGCGGATAACTGAGCCTGTGACCTCCTTCGGCCTCACCTTGAGAAGGAGTTTTCCGGCCAACAGACTAACAGTAAACCGCAAGGCGTCATCCTGTATTGAATTGACATCGTAGGCGCGACCTCCTCTTTGCAGCTTATACTCCGCAACCTGCTTGGTTGAGAGCCTGGTATCCTTTGTGGCGCCATCAATATTTATCTGTGGGTCGAAACCAGTCTTCGACAGACCGGTAATGCGGTGAATGAGGTCAACATTGACATCTATTCGGTTACCCAACCATAAGTAACCGCCATGCACGCATGAAAGTAGCGTCCGCACCACAGCATTGACCTCCGGGCCCCGTCCAAAGTGTGGGATCTCCAGGAGATTGAGCAGTCCCGACGGTACTAAATGGCTTACATGGTCCATGGGGACGAACTCATCGTGCTGTGTCCTTGGGTTCCTCTGAATCGTCATATAACGATCGCGGCGGAATTGTGGGTACAGCGTATAATCTCTCAGATTATAATCAGTAAACTTAACAGCATGCATATTCCCCCACAAGTTACCTTCTTCCTTCACTCGGTTATCCAGCGGCGGGAGTATGAGTTCATATTTAAAGTCTCTTGGAAGGACGATCGCTGGCGCATTCTCTACTCTCGGTGGGAAGTATATGGTAGTGAATGTAACTTCTTCCGGAAGTTCCTGCTCCGGTTCTTCTGACTCTGTGCTATTCAGGGTCTCGCTACGTTCCATATTAGCTAAGGTTCTCGGCGACTGGCGTATGGTCGAAGAGCCAGCAGCAATTTTCTTTCCTTTCTCCGCCACAACTGAAGTCATAGCGCACTCAATTCCACCCCTTTGGAATCTCTGCAACACGTCTTCGAGAGGCTCGTCTGGCGCGAGGCGCCTTCCCCTGTGGTACTCTGGACTTCCTATGATTGCTAATCTTAATGCAAATCAGAGTCTGCAACTGTTTCTAGTTTCCCTGTTCGGAACTCTGCTAAGAATACGCTTGGCTCGGCTCAACTGCGCTCAACTCTTTTGGTGAAAATGACTAAGTAGCCCCGTGCTTTGAATAGAACGTGTATTTATCATCAGGCGGAATTTCAAATGGCAACGGACCAGTGACTGGACCCGTTGGCGGTATTTAATGCATAGACAAGACAACACCCCGCGCCTATTTATTGCAAACACCGTTTGAAATTTCGCTGGGAAACTGTGCGCCGGAGTGGTGTCGCATCAGATTTTCCAAATCTAGAAGAATTGTCGTACTGCTGCCAAATCTTAGTACAACAGATACTTGTCAGCCGTGCAGTTAATGCTTGTCAGATGGCGAAGTGACTAGCCCTCTGATCAATTCAAAATTTGATATCGCATCAATCTGTTTTCTGTCCTCTGCGATAAGATATCGCATCGTCTGGAAGTGGAAAGTGCCAAAAACTCGCCTCTTATCAAAATTATCGCAACCACCAGGAAAACTGGCTGCGAATTCTTATCTGAAGCATTTCCCGGTGTAGACTCCTTAGGGTGCGATGCTTCATTTCAACTACACTGAGCATCTGCACCATTTGCTTCCTTCCTGGGCTAGGGTTAGGAGGTGGCATGGCCTTCGCGATACAGCTTAAGCCGACTGCCATTGATCAGGGTAGGAAGAAACTCCCCACTCATAGTACAAAGCTGTATAGCACCTCCATCTGTTATTTGCTGGATTTGATATGGTCCTAACCAATGAGTTTTGAATTTTCCAGGGAACTTTATAAACTTACTGTCATAAAGGAGTACCAAGTCTCCAAGCTGAAAGGTTTTGTTCTTGATATGCCTATCATGCCAAGCTTTTTCTCGTGCTTTCTGCACTTTTTGATGGAATCCTGCGATAAATCTGTCTTCCTCCAGATTGAGCAGCTGTGCCAATCTCTCCTCTAAAGTATCAGAATCAGCCATCTCTGTAAGCTGAGCAATCCTTAGACTGGGTAAGATGTATTCCATAGGCATAACAGCCTCTTGTCCATATACCAGGCTGAAAGGTGTGTGCCCTGTTAGTTTCTTACACGTGGTCCTGTAAGCCCATAATACAGCATTAACTCTGAGGTCCCAATCATCCCTTTGACTGTTACAAATCTTTGTAAGAGCATGTTCTAATATCTTACTGAAAGCCTCCACTGTACCATTAGCTTGAGGGTGGTAAGGTGTACTCTTATGGTGCTGTATTTCAAATTCCTCTGTCAAGGCTTCTATGGTGCTATTCAAAAAATGTGTGCCTTGATCACTCATCAAAGTCACTGGGCATCCAAATCTAGTGATGATGTTTTCAAAAATAAATTGTGCTGCTGTAGCAGCATCACAATTCCTGACTGCTTTTGCCTCAGCCCACCTGGTGAGGTATTCTGTTGCTGTAATTATATATCTCGCACCAGTTCGTTTTCGTGGGGGGTTAATAGGACCCACGAAGTCTATGGCCCACTTATCGAATGCGCGTAGCGTTATTTGTGGTCGCAACGGCATTTCATCCCTTCTGGAGGGCTTTCCTGTCCTTTGGCAGATATCGCATGATCTGCAAAACTCTTTACTGTCTTTATGTAATGTAGGCCACCATAGTCCTGCTGCTAGGATCTTCTGAGCGGTAGGCTTCCCTGCGAAATGGCCTCCTGCGATGCCCGAATGTGCTTCCTTAAGAATGGTCTGTTTTTCGTGGGGCATAACGCATCTGCGCAAGATTTCATCTGGTCCTAACTTATAGAGGTGTCCTGCAATCAGGGTGAAGTCTGCTGCTTTCACCACTAATTGTTTCTTTTGTTGCTTGGTAAACTCAGGTGGTGCCCACCCTGTAGTAAGGAATTGAATTATGTCTCCATAATATTCATCTGCGACCTTAATGGAGAACAATTGCGCATCAGGCAAGTTGTCCTCTAAATTACTTGGTTCTTCACCTGAGTCTAGCCTTGACAGGTGATCTGGTCTTGCATTTAGTCTTCCTGGCTTAACAATGATTTCGAAATCATATTCCTGGAACAACAATAGCCATCTGCATATTCTTCCCCCTAACACTGGCTTATTGACCAAGTACTTTAGTGCAGAATGGTCGGTGAACATCTTGAACGGGGCACCCAATAGATAGTGCCGAAATTTCTGTAAGGCATACACCATTGCTAACCCTTCTCTCTCTGTGGTGGTGTAATTCTTCTCAGCTGTCGATAGTCTCCTGCTCGAATATGCGATAGGGTGGTCAATACCCCCTTCGCCTGGTTGCGTGAGAATAATGCCCAGTGCGATGCCAGATGCATCCACATGAACATGAAAAGGCTTGTTCCAATCTGGAAATACCAGAATAGGTGCTGTAACCATTTTTTCTTTTAGAGCGTCAAGACTCTTCTGACATTCCTCATTCCACTGAAATTTGATATCCTTCTTTAATAATTTCTCCATTGGTGCGGTAATCTTGGCATAACCTTTGATAAACTTTCTGTAATACCCAGTATGACCAAGTGTAGTTCTCAGCTGCTTTACTGAGTTAGGTGCTGGTAAATTGACAATGATGGCAATCTTCGCAGGATCTACCATCAAGCCTTGTCTGCACACAATGTGACCCAACAACGTACCAAAAGGCGCACAAAATATACATTTTTTTAAATTAAGGGAAATCTGGTGCTGTCTGCATTTTTCAAACATTAATCGCAGGTTTCCTATGTGCTTCTTGACTAGTCCAAATACAGTCCAATCATCAAAATAAACTTCTAGAAATTGATGGATGTATTCCTTAAAGACAGCAACAACTACTCTAGAAAAAATTGCTGGGGCATTCTTAAGACCAAAGGGCATTACCGTATACTGAAAGGAGCCCCATTCTGTCGCAAATGTGGTTTTGTGCCTGTCGTCTGGATGGATTCTTATCTGGTGATAGCCTGAAAAGCCATCAGTAAATGAATAGATTTCTTGTCCTCCAACATTGTCTAAGACTTCATCAGTGAATGGTGTCGGAAATGGGTCATGCAGCGATGCATCATTCAGTTTGCGCAAGTCGACACAGATCCTGATGTCTCCTTTTGTTTTCTTTTCTTGTACTACCATGGGACTAACCCACTCACTTTCTTCAACAGGTTCAATGATGCCTGCTTCTAGCATCTTATCTATTTCATCTTTTACTTTTGCTTTATACCGCGGATTCAACCTGTATGGGCGTTGCTTAACCGGCTTAGCGTCCTCCTTAAGCGGTATTCTCATGACTCCGAGGTCACCCACTATTCCCTTCATTTCTGTAAAGTTGGTAGAAAACAGGTCCTGATACTCATGTAATAGGTCTGTGATTTGGCCAATTGTCTCATCATCCCAATAATCTCCAATAGAGGCAAACTTAGGGTCTGTTTCTGTGCCAATATTGCTCTTTCTAATCTTGATTGGTTCTGTTACAGCTGGGATTTCTAAGTGCGGGCCTTCAACTTCACGTGTACCTTCTGTTTCTGCGATATTGATACTGCGAGGATCTTCATCCTCATCGCTTAAGTCTTGTGCGCAGTTGTAACATTCTAGTGCATGTTCCATCTGGATAGCCCACTCGGGTTGTGAATCCGCTGGTAATGGGCAATCCTCAAATATTTTAGTCTTTATGATCTTCAAGGCCCGATCAATGCTTGGATGCTCAGATTCAAAACTGAACGTGACCAAAAAGTTTTCAATCATAATAGGCCATGAGATAGTTCCTTTTCTTAGCTCTGTTTCTGTATACCAGTTCCGTGGAACTGTATCCAGTGTATGGATAAACAAATGAACCCATTCTTCTGCTGGAATTTCTAGCCAACTCTGTTCACAGTTCATAATGTGTGCTCTGGGATCACTCTCCCCTGTATATTTCCGCTGTGTACAGTCTCTTTCTTTAGAGAATCTAATGCGCATCAATCTCTTACAATCATACCATGATGCGATATGTTCCTTGTGTGTGTACCACCATCTTGCAGGTGTGGCTCGAACTGCAAGGTCAAACACCTCCATCCTCTGCTCTTGAGGAATCTCTTGTTCAAACTGCTGCAAAAAATCATTGACATCTGCTAATCCATCAAAAGTTGGAATATACCCGCTTTCTGTCCCAATCCATCGCAGTGATTTAGTCATGAATGCGCATCTGCGGATAGAAACTTCGTGGAGTCTATTTTGCCAATTCTCTAAGCCAACATCTGAATCTGATGTGCATGAACTATCATATCTCCAGCTGATATGTCCATCAGCTGTAGGATCAATGTAATCTGTCTGATTAGAAGTCATTTGGTACAAATTTTCCATGTTATGCACCTCCTCTTCTGCTTTGATTGGCTCAATGTAGCGAGGACCCTGTAAAGGGTCTAATGGTGCGATAACCCGGACTTGAGCATCTTCAAATGTCATCTGCCTTTTCTTTAAGTTGATAACAGCCTTGTTATCAAAAGCCCAATCAATACCTAATAGAGCTGGATAGGGTTTGGTGTCACCAATAATTTCTATGATCTCAAAATCGGCATATGTGTGAACTCCGTCGATGTCCACTGGGACATGCGATAGGCGACCCATCGGTGATATTCTCTGCTGATTAGCTAGTCTGAGATGGATAGGGGATCTGCTTAGTTTTGGACTTCCCATCTGTTCCCATGTCTGTTTAGTCAAGACATTTACTTCTGAACCTAAGTCTAGGATAACCTCATCCATTTCAAATAGTCCGATCTGCGCTGTGAGCCTCATCTCTCTTCCTGTCCTTGTATGGCCCATTATATGGTGAATGGTGCGCTGTGTATTGCTCACAGAAGGGCTCTGTTGACATTGGTCAATAACTTTCTGAAGTTCCTCTACAGCTTTCCCATTTCTTAGAAGTTTCAAACAACTCTGCAAGAAGGACTGTACACTCCCGGTCAATTCCTCTTCGTCACATCTTCCAGATGTGCTAGCCTGTGGTATCTGCGTAGTACTAACATCCTGCGGTGGTTTCCGTGGTATATCCTGAGATGGTAATAATAGTGATCTGGGCGGTGTCTGTTCAGCAAAGGAAGTCTTAGTTTGTTGAAATGCCTCCTTATTCTTCTGTAGATCAAGTGGGATAGGTTTTCCTGGAGCTTTGCGCACCCACTGCGTTCCTGTCGTTTTTTCCACGTCCTGCGATATGTTGCTTGTGGAGAGACCACTGCGAGTTACAATATTGACCCGTGGTTCGGTTTCGTTCTGCTCAACAGCGATAAACTAGATAGTCTGATTGGTTGCTGGCTTGGCGTCCTTGATCTTAGCTATTAGTATGGGACATTCCTCTATTGTGTGATCATAAGATTTACAGTACTTGCACGTTGTAGTAGGGTTCTAACAGTCTCTAGCGTAATGTCCTGTGCCTCCACAGTTATAACAGGTGATAGTTCCACGGCCACGGCCAGAGTCATAGCCTCCTCCGCGTCCTCGGCCTCTGAAATTTCCTCCACGGCCTCCCTGATTCGGATCAGTTTGTGCACGTACTGCTGGTCCGGATGCTTCTGACTGAACTCTGTAGAGGTCGTGCTTCCTTTCTATCATTAACTCATAAGCTCTACAATTGTTTTCGTCATGTCCCACAGATTTACAGAAGTTGCAATATAGGTTCTTTGGTGTCTGCACATATTTCTGAAGGAGAGGGCATTCCTGAGGACTGTGTCCTCTGGTTCTACAAATCTCGCACCATGGCCCCTGGTTCTGCATCAACGGGTTAGGAGCTCCACTGGCGATATAGTCAGCAAAGACAGGGCAGTTATCCTTACTGTGTCCCTGCGCTTTACACTTAGTACACCAAATTTCATGCGCAACCTCCTTTCCTTTCTTAATTTCATGCAGCTGTAAGGTGAGGTTAGCTAGCTGATTTTGCAGATTAGTGATACCGGTGCTAGTTTCTGCTAGAGGTGAAGCCTCTAGTTTCATTGCCATTTCTAATGCTTCATCTTGTGTATTTAATTTCTGTTGCATTAGCGGAAGTCTGATGTGTGGTAATATTGCTGCGATAAACCATTATTTATGCTGTTGAGGCGCAAGCTCAAAGCTTACCTGATCAATGAGGGTCTTGAATCTCTGGTCAAAATCCCAAACCGTCTCCGTAGGCAATTGTTTAATATCTTTAAGTTCTGCTATGCATTGTGACTCGGATTTAGGTTTTTTAAACTCTTTAATCATAGCAGTTCTAACCTGTGCAAGCGTTCTGTTATGGCCAGTGGTATACTTCATATACCAAGTTAATGCTCTTTCTCTAAATGTGGTGGCCAGCTGGACAAGCTTGACATTATCATCTTGTATTTGCTTAATGGTCCATATGGCTTCGCATAAGAACCAGTGTTGCTCAGGGTCCTCCGACCCTGTACCTTTGAATGTTGGTAGCTTCATATCATCTCCCATTCTGTTTCTAGATGGTGGGTTCTGGTTTGCTGTATGACTACCACTCGGCTGTGTAGATGTGGAGGGTGTAGCGGTAGTATTCGCTGTATAAGAGCTACTGGACGGGGTTCCTGCGGGATTATTCTGAGTTCCGACTGGCTTTTGAGGAGTCCTAGGGTTCTGACTCTGCTGTCTCGGGTGATCTGAGCTGTCTTCTTCAGAAGAAGATGAATCGTTGACTCTATATCTTTTACCACTACGTGTATGTCCAAGATACTCGTAATCACTTTCAGAGTCTACTGACATTACAATATCATGCTACTATTCATCTGAGAGTATATCCAGTACTCCTTTTTCATATAGTAATTGCTTAATGGACAGACTTAGATAATTTAGGTACTTACCGCGATAACCCTTGAAGAAGTACCGTTCTGCTGCGCTGTAACTCTTTCTCTGATCAACCGCGAACTCTGTGATGAAGCCTTCCAGCAGACTCGTAAGCCAGAAGTCTACTGCGCGTGAGATGGGGTTATCGACACCTTTCAAGGTCTGAATCAGCTCTGCTGTCCAGACAACTTCTCGATTCTTCTTGACACCGCTGTTGTCAACAAGCTTTGATAACCAACCATATAACTCAATAGCATAAGTTACGAAGAATATCTCATGGAGATCTGTAAAAAGGTGCTTCTGTAGCCAAGCCTCAGTGCTCAGTCTAGGATTCTTGTTTTCTTTTGCAGCAAACTCTCTTTCTTTTGACTCAACCCACTGGTTAAGTTCTTGCTTGGTAGGATGCCAACAGAACATCAGCTCAATGTGTTCAAACCGGCAACGGAACCATTTGTTGATCTTTTATCCTTTCTCTCTGGACAGACCCGGGATGGCGGTAATCTTTTAGACCAACAGAACCCTTAGCTCACTGGCCCTTTCGGCAACAGGTCGCAGAAGCAACCTGAAGTCTCACCCGAAGTGATTCTAATGGGAGGCAGAAGACTCAAGTGTCCTCAGCCAAGTTCCGAGGCATCCAGGGTGGTTAAACCCTCCTTAACCCCTTTCACAGAAGCTGTCTATCTCATTCCATTACTCCGGCTACGCCTCTGTCTTATCGCAGTACGCAGGGAATGCGATAAGTCTTTCCCTATGTGAAACCGTCTAGCGATACCCAAGATATCGTAGGTGCGATATCTTCCCCTTCTAGTTCCTGCGGCAAGCGAACTTTGACCGCTTCCTGGGTTAATAGGTGGTCTTAGCTATCCTTATCCTGGTACTGCAGTTAGCAACAACATTCAGCCTACAAGCCTAACCCTCACTACTGAACTCGACCCTTGATATCTCGCAACACGTAACTAGGTAGAACATTACTTTGCGCAATGTCTAAATAAACCATCCATGCCTCATATTCAGTTCTTACTCGCACATTAACCTCTGTTTAACAATTATCTAGTTCGCAAAGAGGTTAGCTACGATTATCGCAATTGTTATACATCATTCAGAAGTTAACTGACGACCGTGTACATTACTTATAACAGATTGAGCATTCATATATAACACAAACACGTGAATGAGAACAAGGGCTACACAATTACAATAGTGCTACTTAGATAAGCACATTGATACTCCCAGGGCAAAGACTACGCCCAGGGGAACTGCGGTTCTTGTTTACAACTCTGGGGAATAAACACAGCTCCGTTCCACTCTTTACAACAGGGGTCTTCTGGGAAACTCCACCTCAGGGGGAGCCCTTCTCTATAGACCTCTTTTCTCTTCTTGCCTTTACAGTGCACTCTCTTCCTCTCGCAATCCCTGCGGATTGCACTCTCTCAACAGGTCGGCCCTTGTCTTCTCAGGGATGTTCAGGCTTGCAACAACAAAAGACTTGACTAGCATCTACCTGATGTCTCTATCGCTATGTGGCCAACCCCTTATCCTATAAAAAGACTACTATATATAGATGGCCCGAAGGTCTCATCGCAGTTACAAAACTGTGGGCCTTATCCCAACAGTGACTCAACCCTAACCACTTACAGTCAACTGGCTGTACTTCCATGGCCGCCTTCTGTCTCGTCGCCGCTTCCTGCAGTCCTTAGTCTTTAATGCATCAGCCCGTCGCTTCTTCTTGGTTCAAGCAACGCTGACTGTGGTCCTTCTTCTTTAATGAGGGTAGCTGAACCCTCTCTTCATCTCCGGCGCCTTTATTGCGGTGGTTGAGCTCTCCCTTCGGCCTCTTCTTTGTACCACATGCTTGATTTTTCTGTACCTATCGCCGTGATTCCCGCCGGAATTTGTGCTACGGCGATATCTTTGTCTTACCGCCAAAATTGGTACTTTCTCTCCAAAATTAGTTATCCTTCCCAAAATTAGCAGCTTCCTAATTGCTGCGGAAGTTCTCTCCAACATTCCCTGACTGACCCTTGAGACTTGTATGTCTCTGTTGAGTCTCGTTTTCCTCTTTGAAGTCCTTTAGTTTGTCTTTGCTTGCTTGAGTACTTGTTTAAGGTGTCTTCACTGCTTTCTAGTCCTTTTGAAGGTTGTGCACTTCTCTCTTTTGGACATAGTTGCACACTTTTTCCCTAGTTGGTTGTTGCAGTCATACAGACCTGTGTTCTTAACATTTGTTGTTTGTGGCAACAATAGCACACTTTTACTGCTGTAACGCCCCCTTCCAACATTTCCGTGCAAGGAAGGAAACGCTAACAACACACGGGCTTATCGCAGACTTAGCCCCAATAATTCTTGCCCATAAATTCCTAACATTTTAAAACTTCTATATGCAGATTCGTCTCCATATAAAACACAGCGGAATGAACATGCTAACAAGCACTCAAACAGACAGTAATTGCAATCATATCAATCACAGCAGAGAATGATTCAACATACAGAGACCCAATCTCATTCGTATGCCATGCATGGATTCTATATTAATTCATTTCATTAAACATGGGCAATTTAACATATTGCAGAACACACAATGGAATAATTTATAATCCACAGAACACTTATCTTGAGAAGTTGATGTCCAACAACTGGCTACGTGAAGGCAACGTTCCTCCCAACCGTAGATCTCTATCCAGCCTATATTCCTTCAGCTGAGAGATCACCTCCGAGCTGGGCTGTGTATCCACTAAGGAGGACTAGCTGGGTTCACTCACAGCCATGGCTTCAGTCAAGCATCCAAGAAGATAGAGGAGGGTAATGCTAAGCCAGTGAGCTCAACCACAGAGCTACAGGCATCTCAAGTGAGCTCAACAGTCAGGCACCCACATTACCTACCACATCCAACACAAGGAAGATCCCCTTCTCTGTTACACAGTCCCTCAGGCAACTCTTCCCTCCAGTGCTCTTCAGGATGGGCATAGAAAGGTCCAGCTGCTGATCCTTGAGATCCTAGCCTTCACTGGGTTTATCAAGCACACCCAACCTCTGCATAGTCAATCCCAACTTGATTTCTCACCATTCTGCTCACCAAATACTCAAATCCGTCACTCGTTTTCTGAGCTGCAAAAACTGGGTTTTCCTATTGATTTCGGGGTAGCTAATGCTCCCAAATTTACCCCAAGGTTCATGCTAATGGATCCCCCATTGGATTTTCCTGTCCCATGCCAAATCTGGACGTTTTTGGTCTTTTAAAAACTGGGTTCTCTCAAGGTCGCGATTTTCTGGTTTCCTCACTGTTGGCTCTCGTTTTTGGATGGAATGATGCTAGGTAGGTTCACAATGGAATGGGGTGAGAATGAAGCAACCTCCCATGAGGTTGAGTGACTTCTTGCCCAAGCAAACAGAGCCCATTCCCACCCATACGAATTTCAGGGCTGCCCATGCTCCATTGAAGCCATGGGCTGAAAATCTCAACCACTTTCTTACACCAAGCATTAATGTCACCTAGGGAAGTCAATGGGTTCTCATAATGACAAATGGCGGCCTAGGGTTTAGTCCCATAGCCCCCTCACCACTCCCTAGTGGATACACGTGGCCCCTTCTCATTCGTTGCCTCCATAGCCAGTTTTTGGTATTTTATTTCAATATTAAATATTTACATCAATTTACAATATCCCATGGCTTAATAGCATGTGGGTAACAAAATATCAAGCGTGTCTAATTTAAATAAAATCCGAGCATAAACTAGCGGGGCCTTGGCCTTGAGCTCCACGCTAGGGAAACATACATCGTGTGTGTTTACAATATTTACATTAGAGCTAATATTTCCTAAGGGTCAAAATTGGGGTATTACAACTGCGTCTTATCCTTTCCATTAGGGTTTGACCTCAAGTTTGAGTCCTTAGGGTGTTTTTGAAAGGTTGCTTGGTTTAGATACCTTCTGATTATCTTTTCAGTTCAGTCCAAGTGAGTTAAAGCTTTCTAGTTTAGGTTTTCTTTTGAGTCTGTGTGTTAGTAGGGTCACTTTTTGGTTCACTTACCTACTCATTTGCTTGACTTAGTGTTTTCTTAGGTTTTTGGTGCTTAGGAGCAGCCTTTTAGGTCTGCCTTTTCGTTATGAGCATTTCTTTTCCTTGCTTCTTTTACACTTTGTTTCCAAGCCTAAAGTTTTTTCTTTTGGAACAAATTGGTAGGTTGAGTCTTTCTCAAGTCTTTAATTTGTTTGTTTTGAGCCTTTAGTTTGTTTGTCTTACTCACACTTACGTTAGGTCTTACCTACTCCTTTCCAAGTTCTTTTGCTTTTGTGCAATTATCAGGAAAAACAAAAATTGGTTTCAGTAGCTTAGTAGTCGGATTTATCATTGTTTTGAAGTAACATAGTTTGCTTTGCTTTGAAATTTAAAAGAAAAATACAAAAAGAAATTTGATTTAGGATTGCCTAGTTTCAGTTTTTGAAAGAATATAAACGAAAAGAAAAGCGTATTTTGTGAATTTGAAAGCATTACTTTACATGCACTTTACTTTCCTGTCGAAACCATTCCACACACTGCACTATCCTTATTGAGTAAAAAGTATCCCTTAAAGAGAAATCTTAATAAAATTAACTAGCAACATTTTTCTTTTTAGGTATACACATCATCAACTAGCTTAGGCTAGAATTTCAGGTTTAAATCACCTTAAACCACCCAAAATCGGCTTCATTATTGAACAATCGTAGTACGACAATCTATTAGGTAAATCCACCTCTGTCAAATAGTCATGTGCTGCTCTACTCAAACCATATTTAAGCACGAGGTTGTGGGAAATTGGAATTGTTGAGGATACCCCCTCACTTTCCCATCAACCATAAACCAGAGTTGACTCGCGTACAGGGATCCTCTAGTGATTTTTAAAGTTCTTTTGGATTTCGGGCTTTGCTACCCTGCCCATGCGTTTAGACTAGGCTGACGACTATCCCCCCGGGTCATTTCGTATTGGTGGTAGCCTTAGTATCATAACCTTTTAGGGCTCTACACAGGTAGAGTGGAAGGATATTCCCACTCCACCTCGAACAGACGTGGAAGGTAACGCTTTGGCAGTAATCCTGGGAGGGCGGTTTGGTGATTCAAACGCTTTCACCCAGAGGACCTCCATTGGACGCCACGTAACTGATCGTCAGTACTCTATTAGTCTGTTATGGGCCCTAATCATCCCAGACTTACTTCTGAGAGTATATGCCTTGTATTGCTTGGTTTGATCACTTAGGAAATTTTTTAGTGGTATGTTGTTTGCTCCTTAGTTGTAGTGGCCACTAGGTTTTTTACTTAGTTTATTTTTATAGTTGTGGAGGACCAACATCTTCGTCGATCTCGGAGGTTCCAAAACCTTCCCCCACTCATTGTGGAGCCTCCACCGCCACCGCGACATCGGAGGGAAGATTCTCGTGGTTCTTTTGAACTTATCGACGAAACAGAGGTTCTTGGAGAACCAAAACCCAAAACCCCCGATCGACAAGTCTTTGATACTGTCGAGGTTGAAGACCTAACTTCTAGAGAGTTCAGTACTCCTTTCAACCCTCCTCTTTCTGGACCCAACAATCCACTTCTGGTACCTGTAGGTTTTCAACAACCTGAGTACAGTGCTTACTTGTTTACACCTGGTTACACCATGACTAACCCAGGAGATGAGCAGGGATTTCCTCAAACTCCCACAACTTCTATGGCTACAAGGATTGTTAATCCTTCTTTCACAAACACTACCACACCAAGTTCGTTGCAGGTTGCTTCTGCTTCGACTCCGTCCTTTAGCTTTAATGCTGGTACTCTAGGCATGCCGAGCTCATTAGCTTCGACATCTGCCTCAATTTCTACCCCTAATTTTGGACCAAACAATGTCCCTTTGTAAGGGATACCCATAGTGAATTTCACTCAGTCTTCTGCTACACAACAGTTCTAGGGTGTAACTCAAGATATTGCTTCCAATTCCGTTGTAGGATCGATCCCTTCTTAATCTATATGCCTGTTATGGGTACGATGACGGCACCATTTGTTACTACTGTGCTTGGCTTTAACCCCTATGCAGGTTACAATGTTAATCCATCAAATATACCTGCAGGGAGTATCCATTTCTCTTTGTTTGCTGGACGAGGGGGTAATTTTATTAATCCACAATATGGTGGGGTTAACACCCAGCTGCAATGGACCACTACCCCAGGAAGTAATCCGCTTTCTTTTGGGTGGAGCAATTTTAATCCATTCATTTCACAACTGATGGCTGGGGGAAACCCCAACCAATAGTACACGAATTAGGTAGTGGGAAATACCCAATACCAGGTTCCGGTCTATCAAATGCCATCAGCACGACCGCGTTTACCATTTCTGGCAACTTTGAACTTGCCAGATCTTTGAAACTCACAAGCAATCCCGTGCGCCATGATCCTACATGGCTTCCTGTTCCTACTAAGTTTCCCTCATACATCCCAAAGTTTGAAGGTAAGACTGGTGAGGACCCCGGTGACCATGTCACAACTTTTCATCTCTGGTGCTCCTCGAATAGTTGAATGATGACTCCATCAGGTTGATGCTCTTTCAAAGAACCTTGACAAGTATCGTAGCCAAATGGTATATTGAACTACCGACAGCTGCTTATGGCACCTTTTGGGATCTAGCCACTGTTTTCTTGAACCACTTTCAACTTACTATTTGGTACGATGCCGGCACATACCTTCTGTCGACCTTTTGACAGAACAAGGCCACTCATCTATCTGATCATATTCAGTAGTGGCAAAGGAGAAAGAGGCTCATTAAAGTTGACATCCTTCCTGCATTTTTACTAGAGTGGTACCTTAAATCACTCCTTCCTTATATTTCTAAGGAAGTTGCAACTTCAGGGTTGTCCTCCGAAGAGGAATCCATTTTGAGAACCCAGCAGCTTGACTTGGTTTATGCTTAGTCTGGGCTCTTATACGAGATTATTCCTAATGTGCTGAGGTCTAACATTGACTTAGGTAAACCTAAAACTGGACCACATGCTGATTGCATTGTGGGTTCAGTCGACTCTACAGCGTTTAATGCTTTAACAAAGCAGGTTCAGTCGACTCTACAATGTTTGATGCTTTAACAAAGCAGGTTCACTCCTTGTCAGTCAAACAGTCTGCTGCAGAAGCAATTGTTGTTGCATCCTCCCCTTCCACAACTGAATCTATACAATAGGTACAGACAAACCAAAAGTGCTCTCGGCATCCCAACAACAAAACAAAGGGAAATAAAGGGGAGGGAAACCAACAAAAGCCCAAGAACACGCAAAATGCTGAGGAGGGTAAAAAGGAAGAAAGGAAGGTCAAGTTCCCTTGCAAGCTATGTCAAGACAACCACATTACCCATCAATGCCCTCTAATGGAAGAAGCCCAGAAGCTGATCCGTGAAAAGAAACCTGCTATCTTAAAAGACCCTTTCCCTCACGGACAGAGTTCAGCTTCTGGCAGCTCTGGTGCTGGGGGCATTACTCGTGCCAACTCAGTTGATCAGTCATTCATTAATATTGTTAATTCCGATGCTCTTTTGCAAAATCGGGCTAGAAATTATACCCCGGACCCACAGCAGAAGGATGTTCCTGAGTCATCTACCCCTCTCCACATCGAGAGACCGGTGGATCCACTGCGGAAGATTCCAAAAGGTGTCTTCAAACGAGCTGTGCACAACCCCAACGCAAGGGCTGCCTCCAACTACAATGTAATGGAGGATTTATCCCAAACCCCATGTCCACCTTAGAGGTACTGTAAATTTTTCCATTACAACGTAGTGCACTCCTCGAAGCGATTGGAAGTGTAGATTCATCCAACATGCTTGCCCGTTTTGATATGAAAGATATCAAGTTCCGGTTTCCGTACCACATCTCTCTCCAGATAGAGGTCATCCATGGTCCCATGACCATTAGATGAGTTGTTGTAGATGAGGGCACGTCCACGTGCGTAGTGTCCATTTCTTGCTGGAAGGATTTAGGTGAACCTGAGTTAGACCCCTCTAATATGGTACTTACCAGCTTTGATGGAAGATGTTTCCATCCACACGGAGTCTTACCATCATTTGATGTTGAACTTGCGGGAAAACTAGTATCGGTAGAGGTTGAAGTTCTGGATGCTCCGCTCGATTATAACTTGTTGTTGGGTAGGAGTTGGACATACGCCATACAGGTAGTGCCATTCGCTATTTTTCGGATAATAATGTTCCCTCATGAAGGAAAGATCGTCACAGTCGATCAACTTTCGTTTTCCCGGAAGACCAACCAGACTTCTTTGGATTCAACTATCCCGTTGGTTGATCAGTCCTGCCCAATTACTGAGAATTTGGGAGTAGGTCTCTATGGGTCATTCATAGGTACTTTTGACCTACCTTCTCCCATTCATTTTATTGGTTTTGAAGAATGTTCTTCGTCCAAGATTTCCATGGTCAGTTCAACGACTGATCCCTTGCTTCTTCCAATTGAATCAGAACCAGTTGTGCCTTTATCTATTGTAGAGGTGGTTTACTTAAATTAACAACATGCTGCAATAGAACATATTGTGACTCCGTTGGTCTCTAGTGGGTGAGATATGGACTATACTCCTGTATGGTCAGTGGACTCTATCCACTCTTTTGATTGTCTAGACACTGTTTTACCCTCTGATGAGGCGATTTTGGAATCTATGATAGGCCTGGACCACCCTTGGGAACACATGCACCAGACGTCCTATTTTCTTCCCGAACTAGACAGGATAGAGAGAGGTGAGTTTTCTATGAGACTTGGTGGAAGTGTTGATTTGTCCTCTATCCCTTCTACTTCGAAATCTGTTTATGCTTAAGGGAACATGGAAAATATATCGAAGACCATTCCGATCAACATTTCCATCAAACCTGGGGTCGTGGAAAATATTTTCATTGGAGCATACTATTCTCCCGAGGAGATCATTTTGTATACCAATCTCTTTAAAGAATTCCGCGACGTCTTTGCCTGGTCATACGAGGAGATTCCAGGCATTGACCCCGCCATTGTTGAGCACGTCATCACTACGTATTGCCATCAAGGCAGAGGTAGAAAAGTTGCTCAAAGCTGTATTTATCTATTTGATAGATATGACAGAATGGGTTTCAAATCCTATTCCGATAGACAAGAAGCAAGTTACCATTAGAGTCTGCACTGACTTCCGGGACCTAAATAAAGCTTTTCCAAAGACAATTACCCCACGCCATTCATAAACCAGATCATTGACGCGTGTGCGGGCCATGAGATGTTCTCATTCATGGACGGGTTTTCAAGATATAATCAGATACAGATCAAACCTGAAGACCAACACAAGATAGCTTTTATTTGTCCCTGGGGCACCTTTTCCTATCAGAAGATGCCTTTCGGTTTGAAAAATGTTGGATCTACTTTCCAGCGAGCAATGAATTTTTCTTTTCACAACATCAAGCATGTGGTCGAACCTTACCTTGATGATCTCCCAGTGTGATCTCGGAAGAGACAGGAGCATCCTGATCATTTAAGACTCCTGTTTGAAAGGTGCAGATACTACAAGATTCGATCGAATCCCAACAAATGTGTATTCTCCGTTGAATATGGACGACTACTGGGTTTCATAGTATCCAGTCGTGGCATAATGGTGGATCCATTGAAAGTTGGCGATTGTAAATCTGTCTCCTCCTCGAACCCTGAGACAACTTCAAAGTCTACAGGGCATGTCCAACTTCTTGAGACGCTTTATCAATAACTATGCCAAAATTACAAAAGGTTTCATGAGACTGCTTAAACAAGACACCTACTTTTTGTGGGATGAGGCTGCTCAAGCATCATTTGAGGTCTTGAAAAAGGAATTACTGTCAGCCCCCTTTTTAAGCCTACCAGACTACACGAAGGATTTCCTCTTGTACCTGGATGCATGAATATACACAATAGGCATAGTACTGGTTTAGGAGGGTGGCATGCTCTAAGAGCATGCCATTTATTATCTGTCGCACGCCCTGATAGCTTCTGAGATCAAGTATTCTCACGTAGAGAAGTTGGCATTAGCTGTTGTCTATGCATTCCAGAGGCTACGCCACTACAGATTATTGCGTACTACCACTGTGGTTGTGTGGGTCAATCCTCTCCAATATCTTCTCACTCGACGAATAATCGGGGGGAATTTAACAAATGGATTGTCATCTTGCAAGAATTTGATTTGGTTTTTCAGTCTGCCAAGTCAAATAAATCACTGGTGTTCGTCGAACTGATTTCAGAGTTTCCTAGTGACATAGTGCACGTTGAGGAAGAATCATCATTCCTGGATGAACATATCTTTCTCATCGCATCCTCTGACCCATGGTACGGAGATATCCTAGTATATGTCCAGACTTTGAGGTGTCCCACCACTTTCTCTAAAGATTAACGATGAAAGCTTAAGACTCATGTGAAGAATTACCTCATCATTTCTGACACTTTGTACATACGTGGGGTAGATTCCATCTTATGCCGTTGTTTAACCTTGGAGGAAGCAGAATCAGTATTGAATGATGCCCACAATGGAGCTTGTGGGGGTCATCTTTCTGGGTTGGAAACAACCCACAAAATACTATGTGCAGGTTATTTTTGGCCCACAATCTTCAAAGATTGTGTGGAAGCTGTGAAACGCTGCCAGATATGTCCGTTTTTCACCAGGAAGATGCGAGCACACCCAGCTCCTCTTCATCCTATAATAACAGCAGGCCCCTTCACCAAATGGGGGGTTGATTTTATGAATTGTAATCCAGTTTTGGTTGGAGGCCATCATCATATAATTGTTGTCGTCGACTACTTCACCAAGTGGGTCGAGGCAATGCCTACTGTTAAGGCGGATGGAGAAACGACCGCTTATTTCATTTTCAACCAGATCATTGCAAGATTTGGTATACCCAAAGAGATCGTGACTGATCATGGTCATCGTTTTTAGAACAACATGATGACCAATCTGTACACCATGTTAGGTTTTTGACAGGAACATTCATCTTCGTTTTACCCGCAGGCGAATGGTCAGGTCGAGGCAGTCAATAAAACTTTGAAGACTATCTTACAAAGGATTGTTAAATCCAGTAGAACTAACTGGCACATTATGTTGTATCCTACTCTTTGGGCCTACCGAGCTAATGAGAGACTGCTACTGGGTTCTCTCCCTTCCAACTGGTACATGGGATAGAGGCAGTCATTCTGGTTGAATGCAAGATTCCTTCATTGAAGTTGGCTATCCAAATTTTACCTGACACTTCAGTATTGGAAGAACGTTTGCTGCATTTAGAACATCTGGATGAGCAGGGCCGCAGCACGCTCACAGCAAATGAAACACACAAGAACCGAGTCAAGGGACAATACGATATGGCTGTCGGACCTAGGGTATTTCTCGAAGGAGACCTTGTTCTGCTCTGGGATCAGGTCAAGGAACCTTTAGGGGCTGGCAAGTTTAAGTCCATGTGGCTCGGTCCCTACATAGTTTCTAAGGTACTGAAGAAAGGTGCATACGAGTTAACAGACTATGAAGGTAATAAGTTTCCTAAGCCTAGAAATGGGCTCTACCTGAAGAAGTACTACGCTTATCCATCTATGCTTTTTCATGTATTATAGCTATACATTTTTGTAGAGTTAGTTTTTGTTTATGGTTGTAGTTACGTCTTATGCATCTATTGCTTTGTGTTTCCGATGTCGACTGAACACTTTATAGGGTTTGCTGATGGCGCTAGCCGCCACACCCCCTCAGTTGGTCGTGGCTACTTGGGTTATTTACTCACCAACGGGCCAACTGGTGTCTTCGAGAGGGGCTTGTTTAGGTCCCACAACAAACAATGTGGTTGAATACAGTGCAGTCATAGAGCTACTCTGAGATGCTTTGTTCCATGGCATTTCACATTTGGAGGTACGACTCGACTCATAGTTAGTTGTTTTTCAGTTAATGGGTGTTTATCAGGTTAGAGATCCTACTTTGCTACATCAGTTTATGCGCATTAAGCTACTTGGGAGACAGTTTGAGTATATCACATATCAACATATTCCAAGGAGCTTGAATGCATTAGCTGATTTATTTGCAAACTACATTTTAGATTGGCATTTGCATCATTCACACACATAAGTAATTCATGCTTAAAACACAATAACACACATGTAAATATATCCGATACTGTATATATATAATCCATATCAAAAAATAATATGAGTTTGAGTAATAAATTTGTCACTGAGTCATGTCATAAGATACAAAATTGGGCTCGATGGCCTCAAAAATATACATAGAATATCCTTTCTCCTATGGAGAAAGAGGGGCCTCATCTGCCTTTGCTGCCTCTTGGTAGCATATGACCAGCCTAGCCACTTTCTGCAGTAGCCTAATCTAGGCTAGGGGCACACCAACCACATTCTCTTGCATGTTGAGCGGCATCTGCTCGATCCTGTAAGTCAGAATGTCATGAGTCAACCGACTCATCTTCCCTGCAATGGTTCCCAACATGGCATCAGCTGCACCCACTACCACTGGCCTCACGAAAGTGCGAGGGTGTCCCTCGGGACGTACTGGTCCAACATCTGCACATGACACTTTGTTTCAGTATTTCAAACTCATCATAAAAATCATATATACAAAAACTGTAAAAAATTAATAATTTTCAAAAGCATAAACATACCTATCTCTCCCCAGGCTGCTCCTGGAGGAAGGATCAGCTTAGGATCGTTGCGGAATTCTATACCCGCATATGGAAATTGCTCGAGGGATGGCACTTGTCTTTCCCACCAACCCCAGAAATCATCCTCATGGTAACAAAAGTTGCTCTCGCCACCACCCTGGCGGAGGAAGATCTCACCCCAATGAGACAGCATTGGCTCACAAGGGTTGACTGGGGGCAAGGGCATGCCCAAACTCATAGCAGGAACCCTCTCAAAGAATAAGGTGCAAAGTATGCTTCCGTACCCAAAGTTCTTCATCCTCCCGGTCTTACACCCCAAGAGTTGAAGCTTCATGTTGGCCAAAACACTTGAACACCAGTCATACACTTTACCATGCAAATATTCAATACGTATGTGCATATAATGCCTCGAAGCAAGATGTTATGTAGCACCTCCTCCCATCCGGTTAAGAATACTCACGATGAATTTGAGGGGGAAGCTTGCAATAGTTGAGATCAGAATCTGACTACCGGATTTCTCAGTTCCCGATAGGCAGTAAGCATTCACATACTCTTGCATGGACAAGGCACTCACATTGCGTGAGGACCCTTTCAATTTCACAAAGTCTACCCTCCGAGAGAGACCCGTGATAAAGTAGATGTCGTCTATGGTGATTTCCAGTATTTCTCCTTAGATATCAAACACCAGTGCCTCGGCATCATAGTATTGGACAAGCGTCTCAAGAAAGCGGTTTAGTGCTCGCATGTTGATGATTCTATAAAATTTCAATAGTCCACATCTTCGGAGCGCATGGAGGGTCACCGGATCTTGTAATGCTATTCAACCCATGTACTCATGCTCCCTTTCACGCCAGACAAGAACCAAATTTCCAAGAAACAATCAAATTTTTAGTCTTTTTCATTTGTTACGTCACTTTCAGGGGTGTACGCTACTGTGTGCACTAGACAGTCACGCTTGGGCGCTGCTCTGTCTACACTAAACCAGCGCACTTGACTAGTATGTGCTGCTTTTGTTCAGATACAGTAGCGCACATGCAGAAAAACGTGATGAACATGGCTAGAAAATGATTTTGACCATGAAAATTGACAAAAAGTGCATCAAATAGCAAGTATGGGAGGAATAAACTTACTTGGTGGAAGTAGAAGGTTGATCGGTGGTCCGGTTTGATCGCAGCGGATGGAGGAAGATCAAGGTTTTGCTCCAATTTTTCCCTAAAAACTTCAATTGTGATATTTGATTTTTCAATTTGAAATTATTTATATAAAATGGACTTTGATTTTTACCCACTTTTTGCAAAAGTGTATAGTTTCAAATTGTCCCTAAAAGGTTCTATTTAATCACTAATACCTACGAATTTTGGTGAGTTAAATTTAACCTAGGTATTTCAAATTTTCACTAGAAGTTCTAAGTGTTAAAATGGATATGAATTAGTTTCTTAAGTGACTGATCAATATAAGCACCATATTTTCATTATTATGTCATTGAGGAAATTTGTCGATAGTTACTAACTCGATTGTTGAGATCCTATTCTTTGGCAGGTCACGAACTTACGATCCTAGAAGCTGTCTTTTTAAGTCGTTGTAAGCTCTTGTTTTGACTATTGAAAAACTAAACAAGATTGCCGAGCATACTTGTTCTTTTCAAGCTCGTTAAAGGAATTGAAGGTACATTCGCTTAGGTATAAGTTTAACCCTTTTCCGGACTTTTGCGGATTACTTACGAAAAAGGAAGACTCTACTCATACATGGCTAGAAGAGTTCTTCTCTCATCATTTTGAACTTTTTCGGGGGAGGAGACTAACTATACAAAAAAGGACTTTTGGAGCCTTCTTTAAGGTTTTCAGGCTCTCGAAACATGAAAACACCAAGCAAGCACTCACCTACTCGGGCTCGATGTGAAATCCACGAGACAGTATATAGAGGATTGTTTAAGTTTTTCAGACTCTATAAACAGGAAAACACCGGTGAGCATATACCAACCCGGGCTCGATACTAAAATCCATGGCTAGGTGTATGGGGTTATTGTTTAAGTTTTTTAGACTCCTTAAAATTGAAAACACCGGCGAGTAAGAACAGATCTCTGCTCGATATTAAAATCCAGAGATCAGTATTATGGAGTATTCTTCTATCTCTTCTTTGAACTCTGTAAACAATGAAGAAGGTCCTAAGTCTTCCTCCCATGGGATCGTTAAACTCTTACATGGTTGGACTTATTGAGTTTTCTTTCTTGGACTCATTAAAACAACAAGAAGGGCATTCTTTTACCAAAACAAATAAGGGATGAGAAGGGTATATCACATCTTTTCAATTTCAAAGGAAGTTAAGTCAGTCATGTCCTTGAACATAGCACCTACTTGAGTCTTTCATGTCAATTGGGTTTTTTCTTTTTTGACCTTAGGGTGAACCTGATCTCCGAGTTTTTACTCCCTCGGTTGGTTATTCTTCCAACCATATGGAGGGTGTTTTAATGTCTCCTACATTGCAGGCTTATATCACTTCCCTTTCATGTTGAAAACTGCCTAAGTCACTTTGTGTTGTGCTCATTGTTCAAGGATACAGCCTGTGTAGGCCATTCTGCAATTTACCTTGACTTCATGTGTCGGTTATCCTGGTGTCAGTTTGTTTCATCTTGTTACTTGTCCTACTCCACATTAGCTCATACCTTTTGAGTGTTCCTCATGTTAGATGATGGAGGATGCATTAAGGCCTCCCTTGCAACGGACTTCTTCCCATCGACTTCAACTCATTATGCTCTGGGAACAAAGTTTAGAATTTCGGTTAGTACCTTGGAGATTGTAGTCATCAGTGGCAGTTTCCCTCGCTGTTGAATAATGGGAATACATCAATGTCTCTTATTCGACAGGTTCCTCAAGTGTTCGACTTCAAGTCTGCTTATTCACACTTGTTGGAACGAACTAGGTACCTTGGACCCCATTATTATTATCGATGGAAGTCCTCGCGTTTGTTAACGGTATACATCAATGACCAGTAATCAAACGATATCACCCATGTTTGACCTCGGGTCATTTATTCACATGGTTAGGGTTTGTACCTTGGGTTGTTTTGGATGAAGACCTTGGGACCCTGGTAGCATCACCATATTTATGTTATCACCCAAGTTGTGCAAGGATGAGCCTCACTCATTTTTTGCTCTTCATGAGACATAGATCCAGCTTGTTGTTATAGCTATGATCTATTATCTGTGTCATGGATCCACGCTTGTATTTCGGTGGCCATGTTATATATACATCTCCTAGTTATGTATCGGAGATCATGTTGTATCATGCTACACATCTATATGATGTCAAGATTGTAATTGCTCGCTGACCTTGATCGTTGTTTCAGGTACTTTTGTGACTTGGTTCTACGGTTTCTTGCTCCTCCTCTGACTTGGAATTATAATGTATTTTGGACATCATTTCCATCTGAACTCACACATTAAGGGGCATCTGTTATAGGTCAAATGTGCACTTCTTCGTCCGTGATCACATTGCCCTGTCAATCACACAAAAGGACACCATGGATTGAAGAGCTAGGTTGACCTAGATGTGTTATGGTTGGATCTACACTCTGCAACTAAGAATCTTAATGTTTCTGTTGGTTTCACAACATGTGCGCTACTCTTTGCACAGTAAACCAACGCATATCTTGAGATGTGCGCTACTTTGCTCAAGGACAACCAGTGCACACCTTATAAAATCTTGCAAATGCTTGTTGCAAAGCAAAAAATTTGCTCTCTGTGCGCTACTATTGTTGTATGAAACCCGCGCACATGTTAAGATGAAATAAAAAAATATATTAAGATTAGGAATTGGGATTAGTTGAAGTTGGTTCTGCAACTTCCCCAACCTCCCAATTCAACCACCTCTCGATTCCAACTGCATACCTTGTCCCATAAATATAAGGAGGATCCATCAGAGAGGGACCTAGAAGGAATGATTTAAGTGCTATTACGTTGGAGGAATTCCCAATTCATTGTGAAGAGAAGGAGCCCAAGACTCGGTTGCAAAAGCATCTTGACTGATCAGGTATATTTGTACTGATTCATGTTTCTTTGACAATAAAAAGGTGGAAATACCCTTCCTATCCCAAATCGAATGTATATTTGATTGTATGTTCATTTGGTTTAATATCTAATTGTAGTTGATGTTTAATTGCTTTCAACTTCATAATATTTATTGTTGTCAAGATACACTGAAGAAGGTTTCCTTTGTGTTGCAGGTGCATCATAGTAGAAGATCAAGCGGAAGACCAAGTGAAAGCTAGGACCACTCGTCGATAAAAGGTACATCTTTCGATATCTTGATATCTTTCATTTGTAGGAACTAAATGCAATGCAATGAATGTATTTACCTGTCACCCCGCCCAACTTGGTAGTGTCTTCTCCTCACTATAAGGTATTAATCCTGCACAACAGACTGGCAACTCCGCTGGGGAGTAACCAGTAGTTTCTTTTCTCTAGGAGACCTAGTTAGGTTTTCTTCCAATTCTTTTCAGTCTTTTTTATTCTCTCAGAGATTTTATAGTTCAATGTTACCTATTCTTTCATGCTTGATTCATCTTAGTTACTATAGCAAAGCCTTTTTGTGTCCTTCTGAGACATGTGCGCTGCTTTACCCTACTTACAGTAGCGCATTTTATCTGATAAATGCTGCTTTTTACACTACACAATAGCGCATCTTTCCTAGTGTGCGTTGGTTTCTCTACAACACAGTAGTGCATTTTCCCGTAGATTCTAGTTTTCTTTTAGGGTTTGACTTCCAGTTGTTTGATTTCATTTTCCAGCCTTTTTATTTGCTTCCCTGACTGACCCCTGAGACTTGTATGTCTTTGTTGAGTCTCGTTTGCCTCTTTGAAGTCCTTTAGTTTGTCTTTGCTTGCTTGAGTACTTGTTTAAGGTGTCTTCACTGCTTTCTAGTCCTTTTGAAGGTTGTGCACTTCTCTCTTTTGGACATACCTGCACACTTTTTCCCTAGTTGCTTGTTGCAGTCATACAGACCTGCGTTCTTAACGTTTTTTGTTTGTGGCAACAATAGCACACTTTTACTGCGTCTTATCCTTTCCATTAGGGTTTGACCTCAAGTTTGAGTCCTTAGGGTGTTTTTTAAAGGTTGCTTGGTTTAGATACCTTCTGATTATATTTTCAGTTCAGTCCAAGTGAGTTAAAGCTTTCTAGCTTGGCTTTCTTTTGAGTCTATGTGTTGGTAGGGTCACGTTTTGGTTCACTTACCTACTCCTTTGCTTGGCTTAGTGTTTTCATAGGTTTTGGGTGCTTAGGAGCAGCCTTTTAGGTTTGCCTTTTCGTTACGAGCATCTATTTTTCTTGCTTCTTTTACACTTTGTTTCCAAGCCTAAAGTTTTTTCTTTTGAAACAACTTGGTAGGTTGAGTCTTTCTCAAGTCTTTGATTTGTTTGTTTTGAGCCTTTAGGTTGTTTGTCTTACTCACACTTTATGTTAGGTCTTACCTGCTCCTTTCCAAGTTCTTTTGCTTTTGTGCAATTACCAGGAAAGACAAAAATTTGTTTCGGTAGCTTAGTAGTAGGATTTATCATTATTTTGAAGTAGCATAGTTTGCTTTGCTTTGAAATTTAAAAGAAAAATACGAAAATAAATTTGATTTAGGATTGCCTAGTTTCAGTTTTTGAAGGAATATAAACGAAAAGAAAAGAGTCTTTTGTGAATTTGAAAGCATTACTTTACATGCACTTTACTTTCCTGGCGAAACCATTCCACATACCACACTATCCTTATTGATTAAAAAGTAGCCCTTAAAAAGAAATCTTAATAAAATTAACTAGCAACATTTTTCTTTTTAGGTTTACACATCATCAACTAACTTAGGTTAGGATTTCGGGTTTAAATCACCTTAAACCACCCGAAATTGGCTTCATTACTCAAAAAGCGTAGTACAACTATCTATTAGGTAAATCCACCTCTATCAAATAGTCCTAGGATGCTCTACTCAAACCAGAGTTAAGCATGAGGCTGTGGGCGATTGGAATTGTTGAGGATACCCCCTCACTTTCCCATCAACCATAAACCAGAGTTGACTCGCGTACGGGGATCCACTAGTGCTTTTTAAAGTGCTTTTGGATTTTGGGATTTGCTACCCTACCGATGAGTTTCGACTAGGATGAAAATTGTCCCCCCAAGTTATTTCGTATTGGTGGTAGCCTTAGTATCATAACCTTTTAGGGCTCTACACAGGTAGAGTGGAAGGATATTCCCACTCCACCTCAGACAGACGTGGAAGGTAACCCTTTGGCAGTAATCCCGGGAGGGCGGTTTGGTGATTCAAACGCTTGCACCCAAAGGACCTCCATTGGACGCCACGTAACTGACCGTCAGTACTCTATTAGTTTGTTTTGGGCCCTAATCATCCTAGACTTACTTCTGAGAGTATCTGCGCTGTATTGCCTGGTTTGATCACTTAGGAAATTTTTTAGTGGTATGTTGTTTGCTCCTTAGTTGTAGTGGCCACTAGGTTTTTTACTTAGTTTATTTTTATAGTTGTGGAGGAGCAACATCTTCGTCGTTCTCGGAGGTTGAAAAACCTTCCCCCACTCATTGTGGAGCCTCCACCGCCACTGCGACGCTGGAGGACAGATTCTCGTGGTTCTTTTGAACTTACGAGTGAAACAGAGGTTCTTGGAGAACCACAACCCATAACCCTGAATCGACAAGTCTTTCACATTGTCGAGGTTGAAGACATAACTTCTAGAGAGTTCAGTACTCCTTTCAACCCTCCTCTTACTGGACCCAACGATCCACTTCTAGTACCTTTAGGTTTTCAACAACCTGAGTACAATGCTTACTTGTTTACACCTGGTTACACCATGACTAACCCAGGAGATGAGCAGGGAGTTCCTCAAACTCCCACAACTTCTATGGCTACAAGGATTGTTAATCCTTCTTTCACAAACACTGCCACATCGAGTTCGTCACAGGCTGCTTCTACTTCGACTCTGTCCTTTCGCTTTAATGCTGGTACTCTAGGCATGCCGAGCTCATTAGCTTCGACATCTGCCTCAGTTTCTGCCCCTACTTTTGGACTGAACAATGTCCCTTTGTAAGGGATACCAACAGTGAATTTCACTCAATCTTCTGCTACACAACAGTTCCAGGGTGTAACTCAAGCTATTGCTTCCACTTCCATTGTAGGATCGATCCCTTCTTCATCTATGCGTGTTATGGGTACGATGATGGCACAGTTTGTTACTACTACACCTGGCTTTAACCCCTATGCAAGTTACAATGTTAATCCATCAGATATACCTGCAGGGAGTATCCCTTTCTCTTTGTTTGTTGGAGGAGGGGGTAATTTTATTAATCCACAATACTGTGGGGTTAACACCCAACCGCAATGGACCACTTCCCCCGGAAGTAATATGCTTTCTTTTGGGTGGAGCAATTTTAATCCCTTCATTTCACAACCGATGGTTGGGGGAAACCCCAACCAACAGTACACGAATCAGGTAGTGGGAAATACCCATTACCAGGTTTCGGTCTATCAAATGCCATCGGAACAACTGCGTTTACCATTTCTGTCAAATTTGAACTTGCCAGATCTTTCAAAACTCACAAATTATCCCGTGCGCCATGATCCTGCATGGCCACCTATTCCCACTAAATTTCCCTCAGACATCCCGAAGTTTGAAGGTAATACTGGTGAGGACCATGATGACCATGTCACAACTTTTCATCTTTGGTGCTCCTCGAATTCGCTGGATGATGACTCCATCAGGTTGAGTATCTTTTAAATAACCTTGACAAGTGTCGCAGCCAAATGGTATATTGAACTACCGGCAGCTGCTTATGGCACCTTTTGGGATCTAGCCATTGTTTTCTTGAACCACTTTCAACTTCCTGTCTGGTATGATGTCGGCACAGACCTTCTGTTGACCTTTTGACAGAACAAGGCCACTCATCTATCTGATCATATTCAGGAGTGGCGAAGGAGAAAGAGGCTCATTAAAGCTGACATCCCTCCTGCATTTTTACTAGAGTGGTACCTTAAATCACTCCTTCCTTATATTTCTAAGGAAGTTGCAACTTCAGGGATGTCCTCCGAAGAGGAAGCCATTTTGAGAACCCAGCAGCTTGACTTGGTTTATGCTTAGTCTGGGCTCTTATACGATATTATTCCTGATGCGCCGAGGTCTAACATTGACTTAGGTAAACCTAAACCTGGACCACATGCTGATGGCATTGTGGGTTCAGTCGACTCTGCAACGTTTGATGGTTTAACAAAGCAGGTTCACGCCTTGTCAGTCAAACATTCTGCTGTAGAAGCAACTGTTGTTGCATCCTCCCCTTCCACAACCAAATCTGTACAACAGGTACAGACAAACCAAAAGGGCTCTCGGAAGCCCAACAACAAAAGAAAGGACAAGAAAGGGGAGGGAAACCAACAAAATGCCAAATACACGCAAAATGCCGAGGAGGGTAAAAAGGAAAAAAGGAAGGTCAAGTTTCCTTGCAAGCTATGTCAAGACGACCACCTTACCCATTAATGCCCTCTAATGGAAGAATCCCAGAAACTGATCCATGAAAACAAACCTGTTGTCTTAAAAGACCCTTTCCCTCATGGACAGATTTCAACTTCTGGCATCTCTGGTGTTGGGGGCACTACTCGTGCCAAGTCAGCTGATCAGTCATTCATTAATATGGTTAATTCAGATGCTCTTTTGCAAACTTGAGCTAGAAATTATAACTTAGGCCCGCAGCAGAAGGATGTTCCTGAGTCATCTACCCCTCTCCACATCGAGAGACCAGTGGATCCCCTGCCGAAGATTCCGAAAGGTGTCTTCAAATGGGCTGTGCACAACCCCAACGTGAGGGCTGCCTCCAACTACAATGTGGTGGAGGATTTATCCCAAACCCCTTGTGCCATGTCCACCTTGGAGGTACCGCAAAGTTGTCCATTACAATGCAGTGCACTCCTCACAGCAATTGGAAGTGTAGATTCATCCAACATGCTTTCTCGTTTTGATATGAAAGTTATCAAGTTCTGGTTGTCGTACCATGTTGCTCTCCAGATAGAGGTCGTCCATGGTCCCATGAGCATTAGATAAGTTGTTGTAGATGAGGGCGTGTCCACATGCGTAATGTCCATTTCTTGTTGGAAGGATTTAGGTGAACCTGAGTTATCCCCCTCTAATATGGTACTTACCGCCTTTGATGGAATATCTTTCCGTCCACATGGAGTTTTACCATCATTTGATTTTGAACTTGCGGGCAAACTAGTATTGGTGGAGGTTGAAGTTTTGGATGCTCCGCTCAATTATAACTTGTTGTTGGGTAGGAGTTGTACATACGCCATCTAGGAAGTGTCGTCCACTTTTTTCCGGATAATAATGTTCCCTCACGAAGGCAAGATCGTCACAGTCGATCAACTTTCATTTTCCCGGAAGACCAACCAAACTTCTTCGGATTCAACTATCCCGTTGGTTGATCAGTCCTGCCCAGTTACTCAGAGTTTGGGAGTAGGTGTCTATGGGTCATTAATAGGAACTTTTGACCTACCTTCTCCCATTCATTTTATTGGTTCTAAAGAATGTTCTTCATCTGATATTTCCACAGTCAGTTCAATGATTGATCCCTGGATTCTGCCAACTGAATCAAAACCAGTTGTGTTTTTATCTGTTGCAGAGGTGGCTTACTTAGATTCACAACATGCTGCAACAGAACATATCGTGACTCCATTGTTCTCGACTGGGTCAGATATGGACTATGCTCCTGCATGGTCAGTGGACTCTATCCACTCTTTTGATTGTCTGGACACAGCTTTACCCTCTAATGAGGCGATTTTGGAAGATATGATAGGCCTGGACCACCCTTGGGAACACATGCACCACAGGTACTATTTTCTTCCCGAACTAGACAGGATAGAGAGAGGTGAGTTTTCTATGAGACTTGGTGGAAGTGTTGATTTTTCCTCTATCCCTTCTACTTCGAAAGTTTTTTATGCCGAAGGGAACATGGAAAATATATCGAATACCATTCCGATCAGCATTTCCATCAAACCTGGGGTCATGGAAAATATTTTCATTGGAGCAGACTGTTCTCCCGAGGAGATCATTTTGTATACCAATCTCTTTAAAGAATTCCGCGATGGCTTTGCCTGGACATACGAGGAGATTCCAGGCATTGACCCCGCCATTGTTGAGTACATGATCACTACGTACCCCAACGCTAAACCTGTGAGACAGAAGCTCCGTCCAGTTAACCCTCGAAAAGCTGTTGCCATCAAGGAAGAGGTAGAAAAGTTGCTCAAAGATGGATTTATGTATCCGATAGCTATGATGGAATGGGTTTCAAATACTATTCCAGTAGACAAGAAGTAAGGTACCATTAGAGTCTGCACTGACTTCCGGGACCTAAATAAAGCTTGTCCGAAAGACAATTACCCCATTCCATTCATAGACCAGATCATTGATGCATGTGCAGGCCATGAGATGTTCTCATTCATGGATGGGTTTTCAGGATATAATTAGATACAGATCAAACCTGAAGACCAACACAAGACAACTTTTATTTGTCCCTGGGGCACCTTTTCCTATCGGAAGATGCCTTTCAGTTTGAAAAATGCTGGAGCTACTTTCCAGCGAGCAATGAATTTTGCTTTTCACGAAAAAAAGCATGTGGTCGAATCTTACCTTGATGATCTCCCAGCGCGATCTTGGAAGAGACAGGAGCATCCTGATCATTTAAGACTCGTATTTGAAAGGTGCAGATACTACAAGATTTGATTGAATACCAACAAATGTGTTATGCGTTGAATCTGGACGACTACTGGGTTTCATAGTATCCAGTCGTGGCATAATGGTGGATCCATTGAAAGTTGAGGCAATGGTAAATTTTCCTCCTCCTCGAACCCTGAGACAACTTCAAAGTCTGCAGGGCATGTCCCACTTCTTGAGACGCTTTATCACTAACTATGCCAAAATTACAAAAGGTTTCATGAGACTGCTTAAACAAGACACCTACTTTTTGTGGGATGAGGCTGCTCAAGCATCATTTGAGGCCTTGAAAAAGGCATTATTGTCAGCCCCCTTGTTAATCCTGCCAAACTACATGAAGGATTTCCTCTTGTACCTGGCTGCATCAGTATACACAATAGGCATAGTACTGGTTCAGGAGGATGGAATCCTCCAAGAGCATGTCATTTATTATATGTCGCACGCCCTGATAGCTCCTGAGATCAAGTATTCTCACGTAGAGAAGTTGGCATTAGTTGTTGTCTATGCAGTCCAGAGGTTACATCACTACCTATTATCACATACTACCACTTTGGTTGTGGAGGTCAATCCTTTCCAATATGTTCTCACTCAACGAATAATCAGGGGGAATTTTAACAAATGGATTGTCATCTTGCAAGAATTTGATTTGGTTTTTCAGTCTGCCAAGTCAAAGAAATCACTGGTGTTCGCCGAACTGATTTCATAGTTTCCTAGTGACATAGTGCACGTTGAGGAAGAATCATCATTCCCAGATGAACATATCTTTCTCATCGCATCCTCTGACCCATGGTACGGAGATATCCTAGTATATCTCCAAACTTTGAGGTTTCCCACCACTTTCTCTAAGGATGAACGACGCAAGATTAAGACTCATGCAAAGAATTACCTCATCATTTCTGACACTTTGTACAAATGTGGGGTAGATTCCATCTTATGTCGTTGTTTAACCTTAGAGGGAGAAGAATCAATATTGAATGATGCCCACAGTGGAGCTTGTGGGGGTCATCTTCCTGGGTTGGAAACAACCTAGAAAATACTGCGTGTAGGTTATTTTTGGCCCACAATCTTCAAAGATTGTGTGGAAGCTGTGAAACGCTGCCAGAGATGTCAATTTTTCACCAGGAAGATGCGAGCACACCCAACTCCTCTTCATCCTGTAATAATAGTAGGCCCCTTCACCAAATGGGGGGTTGATTTTATGAATTGTAATCCAGTTTTGGCTGGAGGCCATCATCATATAATTGTTGCCATCGACTACTTCACCAAGTGGGTCGAGGCAATGCCTACTGTTAAGGTGGATGGAGAAATGACCGCTTATTTCGTTTTCAACCAGATCATTGCAAGATTTGGTATACCCAAAGAGATCATGACTAATCATGGTCATCATTTTCAGAACAGCATGATGACCAATCTGTACACCATGTTAGGTTTTCGACAGGAACATTCATCTTCATTTTACCCGAAGGCGAATGGTCAAGTCGAGGCAGTCAATCAAACTTTGAAGACTATCTTTCAAAGGACTATTAATGACAGTAGAAATAACTGGCACATTATGTTGTATCCTTCTCTTTGGGCCTACCGATCCAATGTAAAGACAGCTATCGAGTTCTCTCCCTTCGGACTGGTACATGGGATAGAGGCAGTCATTCTGGTTGAATGCGAGATTCCTTCATTGAAGTTGGCTATCCAACTTTTACCTGACACTTCAGTCTGTGAAAATACTCACAGCAGATCTAAGAGATGATGTATACCTCACAAGAAATAATTTAGGAATAAGATTAAGACTGGTCAATGCAGTAAGATGAGCAACAGAATAATAATACAGTAGAACTCGGATAGAAGCAAAAATAATTCACACACACTGATTAATTAATCACAATATGGACAAATAAGTAGTACAATGCATGAGGATTCGAATGCCAAGGTGGCAATTTGAATTAGCCTTCATGGAGTGATCAAAAGATCATTGGAGTGTCATCGGAACACAACTGGTCTCATCGGAGCACAACTGGAAGTCTTCATCATCATCAGTGGAGTCATCAATGCTCAAGTAAATGTCAACCATCAGTCAAACTGAGTCTAACTGAGGGTGGTAGGTGTAACTGGAACTAACTGAATGAAGGAGGCTCAGTGGAGGGTGCATGAGGAGCTAACTAAAGTCAGAATAGGTAGTCATGTCTCATCGGAGGTCAATTGGAGTGATAACTGCAGTGAGGAGTCAGTCTAGCCTCAAATCAAGGAAAGACTGGTGGGTAATTGAAGTAAACTGGACTGGTAGGTGAGAAAGGCGCCCTTCTTCAGTGGAAGGTGAGAATTGGGCACATGGTAGGATAGGAGGGATTAATCTGAGTGGAAAGTAGCTCCCGAGTGCTGGGAGACTAAGGACTGGGTGCTGGAGGTGTCAACTTGATGACTGGCCAACATGCGGATGCATGTAGAATGCATGCTGCATGCAGGAATGCATGCAAGACTGAAAATGCAAAGGATGAAAATGCTAGTAGGACTAGGATGGAGTATAGGGATATCCTAACACTCCCCCTTAATCCATCCTGGGCCCTAGTAACTAAGACCAAAGGTCACCCAATACAATGAATAATAACAGTTAATAAACCGAGGAAATGGGGACAACCTCATGGGAAAAAATACCCCCCCTCAAAATAGATTGTAAGGCACACACAAAAATAAATGCTCCAAACTCAAGCAGGTGTGATGCTTGGTCATATGTCTGGAGGTATCTTCTTCTTGGGAAGAAGTGGATCATGCTCAAAAGGCATGTGCTTGTACTTTCTCTTCAGATCGAATGTGATGAGAACAAATCCAAAAGTATGAGGATGATCCTTGAACCCGTGATTCGATTCAGCTGAGGTAGGATCAAATCTATGAATGTGCAGATAGTCTTTTGTCTTCTCCTTCAAACCATCATGGGTGAGATTATGCCAAAAAGAACCATCAAATAATAGTAAATGTTTTGAATCCAAATCAGATCCAAGACTTAAAGAATGGTTTCTTAAGATCTCCTTTGAACCATTTGAGGTGAGATCTAAACCATTGAATGCATGAGAAATTATCCCAAGCGAATGGCAATGGCCATCAAATATCAGTGTTTGCTTGGAATCCAAATTAGATCCAAGACTTGAATTATGGTTTCTTGAGATCTCCTTTGAACCATAATAGGTGAGATCAAAACCAATAAGTGCATGAGAATTTATCCCAAGCGAATGGAAATGGTTTCTTGAGATCTCCTTTGAACCATAAGAGGTGAGATCAAAACCATGGTGTTCATGAGAAATTATCTCAAGCAAATGGCAATGGCCATATTCTTCAATAACCTTCTGAAAGCATGGAATAATGATCATATAATAGTGAATAAGAGGTGATATATCAAGGAGAGCGAATGCATTACCTCCAATGACTGATTTGACCTCCAAAACATTCAATAGATCATGATGCAAACCCATAGACTCTGGTGCAAGAGAGGATTTAGGACCTTCTGCAATTTCTACAGTGTGAGCTGGCACAGAATTCGAAATAGAAGAAATTTGGAGTATGAGTGTAGAATCTGCAAGTTCTTCTTCTTTGTGGCAAACTTCAATATGAGATATGTTTGATACTGATTCATGATCAATGAGATCATCAAGGAGGGCAAATGCATCACTTTGCTTTCTCTCGAAATGGTTTGGACCAATCCCTTCATTCTGTCTGCCAAATCTTTCATCCAAGTGGGCCCATAGCTCTTTTGGAGATTCAACAGAAAAGAAGTGGTGTACCATGCATCGAGACATAGCAAGCATCATGTCTCCACAGACACTGTCACCTTTATTTAACCAGTCATTCTCTTCTTCAGAGGATTCGAACTCTCTTTCAAAACAATAATCAAAGAGATCATGTCTCTTCAAATATGCTATCATTTTTTGTTTCCATTCATCATAGTTGAATGGAGAAATAGGAGGGATTTCTTTTGAATTCATGGAAGCTGTAGAAGACCTGCAAAAACAATAGAAAAGTCTGCAGTTGTTACTGCTGCAAAAAATGCAAAAACTGCTGCAATTGCTGCACTCGAAATCTTGATAATAACCTGCAAAAAACTCTCAGGAATGGAGATAAACAATACTCTCAACAGGCTCTAATACCATGTGAAAATCCTCACAGCAGATCTAAGAGATGATGTATACCTCACAAGAAAGAATTTAGGAATAAGATTAAGAGTGGTCAATGCAGTAAGATGAGCAACAGAATAATAATACAGTAGAACTTGAATAGAAGCAAAAATACTTCACACACACTGATTAATTAATCACAATATGGACAAATAAGTAGTACAATGCATGAGGATTCGAATTCCAAGGTGGAAATTTGAATTATCCTTCATGGAGTGATCAAAAGATCACTGGATTGTCATCAGAGCACAACTGGTGTCATCGGAGCCTAACTGGAAGTCTTCATCATCGTCAGTGGAGTCATCAATGCTTAAGTAACTGTCAACCATCAGTCAAACTGAGTCTAACTGAGTGTGGTAGATGTAACTGGAACTAACTGAATGAAGGAGGCTCAGTGGAGGGCACATGAGGAGCTAACTGAAGTCAGAATAGGTATTCATGTCTCATTGGAGGTCAATCGGAGTGATAACTGCAGTGAGGAGTCAGTCTAGCCTCAAATCAAGGAAAGACTGGTGGGTAACTGAAGTAAACTGGACTGGTACGTGAGAAAGGCACCCTTCTTCAGTGGAAGGTGAGAACTGGGTGCATGACAGGATAGGAGGGCTTAGTCTGAGTGGAAAGTAGCTCTCGAGTGCTGGTAGACTAAGGACTAGGTGCTAGAGGTGTCAACTTGATGACTAGGTAGCATGCGGATGCATGAAATGCATGCAGAATGCATGCAAGACTGAAAATCCAAAGGATGAAAATGCTAGTAGGACTAGGATGGAGTATAGGAATATCCTAACACAGTCTTGGAAGAACGTTTGTTGCATTTAGAACATCTGGATGAGCAGCGTCGTGACGCGCTCACAGCAAACGAAACACACAAGAACCGATTCAAGGGACAGTACGATAAGTCTGTTAGACCTAGGGTATTTCTCGAAGGAGACCTTGTTCTGCTCTGGGATTAGGACAAGGAATCTTTAGGGGCTGGCAAGTTTAAGTCCATGTGGCTTGGTCCCTACATAGTTTCTAAGGTGCTGAAGAAAGGTGCATACGAGTTAATAGACTATGAAGGTAATAAGTTGTCTGAGCCTAGAAATGGGCTCTACCTGAAGAAGTACTTTGCTGAGGCATCTATGTTTTTTCATGTATTATAGTTGTACATTTTTGCAGAGTTAGTTTTTGTTTACGGTTGTAGTTACGTCTTATGCAATTATTGCTTTGTGTTTCAGATATTGACTGAACACTTTATAGGGTTTGCTGATGGCGCTAGTCGCCACACCCATCAGTTGGACGCGGCTGCTTGGGTTATTTACTCACCAACGGGCCAACTGGTACCTTCGGGAGGGGCTTGTTTAGGTCCCACAACGAACAATGTGGCTGAATACAGTGTAGTCATAGAGCTACTCCAAGATGCTTTGTTCCATGGAATTTCACATTTGGAGGTACAGCTCGACTCATAGTTAGTTGTTTTTCAGTTAATGGGTGTTTATCAGGTTAGAGATCCTACTTTGCTACATCAGTTTATGCGCGTTAAGATACTTGGGAGACAGTTTGAGTATATCACATATCAACATATTCCAAGGAGCTTGAATGCATTAGCTGATTCATTTGCAAACTACGTTTTAGATTGGCATTTGCATCATTCACACACATAAGTAATTCATGCTTAAAACACAATAACACACATGTAAATATATCCGATACTGTATATATATAATCCGTGTCAAAAAATAATATGAGTTTGAGTAATAAATTTGTCACTGAGTCATGTCATAAGATACAAAATTGGGCTCGATGGCCTAAAAAATATACATAGAATATCTTTCTCCTATGGAGAAAGAGGGGCCTCATCTGCCTCTACTGCCTCTCGGTAGCATATGACCAGCCTAGCCACTTTCCGCAGTAGCCTAATCCAGGCTAGGGGCACACCAACCACATTCTCCTGCATGTTGAGCGGCATCTGCTCGATCCTGTAAGTCAGAATGTCATGAGTCAACCGACTCATCTTCCCCGTAATGGTTCCCAGCATGGCATCAGCTACACCCACTACCACTAGCCTCACGAAAGTGCGAGGGTGTCCCTCGAGATGTACTAGTCCAACATCTGCACATGACACTTTGTTTCAGTATTTCAAACTCATCATAAAAATCATATATATAAAAATTGTAAAAATTTAATAATTTTCAAAAGCATAAACATACCTATCTCTCCCCAGGCTGCTCCTAGAGGAAGGATTAGCTTAGGATCATTGCAGAAGTCTATACCCGCATATGGAAAGTGCTCGAGGGCTGGCACTTGTCTTTCCCACCAACCCAAGAAATCGCCCTCATGGTAACAGAAGTTTCTCTCGCCACCACCCTGGTGGAGGAAGATCTCACCCCAACGAGACATCATTGGCTCACGAGGATTAACTGGGGGCAAGGGCATGCCCAAACTCATAGCAGGCACCCTCTCAAAGAAGAAGGGTCAAAGTATGCTTCTGTACCCAAAGTTCTTCATCCTCCCAGTATTATACCCCGAGAGTTGAAGCTTCATGTTGGCCATAAGACTTGAACACCAGTCATACACTTTACCGTGCAAACATTCAGTACCTATGTGCATATAATGCCTCGAAGCAAGATGTTGCGTAGCACTCCCTCCCATCCGGTTAAGAATACTCACGATGACTTTGAGGGGGAAGCTTGCAATAGTTTAGATCAGAATATGACTACCGGATTTCTCAGTTCCTGGTAGGAAGTAAGCATTCACATACTCTTGCACGGACAAGGCACCCACATTGCGTGAGGACCCTTTCAAGTTCACAAAGTCTACCCTCCAAGAGAGACCCGTGATAAAGTAGATGTCGTCTATGGTGATTTCCAGTATTTCTCCTTGGATATCAAACACCAGTGCCTCGACATCCCAGTATTGGACAAGCCTCTCAAGCAAGCGGTTTAGTGCCCGCATGTTGACCATTCTATAAAATTTCAATAGTCTACATATTTGGAGTGCATGGAGGGTCACCGGATCTTGTAATGCTATTCGATTCACGCCAGACAAGAACCACCCTACCAAGCAACAGTCAAATTTTTAGTCTTTTTCATTTGTTACCTCACTTTCAGGGGTTTACGCTACCGTGTGCACTAGACAGTCACGCTTGAGCGCTGCTCTGTCTACACTAAACCATCACACTTGGCTAGTATGTGTTGCGTTTTCTCAGATACAGTAGCGCACACGCAGAAACACATGATGAACATTGCTAGAAAATGATTTTGACCATGAAAATTGACAAAAAGTGCATCAAATAGCAAGTATGGGAGGAATAAACTTACTTGGTGGAAGTAGAAGCTTGATCGGTGGCCCGGTTTGATCGCAGTGGATGGAGGAAGATCAAGGTTTTTCTCCAATTTTGCCCTAAAAACTTCAATTGTGATATTTGATTTTTCAATTTGAAATTATTTATATAAAATAGACTTTGATTTTTACCCACTTTTTGCAAAAGTGTATAGTTTCAAATTGTCCCTAAAAGGTTCTATTTAATCACTAATACCTACAAATTTTGGTGAGTTAAATTTAATCTAGATATTTCAAATTTTCACTAGAAGTTCTAAGTGTTAAACCAGATATGACTTAGTTTCTTTAGTGACAAATCAATATAAGCACCATATTGTCATTATTATTTCATTGAGGAAATTTGTCGATAGTTACTAACTCGATTGTTGATATCCTATTCTTTGGAAGGTCATGAACTTATGATCCTAGAAGCTGTCTTTTTAAGTCGTTTTAAGCTCTTGTTTTGACTATTGAAAAACTAAACAAGATTGCCAAGCATACTTGTTCTTTTTAAGCTCATTAAAGGAATTGAAGGTACATCCGCTTAGGTATAAGTTTAACCCTTTTCCGGAATTTTGCAGATTACTTACGAAAAAGGAATACTCTAGTCATACGTGGCTAGAAGAGTTCTTCTCTCATTGTTTTAAACTTTTTCGGGGGAGGAGACTAACTATATGAAAAAGGATGTTTGGAGCCTTCTTTAGGGTTTTTAGGCTCTCGAAACATGAAAACACCAAGCGAGCACTCACCTACTCGGGCTCGATGTGAAATCCATGAGAGGGTATATAGAGGATTGTTTAAGTTTTTTAGACTCTATAAACCGGAAAACACTGGCGAGCATGTACCAACCCAGGCTCGATACTAAAATCCACGGGTAGGTGTATGGAGTTATTGTTTAAGTTTTTCAAACTCCTTAAAATTGAAAACACCGACAAGCAAGAACAGATCTCGGCTCAATATTAAAATCCAGAGATCAGTATTATGGAGTATTCTTCTATCTCTTCTTCGAACTCTATAAACAATGAAGAAGGTCCTGAGTCTTCCTCCCATGGGCTCGTTAAAATCTTACATGGTTGGACTTATTGAGTTTTCTTTCTTGGACTCATTAAAACAACAAGAAGGGCATTCTTTTACAAAAAAGAATAAGGGATGAGAAGGGTATATCACATCTTTTCAGTTTCAAAGGAAGTTAAGTCAGTCATGTCCTTGAACATAGCACCTACTTGAGCCTTTCATGTCAGTTGGGTTTTTAGTTTTTGACCTTAGGGTGAACCTGATCTCTGAGTTTTTACTCCCCCGGTTGGTTATTCTTCCAACCATATGGAGGGTCTGTTAATGTCTCCTACATTGCAGGGTTATATCACTTCCCCTTCCTGTTGAAAACTGCCTAAGTCACTTTGTGTCATGCTCACTGTTCAAGGATACAGCCTGTGTCGTCCATTCTGCAGTTTAACTTGACTTCATGTGTCGGTTATCCTGGTGTCAGTTTGTTTCATCTTGTTACTTGTCCTACTCCACATTAGCTCATGCCTTTTGAGTGTTCCTCGTGTTGGATGATGGAGGATGCATTAAGGCCTCCCTTCCAACGGACTTCTTCCCATCGACTTCAGCTCATTATGCTCTGGGAACGAAGTTTAAAGTTTCGGTTAGTACCTTGGGGATTGCAGTCATCAGTGGCATTTTCCCTCACTGTTGAATAATGGGAATACATCAATTTCTCTTCTTCGATAGGTTCCTCAAGTGTTTGACTTCAAGTCCACTTATTCACACTTGTTGGAACGTACTAGGTACCTTGGACCCCATTATCATTATCCATGGAATTCCTTGCGTTTGTTAACGGTATACATCAATGACCAGTAATCAAACGATACCCCCCATGTTCGACCTCAGCTCATTTATTCACATGGTTAGGGTTTGTACCTTGGGTTGTTTTGGATGAAGACCTTGGGACCCTGATAGCATCACCATATTTATGTTATCACCCAAGCTGCGCAAGACTGAGCCTCACTCATTTTTGGCTCTTCATGAGACATAGATCCAGCTTGTTGTTATGGCTATGATCTCTCATCTGTGTCATGGATCCATGCTTGTATTTCAGTGGCCATGCTATATATACATCTCCTATTTATGTATCGGAGATCATGTTGTATCATGCTACACATCTATATGATGTCAATATTGTAATTGCTCGCTGACCTTGATCGTTGTTTCAGGTACTTTTGTGACTTGGTTCTGCGGTTTCTTGCTCCTCCTCTGACTTGGAATTATAATGGATTTTGGCCATTGTTTCCCTCTGACCTCACACATTAGGGGGTATCTGTTATAGGTCAAATCTGCACTTCTTCGTCTGTGATCACATTGCCCTGTCGATCACACAAAAGGACACCATGGATTGAAGAGCTAGGTTGACCTAGATGTGATATGGTTGGAATTACACTCTGCAGCTAAGAATATTAATGTTTCTACTGGTTTCACAGCATGTGCGCTACTCTTTGCATAGTAAACCAACGCATATCTTGAGATGTGCACTACTTTGCTCAAGGACAACCAACACACACCTTAAAAAATCTTGCAAACGCTTGTTGCAAAGCACAAAAGTTGCTCTCTGTGTGCTACTCTTGTTGTATGAAACCCGCGCACATCTTAAGATGAAATCAAAAAATATATTAAGATTACGAATTGGGATTAGTTGAAGTTGGTTCTGCAACTTCCCCAACCTCCCAATTCAACCACCTCTCGATTCCAACTGCCTACCTTGTCCCATAAATACAAGGAGGATCCATGAGAGAGGGACCTAGAAGGAATGCTTTAAGTGTTGTTACGCTGGAGGAATTCCCAAGTCATTGTGAAGAGAAGGAGCCCAGGTATATTTGTACTGATTCATGTTTCTTTGACAATAAAAAGGTGTAAATACCCTTCCTGTCCCAAATCGAATGTATATTGGATTGTATGTTCATTTGGTTTAATATCTTATTGTAGTTGATGTTTAATTGCTTTCAACTTCATCATATTTATTGCAGTCAAGATACGCTGAGGAAGGTTTCCTTTGTGTTGTAGATTCATCATAGTGGAAGACCAAGCGAAAGCTAGGACCAGTCGTCGATAAAAGGTACATCTTTCGATATGTTGATCTCTTTCCATTTGTAGGAACTAAATGCAATGCAATGAATGTATTTACCTGTTACCCCGCCCAAGTTGGTAGTGTCTTCTCCTCACTATAAGGTATTAATCCTGCACAACACTAGGTTGTTGATAGCTCCTGGTATTTTCATTGTGTGGCAGTCGTTTGTTTCATCCTACAGTGTGATTTTGTTCCTTTAATTGTTGGAGCGTAGGAGCGTTGTCGAGTTGGAACTTGGAATCATCGTTGAAAGGGTTGTTGAGAGGGGATTTTTTTCTATGTTATCTTGTCCGTGGTTACAAATGTGATAAATTGGTTAAGCAGTGGTCGGGATGGTGTACGCAAGTCATCGATATCTCTTGGCATTTTCATCGTGTTGTGGTCATGCATTATTGTTGGACCGTATTCGCATTCTCGAGTTGGAACTTGGTGTTTCCGGTGAAGGGGATTTGGCATCTGCATCCTTTTCGGCGTGATTGCGTGTCAAAGAACTGCGAGGTGTATTGAGTGTTCAATTCAACTGTGAATGTGTGAAAACTTTGTTGGGAGCCGAGGTAGGTATGAATTTGCTTAAATGTTTTCTAGTGGGATTGATTGAATTTCCTTTGTTGGAAGGGTTTCTGCTGCTTCGTCCCGCCTGAGATGATATTTATTTTTCAAATACCGTTTGGTAGGTTTATTTAATATGAAATAAAATCCTTTTTCATTTTTTCGCAACCTCCAGTTACCTGTATATTTCCAATTGAAACGGTTTATGTTGCTTTCCTTTGGAAATAATTTTTTTCCCGCCCCCCTGTTTCTGTTGGCGATGAACCAGTTGTGGCAGAAACCTTTGCGTTTCAGTCAAAACTAATGCACAGGTCTGAAAAAAGGAAATTTTTAATATATATTTATCATTGAGGATGATAGACTAAATGTATTTTAGTTTTGTTGTTTGTAATTATAAATTAGTTTCAATATTGATTGAAGCCATCCCACTCAATGTTTGAGTTTGGTATTGTAGCCATGTTTTATTGGATGTTCAATTGCTATTATCCTTTAACAGATGGATGATTTTTTTTAGGGTCTCTATGGAAAAACTCTAAAACAAAGAACTCGTTAAACAATGTCCAGTGCCTAATAATACAATGACTATATTTTTGGATAACATTCACTATGTTCTTTTTGTCCAATGGGTGGACATTTGTTGCTTTTAGCATAGCTTAACTAGATTAATAGAAATTGATCTATACCCTTTTTGTCGCAGGAAGTGGCCTTCAATTGCTAGGTTTGGATTTGTTGCTGCTAATCTAGATCAAGGATACGACAATGGATAAGCATATAAAAAATATTGTAATATTGTTGGTCTTTTTTGGTTCCCCCCTGGTTGCAGAAATCCTCGCATTTTCTGTGTGGCCCTTTATGTGAATGTTCTCAGAATACAACGCGTACTCCTAACCCTCGATTTGTTTCTTAAAAATGGTTGGTTTCAAGCCAGTTCAGTTAACCCAGTATGATTTTCTACTTATTGTTCTGGTCGAGGTTTGTAGATTAAGGTGACCCCAGTTTTCCTATGAAAGATGAGAGCGTAGTGAACACATATGTTCATGATATTTTCAGTGCTTGAAAATCTTAATATTCATTGAAGTTGTCAGCTCATTGATTTAGAGTCGGTGCTGCAAAAGTCTATGATTTTTGCAAATTTTTCCCAAGGTTTTCAGGCCCCCAAAGTTTTGCAATTTTTCCACCTCCATGTTTATGCTTGTTGAGTTACACTGATTTTTTGCCCATTCTTTGCTCTTTTTCCCGATTTCTCAATCAAGTTGATAGCAATTCATTGATTCATTGCTTGAATATGCAATGTAAATTCCAAAAGCATCTTAGAAACAATATAGCGATATTGCACCACATTGTTCTTGCACTTATGTGAATTGTCAGTTGTAATCAGAGTTGCATATCATTCATGAAATGGGATTTCAGCAAATGAAATATTGGCATGGACTGATCTATACATTAGAAATTAGTATAGAGGAGAGAGTCACAATGTTGGCAGGGATAGATTTCATTTATAAGAAATTGTTGATGTGTGAGGATCGAGTTAAATGTTGTCTACTTATGTTGTGTAGCTACCAAACATTATGTGCATTCCCTAGTTTGATGGTCATAGTGGTTCATTGTCAGAGCCATGTTGCATTAGGGGATTGGTCACATATGAATCAATACTCTTGTTCTATAACATCAATTTCATAGTGTCATGTTGTAATTCCTTTAATCAAATAAGGATTTGATTGCTTTGCAATAAGAATTGTAATTTTCTATGTGATCAACATTGTAATTTCCTTTGTGATCATCAATTGCAAGTTGTTTCATGGTTTGATATCTTGTTTTGGTGTATGTATAAGGATAACTAAAATTGGTTTTTGTTAATATGTATTGTTATAATCTGAGCTTCTTTTTCCAACAACCTGTGTCCTTGACTTGTCAATAGACGTTGCAATTCTAGAGTTCCTTTTACAAGGGTTTGATCTTTCCCTCTTCAAATACTTTTGGATTTGTGGGATGCAAAATGACATTCATATTTCTTTTTTTGTTTAGGAAAACCATGGTTGTCACAACTTTGTATGTTGTCCAATTTTGTATATATAATGCTTTTCATTGAGCGTTGTACTCAAACTTAGTTCTAAAGTTTGTTCGAATGAATTTTCCTATCATGGATTATTGTTAGTTTTGAGACTTTGCAAAACATCGGATAACTGAAGCATGCCTTTGGTGAAATTCCCTATGCTGTATATTTGTTAAGTGTTTTTTTTCCTTTTCTATTTACAAACAATAAGGGAAAAAAGGAATTCCAGTACTTATTGTTGTTTGAAGTTTGTGGGCAATGCGAGCTCTAGCTTAGACAACATATCATGGCAGTTATTATTTGCTTAGCTTTGTTGACATAATTAGATAACTTCTCATTGTTGCATGTATAGATAAATTTTCTTTTCAAGATCATAACAAATCTGGATGGATAATCTTATTTTACTATCAGCATTTGCAAAGACATGTATATGTCAAGTGCACCTTCGTAGCAACTAGTTTGGGGTTAGTGCATACATCATGGTGATATAGACATGTAGATGTATTCTATGGAGTTTTAGATTATTCGCTATGTTATATACATTTGTTTTCCAATGCCATTATTATTAATAGAAAGATGGGCTATTTAGGTAGTTGGGCAATATTGGTTAAACATACTAGATTAGTATGTTAAATTATTGTTAATTTTTCCAGGGAATAGATTCTAGATATGGTTCTCTAGAATTTGTTGTTGTGTCCTTCCCTTTATTTGATTTTAGATTGAAGTAGAAAGCTTGCTCTGGTCTTCTTTATATTATTATTAATTATGAGAGCATTTTGAAATAATATGTGTTAAAGTTACAAAATGATTTCAATAAACATTTCACTTTTTTATCACAGGAAAATTTATTTGAAAAGAGAATGAACATATAATATTTGTATTGTTGGAATTTATTTATTTTCTATTTCAAATAATCAAGGTATGGTTAGAATTGCATAATCCACTCAATCATTATATAGTCAATACATCCACGCTCAACAAGAGCATCATGTCACTCACAAAAATTGAACCCATTGAATTGAGATCCAAAAAACTATTATTAAATTTTTATAAGACCTTCCATAAATATAATCTCTATGTTTATTATTTTTTTTATTGTAAATGGTTATTGTTCTTATGAGAACTCATTGGACACTTCACCTACAACCTGTTGCACAAACTCTTTTCCGCCCCTTACAACCTAAAGAGTAAACCGTTCCTACGAAATAGCATTTGAAACCACCTTATTTAGTGGAAACTATTTTAGATGGGTTTCACTTGCTCATGGGAAATGCAAGTAAAGTCACATTGCATTCTAAAGTTAGTTTCACTCTCATTGATCTATGTGAGAAAACCAACATAGGCGGAGCTTGGAATGATTGTTGTTTGCAATTTAAACTCTCCCATTATGTTATAGCATTGTTGGTCACTGGTTCAGGTGTTAAACTTGAAAGTATCTATAGAGTTTCTATCAAGATTGAACAACATGTAACCGTTGGTGATTACATACTTCATGTCAAATTAGCAATTAAAACTAACCAAATAGTGGAATGAACTTGGACATAGAGCCATGGAATGAACTTTTCCATAATTGGTATAGGTTCTTGAACATGGATTTTGATTTTGTGGTGGATCATATTTGAATAATTAGTCATGCATCTAGGATTTGGTCTTCAAGCACTAGATAGTGGAACTTGAACCATTTAAGAAATTTATCCAGTCATCCCATGCTAAAAGTCCAAGAACATGTTATTTGCATTTGTCTTGACAATTAACTAGTCAAACCGTTGATACAACTATTGCTTGGTCAAATCGGTTGTTGCTTGATCCAATTGCATACATAGATAAATACAACTTCCTATGATCAGAATTTGTCTATGTGTTGCACTATGCACTAAGGTCAAGTTTAAATACCAAGGTAAAGTCTATTCGATGTTGAGATACTTCATACAAGCCAGCCTACGTTTCCATTTTATCATTTTGAAGGCGATGACTGTGTTTTTTAAAACATTTAGCAATGAAGTATTTTGAACAAAGCAAGTCCACTAGGATACAGTGAAATTCAATTGAGCATTCTTATTTGTGCCATGATAGATTACAATATTGAAAAACCTTGGTCCAATTATGAAAATGAACTTGCTTTTCATATTTACCGCAGTTTTTCCCATAACAACAACAATTGCTTTCTATTTTCTGGGATTTCAACAACATCGTATTCAAGGATCTGTTTCTATCATTGATTAAGGGAAATAATTTGTAGGATAGCTATAACTAATGCAATTCAAACTTGAGGCTCAATTTTATTCTCTCTTGTTCACAAAACATATATAGAGTAGGAATAACAAGAGGAGAATAAAAATTCTTTCCCTAGGAGTGAAAGGCCATAGCTTTTTCAATTTCTTGGTGATACAATACATTGCCTTGTAGAATGATTTGGTAAATTGATTCTCCCAATGCTTTGACAAACATCTCTCCCTTTCTTCCACTATGTTTCTACATTCATTTCCATTTGCATAAGGTGACAAGGAAATATAGGATTTCAACAACATCATATCCAAGAATATGTTTCTATCATTGATTGAGGGATAGCATTTGCAGGATAGATATAGCTAATGCAATTCAAACTTTAGGCTGAATTGTCTTCACTCTTGTTCACAAAACATATATAGAGAAGGAAGAGCAATAAGAGGATAAAAATTTTCACCATAGGAGTGAAAGGCCACAACTTTTACAATTTGCTAATGGTGCAATGCATTGCCTTGTAGAATGCATTGGAAAATTGATTCTCCCTATGCTTTGTCAAAGATATCTCCCTTTCTTCCCTTTCGTTTCTTCGTTCATTGTCATTTGCATAAAGTGACAAGGAAAAAGGTGGTTTGATGAATATTAGTTGTATTTTGAAATGTTCCAGTACACATGCTTACTGAACTTGATAAATCGTCTAAGATATTTTCCAAGACTAGCTATGTGAAAGCAACATTCGAATCCTATTTCAAAGAAGGAATTCCCTCGTGATTATAGTAGTGCTTCTAAATACGGTGTTATGATCTTATTATGTATAGGGTCCTTGACAATTAGTTTTAGGCAATACGGTATCTTGACTATTGTTCCCTCCTCTATAGATTGCGATAATACATATTTGAAATCTTTTTTTTTTTCATTTTCCAATTGTCTGGACATCAATCTATGTGGGAAGGAAAGGGGGTGTTGCAGCTACTTCCATCAACACACACTGATCTCCAAAATGCAGAAAATTCACCTACAAGACAGTCACAGCTCACTGTAATCTTCAACATAGTCACAGCTGACAGTAATAGCTAACTGTTTCACTCAACAGTAACCTACAGGACTGTTGCAGTTGACTGTTTCAGCAATATTTTGATAACCCCTGTGTTCATAAACTTAACCAATATTCTTCTTCAACATTTAAACACATTTAACACATAAAATAACTCTAATTGCTACAGCAAAAAATAACTTCACACAAATGAGTTTTCAAACTCAAAATGACAACGTACACAGAAAAATTATGGGTTTTACTTCAACTGATATTTGTGTTACCCTCTGTCTCACTCACTGCAAATCACGATTACAATACTGGGTATTTATAGTATTTCAGCCTAATGGATCATTAAATGTTAATTGGCCCTTCGTAACAAAATCTGATCTGCAAAACTAAATGCTCCATTACAAGCTGTTACAGACTGACAAAATAGAAAAAACTGCGTTGGCCCTTCAGAATAGAAATTATTGGCATGCGATTGTTGGCCTGAGTCTGTAAAGACAAAATGTATTAATGGTAATGGCTTTTCACGATTTAATAATATGATTTCAATCAGTGAATGCCTCTTCAAATAATTAAGTGACTAAGGCGGTGTGGGAGTGGCAACACTTCAAGAACTTTGCGGTTACAAATATAGGCGGTGCTGCCTCTTCAAAATTTTGGCGGACATCTGTGCAGGCGATGGAGTAATTAAACGACGTTTCTAACATTCTCCCCCTTAATTACTACACTCAAAAAATAAAATTTCGAAATACTGAATTTCTGTTACAGCTTACAAACCCCAATGTTTTTCCTATGAAACTCAAACAACTCTTTCCCCAGAGGTTTTGTAAATAGGTATGCAAACTGATTTTCCGATCTGCAAAATTCCATGCTGATTTCATTCTTGTTTATCAGTTCTCGAATGAAATGATACCTTGTATAAATATGCTTACTTCTTTTATGAAATACATGATTTCTTGATAGTGCAATCGCTGATTTGTTGTCACAGAAAATCTGTGTTGGTTCATCTTGTTCATGCTGCAACTCAGAAAGAGTTCTTCTCATCCACACAGTCTGACATGTAGCTGTTGTTGCTGCAACATACTCTGCCTCAGCAGAGGATAGTGTCACTATGCGCTGCTTCTTTGAAGCCCATGCTGCTTATCCCAATCCAAAATTGAATACATATCCAGATGTACTCTTTCTATCATCTGTAGAACCTGCAAAATCACTGTCAATATATCCAATCAACTTAAAATTTGAGTTTGATGTGTACTGGATACCAAAATTTGTTGTTCCGGCAATATATCTCAGAATCCTCTTTCCAGCTTGCCAGTGGGTATTCTTTGGGGACTCCATAAATCTCGAAATCATACTTACTGCAAACACTATATCAGGTCTTGTTGCAGTCAAGTACATTAGACTTCCTACCAGTCTCTTATAAATCGTTGGATCAACTTTTGACCCATTATCCTCCTTACTGAGTTTTGTACCAGTTGCAATTGGTGTTACAACTAGCTTACAATTCATCATTCTAAATCTTTTCAGTACATCATTTGCATACTTAGCTTGATTTATAAAAATACCATCACTTCAATATCAAGAAAATATTTCATCAATCCTAAATCAGTCATCTCAAACTCTATTTTCATGGCTTTCTTAAACAAATCTACTAAAAGATATCCAGTGAAGATCAAATCATCAACATATAAGCAAACAATCAGTATCTTACCTTCTTGGTTTACCTTTGTATACAAGGTTGGCTCACTTGGACTTCTGCTGAATCCTTCACTATTCAAATATTCATCAATCCTACTGTACCAAACTCTAGGTGCCTGCTTCAATCCATACAATGCTTTCTTTAATCTGTAAACTTTGTCATCCTGTCCATCAATTTCATATCTAGGCGGTTGTCTCACATAAACCTCTTCTTCTAAAGATCCATTCAAAAATCCAGACATTACATCCATTTGATATACATACCACTTATTATGAGCAGCAATAGCTAATACCATTCTTACCATATCTAGTCTGGCTACAGGTGCAAACGTCTCATTATAATCAATACCAGGTTGTTGACTAAACCCCTGAGCTACAAGTCTTGCTTTGTATTTTTCAATTTCACCATCAGCATTTAACTTAGTTTTGTAAATCCATTTGACACCAATACAATTTTTATTATCAGGAAGATCTACAAGATCCCAAGTATTATTTCTTTATATGGCATCAATTTCTTCATCCATTGCTTTTATCCAAACATCCTTTTTAACTGCTTCATCAAAACTTATAGGATCACATGGTATCAATGCAAAATTTGAAAATTGATCTACTTCATCATTCTGTCCATACAGTTCTCTTAAACTTCTAGTCTTATGACCTCTAACTCTGTTTCTCAATGAAGCTAATGTAGGATTTGATTCATTACTTACCTCTGATCCTATTCCTTGTCGTCCATCAACACTTGATGGTTCACCACATTCTTGAGTTCTGGGCGTTCTGGCAGGTGTCCTTACTGCTGGTGTAGGCGTATGTGGAGTTAACTGTCCACCCTGTACGTCCTTCTGATCACCTTCATCTTCTGCGTGAGATGTAACATCGTCCTCTGCAACCAACTTATCTATGCTGCCATCCCATGCTTCGTTTTCCTTAAACATCACATCTCTGTTGATTACATACTTCTTGGCGATTGGGTTATAGAGTCTATATGCTTTAGATTCTTCACTATATCCAACAAAAATACATTTCTGACTTCTGTCATCTAACTTTCTCCTCATCTCTTCAGGTATATGTGCATAAGCTACACAACCAAAAATTCTTAAATGAGATATGCTGCTACACTTACCATTCCATGGTTGCTGTGGAACTCGATCCTTCACACTCTTAGTTGGGATTCTGTTCAGAATGTACACTGTGCAAGTAACAATGTCTCCCCAATATTCATCTGAAAGATGCTTCTCCTTCATCATACTTCGAGCCATGTTCATAATGGTTCGATTCTTTCTTTCTGCTACTCCGTTTTGCTGTGGAGTGTAGCGAGCAGTAAACTGTCTTTTAATTCCATGATATTTACAAAATTCCACAAACTCATTCAACATATACTCACCTCCTCTATCTGAGCTCAAGACTTTAATACATCTGTCACTCTCATTTTCAACCATAGCTTTAAAGCTTTTAAACACATCAAATGCTTGAGATTTCTGTTTCAGCAAATACACCCAAGTTTTTCGACTAAAATCGTCAATGAAAGTCATAAAGTAAACATTACCAGTCAAGGAAGGTGTTTGCATTGGTCCACACAAATCTGTGTGTACCAACTCCAACGGTGCTTTTCCTCTGTATGAGACTCCAGAAACAAATTTCTCTCCATGATGCTTTCCCAATATGCAACTCTCACATGAGCTTGCTGGCTGCTGGATACTGGGCAACCCTTTTGCCATCTGCTTCTTCTGTAGCAGATCTAAGCCACCAAAATGTAAATGGCCATACCTCAAATGCCATAACCATGATTGACCTACCTAAATTCTTAGTTTTATAAGCATTCAAAGAGTTAGTCAAATCATTCCTCATAATCAACGGAAACATTCTATTCTTTGTTATCTCTACTCTAGCTATCAACTGCTTACTTGGATATTTGTCATAAATAGTACATACCTTGTTCTTAAAGAACACTCTGTACTTCTTCTCCAACAACTGTCCCACACTCAATAAATTACACGTTAAACCGGGAACATAATAAACATCATGAATTGTTCTTCTTCTACCATTCTTGGCATATACAACAATCACACCTTTACCATTAACTTTTACCTTACAGTCATTACCCAACTTCACTTAAGACTGAATGCTTGTATCTATACTTGAAAATAACTCCTTATTTCCAGTCATGTGATTACTGCATGCACTATCCAAGAACCATATGTCCTTTGAACTTTCCTGGGTGACATTACAAGTCAAAAACATAGGCTTCTCTTCATTTTCAGCCTCCTCTGTAATGTGTGAAGACATCTTACCAGTATCTGCTTGCTTCTTCCAACACTTGTTAGCATAATGCCCAAATTTCTTGCAATAGAAACATTGAACTTTAGATCTATCATACCTTTGATTTCTTGGCTGCCACGTTCTGTTGCTACTCCCCCTTACACTAGGAGTATTCTGATGTAACTTCTCTTCAGATTCTGAATCATTTCTGCTATCACAATGATCAGCAGTTCGACCTCCTCTTCCTCTACTGCTAGATCTTCCTCTGCCTCTGCCTCTAGTAACATGTAAGTGAGATTTAAAAGCATTTTCTAATGGAGTGTCATCATACCTATTCATTCTTGATTCATGAGCAATCAGGGAACCAGTCAACTCATCAATGTGCATTTGACTGAGATCTTTAAATTCTTCAATATGAACAACTATTGCCTCAAACTTCTTTGGCAAACATCTTAGCAATTTCTCTATGACACGTTGATCTAGGAGGTCTTCACCATACTGTCTCAGCTAGTTTACAGTACTCATAACTTGAGTCATAAAATCATCAACAGTCTCACTGTCCTTCATCTTCAGATTCTCAAAATCCCTTCTTAAATTCTGCAACTTAACATTCTTCACCTTGGTCACACCTTGATAGCAGGTTTCAAGAGTGTCCCAAGCTTTCTTCGAAGACTCAACACTTGATATCTTCGGAAATATCGATTCATTTAGGCCTTGCTCAATAAGGCCAAGAGCTTTGTTGTCCTTCTTCCTATTCTCCTTCAACAGAACAAGCTCGGCATTTGACAGATCCAATTCAACGGCTTGATCAGCTGGCTCTGGATAGCCAATCGTAACAAACTCCCAAAGATCCTGAGCACGCAGGATAGTTCTCATCTTAATAAACCATGTGTCATAATTCCTTTCAGCCAACATAGGAATTTGTGGCTGTACTGAACTGTTGTTAGTAGCCATCACTAATTAAATCCAAATTACTCAAAACAAAAACGAGAGATAAACCTTAACCATGCTTTGATACCATTGTGGGAAGGCAGGGGGGTGTTGCAGCTACTTCCAGCAACACACACTGATCTCCAAAATGCAGAAAATTCACCTATAGGACAGTCACAGCTCACTGTAATCTTTAGCATAGTCACAGCTGACAGTAATAGCTGACTGTTTCACTCAACAGTAACCTACAAGACTGTTGCAGCTGACTGTTTCAGCAATATTTTGATAAACCCTGCATTCATAAACTTAACCAATATTCTTCTTCAACATTTAAACACATTTAACACATAAAATAACTCTAATTGCTACATCAAAAAATAACTTCACACAAATGAGTTTTCAAATTCAAAATGACAGAGTACACAGAAAAATTCTGGGTTTTACTTCAACTGATATTTGTATTACGCTCTGTCTCACTCACTGTAAATCACGATTACAATACTGGGTATTTAGAGTATTTCAGCCTAATGGATCATTAAATGTTAATTGGCCCTTCGTAACAAAATCTGATCTGCAAAACTAAATGCTCTGTTACAGGCTATTACAGACTGACAGAATGGAAAAAACTGCGTTGGCCCTTCAGAACAGAAATGATTGGCATGTGATTGTTGGCCTGAGTCTATAAAGACAAATTGTATTAATGGTAATGGCTTTTCACGGTTTAATAATATGATTTCAGTCAGTGAATGCCTATTCAAATAATTAAGTGACTAAGGCGATGGCAACACTTCAAGAACTTTGCAGTTACAAATCTAGACGGTGCTGCCTCTTCAAAATTTCGGCAGACATCTGTGCAGGCGGTGGAATAATTAAACATTGTTTCTGACAATCTAAACCAAAACATTGTGTATTGTTAATAATTACATCATTGAGTTCATTTTGAGCTTGGTGCAAAAACAAAATTGAATTTTCCTTCTAGCTTTTACATATATATGGTCATTTCAACTTCTTAGTCATATGCACAGAAAAAAGAAAAATAAAAAAAGAGACAAAACAAAAAGAACTAGTTCTTTGATACATATGTCAATTTTTCAAGTTCTTTGAGTTCTTCTTCATGTGATAACCAGTTGATCAAGATTTTGTTTGAATTGTTCTTCTTGTGATAACCATTTGATCAGGATTTCTTTGTGACATGTACATTAAATAGGCTTTGAAATTAGAAATGGAGCATTGCTGCTTACAATAGCATCACTTCGTTGTCTTTTTGCAAATTCAGTTGCCTTCTTTGCAATTTGACCATTGTATTTTTCCCACTGCGTTGTAACATGAAAACAGTGAAAGGAATAAAATGGTTTCATGAACCAAAGTTGGAAATGACACAATTTATTTTGCAATGAAGAAAGCAAACTTTCAAAAAATTGACCATGCACTTGCATCTTCTCAATTATTCTGACTATTGGATTTCCATTACCGCGCGAGATATTTCCTGTTTGATTCCTTGGTTGTGTTATTAATTTTTTATACAACTCACTTGAAATAAGAGAAGGAATAGTCAACCACTTTAGAAATTGCTTGTCCAAGAAGGATCTAGTTACTATTATGTCAATGGAAACAAAACTAAGATCTGGATTCTTGCATAGCCTGCATAATGTAAATGATGTTGAAACATACCTACACAGAATCAACATTTCAGCAGTTTCACCAAATACAAATGGTGAAATTGGTTTATGGGGAGACATCTTCTGTGTTAAATGGTTCTCGAGGTGGTTATATGTTCCAGTTTCAGTTTGGTCATTTGAAAAAAAGAAAACAGTACTTGCATTTCAACTCTGAGAAAGAACAATATCAATATTATTTGCTATTTCATGATAGCAATCCATCATCTGGACATTTTGAGCCATTGTTGTGTTATTACTCAAACAAGCCCATGTCAAATCCAAATATCTCAAACCCTCCATGCATTTTTCCAAATAACATATACACATTCGACTTGCAAATGTCATCGCTTGAGCAAATGCTTTCAAAACAAGGTCTTCATTTATGCAATTGCATCGTCGGTGATTGTCATGATTCACTATTTGAATCCATTTGCAATTTTGAACCAAACTTTGATGTGATGTCTTTGAGAAAGACAATAGCACAAACCTTCTTCAATTTCTATATTGGAAATGACATGAAAGCAATAAATGCATTGAGCGGATATCTTGGTAATAGCATTGTTCAAGACATTTTCTCAATTGCAAATGGGCAAGCTTACATTATCAAGTTATCAATGATTTATATTGTTGAAGGAAACATAGAAGGAGGTGATTTTGAAATTCAATGATTGTGTGAAATGCTACATGTGAAGATATGCATTTGGACTACTGAGACGCATGGCATTTCTATAGATTTCAACCCATCTGAACCCCGTTCACACATCATTTATCTGTTGCGTTCTAGCATTGCAGTTGTACATAGCCACTACCAACCATTGATTTTGTTGCAACACGCCAATAGCTTTTACAATTATTATTCTTCGCATTCCGAATAAGTTGATTTTCCCAAACTAGAAATATTTTCCAACTCAAAAACAGAAGAGTCGATTTTGCATGGAATTGAGGCACGAACTTCAATTGAAACTTGAAGACAATTAGCCAGAGCCAACATTTCAAAAATCCTGAAAAGAAAAAGAAACTTGATTGAAACAAACAAACAAAGCAAATTCAAAAGGAAAAAAAAAACACATACTCTGGCTTCCAAAAAGGCATTTGATTCAATTTCGTTTTCCAAGCACTCCATTCCTATAGAAAAAATGTTTATAAGTATTCATCATCTGAAACAAGCCATAAGAAATCAAAATTCAATTGCATACCAAGAACAAAGAAGTTGTATTGCCATATGCATTAGACCAAAAAGGATTCGTCATTTGAAGCAAGCAATCAGAAAGAAAAACTCAATTCTATGTCAACAAAAAAAAGATCATGCAAGAGCGATAAATGCAACTGAAAAATATCTTGAAACAATTCAAGACACACCCATTCATGCATGTGCAATTTGTCAACGTCTACATTTTCAAAAAGACATATGTGATATTGAAATTGGTCCTTTCTCAAGTTTATCTTGTCTATCAAATCATATGCATTCTGCAAAAGGCAATAGTTATGAACAAGTGTTCAAATATTGTAAGAATGCAATCTCTAATGGAAGGATACCTTCATTTGCAAGCCATTGCAAATTCAAAGAAATAAAAAAATTGATTATGTTTCATCTTTAACACCTTTAGAAGAAAGATTGGTTGCACTGAGAATGGCCTTTGCACAAATAAGACAGTTTGGTTACAAAATATCACAAATTGGTCTCACAGGAACGATCATAAATGTGCCCATGGATTTGAACATGGTATAATCAACATTGCCAAGAAGCTTGTCTGACACAATGACAATTGTTGTGGTGATAAAAAGAAAAATGGAATAAAAGAATGCTTACTTGTCTGGTAATGTTCGGCCAAAACATGTTATGATTGCTCTAAAGTACTTATGCGAAATTCCGTTGTACAAATAAGAAGGAGTTGTCATCAACAATGATTGGGAATAAATTTTTGAACAATACCAACAAATACAACAAAATGAATTTGACAGTTTGGAAGCTGTCCACTCAAACGACAGTGAAGAAGATAGAACCAGTCTCGGAAAGTATGGTTCGTGGTTATGGAGAAGCACATCTCATTAACGATATTGAAAACCAAATTATACAAATTGCACCTTATGAAGGATTCAAACCATTGGGCATTTTCCAAGACAAATTCTCTGACGAGCTTAACTTTCCCAGTCTATTCTATGGTTCTAGCCGACCTGCTGATGCAGTAAACCGGTTTTCTTGTCAACAAATATATTAGTGGGAATTGCTTCATGGTTCTGAATATTTCTCAACATACCCTACAAACATTTTTTTCAAGGCAGTGCAGAAATTGGTGAAACAAGTTTCAAACTTTGCATGGATTTCTATCCGTAAAGGAGAACTAAAAGGAAATAAGTTAATTGTCAAGGCTGTCAAATATCAAAAGAATCTTGAAAAAATATTGAAATCATCAATTGCATATCGATCACTCCAAAGCATACGAACATCGCCAGACTACTTTGAGAACATTAGAAGAAATGTATTTGCAATGATAAGACAACTAGGACCTCCTACCTTTTTTGTCACTTTCACTAGTGCAGAACACCTCTGGACACCATTGTTCAATGCATTGCAAAGAAAAAGAAATGATGCTAGATATAGTCATGACAATACTTGCTCTGATCAATACATTGATTCAGTCATAAGAAACCATCTCGTCATTTGTAGCAGATACTATAGACATAGAATCTCAACAAATTATGCGTAAATTAATTACAAAAAACAATGAAATATTCAGAGACCTTGAAGACTATTTCTTTATTACTAAATTACAGCGCCGAGGAAATGAACATTATCATGCATTGATTTGGATATGAAATGCACTTGTCTATGGAAAAATTTATGATGACGAGGAAATGAACATTATCATGCATTGATTTGATTTGGATATGAAATGCACTTGTCTATGGAAAAAATTATGATGACGAGATTCCAACAATTGTCAACAAATACATTTCTTGTGACTCAAGCCTTCTGTTTGAGGAACTAGTCAAAATTCAGACACATCATCACACAAGAACTTGCAAAAAAAACGCAACACTACCGGTAGATTCAATTTTCCATTCCCTCCCATTGAGGAGACTATTATTTTGCATCCACTTGAAAACAACACAGAAATAGAAAAAAAAAAAAAAAAAAAAAACAACTTTGCTCATTGTTACAAAACAAAACCTATTCTAGGAACATTTCCTTTGACAATTTTCTAGGCGAGTTTGCAATTATCCAAAAAAGAGTATGTAACTCTTTTGCATTCATGCTTAATGCGCCATGTTTTACTATTGAAAAGAAATCCATGCGACATCTGGATAAATGCTTTTGCAAAACAGGTCCCAGAATTGTGGCAAGCTAATACAGATGCACAATTCATTCTAGATGCCTATGCTGCGGCGACATATTGCAGTTCCTACATGACTAAAATGGATCGCACAATGACAACTACTTTCAAAAAAATCAGAAAATATTGTTACTCGAACAATGATAGAAGAATCGAAACAATCTGAAGACTTGGGAATGCAGCATTTAATACGCAACAAATGTCCATTCATCAAGCTATCCACATTGTTCTTTTCATGCCTCTATATTCTTCTATAAGCTTAACACTGCACCTTTTGAAAAAAGAACATTTGTCCTAAATAAGCCTCAAATATTGCAACATACATCGGATGATTCAGAATACATTGCATGTACTACAATCATTGAAAAATATATTGCTCGTCCATCTAAACTTGAACAAATCTGCTTAGCTAAATTTCCATCATGTTATTCTCATTCACCACGAAAAGTTAAAATAAAAACATGCAAATGTTGTACGCTGCACTTGATACAATCGAAAAAAAGATCCTGAGAATTATTACAGAGAAAAATTGATGTTGTTTATACCATATAGAGAAAACGAGAATTTGCTAAAATCAAATTGCCAAACATGGGCAGAAGCATATTCTTCCAGAAAATTGTTAGTGCAAAGCATTGAAAAAAAAATTGCACTTGCGACACGAGCATGGGGAGACATTGATATGGCGAGTGAGGACATCGCATCTAGAAATGAATTTATATTTAATTTCACAAATGCAAATGATCATGAACTTCATGTGTTTTCGATAGAGAATTATGACATACAACACGACCTGCGTCACAAACTAGGATTAGAAAATGCTTCGACCAATGTCAAAAAAAATATTGAAAGGATTCCATATCCTTCCTCCTAGATACAAAAACATATTAGGAACTTAGAAAAACACTAAATTAATAACAACAACGCATAACAAAATACATCATGATGTGGAAAAAAAACAGACCATCAACACCATTATACTTGTTCCATAATGGAGATGTAGGAGTAGGAAAAACATTTAAAAAAAAACAATCTACCATGGCTTGTTACAACACTACAACAAAGACTTTGAAAGCAACCCACTAAAGAAATAAGGCATTATATGTTAAGAGTTGTAATCTCAATGGTCCTATGTTGGTTAGTTAGTTGAGTCAATGGTCCTAAGTTAGTTGAGTTAGGTCATTTGTTGACCCATGGTTTACATTGGCTACTGGTGCAACTTCTATGTGAAACTATATATATGTGTGCTTAATAATGAGAAGGCAATCAATATGCCCGTTTCTGTTTCTGCTCTATTTTGTGTCTCTGCAAACTTTATCATGGTATCAGAGCCATACTTCTTGTTGTTGGGTAAGCCTTTTCACATAGTGGAAAGCACACAAGTGTAGATCAAGACGGAACACATCGACGTGGAGGAGTAGCTTCACAGCTTTGGGGCCACATCAAATATTTTAAAGTTTGGAGTGGACTAAAAATAAAAAATAAAAAATAAAATGTTAAGAGTTGTAATCTCAATGGTCATAAGTTGGTTAGTTAGTTGAGTCAATGGTCCTAAGTTAGTTGAGTTAGGTCATTTGTTGACCCATGGTTTACACTTACTGGTGCAACTTCTATGTGAAACTATATATATGTGTGCTTAATAATGAAAAGGCAATCAATATACCGAGGCAATTAATATGCCCTTTGTGTTTCTACTCTATTGTGTCTTTGCAAACTTTAACATTATAGCCGCATCCACTGGTAAGGCAGCTTACAAAGTAGGTGGAATTACAATCCATTCTTCCTTCTGACTTCCACTATCATAATCTGAAAATTTTCCATTGAACTTGAATACATTGGATACACTAACTAAAGAACATGAACAACTAATTGGATCTCGAATGTTACACAACATTCACAAGCGACTGCGTGAAATAATGCATATGCCAACAATACCTTTTGGAAATCTTGATATATATTATGCGATGATCTCTTCCAAGCTCAACCAGTTCATGATTCTTGGACATTTGAGCAACCAAAGTTTCACTCAAAAATAATTCCATTAACATTTTGGAAAACAAATGTGAAATGCTTTGAGATAAGGAAAGTCATGCGAAAAAATAAACATATATTCATTTCAATCTTGAACATAATCAGAACATGCACCCAAACAAATGAGGATATATATTACCTGAACAAATACTACTATAGACTTGCACCTAATGATCCGTGTTTTCCTTATATTTTCCATCGTAACAAAGATTTCCACCAACACAATGAAAAAATGTTATCGCTCTTACAATCAGAGCCAATTATATTGAAAGCAATCTACAATAAAATACATGCATAAGAAATAGAAAACTATGTAGAAAAAACCACGCATTTACCTTCTACAATAGTCATCAAACAAGAAATGCTTGTTGAGATAATTGGAGGCACTTATGCTATTGAATATGGATTCGTGAATGGAGCTGATGGCCTTTTCAAATTGCATACAACAGATAAAAATGACATAGTATGGATCCAGTTTGCAGATCCAAAAATTGGCTTGTTGCAATGAGAAAACATGCAACAATTTTATACACTTGAAATAGACAGATCATGGACACTAGTTGCCCGCATTTCCAGACACATTAGACCTAGACCTGGACTTCACTTGATCAGAGAACAATTCCCTATACAACTGTCATGTACACGAACTATTCATATATCACAAAGGATTACCATGGATAAATTAGCATTTGATCCATCTTAGATTAGACAACCCGGACTTGTTTACACATCATTGTCTCGTGTGAAAGACATAAAATCTTTATATCTGATTAATAAACTACAACAATCAAATTTACCTGTCTCACAAAAAGTGCTGTACGAAATGCAAAGATTTAGAAAACATTCCTATTACCAAATTGAATATGATCCCTCTGCAAAACATGGAAACAATTGTGTCTTAATCTCTTCACTAAACATTCATAGCTTGCCATTGCATATTGAAGACATTGCTAATGACCATGGTCTGATGAAGAGAGATATCATTTTCCTACAAGAAACACAGACAAATTCGCTTCCACAAAGAACTTTGGTCTCAGAAAAGTACATCTCTTTGTCAATAGTCCGTCTACATGGAATCTCTACATGTTACAACAAAAGCATAACCCTTGAAAAATCATACATTCACACCACAACCCACATTGAATCAATAGTAACCGATTTCCACCTTGACAACTCGACATTGAAAATTGCAATTTTTTACATTCCACCACACACACTACTTGAATAGATTTTTTTATTTTGTACGTAGCTTTTTGACAAGTGCAAGAAAAGAAGAACGCATTGTGCTTGCCGGATATTTCAACTATGACATGCTCACAAGTAACAAAAAGCAATAAAGATTAATGTCTTTTATGAGTAGCAACAACTTCGCATTGCATTCAACAAAATCGACGCATGAGACAGGATCAATCCTTGACCACTTTTGGACAAACTTGCCTATAAGCCAAACTACATTCACAGTTTCTGAGGCTTATTGGAGTGACCATCATGCTATATATCTTTCAATTTGTCCACATCTTGCACTTGTTCAATGACTTTGATCCAATCTATTTTCTTTCATTTTCTCGATCCAAAAAAAAACGAAAGACATCTGCATTATAGCTAGTTCCCATGTTGTGATGATTTGCATGTTCATTGCAAAGATCAGATCCACATGGGTTGTTGCAATGCTGAAAAGTATTGCATTTGGTTAAATCTAGATCAATGAATGATGGACAAGGTAATGGAATTTTTTCTTTTCCACAAAACCCTTTTTCCTGTGTTTGAAACAAAAAAAAGGGCGGCATAGGAGAGGGGAGGAGGGGGAAATAAACTATATCTCGCAACAATGGATTTGAAAAAATGTCAAAATTACCAATCCATGTTCCTGTCATATTTTATTTCAAATGCTTTTTCCATTCCCCTGAATTGGCTTCCATTCAATCTCGATCTGATTTGCACTATTGCATTTTGCATTCAATCCCGAGTTGATTTGTTCTATTGATGCCCCCTACTTGGTTTTGTTCTTGGATAGATTTCAACATTTGCAAATTCAATGGCACTAACTTTAACTTCCTACAAACAATGCTTCTGCAACATAATAAACATTTAAGGTTGTTGCCTTTCCCATTATGTAATTGACACATATTCTCTTATGTAACTTTAATCCATTGCAAACCTGAAATATAACCAGTTAGTGGTCTAATACATTTATACAAAGAAACTATTGTCACCAAACCTTGACTTATGGAACATTCTATTAGCAAAACATTCCTGAGACAGAAGCTATATTTTAAACAGTTTTCTCAATGCTTCAAATGCATGATGTTAAGATCTTTTCATATTTTTTTGCTCTTTTTTCATTCAACGCCAAAGAAACTGGTAATGAAAAAAAACAGCTAATTTTCTTTGATCTAACAAATTCCTTCATGCACTGATTGTAAAAGTTATATCTTTGTTGCCATTGCAAACTATCCATGTTTAGATTAACAGATTCTAGCTTCGTTGTCAAAATGGACAAAAGTCATGCTATTGCATTCGCAATTCTACTGTTATAAATTGAATATGAAGACTGCATTGCTATTGCAAAAAAATATTCCTTGCGAGGAAAATGGATTTTTACATTGATTTTATTTACTGACATCATCTCAAAATGTCTTTGATCCAACAAAAGATTTAAGGCAAATGTTTTTTCAATATGCATGCTTTATGTTATAGTGAAATATATATGTTTACATCGCAAACTCTAAATCGTAACCTCCAATCGACAAAACTCATGCTACATAATTTGCAATAATGTGATTCTGCATATGTCATGACCTGCAAATTGCAATTACAAATTCCTCTTTCCATGTGCATTTGTGCCATAGAAACAAGACTATTTTCTTTGTCTTGAAAATGTTGCATTTCATGTTTGCCTTTGTAGCCTCACATTTGGAACAAATGCAATTCGCAGACAATTGTTTCCAGATCTGCAAAGTACAATTGCACATAAAGAAATTGTTGCAGATCGTTGCACAATGGAAACAACATCAGACACTAATAGTTTAAAAAGGTAGACAACACTTTCATTTTTTTTTTAAATTTTACGATGTAGTTAATTGGAAATTCCCCTTCCTAGTTCCAATATTGCAAAAAATAACAAAATAATGAAAAACTATTTGCAAAATACTTTAAATATTTCAACGTTTGTTCTTAAAACTCAACCAACTTTTTTGCTATTTTTTTCCCTTGTTTCTTCCCACACTAATTACAGATTGAAGCAAATTCCATTGCAGTCATCAACTATCATCCAATTGTGCTCAAGAACATATAACAATGTCTTTGAAGAAGATGTTTTGGCAATATATGGACCTGCACAAACTGAAGGAGATATTTTGGCAATATATGGACCCGCACAAACCAAAATTCAAGGTTGACCTATGAAGACACAGATAATGCATGCAGATTTAGTAGACAGAGATGGTCAAATGACAATTACCATTGACATAAATGTTGGCATTAATTGCAACTATCTACCGCTATATGTAGCGAACCTAGCTATTTATTGTAGTTTAATGTTCGATTTATGAAGCTGGACACGTAATACATCTTGGAAAATGTGAACCGCGTGCCCAGCCGGGCATTCCTTTTGTATCACTGTTTTGATGTTAATGAAATGCAGAGGTATGTGACAGAGTTCTGATTTTTATTGTGTGGCTCGATTCAAGTGCTGTAGCACTGCATAATACCCTGTTTTACTCTGTATATTGTGCGCTCTGCCTCCTCTGTCCCCTTCATTGTGGTATCAGAGCAAGATAAAGGTGCATCAAAAACCCCAGATTCCAATGTCCAGCACCCTCGTCGCTGAACAAAATAAGGCACGCCAGAACACCTACAATCATTTACCCGTGTCATATAAGCTAGCTCCAGGAAATCCTATGCAGCTTGTGTCTCTGTTCTCTTTAAAAGGAAAGTAAAACAAGCATCTCATCGGACTGATCTGTATACGAGAACGCCCTTTACAAGAAAAGAAGTAATCAACTCACAACGCCGTTGTGGTTTCTTCGCCCATGTATGACCCGATCCCAGCCTCGTCTGTTCTTGCCCTTGAATGAATCAGAATGGATGAATGCAAGCACGGGTGGAGCGGGGGGAATGCCCCGTGAAAACAGTTGGCAACGAAGGCTGCTAGGAAAGTTTGCCCCAGCAACGGGCGGAGTGAAGAAGCCTCACAGGTTTAGGCCCGGCACTGTTTCCCTCCGTGAGATCTGATAGTACCAGAAGTGTACCGTGTTGCTGATTAGGAAATCCCCTTTCAGCGTATGGTAAGGGAAATTGCCCTGGTTCTATTCCGTTGTCGTGGCAGCGCTCCAGGAGGCAGCAGAGGCGTATCTGGTGATTATTTTTTTAAGACAGTGATCTCTACATAATCCACGCCAAGAGGGTTTCAACCTGCCCGCAGATATACAGTTCTCACTGCATTCGTGGAGAGAGGGTCGTTTTCCCTTGTTGCTCAGTGGAAGGAGCCGTGTAGGCTTGAAATAGTGAACCATCTGCAACCAGGAAGGAATCCGTGGAGAAACATTGAAATAGAGCACCCTGCCTATAGCTGCAAAAGGAGAAATTTCAGAAAATTTGAGCCATGGCGTCGAGCAGCTTCGGAGCACAGCCTCAAATTCCACCTTTGACAGGTAAGAACTATGACTTTTGGTCCATAAAAATGAAAACTCTTCTCTGTTCACAAGATTTGTGGGATTTAGTTCAGAATGGGTACATAGAGCCCCCTGATGAGGCAGCCTATTTGGCTTTAACACAAGCACATAAAGATTTGCTTAAAAACAACAAGAAGAAAGATGCTAAGGCACTTTCTCTCATCCAGCAAGCTATGGATGACTCAATTTTTCCTAGAATAGCATCAGTAAGCAAATCCAAAGATGCTTGGGACATCTTAGACACAGTTTATCAGGGTTTAAGTAAGGTGAAGGTTGCTAAACTACAAACCCTTAGGAAAAATTTTGAAAATCTGCAAATGAATGACACAGACTGTAGATCAATTTCATAATCATCTAATGACAATTGTAAATCAGATGAGAACCCGTGGTGAACAAATTTCTGACCAAAAGGTGGTGGAAAAAGTATTAAGAAGTCTGCCCAGCAAATTTGATGTTGTTGTTGTGGCAATTGAGGAGTCAAAGGATTTGACTCAGCTATCCATTGATGAGTTAATGGGATCCCTGCTATCCCATGAGTCTAGGATAAACAGAAACTCAAATTTCTCTCTTGATACTGCCTTCAAGACACAGCTAACAGTTGGTAGAGGAAGAGGAAGGTCATTCTATAGAGGCAGGGGTAGATTTCAATTTCAAAGGGAAAAAGAATCAAATATAAATAGGACTGGTAGGTATGTCCAAAACCCACATTCAGGAAACTTCAGAACCACAAGTAATAACCTTTATCAACAGCAGAATCAAAGAATTGATAAATCCAAAATTCAGTGTTTTTATTGTAAGAAATTTGGGCATTATGCTAGGGAATGTAGAAAGAAGGAAGCAGATGCCAGAAAACAATCTGCAAATCTAGTTGAGAAATCAGAAAATAAAACTGATTCAGTTCTTATTACCTGCAATGTTGCACAAGAGAATCCAAATGATGTATGGTTTCTAAACAGTGGCTGTAGTAATCACATGTCTGGCAACAAGGAAGTGTTCACTGAAATAGATAGTTCGGTACAGTCTGAAGTGAAGTTTGGAGATGATAATAAAGTTTCAGTCAATGGTAAAGGTACGGTTAATGTATTTGCAAAAAATGGAGATAAAAGACATATTAATGATGTGTATTTTGTACCTGGTCTGAAATGCAATTTAATTAGCATTGGACAACTAATGGAGAAAGGCTATAAGGTAATTTTCAACCATGACACTTGCACAATTCTTGACAAGAATCCTAGAAAAGGGTTGATTGCAAAGGTTAAAATGACTAAAAATAGAATGTTTCCACTTACATTAAAGAGTGAAATTCAGAATTGTATGAATGCTTATAAAGTTCAAAGTTTGGATCAGTCTTGGATTTGGCACTTGAGGTATGGTCATCTGTATTTTGGGGGATTAAACTTATTACAGAAAAATCAAATGGTTAGAGGGCTGCCACCGATTGAACAACCAGCAAGCTCATGTGAGAGTTGTATTTTAGCAAAACATCATAGAGAAGCTTTCCATGTAGGCACTTCGTATCGAGCAAAAGAACCTCTAGAGATAGTTCATACAGATTTGTGTGGACCAATGCAGGATCCATCATTGGCTGGAAACTTATACTTTCTAACTTTTATCGATGATTACAGCCGGAAAACATGGGTATATTTTATTAAACAAAAATCAGAAACTTTTGAAGTGTTCAAGAATTTTAAAACCTTGGTTGAAAAACAAAGTGGAAAGTTCATCAAAGTGTTGAGGTCTGATAGAGGAGGCGAATATAAATTGAATGAATTCATGGAATTTTGTAGAAATCATGGAATTAAGAGGCAATTTACAGCTCGGTATACACCACAGCAGAATGGTGTGGCAGAAAGAAAAAATAGGACAATTATGAATATGGCAAGAAGCATGTTGAAGGCCAAGCATTTTTCAAATGAGTATTGGGCAGAAGCGGTTGCATGTTCAGTTTACATTTTGAACAGATGTCCTACAAAAAGTGTGAGGAATAAAGTACATGAAGAAGCTTGGAGTGGCAAGTGCTGCAATGTATCACATCTTAGAATATTTGGGTGTGTGGCTTACTCCCATGTACCTAAAGAAATTAGAAGGAAGTTGGATGATCGAAGTGAAAAATGTATCTTCGTTGGGTATAGTGAGCATTCTAAAGCATATAAACTCTATAATCCTATTACCAAGAAGCTGATTGTAAGCAGAGATGTAGAATTTAAAGAGGAGGAATCATGGGATGGAAGTATTGATGAAATAGTTACACATGGAGCAGCTTTACCTCATGTTGAAGATGATGAAGAAAATGTACAAGAAGGACAACAAATTCCACATTCATATGTACCTGCACATGTACCAGGATCCAGCACACCAGGAAGGAGCACAATAGACTTTAATTCACCTCAAACAAGAACACCAAGAAATTCTATGCAAGAAGAGCAACCAGGACTTGGAGGTCAGCATACATCAAGCTCACAAGTAAGTGATGATTCTGATCCTATATTAGTAGAATTGAGATCTAGGATTAGAGGACAAAAATCTAGAAGCCTAAGAGAAATCTATGAACAACATGATGAAGAACTGGATTTGAACTCAAATTTTGCATTATTGGCTTATCAACCAGTTAATTTTGAAGAAGCAATTAAAGATGTTGCATGGATAAAAGCTATGGATGATGAAATAGATGCTATAAAGAAAAATGAAACTTGGGAGTTAGTAGATTTACCTAATGGAAAAGAATGCATAGGTGTAAAATGGATTTATAAAACAAAATTGAATGCTGATGGAAAGGTTGAAAAACAAAAGGCTAGGCTTGTAGCGCAAGGTTTTAGTCAACAACCCGGCATAGATTATAATGAGACTTTTGCACCGTTAGCGAGACTAGACACAGTTAGACTTGTTTTAGCTATAGCAGCACAAAATGATTGGAATGTGTATCAGATGGATGTAAAATCTGCATTTTTAAATGGACGTTTAGAGGAGGAGGTTTATGTAAAACAACCAACTGGGTATGAAATAACAGGATGTGAAAATAAAGTTTACAGGCTGAAAAAGGCTTTATATGGGCTGAAGCAAGCATCTAGAGTGTGGTACAATAGATTAGACTCATATTTGCTGAGTAATGGATTCAATAGATGTGCTAGTGAGCCTACATTGTACACAAAATTAAATCAGCAAGGTAAAATCATGATTGTATGCGTATATGTTGATGACTTAATCTTCACAGGAAATCTGTCTATAGAAGCTTTTAAAACAGCAATGAAAACAGAGTTTGAAATGACAGATTTGGGAATGATGAAGTACTTTCTCGGAATTCAAGTTGATCAATCTGAAAAAGGGATTTTCATATGTCAATCTAAGTATGCTAAAGATGTATTAAAAAGATTTCGAATGCTGAATTGTAAACCAGTCTCAACACCAATAGCAACAGGAACTAAACTGAGTAAAGATGACAATGAACCTTTTGTGGATCCAGCACAATTTAAGAAATTAGTTGGAAGTTTGATGTATCTAACAGCAACTAGGCCAGATATCATGTTTGCGGTGAGCTTAATTTCCAGGTTTATGGAATCTCCAAGAAGTTCTCATTGGCAAGTAGCAAAAAGAATCTTAAGATATGTTTCAGGAACAATGCATTATGGAATTTTGTATTCAGCAGGTTCAGATTTCAAATTAACAGGCTATACAGATAGTGACTTTGCAAGCAGTATTGATGACAGGAAGAGTACAACAGGTTATGTATTTAATTTTGGTTCAGGTGCAGTTTCATGGGCATCAAAGAAGCAACCCATAGTGACCATTTCATCAACTGAAGCAGAGTATGTAGCAGCGACGTCAGCAGCATACCAAGCAGTGTGGATGCGGAGAGGTTTGTCTGAGTTGTTGCATGAACAGGAGGATCCAACAGTGATCTATTGTGACAATAATTCTGCAATTGCATTGTCGAAAAACCAAGTATTTCACAAAAAGAGCAAGCACATAGATACTCGATACCACTTCATCAGAGAACTGGTTAACAACAAAGAAATTAACTTGAAATTTTGCAGGTCAAAGGAACAGCTAGCTGATATATTTACTAAGCCTCTCGCAAAGGAACTTTTTGAGTTTCATAGAGAGAATCTTGGCATTGTTAATGCAGTATATGTATGACTGTAGATGTAGTTTGTTATATTATAATTCTGTCAATGAGATATCCAATTTTTGTTTTTGTTGAAAGTTGCAATTAAGGGGGAGTTTGTTGGCATTAATTGCAACTATCTACCGCTATATGTAGCGAACCTAGCTATTTATTGTAGTTTAATGTTCGATTTATGAAGCTGGACACGTAATACATCTTGGAAAATGTGAACCGCGTGCCCAGCCAGGCATTCCTTTTGTATCATTGTTTTGATGTTAATGAAATGCAGAGGTATGTGACAGAGTTCTGATTTTACTGTGTGGCTCGATTCAAGTGCTGTAGCACTGCATAATACCCTGTTTTACTCTGTATATTGTGCGCTATGCCTCCTCTGTCCCCTTCAATAAATGCCAATCTGATCAAATGCTTCAACATTTTTTTCTTGCCTGGAAAAAGCATTAGAATCATTGGGTTTGAACTGAAAAAGAAAGGCCAATATGACAAGGGAGATTAAAAAAATACCATTGTCATATTAGCAAATACTAAAATCCAAACAATTGAACAAGTTTTTCAAATGCGCAAGCTACCTCCGGACATGAGCATCAATGAGCAAAGGATTTCCAATTGGTTTTGTTGCAACAATTGTTGTTGCATGCTACCAAAATAACATGCAACAATTGTTATTGTTCTTGTTTGCATAGCTCTATTTTTTTGGCAGATTGCCTTTCAATTTCAACAACTTTGCTTTGTTACCTTGAACACTGCAATTAGCTTCAAATATTTCTACTTTCCACAAAGTTCTATTTTTCTTTTCTTTTCTTTTGCTTCAGCTACAACTCAATGAGCTATATAAAGATCTTTTTTTGAAAACACAAGAACAATTGGCATCTGACGATGCACCTCTTTATCTCTTCAAGAACATTATTAGAAATTACTAAAAAAGAAGCTATTTGTTGCGGCCTTCTGCATCGACATTCATTGATCCACTCAATGATGACTATGAAATCCAAAATTTGTTTCCAATCATTGAATCAAAAGCCCAGGTATATTGACATTGTTGTTCTCTTCCACTCTCAAATGCAATTGTTGATGACAAGCTTTGCACTTGCCTTCACATAAATATGAATGAATTAGTCGGAGTGCATTGTCAATGTTGATGATTCTGGATCGATACAGAGATTGCTTGCCACCATCAGGTTTTAGCTAATTATTCATAATATGTTCAAACCAATACCATGTTTGAACACTCATTCCAAATGTCAAATGTTTTATTCAACAAAAAAAAAAGAAGAAAACTATTGTTTCCATACAAAAGCAACGCTTTGCACACCATATCTAGAATCTTCTTCACATTTTTTACACTTATTTTTTTCTTTAGTTACACTAATATTATTAATTTTCTTCATTGTAAAAAATGCACAAGTTTGCAAGCTCTTCAAACAACTATTCAATACATAAAAACTTTTACTATGGTTTGCACCTTTGTAATAGTGCTAACATGTTGGGTTTCCCATGTTTCTGTTTCCTCACACATTCATAGATTCAAGGCATGCTTAGACCAAAAAATGCATTCGCACCACCTTTCCAATGCATATGTTCCAAATGCAAGTAATGAATGGTTGATAATTCTATCACGTGCACAAATTGCAAGTGTGAAACAACAATCACATATGAACATAGCATATAATGCAACTTAGAAACAAATGATGGATTGATAGAATGCATTCTACGCAATCCTCAACTGAAAGACTGTTGTCCGGAAGTAGCAGTTGTTTCATACAAAACTTATTCAAAAAGTGTTTCTTCAACAGTCTTTAACCTACAAAGATTGCGCCAACAAGGACTTTTCACATTGGAAATGGATAACCAAATCATCAACATTAGAAGATTTTGAACCCCCAACCAGAAATTGCAGGTTGGCTTCAAATCCTCTTTGTTCTTTTAGTTTGGACTGGAATACATATTCTAATCAATCGCATGAATTTCTAGTATATGCCTGAATTTCTAGTTCAATTTATTAGCATAGAAATCAACCAGTTTAAGAACTTTGAACTTTGAATTTTGCTCTTGAAAATGGATTTAGAGGCAAAAACCCCCAACACTGTCTCTTGCATGAGATTTATGGGCATTAGTTTTTTACTCCAATAACAATATCTTATCATTGAACCGCAAAATCAAACAACATGCAAGTTGATTTTTCACTATTTTGCCATGACGTACAATTAAAGCCACATGTTTGACCTCAAAATGCTTTATTTCTGGGCATATTTCTTAAACTAGAAAAAAGGTACTTTGTGAAACTCAATGCCATCAAACTTGGCATTGTTTATTCACTTTGCCAAACTCTCTAGATTCATGCTTCAATCTTGTCCATTCATGTTGGATTGTTTTCTTTTTCATGTTTTTTGCAAATTATTATGTCCTTGACATTTGGTGATCGAGGTGGAGGCATTAGTTGTGATCGCTGGGGCAATTTTTTTTCCCTTGTCAAATGTTTAAGCTTGATTTAGATTTTTTACATTATTCATGTTATTTTAATTTGTGATTTTTCCGTCTTTCTATTAGTTGCGTACATGGTGACGGGAGCCTGGGATGATGTGCCCCAAGATTGGGCGGCAAGATGTCGTCAGCGAGTCCTGGGCGAGTGTACCCCTGGTAGGATGGGTTTTATGTCTGGAAGGACGCAGATTAGATCAAATCAATTCCGACTTATTTGGTAGCTGGGAAGAATGTACCCGTGGAAGGACTGGTTTTATGTCTGGTAGGACGCAGATCAATTCAATTCCGACCCGTTTGGTAGCTGGGAACTTATTGCACTGGCTGTAACTTTGTAAGGATGAATAGATTGTTGTAGAAGCCTTTTAGATGGAAAATGGAATTAAGCCTTTACATCCAGCTCTTGATGTTTAGTTGTGGGAGTTAGAAAACCAATATGCTGATATTGGAGCATCTGCATGGCTCAGGGATCGTGTACAGAGATACAGGCCAACCCGAGAACGTGTTGATACAGGCCAGCTTCCATGTCATGCTCACCGATTTCAGTCTCTTCGTCAACCTTGAAGTTGATCATTCCTGGAACCAGCTCGCTAGGGGAAGTGATATTCCGCAAGAAAGTAATGGCGTCCGGCATCACCAGCGTGGCCTCAGCCGGTTGAATTGCGTGGTATCTTTCATGAACAAGAAGATAAAGTGCTCCTCGTCCTTCGATATCACTCTGTGTTTACAATTCGATATCATTTGAAGTATTCAAATTTTTGTTTACTCTCAAATCTGAGCTTCTATAATATCTTTTCTTAAAATTTCTTGTTTCACCACAGCTGGTATATATGTTACATGTAATTTTTATCATTATTGTATGCTCTACCCGGCTTTGTTTTTATAGAGGATTCTATCACAACAATATAATCGGTAAAGGGAAACTCCCTCTTGGCTTTGTCTTCCACAGGGTAAGTAACATGGTTCGAATAACCTTACATGTAATTATTCTTCGGAATGGAGTTTTAACATCACTCTTTTATTTGATACTTGTTTTTCTTCATCATGCTATGTGTATGGGGCTCCCGCTCTTCCTTAACCATCTTAATTCCATCTACATAATCATGACCATTCACACACTTATTTCTCTTTCATTCTAAATACGCATAGCAGAGCTAACTTCTAAAGGCAATTTGATCTTGGGTATGTAGGTTCATAATGTTCTTAAGTTTAAGGGATAACCGTACTCTCGTTTTCTCCAAATATCCAGATACTTAAAATGTTTTTTTTGCATTTATATATGGTTTCGCATACTTGTAATAGGCTCTAACTATTCAATATAATGGAAGGAATAAGCAATTCAATACATTTCTTTAGTTTTCCATTTTATTTTGACGACATATTATTTTAAAAGAGACGTCAATTCCTGTCATCTAATGGCCTAAATATATTTCCATATTTATTTGATTTTCCATACCAAATTTGCATATAATATTATGGCTGGTCATTTTCCACCAATTTTATATATATATATATATGCTTATGTACATTTTATAACAGTGCAGAAGTATTTCCTGCTAGAAAGTGATATAATGGCCAGAAGTATGGTCAAAATAGTATATTTGCAAATGGTTCATAATATATTCATGTGGTAATCACGTAGTATATTTTTTCTTTGCGAATTTGTAAGGTTTCATTCGATTAAAGAAATAGCTTAAAAACGAGGTAACACTAACATAAATTTGTTATGTAATTGCAATTACATATAAATATAAAAAGAGACACTTACTTGTAGAAACATAAAAACAACTTTCTGTTAAGCAAGTAGTGTCTCTTTAAATAATTCTTTTTTACATTTTGTTGTGGGTTTTAAATATTTTATTCAATGTAGTAAAAAACCATAAATTTGTCTTGAAATTATAATTTTATGAAGCTCTCATTATGGGAGACTATTAGCAAGTTTTGATATAATGATGAACCATGTTTTGTTTAATTCTTTTCTCTCTTAGTTATGCAAAGAAATGAACACTTTTAAAAAAAAATCTATTGAGCAAATACTAACTTGTTTATCTTTTCTATAAAATTCATATTGTTTAAATTTTTATAGAACCAAAAGATTGTGAAGAAAAAGTATTACAAAATCCTTAGTTTACAAAATCGATTTTAACTATTTAAATTGGCATTTCTATTATTATTATAAACAATTGAAGTTTTTTTCTACTTTCAAAAAAATGATATTCTAATTAATTCATTCATGGTTCACATAGTGATTTTGCAAATTTAAAAAAAATATAATTTGCTATGCATTGACGCCACATTTATGGTACATAATTGAGGCTATAAGGTATTTGTGAAACATTATTCTCATAAATTACTGTCTTGGATTGCAAGGAGGAGAAAACTCCAAAATCTAAGATGTTAGACTCTTTTTAAATACTATATATTCAAAACAAAATGGAAAGAAGCCCTTATAAAGCAATTCATGTGGTTCATCATAAGCAAAACAACTCGGTTTCTTTTATTACTTTAGTTTCATAATGTATTTCATTTCTACATGCATAAGCCCAAAACTAGACTCTCAAGGAGAGTAATTTATTTTTATTCCTTTTTTGTAAATATTATATATTCAAGAAGCACTTATCGTGAGCAGCCTAGGGCATGGTTCATAAGTTGCAAGATATTTGACATAAAGTATTACGCCTTGGCTTAATCAACATGGACATAGATGTTTGTAAAATTTGAAGCATTTATATTAGTCTTACTTAGCACCTCTTGCACTTCTTTCCAAAGCAATTGCTCTTTCTCCCAAGAGCAAGTGGCAATGTCCGCAATGTCAAGGACATTGCCATCTCGTGGCTCTTGTTCTCCATATGAAACGAAACCCTCTCAATTTTTTATCAAAGTATTATTCTCTAATCAACATTCTACAACTGACAACAAGTTGATCAGGGCTATGCATATTTTCACTGTCCAAAACTCAACTACTGTGTTCTACAATCAAATACTCTTACCTTCGCTCCTATCAACATCCCAGGGATTTGTCTCATTGAAACTTTCGCATTTCCAAAATTATGAACTAACTAGTTGCTAAGTTCAAGTCTAAAACTCTAGCAATACAACAAATTTGATTCAACCAATACAAATAGAATATGCAACAATATAGAATATGCATATCAACTTCTATTTTTGGATACAATATGCCTTCCCTTTGCTACTGTTGATACTTTTTCTATTTTTCACATTATTGATCCATGCCCTGGTTCACATTCTTGATGTATTCCAGCATTGTTCTATTTTTTATTTCTAGTTTCTTTGTCCATGGCAACAAGTTAACTATTGTTGATTTCAGTACCGATGCAATGGCTATTACATTTGTATACATGTAACTGCCTTAAAAACTAATATATCCTAACAACCAACATTTCTATGCCTGTGAAACCAGTCCTCCAACCAATGTAAAGAAATATGGAATAACAAATGAGCTTTCTAGGTGGTGCCAAGTAACTACTTTTTGACAATAGCTCTAGCACAATGCATTCTCCATGGCATTGACATTGCACATATTTTATTTTTCTCCTCATCCAATATTTCACAACTTTGTATTTTGATAGTTGTTTTCATGTCCCATACTCCTATGTCACTATTTCATTTCAAATACATTTCTATGTTTCAATCATTCACACATTTTGCTACTACCACACTATTTCACTTTAACTGTCTCTATTTAATACAATACATGTATAAAATTCATGTCACCTTCCAATTGAACAATAGACATAGATTTGTTTGTATTCAATAGCATCTTGGTGCAAAATCTACATTGTTTTTTCAATCCAGCAATGCATATACACATTGCTTTGGCATTTTGCTTGCTATCTCATTTTCCCGGTCCATATTGTGAATTTGCAGAAAACATATTCAACTTCATTCAGGAAATTTAAAAAAAACAAAGGTGATTGACTGTAGATGCAAACAACCTATAGCTACATCTTATATAGATTGTTGCACTTGAACTTTGCATTCAAGCAAAACAGAGATTTTGTCACTTCAAATCTTTCAGCTTTTGAACTTCACAATAAAAATATCTGACAATGATTCTTCAGTATTTGACTTGAATTTAAACAATGCATTTTATTCTTTCCAATGTGCATTGTTTTCTTTTCATCCTTTTATTACAGTGACCTGACCATATCAAATGCAAGTTTTTCTATTTTTTATAACAATCTTGCCATGATTTGCACTATGCAATAGCCAACAAACTTGCCACCATTAAAGATATTGTGACTTCCCATAATTCAAATCATGTTCCTTGCACTCCAATACCATTTCCCAACTAACTAGTTAGCACATTCAAAACCAATACTCCAATCCTGCCAGAGAGTTGGACACATCATGGCATTTGTTCTTTCACAAATAAAACTCATGCCACCTGTCAATTGAATAATGAACATGCATTTTTCCTGCACTTAGCAATCACTACAAACAAACAAACAAAATTGTTCCTTGCACCTTTTCTAAAACATACACTACTGTCATTTCTACTCATAGATTTTGTTTTGCTTTGTGATTTTCTTTTCAGATTGCTTTGTAATTGAAAATGTTTAAATATTGTCTGCTTATGTTGTGTAGCTGCCAAACATCATGTGCAGTCCCTAGTTTGATGGTCAGAGTGGTTCATGGTCAAAGCCATCTTTGCATAAGGGGATTGGTCACATATGAATCAATACTCTTGTTATATAACAACAATTGCATAGCATTATCTTGCAATGCCTTTAATCAAATAAGGGTTTAATTGCTTTGCTATATAACAACAAATACATAGTGTCATCTTACACAACGTTATCCAAATAAGAGCAAGAGCAAGAATCTATGTATAGAATCCATAGCTTCTCCATTAACCTAGTTTAATTTCATTTATCATGCCATGCTGATTATGGTTGATAGAATCATGCATGCAATCGGATAAACAACATTTCCACTAGCTATGTCTCTATGTGACCATCATATTCCCCCCATCATGATCATTCATTCTATGATATTGAAACATCACATGTGTATTATCTTTATTTAATAATAAAAAGCCATGTGTATTGTCATCACAACTCTTGTAGATCTGGTCATTGTCCATTTTTTGGAGCTTATGGTGTCAGAAATATGGGATGCTATTAGTGATGGATGTTGATGTACTTCTGTAGAAGCATACCATTGCATTGCAATTACATTGTCAAAACTTGCAATTTATAAATCAAGATTGAGAATCCAATCATTGATGAGTGTCGTTACATAGTCGAAGAGGCCATTGAACTTATTTTTCCTAGAGATAGTTGTTTTGCAAGATCGTTTTTAAAATGCTTGAGGCCGCCCATTCTTTTTTGTCACATCTTAAAGTTTAATTCACTTCAACAAGCAATTGCAAATTTGATGAAGCCAATTGTAAGTCGTGTCTCAATTGGAGTGATTAAGCATCTTCATAGTACATACAAATGAATGAGAATTGTTTGGGATAAGTAACATTGCATGTGATAAGCATTGTAATTTTCTTTGTGATCATCAATTGCAAGTTGTTTCATGGTTTGCTATCTTCTTTTGGTGTATGTATAAGGATAACTAAAATTGTTTTTTGTTAATATGTATTTTTATAATCTGAGTTGCTTTATCCAACAGCCCGTGTCCTTGAATTGTGAACAAACGTTGAAATTCTAGATTTCCTTTGACAAGGATTTGATCTTCTTCTCTTCAAATCCTTCTTTTCCATTTAACTTTATCATCACATATGTTTTGCTTTCCATTTCAAATAAACAAAATTATTTGTACAAAACTTTGCAAATACATTTGGCATTGCCAATATGATACCTACTCTAACAGTAATCTACACTCAATGTGCAGGAACATGCATGTATATGTAGAAAGAGGGAAAAAACATGCACAGGGGAAAACGGTCTTTTGCACAAGAAGATTCCAGGAAAATGTTCAAGTTGTTTCCTTTTTTGCACATTTCACATGAATATTGCCTACCAGACATAATTTATAATGTATTGTTCTAACTTCCAGACATCTGCATTGTTTAGTTGAGATATTCATACATGCAAATAGAAATTGTAGAGGCTTCTGCTTTGCAACAAAAAATCTGTCTACAAATTTTGATTCCTTCTCTACCTATGCCTTTTTTGCTAAAAGAAATAGACAAAACTGGGTCAGCATACCGTGGCTTCCATAGCAATGTTTTTTGCAACTCATCCCGCAAATATGTAGTTGATGCAACTTGAAATACAAATACAATTATACAGTTTCTTTTGTGATTGTAACAATGATCCGAATGAATGCCTATAGCAAAAAAATTAATTTAATTCCTTCAAGTTAAATTGCATTGTTCCTTGTAGCAACATTCATAAATTTATGGTCCTACAAAGCATTGTAAAATGTTTGATCTATGGTCGGTTGAAAAATATATGCTTGGAATGAAATTGTTCTAAACTCTTCTCATTGTCCTTGTCTCCACAATATGCTTAAGTTTACACTTTTGTTGCATGGTCATTTTCTTTACAACCTTGGCAAAATTTCCCTGCTCCATAATTTCCATAATACTGCAAAAGTTTTTATTCTTTTCATTAAAGCATATTGTAAAATTAGTTTCCCACTTCAAATATCTCATCACAGATCATTCAAATATCAACTAAACTCACATTACAAGTGGCACCCCCAGGGACATCACCACTTCGTAGCTCTCGTTCAGCTTTATAAATTAACCAAATCTTCATTCCATTTAAGATGGATAAACCATATCCATCAAAGTTGTAGCGTAAAAATTATTCCTACAATGTCTGAGAGATATGACTTAAAACAATATATAAGTTTCAATAAGTAATGATTCTTATATCAATAATATTATTAATTATAAAAAACAAGAGCTGCGTGCAACTTAGTCCCTGCCTTATAACATAAAAACAAAAATTAATGTTAAATAACAATAAGACAATTTCTTTTTTAATAAAATGATTCACAAATTCAATTTATAATTTAATTATAAAGACTAAGCTACACGCAGCTACAAAAACTCAAAATAATTTGAGACACGAGTGCAATTTTTTAATTTGTTGAACTGTTGTAGTCTTAGCACAAGCTCTCCAGATTCATGGTGTATTTGAGTGGATTCATGGCGTATGAGACTCTTATTTAGCATGAACTATCCATGAATCGAACCAAAAATGAAAATAATAACAAATGCTTTGATATTGCAACTTCATTTTATCCTCTGCAACAAATTCAGTTTGTCACAACCATTTACTAATTACAGGAGCCAAACACCATTAAACAATAAAAATTGAATGCAAGAGAAAGAGACAAGACATAGATGCTTCAAGAAATTGGATAGTAATGTTTCTAGGGAGTTCTTGATGTTTGGAAAGTTCTTAATGACGAACCATTTGTAAAATCCATATATATATATATATAGATATAGATATAGATATGATTATTTTAAGGTATTAAAATTCTAACAATATTGAGCAATATTATTATTATTTTATTTATAATCTTGTAAAATATTATATCATATGGATATATACTGAGATGTAAGATATAATTTGTTAATATAGGATATAATTTATTTTGTAATTATATTTATATTTCCAAAACTATATGAATTTTAATTATGAATTTATGTAATATTTTTTATAGTTATTTTGTTAAAAGTCTTATAGGTAACCCATGTCACCCACCTCTTTGTAAATATCAATACTGCATTAAATTATTTAAATCTATAATATTACAAAGACCAACATTAATTTAAATTATTTAAATTTATAATATTGAAAATTTTAATAACAGATTGCTTTACAATCTAATTTATTAATTAAATTTGAATTTAATATATTTAAAAATTATAAAAAAAATATTATTTTTATTTAAATTTGCTAAAATATTTGAATCTAATATATTTACAAATTATACACTAATCCAATCCTTCTTCAATCTAGCCAGAATGCCTCACATTTAGAGTTAAAAACCGGAATCTCATAATCAAACAAAGAGAGGCCTAATTGTTTACATTTTTTTCTACTAACCTAAACAACGTGTGCTATGGGTATTGGGTAAGGCAATGGCTACTCCCGGCTAATGGGCATCAAAGTTGGGATCCTGGTTATACGAGAGAAATGCTTTGAAAGTATATAGTTTATATTATTTAATAAAATCCACTTTGCTAACCCAATGAGGATTTATGTCTTGGACTTACCAAAATGACAATTTTTAATAATTTACGAAAATGACATTTTTTAATAATAAAAATCATGAATGAGAGCCGAGGTCAATCTAGAAAAATCATAGATGGTACTCCATCCCAAATTATAAGTTATAAACAAATTCTAAAATATAAACATCTATCTAAGTAAAAATAAAAATTACTTAAAAACCAATTTTTTTATTTAAATTCATCAAAAATAATTTGTTTATTTATTAGAAATATATAAATACATACATTTGAATTTTGTATAAATATAATATATTTGAATTTTTTTACACTAAAATAGCTTAATGTTAATTTTTAAAACATCAAAAGTTTTAAAATAGTATAAATATGTTAAAAAGTTGATGTTACCACATAAATGATAAAACCTAAAAGTCTGTTATGTGCACAATAAAGCACTTGACTCTGCAAAAGTTCACTGTTTTTGCTGCTCATTTTTTAAGTTTTGTTGGAGTATAATGCATGTCTTATTCTAATGAGATGCATTTATGTCTTATTTTATTTCCGGTGATGCTCCTTGCAATGGGCGTGTATACAAATGGCGTGAGCACTGCAACTACAGGAACTCTTTGGAACATATTTTGGCAATGAAATAAAGATATAAAGAATATAAAGCACAGATATAGCTGTATATAATATATTTTGATACAATAAGGAATGGTCAATATCCATTAATGCAGTCTAGCACTGTTGTTGGGGTCCCAATGCCCATCTTGTGTGTGCTCATGCAAATGAGATCTGTTTGGTCTAGATCCCAAGCAATTGTGAGTTCATATCATTCAGATTGATGGAGACACTTTGATTGCAAATCAGACATAGACTCTACCACTATGGGTAGATAAACTCAATATCAATTATCTAAGCATCTAATGCCATAGGGAATTAGCATTAGTTGAGTCCATGCAACTAGTGCTGAAAACAAAATTGAGCCTGGGCAAGATGAACCTGGAACAAGAACAAAGGGCATGGTTCAAGGAAGATAGTTCGTTTTTTAATCCAAGCATAAACTGATCATTGGTGACCATGGATGATGTTTGCAATTGATTATATCCTAAATAAACTCTAACTCTTATTCTTATACATTCCAACAAACTAATCGGCAATGCCATTTGCTTAGAGGACACAAAGTTTATGTTTTTAATTGTAAACTTATGTTCTTGCCCTAAACATAGAGGCATTCAAGGTCAATTAAACAGGTTGAATGAATTCAAATCTCTGGAAAAAATTAAAGCTCTCTTGGTTGATTGTTGAGACATCATGTTTGTGCTTTTATGCACAAAACATTTATCATCAAAGGGATTGTAGTTTTTGTAGTTTATAGATTTCTTGGTTGAGAGTCCATGATGCCTTATGGGTAAGTATATGGCCCTCCTCTATGCACAGTGCACACGTGACAACATGTTACATAGGTTTACCATTTTCACATTATGTTATAAGGACTTCATATTATATGCATTCATTGGATCAATGCAACTATGACAACAAGAAAGCCTAGTGAACAGTTGATGCCACCAATGCTAAAAATTGAATTAGAGACTAGCAAGGATGAACTAGCAACGCCCAAGAATACCATAACTCTAACAAAAGTTAAAGATTAAGAACATGAATTATGAACATATATAGCTGCTTTAAACAGGGAAAAATCCAACGCCAATTTAGTAGCAGTGAAATAACATAAAGCTGGTGAACCGCTCAAGAAGTGATGGGTCATCATTAGGGCATCATGCCTTTGCTTCTATGCATTAGACACACTTTGTGCATTAGACACATAACTAAACTTGAATAATAATATCGGATTATATATCGATGAATGATAAACAACAGTGCTTGGATTGATAAATGTTGTTACGTTTATTTAAATTCATTGGTGAAGTTCATGTGACCAATTATGAAGAGATTGCATCCATCCTCATATGCACCAATCATTGTTCTCAAAAGGAACTTCATTTATATGGTTTTTTCTTTATGGCTATAGACTGTGTTGCAGTATGTAAGGTTGTTTTCCAACGATCATGGCTATCATCCATGCACAATTCATAGAACAGTAATTGTGACCGATCCTATATTCTTGTCCAGAACATACTAGAAATAGTTGATGCTATTTGCACTGGCTGCATTCATGAAATTATGTTACAATGACAATGTAGTAGTTTTCCATGTGACCAAGTGTGGAAACCGAATTTGACTCTAGGTAACATGAACTAGCAACAAGAACAAAGAACAAAGAATAAGAGATATAGATCTCTTCAAATTGTGGGATTTACCTTTAAGTTGTTGTGCAACCATCAATATTTTTGTATGCTATGGGTTTTGTTGTTAATGACCAAAGTGAACAGCCCTTGTAGAGAAAACATTCGTAAATGGAATACCATTGATGAAATACTTTTTGAATATTCTTCATAGGAAAGGACAACAACCTCTGGGCAAAATTCCTTTAGCTGAGGGTTCCGCAAAGTGCATTCAATCAATCCATTTTCAGTTTATAAATTGCACTCCAGGTTGTGTGAATAGCTGCTCACTATTTCTTGTTTGCAGTATGTACAAATCAATGAATTATGTATCATTGCTTGACTGCATTTAGTGCATACTAAACGGTACGGAGTTGTGAATGCATTCCTTGCCTTCAGAAGCCCTTGTATCTGTGCAAGAGTTTTTTATTAAAAAAAAAAGACATAGAGTCAATCAACAATTTTGCAAAAAAGAAAATAAATGCAAACTGCTCAAAATGCTCTAAAATAAATGCAAATTGAAAATTTAGGGGTGGGGAACCATTTGACACGCAGGTGCATAACAATGTATTGGTGAAAAACTCGTGGAATGCTTGGCCAATAAGGTTGATCTAGGATTTCTAATACATTTTCTACAAGCAGAACAACGTACCTAAAGAAGATCACTGCCTGCATCTACAATGAGCATGAATTTCTAAGGCAGAGTGCCAATGTTGAAGTCCACAAAATATTTCCCAGATCCTGCCGAAGCACCAAATATTACATAGGCTTTGTAACCCTTTTGTGGTTACGAGTCGACTGTTTGACTGTTGACAAAGCCTCAAACTCTGGATGTGGGGGGAGATGTTGTTACAGTGCTTGTTGAAATCCCATAACTCGTATCGTATCCTCATGAAGAATGTACTCTAGCTCCAGTTGCTCTTGTTTTGGAAGAAAATCTCATGACCAACACTTCATAAATCCCACATACTAATCATGAAGACCAGGCTATTGATCTACTAACATCCTGTTTTTTTGGTCTTTGTAGAATTGTGACTATCAAATTAACTATTTACAAAACATCTAATTGGCTTGCAATGCCCCATTTGAGTTTTCTCAATTCCTTATGGGCAACTATGAGAGGATAAAGTTAAATTGTGTGCATCATGACTTCATGCAATGAATATTCAAACTACAACTCTATTCAGTACATATTTCAAAAAAATATAAAGCATGCAACAATGTCATGTGAAAAAAGAAAAGAACGAAAATATGCCCACCTCAAACACCAAGAATAACAACATCTTCTGCAAGGAACAAAGTCATATGACTTGTGAGATTAAACAGTGTTGTCAACCATACTCCAGCCTGCACGTTAAGTTGTCCTCCTTCATTCCCCAACTTTGCAATCGTAGCCACAACATCCTCAAATGCCTTTGTATTCATCCATACGCCATCTCCAACGCCCCCAAAGTCGGTCATATTAAACACATGAGGCCTCAACCTGGGTATCGGCCGAGGTATGCTAAATCGAAAAAACCTGATACCTTCCACTATATTTCTCTGCCAGAGAAACACCGAACCAAAACCCACCAACCACAACAAAATGAACCAATTTCTGTAAGATGAAAAGAAACCCGACACCCCTCTCCTCAAGAATGACTTATGGTGCTGCAATTTAATCATCTCCGAATGCTCAAGCATTCCTTCAATAGATCTCCTTCATACAAGAATTGTACACAATTTAGCAATTTGAGACATCATAAAACATCAAGGTATTGAAATTCTACAGAATCAAAGGGGAAAAACAACGGACTTCAAATTTGGTATGATCTCTGCAAGTGCTTACTTAATCAACTATAAAGTCCAAAACCTTTTTTCAGAAACCCAGTTAAGGTTCAACTTACATGACCTAAAATCAACACAGGAACACAACTTGGGTGTCACAAAATTAGTATAGCTACATCCTCGGTAAAAATATAGCTACATTTTTCATACATCTGTGGATTGTGAAGAATTTGAATCAAACTATTCTCGGTAAAATTCAAATCGCTCTGCTAAAAATAGCTAGCTTTCTAAAGAAAAACAAATTTTGACTTATGCAGATCAAATACTTACAGAAATGGGTGTTCATTGCAGTAAAAAACATCCACAAAATCCAAACCTTTTCAATTCTGGAAGCTCCCCAACCCTCGAAAAACGAGCACTTAGCCCCCCACTAGGATCTTTGTGGATCAGCTCTCCACCTAGTCGACGCCAAGTTTGATCATTATTTACTTGAAATGCATGTTCTCTGCTATTAGAGAATGCCCCGATCATGGTTAAACCTCCCTATTTTCTCCAAGAAAAAGCTTCATAAATCCCATCGGCATGCCCATGCTAAAATACCCACCGATGTATTTGCATTATGTAAGAAAATGGCGGTATTGATTGTGTTCCTCACACGCAAACTGCTCGTCCCAATAGACTGGTTATTGATGTGGCCTTTTGATCTTGCTCCTCCTCCTTTACCAGTCGTAAAATGCAGTGTGAAAGAGAACAACATATGGAATTGAGACATAACACGAAAATGATTTACTTCCAGCACAGGTTATTCTAGGTTATGCCATGCCAAAGAGATCCTTTACTTGTTGCGCATGTTATGACAGATGGGTGCAATTTATGACAGATGGGAAGAAAGTGTTACTAGCCAAAAGATACAGCAAATTTACTAAATGACACATATCCTAGTAGTACGGTGATGCAAGCATTTATTTCCGTCAAAAATATTACTATGGCAACATACCATGACTAAAATATGAGTTTTTTTAATTTTATTTTCTTATTTTTTTAATAGTCATTAATAATAAAATTAGTCATTTCAAGTCATTCTGTCCTATACCAAGTTAACAAATATATAAAAGTTTCTTTTTATAAATACAATTAAATCACAAATTATCACTACCAAATTAACAAATATATAAAAGTTTCTTTTTATAAATACAATTAAATCACAAATTATCATTGACTTTTATTGATATTTAAAAACAATAAAATATTAAAGATGATCAATACAAATAGGTGGAACATATAGTCTCTCGGCAGGGACTAATAAATACACAACGATTGATAGATAGCTACATAGGACTTATCTACTTATCGTGAATAACGATTGATTGATAACTACATAGGAGTTATCTACTTATCGTGAATACGATTCATTTTGGGTCTCCACATTTCAAACTAGGAGGAGCATACCATGGGGGTGATGGTGACTCTTTTTTAAAATGACTCTAATAGTTCACAGCACTATAAGATCTTTCTCCACAAAGGGGTGCTGTAGATCTCCGTTGAATATTTTCAAATTTTGATTTTATTTGGGCTTGGTTTGACACGTGTGCGTAGCGTTTTCTGGATGGTTCTTGAATAAACGGTGTAGGATCTGGAAAAGTCGGGATGCTCTGAAAATCTACAAGTTTTGGTTCATGTCTATCCTTGTGGTAACGCTCTCTGCATTTGCATTTTATTAGTACGCAGTACAAATCGCCTGTCTTCAATCTTCAATTTGAGCCGTTCTGGGCCAGTTTTTGGATTGGGAAAGCTCCATTGTGGCATTATATCAGTATAGTGTGCGTCTCTGCTCAGCAAACTTCGAGAGGGCTTTACTGTTTCGGGGGTCGTTTTGTCTCTATTATTTACAGGTTTGTTTCAATGCATTTTTATACCATTCATTGCTATTTTAAACTGTGGAATTTCATGATTTCCTCTGTTTTCTGTTGTGACCGCGTGTATTTGTTTTTTGTTTTTTAAGTTGTTTTCAAAGGCAAGGATTTCGTGATTTGCTTGAGATTTTCGCTAGTGCTGCTTCATTTTGAAAATATTTAAGTCTGTAGGTTTTATAAATGAAAATGTATGAAATGCGAGCCATTTTGCATATTTTTAAGAATATTGGGAATGAAAATGTATGAAATGCGAGCCATTTTGCATATTTTTAAGAATATTGGGAATGAAAATGTATCAAATGCGAGCCATTTTGCATATTTTTAAGGATATTGGGAAGGTTTATGATACGCGGCCAGGTTTTCCTTGATTTTTGATATATTTTCATGGCCGCCGTTGATATTTGGCGAGTTGGGGATTAAATTGCATAGATTTAAGCTGCTATTTCAGGACGCTTAGTTTGATTTCAGGCGTTTTACTCTTTTATTTTTGAAATTGTTTCGTAATGTCATTGGAAATTCGATTTTCAGGTTTCGCTAGACGAAACGGAGTTTCTGCACCATTGTATTAAAGAAAGACGTGGCTTAATTTTCCGGGGCTTTTTTAATTTATTTTGTAATTTTCCAAAGATCTGGACACTTAGAAGAATCGTGAAATATTTGGTTCTTTTGAGTGGATTTCCATTAACATTCCCTAGAAAATAAGGGAATTTTCCCTCGACTTATTATTATTGTTTAACTTAAGGAAGGGTTAAAGTGAAGGTTTTGGTGCAAAAATGACTGAGGCGGAGACAGCTTACACTGTGGCGTCTGATAATGAAGCGGTCAGTGATGATGTTGAACATCCTATCCCGTTTGTGGAAACGGCTATCGGAATCGATGTTGGAACCTTCCAGTGCCGTGTTGCCTTGTGGAAGGATTCGAAGATTGAGCTTTTACAAAACCCTAGAGGACTTAAAATGATGCCCTCGTATGTTCTCTTCATGGGCGATAGCCCTTCGAGTGGAATAAGCGCAGAAACATCCAATGACGAGCAAGAATTACTTTCAGGGAATGCAATTTTTAATGTGAAAAGATTAATTGGGAGAATGGACACTGATCCTGTTGTACACAAAAGCAAGAAATTGCCGTTTATGGTGCAAACTTTGGATATCGGTGTGCGTCCCTTTATTGCAGCGTTAACAAATGAGGTGTGGCGGTCGACTACTCCGGAAGAAGTACTTGCGATTTTGCTAGTAGAGTTGCGAGCCATGGCCGAGGTTCAGCTAGGACGTGTTGTGCGCACCGTTGTATTGACAATGCCTGTTTGCTTTAGCCGGTTTCAGCAAACTCGTGTTGAAAGGGCATGTGCTATGGCTGGGTTGCATGTTCTTCGTTTGATGCCAGAGCCCACAGCAGTAGCCCTGCTATATGCTCAGCAGCAACAGATGGCCACTCAGGCTAAAATGGGAAGTGGAGCTGAGAAACTTGCATTGATCTTCAATATGGGTGCTGGATACTGTGATGTTGCTGTCACCGCCACAGCGGGGGGCGTTTCTCAGATTAAAGCTCTTGCAGGGGATGCAATTGGAGGTGAGGATATCTTACAAAATGTTATACAGCATGTTGCCCCCAAGGTAAACCTCCTATCGGTGGCGAAAAGTAGGGATGCAGGCAAATCTTCTGCCATGCTTCGAATTGCTGTTCAGAAAGCTATTCACACTCTCTCTATTAATACCAGTGCTTCTATTGAAGTTGATTTGGGAAGTGGGCAGAAAATATCAAAAACCCTGCTACGAGATGAATTTGAGGAAGTCAATAGTGAAGTTTTTCAAAAATGCGAAAACCTTATTGCTCAATGTTTACATGACGCACAGATAGATGTGGAGAGCATAGCGGATGTTGTAATTGTCGGTGGCTGTTCTCACATTCCAAAAATTCGGAGCCTGGTTCTTAGGCTTTGCAAGAGCAAGAATATATACGACGGTATGAAACCTCTGGAAGCTGCCGTCTGTGGTGCTGCTCTGGAAGGAGCAATTGCATCAGGAATTTCTGATCACAACCTTGATCTGCTAACGATTCAAGCAACTCCTTTGAGCTTAGGCGTCAGAGCTGATGGTGCCGACTTTGTGCCAATTATTCACAGAAATGCCACTATTCCAGCAAGGAGAGACGCATTTTTCACAACAAGCCACGACAATCAGTCTGAGGCACTGATTGTTGTGTATGAAGGTGAAGGGAAGGAAGTCGGGGAGAACCATTTGTTGGGATTTTTTACGGTGTCAGGAATCCCACCTGCTCCAAAAGGCATTCCAGTGATCAATGTCTGTATGGATGTTGATGCATCCAATGTGCTGAGAGTATTCGCAGGAGTGACAATGCCAGATTCTGAGGGTCCCGTTGTTCCTTTCGTGGAAGTTAGGATGCCTACTATGGATGATGGTCATGGGTGGTGCATTGAGGCTCTTCTCAAAAAGTATGGGACATCTCTTGATATTAGCACCCCTCCAAAGCTTTCTCAGCAGCAGCAGCAATAAAGGTACGTGATCCGATCAAACAATCCAAAGCTTTCTCAGCAGCAGCAGCAATAAAGGTATGTGATCCGATCAAATAATTCCTATGTTAGTCTTTGAATTTAAGTTTTAAGAGCTTGTCAGGAGCAATGCTCTCTAATGAGGTGTTGGAATCCCTTTATTGAAACTGTGTAAAGAAGTTTGAATGTAAATGATATGTCTAGACTCTAGATCCTGCTGTCAGTTTTCTGTGGCATAAGTTATGAAGCTTTGTTAACACTCAAATGTTGTTGTCCCAAAAGACTCATGATTCTTTTACGACAGGTTCAGGTGTAGGAGAGGATCTTCTATTGGTCTGGGATGAGAGAGTCTGGGAGCATATATTATTATATTTGGTTTAAGTTTACAACTCTCAAAAGTTGTGAGCATAAGAGGTGTTTTTAGTAGGCTTATAGAGTTGTGTTTTCATGGATATTGGTAGAGCAGTGTTTTTACACTACGGTTAAAATTGCTTTATTGTAAATATAAGAGTGCTAATGGATATTGGTAGAGCGGTGTGTTTACGCTACGGTTAAAATTGCTTTTATTGTAAATATAAGAGTGCTAACTGAGGAATAGACCATGGGACAACTGGGAAAACCGTTGGAGGAAGGATAAAATATGCAGGGATTACAAATTGTAAATTGCAAATTTTACGGCATGATAATGTATTAGAGGAACTGAAATGTATTTTTATCTCTGTTTTATGTTTTATTGGTTAAGGTCTTTGCCAATATAAAGTTTTAGCAGGACATCCTTTGCTGTTAATTTTTGAATACATATCAGGGGACCCAAGGTCACATGAAACAATGTATTGAATGGTTTGTGAAGAATAAAAGAATCTTGTCCATAAAGTGCACAATAAATACTGCACAGGGCAGAATATTTCATCTCCAGTTACTTGAGACTTTTCAAATGATGGTCGGCCTAGTTTAGTGCTTTCTAGTTGCACATGATGTATTAGGCAGTGTGAAAATAATTAGAGTTCTCGCGAGTTTAGTAGAAGAGTCCAACATCCATTGGATCATTTAAAGTTCAAAACAGATAACATGAATTTCATCATTTAAAGGTTTAAAGTTTAAACAGATGACATGCATTGTAGCACTTACTGATCAAATGCATGGTAGCATTTAAAGTTTAAAGGTTAAACGCATTTTGAGAGTGAAAAATTTAAAGGTTTATTATGCATGTGTCTAGATGAGTTGAAATCATGTAGTGGTGTTATTTAAATCGAAATCATGATTTAGTAATTATAGCAAGTTAGATGTGGAGCACATGCAAAGGTCTTCAGTGTTATACTTGATTGGAATGATGATTTGTTAGTATTATAATCGAATTGTGTTGTGCATTCGTTCTGCATTCATATGCGAAGGTTTCTGCGTTCTCGTAGATTTGAAATCACGATTTAGCTAAGATTTAACTAGGTTTATAGTTGAGTTGTGTTGTGGATCCACATTGCAAGGTTTAACATGGTTTAGTAGTGTTGGGATGAAATCATGATTTATTGGTTTTGGTTTAGTAGTGTTGGGATGAAATCATGATTTATTGGTTTTGTAGTGTTTCAATTGGGTGAAATCATGATTTATAGTTGAGTGAAATCATGATTTATAGGTTTTGTAGTGTTTCAATTGGCTGAAATCATGATTTATAGGTTTTGTAGTGTTTCAATTGGCTGAAATCATGATTTATAGGTTTTGTAGTGTTATAGTCGGAGTGAAATCATGATTTATAATTTTATAGTAGAGGTGAAATCAAGTTTGGTAGTGTTATAGTTGGAGTGAAATCATGAATCATGATTTGTAGTTGAGGTGAAATCAGGTTTTGTAGTGTTATAGTCGGAGTGAAATAATGATTTATAGTTGAGGTGAAATCATGATTTATTGGTTTAATTGGTTTTGTAGTGTTATAGTTGTGTTTTAATTTGAAGGTGTTGTGATTCAGATACAAAGGTATGCATTGGTTTAGTACTGTTATGGTTGTGTTACAATTGGTGAAAGCATGATTTAGTAGTGGTGTTATGGTTGTGTTAAAGGTATGCATTGGTTTAGTACTGTTATGGTTGTGTTACAGTTGGTGAAAGCATGATTTAGTGAAAGCATGATTCAGTAGTGGTGTTATGGTTGTGTTACAGCTGGTAAAATCATGAATTAGTAGTGGTATAGTTGCGTTTTAACTTAAAAGGTTCAACAAAATAATGTGCATTGTGATACTTCAAAGTAAAGGTGTTTAGTAATGTGCACTTGATACTCCAAGTTTAAAGGTGTTTATCATGTATGTGTATGTTAGGGAGAAGTGTCATTAAGGTGTTTAGCATGTATGTGGATGGTAGGGAGAAGTGTCATTATTTAGTGCTGTTTGAGTTGTGTTATGATTGACATACAAAGGTATGCATTGGTTTAGTACTGTTATAGTTGCATTGAAATTGTGATTTATGATGTAGTAGTTACAGTTGTGTAATGTATCTACATGCAAAGATCTAACATGTATGTGCATTGCAGAGTGATAGTTCATTGTTCAAAGGTTCACCATACAGCATGCATGGTGAATTTAATAGTGTTTTTTAGTTGTGGATTTACATGAAAATGTATGTGAGTGATAGTTCATTGTTTCAAAGTATGGTGGATTTAATAGTGTTTTTTAGTTGTGGATTTACATGAAAATGTATGCGAGTGATAGTTCATTGTTCACAGGTTCACCATACAGCATGCATGGTGAATCTAATAGTGTTTTTAAGTCGTGGATTTACATGAGCATAGATATTTTCAAGTAGAGTTAATTAAGAAATTATTGTTGAATAATCCTTGGCATTATAGTTGAATTGTGTTGGGGATCCACATGGTCTAAATTATTGTTGAATAATCCTTGGTATTATAGTTGAATTGTGTTGGGGATCCACATGGTCTAGCATTGGATTAATGGTGTGTTATATTTGGAGTGAAACCATGATTAGTTATATATATGTTATGGATCTACATGTTAATCTATATGATCAACTTGGAAAAGTCTATGCATTGGTTTAATAGTGTGTTATTGTTGGAGTGAAGTATGGTTTCGTACATGTTGAGTCAACATGGAAAAGTCTATGCATTGGTTTAATAGTGTTACGGTTATGCATTGGTTTAATAGTGTTACAGTTGGAGTGAAGTCATGATTCCGTATATTTGTGTGAAGGACAATAACTTAATAATAATTTATTATTTTCTGGAATAATTATTTTTTTTAATTTTACACATATTTTATATAATTCATTCGATATATATTATCTTAATCTCAAATTATCTTTCACGTAATTACACTAAACATTAACATTTATTTTTAATTATCTTTAACATAAGCACTAAACATTAACATTTATTTTTAATTATCTTTAACATAAGCACTAAACATTAATATTTATTCTTAATTATCTTTAACATAAGCATACTAAATATTAACATTTTTTCTTAATTAAACTTAAGACATCACAAACAATTTTCTAACACAACACTTCTCCATGATAATTTAAAACAGTGTTATGTCTTTTAGTATTGATACATAATCTCAAGTACACTTTGTTGAATGAAATCTTGACCAAAAAGTTTGGTAGCCAAACAATTTCACATGCTGTTGAATGAAATCTTAACCAAAATGTTTCTTAGCCAAACAATTTCACATGTTGGTGTAGCAATTGTTTTTGCCATGAAGAATGTTGCAGTTGCTTTTGCCATGAAGAATGTAGCAGTTGTTTTTGTCGTGAAGAGTGAAACTGTAGGTTTTTTTTTAAATATAATGTTATTCAACCTAGGCTAAATGTATTACTTGAAGTGGTTTTGTTTGTCACCCAAGCAACTTGTACAAACTAACTAAATATGTATAACCAATCAATTTGAAATTCTCTAGCTAACCACAGCCAATTGTATACATTTTCAAAATTTCTTGGGTAACATTAATCTTGAAACCATGTTGATAGCAAAAATTATATTTAGTGAATTGTAGTTAGGTAGGCCAAACTCTCCCTAAGTAGATCATTTATTTAAAACTTCAACTTGATTTCTAGATGAGTTAAACCCTAATGGTGTTGAACTTTTTCAGAGTATCTCTAATTTACTTAATTTTTAAAATCAAAATGTTATTTTCTTTCTATAATATTTGAATTCTCTAAAAATAATGTAATTTAACTCAACAACTATATGAACTTCTAAATATTCACCTAGAATTATCATTTCAAATTCAAAAACTATATGTGATTTAAACTTCTAAATTGTTTTAGAACTATTCTTTCTATATAAAAGTCATCAACATATAATGCAACTTAAATATTAGGGAAATTGGGTTTAGATGAACTTTTAAATAGACTATGATCCTAAAAGTTTGATGTTGTGCTCTTGATGCCTATTTGAGATCATACAAGGAATCTTTCAACTTGTAAGCATAAGTATTTTCTACTTAGAATTTTAGAATTTCAAATCCTTTAATATCCATCTGAAAATTGTTCACTTATATTATGCAGTATTATCTTAATTGTGTCTAACTTTTCCATAGGAGCAAACTTTATATATAACTTTTTGCAACTAAACATGGTTTTAGCTTATCAATTGTATTGTCTAATTTATACTTAGTTGTTTACATCAATGCATTGTCTCATTTATAATTAATTGTACATCCATTTTAATATTCATCACATTTTCTCCTTTAGCCAAATTGACCAAATCTCATTATCCCTTTTTACAAAAGCATTAATTTTGGAACAATTCCATTGTTCATTGATTCCATTCATTTTTTAAATGCTTCTACATAACTATGTGGTCCATCCATTTTCATTACTGTGATCTAGTAACTCTTTTCAAAGTTTATTATCTAAATTGCATCTAATTAACTATTTAAGTTTATTCTTGACTTCGTCTCTTTGAGTAATTTAGAACTAGATTCATTATCAATGATCACTTCATCCTTGCTTAATTATTCAATTTGAACATGTTTTGACTAATAAATTCTTTGTCCAATAAACACAACATCCTTGCTTATTATAATACGCTTCTCTTGTGGATCATACATACAAAATTTTAATGTGCGACACTAGGTTTGTACATTGACTATGCTTTCTATAAAGTTGAATTCAAAATTGCTTTTGTAGGGCACTAACATTGGTTTAAAGTATAAATTGTTGTGTCGATTGCTTCAACCCAAAATTCATTTTCAAGTTGTTTTTTTTCAACACACTTCTCACCATCTCAACTATGGTCTTATTCTTCCTTTCCATGACACTATTTTGTTGATAAGTATGTTAATTGGTGAATTCTTTTTGTATACCATTTATACCATTCACCTTGTGAAAATTCATAACTTTATAAGATTTATATTCTCCTCCATTATATGAAGGATGAGAATCTTGAAGCCATTTGTTTCATCCAACTCCTTAAACTAAACAAAATGGGCAAACATTTTTTACTTTTCTTGTATAAAATAAATCCAAGTTTTTCTTAAATAATCATTAATAGAGTTTAGAAAATGCCTTTCCTTTTTAAAAAATAAATTTTTCTTGAGACAACATGGATTTGAATGTATCAATGTGAGACACTCTCCTGCCTCCCAAATTCTATTTGAGAATCTCTCTATATGATGCTACCTTAGTACACATCTTTCAAAAATTTCACTATTAAGGTAGGGAAAACCATTCCCCGTGCTAGTTGTCTTCTTCAACACTAAAATTTTGAAATTTAGATGTGTTATTTTCAAATGTGAAAGCTTGCTATTCATTTATTTTGTAGCTTATAGATAATGTGATTCACTTTTGAGGCAAAAGCGAGTTTGAAAATTCTATTTGCAATTATTTTTTCTCGATATAATTGTTGTTTTTTTCCTACTAGTGCATGATTAAACATTTTGTTATCAAACATTAATTTGTAATTTTACTCCATCACTTGCCCTACACAAAGTAGGTTATTTTAAAATGTTGGTGTCAACAATGCATCATCAATAAACCTTGTTTTTCCATTCGATGTTGGGATTGCCAAGCAACCTTCCCTTTAACTTTAGAGACATTATTATCTCCAAATATCACTTTACCAAAGTAATTGCCACCTATTCTAGTACACAATTCCTCTTGAGATGTTATATGTGTTGAACATCTTGAATCAATGTATCAACCTTTGCTTTCTTCTTTCTTAGTTTTTCAACAACAATATTAATCCCTTTATGTCCCAAATTATGCATTTTATTTTACAATATTTTTTCAAAATGATCAAATTGACTACAACAGTAGCATTATATATTTGATCTTTCTTTAGAACTGTCTCTTTCTCTTTCATGATATCCTTCTTCACCTCTTCCTCTAAAAAATTGACATGGACTTTTTCCTCGCCTCTTGAGGTGGATGCAATTCTCTAATAATTATGTGAATTGTGAATTTTATTGATATCGATTCTAATAACTATGATTATGATATTGTCTCTTTCTTGTTTCTCTTTCTCTAAACCTAATTGAAAAAACATATTTTGTGTTATTTTTTTAACAATTAGTAATAATAAGTCAGTTGATCAATTCTCATTTTATTTAAATTGTTGGAGAGGTGACCATTTCAAATTTAGGCACAATGTTTCTTAAAATATTCTCAACCATTTTCTTTTTTTGGAATGTTTTCATCGAACAAACTCATTTGATTAACAAGGTCTTGCATTTATGTGATATAATAATTCATTGATTCATTATTATGCATGTTTGCATTATTGAATTTGTTTCTTAATGTTTGCAATTTAGTTTGTTTCATCTTTTTTTTTTCTTGAAGAAAAAAGATGTATTTTCTATTTATTAAGAATATCGAATGCATTCTTTAGGTACACGTGCATTATGTTCATCATTTTAGGAAGAGTATATGTAATTTCTTTAGAAACATATTACAACACAAATAAAAAATGGACCTCCCCTTTCACATCTCCATCTCAGATACTATGGTATCAAAGAAACAATGGACCAAAAATTGATCCAGAAAAGGTGGTAAAACCTATCTCTTGAGACCATAAAAATATATACATACAATGCATAAACTCATAATTTAACTACTACTAAGGGATCAAAGAGTCATTCTAGACTCATTGGATCCACCCTCATAAATTATTCCATGAAAAGGGAGTGTGGTTCATGTGCATGAATTTTTCAAAAGCTAACATCATCAATGAGTGAACAACCATCAATTTTGAATAGTTTTTTTTGCTCAACCCCAACTATGCCTTAAACTTGAAATAATGTGAATCATTTAGAAACAATAAGCCTCTTATCCCACATGTTTGTGTCTATCCTTGATAAGATTCATCAAAGAAAAAAAACAGGCAATTCTTATCAATTTGTAGAGGCACCTTGGGCAAGGATACTTTCCTTAAGAGATGATATATAGCTTCAATTTGTGCTACAATTTGAATTGGTGATACTAGTCTATATTCAATGATTAGGGCGTTTTGGGCCAACCAAATGCCCCACAATGTTAATATAGGGATAACTCTATATGTTTTTAGTTCTTTCCTTTCAAACTAGATAAAAAACATTGCTTAATACTTTTGTATGTCCATATCATTTCTCCATTTAGATTGATTTTTTTCCAATGAGGAGCTACACTTGCAATGTGGAAGAACAATAAATGGTCAGATGTACATTAATTTCCTTTGAACTCTTATGATGATGTGTAGATGCTACAACCATGGGCCTGTCTCTTCTACATAATGTCTCAAGTAAGGACTCAATTGCACATAGACGACCACATATGAATTTTTAACTTCAATGACACATGTAGCTTCTAGATCATGGTCACTACCACTTCCTTTCATGAATCCCCAAATTACGCATGGTTCAACAACCTAACTTTGCACTAGTTTCCCCTAGTTTTATTCATGGGCTACCTTAAAACATCTTTCTCTACTTAAGTTGGACATGCTCTCTCTTTAGTTTTTCAACAAATTGTATCCACCTAGGAGTAAGATGAACTTGAAGTCCAATTGTATCCATTGTCAATTATCCTTAATGCCAACAATCTATTGCTTTTTGGTTGGCCACTTGATGTAAATGGAAAAAAACCCTTGTCACAGAGAGCTTTGATCAGTTCATCATATAGAAAATGACTACGCAACCCATAATGGCATTAAATCCAATATGAACCAACCTACCATTCCTAACACTCCATGCAAGGAATCTCCCTATGATGGGAAAAGTTGTTACCATTGTTTTTCAGTGGTTAGACACTGATATATTCTTTTGATCAAACCTAATCCAATCCAACATTAAACAAGGTGCTAAATACTTCTTTCTAGTTATACGCAAGTCCAAAGGCTATCCTTGGTAATAAGGTTCCACATGTTTCTTGTAGCTAGTGCAGACCCAAAAAGGTTAATGTGTTTTAGCCCCCAACTACCATCTCCTTTTCACTATGAGAGAGTCTTTAAATTCACGATATGGTATCCCTCCTGTGCCGAGCCTCCCATCGATAGGAACTGGAAGCATAACTTTATGATTTTTTCTAGGACACCCTTGGGAATGTGTGTTGAAGAGTGACAATACACCTACAACTTTGATTTTACAAGAGTTAGACATTCACCCCACAACAACCATCTATTACAACAAAATCCAATTTTCTTTATGATTTTGTTGATCAATCATGTTTTGAATATCCATTTGGTTTCAAATTGAAACCTAAATATTTTAGACCATCATCTAGCTCTTGAATATTTTAAGGGAAGCCCCGCCCCCTTTAGTGCCTAATTATAAAACAAGTTAAAGCAATGCACAATAACTAATTCATCAATATCATCGTTGCTAGATTATGCAATACAATAAAAAAAACTACTATAGATAACTTAAATAATTAAAAGTACCTTAAATAGAAGAAAGTCAAGGAAAAATACTCGGGAATGAAAATAAGGGAAACTTGACTTACATGAGTATAAAGTGGGTCCATAGTAGCAACAATGACAATGATGAGCAACGTGTGGGGGGAGACTCTCCATCAAAATTACCCCTCAGTCAAAGACTGAGAGCCCTCAAGCCCTCAATTAGTAAGCTATGCCAAACACAACCTTCCTACTTCACTAAGAATCAACTAGCTTTGAACTCTACTCCCCTCAAGTCCTCCTCACCATCAACATGTAACCCTCCCAATAGGCTCATGCAGTCAAACACTCTCATGCAACAATTTGAAACTGAAAACCAAGGACCAGAGGTAGAGAAGAAATCCCCATGAAGTCCTCCCTCCCCCATTAAAAGACCATTTTATTTATTATTAAAATAAGTTTCATTTGCATGGATGACACTTGTCATCCATGTACTAATCCCACTTTAGCTTAATAAATCCGATTTTAATCTTAAGTATGCACCTAATTATTACCCTATTTATGATTCTTTGCCTATTATGTATCTATTATATATATCATTATGTGCATATAATTATAATTAATTTTCAATTCAAGGCATTACATACACCCCCCCTTTTAGATACTTTGTCCCAAAGTTGCATCATCCATTTCTTATCCCCACGAAAGACATGCACAACATCACACAGTATGCACAACCATCATACAATATGCACCTAAATAACTAGTGCTATTGTGTGGGGGGAAAGATACTCATGCGGCCATCACAAGTAATTTTAATATCTACACTATCACAAACATAACGCCCTATATAACTATATGATTGATTACTCTTATTGAATTATGAGTATGCAATCAAGTCACATTATTTTGCATCAAGTCAACATTAATGCCATTCAATTGGTTTACTTCTTCCCTCACGCACCCTCACCCAAAATCATACCATTTGATTAACCTCTGAACACTTCCAACTCTTCATATGGTCCTGCATGTTATGGTACGAGCCTTGTACTATAACTTGTCTACGGATCATACAATAGGCATGTCACATACCTAAATTTTGGTCTACTTAAAAATGCATTATATTTTTTTTAGTTGAAAAACTTAAGTAAGTTTTAACATTAAAAATAGAAATGTCGAGTTTATAACGTGTATGCAAAGAGCCAGTGTTAATTCTAGAACTTGGTGAACTATATCCGTTTTTGTGTTAAAATACAATTTTAGCATGTTGTTTACCATTGTTACTTGCTCCAAAAACATTAAGTTCAATACTACTTCAAACCACAAAACCCTTACATATAAACTTTTATCTGGATAAATTAGGCAATGAATACCCAAGTGTACTTGTGATGGCTTAACAAAATCTATAAAATAATTATTTATTAGAATTGATGATTGAAGTTCATTTAGTTATAGCATAATTTTATTTTTATTATTCTAATGTTAGTTTTCACACATATATTTCTTCGAATAAAATATACCTAATCACCAGCATTCCGTATTTTTGCTTGAGATTTGAATACCCTAAACACTAGCCTACAATTTAAAGTATGAGGTATTAACTTGGTATTTGTTTTTACCAATCCTTAACCCTCACCATGTTAAGGATTCAATGTTTGATACTTCAATCATTATTATCATTTAAATATGCCCATATACATTCATATTGTATTATGTACTCTTGTACTCAATCGCCAAGATGATTACATAATGTATTAATTATATGACTTTGGAAATTTTGAGGATTTATACGTGTTATAGAAAAATATAGATAGTTGTGTTAAGTGTACTGTCTTAACCCTCAACGTTTCGACGATACTCTAGATTATGATAGGATTCCAAAATTCCCAGTTGTGAAAAGAATTTCCCTTATGATTAACTCGTTTAAGGAGATAATAAACCCCATTATTTAATTATTTCTAGGATAGTTGTTCACAGGCTTTAAGTTGATAATTAGAAGAAAAACATGTTGGTTCTTATTCCCTTACTGTGGTTTTTATTTACATACTGAATTAAACCCTAACTTATTATTGATCATTCAAACTTCCTCCATGGCCAAAGCCAAAGTAAGATGAATTTCTGGGTTTAATTTCTTTAACTTCTTTTTTGTTTTGTTAATATCATCCATGAAGTTGTTCTAATATTCTCTATTCCCCATACATGTTGCATATAGTCGATTGTTAATTTTTCCATTTCCCTTTTACTAGGTAGACTGTCTCTCACTTATTTTAGTTTATTTTGCATTTACTAACTGGTGGTGATACTAATTAGGGGTTTACCCTAATATACAAAGTTTTTCCCTGAATTGAATAAGAGAAGGATTCTGGTAATGCCTTATCGACATTCTTCACCACTCAGTCTTTAACATATATTATTAGGTTGACCTCGCAACCTTGGCCTCGATGGAGAAGGAAACTATCTGAATAGGGTTAACCCATGTTTAGATTTTGGCATTGTTCAATCGCTTTTTCTTTTGGAACCAACTTGGCTATGTAAGTTCTACACACCTATGGATATTCTAGAGACAGTAAGTTGAAAGACACCATTCGACTAGCAGAGTAGTCAAATGGAGGCTCAACTAAGTGGTCAATTGATCGGTTGACTAAATGGTCGACAAAGCAACGGTTAGTTTGACCAAAGAAATTGCCTAATCAATGAGACACTGCGTATTTCCTGGAAATAGTCACAGAACTGGCGACCCTTATTTATGGACTAGATCATTCTCACTTCAAGGGAGTTTGTTATATCTAGAGACTATAAAATAAGGACCCTATGGGTTGTATTGATATCGAATGATGATGGTGATCTCTTATGAGATAATGCATTGTGATGTTTTGATCATAATGTGTTGTGCTTAAGTGTTGTAAATGGTGTCTTTAGAAACCACCCTTCTTCTTGGAATACTTATCCCTTTTGTTATTTTCTTTTTTCTTCACTTGTTCAAAGGGTTTTCCTAACATGGTATTAGAGCTATTGGTTTTAACCTAGCATGTTGTATGTGAATTGTGCTAAGTTGGATCCAGGGTTGATGGACTCCGGGATGAAGATTTGTCGACAAGTACCTTTTAGCTTGGATCAATTCTATTAGATATCATAAGGATGGATTCCAAGATAGAACGTGTTATTATGAATGGCCATAACTATAGAGTTTGAGCGCCATATATGGAAACATTATTGAAGAGAAAGGGACTATGGAAATATACTAAGATTCCTATTGCAGATCCGATTGATGACCAAACTAAGTTTGTCATCGATGGAAAGAAGGATGAGGTTGTTGGGGGTCATTACTACCTACAATTGAAGGGAGATTTGTTTTCATAGAAGTGGAATCGATTGTCCCCATGTCATTTCAAAATAATCTAAAATAATTGTTCAACAAGGTTAATGAGATTCAAGTAATGCAGATAGAGAAAGAGTTGATCTCTTTAGAATCATATTCCTTTGAAAGGATTGCGGACTATTTGGCTTGCATCAAAGAGGTACAACTGAAATTTGGTGAATGTTGCAAGGAGTTTCCAAAGAAGGATTGACAACTCATTGAACCAGTCCTGATGAATCTGAAGACACCTTATGATGTATTATGCTCCTCATTTCACTCCAATTGGATGTGATAGTGGGAATATGGTAAGGACTTCACCTTTGATAACTTATGTGATTTATCAATCAAGGATTAACAAAAGGGAAGCTTGGTAGCGAACACCTATCACTTACTCAAAAGAAAGGTCAAGAAAAATTATAAAGAACACGGTTGACCAGATAAATGACAGGAGTGTATTTCCCAACCTACTAAAGGAAATATTGACGAGTCAACATCAACCACGAAGAATCGAAAGAAGGAAAATGTCAATACTATGGAAAGATGGGACATGTGGAGAAAACTTGTTGGAAGAAAACAATAGATTTGGAAGAGAAGGCCAAGAATATTGAAGAAGGCATGCCAACTGGTTCTTCGATCAACCGACCTGCAGATAACTTCACATTTTTTGTCAGCAATTCCCAAACATTACATTCTCACACCATTTAGATCGAGTGGATAGTCGATTCAAGTTGCACTCTTCATAGGATGGCTCTTTGTTCTCTTCCTTAAGTGGAGCTACATAACAAAATATTTATCTAGTTGATGATTATGCTCTCACAATCACTAAAAGAGGAGATGTTGAATGTTGACATGGTTAGATCTACAATGTCTATCATGTTCCTAACTTGAGCACAAACTTGTTGTTGGTTGCTCAACTTACACGGACTAGAAATACTGTTGGGTTTTGTTCATATCACTTTATTATAAGATATGAGGCATGGGGGGAAACTATTGCTTTATGATACCTATATCCGAAAGAAAAGCTATACAAGTTATGTGAATCTCCTAGGAATGATTTCCGACCGACTGAATTGACTGCACTCATTCCTCATACCGATGACTGAAGTGAAATTTGGCATGAACAACTTGGACATCTGACTTTTGAAGTTTGAAAAATATGGTAACAAATAATATGGTTATATTGGTATACCAAATACTATTCCACCTGATAGAGTTTGTAGAGTATGCATGCTTGGAAAGCATCATCAAGAACCCTTTTGATTCTAGGAAAGAATGACAAGCACAAGACCGATTGGAACTTGTTCATAGCAATCTCTATTGCATGAAAAAAACCTCATTAGCAGGTGCGGGGTATATTTTAACCTTATTCACAATGGGATTTGGACCAAATTCCAACGGTAGATTCGTCACCCTTCTAAATTCATATTGTCAGGATAACGACAATTGTTGGGTTCTCAAAATGTCATTTCACATGACGTCGCTATTCCAACAGAAGTGATTGCGTCGCAACTATAACGTGCATGGTAGACACGCAACAATTGTTTCTTCAAATGTGTTAGTTGTCATCGCACGCTCAACGATATATCCTACGACGTTTAATGGTCTCTCATATGACAAAACATGTCGCAACAAAGACATAATATCCTCTGAAATTCTCCACACAAGCATCTCTATAGCGACACACATTCGTCGTAAATGTGACATTGTGGTCATTGAAAATTTTGGCATCCATAAGTTTACTCACCCACCATTCCAATCAGTATCATCACGATTGCGACAATGTGAACGCTGCAGTGGCGATCACCACAATTTCAATTCCGACATTTATGCCATAGCCCTTACGGTTGTATCCGTTATAATGGTGTCGCAAGACTGACGACCGTTAAGAGATTTGACTCTTCTACTGTTGTAACAGTCATTGCAATACCGATGAGTGTAAGTTAAAAAAAACAGATTCGATTCAGAGCTCCATCTCATGGTTAAGATAGTAAATAATGCAATCCCCCCCACCTCCCCACCTATGTTCTACCAACTGGCACAACAACATAACTTCTATATAATAATGCCAACCCAAATATTCCTTAATATCCTATCTTCAAAATATAAATACATACATGACATCAAGAAGTAATATTGTTGGTTCCATAACTAATTAAACAACCATGCATCATAAATATGAATATATGACATGTCAATATATTGACATGCAAATAAGGAGATAATTGCTTGATAATATAACCAAATTAAAATCTATGTAGGCTAAATGATGGATGGTGTTAAATGGAAATGAGAACGCTTTTGGCATATGTATGCATATGGGATAACGATTTGCCAAAATGGTTGTAGGTACCCACTACTTAGAACCAACATCAAGTGAACCTCAACAAGCATACAATAGCATTGTAGGTTGCTTCAACTATTACAATGGCATTTGACTGGATTTCTATATTAGCATGGCTTGTAATTGGAGTGAGAACCATTGCACAATTAAAAAAATAAATAGAGAAATGTATATCCAATCACACTAGCTTCATTTGTTGAAGCATTTCCCTATGTAAAATGCAGTGTGTGCAGATAAGATGACTATATTATACAGTTCTAATAATCCTTTCTCAAACTAATTCTACTAAGTAGTATAAGTCGAGAGAACAGAATCTGCTACATACCAGGATATGATCAATTCCACTGCCAACTTTAGCCTCCTTTTTACGATGGTGACAAAGAAATTTTCCAAGGACTTCATGGAGTAGCAACAACAATAGAAGCATTTCCTTGTGTAAAATACAGTATGTGTAGATAAGATGACTATATTATGCAGTTCTAATAATCCTTTCTCAAACTAATTCTAGTAAGTAGTATAAGTCGGGAGAACATAATCTACTACATAGCAGTATATGATCAATTCCAATGCCAACTTTAGTCTCCTTTTCAGGATGGTGACAAATAAATTTTTCAAGGACTTCATGGAGTAGTAGCAACAATAGAAGCATTGCCCTGTGTAAAATAAAGTATGTGCATATAAGATGACTATATTATGCAGTTCTAATAATCATTTCTCAAACTAATTCTAGTTAGTAGTATAAGTCGGGAGAACAAAATCTGCTACATACCAGGATATGATCAATTACACTGCCAACTTTAGCCTCCTTTTCAGGATGGTGACAAAGAAAATTTTCAAGGACTTCATGGGGTAGAAGAAATAGTAGAAGTATTTCCCTGTGTAAAATACAGTGTGTGCAAATAAGATGACTATATTATGCAGTTCTAATAATCCTTTCTCAAACTAATTCTAGTAAGTAGTATAAGTTGGGAGAACAGAATCTACTACATACCGCGATATGATCAATTCCATTTCCAACTTTAGCCTTTGTTTCAGGATGGTGACAAAGAAAATTTTCAAGGACTTCATGGAGTAGCAACAATAGTAACAACATGAGTAAAAATAGTAGTAAGTATTTCCTCTTATGAAAAATATCAAGTAGGTCCACTTTCGTTGATATTCAACCATACGAGTTGTGGAAAATGTCTTGGAGTAACAACATCATGCATGCTTCTGTTTCTAATAATCCTTTCTCAATCTAATTCTAGTATGTAGTATAAGTCTGGAGAACATAATTTGCTACATACCAGGATATGATCAATTCCACTGCCAACTTTAGCCTCCTTTTCAGGATGGTGACAAAGAACTTTTTCAAGGACTTCATTTCCATCTTTTGTTCAATGGATCTCCATTCTTGTAGTTGTCCAGCCTTCTATTTCCTGCATGAATTCTACTGTTGTTAATAAATCACAGATCAATTGATGGTGATGATATTGTTTTTATAGAACCTTATGGACTGTTATAAAATCTCCTTACATTTTAGTCACATAGCCAAGATAACCATGTTTAAGTTGTAACTCAATCTTCAAATTTCACTCTAGATACCCTACCCATCAAAGTTCAAAAAGAGTCAACATTTTTTGTGGTAATGAATCCCATTGTCCTACTTATTATGGTCATTTGATGGACATCAATATTTTTTTAAAATATTATCTACATATATTTGAATTGCTTGCAACATGTAAATGAGCTTCTTGTAGCTCCTTTGTTGTATTTGGACTTAGCGAGGTAACTATCGAACATATTTATATTTCTAACTATTGGTTTATCTAAATTTTGAATGATCATTCATGAATGAATTAATCCTAATATGAAATCACTAACTATGATTACTGAGTTATATATTATCTTTTCATTTTGTATAAATACAGTAATACCCCACCATGAATGTCTATCCTTGTTTATTACCAGTCTATTTATCTTTGAAACATAACTGAGTTTTAATATTTCCAATTGAAAATGTGTGATAGAGGTGCCGAAGAGAGTAAAAATTATCTGAATGTGTGTCTCAAGCCTTCACATAACATCTAAAGTTTGTCAGTATTTTTGGTACTTCTGGCCACCATTTAGCACTGGTATGCTTATTACATTTGAGAAATCACAAATTTATGTTTCAACTAATGGACATTCTTGAATTGTAATGCAATATCGTTTATGACTAATTTGTTGCATTGGTGAGGAATGTGGATCAATTTCTAGGGCTTGGGAGATGATTTTGGTTCGTATGTAGAGTCATGTTTGGAATTGAGGCGAGAAGTATCCAAGCTCAAAATGTAGTCCTTCAAAAGAGGCTCATGTGGGTATGCTCCGATTCAGTTTCATTGTTTGTTTTTTAGAGAATGAATTATCTTATATTATGTTCGTGTGTTGAAGTTGTTAACCGAGATTAAAATTAAACAAGGCATATTTTTTCCCTAATTGATACCTTTTCAATGTAAATGATGCTTATGAGCATGCAACATGAGTGCAAGAATATTAATGTTTCATGTTCTGATTCCTTTTGGGGAAATTTCGATGTTGTTATGAAGAATGAATTTAGCTTGATCATGAAAAATATGGGAATGATTAAAATGACTACTCAGGAATCCTCTCAATCCTTTACTGGGTATGAGGTTTTTAATAATCAAAGCATTTAATTTGTCACATGGAGTTGTGTTGTTGAATAAATATACACGCATTCTATTGAGTAACTCCACTAACCTATGGGTAACTCTGCAAATGAATCCATTGATGGTTCTAAGGATGACTCCATTGATGGTTCTATTGATGACTTCATTAAATATTCCATTGACAAGTGCACTGATAATTTTATCGACCAGTCCTTTATATCATGCTTTGTTTTAGGATGATTTATTGACAAGTGCAGTGATGATTTTATTGACAAGTGCACTAATGATTTTATCGACCATCGTCATCCTCATCCTCCTCCTCCTCATCATTATTGTCATCATCGTTTTCATTGTCATTGTCATTGTCATCATCGTCATCATCATTATATAATGGTATCATTGTCAATGGAATCATCATCAGTCATCATCGTAATCACCATTATCATGATCATCAGTCATCATCATCACCATTTCCGTTGTCATCTCCAAAATCATCATCATTATAATCATCATCATTGTCATCATTGTAATCATTGTCATTTCCATCGTTGTCGTCATCATCATCATCGTCGTCGTCATCATCATCATTGTCTTCGTCATCATTTTAATTATAATTGTCACCATTGTCATTGTCATCATCATCATAATCATTGCCATTCATGTCCTTGTCTCTATAATCATCATCATCTGTCATTGTCATCATCATCATCATTGCCACTGTCATCATCAACAACATTGCCATTAGCATCATCATAATATAACCACATCATCATTGATACCATTATCATCATCATCGTCATCATTGTCATTGTCGTCATCATCATCGTTGTCATTGTCATTATCATTGTCATCATCATCATTCATGTCATTGTCATTTTCATCATCATCATTCATGTCATTGTCATTTTCATCATCATTCACCATTCTCTATGACATTACCAGTATTCCCCTCTTTCTCTTGGAATTGATAATGACAAAACTTCAAACTAGGTGCAATTAGCACCTAGAGTAGCATTCCAAATCAATTACCTTTCCCTTTTCATTATGTTATCCTGCATAGGTGCAAAACTAGGAGTATTCTATCAGGATGGCACAAAAGTGGACATAATTTGCATAAGCTTTAGCACCACCTATTGAGTCAATTTAAAAAAAAAGAGAGAAAAATGTGCATGTTTTGGTGGGTTTAGTAAAATGAAAAGAGGGAGGAGTACAATTCATTTTTCAACATTTCCAAGCTTGGAATAGCCTCTCTCAATGTAATTTGTCAATTTTTACCTTAAACCCCATTTCTTGGAAGTTAGAAATGCCAGGTATAGATCAACTATAGAAAATGAAAGTATGGTGGGTTGTAAAAGTCCATTGACAAACTAGAAAAGTATTGAAGATGGAGATGACGATGACGATGGAGATGGAGATGAAAATGATAACGACAATGGCAGTGATGATGATGATGACAATGCAAATAGAGATGAAGATTATGACTATGAATATGAAAATGACAATGATGTTGACATTGATGATTATTGTCACATTCATCATTATCACCATCATCATTCATCTCATTTTCATCATCATTTCATTATCATTGTCATTGTTATCATCATTGACCTCATCCTCATCATTTCCATCATCATCGTCATCGTCGTTGTCATCATCATCATTGATATTCATTATTGTTGTCATTTTCATCAACATCGTCGTCATCATCACCACCATCATCATTATTTGTCATTATTGTCATCATTTTCATCATTATTGTCATTGACATCATCATCATCATCCTCATCATGATAATGATCATTGCCAGCAACAATGACGATTATGGCTATGGAGACGATGATGAAAATGGAAATGTTGATGATAATGGCACTGATGATGACGACAATGAATATGATGACGACGATAACGATGATGAATATGGTGAGGATGATGATAATGTGACTATATGACAATGATGATGAAAATGAGGATTTTGGAATTAATAATGATAATGATGATGACTATGACATAATGATGAAAATGATAATGACACAAATGGCGATGAAGATGATGATACCAATGATGATGAAGAAGATGGTGGTGATGATGATGATACAGACGACATAATCGATGAGGATGAAAATGATGTGATTATATGATGATGATGAGGATGATGATGATGGGATTATATGATGATGATGAGGATGATGACAATGACAATGGGATTATATGATAATGATGATGAGGAGGAGGATGATGAAAATGACAATGATAATGGCGATGATGATGACGATGTTGAAGAAGATGAGGACGGCAATGATGATGATGATGGTAGTGAAGACGATGACTATGACAATGATGATGATGACAATGACAAAGATGATGATATGATTATATGACAATGGTGATGACAATGCCGATGAGGGTGATGGTGTTGATAATGACAATGATGGCAATAATGATTTCAATAATAATAACATGAATGCCAATGATGATGGTGGCATGGACGATGATGACAATGATGATGAAAATGATTAAAATGATGTTGATGACAACAACAATAAAGTCAATGTCGGATAACTATGATGGTGATGAGAATAATGACAATGGTGATGATGGCAATGGTGATGATGACAATGACAATGATGATGATGATGATGACAATGACGATGGAAATGACACTGACAATAATGGCGACGATGACAATGATAATGGTGATGAAGAAGAAGATGATGAAAATGACAGTGACAATGATGACGACGATGACAATGACAATGATGTGATTATATGATGATGATAGTGACAATGATGATATTGTTAATGGCAATGATGATTACGATACTGATGAGAATGATGATGAGAATGACAATGGAAATGATGATGGCAATGGAAATGAGAATGACATGAATGGAAAGATGACGATGATGACAATGATCAAATTGGGGCAAGTGGGGTAGAAATTGGATTGAGACCATAATTTTTCCTATGATACTTATTTTACTTGTTAGTGGCATGTTTGGGGGAAAACCATCTCATAAGATTTCTCTCAAACTCGTTCAAGAGGCAATCTTATAGTTCTCTTTGCAACTTACTTAAGTCCCATATACTTCTTTAGCATAAATGTCAAAATACTCCTTGCATTTGCTTAAGTCACATATACTTTTTCCAAGGAGTCAACCTAATCATTGCCCTTAAAATCATTTGGTTTCTATCATTCTTGTTTGAGTTCATATATTAATCAAACCAAACTCTCTAGTATTCCTTGGCAAAGTGCATTATCCCATGAGACTAGTGACATACATACATTCCTCCCTGATTTTCCCATGGGAATCATTTTATAATCTTTGAGCTTCCCTAATAAATGCTTTGAGGATTCATGGTAATGCCTCAGGTTCCATGCTACTACACAAGCCACGTAGATTAAAAATTTAGCCTATGCATGCGATGTGGTCACCATTTTGAGGTTTGGAATAAGATGAATGTGTCTTGGGTATTGGGTCATGATTGCTCGGGGACACAAATCATACACTTAGACCACAACACTTTCTTATAAGGATCATGGGCCATGATTATACTGATGATGTTGATGGTGACAATGATGACAACAACGATGACTATATTGATCATTATGAACTAGACAATGATCATTATCATCATAATCATCATCATCATTGGCATCAACGTTATGATCGTAATTTTGATCATCATTGTTATCATCACCAATATCATCTAGTTCATCATCGTCATCATTGTCATCTAGCTCATCATCATTGTGTAGACACCGCCTTCTCCTACATGTGTGAGCATGAAAAATATGGATTAGAAAGCCACTCTTAATTATGAAATCCAAATTAACTATTCATGTTATACTACTTAATTGTTAATTATATTTTGAATTATTATTATTATATTATATATACCATTAGTGTTTAAAATAAATGACACGATAAGTTACACTAATTGTCAATACACGTTTCTTAATCTACACCACAACATTTAAAGAGAAACTCACAAGATTCATCTTCTCCAAATATAAAATGAGTATTCAAATATAACTCAATCATTACTTTTCCATGTGTCCTTAATATAAAATAATATAATGAAATTACAAACATATTTAGGTGGCGTGTAAGAAGGAAGATTGAAGAACAATCAAATCGAACATTTCATGGATAACGTTGGAATTGATCTTCAAATGAATGAAGGTGATATTGAACAAAAATATCATTTTGGTGAGAAAACTATAAAAGTTATTAAGACATGGAAAGTGTGATCTAGTCAACCTCTAGAATGTCACGTGATTGTAGCCATTCCATTTAAGAACTAGTCAATATACTCTAATCCCATGTTATCAATCTAATAACATTAGTGTCAATCCTCTTCATTGCATAAACGTATATTTGTTATTTCTAAAAACTTGAAAGTGCTCCATCACAAGTACGTCTTACTACAAAGAGTGATCAAAATTGAATGCGTTGACAAGGAGTTCAAACTACTTTTAGAAGTATGAATTAAAAGTTACACATGTTCAAATTATTATTAAAAAATATTAAAATTTTGAATAAAGTGTGCCCATGGCCAGTAAAACAAAAATAGGACTCCCTTTTATATACCAAAATGCATGCGGGATTTGAAGGTTCTCCAAAGTGTGAGCTTAAGAGACGAAGGGCTTGTTATTCCATGGCCATGGCTTGTTATTCGTGAGGCTTGTTATCATCATGTGCAATGGCCATGGCCATGGCTTGCATTGCAAAATATCATCTTCCTCTTCCTTTGTTCGATGCAAGTCCCAGGAAGTGCAGAAAGTCTTCAAACCAAAATATTTGAGGGCCTCATTTTCAACTGGTTCGATGCTCATTGTCTCAAGGATGGGTAAATCTACTCTAAGGAACCAAAAATAGACTCTTACGCTCCTCTATCAGTGAAAAAAAGATGGATTCAAGGAGTTATGTGTGTTGAGCAAGATATGGTGCACCTCTATCAAGATTAGCCTGTCAGTCTACTGGGGGAATTGAACCGCTCTTGTGCTGATCGGACCTCCTAGGGAAACATCTTAGTTAGATCAAAACATGAATTTCAACTTGCATAGGAAGGGGATCGAGCTCAAAGGGGTAGAGCACATAGTGTGGTGATGTGGCAAGAATATGATACATGAGCCAATACATAAGAACTAGAATTCGAGGTTATGAGGATGAATCATGATTCTCTGAACTGGATGATGAATTTTGGCAGCTTTTGAAACCTTTATCAACTATGAATTTTTCTTGGGAGGAACATTAGGGGAAGTGCCTGTTTGATGTCCTTGTGGATCATGCAGATTGTGTCAACCTTTATACATTTGAGGTGCAAAGTATTCACATAATTTTGAGCTTGCACAAGAAGGGGATTGAGCTCAAAGGGGAAGAGTGCACAATGTGGTGATGCATCAAGAATATGGTATGAGATAATACATAATAACTTGTATTCATTTTTAAGAGGAGAAATCATGATTCTATGAACTATATGGTTAAGTTTTGCAACTTTTAAAACCTTTATCAACTATGAATTTCGCTTGGGAGGAATCTTAGGGGTAGTTCCTGTTTGATGTCCTTGTGGAGCATGCAGATTGTGTCAACCTTTATACATTTGAATTGCAAAGTATTCGCAAAATTTTGCAATGGAGCTACCTATTTTAAATTATAATAGTGCAGTGCATTTGAAAAAGGTTTGTCAAAAGTCAAGAGTAAGTGATTTTGTCTTAACACTTGATTGTCCTTTTAGATTTGTTTTCATTGGTTATGTGGCCACTTGTAGACCTTTTTGGTGACAGAGTGTAATATCCCTCGATCTTGATTCCCTATTGTTGTAATTTATGTAATGCAAATATGTATTATGTAATGGTTCATGGCATGGAGCTTAAGGCCAAGGCCTTGCCAGTGAACGTTGTAGCATTGTTATGAGTTCATAGTTAAACCATGCATTAATTAAAGCATGGTAATGTTACATGTATGATGTGAATTGCAAATGATGAATTAATAAAAATAGACCTAGGAGGTTGAATGTGCAAGAAATATAAATGAGGGGCGATGGTATCCACTAGGGGAGAGGTTGGAAGCTGGTTGATCCTTGGGAATTCTAATAATGATGACCGTGGGTTATCATGGTGCCTTTGGGCATTGTAAGGAGAAACAAGTTATTATCACTCCCTTATAAGTGTTAAGCAAGCTACCCCTATTATGAGACCACTTGGGTACTAGCATAGAACTAATCACTTATATGGTTATACGAGAAATATGAGAAACAAACTACTAATATTATTAGGAGCTAATTATTATTATTAGCCCACGCAAAAAATAATTATTATAAACCTGGATGAGAGATATCCTTAGGATTGTTATTGGAAAAGCAATTTCTGAGAAGAAAATCCAAATTCCATTCTCCAGAGCAATTTAAGTACCATTACATGTACATAATTATTAATTTAAGAAAAACTACCCTAAGTATAAATTCTAATGGGGAATCCTTTAATGAAATTAAGATGACCATATTAAAATATATATCTAAATACACACATATATAAAACAAGATGGAAAGCTACAAGGCAGCTAATTCCCTTCCAGTTGGATCAAACATGTGGCAACAGGTCGGGGCACAAGGGTATGGCCTAGACAGTAATAACCAATAATGGCTCCGATGCTATGTCAGCGAGATAGCTGATAAGAAAGGAAGACAGGAACGAATGGAGGAGCTCTGTGGGCCTCCCTTGGGGAAGGTCCGTGGGTGTTCGGCAGGTTGACTAGATAGCTTGTCAATCGATTGATTGATTGAGTCATCCAACCAAATCTTTTCTGCAAGCTCTAATGGAGATCCAATGTATGTAAATCCTTTTGACCACAAAAGCTTTTCAAAGAAGGTGGAAATTCTAGCCATACCATATCTAGTAACTCCATATAGGGATCGTCGTGCCTTGATCTTCTGGTCTTGCGAAAGTGAAAACAACCATTGGCCTTGAATCTCTACTATTTCCAGCAACTACTGCGAAACTCCATGGTTAACTATCTGAAACACACCAAAATCCTCGTAGGAATCTCTCACATGCTCTATTATAGAGTCAACTGACCCTCTACTTAATTATCCATGATGCAAGTAATTACGCTCTACCTAATTCTCCATGATGCAAGTCAATTACTGGTATATCAATACCAATGTTCTCTTCTATGGCTTGTTGATTCTCTTGTGGCAATAAATACAATTCTGGAACCTCGACCATTGAGCTAATTTCTAGCTCGTCACACTAAAAATGTACAGTACTAAAAACATCAGATCATGATGACATTTCTACAAAATTCTAAGCTACTACTAGCATAGTATGAAATCCCAACATATATTGTAAATTCCGCATTATTAAGCACGCCATCCCGTCGAAGGATGGAGCCAAGCCCTTCAGACAAAAGCAAGGATAAATGAATCCAAAATTAGCACCAATAATACATAAGGAGTTGCAAAAGATTTTGTAGGCCTAAATTCTTGTTCCCATGAGAAATTCATAATGGGTGGCTAGCCTTGTGCCGATTAGAAATAATAATGATTAAATCAGGTGCAAAGATGCTTTCTTGCATACCCCCTTTATACTCTTTAGTAGGATATACCTTGGTGGTTGGGTATGATGTCCCTTTGATGTCCGAATTGGATATACCTTTGAAACTTATGTACTAGGCTAGTTGCAAAGTCCTTAGAGAATGCATATGTGTAGAATTTGGCTAAGTGTCTAGAGGAGAGCATTGAGGAACACATCTAATAATTTTGTACATGTATCTACATATTTGTTTTGAATGTAATCATTTGAATTCCTATAATGTGTGTGCAGAATTCAAATGATTATAATGTACATTTTTTTGTAGCCTATAGACAAAGTATGTAAAGTGAATAAAATTAGTGATGTGGTTGATTGCAGTTCCATCATGTCCCGAGTATCAAAATAGGTTGGAAGCTATGGGAGAGTGAATTGAATGAGAGAAAGGCATAGAGAAGAGAACAAAAGGTTGCGATGGAAATAAGTTTAGGGAAAATAGAAAGAAGAGTAGGAAGAAAAATTGTGAAAACAAAATATAAAGGTTGAGAAGGAGATACAACAACATTGAGAGAGAATTGTGAGTAGATCCAAACCAAAAGGTGAAGAATTAACTAAATTTGAAGGTGAGGATCTTGCAGCACAATTGATGAGGGTTTTGAAGAACAAGGGCTAGCAAAGGTACAAATCTTCTATTGCGTTGGAGTACTAATGGTGGGTAAACTAATAAATTAGTTCAAGAAAATATGGTACTATTTTGAATTTGAAATAATGGATTACACTTAGAGGATAGAATTTGATACTAGCAAATTAAAGGGATGTGCTACAATACATTGTGATTTAGTGTAATAAGTGTGAATTCACTAGGGTACTAATGAGAAAATTAGTAATTGGAGCAAGATGGTTGCAAAGCTCCAAAATAATTTTTTGCATCTAGATCGCAAGTAAGAATTGCTAAAGCAAATGCAAGACCTTAGATAGGAAGAGTAAATTTTTTAGGAGTGCACAAATGAATTTTATGAACTTTCAATTTGAGTTCGTCACAAGAAAGGAAAAGATCAACAAATATGAAGGTATACGAATAGTTTAAAATTTGTTATTCAAGAGTAAATAAGTTTGCGTGAGATGATTTATATTAAAGAGGTGTATTAGTTGGCATTGATAATTTAGAGGTTGGGGAAGAGCATTTGGTGATTATAGGTACCAAATATATTGTTATACATGTGGATATGAAGGGAACAATTCATTTAAGTGTACCATGCATGAAAATTAGCAAAGAAACCAATCAACATAGGGAAAGCCATTAAAGGACTGATAGAAAATTTTAGTCATAGAACATGAAGAAAAAATAATGATGCATAGAGGAATGGTGGAATGGTCACTCCATAAAATAAGCAACAAATGTCAAAAGAAGATAAATGGATAAGGAAGAATATATGCATCATCAAATACAAATCTATAGGTGGTTGTAAAGTGATTATAAACATTGGTAGGACACGAAAATGTGGTTATTATATTATGACTGGGAAATTGAAATTAGGGAAACAATAGCACCCACATTCATATATATTTTTCTAGTTTCAATGTGGATATGAGGTAATGGTGACATATCGAGGCAAGACCTACCATTTAATATTAGATAATATAGAGATGAAATTCTATGTGAAATAACTCATTCCCGGGGATGCTTGTTATTTGTTGTGGAAAAGACCATGGCAATAGGATAAGTGTTGAGCACATGATGGGAATAATATCTACACCATCACAAAGGATGGGAGGAGATTTAAATTTCTACCAATGGAAGTAGAGTAACCTTCACGACTAGTGAAAGAAACAAAGGAATGATATGTAACTGTGCTTGAGAGCAATAAGACAATAAAGCATAAGAATAGTATCTTTGCAAAAGTGAAAAAGTTATTGGACAAGTACAGTGATCTAATGCATAATGAGTCTAAGTGCAACTTTATCAAATCAGGTTGCACATAGGATGATTTCAATGAAAAGTGCAAAGATGAAATGACATGAAAATAAGTTGTCAAAGGGCTTAAAGATGTTGTATAGGGTTATTTTGAAGATGGCTTATACTAGTTTGATGCTAAGGGTGAGATAGAAAATCATAGAATACACAATCATGATTTTAGTCGATAAAAACAAATCATCACACTTAAGGTGTGGACATTTATACTATCAAAATTTGTATGAATTATATAAATTGAATATGGTTCATGAAAAAGGTCTTTTAATTTTTATGAAATGTGCATTTTTAAGAAAAAAAAGAGCTTGAATGCTGACACTATGTTGAAGCTTTACAAATGGATTTATGTGAAACTATGAGTAAACAAGAATTGTACATTGATACACAAGTATATTACTTAATTGGAAATTTGAATGCTTTTAAGTCTTCCAAAATCAAAACTTGAAACAGTTAGATAAACAGAGACAAAAGCTAAAGACCTTGAGATTAGACAATGGCATTGAATACAAGTCAAAACAATTTGAGTGTTGTAAACAAAAAGATATCCACACATACTTCATAATGGCATAACAAAAACAAAGAATATAAGTCAAAACGGCACATAATATGTTTTGAGGTGTAAAACTCTATCATAAGTTTTGGCAGAAGTTATAAACGGTGGAGTCCACGTTATAAATCATATTGAAAAAAAAGGGTGTATTGACATTAGGAAGCATGAAAATGTTATGTACTCGAAGTGTAGTATATGATAAAGAGTTAAAAAATGTTTTTGTTTGGGATATGATTGATTATCAAAAGCTTAAAAGTTTATAAAGTTTATAAACATTAAAGGTTTAGAAATTTATTATGAAAATAGATTATATTTTATGAAATATAATTATAGGATATCAATAAATTAGTGAAACCAAATAAATATATCAACTAAGAATTGAAAATTTTGATAAAGAGGTAATGTACTATATTATATGATGTATAAATTTTATCAATATGTTTAAAATAAATTATAACAATTAAATATAAGAATGACTCTAATATGTCTAATTATATATTTAACTCTTAGAGTTAGATCAAGTGGTTATGAGTTATATGTGAGATCTCACTCGAATATGGGGAGGCCATTGGCTGAACTTTTTTGATCCTTTTGAGGCTAAGCTCTGTAATTAGGGATGGTACTTTACCTCATTTACCATCCATGAATAGTGGGGAAGTACTTAGGATTTTTCGTGAGGTGCATTTCATTTAGGAGCATGTCAAGCTAGGCAATTTCTTCTTATCCCCAATTTTTCAACATTTCACATATGTTATATTAATAAAAAATGCCAAGAGAAATGCATGTCTTTGCAGATTGGTTCCAATAGGAATCAGAATACATTGAATAGGAAGCATGCAAAGTAAGAAGTTGGGGGGTTGATCCTTCTGTTGTTACATCTTGTATGTTAACGTTATTATTTGCAAATCATTATGAGTTTTCTTTGCATGCATTTACAGTAGCTTGAAGCACAATGATTTAAAGAGACATAAAGAGAAGCTCATTTCAAATATGCATCAAAATACAAGTAGGTTCTTTAGTACTTTGTTATGATTGAGTAAGGATTGATCAAGAGAAAGAAACTCATAGTCAATTGGAAGAAAATATCAATAGGATTTGTTAATACTCTCATATACTACATTTTGTCCATACATATTTATTATTTTTTATATCATTCAAATATTTATTAATATTTAATTTTAGTTATTCATTACTACTACATTGCTCTTTATTAGTTTTTATATCATACCGATATTTAATATTTAATTTTAGTTATTCATAACTACTACATTCCTAAATATTCAATCCTCTCTATTCAAATGGTTGTCAAGTTTGTCTCATTTATATGCATTTATGTATTAACAATATATTTAAGTGTTCGATGTTCTTAGTAAGTATTAGATGTTTCTTAGTAAGGCGGTTTTTTTTGTAAAATTAACTACTCATATATTAATATGTTATAAACAAAAATCGTATTTTTCTCATGCCTTGTGATAGATACCAACATAGATCCATTTTAAATCTGGATCTATCAAACATCAAGAAACATCCCATTTCTTGAGGTGTATTTTTTTTAATTTTAAATTTTTTACAAGTCCAAAAAAGTTTACACTTCAATATAAAAAATTTACACATTCCACATTGATTTTTTAGTTATTTTTTATTTGTTTTTAATGTTTTATTATATGAGGCAGCATGATTTTTTTAAATTAATTTTTATTTTTATAACGTTATGTTATGTTACAACATATCCCTATAATTAGTTGAGAGCACCTCCCTACTCTTGTGCAATCAAAATTTTCAAAGATGTTCATTTAATCTATAAAGACTATTTATTCTAAGAGTTATGAATTTGCTTATACAAAATTTACATTCAATGTTACCAATGCTATGTTTTATAGCCTATATCAAGGTAATTACTAACCTAAATGTTTGACCAGACATAAAAGTAAAAATAAAACTAGGAACAAATAGAAAGGCACCTAATCCTCATCGTTAGAAAGGCATCGGTCCCATCCCCTGGTCCGTTGAGATTTACTCAAGTGATCTAAGTAGGGATGTGGGGAAAGTTGGGCCCTCTGGGAAGTGGGGAGAGGCGATCATAAAGGCATGTAAGGCCCACCACCCCCTGTTAATATTTTAAAGATGTGTTATTTATGGAAGTTGAAGTAAGGTGTGGATCGTTCTGTAAATAAAAAAGTGTGGTCGGGGGCTTACTCGGCCAACCAATTTGGTAACAAAAGTGGTTGGGGCTGGACAAGAATCTCAGTGGGGAAAGTCCCATGTGATGGATTTGTTTGAGGTCAAATCAATTGGTGGAACAAGATGCTAAAAAGCGGGTGGTTTCACTAGTTCACACTGATCAAGGTAATCCTCTTTCTCAATGGTTTGCTACCTATAACATTTTTCCATCACTCCACCTAATTTCGTTGTAATAAGATAGTACAACAACTATAAGAACATCAGAGAGAAAAAGTTCAAAACCCCAACTGCACCAGATGCAATTGAAACTCCAATAGACAACACCAGATTCATGCTTCCATTCAAAACCATGGTACTGCTCGCATAGACCCTTTTTAGAAAATCCAAGCTCTGAACAGCAAACCCCTTTTCCTTCTCCATTAAATCCTTGGTGAAAGCGCCACATCTATGACGATGCCCTCTAATTTTGTATAAATCGCTCGAAAATCCCTGGTATGTTGCGTTGACCCGAATGTTCTGGAGCTTCTGCATGAAGGGATGAAGCGGTATGGCCAGCGGCGAAGAGGTTGAAGTCTCTTTGGGCCTCGATTTGATCAAATAATGCTTAAAATATTGCACCAATTCAATCATATTGTATTACAGAGAAATCTCATCAACTTGCTTTGAAACTTGAAAGAATTGTCATTATACATATTATTATGTCCTTGGATGGTTAAAGGCCCATAAAGGCCATTGGCTAGCCACAGGCTGTATGCCGATTCTCCTGGCATTCGTATGAAGTCCAAAGATTTTTTGTATTTCAAAAAATCATGGCCGTCTCTTGCTTCTGTAGATCCAGACAACAACTGAATATTTTCACGGCTCATTATCAAATGCCTGATCAATCCAATTACAAACTCAGAGAATAACCAACAGGCTTTGCTGAGTACACCATGAGTTTCTGCAGCAAAATCCGCATGGGCAGAAAGCAGGTATGTAGCCGAATTGTTGCGACAAAAGTGACTAACTTTTTGTAGTAGCCTTCTTCCACGACTTATTTTCTTCATATACAAATTGCTTGTGGACTGTGCATCGAGATCCTCTTTCAGATCAGCAATACTTCTGGTCCAAAAATCTTCCATGTAAAACAAGACCGTCACATTTTTTGGAAAATACATAACTGATCTGAACCATCTGAGTAAGACTACCATCGAGCCTACTAGGACGAAGGCAAACTCAATAACAATAGTGATTTTGATTTCAAGCTCTGATTCAAGATGAATGAATGTCCATTTAATGACTAATTAGATCACAACCGAAACTAAGACAGTAGGCCTGCCAATGCACTTAAAACTGATCTGGCCATAATGTAGTCAGTTTGGGAGGCACGAGTGACAATCCAACATGTCAAGACGTGATTCTCAGTATTAGCTGATTCACAACAGGAGAGTGGTAGAGGAACCTTTTGAGAGACGACCTTACTGATCTGCTTTTACCAGCAAAGACGGCGCAGCTCCAGAGCAGAAGCAACAAAATACTAGCTATGAATAGGGTAATGGAGGACACCATGAACCATATTGATTGGCTAGGTGCCTTCTTTAGTTTCCAAACGAAGTAAAACTCAACACCCCTATAGAACATTATAGGCAATACCAGTGCTCCAACATCGCTCCACACACTACTCCAGCGAGAACGGACCATTTGGGGAATCAAATAGCTAACGAAGACACAGACGGTGAGCCTTGAGCAATCAATTACCAACTGATTTTTATACAGCAAATCTCTCACTTGATCTTCTTTTACATCTTTGTCAGCCATAGAACTTATATGGGAATAATCAATCATGATTCATACCGAGCATCTTGATAGTAAGGGCGCCGAGAACCAGACTTTGTGGCGGAATCCACGGTGCCTTCCCGCAAAACCAATATTATAAATACAACTGAACAAGCGCAGGATGGCAACCGATTGAGAAGCTCATAATACTTGATTTCCATATTGGAATAGCTAAGCCAACATACAAGGGATGCCTTCAGTAATGCTTGGAGCTAGCTGAGAAAATGTATGTTTTTCGTGTTTCAGATGACATTCATACTTAAACCAGCGAAAAGAGAAGGGCGTTGGTTGCCACTTATACAAAGTGGGGCTAAATGAAACACTTTGAACATATGCAGACAAACTGCCATTTTCCATACAAAGTACATATTTCATCTCTCCATCATGTCACACCCAAGAAGATAATGCAAAGACTGTATTAAACAACGTTTACTGATTCAGTTTTCTTTATAGTTTTATATACCCATACAATATGTAAATCTGGATATATTTCAAAACATGTATGAAGATATGCTTTCAAAGCAAATATTGGTGGTTGGAAATTAAAATTGTTGAGCTTTATGTTTGATTCAATTAGTATATTGATGTTAATGCCTGTGAGATTTACCTGTTTTGCATTAAGCATATCGGGCTGCCTAAATTTCTGTCACTCGAGGGGGGTCAGAGCTAGGCGAGACTGCTCCGACTGCATCAGTACCCTACGGTGTAGGCTTTCAGTTTTTGAACTTTCCTTTTCTTGCAACCCACTGTACTTATGTGGATTTCTCCTGGAAAACCGGATAGGGTACTTCCCAGATATTTCCTCTTATTCAAATGTTTAGCAAGTAGAGATTCTTCTTGGAATTTCACATTGCAGACCGATAGACTGTTTTCTGCGTGGGAATTTTCCGACAGAGCTTCAGGGCTTCATCAACTTGCCCATTGTGTGCATGCGTTGTACCCATTGCAAGAGGACTGGGCATGAAGAAATCCGGATTTCCAGTGACCTCCGTCTGAAATGAGCCATAAAATATATCTCTGAAAAGCCAAATCCATAAAATATATCTCTGAAAAGCCATAAGTGAAACACCATTACATAAATTTTGGCAAAGTATGCTGATCCTGATGGTCCTGTAATTGCTTTTGTATACAATCTCTGTTATTTGTCCATGAGGAGAGCGTTCAACCTTCTTCTTCACTTGACAATTAGGGTGTGTCGCAATCTATTGTTTTACCAGACTATTTCCTCATTCTGCATGACGTGGTGCGGTGTAGAACGTCCTATTTCCACCTTAGCTTTACCACGTTGCATGCATGCAAGATGGCTCAACATTGCTTATTTCAACGTTGGCATGCACGTGTCATGGTAATGAGGACACGACCATTCGAAGAATATGCCTTGACATTACTTAATGTTTCGTTATCAATCTGGACTCTTTTAAAATTGCCTCGGTTCATATGAAAGCCAGCAAGCATGAAGGCTTCTATCTTCTCTCTGATCATAGGGATAAATCCTGGAATGGCAACCCTAAATAATAATAAAATCTATTTTATTTAGTGCCTCGGTTGTTGCATCTTTTTTATTGGGTCTGGGTCTGACTGGCTATGTGTGGTATAGTATTTTATGTATATGACAGAAGCCGCCTATACCCCCGCCTTAGGCCATCCATGTGCCTTTACCCTTCTTTTTTAAGAAGCCATGTGGCTTTCACCTTTCGTCTTCAAGAAGCTTTTCATCTTTCACCTTTATAGTATAGTCATAGTTTGTATTAGTGGATCCAGCTGCTGCTATAGTAGTGAGGTTTGCAGGTTAAGTTTCATAGGTCTTAGGATATGGCTCGCTGAATTAGGTCAGGAGCTACGTGGAAATGACTACTTTTCTATGGCCTTCCTTGGCAGCACATTATTCAACCTAAGGTGAGAGCTCTATGGATACCACCGAGTAGAGTTAGGATTCTGCTATAGTACTAGAGAGAGCTGGCTATGCGTAGCTGCTTAGTTAGAGATAGCAATATCATAGGTTAAAACGATAGAGACTAGAGTTACTATTTGTTTGTTGTTCGGACGAAATGGAGAATTTTTTGTTATTCTTAACTTTTAGGTAAAATGTATCGATGCAAATTATAGGTATTTAGATCTATTGGCTTTCACCAAGGCTTTCCACTAAGTCTCTATGCTTACATCATATAGTAATGGAACTAGAGTCTAGGAGCAACATATCCATGGCAACATTATATATAAAGCAAGTAGATATGCAATATCATATAGATATTACCTATATGTTTATACTTTATAAATAAATATATAAATATATAATTTTTAAATTTAAATAAATATAAAAATATATAATTTTTAAGTTTAAATATAATATATATAAATATTATTGAAATAAAAAATCCATTTCAAAATTGTCTTTGAAATATTCTACAACAACTACCATAACAAAGTCAGTATGCAGTTCTTTAGCTTGATTTTGTTTCTGCATTAATAGCAATAGTCTACCAAACATGCATAATGCAACAAAACACATTTTAATTAAAAATCCATTTGGTTATCCAAATTTTATTCTAAAATTGCAATTTCCAACCCAATGATCCACTTGGTTATCCAAATTTTATTCTAAAATTACAATTTGCAACCCAATGCGAAGTGAAAATATAGCTATACAATACGAACTCAAGCAAAGGAGGGTCTAGAATGTTACAATCAGTATAAACCTTAAAACGTAGTTATTCAATTTGAGCTATGATGAGACTTGGTAGAATGGATTTAGTCCAAATTTATATTGCATTTGTATTTTGTCTTCTTTTTTTAATTTGCTACTTTAAAGTTTAGTTTATAATTTATAGTAAATGTTGGTGTTTTTATATATATAAATAATTTTATTTTTAGTATATTTTAAGAAAAAGAACCATCCACTGTGTAATCTAAATGTTTTATTATTTCTATTCATTATTTTTTCAATTTTTATCATTATATAAAGGTTGATAATTATCTTGTTTGGAAAGACACTCATTATGCAAAACAATAGCTTTTTAAAAATGCATAATTAACCAAATATAATGGAAGAAGGTTGCAAAATTAGAATCATTGAATTTCAAGGAAGGAATAAGTCATCCTGCATTAGTTTCAGGCTTGGAATAGATGATGGCAGGAATATTTCAAAACAATGAATAACCACTTTGAATAATATCAACATATTTTAGCTGTTGGTAATCTAAACTTCAATATAATAAATAACCACTTTGAATAATTTTTTTATTAAAAAAGTTAACTTATAATTAAAATTGGAAATTTTTTTATTAGATATATTTTTAAAATAGATACAAAGCAATTTCGTAGTTATAAAAGGAAAACAACTCAAGGGTAATGAATTTGGGAGCATCATTTATTTCATATGCATTAAGGGTTGACTTCGGAGGCGTATTTGCATCTAATTCAAGCTACAGACGAAGTGGAACACTATTTTCATAATAGTTAACTAGTTATTATTCAACGATATATGGAGGCAATTTTGAGATTAGATACCTATCCAGTTTGCCGAAATTGCCTGTTCATAAATAGTTTTATCCAAAACACTAGCGATCCTACCTACCTTTTTCCATGCACTGATCTCTGATATGAAATTACCCCTTCGTGTTGTACTTGTCTGTGCTCATGTACACCAAATAAATATAAGTCAACTCCCCTCTGCATTTGGTCAAGCATGCTTGTGCATCCTTTAAAAAGGCCCAAAATTCAGTGTAATTTAAACTCCATTTGATACAACATAAATTGCAAGGCCCAAAATTCAGTGTAATTTAAACTCCATTTGATACAACATAAATTGTAAGGCTCAAAATTCAGTGTAATTTAAAATCCATTTGATACAACTTAAATTGCAATTTCCTTTTTAGATTTATTTCTCAGTTTCCAATAGGTTTTGGGTGGATTGACCACTAACAAAATTGATGATACCAAAGGCCTTTGAGTGTTGGATAGCATTCATGGCTTAAGCCTATTTTTTAGTGGCTTACTTTGTGTGTTGGATAGCGTTGATGCTTTAATCCTATTCTTAGTGGCTTACTTTGAGTGTTGGATAGCGTTCATGCTTTAAGCTTATTTTTTAGTGGCTTACTAACTTCCGGTAAGAGATGTCTAAAATAACTGATGCAATGCTTGCTTATTGAGTACCAACTTCTAGAGGGCATGTTCAATCCCTTTTCTTAGGACATATTCGATATTAAGTAACTCCAATCTATTATTGAGTAAGATATTGAGCTCTTTTACAGTACCATCTCATATAATGCCTTTGAACTACAAGCTCTTCTTGTTAGCAAACCATTTTTATTATTAAAATTAATATATATTGTACAAATCCCAATGCATATTCGGTTATTTATTTTTTCATCTATTTGTGATACTAAAATTCAAGTACAACAAACAAAAAATAGAGTACACAAAGTAAACCAAATTCTTCACATTATGTCTACATGCTTGTAATTGCTACCTAGGACTACATTTGGTTATATGGTGGAGCATGCAGTTGCCACACTTTTGATCGATTCAATATATCTGAATGCGTTAGATCCATTCTCGCCAATTATTTACCATGTTGTAAGTCAGAAAGCAACATCAACATTGATGTCATTGTAGTAAAGACATGTTTTAGCTTAGTTATAATGCTAATGCTTACTATCAATACAACAAATTCAATCTTTTCATTGCAGTAGGGACATCGCTATGCCCTAAACTTTGAAGTCGCAGCTTATCAAGAAATCCTTCTAAAGGTTAAGAAGAAGAGCAGAAGAAACCAACCCCTAAACTTTAAAGTCGCAGCTAAGCAAGCCGGGTGCAGGTGGCTACCAGGGGCTACCAAAAACGTCACAACAACATATAGAGGAATCATTTGGCCGTGCCCGCGGCCAAAAGATTCTGCTATGGCATGATTCAAGATGCTCTCCACCTCTGAGGTTAGCGTCTGCTGCACTGTGCGTAGCCCTGCTGGCTTTATTGTCGATAAATTAACAAAAAAAACCTTTTGGATAAGTAGATCAATCTTTGGAAATTGTCTCTAAATCTCTCTTAACTGAGCAAAATATATTCTCAATGAGGGACTTCAAATTCAATCATAAATTCTTTGATTTGTAACATTCCCCATAAGCTTCTTGTGCAATTAAATTTACCTGGTGCTGTCTTTGACCCTCCCGCTAGGTTTCCATCATTTCCCATATATATCTCTTCGTTTTGATAATGATTCCCATGCCATCTAGAGTCTGATAGAACTCCAAAAGCTGTCTCCCACTATGGGAAGCCGCAAAGCTCCTTCATTGTGAGGACTGAAATGTGTTTGTTTTGTCATGGGATGCTTTTCCACATGGAGAGTCCCATCTCCATCATATCTATCACCGACCATAATAGTGGAAATGTTTTAGCAAAGAAAGAGGAACTTCAACCAAGACCACCGACCTCATTAAAGCACTGAAATGAGGCACTTAGGATGGGTGTTGAGATTGTAGCTGCAACCTATCTTCCAGGATGCCTACAAATATCCCTTTGACTACAATTGCTTCAATCCCTTCTTATCTGCATATGTGGCCTCTCCAAGCCTGAGAACAGGTTGTAGCTGAGGGAGGCTTCCTTCAATAAGAATATAGGATATCAGATGCCTTCCTCACACTTGCAACTTCTCACACGTCATCTAGCCCAGTGCTGCTTCAATGGTTATAAAAGGATTGCTTCGAAGGAATGCATCCCCATGGATGTGCAAGGCATCTAACCCAAAAATATGTCAATCCGTACTAGAAAGGTACAGGCTGCATGTTGTTATCTACGTTACCTCAAAATCATTTTTATTCCAGATAATTAACATAGTGGCAAGCGATGAAAATTGTGTTGCATGCTGTTGTCCACGTTACAAATTGTAACTTAACTTGCATGCTGCTTACCACGTTTCATAATACTTTGAACTTACCTCAAGTATTTTACTTAAAATATTAATTACTTAAATTTTCCTTGGTGTGCGCTTAAAATATTCGCATTACTTAACCTGTTTACTATTCATTACCTTATAATTATTATATAAAATATCCCATATATACTCCATATTTGTATAAATAGTTAAAACAAAACTTTATTTAAAATTAATATTTTATTGTATAAATAATTTAAAATTTTTTATTTAAAATTAAGATTTTATTTTAAATAAAGGCTCATCATGCTATGTATTTTCGTAAATGAAGTCATAATTAAACAAATAAAAACATATATATGAATGGAAAGGCAAATTAGATAGGTATAGGGAGCAAGGATTTGCTCAGGTGGATATGAGGTTGTTCTTGCTGTTTACGTCGTCCAACTTACTAGATTTCTCCCAGAACTGCGCAGGACGCCTTCTCATGTGCCCAGATTTGAAGTTTAGGGCTCTAACATTGTTGTTCATGTCCATAATTGATTTTAAAAGGCTGTTTACACCCCCTTTTCATGAATAAAAGGGCCCCAAATCCATGTTTGATGCTGTAAGAGCGCCGAGGTTGACTACAATATGTAGGCACCACACCTGCCACCCAAAAAAGATATGTTTCAAAAGAATAACAAATATAACAAGAGGTAATCTGCCTACAATATCATAAGCAAACAAAAGAATATCTTTTAGCTTTAGTTTCTGAATAATGGATGAAAACTAAAAAATAACCCACTTTTTAATCAATCTAATAAAAACAATTAAAAGGCTGAGTGCATATACATAAGCAAATCAATAGCAAGAGAAGTTTAAACCCTAATGCAACAGATCTTCTACTTGTTATAATTACATTTCAATGGCATTTGCAGAATAAGCTAAAAAGACAACTCTATCAATGCAGACAAACTGCCATTTTCCATACAAAGTACATATTTCATCCCTCCTTCATCATGTCACACCCGATGAAACCCCATTTTCTTAGCATAACTCATCTTCTACTATTCAACCACCCAGCTTCCTTGAACCCCATGAAGTACAGTCCTCCCCCTTTATATCTACACAAACAAATTATGGAACTGAGGTTAATGAAATCAAACGCTTCTTAGCCACAAGCAATGCACCAACTCCACCTTGCATTGATTGGCCGCCAATAGATGCTTCCCCTATTAATGAGTACAACACAATAGGCCTCCTCTCCATGGCCTTCCCAACCTTGTTTCCCACTGGATTTGCCATGCTTAAACAACCACACATTTAAGAGGTTGGGATGGACAATTATGCACTGCACCTTCTTCGATACCATGGCAATAGATTTGGCCAACATCCTCGGTTTCGTTATTACATATATAACCTCATGATGCGCCACCGTAGCCATTCTACTGCTTCTGTATTTGTCAAATGGAACATTGAAGAGACATTGCCTCCAACCATCTTAGAACTTGTACATCAATTACAAGACATGCCCGATGCTAAGATCGTTGAACGAGTCATGCACTTTGGCTCCACCCTTCATGGGACACGTTCCTATTGGAATAAAAGCCAGGGTCAACTAGCTAACATGATCAATCAACAAGGGACACCAACATTCTTCTTCACTCTCAGCGCAGCTGATACCAAGTGGTCTGATTTGCATTCTCTGATGCCTGGACAAGCTCCAACCACTTCAAATCAATAACACCAATGGAGCATTCGCAACGTTATTTCCAATCCACATGTTGCATCTCAATACATGCACAATAGATTCAAAATATTCCTTAAAGAGGTTCTTCAAAAAGGGCTTTCTACAAAAGGCTACTGGTGCACGTTGGTAACAAATCATATTCTCATCAAAGTTGCCTATATTGATAAGAAACTCAAACGTACCTTCCTAATATTTATAATTTCCATGTAGGTGTGAATGGAAACATAGGGGCTCTGCACATATACATGGATTCTTATGGCTTGAAAATGCACCCAATATGGACACGTTAGATTGGGCGGATGCTATCGAGGTCGAAGATGCAAAAAAAATACTTTGACAAATATGTTACTGCATGGAATCCTCGACCCAACCATTCTACAACCCCATGCTTCCAACCCTCTACTACAAATGATCCATGCACCATTGGATCACATTCCGTACTTGCAGCTAACCACTTGGCTGATTATGAAGACCTTGTTAATTTTGTTCAAAGGCACACAAAATGTTCAGAATCTTCTTGCCTCTGGAAAAAAGGATCATCTCTTCAATGTTGCTACGGCTTCCCCTTTGATCTACAACCTACTTCTTTTTTGTTCATTGATGCAAATGGCCACAAAACATGTAACCCTGCAAGGAACGATGCCCTCCTAAACATTCACAACCCTACCATGCTCTCAATTTGGAGAGATAATGTTGATTGCCAACCTGTTCTCTATAGACATGTTGTCCTCAAATACATTTAAAAATATGCAGCAAAGGAAGAACCCAAATCAGAAATCTACCATGCAATTCTTTCTCGTCTTGCACATGCAACTCCAAATGATATCGCCATTCTTCAACCAATTAGACGATTCCTGTTAAAAACTGTTGCAGATCGTGACATTGGTGCACAAGAGACTTGCCATATGCTCCAAAAAATCCCTCTTTCCCTTTGCAATTGCTCCTTTGTATCCTTGAATGTTAGCCAAAGCATTTTTTGACGTGTTTCCAATGACTCTCCTGACACCCCGCCAACACCCACCTTCATTTTTGCATACATGCAGCGACCCCCTACACTCGAGCACCTTACCCTTCTTGAAGTTGCACGTTCTTGGTCATTCTCTCCTCGTAGAAAGCACTCCCAATGGAAACCATTCTACCCTCCCAAAATTGTCCGTGTCTTTCCTCGCTTCACTACCATTCCACCCTTTACTGCAGATTCCTTTGTTTCATTATGCTGGAGCGAGCTCCTCCTATACAAAACCTTTCGCACCCTCCCTGATGACATTGGATCCACATCATTTTCCATAACTTCTAATTGGATTCGCATTAAAGAAACATACACTGCATGGCATGTTGATCGTTTTCCAGAATCCCCCAATACACCTCCGTCTGATGCCTCTCCTACTGCTCCAAACCACTTTCCCTTACCCCCTACCATGGATGAATGGGAACTCCGCCCTAAAAACAACCTCTACATCGATGATCTTGACATGCTTGGGAATCATGACTTTGACAAAGAACACAATTGGACAAAAAACCATATTCCTTCACACATGCATGCAACAACTATATCATTCATTGACCTCACTCGATTGTCCCCCCAAATACAGCCAGACACCTCTTCATCTTCCTATTCTCCTGCCTCGTTGTCTCCCACACAACGCATGGCCTTTGATCTTGTCCTCGCACACTCCACAAATGCTACAAGCCCTCCCCCACTAAAAATGGTCATTCAAGGCACTACAGGAACCAGAAAGTCTTACTTAATTTCATGCCTTAAATTTGCACTCCAACATGCCTCTGGCAACAAACCTTCCCCCCTTGCTCCTCCTTGCTCCAATTGGTATTGTTTCCTTTAACATAGATGCACTTACAATACATTCTTCCCTTCGCATACCCATTGTTGAGATGCACCCTCTTGAAGGTCATTCCCTTTCAAGCTTCCAAGAACAATTCCGCCATATCCGATACATCATCATTGATGAAATGAGTTTCCTTGGCCCAAAAATGTTAACCCGTATAGATGACCGTTTACGTGAAGCCTTTCCTTCCCAACGTACAACCCCCTTTGGTGGTTGCTCCATCATCTTCCTTGGTGATTTTGGACAGTTGCTCCATGTAAAAGACATCCCCATGTATGTTGGGACGTCACGAGGTAATGCTCTCTAGCATACTTTTGACACTTTTATCACTCTTTCAACCATCTTTCGACAACAAGGAAACACCCCTTCCCAAGTTTCCTTTCGTCAACTCCTACTCAATCTTCGAAATGCAACACCGACACTTGAAGATTGGATCCTTCTCATGTCAAGAACAAGCTCCTCCCTTTCACAAGAAGAGAACAATACATTTGAGCAATGCACCCATTTGTACGCAACTAATAACTCTGTTGCATTACGGTAGCAAACAAATGCTAAAACTCCTTAACATGCCAGTTGCACATTGCCTTGCAGAGCAAAAGAAACAACATCTTCAAACCTCAATCGATGATGAGAAACTTCCATTCAAGGTTCTACTAGAAGTTGGTCAACAGGTCATGTTGATAGCCAACTTATGTGTCTCATCAGGCCTTGTTAACGACTCACTTGGAAAAGTTATTGCAATTGTGTACAACTCCAACGATCAACCACCTACCTTGCCATCTTATGTTGTAATCCAATTTCTCCACTACAAAGGCCCCCCATGGGATTCTTCCAATCCAAATTTTGTCCCCATCAGTCCTATAACAAGGGGTTCACGAAGGCAAGTACCACTTCGAATGGAATGGGGCTTAACAATCCATAAACCACAAGGGATGACCCTACAAAATGCAACCATAGATATTGGCAACATTCACTGACAAGGCCTTACATTCACTGCAATATCCAGAGTTAAATCTTTGTTAGGCCTCCACATATCTCCATATTTTTCATTTTCTAGATATTCTCGAATGCAAGACAGGCCCTATGTGCAACGCAGGATACAAGAGGAGACCTTACTTGCTTCAAAATATTTGCAACCACCTGTTCCATATACTTACATTCCTGCTCCTTAGCACCTATACTTTCCATAGCTATTACTTTACTACCTTCTCCTTTAAATCAATACAACTTGTATATTTTTCTTTAGATCTTGTATTCCTATTGCTATCGTCATTGAATATTTTCCTACAGGATACAAGCAAATACAAAGAAACATTGCCTTCTTGGATATTTAATTTCATATATACATTTTTTTTGTACTACTATACCTTATTTACTTCAATGTGTTTCAAAAAAATTCTGTGGTAGGTTATGGGGATATCTTATTTATATGTATGTGCACATGCTTCTCCTCTGCCTGTATAATGTCTGTGTTTCAATAGCATCTTGGTATACCCATCACATTACTTTTTTATTTTGTAATGCTTGTGTTTTCATAGAACTTTGTACTTTTCCTCAGATATTAAATGGCTTTGCTGTGAAAGAATATTTATGTTTAGTATACTGCGAAACAAGCATTTTCATATATTCATTTCCTTCTGTTTACCAATCTATTCTCCCTGCTGACTTAGGAAGATCATTTTCACCGCAACTATTCATGTTCATCATCCATGGTAATGATGCATGGTCACATTTCTCTGATGCTGGTTCAGTATCTTTTTTAGCTCCCATGAGTAACAGAGTACTCCAACTATCCATCTCTTTTACACGCTTCACTAAACTAGAGGGTAAGTTAAGTAACTTCACCATGAGCCTAAGTTAACTAACTACACATGAGATTCTCATCTCATGTGAAGAAAATAATGTTAGTGTGCAACAAAACACACACATATATTTAATATTCATGAGTTGGATTTAATATTGGAGACATATCACATTCTTGCCAAAAAATATGTGACACATATCAAGCATGCTTGACGCATGCTCATTTTGCAACTTGCCAAAAGGATGCAACAGTTAGAAAATTCTCCATTTTCATATACTTAAGATTGGTAGAGATGCATTTTAGTTCTAGAAGCATAACACACAATTTTGTTGTAAGTTGTAACATAACACACAAAAATTCAACTTTAAACTGCTTAACATAACACACACTTTGTACATGTCTTCGAAGAAAATTGTTGTGCCACTGCATTTCTCTCCAATAGGTAACTTGAATTAATCTTATGACATTGCCTTCAAGCATGACACATGTAGTTTCTTGCAAAAGAGAACACACTGCAAGGATTCTAAGTGAACCTAAGCGTCAGTTTGCAGTGAAGCAGAATGAAGACATTTTGCGAGATTTATAGGTAACTATCCATAGATATAACAACAACCAACTACTCCAAACCCATAAGAGGCCGTAGAATTCGAGCTGAGGATATGCTATTAATGCCTCTATGTAGTAAATAAAAATAAATCCTAATGATCAATGATTTAATCTTTACAAGTTCTTAATTCTCGTTTGTGCCGATCATGATCAACACAAACTTGCCAAAACGCAGCGATGCGTTGGCACTTTGGCAACTTTATGCCGATACAGTGATTCAGGTTGTCCAATACAACCTGAATTAATTCCAATTGAATAATAAGAGTGATTAGGAGTGCAAGAAAAAATAGTTAGAACAACAACAAAATTTTAGGCAATTCAACAATTGAAACACTTAAGTGTAGGCCAAATTGTATTTGGCATTCAATCTTCTCAACTTGCTTTTTCTATGTTATGTAAAGAAGATTCTAGCATAGACATTATAACACTAATAAGACCTGCCAAGGGACATGTGCCTTTCCTTGCATGCCATACCTATGACGAACAACATAAACTTTCAATTGTTGTTTAACCACTTCTTAGTTGCTCAATCTTCAATATTATATCCCTTATACACATGTCAAGTTCCTCACTATTCACCCTTTATGTTTTCACGTCAGGTATGATTAAAAACGCCAACAAGAAGAAGGGCAAGCAGATTGAGCCTAAAGTAGAAACAACTCCAATTATACCAATTGAAACAATGTTTGAAGACACCAAACCCATCACAAGGGCCACTCCAAAATTCAAATGGGGTGACCTGTAAACAACTATCAGAGATGGAAAAATACCATATGCAAACCTCGAGGAATCAATGGTTTACCAAAACATCAAGAGGTCCTCCCTTCACAAGGAAGCAACCTGGCCATAATTGTTTCCTTTCTCAGAGGTGATTGGGTGGATTTTTCCCCATGTAGATATAGCCACCAGGATCATTTAAAATGCCAATGGAGAAGGACTCGCCTCCTTTCAACCAGGACACCTTTTAGCCACATACAAGCTACCTTCCTCCAAAGTTATGCTTACTGATGATTGGGTAAGGCATGCCAATATAGATAATTTTGAATGTGCAAAGAAGATGATGGTACCAGACAAGCAACTAAGACCCAAAGGTAGCGGGGAATATGACAGCCAACACTTAAGGACCCCCTATCGAATCATAGTCCTAATGTTGAACAGAATCTTCGGCCTACCAAACGGAAACAACTATAAACTCAATTGGGTTCCATTGATCTACCACGTCGCCACACATGGTACAGTATATTGTTACAAACATTGCTCTTTTCCTACCAGTATCCTTCGTTGCCTGTGCCTATGTTTTTGTTCCTTCTAACTTTCCTCTTTTCCTACCGGCATTCATTTTTTCCCATAAAGGGGCAAATGCTAGTATTATGGCTATGACATATTGGATTCATTTTCCACATATTATGTTTACCGTACCAAGGCAATTTTTTATTTTCCTTAAGTTTGGAAATGTTTTTGTTTTAATTATTTCCTCGTAATTTGTTGCGAGGTGTTTCGGCTGCCGCATGTACCTGATCCGCCGTCCTCCTACTGTGTGATGTCTTGTCTCCCGTGACTGCAATCTGTGCCCTTCACAATCAAATGACACACGATGTTTCTTCCCAAGCTGTCGCCCACAAGAAACACTCTGGATAAGTTGACGTGGGACTGAAGCCACAGATCTCGGTCTATTTCATTCTCATTGTCTCTCTTCATCGCTTCAAAGAATAGCCATAGCCACGAGAGCGCGGCAAGGCTAACATCATAGGAAGCAGGGAGCCGATGCTTGGGAGAAATCCTGTAACTAGCAGAAACAAAAATTGCTCCTTCCAGAATGGCGCTTCTAATGCAAATCCTGTGGAAACAGAAGCAGGCCGGAAGATCCCATGATGAAGGCATTTCCATGGAAACAAAGACAAACGGGCATGTGCATGCTCTCATCGTGATGAGTTTGATTTGGAGGAAGATAGATCCACAGCCATAGGTCAAGATTCTGATCCAATATTACGTCCTTGGAGGCCACTCAGTAATCCTCAGGTAGCATTCCTTCTGGGTACTGCGAGACATGGCTGGTCAGCGGTCATCATTCATAATCCATATATATCCATTATTGCTATGAAATATTGAATTGCAGCAGCATCATGTTCAGTGAGACATACGTACAATTGGGTCGGTATGTCGATGGATAAGTCCAAACGTATTGGGAAAGATACCAACTCTGACTCGGTAGTCTTCGTGTATCTTTCCCATCATCCTACGCTCGTCTTCTTCGTGATGATATAAAGCATCGTCACCCATGGGAGGTACTCGACAATCTCTATTATGGCCCATCACAAAACTCAAACACATAATAATAAGATTACCATGATCACATACATTTAGATCACAGACATTTAGATAATCTCTTCAATGGACGAGTTCCGATCCTCCAGAAAGGTTATTCTGAAGTTTTTTTGAAGAAACTTTAGACAATGGAGTCCTGGGCATTCTGCAGTCACATAAGATAATATGTTAATACATGTACTCAAATTTCATAAGTGGAATATAGCATATATTTCCCCATATTTGAAAATAGTGCTGCTCAGTAACAAGAGCAGATTCATGTAAGAATAGTACAATAATAACTTACACTAGCCCAAGTTTGCAAAGACTAAAATACTTGCTCCCTTCAAGGTGGCAGATAACATATTTTTGTACAAATCTATCCTCTGTTGGTTCAAGTATGCTACGCAAAGAACATACTTGCTCAAGCAATTTGTTTGTCTTAAGCCATGCATATATTTGTATCTTGGTTTGATCCTACGCTTAAGATGATAATCAAAATAGCATGGAAATGATGTAAGAGACTGCAGTGGATTAAATGTAGTACTACAAAGAAAATCAAATTTCTTTTGGATCGAATCTGCATTTTGATTCATTATATTTGGCCTTGACCTCAACATCCGACAAACAACAATTAAATGAAAACCGAGTCTTAAAAGACAGCTTAACCGCTCCTGCAGCGTATTGCTCCCACAATAAATCTCTCTGTCAACATTGATCATCCGTTCAGGGTAGTTTAGTAAGCCTAATTTCAACAAAAAGTTCAACTTGTGCCTCCAACTTGGCTCTTTTAAATTTTCACTGATGTTAATTTCTCGGGTTCCTGATGCATGCTTGGGCTTAGCATCACAAACATTTATATCATCTCTTCTATGGACAAGTTTCGATCCTCCAGAAAGGATATTCTGAATTTTTTCTGAAGAAACTTTAGATAATGGAGTCTTGGGCATTCTACAGTCACATAAGATAATATGTTAATACATACTCAAATTTCACAAGTGCAATATGGCATATATTGCCTCATATTTGAAAATAGCACTACACAACAATAAGAACTGGTGCATGTAAGAATAGTATAATGATAACGTAACCTTGTTGATATTTGTAAAGTCTGAAATACTTGCTCCCTTTAGAGTGGCGGTTAACAATTTTTTTTGTACAAATCTATCCTCCGATGGTTCAATTATGCCATAGAAAGAACATTCTTGCTTTAGTAAATTGTTTTCCTTAATCCATACATACATTTTGTATCTTGGTTTGATCCTACCCTCAAGATGATAAAATACATACATTTTGTATCTTGGTTTGATCCTACCCTCAAGATGATAAAATAAATATTGTAGAAATGTTGGAATAACCTACACTAGGTCAAATGTAGTGATACAAAGAAAATCAAATTTCTTTTGGATCAAATCTATACTTTTATTCATTAGTCTTGGTTCCCTCCTCACCATGTGACAAACGACATTGAAGGGAAAACCACGCCTTAAAAGACATCTTAACCGCTCTTGCAGCTTATTGCTTCCACAATGAATCTCTCTGTCAAATTTGATCATCCGTTCAGGGTAGTTTAGTAAGCCTAATTTCAACCAAGAAAGTTTAGCTTGTGCCTCTGAATTGGATCTTGTAAAATTTCATTGATACTTATTTGTTGGGTTCCTGATGCATCCTTGAGCTTAGCATCACGAACAACTAGATCATCTCTTCTATGGACAAGTTATGATTGTGCAGAAGGGATATTATGATTTTTTTCTGAAGAAGCTTTAGACAATGGAGTCATGGGCATTGTGCTTTTTAGAAGTTCTCTCATAAATGCAGCAACTCTCTACTTCTCAAGCCCAATGCAATTTACATCTTCAATCAATTTGATCAAGTTCTCATCATGCAAATAGTGAGGCAAACACAAATCCATCTCTATCATCTCCTTTTGATCCAAACCAACACGAACAAGATTTAGAGTGGCTACCATGGATTTGCTTGGGTTCCATCTAAGAATCTTAGGATAATGTAAAATAATGTTGCCTATATTTTCTTTTCTTAGTCTTAGGTTTGACAGCACATCTACTATAGAATACAATGCTTTCTCTGAAGTGTAGATAAAAAGTTGAGGTTTTGTATGGTATAGCATGCTTATATTATCCCAAGGACAACCGATACCTACCAACAACATTAGTTTTTCTAAAATACTACTACATTTGAGTGGATTCTCTTCCAACAAACAATAAATCCTATTTACTATCTTATTTACTCTAAATGTTCTGCAACAACAAAGATGATGAAATTGTCTACTTCATTATTGCAAGTCTCAAGATCCATTACACTCACACCCATCATACAACCCATCATACAAGAAAGTTTCATGTCAACCTAGAAACAAATGATTAGACACTGGATTTTTTAATGCTAAGTGCTAGAGATTTGTTGGATTTCCAAAAGGAATGAGCTTTTCTATCTTGCACTTTTAAGCTTGTATATTATAGTAGTGGTTTCTCATAGCAAGATGGTTGGAATTCTGCTAGATAAACTCATTTGTATCCATGGTAAGAACTTCCATTAGACTCTTCTCTGCCTTCCTTTTATTTGAATCTGCAAATATTCTAATCTGTTGTCATAGTCAGAAATTGGAAGAGCAGCCATGGTTTAACACATAAATCACTCATGTTGTTATTATTACTTATTAAACACAATAAAATACACACACGTATATAACTGGAGTCAGATCCAACTAATTCCACTCTTAGAGGGACAGGTTGAGAGAATCTCTCAACATCCTCCAACAAACCCAAACCAATCCCCAAACTCTAGTATGTAACATTACTGAAGCATTATCTCTAACACCCCCCATTAATGCTTAGATTACAAAATGTTACAATAATGAAATCATAACTACAAAACAAAAGTAGTTACAACATTTTAACTTTGTCTGGCATGGTCTTCATCAACGCCTACACCCACTCTAATGCCTTTGGACTGCGTTCTTTCTCATCCTCATCTTCGAGCTTACCATTCAACTCATTTAAAGTATAAATGCTTCAGACCATCATTCATGAACTTGTACAATAGACAATATTGACAAAATCGGCTCACCGGGGCTTCCATGAGAAAAGTTGTCAAGCAATGAAGCATCCTATGGACATACCTCCATCTGTCAGATATTTTTCTTTCAGCTATCCATCAGTTTCTAGAAAGGAAGTCTAGGTACATAATGTCCTCAGAATTCGATCATACAAAGTGACCTCTTCTGCAAACATAAGAATAGTTGTTCTTGAAACCGGGGTTGCTAGTTTATATCAAGAAACAAGAGTTCTTTTACATAAACATATAAAACTTTAAACATTAACACACGTACATAAACATGTTAAACACACCACCCCCCATTTTTAGAACAGTTTGAGAGATGACCGGTCATGTAGAGGAATCTCGAGCTCTGGTGTGGGCATTTAAATTACCCAGGAGTATGACCTCCCTAGTTTTTAAGTACTAAATTATACCATTCTTCATCACTTTCTACAAACTCTTCAAAACCATATCCATGCAAGCAACAATAAAATGTCTTTCAATGAACCATTCACCAACATAAACTGCACATGCATTGCAATATTGCATAATTGTGTAGATTTAGACTTCGGATCCAAGCAATGTTTTGACTCTTTGAAAACGTGATGATTTTATGCTCACATCAACAGTTGACGACTTAACAGATCAGGCACTCGTGAAGTAGGTCTGCACATGTGGAACAAACAAGTTGTCTGATTTAATCATTTTAATAGGCACATGATCCACAGAAGGTGATTTCTTCAACATATTTCTTGTGCGTGTGCTTCCTTTTTGGCACAGATCTACAACAATTCTCAGGTCGTAACCTCCTCCTCCTGCACATCAATGGATGTTTCACTTAACAACCGATAGCGATTACATTCATGCAGCTCCTCCTCAGTGTTTTCTCCAATGCCTTCTCACACTCAGCAACAAAATAGTACACATACCTCAAGAAAATACCCTAATTTGATGGCGGATAGAATTTTAAAATGCATAGGCAGACGTCTTTATGCATACAAAAACATCCTATTAGCACACAAAGGCAATCACTCACAAAACAAGAAAATTCAACACTCTCACACACCCTAATCTACTCTCTTAGACTAACAACAGTTTGATATAATCACGACTCTCACATCTTCATGGCCTTCCCATGAGGGAATTAAGCCAACACTTGCTCTGATACCAACTCAGAAATTGGAAGAGAATCCACGATTCAACACATAAAGCACTCAGGATATTATTATTACTTATTAAACACAATACAATACACACGTATATATAGTTGGAGTCAGATCCAACTAATTCCACTCTTGGAGGGAGAGGTTGAGAGAATCTCTCAACGTCCTCCAACAAACCCAAACCAATCTCCAAACTCTAGTATGTAGCATTAATGAAGCATTATATCTAACAGTCATATGCATGACATGCATCTATGTTGCAAGCCAATGTCATAGACATTGCTGCTTGCAGCTCTTGTTATTCAAGTGAACAAGAATTTTCATTATATATATATATATTCGATTCCCTATTTAATAAAAAATGCATAATATATATATATATATATATATGGAATTACATTTTTTTCAATACAAAAAAAAGTAACTTGCTATTAAATATAATCAAAGTTACATCATAAATTTCATGCATATCGGATATAGGACAACACTGTTTATAACAGTCCTAACTCTTTGATCATCAATTTTATCTTCCCTGTCAAAACAAAAGACTATCCTTTTTGAGTTCAAAAAAAGAACTATCCATAGTAGATAACAATCCAACAAAAACCAGTTATCATCATGCTATACATAAACCATTCAACAAAAACTATATCCAAATAACTGTATTAAAAGATTAATATTGAACCTCCATCAATCCTCACACATTCCATACACTCCTCAAAATATGCATGGCCATCCATTTGGCCAACAACCTTCTTTGAAAAATAATCAGCCTCTCGATTAAATTCTTGATAGATATGTGAGAAAGGGATAGATGGGAAACTATTAATTTGATCTCTAACCCTGTTGATCTAGTGATCGATCACAATAACATGAAGCTCACAATTTCCACTTTCCCAATCAATGATGATCTTAGAGTCACGAAGCACCTGAAAGGATCCAATTCCTTTATTTTTTGCAAACCAAAGGAGACACCATAAAGAAAGTAGCTCAGCTTTGGTGTTAGTCCCAGAACCTCCACCCATCCAAAAAAAAAAGGCATGAACATGTTTAATTTTCAAACATCCACCATCCCCACACATCCCATCATTTTCTGCACCATCAAAATTACCATAGGGAAATATAACAGGGAAACTAGGACTTGAAACTTGTCTTGATTTAACCATCCTCCTTTCTAGATAAAAAATTTGACCTTTAATAGGATTTTCCACTTCCAGAGAGAGGAAGCCCACCATACTAGTGAATGAATCAGGATTTTATAATCAATAGCCATATAAGCATTCTTAGTCGTTACCACACCATTTGAATGTTCCCAATCCCAAATAATTTTTCCTTCTACATCTCTTAACCAAATCTTGGCTCTGTTCAGAGTCAAAATAAATATGTTCCACTCTTCTTCCAAGTCATCACTGAGCTCAAGATCTCGAGCACTTAACCAATAATTTGTATCTTTGGAGTTTTATTTAGCCTTCCTGAGTTGAGCAAACACCTGTATATTTTTATGATTAAGAACATAAATAAGTTTGGTGGAAAGAAGATAATTTCCTTCATCACCAATAAAAGGGTCCACCCCCACAAAGACCTAGGAGCCACAACCAATCTTCTAGGACAACCTTTCTCCAAGCAGAGCATAAACTTTCATAAAGTTTCTCCATATAATAGATGCATTTGAAACATATTTTCCTTACCTGTGAAACCATTGACTAATGTTCCAACTCTTTATATATTTTGATAATAAAACTTTGCTCCATAATCCCTTACCTATTAAACCCCTTAAGAGACTCTTCAAGCTCAGAGCTACACTAAACTAGCCAATGTGCTTAAATCCGCAACCCCCCAATGTTTTTACCTCTATCTCAATTGGCAAAGTGACATGCTTTCTATATACCAGTTCATAAGGGCTCAAACCTGCAGTACTTCTCCATGTTGTCCTATAAGCCCACAAAGCCTCTGGAAATCTATCGGCCCAATCTCTACAATAAATCTGAACTGTTTTTGTGAGTATGAACTCCAAAATCTTGTTTGAGCCTTCAACCTGCTTGTTGGCTTGAGGGTGATAAGGTAATGTCACCATGTGCTTGAGGTGATATTTCTCTGAGGGATTTTATAAGTTTGGAAGTGAAATGCGATCCCCCATCAGTGACTATTTATCATGTAACTCCAAATATGACAAAAATATCTCGATAGAGGAAATATAAAACTGCTTGTTCTGTCTCCCTTGGAAGTGCCCTTGCTTTGACCCATTTCGTCACATAGTCCGTATAAACCAAAATGTATGATTTGTGCCTAGATGGGGGGTTGATACGACCCACAAAATCTAGTGCCTAATTTTCAAATGGCTCTATCATGAGCTGGGTCTACAATGGCATCTCGTCCGGTTGAACAAGTCGGCCTGTCCTCTTGCAGTTGTCACAACTTTTCACATATTCCCACACATCCTTGAATATAATAGGCTAATAATAGCCTAGTTGTAGCACCTTGTGAACTATTCTCTTTTTTGCAAAATGTCCACTGTAGGGACCATCATGATAGGCCCTCATAATGTTGTAAATGTCATTTTCTCTGACGCATCGGTGGATTATCAAATCAGGTCCAATATAGAAAAGATAGCCTTCAATCCAACATAATATGTTGCTTTGTTTGACAATTCTCTGACACTCTTTAGGTGAAAGATGCGTCGGGATTTTTGCTACAACTAAATAGTTAGCAACATATACAAACCACATAGTGTTAGTAGATACTACGAAAATATGCTCATCGGGAAAAGTGTCCTCAATAGGAGGTGCCCCATCATCATTGGTTGTTCGAGAAAGAAAATATGCCGTGAGATTATCCTTTCCTGGTCTATCTAAGATGATGATATCAAATTCTTGTAGTAACAATATCCATATGGTCACTCAACCATTGGTGATGGGTTTATTCATCAAATATTGAATGGTTGAGTGATCAAGATGTACAGTGACCGAATACCCTATTATGTAATGACGAAATTTATTCATAGCATAAATTACAACAAGAAATTTTTTTTTCATTACCATCTAATTCAACTCTACATGAGCCAAGTTCTTATTGATAAAATATATGGTCTAGTGCTGTTGGTTTTCTTGTTGTCCCAATAGTGCTCCAATAGCGGTATCCAAGGCATATGTTGATATGATGAAGGGTAAAGACCAGTTAGGCCCTCTCAGTACTGGAGATGTAGATCATTTCTACTTTAATACTTCAAAGGCTTGTTGACATACATCATTCCAGACAAATTATGTAGTTTTAGACAATAAAGAAAATAGAGGACATGCCATTTTTGAAAAGTTATGAATAAAACGTCTATAGTATCCAGCATAACCTAAGAAACTATGTACCTCCTTTTGTGTGCATGGAACTAGCAAGTTAAGTATTACCCGAATTTTAGTCCTTTCCACTTTGATACCTACAGATGAAATGTGATGCCCCAACACAACTCCCTTTGTTAACAACATAAAACATCTTTCACTGCTCAAGGACAGATTTACCTACTCACGACGTTGAATTACTTTATCAAGATTTCTCAATGCTTCTTCGAAGTCATCTCCATAAGTATTGAATTAATCCATATAGGATTCCATGTAGTCATGAATTAGATCTAAAAATATAGTGAGGATTTCCCGTTGGAATGTAGCAGGAACGTTACACAACCCAAAAGGAGGAACTCGATAAGCATAGGTTCCCTATAGGCAGGTAAACATGGTCTTGTTTTGGTCATTTGGAGAAATTCTAATCTGGTTATACCCGTTGAATCTGTCAAGGAAAGAAAATTATTTCTTTCCTAGTAACATATCCAAACTTGATTGATTAATGGTAACAAGAAATGATCTTTATGGGTATCCTTATTCAATTCCCTATATTCCACACAAACTCGCCATTTTCCATTTTTCTTTAGGACTACTACTAGGGAGGGAACCCATTGATTGTCAGAAATAGGATATATAAAATTTACAGTTAATAGTTTTTGTAGTTCTTCTTTAACTATCTCACGTAGAGCAAGGTTCATTCTACACTAGGGTTGTTGGATGGTTCGAGAGCCATATTTGATGTATATATGATGGGTGCATAAGTCTAGGTGAATTCCATTCATATCCGTATAATCCCAAGCAAATGCATTCTTATGTCTTCGTAGCACTTCAGTGAGTTGTTCATTTTGTTGAGCTGAGAGTTCAGAATTTATATTTAGTACTTTCCTAGGATCAATTTCTATTTTCGTGGCATTTGTCATACTACAAGGGGGTCCAAGTTGCAATTCAACGGATGTGGATGGTTCATCTATTCTGTATTTTTCCTGAACAACAGGTTCCAAGATATGCCATAGGGTCTAAGATGTTTCTTGTAGAGGAGAGTAAGAATTGACCATAAACTAATTAATCGTGTCATCTTCGGTCTGCTCTTTACCTAAGATATATTTTTCAATTTCAAACAACTATCGAGTGTTATCCTCATCATCACCCACTTCCCCTTCTTCCCATGGTAGTATTTCTTGTTCTATGTTTGGTTTGGAAAGAGGTTATAGTGTAAGATCTTTAGTGGAAGTTCCCTGAGAAATCATCGTGTTCCCTGGTCTACAACAAATGTAAGCATCTACTATGGCTAGCCAAGGCCTCCCTAGAATCAAAGGATATCCACTCAAGTCGGACTTAGTCTATAAAATCATGAAATCTGCAGGATACTCCCAAGAATCCACAGATATCACCACATCCTCAATTATGACCTCGTGCTTGATTATGGATCGGTCTACTAATTGGAGCACTGTAGGGGTTGCTCTAAGATTTGAGAATCCTATCATTTCCATTGTTTTTTTTGTCATTACATTAATGGTGGATCCTAAATAAATCAAAGTGTTGGGAATGAGAACATTATTGATATGTACCTTGACTATAGGACTCCCAGGGTTTGAATACTTAGCTATGAGAATTTTTCCTAACATCATATCTGCTAAGTTTCCAATGGCATGCACTATTTGGGGATCCTTCTATTTTCTACTTGGTTTTCTTAAGCATAATTCCCTAACATCCTTAGAATAAATAAGAACATCTTTAATTGCTTGGAACGATGGAATCCCCATGCATACCGTTTTCATAATTCTTTGAGAAAATTGAGTTATGGTTGAGTTGGTGGTTTGTCTGTGTTTAACCTTTCTAGGTAAGGAGGGGATTGTTCTTTTCCTATAGGTTGCTCCTTGGGCAGGGTAGACACAGGTAGTTTTCCATCAGTCGTGGGAAACTGGTTATCAGAATGATCTAGGGCATTTTATGGTGTTTCATTTTATTCACTCTCTTCTATAATTATAGGAGAAGTTGTTTTAATGATATTCCAACTCGATCTTAGTTGAATGTCATGGAAGTCCACAGGGGTAATGGAATAGGTCGGGTAGTTCATTGGTTCTAAAACTAGTGTTGGTTGCATGACCTTATTATTAGGATTAGGGGTGGGTTAGGAAGGAAGTTGTGGTATTGGAGGTGGATTACCTGGAAGCAATGTTATTTGTGGTTGGGGAGGTAGTTGCATAGGAGGAAATTGGAATTGCTAAGGATTTTGTTGGTGGATCTGTTGTTGGTTTCCAAAGGTAGAATTCCTCCAATTTTGTTTCCAAGGATATTTTTAAGGATGTGGAGGCACCCAGGGTTGTTGTGTCAGAGGAGAATACTATGTTTGAGATGATTGAGGTACTTGTGTATTATCCCAATAAGAATTAAATGATTACATAGGGTATGACACCATACCTGGAGGACGAGGCTGCCACGAGCGTTTCTAGGGATATGAAACATACTGGTTCCCCTTCCGCACCTACATCTATGTAAACAAATTTGACTCTTAGGAGTGAACGGAAGTTTTTGGTGGGATGGTAGTGATTACAGATCCCGCAGATTGCAACCTTGTCTAATGGGAAATCCTTCAGAGGATGTTTATTTCTGCATTTGGGGCAAAAGATTGCCAATGCACGGTCTTCTTCTTGTTGTCTCTTTTTGTCATGTAAAGCATCCAATTGGGAACTTGAAGAAATAAGTATGTCAATTTTTAAGTCCTCCAAAAGGTTTATAATTTACATTCTTGTAATACCCTCCTTAGGTGTCTTGACAATTCTCACTAGTGTGTCTCGTGGTCCTCCTCTTGGTATGGAGGCATTTCTTGAGTATCGTCTACAAAGTTCATAGATCTCACCATATTTAAGCTAACGTATATCTCCCAATCCCATTAAGTTCAATCTCTCGATGCAATCATCGCTAACTCCATGTAATAGCAGAGTCTTTAATGTCTCCTCATCAAGTGCACTATGTTTAGACCTATGTAAATTATACTGGAACTTTTCCACATAGTCTTCTAGTCTTTCATACTCATTTTGCAATATTTTGAGTATTTATTCTTTCATATCTTTGTCCTTGTAGTAATCATGATATTTCTTCAAGAAAGCCTTCTTCATTTCTACCCAAGTCGATATGTTGTCTCCACCCAACCCGATGAACCAGCAGAGTGATGCATTCTTCAGAGTGGCTAGGAATAGCTTTAACTTCTAAGCATCTATGACGTAATCATAGCTTCTACAAAGGACATCAAATTCAAATAGAAATGTGTTTGGATCTTCACTAGCCATACCATGGAAATTTGGCAATGCTGAGTGAGGGATATTTTTCATTTGTGTTGTGAGTGTGGCCTCTAGGCTCCGAATTGAAAAATCAAAGGTATTTGTTTACTCTCTATTAGGAGTGTTTTCCTTCTTCCCAACCATGTCTCTCTAAAATTCCTTGAACCCTTGTAAGGTTGTTTGTTATGCAGAAGAGGGTGAATTTGTTGATTCTTGGTCTTTTTATTTAGATGAGTATCAGATTGCTTAGAACACTCTTCTGCTCTAGTAGATTTTTCGGGTGATAGTACTATCGTTGCTTGCATTGATGAGGCAGCTTCAACTGCAGGGTTAGTGGAATGCACAAATTCTCCAACAGTCTCCACTGGATCCTTCCTTGCCATAATATTGACAGAAGATGACCTTCTCTTTGAGCTCCTACTCCTTGCACCTCCTCCCCTAATTGAACTTCTTGCACAATTAGTTTCTTAGGGGATTTTGTAAGCATAAACAAGTCTACTTGTGCTATCTCTAATTCTATTCACAAATTAGTAGCATGGTTCATATTTGCAGTGACTAGTAGCAAGCTATTACATTATGGTAGTGTCCTAGTGAGGTTGTCTTTGTGTCCTACTTGTATCTACTCCTTCGTCCCTAAAACATACGTAGTTATAAATGGAAAATCAAACCAAAATAAAACTCATTCAAGGAAATAAATTTCACACTTAAGAATGGCTATGTCAACCAATAAAATAATGACAATGGTCGTGGCAAATCCCTGACAATGGTGTCAAAATGACAGGCTTTTTAATTTTCCTTCCAATCGCTCAGAAGATCAAAAGTGTTCATTAATTATCAACCAAGAGTTTTGTAAACTTTTGAGCTATCAGATACTGCAAATTAAATTGGTTGTTAAAGCATGAAGTTGTAGTTTTTCTTTAAAAACCAGACCAACAAGGATAAACAATCCTAGCAAGGAAATATTTAACCAATCCTATTAAATCAACTAATTATAGAAAAGGAAATATTGCCTAGTCTAGGAATTCAAAATAGAATAAAACAGAATCCTAGATTGATCCACACTTGCAGAGAATTAACAGTACATAATATTGCAAACCTAATCCCCGAAGTTATGATCAAATGAAATCAAAACCTATCTGATCTTGCAGAAAATAAAATGCTACTAATCTATCTACCAAACTCCCATAGCAATAAATCAACATTCAAATCCAACATCTACAGACCTTCTATTAAAGCAGCTATAGGAAATTACGAAATTGACTATCTATAGGAATCAATAAACACTTGCAGGAATTTAATTGTTCTTGCTAAGATGTTATCACTCATGAATTTTGGATTAGCATTCATTGACATCCACTTCACACCATGCAAGTAAAAGGACTGATAAAGCATTCGAAGGAAAAGATCACACTAATTAATAGTTGCAAACAATAGAAACAAATAGAAATAGATCTTTCACATACCCACACTGTCTAAATCAAATCATATACTAATTAATATAAGGAAAGAGAGATTTACAATCAACACCTGTCGACTGAGGGGGGCTTCCTTTGAAGACAATGTGTTGAAAATCCAACAATCATGCAAAGCTAAACTATCAACACATGGAAGCAGGAACCAGTAACATCACTTTTGTAGAATATCAGAATGTGAATACAGTAGATGCGCATAGATCTCTTTGCTAGTGTCTAAATACCTCAGAGAAGGTTGATCCCTTTTTATAGATAAAACAGATTATTCTAATTTTACTCGGTAGTTAAGAAGATGCCGACAGTTGAGAAATTGCAGTCATATGTATAACAAATTTGAAACAACACTCTAAACATAGCTTGAGTTATTAAATTCGGCCTTCTACTGTCATAGAGAGAAATTAAGAAGACAAATACATTTATAACAAAATCAACAAGATAATCATTACTTCGATCTGGAAAGGGAGCTAATATCTCCAATTGGCGTGTGAGGGATGAAATCGGCCAAGAAAATTGGGTTATGTCTCCAGGATGTGGAACCACTGCTCTTGGTTCTGAAGCTCCATGTAGGACCATACATAGGATTCAAACCATACCATATTCCTTATCATATAGGGTAGTTTGTTAAGTCGGTTATGCACCTCCTATGTTGGTTTCCTAGCTCTTCCAGTCTATCCACATAGGTTCCGTAGCTGCAACTGTTGGTTCTATAACTATGTAAAAGTCCTGCGGCTTCGCCTGCTAGTTCCACAGCTCCTGGAAAAATGGTTTCTTTGATAGTTCTAAAGCACCAAAATCTCATCAATCAAGTTGTAAGTACATAATCGATACCCATTCATTAAATACTTGATAAAATATGAAGAAATATACCCTACTTCATACCATTACCAAAAGTATGCATCCCTATCATGAAGAGGGGAATATATGGGTACAAAAGAGGTCAAATTATAGGTCAAAGTGGTCAAAAAGATGATTAAAGGATGCCAATTCAAAGCTCATCGATAGTGTATATGAGATCCACATTTGGGGATATCCACTAGAGGATAAGTCAATAGATTGAATTTGATGGATCGAAGTTAATAAAGTTAGAATGGAAATGAAGAGGAACCCCATGAACAGAGAAAAATGGAAGAAGGCATAATCGTCTATGTAACTAAATAACGTTACATAATACTTGAAAGGGTTATGAAGGATGACAGGGAAGTTAGAGTACGGTATCATAGCCTAAATGTTGTCAAAATGGTTTCAAGGGAAGTTCCCCGTAAACCCAAAAGTGCTACCAAGCTAGTTGGGGGCATGACACCTTAGAGGATAAATTTTGAGATTCGAGGTAGAGGCAAGGGATAGAGCCTAAAGGAGGGGGACAATGGATGTTATTGATGAGTTAAATCTCAATATAAGAAATTTTTTTGATGATATGTAGCTATTTGTTGTAGCATGAAGTTTTTTGGACTCTAAAGGCCATTTAGGGCCTCTTTGTTTATGTATTTTGCGTCAAATATGGATTGGAATCCATGTTATTTTAGTTATATGCATTGTTACTTTCTATATATATGATAAACTTTGCATATTTGTGTATAATGGTCTGGATTCATATATGTTTTTTCTTATTTTGAATATTTTTATGTATTTTTGATTGACTAGTTTTTTGGTCTAATTTCTTTTCCTGGTTCTAGTCCAATTCATATTTGTGGGATTGACTAGTTTGATAACTGATTTGGTTCTAATAACATTGGTCTGGATAAGACTCAAGTATATGGGCGATAGTCCTCAAAGTTATCTCAAGTACCTCAAAGGAGCAATCTTGACATGGAGGAATAGTCATGTTAAATTTTCAGAATTTACTTCAATCTGATCTAGGATCTTAACTGAGAGAACAACATGTACAACAAATCTACAGCATATCAATCATGGACACAATAATGCAAGCACACAAGAGACACAGAGTTTACTTGGGGAAAACCATAAAGGTGAAAAACCCCAATAACTTCCTCAGAGATAGATAGAGCAATGATACAACCAGAATACAAGAGATAGTCTTCTCCTAGCAGCAGAGCCTCCTCCTCATAAGTGCGCCACTTTCTAAATGAGAGAAGTGTGTGAATGAATTATCAAATAGAGATCTCCCGATCTCTATTTATACTTGTCCTGTCCTACCCAATAAACTAATGGGGCCTACATGTCTAGCTTAACCCATGGTTAACTTAATCCGAGCCGACCCCACACTTGGTGGTCTAATAACCCTTTGACCCACATGGCCGACCCCCAATAGGGTGGTCTAATAACCCTTTGACCCACATGACTTATACAGGGCCGACCCCAAAAAGGTGGTCTAATAACCCATCAAGTATAAGTTACAACACTTACAATATAAATGACGACACTTCCGTATAGAGGAATAATACCATCTCTATAGGCGTACAAAATACATATATGAAATACATGGGTGAAATACATTCCGAAGTTACATATACATCAACACTCCCTCTTAACTAGGAAGGTATTTCTTGACACAGATCTGCTAGCACAAGTCTTCTTCTCTGGATCATCATCAGCGAATCATCATCCTCGAATCATCGTCATCGTCACTGCTGCTGCTATCTCAATCAATCTCTGAATCTACTCGTCATAGGAAGTTCTATAGAGCCAGTCCTTTTTCATACTGGATGTAGGCCCACCACCTGCAGGTCTTCATCATCACTGGCCATACTGTGGAATCCTCAGGACTTATAACATGAGTCAACAAAACCTCGAAAGAGCATCCCAGGACTGATTACGAGCACACAGCTCAACCTATCGGATCTTCCAGGACCTTTTACATGCTACTGCATAACCTGTCCACAACCACAGAGTATCACGAAGCACAACCCAGATGCACACACACGGCACTTACACTCACCGGCATGGGAGGACCAACCTACCACCATCCGTGAAAGGCTCACAGCACTTACATCAACGACCATGGGAGAACACATCTGCCACCATGTTAGAAAGGCTTTGCACTTACATCAACGCACATGGGAGAACACATCTACCACCATGTCGGAAAGGCTCTGCACTTACATCAACTCACATGGGAGAACACATCTACCACCATGTCGGAAAGGCACTGCACTTACATCAACGCACATGGAAGAACACATATACACCATGTCGGGAAGGCCCTGCACTTACATCAACGCACATGGGAGAACACATCTACCACCATGTCGGAAAGGCACTGCACTTACATCAACGCACATGGGAGAACACATCTACCACCATGTCGGAAAGGCACTGCACTTACATCAACGCACATGGGAGAACACATCTACCACCATGTCGGAAAGGCACTATGCATCTGTGTCTTCGGAACTCATCACACATAATCCAACTAATTATGTAATGTATCCACCTGATACATATGATCATCCTGATCATCATCACTGTACCATCCTGGTACATATCATCTGGAGCAACATACTGAAGCTCGTCATCATGATCATGCTGATCATACAATGCATCCACCTGATGCATACCAAGTATCTACCTGATACATATCATCATACATGATCCACCTAATAAAAATACAAATACATGATACATATCAACATACATGATCTACCTGATCATACAATGTATCCACTTGATACATATACAGATACATGGTCCAAGCATCCAACATGATGCATATGCAAAATACATACAATGATCCAACTGATCATATCCAGCATCCAACATGATGCATACATACATATACATGTAAATGATCCAACTGATCATACAAAGTAGAACCTAGAACATCATCCTAATGCTCATCATCCAACGCTTACATCCACAGCCATGTGAAGGATCCTCCTTCCAACATGCTTGGAATGGCTTCAGAAAATGTGTCCATCACTTCTTCCTCGAAGTGTCCTCGATCTGAAGAACACCAAGCCTCTCCCTGAAGTATTCAAACTTCACTCTGGCTAGTGCCTTCATCAGTACATCTGCAATCTGCTCGTCCATCGCAATATACAAGAGCTTCACAGCTGCTCTCTGCACGATATCCCTGATATAGTGATATTTGATCTCTATGTGTTTAGACCTATCATGAAACACTGGGTTCTCAGACAGCTTCACACAACTCTGGTTATCACAGAAGATACCAGTAGCATCCAATGGCAGATCAAATAACTCAGACAGTAGCTTCTGAAGCCATACTGCCTCACAACTAGCCGAACAAGATGCAACATACTCTACTTCGGCTGTACTGAGTGCTATGCAAGACTGCTTCCAACTAAACCAAGAGATCACACCTTATCTCATAATGAAGCAACACCCAGATGTGCTCTTCCTATCTGTAGCACTGCCTGTGCAATCTGAATCAACATAACCCTGCAGGTTAAATTTTTTATTTGCATCATACTTGAGCCCATAATCAACTGTACCCTTCAGGTACCTCAAAATATGCTTTACAAAAACCAGGTGAACACTCCTCGGATCCGTCAGGAACTGGCTCAATGTGTTCACCGCAAAGCAGATATCTAGTCTCGTGTTCGTCAGATACATAGAGGACCCAATCATCTGACGATACATAGTGACATCAACTGGTTCAAATGAAGCATCACACAGAAGCTTCAGGTTCGATGCCATAGCCTCACAGTCCATCATCCCGAACCTCTTCAGGATCTCTACTGCATACTTCCCTTGTCCAAGGAAGATTCCATCTGCACTCTGCCACACCTCCATATCTAGAAAGTGGTGCATCATACCCAATTTCTTCATCTCGAACTTGGCAACAAGCTTCCATTGCGTGTCGGCAATCAATCTATCTTCACTTGTGATAAACAGGTCATCTGCATATAAAAGTAGTGTCATTGGATTGCCTTCCTCAACCTTGTATTAAAGGTTGGAATCAGCTTTACTCTTGGTAAAACCCAAACTGGATAGAAAGTTGTCTATCCTACCATACCAAGTTCTGCACGTATATGACTCCCTTTCATGTGTCTCAGAACCAAGTGGCTACTCCACATACACTTCTTCTTCAACTACACCATTCAAGAAGGTTGTCTTGAAATCCATCTGGTGTATCTTCCACTTCATCACTATAGCCAGAGCAAGTACCGATCTGATGGAAGTGTATCTGGCTACAGGAGAAAAAGTCTCTATGCTACCACTTGCAGCATGCTTGATCTTGTAGATCCTCTTGGAAGTCATTACAGACTACCCTTCAAGTCTTGGGACTGCATCCCAAACATCTTCATGATCGACTTGTACTCCTCGATCATGGCATTCTTTCCAGATCCTGGGAACTTCAATATCTTCAATATTTTCAATAGATAACTTTGTTGCTGAACAATGTTGTAGTCCTTCTTTTGTAGGTGATGGTATACGATCTTTCCTACACAACAAGTTAAATTGCATGATTAGAAAACATCTCATAGTTTTCAGAACAAATTCTTACACATAAAGAAATATGTCATACAGTCATGCAATTATCTTAGCCAATGCTTCAATACAACATTTATCCATATTCCGTAACTTTCTAGATGCCTTCCAATCTCTACCAGAACATTGTTAAGAGTGTGCACAAATCCTAACATGTCAGCAAAGAGGTTTCATTCTAGATAAGTAGCAATGCAATGTTGTACAGTGCCATAGGCCACTTACCCATGTATATTAGTAGTATGCTGTTCATCATCGCAACTATTCTAATATGTATAATACACAACCTAATTCTAGGAACATAAGCATATACATCATTGAACAACATTATGTACGAAATGACAATTCAAATACTTATCTTTGTTTGGTTGCTAGTTGGACTCCCTTTGAATCTTTGCAACTCCATTTTGATGTGGATTGTGAGAAGTGGTCAATTCTCTCTGAATATCTGCATCCTTGCAGAAACTACTGAAGTGTGCTCCTTTGCTTTCTTGCAGGAACAACTGGAGTGTGCTCCCTCTTAATCTTTGCTTCCTGGATTACCTGTTCTTGAAATTATATCCATCCTTAATCACTATGCATGCTTATTAGTATCATCATTGTGTTATCCTTGAGGTCTCATACATAATCACACATTTATTAGTATAATCTTAATACTATCAAAACACAATAATCTTAAAGAAGTATATTCATGATCATTCATAGATAATAAACATTAGTATTCAAGGTTTCAGGGAAGTCTTCTTTTACTCATGCATATTCTTATTTGGTCATAGGACTTTTCTGATTAGTTAAATCATCAATGCATAAACCCGTGATTACTCAAACCTATAAATTCATGATTCTTCTGGTTAGTCATATCATCAATTATGGTAAGAAACATAAAATGTATACAACCATGACTATTCAAACCTATGACTTCATGAATAATCATTATCAACAACACAACAATATAAGATCCTAACACAAGGTAGGATTCTAGCTTGATATAGGAAAAACATACCTGGATTAGCATGCTAGCTAGTTATGTCTAACATACCTAAACAATATCTTCTTTGTTCTCTTCAATGATTTGGAGATCCTGTGCTAGAACCTACATATCTCATAGGTTAAGCATAATAGAACAAAGTCATACATACCTCGTAAGTAGAACTTCTATGTGATCAAAGATTATGGATGAGTCTTTGTCTTCATGTTGTCATGGAACTTGATTTGTCTTTCGTAATGTACCTATATCTTGTTAGCAAACAACATCAACCTCATACAACACCACAGTGCATTAGTACAATCATATAACCCTAATCAATGAATGTCTTCTATTAAGGTGATACGACAAGTCTAGTAATTAATCAAGATTGTACTGTAATGATATGAAGACAAACATATTGTAAACTTAACCATGAACAGAATTCGAAACATACCTCTAAGCCATACCTGTCAAGATTGCTTGTAATCTTCTTATGGAAGGCCTTCGCCTCATCTCCCTCTGAAACAGGAACTTCTTCACTTATGCAGGTGACCAATCCATCTTCTTCTAGGATTAACCCAATCCACTTGATTTGCAAGAACTGGATCTGGAGTTGGATTAGGGTTTGTTAGAGAAACCCCAAAATTCAAACTTTGAATTTTAAACTTCCAAAAGGATAGAAATATGCGCCTTGATGAGCTGATCAAGCTGGTATGTTCAGAATTTGAAAACTGCAAAGTTTCACTCCTCAATTTTGCCTTTGAAACTTCCGGATTCACTGGACATGACCCCGAACTGGGGTTTGAAGAAGCCCACTCTTCTGCCCAATCAAAAGGTTTGATCCAAAGCTCTAAGCTTCTATTTTTATGAGGAGCTTCCAACCGTGGTCACAGATTTAAAAAATTCCCATTTTTACAGAAGCCCTAATTTTCCACTTTTCTGATCAAAGTCCCGAACTAGGGTCTGATCAAGTCCGGCCTTCTGACCAACCAAAAATTCTAATCTTGGTCTCTAAATTTCAATTTTGATGAGTAGCATTCAGCCGTGGTCTCCAATTACAAAAATTCCAACTTTATCCGAAACCCTAAATTCTGGAAGCCATGAATGAAGGTGCTCAAAAATAATTCTGTTTTGACAGAAATATATACCTAATTGTTTCTGGTGTAACTCCAAACAGTTCGATCCACAGGGTCTAAAAAAATTTCCTGAGATATCCCCACCTGTCATATTTCCATCTCGATAGGTCTGACCTCAATTGGATTCTCTGAGAGAGAGTTATGCTAAGTGTCGCAACATGACCTGTTTATGGGATAAAACAGGAGAGCGAACTTGTACGGCGTTCCACGTGTCACTGGTTAAACTTCGGCCTCTGAAAAGTTTTCCTACGAAAGTACAGTCTGTGTACTACCTGTCAATTTTTACGAAATTTCATTTGGAGCTTCCTAGACCAAGTTATGACCTTTTTTCCAAGGTCACATGTTTTTGACTTAGATCTAGAAGAGGCAGAAACCCTATATTGTACATATCATAAATCACAAAGTACAACGAATTAGAGGTTGTACTTTGGAAACAAGGTACATGGGGATCTGATATTCGACCTGTAAAAGTTTCAGATCCAAAACCTTCGCCAAAATGGATTTATAACGAAAGTGCTACGATAACTGGTTTTTGCTATATCAAGCCCTAGCATCGTAAGTGCAACAAGTGTCATACATGCCATATCATGCCTTCTTTTAGGCTAGCTCTGATACCATGTTAAATTTTCAGAATTTACTTCAATCTGATCTAGGATCTTAACTGAGAGAACGAAATGTACATCAAATCTACAGCATATCAAGCATGGACACAATAATGCAAGCACACAAGAGACACAGAGTTTACTTGGGGAAAACCATAAAGGTGAAAAACCCCAATAACTTCCTCAGAGATAGATAGAGAAATGATACAACCAGAATACATGAGATAGTCTTCTCCTAGCAGCAGAGCCTCCCCCTCATAAGTGCGCCACTTTCTAAATGAGAGAAGTGTGTGAATGAATTATCAAATAGAGATCTCCCAATCTCTATTTATACTTGTCCTGTCCTGCCCAATAAACTAATGGGGCCTACATGTCCAGCTTAACCCATTGTTAACTTAATCCGGGCTGACCCCACACTTGGTGGTCTAATAACCCTTTGACCCACATGACTTATACAGGGCCGACCCCAACAAGGTGGTCTAATAACCCATCAAGTATAAGTTACAACACTTACAATATAAATGACGACACTTCCGTATAGAGGAATAATACCATCTCTATAGGCGTACAAAATACATATATGAAATACATGGGTGAAATACATTCCAAAGTTACATATACATCAACAAGTCACTACGTCAACAAATCTATGCAAGACCAATGAAAACGAGCTCAAATGAACGACAATAATTCTAAATGATTACATAAATAAAAAAAAACAAGTGCAAAGTGGATGCAATAATTGATATAACTAAGCAAAGAACTAAAGGAAAAAATGAAAACCCTAGAAATAAAAAGACCCACTAGTTCTAGAAGGAGATCTATTAAAAGAATAATGTGAAAAATAAAAACTTTCTAAATTATTCCCCAACAAATGGTAGTGACTTCCAAAGAAATATAAATTTGAACAAGGCCCTTCCAAACACTTAACCTGATGGGATCTCAACTCCACCAAGCAAGGGAGTGAATATGTGAATGAAATTTATAGAGTAGGACATTGGGATAATCTCCATATGACCTAAAACTATCTATCTCAGGTGCCCTCCCTCCTACGAGAGCCATTTAGGTAGGTACCTTAATGATTGGCCACTAGCTATCTTTCTCTGAGTGCATAAAATAGGTTTTCTTTCCTTCAAGATGAAATCAAATGGTCAAGGGATCTTCAATATTGAAAGGGATCAGAGTCCCAATCAAACCTCTACTTAGAACCTTGGAATTATCCACTCTAAAGAGTGTGCCTGCTACCAAACTAGTCATGAACCGCACTAAAGTGACTAAGGGGGATTATTTGGATTCCCATCGCCAAATTTATAACCTAACTAAAATGTTCTTTTGGCCCTCAAGTGAGGGACTTTAGTTTGTTTGGATTAGAGGTTAATTTTTAGGCTCCACTTGGGGTCATGAACCAAGTGATGTTTAACTTAAGTTGTGAAGATGTGTGCACAAGTGGTGTGTACAACATGAAATGAAATTGCAAGGAAATGTAAATTCTTGGAAGTGAAGAGTGTAAGGAAATATTGATAATAGTCAATACTTAAAACAAAAGATGTTCTTTCTTGAAACAAAATCTATTTGTTTCTTCAATAAGAAATAGAACACTTCTAAATTCTCAAGCAAACAACACTTCCAAACAAAGGAGTAGCAATGGACTATTGCAATGCAAAAAATAATAATATATGGTTCTAAGTATTTAAAATGGATTATTTTCTTAATTATTTTATTTCTAACAAAAGATAAAAATGACTAGCTAATTGTAAACAAACTTGCAAAGAAGATAAAATAAGGATCTCAACCAACCCCACGGGTAGCTTTAAACAAGTTTAAAGAAATCAACTAAGGCTTAAATCAGATTAAAAAAAAATGTTCAAACTAAAAAATAGGTTGAAAATAACTCCAAGGCGGAACCCTAAAAGTAAGATTTCACAATATTTTATTTACCTACATTCTCCAAATCAAAGAACTAATCAACCAATGCATAAAAAATTAGGCCACAAATTGAAAAATGAAACCGAATGACATCCTGATACATGAATCTGAATCATACCAGAAGGATGCAAAATAGAAATCGGCCAAGTCATGAAAAAAATTGTGTTTTTTAGCAGGGACGCAATTCTCAAAGGAAAAACCATGATTTAGCTTCATGCTTTTACTATTAAAATGCACGTATGACCATGTTGAAAGCTTATGGTTTTTGGCTATGTTACATATCAACAGACAAATAAAAATAGATAGCAAGCAACACAACAATAAAACTACCCAAATCACCTACATATGAGGCTAGAAAAATGGTTTCAACACAACCAAGGATGAATAAAAGGATTCATCCCCAGTGGAGTCACCAAATATATTGTGTGTGATTTCTCGCTCACATTTTCCAAAATCACCTACTTGAGGGTTGTGCAATCTCAAGTAGAATATCAAAGTAATGGAGAAAAAACTAAACTAAATCAATTAAATCCTTAACATGCATACATAATATATAGGAAAACTAGCCAAAAACAGTAAATGCAACACATGTAAAGAATATTTAATTTTAGTACACAAAGAACAATAGAATACAATAACACCTTAGTACCAGTTGTGAACGGAAGGAGACGGCCTCCATAGCTGATCCAAGGAGGGGTTCTTCTAATTCCTTTGTGCCCAAGTATCCAACCAAGTGATTAAATGGTTCCTTCCACAATAGTGAAAGATTCTCTCTTACTTTCTAGTGGAATTTTTCGAACATGATATTCTCTTTTTAATGTTAACCGTAAGGGTTGTATTTATAGGAAATATAGTGGACAATTCTTAGACTTGGCTCCAATGTGAACGATTATCCCTGCATTGATAACATAGTGAATAGGTTAAGCATTAGAGACCAAAACAAAGCTGTTTTTGGCAATAACCACTAGGGAATGTCCAATTTCATCCAATACTTCTTTTTGGGAATCTCATAGCAATACATAATCACCAAATTTTTAATTTTTGGATTAGGTCATGTTTTTCAAGAGAAGAAGCGCGACCCTATCGTGGAATTTTAGGTGAAAACCACGACCTATTTGACATGATTATTTTTTTACTCTTCTTTAATTTTTTTGTCATATTGATGAGATTATATGGAGATGGATGAGATGGAAATGGGAAAAATATTGTCGATGACAATGTATGATGATGATGGAACTCATGACAATGGAGGTGAGAAAAAATAGGTTGTTAATAGTAGCAATAGACATGTTAAATTTTCAGAATTTACTTCAATCTGATCTAGGATCTTAACTGAGAGAACAACATGTACAACATATCTACAGCATATCAATCATGGAGACAATAATGCAAGCACACAAGAGACACAAAGATTTACTTGGGGAAAACCATAAAGGTGAAAAACCCCAATAACTTCCTCAGAGATAGATAGAGCAATGATACAACCAACCATAAGAGATAGACACAACGTAGCAGCAGATCCTCCTCCTCCATAAGTGCGCCACTCCTCCTTGAGTGCATGTGTGAGAAGTGAGTGAGTAAATAGAGTGCCTCCCGCACTCTATTTATACTTGACTTGACTTGCCTTTTTACCTAACTCATGTAGGCTCGAACTTAACCACATAACATAATGTTGACTGGGCCGACCCCCAATAGGGTGGTCTAATAACCCTTAGACCCACATGGCCGACCCCCAATAGGGTGGTCTAATAACCCTTTGACCCACATGACTTATACAGGGCCGACCCCAACAAGGTGGTCTAATAACCCATCAAGTATAAGTTACGACACTTACAATATAAATGACGACACTTCCTTATAGAGGAATAATACCATCTCTATAGGAATACAATATACATATATGTGAAATACATTCCGAAGTTACATATACATCAACACTCCCTCTTAACTAGGAAGGTATTTCTCAGCATAGTTCTTCTAGCACAAGTCATCTTCTCTGGATCATCGTCACTGGATAATCGTCATCGAGTCATCATCATCGTCACTGCTGCTGCTATCTCAATCAATCTCTGAATCTACTCGTCATAGGAAGTTCTACAGAGCCAGTCCTTTTTCATACTGGATGTAGGCCCACCACCTGCAGGTCTTCATCATCACTAGCCATACTGTGGAATCCTCAGGACTTATTACGTGCGTCACAAAACCTCGAAAGAGCATCCCAGGCTGTTACGAGCACACAGCTCTACCTATAGGATCTCCCAGGGCACCGAATTACATGTGACCTCACCACAAAACCTCGCAAGAGCATCCCAGGCTGTTACGAGCACACAGCTCTACCTATAGGATCTCCCAGGGCAACGAATTACATGTGGTCATGGCAAAACCTCGCAAGAGCATCCCAAGACTGATTACGGGCACACAGCCCAACCTATCGGATCTCCCAGGGAAACGAATTACATGCCATAGGACAAAACCTCGAAAGACTATCTGTAGATCTCCCAAGGCACCGAATTACATGTCCTCCCAGAGCAAAACCTCGAAAGAGCATTTGCCAGATGTCCCAGGGAACTGAATTACATGCCATAGGCAAAACCTCGAAAGACCATCTGCAAATCTCCCAGGGCACCGGATTACATGCTCATCTGCACAACCTGATCCACGGCCACAGAGTATCAACCTGATACTCACCATACATCATCCTGATGTATCCATGATCATCCTGATCATCATCACTGCAACGTCCTGCTGCATGTCATCTGGAGCAACATCCTGAAGCTCGTCATCTATGATCATCCTGATCATCACTACAACATCCTGCTGCATGTCATCTGGAGCAACATCCTGAAGCTCGTCATCTATGATCATCCTGATCATCACTGCAACATCCTGCTGCATGACATCTGGAGCAACATCTTGAAGCTCGTCATCTATGATCATCCTGATCATCACTGCAACATCCTGCTGCATGATCCACCTGATCATCAATGCATCTACCTGATGCATACCAAGTATCTACCTGATACATATCATCATACATGATCCACCTGATCATACAGTGCATCTACCTGATGCATACCAAGTATCTACCTGATACATGTCATCGTACATGATCCACCTGATCATACAGTGTATCCACCTGATACAAATACATGATACATATCACCATACATGATCCCCCTGATCATACAATGTATCCACCTGATACATATACAGATACATGGTCCAAGCATCCAACATGATGCATATACAAAATACATACAAATGATCCAACCGATCATATCCAACATCCAACATGATGCATACATACATACATATAATGATCCAACTGATCATATCTGAGCAGAAACCAGAACATCATCTTGATGCTCATCATCCAGTTCTTACATCCACAGCCATGTGAAGGATCCTCCTTCCAACATGCTTGGAATGGCTTTAGCAAATGTGTCCATCACTTCTTCCTCGAAGTGTCCTCGATCTGAAGAACGTCAAGCCTCTCTCTGAAGTACTCGAACTTCACCCTGGCTAGTGGCTTCGTCAGCACATCTGCAATCTGCTCGTCTGTCGCAACATACAGAAGCTTCACAGCTCCTCTCTGCACCATATCCCTGATATAGTGATATTTGATCTCTATGTGTTTCGACCTGCCATGAAACACTGGGTTCTCGGACAGCTTCACACAACTTTGGTTATCACAGAAGATACCAGTAGCCTTCAACAAGAGATCAAATAACTCAGACAGTAGCTTCCGTAGCCATACTGTCTCACAACCAGCTGAACAGGCTGCAACATACTCTGCCTCAGCTGTACTCAGTGCTACGCAGGACTGCTTCCTGCTGAACCAAGAGATCATACCTGATCCCATACTGAAGCAACACCCAGATGTGCTCTTCCTATCTGCAACACTGCCAGCCCAATCTGAATCAACATAACCCTACAGGTTAAGCTTTGATTCCCTCATACCTGAGCCCATAATCCACTGTACCCTTCAGGCACCTCAGAACATGCTTTACAGCAACCAGGTGAACACTCCTCGTATCCATCAGGAACTGGCTCAATGTGTTCACAGCAAAGCAAATGTTTGGTCTCGTGTTCGTTAGGTACATCAAGGACCCAATCATCTGACGATACATAGTGATATCAATCGGCTCAGATGAAGCATCACATAGAAACTTCAGATTTGATGCCATAGGTGTGGCCATGGCCTTGCAATCCATCATCCTGAACCTCTTCAGGAACTCTACTGCATACTTCCCTTGTCCAAGGAAGATTCCATCTGCACTCTGCCACACCTCCATGCCAAAAAACAAATAGTGCATCATCCCCAAGTTCTTCATCTCGAACTCGGTGGTAAGCTTCCGCTGCGTGTCGGCAATCAATCTATTTTCACCTGTAACAAACAGGTTATCCGCATACAAAAGTAGTATCACTGGATTGCCTTCCTCAACCTTGTAGTAAAGGTTGGAATCCGCTTTACTCTTGGTAAAGCCCAAACTGGATAGAAAGTTGTCTATCCTATTATACCAAGTTCTGCACACATATATGACTACACCATGTTGTCTTGAAATCCATTTGGTGCATCTTCTATTTCATCACTTTTATATTTCTCAATGCTGCCATCTGCAACATGCTTGATCTGATAGTTCCATTTGGAAGTCATAACAAACTTCCCTTCACGTCTTGGGACTACATCCCAAACATCATTCTTCATGATCGATGGATCATGGCATTTCATTTCTTCATCCCAGATCCTGGGAACTTCAATATCTTCAATAGATATCTTTGTTGCTGGAACAAATGTTGTAGTTCTTCTTTTGTAGGAGATGGCATACGATCTTTCCTACATAACAAGTTAAATTGCATGATTAGAAACATCTCATAATTTTCAGAACAAATTCTTACACATAAAGAAATATGTCATACAGTCATGCAATTATCTTAGCCAATGCTTCAATACAACATTTATCCATATTCCGTAACTTTCTAGATGCCTTCCAATCTATACCAGAACATTGTTCAGAGTGTGCACAACTCCCAACATGTCAGCAAAGAGGTTTCATTCTAGATAAGTAGCAATGGAATGTTGTACAGTGCCATAGGCCACTTACCCATTTATATTAGTATTATACTGTTCATCAATGCAACTATTCTAATATGCACAATACATATCCTAAGTCTAGGAACATGAGCATATACATCATTGAACAATTTTATTTAAACAAACAAATATGAAAGAAATTAAAATACTTATCTTTGTTTGTTCGTTGGGTGGACTCCCTCTGAGTCTTTGCTTCCTTACAGGAGCTGCTGGAGTCCTAATCTGAAGTAGCTTCTTCTACACCTTTCTGTTGTGGAAAGATGGTCAACTCCCTCTGAATATCTGCATCCTTGCAGAAACTACTGAAGTGTGTTCCTTTGCTTTCTTGCAGGAACAACTGGAGTGTGCTCCCTCTTGATCTTTGCTTCCTGGATTACCTGTTCTTGAACTCATATTCATTCTTGGTCCCTATGCATGCTTATTAGTATCATCATTGTGTTATCCTCTAGGTCTCATACATAACCAAAAATTCATTAGAATAATATTAATATTATCAAAACACAATAATCTAAAGCATGTATAGTCATGATCATTTCAAACACAGATAATAAACATTAGTATACAAGATTTCAGGGAAGTCTTCTTTTACTCATGCATATTCTTATTTGATCATACGACTCTTCTGGTTAGTTAAATCATTAATCAAGATAAGAGATATAATATGCATAAAACCTGTGATTACTCAAACCTATACCTTCATGATTCTTCAAATCATAAGAAACATAACATGTCTAAATCTATAATTACTCAAACATATGACTCTTCGGGTTAGTCATATCATTAATGCATATACCCATGATTATTCAAACTTATGACTTCATCAATAATCATTACTAACATCACAATAGTATAAGATCCTAACCCAAGGTAGGATTCTAGCTTGATATAGGAAAAACATACCTAGATTAGCATGCTAGCTATTTATGTCTAACATACTCACATGATGTCTTCTTGTTCTTCTTCAATGACTTGTGCTAGTAACCTGTATATCTCATAGGTTAACTATTACAAAACCAAGTTATACATACCTCGTAAATGGATCTTCTATGAGATCCATGACAATGGATGAATCTTTGTCCTAATGTTATCATGATCATATGTTCTTGGACCAGAACATGATTTGTATTTCTTGGTGTACCTTTCATGTTAGTAGACAACATAAACCTCATACAACACCATAATGCATTAGTACAATCATAAGTGTCAACACCCTAACCAATGAACATCTTCTATCATGCATTCATAATTTTGTTAAGGTGATATGACAAATCTAAAATCAAAATTGTACTAACCGTAATAACATGAAGACAAGCATACCATAAATTTAATCATGGAAAAATATCGAAACATACCTCGATGAGTCATACCTGTCGAGATCGCTTGTAATCTTCTTATGTAAG